>CM066343.1:29796143-31249893 GCA_033807585.1 Hydrophis major | reverse complement strand
GGCAATTCCAGATTTGACTTTGAATTTACCCTTCAAATACTAGCAGATAGAGATATACAGATTTATCTGGCAAGAGAAAGAAATCATGACTTAAACATAAGGTCTTTGTGATGCAAAAGCATGGGGAAGTTTAGTACTGCCAGATTTGACACTGTATTGGTAGCCATTTGTCTTGCTTGGTTAAAAGAATGTTAAGAGATACAAGATTACTAACTCTAGAACAATGGTTGCCAACAAGTAGGCCAGGGATTTTGGTGGTCCACAGAGAAATGTTCCCCCCAAAGCAATTAATCCAGGCTGCGCAGGAACACACGTGGCTGTGCTACCCACGTGGCCTGCCCACCCACTGGCCCCCTTCAGCCGAGCACAAACCTTACCTTGAGTAAAGCCATGCAAGCTAGAACTGGAAGGTGAGACCAATGGTTGGGGAGGGGAATCCGCCCCAGAGTGGCTTGTTGATGTTGGTGGAAAAGTTGGTCCCATATTCCAGAGCTGCAGTAGTCACAAGACTGGCCCTTTGGTCATCCCAGAATAGCTCCTCCAGTCCATGGCAGGCCGGTGCATCCAAGTGAAGGAGCAGCTGCTCTGGGATGACCAAAGGCCAGTCCTGTGACTACTGCAGTTCTGGAATATGGGACCAACTTTCCCCCCAACATCAGCAAGCCACCATCAGTCAAAATTCTTATTAATGATCCATGGGATTTAAAATTATGAGTTTGGTGGTCCTTGGGATTCAAAAGTTGGTGACGCCTGATCTAAAACCCCATGACTTGAGATTCAGATGATTCAGATGGCATGCATACCTATGGTAAGATAAACTTAAAGTTTATATTGATTTTAGAAGCCATTTTATTTAGGTGAACCATTTTGAAAATTTGGAATATATATAAATATAATTATTTATAAATATAAAATGAGATTATGCCTAAAAATACCTTTATGGCTTTTCCCCATTAAGCATATTATAGAAAGGAAATCATGGGTTGACAGAAATGGTTCAAATATGCAGATTTATTGGAATACTCCACAGATTATATTAAATTAAAATCCAGAGAACACCTGGCATTAGAAGGTTTCAATTGTCAATGCTTTTTATATTTGCAACTGTGGGGAAAATATAATGGTGGCCTGCAATTTTTTGGTGTTGATGTTGTACCCTTCATCTGCCCTTCTAGCCAGTAAAGTCTGGGTGGGGCAAGGATGGGTTTAATATTGGCATTAAGTTCCTTATATTTCAGAATGAGAGGAGCTCTGGCTGTGGGAAATGGGGAACTAGGTGGTAACACTAGGTGGTATGCACAAAAATAAAAATGTTGAAATGTGGTGTGCTGGAGGGCAGGTTGCTATGGCAATGTGGAAAGAATCCTCCAAAGTCTCATGTTTATGGTTTTAAGGTATATAAGGTAATGATGAAGTGTGAGTCAGGACAAGTTGGGACAAGTTGGTCCAAAGCCATCTCTTGTGAGGCTTATCTGATTAACCCTCATTGCAACGTGACTAATGCATGTGCTTTATATTTTTAATGCTTAGTTCAAAAGTGAGACTTTTGTGGGGTGCTGTATGTTCATTTTTTAATAAGTGCAGCTATGCAATTTGTGATAGCTAGTTAGCAAGTTAATTAGTTTATGTAACTTCACAAAATTTCTGAATTGAAATTCAAGATTATCCAGTGATACAGACTTTATAAAAGTCAAAACTCTGAAAGAGCCAAATTTCCATTAGTCTATCTGGAAAGCCAGCAAGGATCCCATTATCCATTCATCTGTCCATCTTCTGTAAATCTAGACACTTTGGTTCCCATTTGCTTCACTGATTTTTTAAAACTTTTTCAAAATATGTTGACACAAATGCCAAACGTCCTGCATGGTGCAGGGCTGTAAGCACAACCCCCACTTGTGGACGTCAATCAGTGTTGCTACCTAAGTGGACAATTTGATTTCACAGAAGTATGATTGACTTGGAGTTACATTGTGTTGTTTAAGTGTTCCCTTTATTTTTTTGAGCAGTGTATTTATATTACTTCCTCAAATATCTAAAATTAGAAACAGGTGTATCTGATTAGGCGCAAATAATTAGAACATTTAAAATTGCTCTCAGGATCATCTGATTTTTTTCTAAATATGTTTTACTTCATTTGAATTTTGTTTCATGTTTTATTTATAGATATAGGAAAAATGGGCAATGATCAACCATAGAGAAACAAAATCAGCATGACACATGCCAGAAACATTACTTACACTCACAGTTCTTTGGACGATATCAGAAGCAACAAGAAGATAATTCCTTTCTTGGTCTCTTCATTAACATGCAGAAATTTCAGTGATTAAAAAGAATCAGTCATATATACAATAGAAAGGCACTCAAGGTTACAGACAGATCAAAGAATCTGACTTTATCTAAAGGCAGATAAAAATCAGGAATCCAGCTAAATATGCAGGAAAGATTTTTAAAAAACTATTTCTCAAACCATATAAACCCAAACTAATCTTCAGCGATGGAACTCAGAAATTCTGGTATTCTCCTTGTTGTAGTATAACAAACAACATAAAGATTTCTCAAGGTTCCATTTTTAAATATACTAAGGGCCTACTCCTGTACATTTAGGAATCTTAGATCTTATTGATTATGTGCCACCAAATCATCGTCAATTCTTAGCAATCATATATAAAGATTTTCTCCATAACAATCTATTCCTAATCTGGTCTTGCAAGCCTGTCAACAGTACACCCATTACCATTGTAACTAAATGCATTGCCTTGCTACTAGTTATTATCTTCTTCTCTTTCCTTCTATTTTTCTCATCATTAGAGTCTTCTTCAGAGAACTAGATCTTCAGTTCACCTTTATTAGAACCTGTTTCTCTGGCCAGGGGACTCATACAAAGCATACTCTAATATTATAACCTTACTAAACTTGTCCTTCCAGAAATGTGGGTCTGGTTCCCACCAAATACCATGATATCTGTTCCAGTATCTCTACAAAACTGAGAAATAAAAAGGTCTTTGTTTGGTTAAAAATGATGCTAAATGGGTTCATTGATTCTCTTTGGAAATTCCATAATTAAAGTACAACCATCAAAAAATTTCTTTCCCTAGGAGAGACCTACCTCATCTTCCTTTTGGGGTTGGGGAGATCTGGAGCAGGTCACAATAGATACATATGGGAAAATGCATTCCTTCAAATAGTAAAGCGTGAGTTGAATAGTGATCAGTTCACTATTTTCTGTTTTAATTTCAATTAACATGGACAAAGTAAAATCTCCTTTAAATTGAGTGTAATCTTTGTAATTTTATGGAAAGATCTGGGTGTAGTTTTCTTGTCAATTACGGAGAAATTGTTTATCACTGCCTTCTTCCAAAATTCATTTTTTCTTTACTTTCCAATCTAGAGTAACCAGGTCCTATGAGTGATTCCTCTGTATTAAAAATTCTGCATGTGTCTTGGTTTTATTTTGGCAATTATTTAATCAAAATATTTAATGTTTAAAGCATATTATCTTCCCTGAACATGACATTCTTGAATCTTAAATACATATCATTTTTCTTTAAATCAGTTTCTGAGGGGAAAAATATATTTTTGTTTTACAGACAAAAACAATATCCAAAGATTCTATTGTTAGTTTAGCATGGTAAAGAATGAGTAACTAACACATTTCCATGTCAAGGCTTGCACATTATTTCTTTAATGGAATTTTCTGAACAGAGCAGGAAAGAAACATCTATTTAAGCCATCTGAACCATAAGCAAGAATTGTCCATTTAAGAGAGCTATACTAGCTTCAACAAGAATTCTTTTATATTCTGCCTAATCCTAATCTAACATGTATTTATAGTCATATCAAATGTTTAAAAAACATTCATGAGCAAACTAAAACACCATCTTCCTTTTCAATCCGTATAATTTCTCATGTCATTTCCATATTAACCTTTTTTCCCTTCAAAAAGTGTTGTATACCTTAGAATCAAAGGAGGAAGCTATAATTTAAATAATCCCTTATTTCATGATCCTTCCTGGTCAGAGTTTAGAGGTACAGTTTCACCACAAAATACTAAAGTGTGAAGTTAGCATGAAGGGGGGGGAAATGTGGTTGGTACTATGACTTTTTTCTTCTCAAAGTGATATTCAACTATTACATATTTTTACACAAGATTTTTCTTAACTTGTCACAGCTCAAAGGCGGAATAGGTTTCGGCTATCAGGGCAACATAGCTATGCCTGCATATTTTTCTGTCAAATCAAGAAATGGTGGATAGCACATTAATTCAGCTGTGAAGAATAAATCTCCAATGTTGAACAATATCAAAATATGTTATCTCATTGTTCATTGTTTTAGAATGAGTAACGTGAAATGGTATCATAAGTTTTGGTATGTACTGATGATGCCGAGTATTTATAATCCAGAGCAAATCACTGGAAGTATCTTCATTTCCAGCAAATCCTGAAAGGAGCAGGTAAGAAGAGGCATTGATGAATTGGAAGAGTGACATTGCTAAAGAATAGTGAGAATTCCAAAAAAGCAAAATAGCCATCAGATAGGAGACTCTTGGTTTTCTTCTTTTAGAAATAGCTTCAGCATATGAATCCAATCGTTCCCAGTAACATCAGTTCAAGAGCGGATATTTAAACAAAGGGGTAGAAAATTTCTTCCAGAAAGAGGACTATATTTTATAACCATTCTATCTTTGTGTAGTAACTGATGTTACTGGGAAGGATTTCTAAAGGAAGAAAATCAAGGGTCTCCCATCTGTTGGCTATTTTGGTTTTTTGGAACTCACACTATTCGTTAGCACTATCTTTGTGTACAAGAATGTATGCTACATGTTTCTGAGTTTAGAAAAATTAAAGAAAGAAGAAAACTGAGGTAGGTTATAAAAGAAAAAGAATGTCATCTGAAAATATACCCCCCTCTTCCAAAAGAAATTGATTATTGGTTCATTTTGACCACAAACTTAGACCTTCTACTAATTTTGTCAATATACAGCCAATGTGTTTTGAAAATCCTGAAAAGAGTTGATTCAACAATTGAGTTATATATTTTGTGACAACATAGCCATTTAGTTAACAAGTTAGGGCAATTAGACAATATCCGCCTTATCCTGAGGCACCAAATGTGATGACAAAAGTCCAAAGATCTGGATATGTTTATACTCGAAAGAACAAATGGGGTCCATGAAAACAGTCATCAAATAACTGAAAAGTTATCACATACAAGAAAATGGAACAAACTTGTTTGTCATTGCTCCAGAGGATAGAACGTTGGTTGAAAAATGGTAAGAAAGTAGGCTTCAACTAAATCTTGGAAAGAACTTTTAATTATTGAGTGGTAATGGTAAGAGAGCCTCAAGAGTCAGGAGCTGTTTTTTTGCTGGAGTCGTTTAAGAAAAGGTTGAATGACCATCAATTAGAGATAATGAAACTGCAAAAAGCAAGACACTGATCATTGGTGGTAACAACCCCTTGCCAGTCTTAAATCACTTAACTAAAATTAACAGTAAGGGATATATGTTTGAGATCCTGTGTGATATAATAGTTCTGGAGAAAGCCAGATTGATCTGAAAGCAACAGCTTTCTCAAATTCTTATAGAAAGATATTGATTTACAGAGCTCTTAGAGAAAAAAATAGGATATAAATATAGGGATCCTGTGTCCTTTTTATAAAGCTCTGTCCTTTATTACACATAGCTGCCTTCAAATTTATTTCATTTAATTATTTATTTTCTTGGTTTTGCTCTTGAATTTTCTTTTGTGAAGCAGTTATATACAGTTTTTTTTAATCCTTATGAACCTTTTCAAATTTGTCAATTTTTCAGGTTGTCCTTTCTTTGCTCCAAGAAAATATGTTCTCTCTAGACATAAATCTAAAGAAAAATAAATCTAAGATTGTTGTCCTTTTTTCCTATCGTGTTTCTGCTATAGTTATCCAAATTGTATGTAAGAGACTAGTCCTTGTGTGATTGAAAAGATAGCTCCAAAATCCAAAAAATAGATTCAAGATTTGCCATTCAGGTAGTCTGCAGCCTAGGTCCATGTAGGTTTCAAGCCATTTTGCAAACTTCACCATAATTTGTTCTGATTATGTAGGAGAAAGAAATGGCAGAGCCTGGAGAAGGGTTGAAAAGAAGTATCAGCCTAGAATCCCTATATCCCACAAACAATGTCCACTCCACCCCAGCCTATTTGTGTGCCATTGTCCCTTATCTAACTCTAATCAGGTGCTGAACATTAGTTGAACAGATTTCTGTGCATAGGCTTTTAACAATTAATCAAATTAATTGAACTTTCATATGTGGACCTGGTCTTCCGTACCTGATAAACTCTACTCATTTTGGTAATATTGTACCCACTGCTGCCATGCAGATATCACCATATTATCTCTTAGAGACCCTGTCTTAATTTAGAAGCTGTAAAGAATGGACATTTCTAGATTTTAATACCTTTACTCTTTGTGTTACAGTTTACTAAACCAATACCAAAAGATTGAGAAACTGACTGGAACTGAACTACTTTGGAAGCCTTTCAGATCACAGCAGAAGACAACTATGACTTTTTCACCTATTGTACTCATTGTCTGGTTTCTTCATCTGACTAGATTGCAAGGTGAGAAAAGATGTTGGGGAGCAGGGGTGGGTTTCAAAATTTTTAACAATCAGTTCTGTGGACATGGCTTAGTTGGTGGGCGTGGCTTGGTGGTCATGAAACCGGGTGGATGTGGCTTGGTGGTCATGTTATTGGCTGGGCGTGGCCAACTCAATATCACTCACATCGAGGCACGCATCTCCTTGCCTGGCCTCTCATGACTGTGTGGATGCTGCAACAGACATAAGTGTGAAAAATGGTTATACATCACTTTTTTCAGGCCATTGTAACTTTGAATGGTCACTCCATACAAGCAAAGTACCAGCAAAGGAGGGGAAAAAACTCCAGAGATGTTCCTGAGACAGGAAGTCAAGTCCTGCTAAGAATGTAATAAGGGTTAACAGAGAGGCAGTTTCTGTAAGCAACACCAGAATGTTTCCTTCCTGCCTTCCTTACAGGATTAGGCCAGTAATTTCTTCTAACAATCAGTTGTCCAAACTGCTTAGAATGTTAACAACCAGTTCTAGCGAATAGGTGCAAACTGGTAGAATCCCACCCCCATTGGGGAGATATTTAAGAATGTGTAAATCCTCCCCTTTTAATTCCCCCATGGCTTTCAAAGGAAATAAAGATGGGTGTGAGATAAGTATTAAATACATGATGTGGTAGAAGTGCACAGAGAAAAATAACAAAGTCAAGTAGGTAACTGCAACTGCGCAATTGAAGCCACACTTTGATGTGTGTAAAAAAAGAAGAAGAGTGGGCCTTTGACTATATTGCCTTATCTGTAATCTTCACTATTTGATTCTCCAAACTCAGACACTCCTGCTTTTTTAACATACTTTTAATTCTTAAATATTTTAATGATCCTGATTTTAATTTAGGGACTTCATTTTAATTGTATTACTGTTATTATATCTTTATTCATGTTCTTTTATTGTTGTACATAAAAATGCATTATGAGCACTTCTACAAACAAAAGACCGGGATAAAAATTTAATAATGCATAAAATAGTATAATTTCATTACAGCATTTCTTCCTAGAAATTCCTCTTTTACACATTCATCAAACCTAAGTTTGATTAGCTTCAACTAAAATGACATAGCATATACTATTAAACCATACTTAGGAAAGGTTACTATGTTGTGACAAGATCTATTATAAACAGAAATGTGGAAAAACAATTACTATTTCCCCGGGGGGGAGGCGGGGTTAGGAATGAAGATAGCTGGTTTTAGATTCAATTGTACTGGGAAAGAGAGAGCAATAAATATTTGGACAGTCTTTCCCATCAAAACAACAAAGTTACATTAAAAATGCACCACCTCTTTCCATTCTCAATAAAATTTTATGAGACTAAATTAGGTAAAGGTTTCCTCTATCCAGTTGTGTCCAATTCTAGGGGTAGTGCTCATCTCCATTTCTTAGCCAAGGAAGACAGCATTGTTCAAAGATATTTCTGTGGCCATGTGACCAGTATGATTCATACGGAACACTGTTACCTTCCCACCTACTTGTATTTGCTTGCTTTCAAACTTCTAGTTGGACAGGAGCTGGGGAAAATAATGGGAGCTCAGCTCACCCTGTTGCATGGTTTTCAGGTCTCGAACTTGGGCTGTCAGCTTTACAGCTGACAAGCTCAATGTTCTTAATCAATGAGACACTAGTTATATGCCGCTAGATTTTTGATTGCTGTATATTCTCCTAGTTTAAGTTTCCAATCAGATATTTTCACAATTGTATCTTTCTTCCAATGTTGAACAAGATTTATTCTGATTGCTATATCACTTTTAACCATTCAATATTCATTTGTGGAGATTTTAATTTTATTTATTAATTATGTGTGTGTGTTGTGTATTTGTGTGAATATGTATATATTTGTATGTGTGTGTGTGTAATTTATATAGATAGATAGATAGATAGATAGATAGATAGATAGATAGATATAGATATAGATATAGATATAGATATAGATATAGATATAGATATAGATATAGATATAGATATAGATATAGATATAGATATAGATATAGATATAGATATAGATATAGATATAGATATTATACAGCTTTGCTCGGGTATTTTCCCACGTCATTGTAGTTGTGCTTTTAAAGTTGTAGCAATGTTTCGGCAGAAAAAAAATAAAGTTGCTACAACTTTAAAAGCACAACTACAATGACATGGGAAAATACCCGACCAAAGCTGAATACCATACATATAAGTACCCACGAAAACTTAAGAATATATATATATATATATATATATATATGTTTTCTTAAGTTTTCGCGGGTACTTACATGTCTGGCATTCAGCTTTGTTTGGGTATTTTCCCATGTCATTGTAGAATACCCGAACAAAGCTGAATGCCAGACATATATATATGGGTTTTCTCCCGCGTAAGATTGGATGTATCTAAGCAACATTTCGATGAAGTCTCATTCATCATCTTCAGGCTTGGTCTTCAGCTCTGTGCTTCTCAGAGTGATGTGAGCTTGTAGCTGCTTCTTCCTTTTAACTGCTAGTGTGGGTGTGACTTGATTGGGTGGGGGCTTGGCTGTGTTCTGATTGGGTGGGGGGGTGTTCTCATTGGTTGGGGGTTTGGCTGTGTTCTGATTGGTTGGGCGGTTGGCTGTGTTCTGATTTGCTGGAGGCGTGTTCTGTTCAGGTGGGGGCTTGATTGTGCTCAGGTTAATCTTAGTTGCTGGAGGGTTTGAGCTGGTGAGCTGTGATCTTGCTGTTTGGCTTCGAGTTCGTGGTCGTGCTGCATCTTCATGGTGGAGGTCAGTTCTCTTCATGTATGGCTCAGAGGGGTTTGGGGTGGGTAGTGATGCAGCTGCAGTGCGGCATCTGGTCCGTGGTCGTGTTTTATCTTCTGTGTGGGTTGAGTCTGCTTTCTACGTGGAAGTGTGGTGGTGGCATCTTGTGTGGCTCTCAGGGGTGTGGGTCTGGTGTCATTCTTCATGTTAGGTACGCGTCTGTTCATGAGGGCGGGTTTCCAAATGGCTGGTAGGCGGGAGGCATCATCTCGTTTATTCATGCTGTGTGGGCGTTTTTCTATCTCTATGGCTTCTCTGATGATTCTGCTGCTGAAGTGTTCGGTTTTGGCAATGGTTCTGATATTTTTAAAGTCAATCTCATGTCCTGTGGCTTTGAGGTGTTGGACCAGGGAAGAGGTCGGTTCTTCCTTTTTGATTGAGTTCTTATGTTCTTCAATGCGTGCACCTATTCTTCTGTTAGTCTGTCCAATGTATGTGGTGGGGCAGGCAGTGCAAGGGATTTCGTATACTCCTTGATTTTCCAACTCGATTCTGTCCTTAGGGTTTCTTAGGATGGTGGATATCTTTCTGTTTGTGCAGAATGCTGTCTTAATGTTGTGTTTTTGGAGGATCTTGCTAATTTTGTCTGTAGTGCCTTTTATATATGGGAGGAGTGCTTTGCCATTCTCTTGTTCTTTGTCTTGGATTTTGGCTGGGGTTTCTTTTTGGATTACAACCAACAACCAACATCCCTTCCTAGATGTCTTGGTATACAAAAAATCCAATGGCTCCCTAGAACACACCATCTACCAGAAGAAAACACATACAAACCACCATCTACACGCACTCTCACACCACCACCCAGCACAGATCAATTCCGTAGCCGAGACACTCATCTCCAGAACAAAATGCTTAGCCGATGAACAACACCTAGACACCGAACTACACACTCTCACCGGCGTGCTGACAGCCAATGGATTCCAAAGAAAGAAGATCACCCACCTAATCCAAAAAGAAACCCCAGCCAAAATCCAAGACAAAGAACAAGAGAATGGCAAAGCCCTCCTCCCATATATAAAAGGCACGACCACGAACTCGAAGCCAAACCCCAAGATCACAGCTCACCAGCTCAAACCCTCCAGCAACTAAGACTAACCTGAGCACAATCAAGCCCCCACCTGAACAGAACACGCCTCCAGCCAATCAGAACACAGCCAAGCCCCCACCCAATCAAGTCACACCCCCACTAGCAGTTAAAAGGAAGAAGCAGCTACAAGCTCACATCACTCTGAGAAGCACAAAGCTGAAGACCAAGCCTGAAGATGATGAATGAGACTTCATCGAAACATTGCCTAGATACTTCCAAT
This sequence comes from Hydrophis major, assembly GCA_033807585.1. Lineage (NCBI taxonomy): Eukaryota > Metazoa > Chordata > Lepidosauria > Squamata > Elapidae > Hydrophis > Hydrophis major. The sequence continues at coordinate 31,239,194 of CM066343.1, read as the reverse complement.
CTTACGCGGGAGAAAACCCGAATAACCAAAGATCCACATATATATATATATAAATTTGTTTTCTGAGGTTCTCACAGGTATTTGTATGTGGATCTTTGGTTATTCGGGTTTTCTCCTGCGTAGCAACGTTTCAGCAGAATCTCATCTGCCATCATCAGGCTTCTGTATGGTGTTTGTCTGTGAGTCAGACTTTTACAGTGGTTTCAGATTTAAATTTGGGGCAGCCTATTGCTGTGTCAGAATGGTTTTTTCTTCCTCCTGATTGGTTGAGAGTCTTGGTCTGTGTTTATTGGTCTTGGAGTTTGCTGTGTTCTGCTACTAATATCTTCTGTCTGTGTTTTTTTGGGGGGGGCTCTTTTTGTATCTTGATTGGCTGGCAACATTGTGTTACTTTATTGGAGGCCTTTAGTGCAGCTTGGCTTCGGGTAAATGGACGGCTATCATTCGTTAGGAAGTTGGGTTTCATCTGGGTGCCTGGTTGGGGTGTGTTTGAGCTGGAGGTATCAGGGGGGATCTGTTTGTGCCCAGGTGTTTGCCTGGCTTGTGGTGTGGAGATTTTTTTGTTTGTGAGTGCAGGCTTCCAAATGATTGACAGCCTGGTGGAATCATCTCTTCTGTTCATGCTTTCTGGTCTTTTTTCAATCTCTATGGCTTTTCTGATGATTCTGTGGCTGGGATTTTCTATGGTGGCTAGGGTTTTGGTGCCATTGAAGTTGATGTTATGACCTGTGGCTTCCATGTGTTGGACAAGTGAGGAAGTGTGTTCCAGCTTTTTGACTGCATTTTTGTGTTCATCCAGGCGGGTGCTTATTCTTCTATTGGTCTGTCCAATGTATGTGGCTGGGCATGATGCCCAGGGGACTTCATATATGCCTTGGTTTTCCAGGTCAATTTTGTCTTTGGGGTTCCTGAGGATGGCTGCTATTTTTCTGTCTGTTTTGAAGGCAGTCTTGATGTGGTGTCTGTATAGAATCTTACTAATTTTGTCTGTAGTGCCTCTTATGTAGGGCAGGACAGCTGTTCCATGGGTCTGTTCATCTTCTGGGTCTCTATTATGTCTCAGTGTGTTTTTGTGGATCAAGTTGGTGATTTTGCTTTTGTGGAAGCCGTTGGCTGTCAATATTTTAGTCAGGGTGCATAGTTCAGTCTTAATGTGTGTCTTGTCTGCCAGGCGTTTGGTTCTAGTAATTAGTGTTTTAGCCACGGAGTTTATCTGTGCTGGGTGGTGGTGGGATTGGGCGTTGAGGTCGTGGTTGGTGTGTGTTTTCTTCTGGTATATGGTGTGTCCTAGTGTGCCATCTGTTTTCTTGTAGATTAGTACATCTAGGAATGGTAGTTGTTTGTTTGTTTCTGTTTCCATGGTGAACTTGATTTTGGGGTGTGCGCTGTTTAGGTGTGTTAGGAAGTTGTTTAGGTTTTCTTGTCCATGGGGCCAAATCACGAATGTGTCATCGATATATCTTAACCATAGTTTGGGTTTGAGTATGGCATTAGCCAGGGCTCTGGATTCGAATTCTTCCATGAACAGGTTTGCAATGACAGGTGACAGTGGTGATCCCATGGGGGCTCCTTCAATTTGTTTGTATCTTTGTCCTTTGTATATGAAATATGTGTTGGTTAAGCAGTGTTCTGTTAGTTCCATGAGGTGTTTAGCTGATTGGTATTTATTTTTGATGATTTCGGGGGTCTCTTTTATCGGGACTTGAGTGAATAGTGAAACCACGTTAAAACTTACAAGCAGATCTTCTTGCTCCACGTGTAGATCTTTGATCATTTCCAAGAAGTGGTATAAGTTTTGTACATGAGAAGCTGCTGTTTCAGCATGGGGCTGTAGCTCTTTTGCTAGGTGTTTAGCCAGGTTTTGTAGTGGTGCTCCTCTGGAGCTGACTATGGGTCTGAGAGGTATGCCTTCTTTGTGTATTTTTGGGAGGCCGTATAGTTTGGGGCATCTGGAAGATTTCTCTCTGGGTATGATCGTGTGTTGGATCTCTTTGCTTATGTGGCTGGTTATAATTTTCTTCTTGGTTAATTTTTCCAGATATGTGGTTGGGTCTGTGTTTATGGGTTTGTATGTGGAGTCTTGGAGTAGGTCTGTCAATTTAGTTTCATAGTCTTTTCTGTCCATTACTACAGTGGCATTCCCTTTATCTGCTGGGAGGATGATTATGCTGCTGTCTCTTTTCAGGGTTTGTAGCGCTTTAATTTCATTTTGCTGTAAGTTGCTTTTGGGTGGTTTGCTTGTGCATAGAATGTTGGTAACTTGGTGTCTTATTTTATCAGCTTCATCTGTATTTAATTTAGTTAGGCTGGATTCTACTGCACATATGATGGATTCTGTGGGGATTTTTTGGGGTGCTATAGCATAATTGAATCCTTTGGTTAGGACTTCTGTTTCTGTTTTGGTGAGTTCTCTGTTGGAAACATTGTACACTAATTGTTTCAGGTGTTGTTGTGAGTTGTTGGGGGTTTTCTTGTCATGTTCTAATTTCTTTAATTTTTTTCAAGAGCTTTTCCTGTTTGTAAATGTTTGCAGATTCAGCTCTCCAAGTTGTAAGTTGTTTTATCTTGTCCCAAAGTAGAGGGTGGATTTTGCTGCTCAGTTCCAGGTGTAGTGCTAGCAAATCTTTGTTTAACTGATCTAATTGGAATCTCTTACTGTGGAGCTCGTTCCTTAGTAGAGCCATTTCAGTTCTTTTCAGGATACGTTTAATGGCTGCTGTGCTTTGATGAAATGTTAATTAGAAGCAGGTTGGTGTAGTATTGTTGTCTCTGCAGCTGCGTAGGAATTGGAGGTCACATAGTATTACTGCTCTTTTAATTTCCAGTTTCTCGTAGGTTTTGATCTGGTTGTTTATTCCCTCCCCATAGAGGTTTGATATTTGTTTTCTTAAGTTTTCGCGGATACTTACATGTCTGGCATTCAGCTTTGTTCGGGTATTTTCCCACGTGGTGCTTTTAAAGTTGTAGCAACGTTTCAGCAGAATCTCATCTGCCATCATCAGGCTTCTGTATGGTGTTTGTCTGTGAGTCAGACTTTTACAGTGGTTTCAGATTTAAATTTGGGGCAGCCTATTGCTGTGTCAGAATGGTTTTTTCTTCCTCCTGATTGGTTGAGAGTCTTGGTCTGTGTTTATTGGTCTTGGAGTTTGCTGTGTTCTGCTACTAATATCTTCTGTCTGTTTTTTTGGGGGGGGCTCTTTTTGTATCTTGATTGGCTGGCAACATTGTGTTACTTTATTGGAGGCCTTTAGTGCAGCTTGGCTTCAGGTAAATGGACGGCTATCATTCGTTAGGAAGCTGGGTTTCATCTGGGTGCCTGATTGGGGTGTGTTTGAGCTGGAGGTATCAGGGGGGATCTGTTTGTGCCCAGGTGTTTGCCTGGCTTGTGGTGTGGAGATTTTTTTGTTTGTGAGTGCAGGCTTCCAAATGATTGACAGCCTGGTGGAATCATCTCTTCTGTTCATGCTTTCTGGTCTTTTTTCAATCTCTATGGCTTCTCTGATGATTCTGTGGCTGGGATTTTCTATGGTGGCTAGGGTTTTGGTGCCATTGAGGTTGATGTTATGACCTGTGGCTTCCATGTGTTGGACGAGTGAGGAAGTGTGTTCCAGCTTTTTGACTGCATTTTTGTGTTCATCCAGGCGGGTGCTTATTCTTCTATTGGTCTCTCCAATGTATGTGGCTGGGCATGATGCACAGAGGACTTCATATATGCCTTGGTTTTCCAGGTCAATTTCGTCTTTGGGGGTCCTGAGGATGGCTGCTATTTTTCTGTCTGTTTTGAAGGCAGTCTTGATGTGGTGTCTGTATAGAATCTTACTAATTTTGTCTGTAGTGCCTCTTATGTAGGGCAGGACAGCTGTTCCATGGGTCTGTTCATCTTCTGGGTCTCTATTATATTTATATATTATATATATAATATATATATATATATATATTCTTAAGTTTTCGCGGGTACTTACATGTCTGGCATTCAGCTTTGTTCGGGTATTTTCCCACGTCATAATAGTGGTATTTTTAAAGTTGTAGCAACGTTTCAGCAGAATCTCATCTGCCATCATCAGGCTTCTGTATGGTGTTTCTCTGTGAGTCAGACTTTTACAGTGGTTTCAGATTTAAATTTGGGGCAGCCTATTGCTGTGTCAGAATGGTTTTTTCTTCCTCCTGATTGGTTGAAAGTCTTGGTCTGTGTTTATTGGTCTTGGAGTTTGCTGTGTTCTGCTACTAGTATCTTCTGTCTGTTTTTTTTGGGGGGGGGCTCTTTTTGTATCTTGATTGGCTGGCAACATTGTGTTACTTTATTGGAGGCCTCAAAACACATTGATTGGGTTGATTGGGTGGAGGCTTGGCTGTTTTCTGATTGGGTGGGGGGGGTGTTCTCATTGGTTGGGGGTTTGGCTGTGTTCTGATTGGTTTGGGGGTTGGCTGTGTTCTGATTGACTGGAGGTGTGTTCTGTTTGGGTGGGGGCTTGGTTGTGCTCAGGTTGGTCTTGGTTGCTGGGGGATTTGAGCTGGTGAGCTGTGGTCTTGATGTTTGGCTTTGAGTTCGTGGTCGTGCTGCATCTTCATGGTGGGGGTCAGTTCGCTTCGTGTATGGCTCAGAGGGGTTTGAAGTGCCTCCAACCAATCAAGTCACACCCCCACTAGCAGTTAAAAGGAAGAAGCAGCTGCAAGCTCACATCACTCTGAGAAGCACAAAGCGGAAGACCAAGCCTGAAGATGATGAATGAGACTTCATCAAAACGTTGCCTAGATACTTCCAATCTTACGCGGGAGAAAACCCGAATAACCAAACAAATATATATATATATATATATATATATATATATATATATATATATATATATATATATATTCTGATATAAATATATATATATATATGTTTTCTGAGGTTCTCGCGGGTATTTGTATGTGGATCTTTGGTTATTCGGGTTTTCTCCCGCGTAAGATTGAAAGTATCTAGCTTAGATACTTCCAATCTTGCGCAGGAGAAAACCCGAATAACCAAAGATCCACATACAAATACCCGCGAGAACCTCAGAAAACAAATATTGCACCTCTACGGGGAGGAAACCCACCATCTGACCAGGACTTATGAAAAACTTGAAGTCCAAAGAGCTTCCATTTTATGTGACAGCCGAGATACTTCCAATCTTATGCGGGAGAAAACCCGAATAACCAAAGATATATATATATATTCTGAGGTTTTCATAGGTATTTGTGTGTGGATCTTTGATTATTCAGGTTTTCTCCCATATAAAATTGGAAGTATCTAGGCGACGTTTCGATGAAGTCTCATTCATCATCTTCAGGCTTGTGTCTTCGGCTTTGTGCTTTTCGGAGTAATGTGAGCTTGCAGCTGCTTCTTCCTTTTAACTGCTAGTGGGGGTGTGACTTGATTGGGTGGGGACTTGACTGTGTTCTGATTGGGTGGGGGTGTGTTCTCATTGGTTGGGGGTTTGGCTGTGTTCTGATTTGTAGGGAGTTTGGCTGTGTTCTGATTGGCTGGGGGTGTGTTCTGTTCAGGTGGGGGCTTGGTTGTGCTCAGGTTAGTCTTAGTTGCCGGGAGATTTGAGCTGGTGAGCTGTGATCCTGTTGTTTGGCTTCACGTTCGTGGTTGTGCCACATCTTCATGGTGGGCATCAGTTCACTTCATGTATGGGTCAGAGGGGTTTGAAGCGGGTAGTGATGCAACTGCGGTATGGCTTCTGGTCCGTGGTCGTGTCTCATCTTCTGTGTGGGTGTGAGTCTGCTTTCTATGTGGAAGTGTGGTGGTAGCATCTTGTGTGGCCCTCGTTGGTGTGGGTCTGGTGTCATTCTTCATGTTAGGTACTCATTTGTTAATGAGGGCGGGTTTCCAAATGGCTAGTAGGCGGGTGGTATTATCTCATTTATTCATGCTGTGCAGACGTTTTTCTATCTCTATGACTTCTCTGATTATTTCACTTATGACACTTCAACAACAGAATAATCAGAGAAGCCATAGAGATAGAGAAATGCCCACACAGCATGAATTTCCCTTTTATAGCCAGCTGTCAAATGGCATCAGCCAATCAGAGCAGTCCGCATTCCCACTGGAAGTATGGACCAGAGTGAAGACTTCAGCTCAGTCCTCTCAGAATGCAATTGGCAGGGCTTGTGTTACAAGACTACAGTGCTGCTTTGGTCATTCTGCTCTCCATTCCACTCCATTCCCCTACAGGGCCCTCCTCTTATAACTGAGCACAGGCCTCGTTGAGTCTCTGAGAAGGAATAATGTATTGGAGGCATTATCTCCAATTAACACATTATTTCTTTCATGGTAAAAAATAGAAGGATCATTTAGGGTTCCTCTTTCCATCTCAGCCCTAAATCTATTGCAGTAAAAGAGTTAAATTTAGAATAGTCAAGGCCACTTCTTATGGAACAGTTAATGTTAATTATTCACAGCATTGGTCTGGGTGACCTTGTGCCCTTTATATAAATATATAGATAATGTTTGTTTCTCTGTGTGCTTTAGCCTGCCCCTTGTCCCATTTTCCTAGTTAACAATTTTATTTTACTTTTGCTGATGTTTTAATAAACATTAAGCTATATTTTTAATCTGAATGGCAGATGTGCTTCCTTGTATAAGGAGGCAGAGAATAAGTGAGAGTGTACTGAATGCAAACTGAACTGGAAATTATTCACAGTCATTTCCAACAGGTGGAATTCCATATTTCACCATCTAACAAAATGTGAAATACTGTAAAGCCAAACCATCCAAGTCTCCCTTAACCCACTGTCAAAAGCCATCAACAAACAGAAAACAATAATAGCTGTCTTCAAGTAAAAATAACAAAATGAGAAAACATACAGGTTGTGTTGGGCTTATAATTATTTAGGGACCATTTGAATCTATAATGGCACTTTAAAAAGTGGCTTGCAACCAGTCCTCACGCTTACAACTGTTACCACATCCTCACAGTCAAATAATTAAAATTTAGCCACTTGGCAACTAGCATGTATTTGTAACAGTTGGTGCATACTGGGGTCATGTGATCACCATTTGTGATCTTCCCAGAGAGATTCTGACAACCAATGTCAGTGGGGGAGTTGGATTTAGTTAATGATCATGTGATCCACTTAATGTCTGCGGTGATTCACTTTATAATCCTGGCAAGAAAGGCTGTAAAATTGGACAATAACCCCCTTATATAACACAGAAATTCTGGTCCCAATTGTAGTTATAACTTGAGAAATACTTTATCAACAGTAGAGTATCAACAGTAGAGACCTTCAAATTTCTAGGTTCTATCATATCACAAGATCTAAAATGGACACCTCACATCAAAAATATCATCAAAAAAGCACAACAATGAATGTTCTTTCTGTGCCAACGCAGAAAGCTTCCAACCTGCCTTCCACTGAGGACCCATATGCTGTATGAGTCAAAAAGAGGGATGTGAAAATATTTACAGACACCTCATATCTTGGACATAAACTGTTTCAACTCCTACCCTCAAAACAATGTTATGGAGCACTCACAGCAGAACAACTAGACACAAGAACAGTTTTTTCACAAATGCCATCACTCTGCTAAACAAATAATTCCCTCAACACTGCCAAACTATCTACTAAGTCTGCATTACTATTATTATTAATCCTCCCATCCTTCCTTTCACCCATCTTCTCCCACTTATGACTGTATGACTGTAACCTTGCTGCTTGCATCCTAATGATTTTATTGACTGTTTCCTAATATGATTTGATTGCTTGTTGTACCCTATGACTATTATTAAGTGTTGTACCTTATGATTCTTGACTCTAGACGAATGTATCTTTTCTTTTATGTACACTGAGAACATTTGCACCAAGACAAATTCCATGGTGTCCAATCACACTTGGCCAATAAAGAATTCTATCTATCTGTTTCTCTATCTATCTATCTATCTATCTATCTATCTATCTATCTATCTATCTATCTATTTATCTAGTAACTGCAGGGTCAGTTCTTCCCCTGGTTTTGAAATGCTTCTTGAAGTTAGAAGAAAAGATACCGAAATAGGAAGCATAAACTGGGTAGGACTAGAATCCATTTTAGCTTATTTGTCCTCATTAGCCAGCCATCTTTCTTGAGTTGGTAGGGATCCTGGACTTCATCTCTGATCAATTGGCAATCTGCAATAACTTGTCAGATGTATCAGTTTTACAATATACCAGAACTGATTGTAACTAGAATCTCTTATTATATTTTACCCCCTTTTTTAAATCCCTTGTTTGTTTGTTTATAATCTTATTTGGAAAATTAAAGTTACTTGCCTTTTCTTTCTCCAACAGGTGCTGCTGACTGGGAAGTAGGTAGGAATTTCTATGTACTCTAGAAACTTTCCACATAAATTGGCACTGAATGGTGAAAAGAAAACCCACTTGCCTTTTACAAAATCTTAGATATGTTGCTTCTGGCACAATATAATCTTCAGAACCATTGCTGCAACTCCAGTTGCATTTTGTCACTTTCTTATTGTTAGCAATTTAGGCAAAAAATGTTATAAATAAAATATAATATGAAATAACAAGTAGGCTAGCTTAGTCACTCAACAGCAAGACACTAGTGAAGCAGGCATGACAGCACTTGCCTTTTCTACATCATATGAGAAGAACATATCTTCTGTTCCCTCTCCTTACCACTTTCTACAAAGGGACAATTGAAAGCATCCTCTCATGTTGTTTCTCAGGAGACACAAAATCGTTGGAAACTTTCTTCTGAAAGTCAACATACAAATTCATTCAAAAAGAGAAACTTTGTTTCTTGCAGGGTATCAGATATTGAGCTTCAGATGTATGGGGGGAAAGTCCCTTTTGTTCTTATTATAAGCCAAAATCTAAAACTTTTTTTTTTTTTGACTTTTCAAGTCAAAGTTGACTTTGGGCAACTGCCTGGCTTAGGTCCCTGTAATGTTTAGGCAATATTTTGAAAGTGGTTGAAAGACAATAACTGTCCAAGTTAATCTAGTAGCTTCATGTCTAAGATGCAACTAGAACTCATATCTCCCAGTTTCTAGCCGGGTGCCTTAACCATTACATCAAACTCCTTCCCCCTCTCATTCTGTCTCTCCCTCATCTCTTCTTTCTTGGCAGGTTGTAAGAAGTCACTAATCTCCACAAAAATTGTTGGAGGCCAACCAGCCTCTGAGGGATCATGGCCCTGGCAAGCGGGCTTTTCACTACTCAATGTAACTTTTTGTGGTGGCACTCTCATAGATGAGAACTGGGTGCTGACAGCTGCTCATTGCTTCATTTGGTAAGTTACTGGACTTACAAGAAAAATAGACAGAGGACTATTATTATGAGGCTGTTCTTTTTAATAAACTAGACTTTCCAGGAAACAGTTTTGCCCCATTTTGAGTTTTCTTACCACATTTGTTAGATGAATTTGTTAGTTAAGTTAGTAACACAATTGTTAAATAAATCTGGCTTCCTATTGACATTGCAAAAGGGATCACAGGACTCCAGGACCCTGAAACATCATAAGTGTGAAGCATCCAAATGTAAATCACATGACCATAGGGATGCTGCAACAGTCATAAGTGTGAAAAAATAGGTCCTAAGTCACTTTTTTTCCATACCATTGTATGGTATGAAAACGGTCACTAAGCAAACTGTTTATAAGTAGAGGACTACCTGTATACAAAAAGGACACAACAATGCTTTTCTTTTTGACCAAAACTTCAGATCCTGCTTCAGTTATATATTAATAAAATATTGCATTATTCTGCAGAGTTTCAATGGAAGGTACTTTCCTTTTTACATATCAATCGATGTACATTGTGGATACTGTATGTGGAAAATCAGAGCTGCATTCAGATTAAGGCCAAACAGGCGCTGGTTTGTGGGTGCCAATGTCAATTTTTCCAAATAATTCCAAAAATGCATAAATCCATAATGGCAAGAAGTGAAGCCATCAGTCTGTCAGCTTTGAAATTCAGCTGCCACAATCAATGTGGCCTAGGGACACCATGTACTCCAGCACTGATGGAAATAGTATACAAATGAATACCAGTAAATATTGCTCTTTCCTGCCAAATTCCAACAAGGCTATTGGCATCTTTAAATGTGGCAGAGCTGGATATGAGGAAACATGTTGAAATTAAATGCAGACAAAATCCGGTGCCTCTGGCAATGCAGACTTTAGGAATTTTTTTCAGCAAATGTCAAAATCCTGTAGTACTCTTAATAGGTCCGCATCCATAAATTGCTGTTAACATTTTTTTTAATTGTTAATATTTACAGGATCCCTGAAGACATTAACGGACTCTTTATGGGTCTAGGTGACCACCAACTCATGAACCCTTCAAATAACTCAGAGAAATTTGCCATCCGACAGATTATTCCTCATCCTAACTACACAGGAAATGACAATATGTTTGACATTGCTTTGGTGGAGCTAAATAGCACTGTGAAGTTCACTAAATATATCTTGCCTATGTGTCTCCCAGAGTCTTCTGTAAAGTTCCCTGACAATACCAGCTGCTGGATCACTGGATGGGGAAGTACAACATCTAGGGGTGAGTCAGAAATATATAACAAAGAGTTGAAATATTTGATTGTAAATGTTTTAACTGCAGCTAGGATTATATTTGCTAAGAATTGGAAAAACGATAAAATACCTCTGCAGGAGGAAGTTATTAAGAAAATTATGGACTGTGCTGAAATGAGTAAATTGGCATTTGAAATTAGAGAGCAAGAAGATAAACAATTTTATATGATATGGGATTTGTTTTATCAATGGTTGGATAAAAAGACATGGAAATGTAATAGACTAGATAATTCTGTGATAGAAATTTAATAAACTGATATAAAAAATAATATAGATATATATATATAACCATTGATTGAAAGTATAACATAAATTTTAAGATACCATTTGGAATATCTCGTATAAAATGATGGAATAAATAGTTTAGTCATGGATGATCAATAACTGATAAATATATAAGCATATTTTAGTTTGACAATGTGAAAATTGATATAAATTGTGAGTAATGACTACAAAAGAATAGCACAAAAGATTTGGAACCAATTGACACATTGTATGTATGCAAAATGGAAGCTGGTTTTATGTTTTATATGTATATGTTTGTTTTAAAATAAAAAATAAAAACTTTTTTAAAAAAATCTAAAGGTAAGTGAGGAAAATGGGATGTGTGTTTGATCTGACACTTTTTCATCCTTTCACATCTTTAATGTATATGATTTGGTATGTTTAAAGATTCATTTATTTGCTTGTTACACCAAAGTAACTTATAGTTACTTTAAGGCAGTGCTTCTCAAATAGTGGGGCGGCGCGAGGCTCCATCAAGGGGGGCGCATTTGACCTCGGAGAACATGCTTTTTTATTTTGATTTTTTTACTGCCCTAGAATAAAGTGCAATTGCACTTCCACTACATTAGGGGGCAGTGGCGCTCTCATTGGCAGAGTGTGCGCAGGGATCATTCGCTCGGTGGTGTAGGAGTTTTGTTTGCACTGAGCATGCAGGCTTTGCACACAGCACAGAGTTTGAGTATGAAGTGTAGACACGAAGTGTAGCTTACCCTCAAGTGACACCATGAAAAAATATTTAACAGGGATGAGAAGACAGGCGGAAAGAGACGGAGATAAAGAGACAAACAAAAATCTCCCGAAAGCTAAGACAAGGAAATATGACGAAGCGTATGTAGCGCTTGGCTTCACTGTGACTACGGTGGGAGACGAGGAAAGACCGGTGTGCTTACTATGTCTAAAAATGTTGGCAGCGGACAGCATGAAGCCCAATAAATTAAGGCGTCACTTAAATACATTACACCCCAATCACTCTGATAAGCCGCTTGAGTTTTTTCAGCGAAAACGTGCCGAATATTGCCGACAATCATCCCGCTTTGTGACTGCTACTTCAGTAAACCAGCGAGCGTTGTTGGCATCATATAAGGTGGCATACCAAATTGCACAGTGCAAAAAACCCCACACCACAGCAGAAGAGCTGATACTGCCCGCAGCATTAGACATGATCTCTGTCATGCTGGATGATGCAAGTGCTGCAAAAATAAAAACTATCCCTCTGTCCAATGACACTGTTGCTAGATGTATAAATGACATTGCTGACGATCTTAAAGAACAGCTGGTAGATAAACTCAAAGACAAACGTTTTGCCTTACAATTTGATGAAGCAACTGACAGCAACAAAGACTGTTTATTGCTTATGTACGTTTTGACATGACAAATTCCCTGTGTGAGGATCTACTTTTTTGTAAATATGTCAGAGACAGAGCCACAGCTGAAGAGCTCTTCAAAATGATAGACTGCTTCCTGACTGAGAATGGGCTAAAGTGGGAGAAGTGCATTGGTGTTTGCAGTGATGGTGCACAGACCATGGCAGGGATGAGAAAAGGACTTCGGACTCTCATCAAGAAGGCCTCACCTAATGCTGAGTGGACACACTGTGTTATACACGGAGAAGTACTGGCAGCAAGGCACCTTTCCTCTGAATTAAGTGAGGTTATGACTGACATTGTAGGTGTAGTCAATTTAATAAAGACCAGACCACTAAAAACAAGAGTCTTCTCTGCTATCTGTGAGGAGATGGGAGCTGAACATCAAGCTATGCTGTTTCACAGTGAGGCAAGGTGGCTGTCACGAGGAAAAGTGTTATCCCGAGTTTTTGAGCTCAGAGAGGAGATAAGAATGTTTTTGGAGCAGGAGCACAAGTATGATGTTGCAAGCAAGTTTAGTGATGAGAACTTTCTGATGAAACTGGCCTACCTGAGTGACATATTTGGAAAGCTCAATGAACTAAATCTACAGCTTCAAGGGAAAGATCAACACCTCCCTCGGGTCACAGACAAGATCAGCTCTTTTACTCGAAAGCTTGCAATGTGGGGCAGGCGACTTGATGAAGGAAATACTGAGTCATTTGAGAACCTGCAGGAATTTGTTAACACCACTGACTATGATGCCACCTCAGTGATTCCATATTTTAAGCAGCATATTTCATCACTGATGGGATTCTTTACAATGTACTTCCCTGAAAACAGTTCACAGTATGACTGGGTGAGAGATCCTTTTAATGCACCAGCTCCAGCTGGTTTCAGCTCTGTAGAGGAGGAGCAGTTCATAGACATCACATCTGACTCCACATTGAGACTAAGTTTCACATCCCAGACACTGAGTGAATTCTGGCTGAATGTGGAGAAGCAATACCCACTCTTAGGACAAAGAGCTGTGCACATTCTTCTTCCATTTGCAACTTCTTCCTTGTGTGAGACTGGCTTCTCTGCTGTTGCTGCTCTGAAAAGCAAATACAGATCCCAGCTACAAATTGAGCAGGAGCTGAGAGTTGCTGTGTCCTGCTTCAAACCCCGCTTCGAAAAGCTGTGCATTGCAAAACGTGCTCATTGTAGCCATTAATCCAGACATCATCTTTGATTTAAAAAAATCAGCACAAATTATTTTATATATTTTTGTTTTGCAGGTCAAAGTTTTTTTAATATTGTGCTCCTAAGTTAATGTTGGTGATCAGTTTGAATGCATTATTATATCAATATATTATATATATTGATTTTATTTGATTTTATTATATTTTATTTTTCAGTATCATATGGTTTAACATGGTCAGTCAAAAAATGTTTATAGTTTCATTAAGGATTTAATTTTATTTTTGAATTTCAGATGCACTTTAAATCTTTTTTGTTACAGTTAATAAAGCTGTTTTTTTGTTGTGAGTTGGTCCATATTTCTTTTTTTATTCTCTTATACGTTAATAAAGATACAGTGTTATGCAGAGGTGTACTTATAACAATTTTATAGACAAATGATACTATTTATAGTCACGCGGGGGCGCGAGATGTTTTATTCTTACTAGGGGGGGCATGACAGAAAATAATTGAGAAGCACTGCTTTAAGGACTGGTGGGATACTGTTTAATCAAGAAAGATGCTGGAGAACAGTGGTGGGATTCAAAAAAACTTACTACTGGTTCTGTGGGCATGGCTTGGTGGGCATGGTATGGCTTGGTGGTTGAGGCTTGGTGGGCATGGCAATGGAAGGATACTGTAAAATCTCCATTCCCTCCCCACTCCTGGAGGAACGCTACTGCAAAATCTCATTCTGTTTCCACCCCACTAACCTGCTTTCCAGTGCCGTTCTCCTGTGCAAGGCAACGAAAGAAGACTCAGGCAATCAGCTGGGACTTGGAAGGCAGAGAATAGATGGGGGTAGGGCCAGTCAGAGGTGGTATTTTCCCGTTCTCCAAACTACTCAAAATATCCTCTACTGGTTCTCCAGAACCGGTCAGAACCTGCTGAATACCACTTCTGCAGGAGAATATTCAGATATGAATCTGAGAGGACAAGACCATTATTCTGCATTGACACTGAGGCCAAACTAGAGTTTTGCATAAAACTCTGCATAAAGTTAGAGTTATAAATCAGAAGGAATCTGAAAGATCCTTTTAACATAGTCAATGTTATTAAATGGCATAAAATTTCATTAGAAGCATGGAATAGCTGAAAATGATGTAGGATTTAAATTGGGATGAGACCAGGTTAGGAGCAGGAATGAAGAAGCAAAGCAGAGTATCATGTGGGTTTTAAAATCACTTTGGCTTACTCTTCTTTTTATAAAGGTCCTTTTTAAAGTTCAAGAATCAGCAGCAAGCTCAGGCTAGTGACGGTAGCTATTGCCACTAAAATCCAAAATAGCACCAGCAAAGCTTAATCTGAGTCAGGTCCCAGACATCAAATGGAGCCCTTATTTCCAATGGCAGAAAATGGCACTAAAATATTTGAAAGGTTGTTTTGATCCCAACAAGATAAATTGAATCACAAAGCAAAATTGGAAGCAACAAATCTGATTGGAAGCAACAAATCATATTAAGTGATTTGCAGTTGTTTTTTTAAATCCTTCCAGAGGTCTAAACTGAATCAGTTTGCTCCCAAACTTTAATTTCTAAATTTGAACTAGATCACACCAAATTTCAAATCTTCAGTTTTAATTAATTCAGGCTTCTTCACAGAAGCCTGATTATCTTAAAGAGGTTTGGATTTCAAATCAAATCAGAATCAAAGCAAACTGCAAATCTGAATCCAGTCCCAAACTAGAATTAAATCATTGACTTGAACTGAATTTTCTCTGATTTTATACATTCACCAGTAGCTACAAAACAACAGGGAGCAAGTAAAAATGTAATGCCTTTGGGTTCTGAATTGGCATTATTTTCATCCTAAAGATCTATGCATAATATGTCGGATGGGGTAGGATGGACAGCCACAAAGCAGCTTAAACCACACAGTGGTTAGGCTGGTTTGAAGGAGGAGTGTCAGATATAGATTATTTTAGGGACTACCCTTTATATTTCATATGTTCTCCAGCTCAAAATAGTTATGTTGGTTTCATTCAACCAGAAAGTTTGAGAGCAGATATCATCACAAGACTGCATCTTACTCATCCCTTAGTCAAAATCCTAGCACATCAACTAAGAACTGACAGTTGTGATCTCACATTGTTGTATATGTAACTATGTGTAAAATATAGTGGTTGGACAGGTTTAGTCTTCCTTGTCCCATCGTAATTTACTTTCAACAGACAACTAATGTGCCTATGTGGCATAGGTATGTTTCTTTCCTGTCCTGTCCTGTCCTGTTATGTTTTGGGAGACAAGAAAAGTAAAAATCTATAGGAAACAACCGTTAGATCTGCCACCTTCAGTTGGCACCTTGCTGGCATCCTGCCATCAAAGGATAGGAGGGAGGAGCAGGACACGGGAGGGGAAACAAATGGGCATTCAATCTGCATGTATATGTGATGGGAAATTGAGAGGGGGGGATGACAGCTTGTCAAAGAGCAGGAGAGCTCAGAACCAATTTTTGCCAACACTCAAGCCTGTTCACCCTGAGAAAGAATGTGAATTACCCTAAACATCTCAGTGTTCTCAAAACACCTAGGTGAACTCTTATTGGATGAAGATAGACTGGTCATGGGGAGAGAACTGGGATGTGGGGAAACTTTCTGTATCTTTTGAATACAGGAAATTTAGCCCTGGCCTGACTTTTCTGCAGCCAGCATCTTTTAATAAAAGAACCTTTCACTTCAACCAAATGGAGTTGAGGATCTTTCTTTCCTAAGGGATTGAACTGGGGCAGTCTGCCACAACACTAATTTTACTTCCCTAAAATCATCAATCTGGCTAGCGAGTCTGTCTTCTGGCAAATCGCAACAAAAAAAACTAAATTGAAGTTGAGGAATGTTAAAGATTTGGCACGAAAGTTACAGTGAACATAAACTCAGTTACTTGTTCTCTGCACTTTATAATTTAACCCTTTCCCTTCTTTGCAGTAAGCCTGAAGCCTCTCCAAACCCTTCAAGAAGTGGAATTGTTTATCATCAATACAGATATATGCAACTCAGCCTACAACCTGCTCAATATTTCAACATTGCCCCATTCCCCTGTCATGCCCAATATGATCTGTGCAGGTAGCTTAAATGGGAGCAAAGATTCCTGTCAGGTATGGTGCTCAAAAACTTAACTAAGTTTCTATGTTACAAGACAGTTAAAATTGTAGTGATTGTATTTGTGTAATGTATTAAACTGGACTAGTTTTAAACATGATTGGATAGTGGGGTTGCTTAGGTCCTGATAAGGTATATGACATTAACCCTTAATGTTAGTTTATGGTTCCGTGTATTGAGCAATGAATATTAATTAATTAATTAATCAAATTAAGTTTATTATACCAACCCTGTCATTGTTGACATGGAAAATTTATGAAACCTGCTCATAAAGGATGCAAAGTTTTCCCAAAGCCTCTTTCACTCAGGGAAGTATGTATTCAGTGCTCTTCAAACTCCCAAGATAGGTATGGGAAATCATCAGCAAGAGGCCTTATAGAGTGTCCAGAAAAGCTCCTCCAGATTCAGCTCTGAAATTTGATGGAAAGCTTCATGGGGATTTTCAATCAGTGAAGCAATTGCTGCTGAATTATGCTGACTAAAACAAAAAACAGAGGGAGTAAGCCTCTGAGAAACTTAATGAAACCACTACACAAAACTTGAAAACTATTTAAAAATTAGGCCAGACGTTTTCTGATCTGCCATCTCCAGTATTTATAAAGAACATGGGCCAAAATAACATATCCAACTGCCCTGCATAAGACCAAATTTGCTCAGCCATATGCTAAGGGATCAAATCTTTAAAATTCATTACTGGCTCAATTTGTTGTTGCCCAAACATTTTGGACATGAATTCCTATGAATTCATATTCCTATGAATATAAATCCCTAATCAGATTCATACTCCAGAATGTCCCAAAGTTGGGAGACTGATTTCAAATTGCTGCACATATTTACCATTTAGAAGCAATAAAATCCATCCTTCACATTTTTAATTAAAATATTGGTTCTTCAGATTATATTTAATCAATTTCTGCACAAGAGGATGTGATTAAAAATGACAATTACAAGTAGACAGTAGTAAAGTGATGGGTATCAATAGTAGTTTCCCCCATTTCCCAAATGTCATTATGATACCATTGATTGGTCTCATGACATAGGAAAGGAAGTATTATTATCTTGCATGGATGTGCTTATGTTTTGCAGGACAGTTAGCATCCTGCTGTTTATTAACAGTGTTAAATATGGTTTGCTTTTGAGGGGAAGGAGGTTGTTAGACTTAGTATACAGTGCAAATCCAGACCCACTTTACTGAATTATCAATCAGCCCCCAAACTGTGATATATATGTTTGGTGAACAGGCAGTTACTAAAGATTCTCAGGCTAAAGTTGAGATATTTAGTTAAAGAATACTTTGCTGTGAGGAAATCTGCATTTCAATTTCTCAAAATTGGAATGAAGCAGCCTTCCTATAAACATGTGATAACATACATCTTTTTCTTTCCAGGGTGATTCTGGAGGACCTATGGTTTGCAAATGTGATAAAAGTGACAATTGGCTCTTGGCTGGGATTGTGAGCTGGGGGCATGGCCGGTGTGCCTGGGGTCTACACTTCAGTAGCACACTATGCTGATTGGATCAAGCTTCACATACCCCACATAAAATTTTCAAAGTGCACACTTGAAAGTAATAGTGTCGGGCACAGTACCGCTGCTTTTAATAAAGGGCACAATACTGTGCTTTTTCTGATATCTGTGAAATTAATCTTCTTCTGAGATACTTAGACATTCCTCCTTCAGCTTACCTATGTTCCCCAGATGAAATCTTTTTTACACAAATTGCTGCTGGTGCAGCTCTACATAGAAATCTATACATTCTCCAAACTGGAGGAAGTTCAGCATTGAAGTTTTAATTAGTTTTAAATCAATAACAAAATGATTTAAGTCATGTGGCTCACCACCAGAATTAAGGTAATGCTGACCCTGCTTCAGGCTTTGGTTGGGAATCACGATAAGAATTGCACACTATCAAATCCACAGGTAGCTTCAGAGGAGCTTTCCAAAATCTTTAAAGGCCTCCTGCCAGTGCTAAACTGGCTCTTTCCTTTCCTGCTGTGATTACTGACTATTGTACTACTTTTCCTCCTCCTAATAGCATGTAGCATGTTGTTGCTCTTCTTTCCCCATAAGAGTTTCCACTCTCCCTACCAAAATGTATTTCCAGCATCACTTAACCTGCCAACAAAGAGAACAAAAATTCTGGATTGCCAGACAAGCTTGATTCAAGGAACATACTGTTTACAAATCAACTCTGAGATCATTATGAAAAGACTTGTATCTTTAAAACAGTGAAGAGGCTGCAATGTCCACATGAAGGATGGACTGTTTTCTCCATGTTTTGTTTTCTTTGGCACTCAACTATGTGCTGGGTTCTGATATAAACCTTGTATGGCAACACTGGCTAACAGGTGGCCCTCTTATCAATATAAATTCATAAAAGCAGAGAATGTTTATAGTTCCTGTCCTGATTTTGGACATCATCTCAAGGTCTGATTGGCTGCAAGAGTGAGAATCTTTCACTAACTGGATCACCCAACTTGGCATTCATTGGAAGAAGATTTATGAAGTCTCCAGAAAGATTGAATAGTTGTTGAATAGACCAAAGTTCAGAATTGTTCTACCCTTGAACTAAAACTAAAGTCTTAGTTTTAGAAGTAAAAATCTTCTATTACTAAGTGAAGTTTTCAGGAAAGGAGTGACAGTGCTAGAGTTACTGCTATCAGAAGCCATTGGATTTAAATGGAATCACCTTACTGTAAAATTTGTAATACATTATTTTCTTTAATTATTGTACTTAATCCCCATCCCTTTCTTTCTCTCCTTTAACTTATTTTAATAGGTGATTTTGTTTGTTGCTGTATTATTACTGGATATTTTTCTTTATATATTATTTTATGTTGTTCCTGGAACAAAGTATATCTATCATTGTAAAATTTTACTCTGATGTATCCTAACAATAAAAGCAATGTTTACTATTTGTAAATCCCTTGAGAGATTTAATTCAAATGATTAAACGGTCTAGGGCCAGACCAATGGTGGGATTTTTAAAAAATTACTACCGGTTCTGTGGACATGGTTCGTGGGCATGGCATGGCTTGGTGGGCATGAAAGGTTACTGTAAAATCCCATTCCCTTCCCACTCCAGGGGAAGGATATTGAAAAATATCGATTCCCTCCCCACCCCACTAACCTGTTTTCCAGCTCCGTTCCCCTGTGCAGGGCAACAAAAGAAGATCCAGCCAATCAGCTGAAACTTGGGAGGCAGAGAATAGATGGGGGAGGGGCCAGTCAGAGGTGGTATTTGCCAGTTGTCCAAACTTCTCAAAATTTCTGCTACCAGTTCTCCAGAACTTGTCAGAACCTGCTGAATACCATCCTCTGGGCCAGACCAATTAATACATTCAGTATGTAAGATACATTATAATGAGCAGCTTTTTTAAATTCCCATCAATATTTTGGATGTGGAAACTAAAATAATTATTCTGTTCTTGGTTACATCCATTGCTATTTGTTTGGATTTTGCAAAAACAGAGCACTATAATTTCATTGCTATTTATAATTTCATGGTCTAATGTTCACATTTTTCTATGACTACAATCACACATGGTATTGAATAAATATCTAAAATTGTTAAAATTTATTAGAAATTATTAAACTCACAAGACACCCAAACATACTCAGAATTTCTTAGGTTTGAACATGCACCTATTTTTATTGGAAGTGTAGTTGGAATTTTATTGTTATTGATTTTTTCATATCATTTGCATGAATACCTTATTTAAGGAAATTATTCATTGTTCCTTGATATTTAGAAGCAGAATGTAAATTCTTGCTTTTCTTATTTATTGGTGAATTACAAAGAAGCAGATCACCCAGGAAAAGGAAATCGGTTAAAACAACTCTATTTTCCAAATAATTTTGAAGAAGCTAGGTTATTAGCTTTGGCTGAAGTCCTGTGATATTTATTTTATCATAATGGTTGCTGGATTAAGCAAAAGCTTCTCTTAGATAAGGTATTTAATATAATAACTTCAAATAATAAGAGTTGGAAGGGACTTTGGAGGTCTTCTTGTCCAATTCTTCCTTGAGCAGGAGACCTTGTACCATTTCAGAGAAATGGCTGTCCAGTCTCTTCTTCAAAGCCTGCAGTGATGGAGCACCCAAAACTCTTGAAAGCAAGCCATTCCAGTGGTTAATTGTTCTCACTATTAGGCAGTTCTAGGTTGTTGTTTTTCTTTTATTAGTTTCCCATCCATTGTTTCTTGTCTTGCCTTCTGGTGCTTTGGAAAATAGGTTGACACCCTCTTTTTATGGCAAATTTTGGAACATTACTATCATCTCATTCCTAGTCTTGGGTCTAAACAGATCCAAATCCTGCAATCGTTCTTCATATGTTTTAGTCTCCAGCACCCTAATCATCTTTGTTGTTCTTCTCTGCACTTTTTCCAGAGTCTCAATATCTATTTTATATTGTGGTTTCCCATGGTGGCCAACTAAGTACCCTGTTTCCCCAAAAATAAGACCTATCCCAAAAATAAGACCTAGCTTTCCTGCATGTGCTCCTAATATAATCCCTACTCCCAAAATAAGCCCTACTTAAAAGTCTCGGCACTCAGCCAGCCACCCATTCTGTCTGATTGCTTGCAGTGGCATGGTGGGGTGGTGGTGGAGCTGCCCCATGTGCCCTGCACCAGTTTACTTCAGGGCCCTGCATCCAAGCCATCCATGCCCTGATACCTGCCTTGTGGTGGCAGCACCAGCAGCCATAGCCACTGACCCACTTCTGCTTGCTCATGGCCATAACAGGAGGCTGAGTGGTGTGCTGTTGCAATGGCCACAAGGCAAGGTAGGTTTGGAGTATAGATGGCCTGGCTCCAGGGGCCCTGAAGTAAGCTGGTGCAGGGCACGTGGGGCAGCTCTCCCTGCCTCATCTCAAGGCCGCACCACTGACATGTCACTTGGCCTCCTCCATTGCAAGTGCAAGCAAACAGAAGAAGTGGGCCTCTCATACATGAAAAAATAAGTTCCCCCTGAAAATAAGCCCTAGCGCTTATTAAGGTAAGCAAGAGATAGAAAATATGCACAAATGAGTAGATATTCATATTGTATTGGAAATGTTCCATATTTTTTTTATAAAAAACCCTCAAATCAAGGAAACTATTTCCCAAGGATTATTTTTATCTTATTTGTTTCCTTAAATTGCAGCCAATCAGACTGGGAACAGAATTTGTTGGGTGGTTGTGTGGCATGGTTACAGATACAGAGACCATAATAGAAAGCCATATCTTGTGGGTTCCATCAATTGACAATGTTTCAAGCAAGGGACTTGAAGTATGTTTTACTAAACATTTAGGATGCTTTTGGGTTAGCAGTCTGAAAGACTTCCTCTCTCTCCTTAATGAAATCAATGAAATAATCTTCATATCAATAAGCAAGTCTTCAAAATTTCCATCTAAGAGACTAAAATAAGCCCAAATTCTTTGAAGCTACCTGCAAAGTAATACAGATGAAGAGTGAATTTCCACAGTATATTATCTTTCAGTTACATTATTGCTTTACTTACTTATTTTTTATTTTAATTTTGGGTCAAAATATTCACATAGTACGTTTTTTATATATTTATTCACTTGCTTCATCATTCTTTGTTTCCTGGACAACTTACACATTGCAACAATATATCAGATTACAGACAAGCAACAGTGGCTGATATCTGGAAAAGGATTGTTTGGTAACATGCAATTTTTAGTTGAAAGCTTTTTAAAAAAAGTTTGATTTAATGATAATGACTGTGGAAAATATTCAGATTCATGTAGCTATGAATTGGGATTCACAAAAGGGATGTGATTTGAAAGTTGCAGGGGCTTAGAACTAATTGAGTTGATTGCATATGCCTCCCTGAAGTTCAAGTCTGCATTCTTTTACAACAGTAGAAGCTTAATTAAGTAGTGAAGTGATAAACCAGTTTTCCTAAGAATATTGAATAAAATTGCAAAATGGATTTATCACAAATGGTTTTAATCAAAAAATATTTTCATCTGGACTTTGTTCGGAAAATAGACCAATTGTGGATATTGCACTGATTATGTTGAAACAATTGATTACAAGTTTGTTAACAGAAGGTTTTGAAACGTAACCCTTGCTTTATTATTGTTGTTATTGTTGTTGTTGTTGTTATTCACAAAAAATGACAGTGTATGCAGCAAATGAGATAACTATGCTGGGTTTTGTATCACAAATCACTAGTCGAACACTTCCCAAGCATTTAGGACTGTGTGATGTATCAGCGAATTATGCAAGCAGATCCCAGAAAGGTGGCCTTCTGCAACTGACTAATAATGACTTTGTCAGCACCAATTGGTTTTAAATGCTTGCCTAGGTCTAGGAACCACCTGCACGTTGTTTATTATTATTATTATTATTATTATTATCATTGTTGTTGTTGTTGTTCCTGTAAATTATTTGCATCTTTCAGTTCCTCCATCAGATTAAGAAGATGGAGGAACTGTTTTATGAGAAGCCAAAGCCCTCAAAACCGAGGATTTATTTATTTTATTTAACTCTTTTCTTGTGAAGAAGAATTCTGATTAAATTCTGATTAAATCCCCATTATTTTTTTAAAAACCCAGTTCTTGAAACCATCAGGTGCTCTGTGACAGATAAAGAAGAATTATGGGAGGTGGGGGTTTTGCTTTCATTTTTCAAGTGCCTTTAGTTGCTCTGCTGTTTCTTCCAAATTATCTAAGAAAGTAATGGCATTCTATGCACATTCTATCCTCAGTGGGCAGCTTCACAGGTGAAACAGATTCTGCTGCTAGTTCTCTTCTCTCTTTCCCCAAGTGTCCAGGTCTGTCTGCATACAACTACACATTCCTCTCTCCCCTCTGGTGTTATCTAAATATGCTTGTGACTCCAGAAAGGCACCAGGACCAAAGAAAAACAGTATTCTATGCTGCAAATAGTTTGTCTTGCTCAGTTAATATGGCTGGCCCACACTGACTTTTATTATGACTGTATCTGTGCATTACCTCCCCCCACACCCTTTGCCTTCAAAGAAGCTATAAACTCATCACTGGTTTCATCTGGTGCACATTTAAAAGAAACAAGTCAGAGGTAAAGCTGAACTAAGATGCATCATAGCTCAGCAGCTTGTCATTTGGGACCCAGGTACTTCATCATAGGAACGCATCATGGTGGTCAGCATTACAAAAAGTTTCCAAAGCTGGTCTGTGCTGCTGTGGACCTTCTGCATGTTGGTTTAATTGCTCTCCTCCCATCAATAAAAATAGAGACTACAATTCCTGTGATGTAGGACTCTGTGGGAGGTGGTCTCCTTGCTCTTTTTGGACTGGAGTTCAAGGTCGGAAAGTGACAGTTGGAAGATAATGGACACTGAAAATGGAGCCGAGCTAGGTGTCCTGGAATGAGGAGGAGTTCCAGAGGAGTAATACCTCCTTTAAAAACCTTGGTCCAGCTGGCTCAGCTGGTAGCACCTCATAAGGGCCCCTTTCCAGGGTTACAGGAGAAGATGGTCAACAGTTTTGAAGGCAGAAGAGGGCATTATGCTCCAATGGCAGATAAACAGTAGAACCATCTTCTAGAAGGGAAACTCTGATTTCAAACCTCCAATGCCTTGTGGCTATATCTATTATTGGAAAAGGCTTCAGGAGTCAACCTTGAGGCACAGTCCCAGAAGCAGTTCGTGACTGTGTACAATCATGTTCTGATAACTCCTGAGATGCAGCTGGAACTAATCATATAGGCTCTGCCATTCCATTAGACTATTTCAGTCATGTGGAGAAGGGGTATCTGCTCCTTGAGTAATCCGCCATATTAAATTACCCCGGCCTCGTGCTCTGGAGAGGACACTCCAGCTTTGCAAATAGCATTGAAACCAATGGTGGGATTCAAATTTTTTTTACTACTAGTTCTGTGGGCGTGGCTTGGTGGGTGTGGCAGGGGAAGGATACTATAAAATCTCCAGTCAGAGGTGGTATTTGCTGGTTCTCTGAACTACTCAAAATTTCCGCTACCAGTTCTCCAGAATTGGTCAGAACCTGATGAATACCACCTCTGACTGAAACAACACAGGAAGTGGCAGTTACTGGTTTCATAGTATGATACCATAATCTCTTGAGACTGAAAGATTCCAATTCAATTGAAATTATTTTGTTATTAATTTCCAGATAGATTTATTAGCTAAAAAAATGTTGGGGCCTGCTTTGCAGAGGGTGGGAAACTAATATAGTAATGTATTAATCAGTATTCAACAAAGGGGAATAATATGGGCATATGTGCTGGGTTTTATTAATGCACTGTTTTCAATGTCTTGTTTGCTTTGTGTTTTTGTTTCTTTTAAAAACTGTTGATGTTTTGTATTTTAAGTTTTTTTAAATAAAATTTTAAAAAGCTTTTATTCATAAACATAGAAATTGAATCATAAGGCTGGATGGGAACTTGGAGGTTTTCTAATCCAACCTTCACCTCAAGGCTAGAGGTCTTATACCATCTCGGATAAGATCTCCTGCCTCAGACAAGGCAGGGAATTGGACCAGGAAACTTCCAAAGCCCCCTTTCCAGCTCTATGATTCTATGTCTTTGTTCCAGTCAGCTATTAGGAAATGAAAGTTAATGTTCTTCAATGTATATATTGCTTACACTTCCTATTGAATGCACAAATGTGGCAGGTTATATAATGAAATAGCAGGAATTTCTAAGAAACCTGGTTTAATATGAGCAAGTAACCTGCTGATGGAGGTTGATATAATGTGCTCTTGCTTGGCAACAACAGCCAAAAGCTGAAGCTAAACCAATCGTGAGAGCAATGAAGCCTTGGGTTGCTCCACTGCAGTGTTCCACAAGATTTGATCACCTCTCCTATTTAATATTTATTATGAAAACATTGGGACAGATATCTACAGGTCTGGAGATATATCAGTATATGAACATACTTGATTATATATTTCCACCCCAAGCCAAGCCAAAGTTTGTGAGGAAAACCTTAACCTATGCCTGGATGCCATGAAAAGGACATAGAATTGGGTGTTAGGCTTATTTGCATCAATTAAATCTTTACTCAGGCTGTTCTTTCTATCTTATATGCCTATCAATAAAATTCTATGATGAAAGCAGCAAGTGTAAATCAGAGGTCCGAGTGCCTTTCCTCTTCAATTTGCTGGGCTGGTAACCAGAAATTACAGGTTTCACCTTTGCAGCTTTTTTCTCATAATTCAATGACTCATATTCCATAATTATATAAACCACCATATGAAAATAAAAACCTATGGTAGCTACGGTAGGTCATGTAACAATGAGCTTCTGTCCCATAATGCTCCTCAGTTCTGGGGAGAAATGTTAATTTTTAGTTTTTTCTGATTTTGCCACTGAATAACAGCCTCATATTTGTACCAACAATACATAAAAGAAATATGAGCATATAACTACAGCTAGTCCTTATTTAATGAGTTGCAACTCTGATAAAAAGTGACCAATGTCTATATTTATGATTTTCTCCGCATCTCTCTCTCTGTGACGTGTTCAATATTACAGCAGTTACTACATGTTGTCCTGTGTTAAATCTACTTTTTTCTTTTTCTATTCCTCACAGAAGAAAGATTGTCTAAAATAAGACATTTCTTACTGAGCTCCTTTCTCCACAGCATAACAGCTCCCTAAAAGTGCTGACTGCATGTTAATAAGCTCAGTAATGTAGAGCTTCCAGTTTGCCAGGTTTCGGTGGTGGCAGGGATTCGCGATTCTGCGCAATCCCTGTTGCGCTAGCTGTCTTGGTGCCTCCGATCCCGACGGGTCTGGAGGATAAGGCTGCCCCGTAGAGGCAGCCGAAGATAGGGGGGATCCTGATAGGGGTTTGGGGGTGTCGCAGACCCCCTCCCCAGCCGGCAAAAACCCCTTTTCTCAAGGCGGTGGAGCGGCGGTCAGTAATAGCCGCCACAAAGAAGCTGGCAACTGGATAAGATTGCGCAGGAGGAAGGAGAAAGTTTTGAAGTGAAAGTTCTTTGGCTGAACCGGGACTTTAAGATACATCTAACATCCTGAAAAATCACGATTTTTTGAATGATACATTGTATCCAGAGGAGATTCTAAAAGTGGCGAATGGAAGTGCTGAAAGGGAAAGTTCACTCTCCTTCCCTACGGATTTAGCAAATGGACATTGAAAAACCTGCTTTTTTATAGAAGGTAAAAATTTAAAGCTCTTTGTTACAAGTGGGAAGGGAGAGGACAAAAAAAAAACTATATTTTTTGTTGGAGGAGATGCCTTGAAGATTTTGAGACTAGAAGTTAATTGCAATAAGGCTTTAAAATACAGACTGGGTTTTTTTTTTTTTCTTTCTTAACTGATATTACCCCAGGAAGAGAAAGTGTAAAGGGAAGAACTTTGTGCTCTGTTTGGATTGCTTGATGACTCTGGGACTTTGGGGAACTGTTTTTTAAGTTTTGAAACATCTTGGTTGTTCTAAGAAGAAGAAGAGGGGAAAAAAGAAGAAGAAGAAAGGTTTATAATGGCTTTATCTATCGATGAACTAAGAAAGGAATATGGAAAAATAAAGAAAGAAAGCAAGGACTCTTTGGGAGATATCTTTCATTTTTTAGAAATGGCGCTTGCTACTTATCAGCAAATACAACAACAAATGGAGGAGGAAGAAGAAGAAGAAGAAGAAGAAGAAGAAGAAGAAGAAGAAGAAGAAGAAGAAGAAGAAGAAGAAGAAGAAGAAGAAGAAGAAGAAGAAGAAGAAGAAGAAGAAGAAGACATCTTTAATGAATTAAAAAATTTGATTAAGAAAGAAAAGAGAAAGAGAGGAAGGAAAATGAAGGACTTAAGACCTAAAAAAAACACCCAAGAAGGAGAAAAATAAGATGCAAAATCAATACAATGTCAGAAAGCAAAAGAAAAGAGGAATACAACAGAGAGGGGAAGCTAAAAAGGTGGAGGTTAGGAGAGAGGGGGGTAAAAAGACTAGGTGAGACAATAAAGGAAGGGAAAAGGGGGGGGAAAGCCACAAAGGTATAAAACAAGATGGGAAAAAGCAATTTTTTTTAGGAATAAAGGGTAATGTATAATTTATAAAAAGATCCTGCAAAAGTACATAAGATAGTATTGTAGTACTTGTATTAGAAATAGAAAATTAGAATTTTATCAGAACTAATAAAATATTAAGTTTAAAATGTAGTATTTAAAATGTATTAAAAAATTAGAATGGTAATTATGTACTTAATTATTTTATAGATTTATTATTTTCTTTTTTTTTCTTAAAATTTAGTAGGTAGAATGTACTAAGCAGAATCAGATTGGGAACTAGGTATTATTTTAAATGTCAACTTAGGGGATAGAAAGGCATCATACTTTGATTAGTGATTCCAGGAGAAATCTTTTTTTTTTTAATTAAAGAGAATGAGATAAATGGATAATTGGAAAAGAATGGACAAAAGATGCAAGTATAATGATTTAAAGTAAGATGAAATAAATAAAATAAAATTAAGAAGAGTGAAAAGTGGGGAGAAGTTATATAGAAGATATAGAATGGTAAATAAGATAGGTAATGATATATAAGATGAGCATGAATTTAATTGAAGTCCATATAAAGAGAGGTAATCTGGGGCCAAGCCACTTTCTAAAAAGAAGTTTTATGTTTTTGTGTTTTGTGTGTTTATGTTTGATTGAGAATTAATAAAACTTTGGAGGAATGTCAGATGAGAATATTTGTAAACAAGTCAGATGGAAATATAAATATGATGACTATTTTATAAATATAGAAAAGAAATGTAATTGAATAAAAGTAAAGAGAAATAATGAGAAATTTGCTAAAAGATATTTATGCGTCCATATGGAAATGGGATAAATTAGAATTATGCTGCATAAAATAATGTTTTATCTGCCTTGTAAAAATTTACAATGGAAAGAGGTTTTATGTTTGCAATGTTTAATAATGTTTTGTTTGTCTTTAAAACTAATAAAATTTGTTTCAAAAAAAAATAAGCTCAATAATGTAATCTTAATTAGCGAGCTGATCACAGCTGCAGAAATTGACAAGACTCTAATCAATTTTTGCTTGCTTTCTAAACAGCTTGCAACAACAGATGTGCTAAGCAAACATCTGGTGCTAGCTAATTCCTTTCTATGAATTCTATGTATTTGTACTTGTATGCCTGCTTACACTCTTATAATCTCTTTCCTCTCCAATGAATATAATTTTTTTAAAATCAATTCTCTTCTTACTAATTATCCCAGAATTGGAATGAGCATTCCAAAGGGAGTGAGGGTAAAAAAAGTTACAAGATTTGCCTTTTTATATGACTTCTATGTGAATCGCATTACAGAAAACTCCTCTACTGTTTGTGCTCACTTAAGACTTTCTACTTTTGACCTCACCCCTTTCCTAAGAGGTCTGTAGGGGGCGTGCATAAGCGCACCAACGTGCCTACCATCCCTGTCCTATTGCTTCTTTTATTTTTCTTATATGTATCCATGTATTCATAACTATGTTTTTATTTATACCTACTATCTTGTAAGCAATTGACAAACCAAATAAAATAAAAAAATAAAAAAATTTGGGGTCCTATACTTCTGACTTTGCAAATCAAAGGAAAGCTGAAATAAAATCCTA
This sequence comes from Hydrophis major, assembly GCA_033807585.1. Classification (NCBI taxonomy): domain Eukaryota; kingdom Metazoa; phylum Chordata; class Lepidosauria; order Squamata; family Elapidae; genus Hydrophis; species Hydrophis major. The sequence goes on along the minus strand of CM066343.1, from coordinate 31,210,134 downwards.
AGCATAATCAGCTATGTGTCTCTTCATTTAGCAACCATTTTGCATAATCACTATGTGGTTGTTAAATGAGGACTAGGTCTACCATCCAGGTTTAGTACTTCTTTCATCCAACGTGTGATATATTTATTTTATTTTTATTTATGAAATTTATTTGCTGTCCATCTCATATCCAATAACTCTAGGTAGCTTACAGCACAAAAACATTAAAGCATTTAAAAACATTAAAATCAGAAATCATAGAATACAAAGGATAAAATCATTAAAAAATAAAATCATTTACACCAGATAGGAAAGGAGGGACCCAGGGAGAGGTGGGATTAAATTTTAATTAGTCAATCACCTCCAATAAACAGCTCCTCTAAGCTTTTTTCATATACTGATATAAAAAAGATAATTACCTCCAAGCAGTTAAATTATCCACAGTCAAACACTCTGTGACACTGGTGACCAGTCTCTCATCCCTTTAGGAACTTTGGCCATTCCTCCATGACAGCTCATAAACATTTAAGGATTTTCTAGCATGAATTGGCTGATTCGAGTCCTATTGCATTTCTTTGGAATTGAGCTCTGGACTTGAACTGGTTATTCCAAACTTGTTTCTCGTTATCCTTTCTCTTGCAAGTTCTTAGAATATAGCACAGTGTAATTTTGCTTTCATCAGAAATATTTTAGCAACTTCATTCCAAAAGTTCGCCTTTGAATTCATTGACCCATGGAATATTTCTCCACTAACCAGAGCAGCGTTCATTGTTCACACAGACTCTTATTATTGTCTCTTGGATATTGGAATTTATTTTGACTTCATCTTTCATTGTTTTTCTCATATAGCCCTGTAAAATAATGCAAGCAAGGATAAGGAGTGCTAAAAAAATGTCTACCTCTAATTTGATGTTTTCAGTCAGAAAGTAATAGGTTACCTGAAACTGAACTTAGGGAAGTGTTACCTGATTTCTATTCCCCTTAATTGCAATCCCCAACTGTTAAAATCAGGACAGTTCTTAAAATTGGGTCAAGTCATGAGGTCAGAAACACTGTTAGAAGGGACATTTTCTCTCTATTATAAAGTTGCTGGCATTATGTATTGGGGGAGGACTAACAAACCTGTATCATAAAGAAAAGGATCTCAGTTTGAAGAAAACAGTGTGCCTGTAATAACTCTCCCTTTATTCTGGGTACTCTAAGGCAATGGTTCCCAAACTTTTTAAGTCCACCATCCCCTTGGTGCTACAAACTCATCCTCAGTGCCCCCCACCCAGGGCATGGCCTAATTTGAAGGTGTGGCTTGCTGGTCATGTGACTGGGTGGGCATGGTTTGTTGGTCATGTGACTGGGTGGGCATGGCCAGGTGACTGGCAAACTAAATGCAAGTGGTCCTCACTTAATGACCAGTTGTTTTGCAAGTGTTCTAATTTATGACTGGCCTTCCCAGAGCTACTTGACTTGTTTTTGGAGTTTTAACAGCTTTAGATCAAGGGTCTAAATCCCACCCCTGCCTGGAAGAGGGTGGAGCCTCCTCGCTGATGGACCGTAGATCGCGATTCTGCAGCTATGGTCTGTGCTCTTTCATTGGAGAGCCCCGATCATTATGATTAGGGGCTGAAACTGCCTTGGAGGGGTGGCAGAGTAAGGGAAAGCTGCAAGCCAGGTTGAGGGAGCTGCATCTCCCCTCCTGGGCTTGGTCTTTTTCCCCCTGAAGACGACTGCAGCAGTGGTTTAAAATGGCCACCCTGAAGAGGAGGACTCAGCTGGATTAAGCTTTGTGCAGGAGGGAAGAAAGAGGTGGATAACATCTGAACCGGGACAATTGGGTGATACAATAAACAAAAGTACCCCGGGATTAAGGTAACATGGAATTTTTAAGAAAAGAAAAGTGTGTGGCGAAATTACAAAGGGACAGGAAAAAAAATAGGAAAATATTATTGACAGCTAAGCGGGGCTTCGAACCAGGAAAGGAAGAAGCTGGAACTAAAGATTTAACTAAATTGGACTATAATATTTTGGCAATAAACAGGCATAAAATAAAGTTGAACTTAAGATTGTCAAAAAATAATAATAACAAAGTTTACAAATTGGAGACTGGACTGTGCTAGAATATTGAGGTTCAAAAAACTCTTAATAAAAAAATAGGGGAAAAAGGTGAAGACTTTGTATAATGGAGAGTGCCACCTTTTGATAAAAATTTAGTTCAAATAAAAGGGAAAGCATCCTGTTTCTGAATGAACTTGTGTGGATATAACATTAAAGAAATATTGAAACAAAGTAAGAATCTTAGAAAGTGAAAGCAGAACCAGAATAAAGAAAAAAGCAAGGAAAGACTGACTGTGGGATTGATTGATGTTTTTGGTATAGACCCTGGGCTGGAATAATTGAGAACTTTAGAAAATTGAAAGAAGAAAGAAGGAAAGTAAAAGGGTTTTTTTTTTTTTTGGTGGACTTTAACAATCATAAAATACAAGAGTGTGTAATGATGATATCTCTTCAGGAATTAAAAATGGATCTTAAAAATATGAGAGAATTACTACAGGAAAGAGGTGAATCACTTTGTTCTGTGTTAGAAAAAATGGAAATGGCGATTGAAGAACAAGAAGAAAGAGCTTCAGAGGAGGAGGAGTCAACTCAAGGAGAAGACATCTTAAATAGACAATTAACAAAAAGAACACTACAAAGAAGTGGGGAAAGAAGGAAGGTTAAAAAGTTGGGATTTAAGAAGGTAATCAAAAGAGGGAATACCTGTGAAGTCGGGAAAGGCAGAAAGACCCAGCAGAAAAGGGGAAAGGAAGATATTAAGAAAGAGAGGGATATAAACTGGAATGAGAAAAGATATGGGGAAAAGAAGGGGAGGGGGAGCAGTAAGAAACAGGTGCATGAAATAAAGAAATACAGAAATAGTAAAATGTTGAAAAGAAATTGTATTTTCAGAGGTAAAGGTTGATGAATTAAAAAGGGGATTCTGCAGGGTGACAAGGGGTAATAAGAATATTTTTGCAATTAAAACTATTTAGAAAATAGGGTAATAACTCTTATTAAAAATTAAGGCGGGAAATATGCTGCGGAATCCAAATGAAAAGATGTAATGATTATTGCTGCAACTTCTTAAAAATAATGGTTTATTGGGAATCAAGATGAGGGAATAAAGGTATATTTTAACCATTGAGGTGTCACACTCAAGCAGTAAAAGGGGGGGAACCTATACTTGTTTTTTTCTTTAGTGTTAAAACTTCTATTAATTTAGAATTTATAAAAAGAATGTGTAATGGAAAGAGAATATGACAGATGAAAGAATCAACTAAATTAATAAGTTAATATAGACTATTAAAAGCAAGGAGAGACATTGGCAACCTTTATTATTGTTGTTGTTGTTATTATTCAAGAACATACTGTTTATCTTTATTTTTAAAATAAATATTAAAGGATTATATTTGAAATAATTGAAATGAAACAAAAAGATGTTTCGATTGAGATTAATGAAAGAGGCTAGAATTAATGTGTTTGTTTCTCTCCTCACTGAAAATTTGGATTGGAAAAGGTAATAATAGAATTAAGTATGCATATATGAACGTATAATTGCTGTCATATTTGTATGTAAAGGTGATGACCCAGCAATATGTTGTCCACTAAAAAGAGATTTTTGTTTTTATGTGAAAAACTGAATAAAATTTGTTAAAAATAAATAAATAAATAAATCCCACCCCTGCCTATGTGTGTGAGTGACAGAGAGAGAGAGAGAGGTTGGATCAGATCTCTCTCTCTCTCTCTCTCTCTCTCTCTCCCTCTCTCCAACCAACGCCAGAAAGCCACCATCAGTCAAAATTGATATTAGTGGTCTCCAGATTTAAAATTATGAGTTTGGTGGTCCCTGAGGCCCAAAAATTTGGCGACCCCCTGATCTAAAGGGGCGAGCCTGAGAGAGGGAGAGAGAAAGAGGAAGAGAGGAAGAAAAGAAAGAGAAAAGGGAAAGAAAGAAAAAGGGACAGACAAAGAAAAGGGGATGGAAGGGACAGAAAGAAAAAGAAATAAAGGAGGGAGGAAGAGAGGAGAAAGAAAATGAGATATCTATCCTAGTCCAATCACTTACTCCAGCAGGATTAGAAGAGTGTGTGTGTGTGTGTGTGTGTGTGTGTGTGTGTGTGTGTGTGTGTGTGTGTGTTTTCTCCTTGTAATTTACCGGTACATTTTGGTTTTGCCTTCTTCAGAACTGGAACTGTAATACATTGGGGAAAAGTAATTTTGAGGTTGGAAATCTGGTCCAATGGATCTTGTTTAAAGCCTCAACAAAATGTGAGAGCTTCCTGATAGTCTTGATCATATTTCATCCACAAAATCTTTAACAGAAGCCAAAGAGGTTTTAATGTGCTGGCAAAGATGTTTCAATGTGGAAAAGGGCTCATTCTCAACTAGCCCTCATTCAATCTGATGCATCAGGTCTCTCTCTCTCTCTCGCTCCCAGACTGGCTTTGCTCTACTTTCCTGACGTGCCTGTGGGGCCGGCGCTTCGGAAATGGATGGATGGAAGGAGGGAGGCAGGTAGGCAGGTAAGCAGCAGACAGGCAGGCAGGCAGATATATTGGTAGGTAGGTAGGTAGGTGATAAGCAGGCAGGCAGGCAAGAAGACAGACATTTTGTATGGATGGAAGGATAGGTAGATAGGTATGTAGATGATAGATAGATAGATAGACAGACAGACAGATCTATATTAGATAGGTAGGCAGGCAGAAAGACAAACAGATTTTTGGATGGAGAGAGAGAGAGATTGGTAGATAGGTAGGTAGGCAGGAAGGCAGACCTTTTGGAAGAATGTATGGATAGGTAGGTAGGTAGGTAGGTAGATCTATATTGGTAGATAGGTAGGTAGACAGAAAGACAGACAGGCAGGCAAACAGACAGAACTTTTGGATGGATGGATGGATGGATGGATGGATGGATGGATGGATGGATGGATGGACGGACAGAATGCGACAGTGGAGGCACTTTGAGAAAGCAGTGGTGGCAGCTTTTCCCAACGTGCAGCTGCAGTCAAGGCATCGGTTCCAGTACGGTACAACAGTCAATGTGGTGAGCCTGTAGGACCGGCGCCTCTAACATCCCCTGCCACCTCTTAGCATCCCCAAGGGAGCTGGCAGAGGGGCACTAAGAGGTGGCAGGGTGGCATTCAAGGTGCCGGCCGGTGCTGCAGTTTCACCCATTGACTAGCACCGCTCCGGAGCCAGCGCCTCCAATGCGGAAGCGGTGGCACATTACGTGCCACCACAGCCGCGTTTGATGCTCTGCTCCCCTGCTGCCTCTTAGTGCCCCTCTGCTGGCCCCCTTGAGGACACTAAGAGGCAGCAGGGGGTGTTTGAGGCACCGGCCCTGCAGTTTTGCCCATTGGCTATAGCACCACTCCAGAGCCAGCGCCTCAATGGGTAAACCTGCAGGGCCAGCCAGCACCTCAAACACCCCCCTGCTGCCTCTTAGCACCCCTCTGCCAGCCTCCTTGGGGACGCTAAGAGGTGGCAGGGGCATGGCTCATCAAATGTGGCCACGGTGGCCACAGAGCTTCTGCATTGGAGGCGCCAGCTCCGGAGCAGTGCTAGTCAATGGGTGAACCTGCAGGGCCAGCCAGCGCCTCAAACGCCCCCCTGCCACCTCTTAGCATCCCCAAGGGGGCTGGCAGAGTGGGACTAAGAGGCAGAGGGGGGTGCGTTGAATGTGGCCATGGTGGCACCACTTCCACATTGGAGGCGCCGGCTCCAGAGTGGTGCTACAGTCAATGAGTGAACCTGCAGGGCCAGCACCTCGAACACCCCCTGCACCTCTTAGCCGCTCCGCTGGCCCCCTTGCCTCTTAGTGTAACTCCAAGTCAATCATACTTCTGTGAAATCAAACTGTCCACTTAGGTAGCAACACTGACTGACAATCAATTTCACATGCTGTTGTGCAAATGGAATAGACAACAGGTGGAAAGCATAGGCAGTTAGCAAGACATCCCCAATAAAGGAGTGGTTCTGCAGGTGGTGACCACAGACCACTTCTCAGTTCCTATGATTTCTGGCTGATGGTTTGGTCACTTTTGAATGCTGGGGGTGCTTTCACTCTAGTGGTAGCATGAGATGGAGTCTACAACCCACACAAGTGGCTCAGATAGTGCAGCTCATCCAGGATGGCACATCAATGTGAGCTCTGGCAAGAAGGTTTGCTGTGTCTGTCAGCGTAGTGTCCAGAACATGCAGGCACTACCAGGAGACAGACCAGTACATCAGGAGATGTGGAGGAGGCTGGAGGAGGGCAACAACTCATCATCAGTGTTGCAGCAAATCCCGTTTCCAAATCAGGACACAAGACCATGAAAGGTTGGAGAGTACAGGTGTTTATTTTGCACAAAGTGTTCAGAGCATTCACATGACAAATTCTGAACCCCCATCTCTTCCTGAAACATTGCTTTTATACCCAAAATGACATCAGCTAGAATCTGGGCGTTATTCTTAACACTATTCACCAAATAAGGACGGTTATACATATTTCTATTACATGTTTCTACATATGGATTATAATAGAGGAAATAAAAAGTTCATTTTAAACTTCATTTCAAAGTACATTTCAGAATACATTTCAGAGTTTCCAGTTATCTTACACCATTTGGTTATTTTCCATGTTTTCACCCTTGTTTGCAGTCATGTGGTGAGCTTTAGTTCCTCAGTACAGTTGGAATATAGGAAGTTACAAATGTTTCTTAATATGACTCGCCACAGGAAGCTACAGGTATTTCTTAATATGGCTTGCTCATAGTAACAGAATAATGTTTTAGATATTTTTATATGAAAGATATATTTCATCCCTTTTCTTCCCCCTCTTCATTCCCCCCTTTGAAACTCCACCTTAATTGACAGATTACTGTGCAGTTTCACACAGCGGGGCAAACTCCTCATAGGTATTTATCTGACCTTCTACCCAAAGAAACAGCTTTCTCAGTAGACTGTTTGTCCATGAACAAAGAGAGACTATTAGAGATTGCCCTTACAAAGATAGGAAAAATACAAGGTAAGATTACACACCCGGCAGCAATTATGACCACGAGCACCACAATAGCCTGAAGGCCAGGCAATTTAGGGAACCAGGTTCCAAACATTTCACCAAGATTCAATCCATTCCATTTTTGTACAGGTACATGGGCAAGATTCTGTATACGTCTGGCCTGTAGCTCAATGATTTCACTGACATCATCGAACTCTAGGCAACAATTAGAGAAATTAAACTTCCCACAGACCCCTCTTTCAGCTACCAATAGATAGTCCAGAGCCAGGCGGTTTTGATATATTGCATCTCTGAATTTCTTTTGCTGGACAGCTAGGGTACGTAAAGATTGAGCTGTTTCATTGGCAATTAGCTCCACAACTGCCTGGAGCCTAATGATCCGATTTAGCATGTAAATCAGGGTACGGTACCCCCAAGATCCATTGGCTGCCCAAGAGGCCGGCGAATAATAATGAACAATATGAGATGGAGGCCACTCATCATCCGCCCAGTCCCCTATTTTGTAATCTGCCTGTAACCTCCTACTCTGCCATTGATCAGCATTCATGACTTGAGGTATGTTCAGAGGTAGCATGAAGAAGGAAGGGTTAATTATTAAGTACTTGGACATGGGGTGGAGTAAATGGAGACAGCCTCTGAATAGTGACTTTCAGCTCTTTATTAGCATAGTGACTTCTCAAACAACAACAGTGAACTCTGCCTTATATAGGCAACCCTTGTAAGAATTGTCCAATAACGAGCTATGAACGCTAGCTCTTTTAACCACTAAGAATCCTCTGTTAAGGGCCAATCAGATTCCTCAGAACTAACCAATCCGATCTGGCCACCTAACAGCCAATCAGAAGTGCAGGGCCAGAACCCTGCACTTTACCTCAAGCTCATACTTTATTAACTATGGTACATACACAACACCCCTTCCCCCTGGCTTCTTAATTATGGTGTAGTTATATAGTCCTTTAGATAGGACGGTTGTCTTTTAAGTCTTTCGGATTTTCATTGGATTGGTTGGTTGCAATCCTGTTGAGGTAGATTATTGTTTGGCAGTGGTTCTGCTTCTTGCTCAGGTGCAATTTCTTGCGGTGCAAATGATTCTCCTTCCTGCTCCATTTCCTGAGTATCATTTAGTTCATCGCTCCCTTCGAGCAGGTTCCCTGGAACTTCATCTTCTTCCGTACCTCCCCCCCCCTCAGTTTGGTCATGGGGGAGTTGTTGACTGGCCGTTGTGAGTCGTGACCGTAATTGGTCGATATGCCGTTTCCACAGTCTATTGTCACAGCATTTCACTACGTAGGATTTGGGGCTGGTCACTCGTACTACTGTCGCCTCTATCCATAACGGATTGCCCGATAAGTTTCGTGCGTAAATGAGGTCTCCTACCTGGAAGGTGCAACAGCGGCCGCTGGATCCTATTGGCTTTTCCAGTTCGTAAGCAGGGTGCAACCAGTCGAGGTGGGAGTGGAGTCTTCATCCCATCAGTAGTTCAGCGGGAGTTCTGCCGGTGACGCTATGTGGAGTTATGTGTTGCAAAAAGAGAATTTGGTTACCTTGTCATCGATATTGTCATAGTCCACTTTTTGCAAAGTTTTTTTAACAAATTGGACCATGCGTTCCGCTCGGCCATTGGTCGCAGGGTTCGCAGGCGAGGTGAGCGCATGGCGGATGCCGCGGTCAGCGAGGTACTGCTCGAACATTAGTGCCGTAAACTGTGGCCTGTTATCGGACACCAGGACGTCAGGCAATCCGTGGGTTGCAAAGAGTCTGTTTAGGATCTTGATCACCGCCTCGGACGTTGTAGCCGTCATACGATGAATTTCTAACCAATTGGAGTACATGTCGACTGTCAGCAGGAAGGTATAGCCCTTGGTTGGCCCCGCGAAATCCAGGTGGATTCTGGACCAGGGTCCCCGTGGCGTCTCCCATTCAGTAGGCATGGCTTTAGGTGGGGCGTTGCTGACCTGTTGGCAATTGGCACACGCTTTGACCCACTGCTCGGCCACCATGCGTAACTTAGTGCAAGTGGTTTCATCCGCATGATGCCGGGGTGGCCCTCGTGCAGAACTCGTAGCAGTGTCTTCCGGAGTCATTCTGGGACAACGACTCTATCGCCCCAGATTATACAGCCTTTTTGGGAAAAAAGTTCAGTCTGTCGAGATTTAAATGGTGCGAAGTCATCTGGTACTTAGTCCAATGGCCATCCACGTTCTACCCAACCTAGGACTCGAGCTAGGGTGTGGTCTCGTTTGGTTTCTCTCGCGATGTCTCGGGCGGTCATAGGTGGCGAGTTGAGTGTTTCGATCTGCAACGTGGTTGCCATTGGTGCCGGATCGTCGAGAGTCTCTGGAAGCAGTGCTCGGCTTAATGCGTCGGTGTGGGGAATGGCTTTCCCCAGGCGATATTGCAGGCGATAATTATAAGCAGCTAGGAATTCTGACCATCGGGTCATTCTTGGGGATAATATGTAGGGGGTTGGCTTGTCCCCGGCTATTATCCCAGGCAACGGTTTGTGGTCAGTTATAATGGTGAATGTCCTTCCATACACATATTCATGAAATTTCTTTATAGCTGAAACGATTGCGAGGGCTTCTTTATCAAGTTGTCCATAGTTCCACTCTGCTTGTGAAAGAGTCTTCGAAAAGTATGCAACAGGGGCTTCGTTTCCATTAGGCAGTACATGGCTCAAAATGGCGGCCACCCCGAAAGGCGATGCATCGCAGGTTATGACTAACGGCAAAGTCTCGTTATACTGCATAAGTACAGAGTCAGAGCAGTTCTTTAACATTCCGGAACGCTTGCTCTTCCCGGTAACCCCATACCCACAATGCTTTCTTATCTAATAATTGGTGTAACGGTTCAGCGACAGTTGCCTTGTAAATATACATTATAGAAATTAATGAGGCCTAAGAACGCCTGGAGATCGGTCTTGTTGCGTGATCTTGGAGCATTTTTGATCGCTTTTAATTTACTCTCGGTATGATGAATGCCCTGGCTATCAATTCGGTATCCTAGAAACTCAACATTGTCAGTATATAATTGACATTTATTTTTTTTCACCTTAAGTCCAGCCTCTTGGAATTTTTTAAGAACACATTTCAAACAATCCTGCAAGATTTTTTTTTGCAGGGGCTGCAATTAATACGTCATCAAAATAAGGAACCACACCCTTGATTCCCTGTAATAACCTTTCCATGAGGCTCTGGAAGATCCCCGGGGCTACACTAACTCCGAATTGCAATTGGGTACAATTGTTTGGGCTTAGGCCGTTTTTTCATCTACTGGTAATTGTTGATAAGCTTGAGCTAAATCTAATTTAGCGAAAACCTTTCCACCCCCCAAAGAATGGAGGAGGTGCTGCACCACCGGGACTGGATACGCATTCTACTGTAGGGCGTGGTTTAAAGTGGCCCGGTAGTCTCCACAAATTCGGATTGACCCGTCTGGCTTAATGGGTGTTACAATAGGGGTTTCCCATGGAGAGTGATCGATGGGCTTCAACACCCCTTGAGCAATTAGCTTGTCGAGTTGTTCGGCGATCTTTGCTTTAAGAGCGAACGGAACTTGACGGGGCTTCAAGCGAATGGGGGCTACTTTTTGATCTAGACTAAATGAGATTGGGGTCCCCTTATACTCGCCTAAGCTGTCCACGAAGACGTCGCTGAACTCAGAGATAAGGTCTTCCTCCCACTCACAACCACCGACTCGGTTCACGCTGGCCACTTCAATGCCGAGTGGCGCAAACCATTGGAGGCCTAATAGACTAGGCCTATTTCTATCGATGATCGTTAGAGGTAAGTACGCTGTATGCTTCTTGAAGGAGACTTGGACTCGGCAGGACCCGACAACGGGGATTCGATTTCCTTGGTAGTCCTTGAGGATGAGGCATTGAAATTGGAGATCTTGGCATTGAATTGTGGGGATGAGTTGCTTGAGTGTCTTCCAAGACACCATCAAGAGGGACGATCCCGAGTCAACCTCCATGTGGCAAGGCTGGTTCTCGATGGCTACCGTGACTCGGATTTTCTTAGTGTCCAAAACTGAGGCATGACCGATAGTGATAGTATGGTGAGCCTCTTCTTTTTGCAAAGCTCGATTTCTGTAGGAGTGGTTTACTGGCTCTCGCCTTACAGGACAGTTTCCTGTCGATTGGCGATAGTTGGCCCCTTTTGAGGCCTGGCTGAGTCCTGGTAAGCTGCGGCAGACCCAGCCGATGTGGCCTCGTTTCCCGCACTCATGGCAGAGTGCGTCGCGGAATTTGCATTCGGCCCTGGCATGGTTGGCTCCACAGCCAGTGCAATGGCGTAAGGGCTTCGGGCGAAGGTCCCGGTCGGACCGCAGTCGATGGACCCCTTCTTCATCGCGATCCATGTAGGATTCCCAATCCTCTTGGTTTGGATCGAACGGAGTGGGTGGTACGATGCCGTCGGACATGGTTCCGTTGTTGGCATCGTCTATTACGTGCTCGGTATTGCTTCCTGGCTTCTTTGGTTCAGACATTTCCAAATCCCATCCTTGTCGCCAGTGTTAAGTACTTGGACATGGGTCGGAGTAAATGGAGACAGCCTCTGAATAGTGACTTTCAGCTCTTTATTAGCATAGTGACTTCTCAAACAACAACAGTGAACTCTGCCTTATATAGGCAACCCTTGTAAGAATTGTCCAATAACGAGCTATGAACACTAGCTCTTTTAACCACTAAGAATCCTCTGTTAAGGGCCAATCAGATTCCTCAGAACTAACCAATCCGATCTGGCCGCCTAACAGCCAATCAGAAGTGCAGGGCCAGAACCCTGCACTTTACCTCAAGCTCATACTTTATTAACTATGGTACATACACAACATTAATAATCCCCAAGGTGCATGTTCCCCTCCAATTAGGAGGGAGAGAGCTATAGGTCACATCTCCACAAATCCAATGAACCCCCGGTGGGCCGTCAGTCATACTCTGTAAAGTAAAATTGGCCCAGAAGTAATTCCAAGAATTTGACGACTGATTCCATTCATGGACCTCCAGACATTCTGTTTCCCCTACCATAGGTCCTGCTCTCTGTGTATTAGCCAAGCACCACTGTGCAATGATGGGATTGGTTAACTCCCACCTGGAGAGTGGCTGATGTAGTGGCATAGCTGATAAATTGTAAGCGATGGAATAATCCCATTCCTGTGCCGCCCAGGGTCATTGGTCCCCTATTTTGGTCCACCACACACATAACAGTTAGTAACATTAAATGTATGGACTATAGTAGATGCCAATTCGAGAAAGAGATTTCGTACCTCATGTGAAGGTTGAAATTCTATGTCCACTTCTTGCCAAAACTCAGAAAAATACTTGAAGTGGGCATTGGATGCAAGTTTTCTAGTTTCTATTGATAAGTGAATTATGCCCCCCAGGGTCATATATGCCCTTGGCATATAGCCTAATTCCCAAAATCGGGCCATACTTAGTAATCCAGGCCTGGGGGTTAGGTATAGTAATATTGACCCAATTACAGTTATAAATTGTGCAGTCCTTTGTTTGAAGCACTCATGATATATAGAGATGGGTTCCCCTTCCTGAGTTGGAATATGTGGCCCAAAGGACACAATTCCAGTATGTGCAGAACCGTTCACCTATATTTGCACAATCTGCCTTTCCAGTGTCAGGGGAATGTTGTTGGGGGAAAATATAAACATCATTTTGCATACGTCCGTTGCATACAGCATATATAAACATCATTGTGCATATGTCCAATGCCAAGATAGAGAAGTACCAGAAGAGGTGGGCCACATGACCACCTTACAAACATCGAACAGAATGGTACCTGGGCTATTAGGTGTCAGAATTTGTGTGAGCAATGACTGGGCCATTTTGGTCTCCCCGACTTCTGGCTACCAACCAGGTTTGGGCCAGTTTCATCTTTGGATCATAACATTCGTTCTTGTGTGGGCAGATAGAATACCAGGTCCCATTGTAACAGCAAGAAGTGGGTGTTTCAGCACAAGTATAGTGGGTATGATACACGAGGGTTGTAGCGATTGTTTTACCCTTTAACACAACTTTAAGATACACAGTGAAATTATTGAGGCATAAGGGATTCGTAGCAGGTGGGATCCTAGGTTTTTCTGAGGACATTCCTATGTTGGTATTGAGGAGAAGGTCCTGTGTCTTTGTTAGTTATGCTGCCCTAGAGGGTAGAGCAGTGACATGCCGTTTAGGATTCTTCCCAAAATTAGTCAGCACGGCTATATCGTCTGTATAGCATATGACACCCTCCTTTCCATGGCACCGTTTGACAAATGTCGTAAGCCTGAGTATACCCGTACACGTAGTGCCATCACATGGGATAGGAGCTCTCCAGGTGGAATGTTTACACTGGGACAGAATGAAGTCAGTACAGGAGGTTGGCTTACCCACTGTATATTTAAGGCCTCTGTTAGGAATAACCATAGTTACCTAACGTTGTTGGGTAAATAATATATAAACCATGATAGCAAAGTTTAAATGTTTTTCAGTTTAAACTCTAAATGTTATAATTTGGATGCGGTTGAAAAACTGCCATAAGAGGGAGCTAGAGAACCTGGATTGATACTGGATTGATGATTGATTGTTCTGCGTGTTCCCTGTTGCTGACGTCGAAGAAAAGAGTTTTGAATGCTGCATATCTAATCTACTGTGAGAAGAGATTTACTGGACTGATTTATGGATTGACATTGTAAGTTAACTGATATTTTGACACTGGATTTTTGAAATTGAACAATCTCCGGACTGAATTGACCAAACACTATTGAATGATATTTGGACTGTTTGACCCTGCTAAACTCTTTTTTTTTTTTTTTTGAAAAAGTTTTTATTAATTTTCTACAAACAAACAAGACAAACAAAACATAAAAACATCAACTCTTATATGTACATCCAGTGTGTCAGTTGGTTCATCATTTTTGTGCATTAATTCTGTAGTCTCAATTACAATTATGTTACATAACAACTCATATTGTCAATCCAAACTTATATATCCTAATATCACTAAAAAAAGAAGTTTTTGACTATATTTTTAATCATTCATGCTTTATGAGCTAACAATACTTTAAACCAGTTTACTCTATAACAAATCATCTAGTCATATCAAATCAATCCTAAAAAATCCTTTATAAATATAATAGCAAATAGCAAAATAATAGCAAAATAAAGATATTCCTTACTATCTAGCATTCTAAATATTCTATTATCATATTTTATCATCTAGCCATTTATAAAAAAGATCCCAAATTTCGTAAAATTGTTTATCCTCTTGCTCTCTAATTTCAAATGTCAATCTGCTCATCTCAGCACATTCCAATATTTTCTTAATAATTTCTTCCTGTAATGGTATTTTCTCATTCTTCCAATTTTTAGCAAATACAATCCTGGCCGCTGTTAATACATTTACAATCAGGTATTTCAAATCTTTACTATATATATCAGGTAAAATTCCCAATAAGAAGATCTCTGGTTTCAAGTCTATATGTTTCTTTGTCATTTTTTCCAACCACATGCGAATTATAGTCCAATATTTTCTAGCATCCTCACAAGTCCACCACATATGGTAATATGAGCCGGGTATCTGATGACATTTCCAGCATTTTTCAGATTTATTCTTAAACATTCTTGCTATTCTTGTCGGAGGAAAGTGCCACATGTAAAACATCTTATACAAGTTTTCTTTATATGCTGTTGACATTGTCATTTTATAATTTTGAGACCACAATTTCTGCCATTTCTCTAAATCAATCCCATATCCAAAATTCTTCCCCCAAACAATCATAGTTTCTTTGACTTGTTCTTCCTCTAATTTCATTCCCAGTAAATAACCATATAGTTTTTTAATCACCTTCTCATCAGTACCCATCAAGATCTTATCTAAATCAGTCTGTTTATCATAAAATCCCTCCGTTTTGGAATCTTCATCATACCTTGAATGTATTTGTGCATATGAAAACCAATTCATCCTTATACCTTGTTCCTCTAAGTTTTGGATCGATTTCAGTTCACCCTTTTCATCCAAAAGTTCCCCATATCTAACTGTTTGTTCCTTCTTGTAGATTATAGGATAGGAAAATGCTTCAATGGTCGATAACCAAACTGGAATTTTCAAATAACATTGTCTTTTTATCTTCTCCCAATTTAACCACAAAGACTCCCGTACATAATGTCTTCTAAAATAACCCTGTGTTTTAGTTCCCTTATACCATAAAAAAGCATGCCAACCCAACAGCAAGTCATGCCCTTCTAATGTCAACAACCTATGTTTCCTTAATGTTATCCATTCTTTGACCCACATCAAACTTGCAGCTTGATAATACAATTCCCAATTAGGCAGACCAAAACCTCCTCTAATTCTAGCATTTTGCAAAAGCTTTAGCTTTATTCTCGCTTTTTTACCTTGCCATATAAACTTCAACATAATTTTATTTAAATCTTCAAAATAGTCTTTTCCAAGCCTAATTGGTATTGTTTGAAACAAAAATAAAATTCTAGGTAAGATATTCATCTTAATTGTTGAAATTCTCCCTATTAATGACAATTGCAAGTTTTCCCACTTCTTCAAATCTGTAGTTATCTGTTGTTTGAGTTTAATATAATTATTCTCCTTTAATGTGCTACATCTTGTTGTCAAATATATCCCCAGATACTTAACCTTATTTGTAACTTGAATTTTCAAAAGATCTGCCAATTCTTCTCTCTGTCTCAATAGCATATTCTTTGTCAAAATCTTTGTTTTGTCTTTATTTATTTTCAAACCAGCCACCTCTCCATATGCCTCTATCCTTTCCAATAACTTTGGAGCTGTTTCTAGCGGATCTTCCAAAATAAAAGCTAAATCATCAGCAAAAGCTTGTAGCTTAAATTCTTCCTTCTTAATTTTCATTCCTTTTATGCTTTTATCATCCCTAATATTTCTATTCAACACTTCCAAGGTCAACACAAATAGCAAAGGAGATAGGGGGCATCCTTGTCTTGTGCCTTTCCTTATATTAATAAAATCTGTAAGTTCCCCCTCCATCATTACCCTTGCAGTCTGTTTATTATATATAGCTTCTATTGCTTGAATAAATTTTTTAGCGAAACCCATCTGCTCCAATAATAATAACATAAATCTCCAGTTCACGTTGTCAAATGCTTTTTGAGCATCTAGGAATATCAAAGCCATTTGCTTTTCAGGATGAGCCTCATAGTATTCCAAAGTGTCCAAGATTACTCTCATATTGTCTCTAATTTGTCTCTTTGGCAGAAATCCATTTTGATCTGAGTGAATAAAATTATTTAAATATTTTTTAAGTCTTTCTGCTAAGATTGAAGCAAAGATTTTATAGTCTGCATTCAATAAAGAAATAGGTCTATAATTTTTAATTTGCAATGGGTCAGTCTCTTCCTTTGGTATGAGTGTAATATAAGCCTCTGACCATGTTTTAGGTATCATCTTTTTTAACATAACTTCATTCATAACTTCTAACAATGGGATGCTCAATAATTCTTGAAATGTTTTATAAAATTCTACTGGAAGCCCATCTGGACCCGGAGCTTTCCCATTATTTTGTCTCTTAAATGCTTCATTTAGTTCCATCATTGTTATATTGCTTTCTAGCATTTCTTCAGTCTCTTTAGGTATCTTTGGTAAATTAGCTTCCTGTAAATACTGTTTGACTTTTTCTTCATCAATATTCTCTTGTTTATATAGTTGCCCATAAAAATCTCGAATAATTTCTTTTTTCTCCTTATTCCCATAACAAACTTGGCCTTGTTCATCTATTAACTTCAATATTTTTCTTGATTCCTTCTCTTTTTTCAATTTATATGCTAGCCATCTACCTGGTTTATTTGCATCTTCAAAATAATTCTGTTTAGAGTTTCTAATTTTCTGTGCCAGTTCTTCTTTCTCTATTAATTCCATTTTATGTTTGATTACATCCAGCTTCAATTTAATATCCTTTTTCTGTGGCATTTTCTGTAATTCTTTTTCAAGAATTTTATACTCATCTTCCAAGGCCTTAGAAGCTTGCCTTTTCCTAATATTCTTTTTTCTTGTATAATCTATTATCAAACCTCTAGCGTATGCCTTCATTGTATCCCACACATTTTGCGTTGAAGTATCTTCTTTTTTATTTTCTCTGAAGAAAAAAGCCAATTCCTTCTCCATCCATTGTGTAAAATCTTTCTCCTTTAAAATAGTATTATTTAATGTCCATCTCGATCTTTTTTTTTGTCCCTTCCATTTAATTGTCATTGGGCTATGATCTGCCCAAGTACTTGTTTCAATATTTGTTTCTTTAATATTAGATATTAGTTCTGTTGAGATCCAAATCATATCTAATCTGGACCATGATAAATGTCTCTTTGAATAAAAAGTATATTGTTTAGCTTTAACGTTTCTTTCTCTCCAAATATCTTTTAAAGTTAATTCATCTGTCATTTTAAAAAAAGACCTTGGGAGAGCCTTTCTATTTTGCTTTGTTGTTGTTGCTATATAGTCCAGTTTATTGTCCACAATTCCATTAAAATCTCCCATCATAATTATATTAACACAGTCCAGTCCAATTATTTTCATGTGTAGCTTTTTATAAAACTCTTCTTGTTTATCGTTCGGAGCATAAATTGCAATCAAGAGTATTTTTATATTATTGTCCATTATTTCTACCATTAATACTCTTCCATCTTCATCCGTGTAAATCAATTTTGCTGGAATAGCCTCTTTAATGTATAAAACCACACCTCTTTTCTTACATTGAGTCAAAGAAGTAAATATTTTTCCCAATTTTGGCTGTAATAACAGTTGTTCATGTTGTTTTTTAATGTGAACTTCTTGTAAACAAATTATATCAAATTTTAATTTCTCTAATTTATGAAAAGTTTTCCTTCTTTTAGCAGCTGAATTAAGTCCATTTATATTCATTGTAATCAGTTTTTTTTCCTCCATGATTATGCTTTATATTTAGGTCTAACAGCTCTCGTGGATCTCACTTCACGCTGTTCTTTATTATCCATCTGTCCCCCTGCTGCTCCTTTCTCTTTTTCAGTCTCCAGTTGTTCATCTTGAAACTCAATTGATAAAGCCTCTTTCTCTGCTTCCTCTCTTCTTCCTCCAAAGAATTCTGCCTGGAAAAGTTCTGCTTTCTCAATTGAATCAATTCTATATCTCTGCTCTTGCCACCCAAACACTAGTCCTTCTGGAATCAGCCATCTATAATTCACTTCGTTTTCCAATAGTATTTTGGTCAGAAATCGATATTCTCTTCTCATCTCTCTCACTCTTCTGGGTATTTGTTTTAAAACCACAACCTCTTTACCCTTGTATTTCAGTGTTTTCTCTCTTACTACTTGTAATATTTGCGTTTTAATGGATTTTTTGGTAAATCTAATATGGACTTCCTTGGGTAATTTATTTCTCATCGCATATCTTGTATAGACTCGATATATCTCATCTATTCCATCCATCATCTTTTCCTCTGTAATTTCCAAAGCATCTGCCAAAATTTCTATCATTACCGCTGCCAAATTTTCTCCTTTTTCCTCTTCTATATTTTGAAATCTGAGGTAAAATTCTGACCTTTCCATCTCCCACCTCAACATCCCACCTTTTTCTTGTTCAACCGCTGTTAGTCTGCTGTCAATATTTCCAATCTTCTTCTCTCTTTGTTTTCCTTCTTCCTCAATTTTTTGGAATCTCTCCTCATACTTAACCATCATTTGTTTAATATTTTCCACTTTTTCATCAGTCTTCTCTATTCTTTGTTCAATATTTTCTGCTCTTTGTTCAATATTTTCTATTCTTTGTTCAATATTTTCTATTCTTTGTTCAATATTTCCTGTTCTTTGTTCAATGATATCTGATTTTGTCTTGAGATCTTGGATTCCTTGCATAATCATCTGTAAAGTTACTTTTTCTTGTTCCTTATCTTGCTTCAACATTGTCTGAATTAAACGTTGTCCTCCAGCTGGTGGGGAAGCAGAGGTAGAAGCAGAAATGCCAGATGGTATTGGTTTCCTGCTCATTTCAATGTTTCCAAAACTTCAAATTCTTCTTGACTTTTAATCCAACTGGTAGAGCAGCCAATTATAATCCAAAATGGAGAACTCCAATAGTAAAAAACACGAAACCAAAGAAGAAACAGGAAAAAAGGAAGAAGAAAGATATTCAGGTTCTTCTAGACCCTAATCCAATTACGAGATAGTCCACCATAAAAAAGGAAAAAATAGAAAGGAAAAAAACAAACAAATCCAAAAATAATAATATTGATTAAGAGTAAAAGAAAAAAGAAAAAAGAAAAAGCAAAAAGAGAAAAAAAAACAAAAAGTTCCTTCAGATTCTTCACACCTTAATCCAATTAAAAAGTCTCAATAATCCAAAAAAAAAAAAAACAACCACAACAACAAAGTAGTCCAAAAACATAAATATGAAAAGCAAAAAAGTCCCAATAAAAAAGAAAAGAAAAATAAAGAAGAAAAAAGAAAAAACTCTGAGGCTTTCCCTTTAAAATAAAAGGCAAAAATAAAAATATTACTAAAATTAAAATTTAGAAAAATTTTAGCGAATGGGGTATATATAAGAAGACACACTGCACTTTGTTATTTATCCAAGGCTCTTGTTATGACTCTCTTCTCCAGCAGCTTCAAAGCCAAACCTCAAGTGTTGTTGATAACAGTCCAGGAAAGCACCTGCAATAATATTTTGCTGTGCTCTCCCTCTATCTTATCATGTTAAAAAGTCCTTGAGATGAGGTCTTTTTGCAATTCTCTCCAATTCAAATAAAGATACTTTCAAGCCTCTAGTTGGCAGTGTTACAAAGTTTCTTAATGCTCTTTCTCCCCCCCAGCCAGAAAAAAGGAATAATATATACAGAAAAAAAAGAAAAAATAGCCAAAGGGAGCCTCTATCCTAAAGAAAGTTAAAAAATCAAAGGGAGCATAAAAATATATATAAGAGAAAATTCAATCCAGTTACCTACAAAGTCACAGTAAAATCTTTCCCAAAAAGTATAAAGAAAAGAAAAAAAAAAAACCAAGCCTCAATTTGACATCACTTTAAAAAACGCCACTCAAAACAATTTCAGTCAAAAAAAAAAAAATCTCACAGCTTTCTTCTTTATCCCGGATGAACTTTCCAACCTCAGCGAATTTACAACACAAAAGAGTTTTTCTCACCCAGCCGACACACTTCACTCCAATCACTTTCTTTCCGGAGCTGTCCCGACTTCAGCAGCTATGGAGGCTGCCTCTCCGCCGCCGGCGAAAGGGCTTCTTCCGGATCAAACCAGAGATTTTGCGATATCTCTGGGATCCTGGAACAATGCCCTTCACGATCACCGTCTCTACGGAACGGTTTAGGTCCGTTAGGACCGACCAGGGGCGAAAATATCGGCTACAATCTCAGAGCCCCGAGATTGCAGCTGTATCGCCGGAACGAAGCTCCGCCTTCTCCTCCCTGCTAAACTCTTAATGGAATAAACTATTCAACTAAGACAATGTATCCGTTTTTACTGAGTGTGTAAACTAAAA
This sequence comes from Hydrophis major, assembly GCA_033807585.1. Lineage (NCBI taxonomy): Eukaryota > Metazoa > Chordata > Lepidosauria > Squamata > Elapidae > Hydrophis > Hydrophis major. Next base: position 31,189,619 of record CM066343.1, on the reverse strand, counting down.
AACGCTTTCTCTCATATTCGCCTGACTGCCTGACTGCTGTGCACATTCTGCTAGGGTATATCCCTAACACTAGTTATGGGCCCAGGCTGCAAAGTCAGACTAACCAGGATACAAGAGGCTTATATAAATTGAGAGTTAGGGTAGTTACACAATACTGTAAACTGACAGCTGTGTTTTATTAGTTTATTATAGTTTAATATCCAAAGAAAAATGGCACAAGTCAATTTACCAAGTTTGTCTCTAATATCCAAACTGGATGGAACAAACTATGTTTCATGGTCTATGAAATACAGTCTACTTCTACGCAGAGAAGATTTGTGGAGTATAATTCAAAACCCACCAGAGGTAGATGATTGGGATCCGGAAGATGAGAATGATGCCCAGAAAATAAATGAATATAAACTGAAAAATGAGCAAGCTCTATGTATAATAGGACTGACACTCTGTGACCAGCAGCTTGTCCATATTCGTGGAGAAGAAACAGCTGCTAAGTGTTGGAAAAATTTAAAGAAGATTTATGTTCAAGACAGTGTAGGAGCACATATAAATTTTACACGGAGGCTGTTCAGAACACATCTTCAAAAGAATGGAGACATGTTGACTCATATAAACACAATGAAGAGGATTTTTCAGGAACTGCATGAAAAAGAACTTATCTTCACAGAACTGCATCAGGTTTATATAATTTTGTTTTCGTTAGATGAGAGCTATGACAACTATGTAACTTCACTGGAAGTACTGCCAAAAGATAACCTCACATTAACTGACATTACTGACAGATTAATTGAAGAAGCCAGGAGAAGGCTTGAAAGGGATCAACTGAGAAGGGAACAATCACAAGAAGAGAAATTATCTTCAACAGCCTATACAATTAAAAAATGTTTTAATTGTGGAGGAAAAGGACATTTGGCTAGATTCTGCAAAAAAGGAAAATGCCAGAATGTCAAAAAGCATCAAAAAGATTAAAAAAAAATTGAAATAGCCATGTATAGCAGCAAAATTGTAAATAATAATTTATGGGTTGTGGATAGTGGAGCATCGCACTGCATAACAAAAGATAAGAAAAGATTTATTAAGATGTCAAGGAGTTCACAACAGGTATCGTCAGCTAATGGCTGGAAAATGAAAGCAAAAGCTGAAGGTATTGCACATTGTTCGTGTATAAAAGAAAATGTTAAAATATTGTATGTACCACAACTTAAGTTTAATTTGCTTTCAGTTAGAGCAGTGCTTCTCAATTATTTTCTGTCATGCCCCCCCAGTAAGAATAAAACATCTCGCGCCCCCGCGTGACTATAAATAGTATCATTTGTCTATAAAATTGTTATAAGTACACCTCTGCATTAACGTATAAGAGAATAAAAAAAGAAATATGGACCAACTCACAACAAAAAAACAGCTTTATTAACTGTAACAAAAAAGATTTAAAGTGCATCTGAAATTCAAAAATAAAATAAAATCCTTAATTAAACTATAAACATTTTTTGACTGACCATGTTAAACCATATGATACTGAAAAATAAAATATAATAAAATCAAATAAAATCAATATATATAATATATTGATATAATAATGCATTCAAACTGATCACCAACATTAACTTAGGAGCACAATATTAAAAAAAACTTTGACCTGCAAAACAAAAATATATAAAATAATTTGTGCTGATTTTTTTAAATCAAAGATGATGTCTGGATTAATGGCTACAATGAGCACGTTTTGCAATGCACAGCTTTTCGAAGCGGGGTTTGAAGCAGGACACAGCAACTCTCAGCTCCTGCTCAATTTGTAGCTGGGATCTGTATTTGCTTTTCAGGGCAGCAACAGCAGAGAAGCCAGTCTCACACAAATAAGAAGTTGCAAATGGAAGAAGAATGTGCACAGCTCTTTGTCCTAAGAGTGGGTATTGCTTCTCCACATTCAGCCAGAATTCACTCAGTGTCTGGGATGTGAAACTTAGTCTCAATGTGGAGTCAGATGTGATGTCTATGAACTGCTCCTCCTCTACAGAGCTGAAACCAGTTGGAGCTGGTGCATTAAAAGGATCTCTCACCCAGTCATACTGTGAACTGTTTTCAGGGAAGTACATTGTAAAGAATCCCATCAGTGATGAAATATGCTGCTTAAAATATGGAATCACTGAGGTGGCATCATAGTCAGTGGTGTTAACAAATTCCTGCAGGTTCTCAAATGACTCAGTATTTCCTTCATCAAGTCGCCTGCCCCACATTGCAAGCTTTCGAGTAAAAGAGCTGATCTTGTCTGTGACCCGAGGGAGGTTTTGATCTTTCCCTTGAAGCTGTAGATTTAGTTCATTGAGCTTTCCAAATATGTCACTCAGGTAGGCCAGTTTCATCAGAAAGTTCTCATCACTAAACTTGCTTGCAACATCATACTTGTGCTCCTGCTCCAAAAACATTCTTATCTCCTCTCTGAGCTCAAAAACTCGGGATAACACTTTTCCTCGTGACAGCCACCTTGCCTCACTGTGAAACAGCATAGCTTGATGTTCAGCTCCCATCTCCTCACAGATAGCAGAGAAGACTCTTGTTTTTAGTGGTCTGGTCTTTATTAAATTGACTACACCTACAATGTCAGTCATAACTGTCGTGTCCGCAAAAAGATGCTCAGTCGGTGACTTTCATTCAAAGCTCTTTATTTACAATGGGAGAACCGAACCGGCGAAAGGCTAAAAGCCCGCGGCTTTTATACCTTTCGCTGCGGCGGCCGCGGCCAATGGCAGCGATTCAAGTCTCCCGCTCTTGGTTTGAACCAATCGCGGGAGACTTCAATCGGGCCAATCAGCGCGGCTCGCCTGGCCAATCAGAAATCCCTGCGCCTTAGCCAATCAAGGCGCGGAGATTTTGAGTATTCAAATTCAGGACATAACACCCCTCCCCTCTTGGTATGGTCCATCACATGGTGTAGTCACGCAGGTAGGCGGGGCTCCATCGAGTCCTAGTTGACCTGCGCAACTCACTTGCATGCTGTAACTCAGCCGGAGCGGTCATCTTTTTGGCTGCTCCTGCCTCTGTGCGAACCGGCTGGATAATCGGGCCGGTTCTTTCGCCGTGGCTCCCGCCTGGGCCTACCGGGTCGGTTGAGCTACGGATTTCGCCGCTCCCGCTTGGCTTCTCCGAGTCGGTAGAGCTGGCCAGGTGGTTCTTCTCCGGAGGGGACTCGCGATGGCTGTGTTCCGGTGAGTATTTTTGGTTTATTTTTTCCTGCGATTGTCTATCCGGGTATTCCCTCCCCCCTTGGTTCGTGTCTTGGGGGTTGAGGTCAGTCGCTGTTCGTGACCTGAGCTGGTCGATATGTCGTTTCCAGGCTCGCCCATCGATGGTTTGGAGCCGGTACGACCGTGGCCCAGTGACTTGAGTTATGACGGCTGGGATCCATAGGGGGTCCCCCATCATGTTCTTTGCATAGACTAAGTCACCTGGGTCAAATGTCCGGTACCTGGAGCTGGAGTCTGGGGGCCGCTCCGGGTTATAGGTCGGGTGTAATCTGTCGAGTGGGGACCTCAGCTTTCTGCCCATTAGAAGTTCTGCAGGGCTCTTGTTAGTTGTGGTATTGGGAGTGATGTGCTGTATGAAGAGCAGTTTGTTGATTTGTCACTGATCTCCCCGTGGTCCATTTTCCGGAGGGTCTTCTTCGTAAACTGGACCATCCGTTCCGCCCTACCGTTCGCCGCCGGATGCGCCGGTGCTGTTAATGCGTGGCGGATATCCCTCTCCGCCAGGAACCGTTCGAAATCGATGGAAGTGAACTGGGGCCCGTTGTCTGAGACGACGACGTCTGGGAGGCCGTGTGTGGAAAACAGTTTACACAGTTCTTTAACGACGGCCTCTGTGGTAGTGGATTTCATGTCGCTTACCTCCAACCAATTGGAGTACGCGTCAACTGTGATTAGAAAAGTATGCCCATTTGTGGGGCCAGCAAAGTCTAGATGGATTCTGGACCAGGGCCCCCGTGGTGTTTCCCAGTCCCGGATAGGTGCTGCGGGTGGGCTGGATCTGGTCTCCTGGCACCGGTGGCATTTGGCGACCCATGCTTCAATTTGCTTGTCCATCCCTGGCCACCAAGCGTAACTCCTGGCCAGGGCTTTAGTCCTGACGATGCCAGGATGACCCTCATGTAGCATCTCTAATACCCTCTCTTGCAATCTGTCCGGAATTACCACCCGGTCACCCCACAGAATACATCCTCTCAGTAGTGAAAGTTCAGTCTGGCGCTGACGGAATGTTTTAAAAGTCTCGTCATTGTCTTTCTCCGGCCAGCCTTTTTCTAACCAGTGTAAGATTCGCGCCAGATGCCTGTCCTTAACGGTTTCTCTGGCAATGTCTGATGCGGTAATAGGTAAACTCTCGATACTTAGGGTGTTTGCTGTTGGTGCTGGGTCAGGTTCAGAGTCAGGTAAAGGCGAGCGGCTTAAAGCGTCCGCGTGCGAAATTTTCTTACCTGGCTTGTGTAGCAGTTCGTAACTGTAGGCTGCCAGGAATTCGGACCATCTTGTCATCCGGGGTGACAAGATGTTCGGCGTGGCTCGGTTTCCAGCGAGGATGCCCAGCAATGGCTTATGATCCGTCACGATGGTGAACGGGCGGCCGTACAGCTATTCGTGGAAACGCTTAATGGCGGCAACTATAGCCAAAGCTTCTTTGTCCAGCTGGCTATAGTTCCGTTCCGGTTTAGTCAGAGTCCTGGAGAAAAAAGCGATGGGTGCTTCTCTCTGGTCTGGGAGGGTGTGGCTGAGGACAGCGCCGACGCCGAAAGGTGATGCGTCGCAAGTGACAACTAAGGGCAACGTTTCGCTGAATTGCATCAGGACGGCGTCGGAGGTGAGGAGGTCTTTGGTCTTTTGGAAGGCGGCTTGCTCTCGTCTCCCCCAAGTCCAGGCTGCCTTCTTGTCTAGGAGTCTATGTAAAGGTTCCGCCGCCGTTGCCTTTTGAGGTAGGAAAACATTATAAAAATTTAGTAAGCCTAGGAACACTTGTAGTTCCGTTTTGGACTTTGGGGTGGGGGCTTCCTTGATGGCTTTCACTTTTTTAGTCGTAGGGTGAATGCCATGCCGGTCTAGGAGATAGCCCAAAAACTCTACTTGCTTTGTACATAGTTGGCATTTTTCTCGTTTGACTTTAAGTCCTGTTTCTTTAAATTTTGTTAAGACTTGTCTGAGTCGGTTTTCTAATTCGGCTTCGTTTGGCGCCGCCACTAATACGTCATCGAAATAGGGCACCACCCCCTTGATGCCCTGTAGCAAACGTTCCATCAGGCTCTGAAAGATGCCTGGTGCCACGCTGACTCCAAATTGGAGTCGGTTACACTTGAAGGCCCCCCGATGGGTCACGATTGTTTGGGCTTCCGCCGTTTTCTCGTCCACAGGTAGCTGCTGATATGCCTGGGCGAGGTCGAGCTTGGCAAAGACTTTGCCCCCTCCCAGTGAGTGCAGTAAATGTTGCACTATTGGGACTGGGTAGGCGCTTTGTTGCAACGCGCCATTTAGGGTGGCCTTATAGTCCCCGCAGATTCTCACGGACCCGTCTGGCTTTACTGGGGTCACTATAGGGGTCTCCCATCTGGCATGGTCTATCGGTTGCAATACCCCTTGTTTGACGAGCTTGTCGATCTGCTCGTCAATTTTAGGCTTTAAGGCGAATGGTACCCTTCTAGGTTTAAGCCGCTTAGGTCTAGGTCAAACGAGATAAGGGGCCCCTGGTACTTGCCCAAGCCTCCATCGAAGACCTCCTGGAACTCCTGGGCTAGCCGCTGTTCCCAAGCTTCGATGGTGACGTGGTTGACACCTGTCAGCGCGATGTTAAGCGGGGCGAACCATTGTAAGCCCAGTAGGCTTGGGCGGTCGCGATCGACGATCGTGAGTGGCAGTTGTTCGGTGTGGCCTTTGTAAGTTATATTAAAGTTCTTGGTGCCCACTACCGGAACGCGATTCCCTTGGTAGTCTTTTATGATGATCTTTTGGGCATGCACGTTTCTTTTTTGTAATGTAGGCACTAGTCTTTTGATTTCGCGCCATGCAATCATGGAAAGGTAGGACCCGGAGTCCACTTCCATTTTGCATGGCTGGCCTTCGATATGGACTTCTACGTGTACCTTTCTGGCGCCGTCGGAGATGGCGTGGCCGATGGTCACCGTCTGGTGGGTCTCTTCTTTTCGCCGACCGTCGCCGCTTCTTTGAGATCGTTGAGTACGGTCCCACCGACCGTCTGGCTGGCGCTCTCTGGCTCTGGGCGGGGAGCTTTCTCTCCTTCTGTCGTGCTGTTCCCATTTGGGCGGGCTGCGGGTCTTCTTTTGGCGGCAAACTCGAGCGATGTGACCCCGTCGTTCACAATGCCTACAGATAGAGTCAAAGAATCGGCATTCTGACCTGGGGTGGTCGCCGCCGCACCCGGCGCAGTTGGTCCTCGACCTACGACCTTTTCGACTTCGTTGGTCGCCGCGTCCCGTCTGCACACGATGTATGTCCTCCTCGTCTTCCGACGTGCTGGAGGTTGACTGGTATTCACCGTAGTGTGCGGTTGCTTCGTTTCTTGTGTCGGCCGACCTTGCCGGGTTGTTGTTTCCGCCCTTCGCGTCAGATCTTCGCATGCTGTCCGCTGACGTGCGGGTTGCTTCTGCGGCTGCGGTAAGGGCATCGGCTAGGCTGATGTCGCCCTTGGCCATAAGTCGGCTCTGGAGTGTAGGATCCCATAAGCCGAGTACGAAGCGGTCTCTTATGAGACTGTTCAGACCTTCAAACTCGCGCCGTAGCTCTGCGACGAAGTCGCTCAATTTTTTGTCTGGTTTCTGGTTTCGGCGGTAGAACTCGTTGCGCCGTATCAGGATGGGGACTTCGGGGGCGTAATGGCGCCGCAGTATAGGTTCGACAGTCCATGGCGGTTGCGTCTGCCGGCTTGGCCAATGCTTTGGCCATCTGGAAGACCTCTGGTCCGCAGTGAGTAAGGAAGACGGCGCGTTTTAGCGGGCCCGGGGCGTCCTTCATTCCGGCGCATTCCAGGTACATACGGAACCGATCCGAGTACGATTCCCAGTCCTTGGCGGTGGGGTTGAAGGGGGTGGGCGGTGCTATCTTCGCCATCTCTGCGCTGGAGCTGGTTCTTGGGTGGACACGGGGTTCGGTTCAGGGGCGAGATCCCATCCTCGTCGCCAGTGTCGTGTCCGCAAAAAGATGCTCAGAGTCGGTGACTTTCATTCAAAGCTCTTTATTTACAATGGGAGAACCGAACCGGCGAAAGGCTAAAAGCCCGCGGCTTTTATACCTTTCGCTGCGGCGGCCGCGGCCAATGGCAGCGATTCAAGTCTCCCGCTCTTGGTTTGAACCAATCGCGGGAGACTTCAATCGGGCCAATCAGCGCGGCTCGCCTGGCCAATCAGAAATCCCCGCGCCTTAGCCAATCAAGGCGCGGGGATTTCGAGTATTCAAATTCAGGACATAACAATAACCTCACTTAATTCAGAGGAAAGGTGCCTTGCTGCCAGTACTTCTCCGTGTATAACACAGTGTGTCCACTCAGCATTAGGTGAGGCCTTCTTGATGAGAGTCCGAAGTCCTTTTCTCATCCCTGCCATGGTCTGTGCACCATCACTGCAAACACCAATGCACTTCTCCCACTTTAGCCCATTCTCAGTCAGGAAGCAGTCTATCATTTTGAAGAGCTCTTCAGCTGTGGCTCTGTCTCTGACATATTTACAAAAAAGTAGATCCTCACACAGGGAATTTGTCATGTCAAAACGTACATAAGCAATAAACAAACAGTCTTTGTTGCTGTCAGTTGCTTCATCAAATGCTCAGTGCAAACAAAACTCCTACACCACTGAGTGAATGATCCCTGCGCACACTCTGCCAATGAGAGCGCCACTGCCCCCTAATGTAGTGGAAGTGCAATTGCACTTTATTTTCGGACAGTAAAAAAATCAAAATAAAAAAGCATGTTCTCCGAGGTCAAATGCGCCCCCCTTGATGGAGCCTCGCGCCCCCCCACGGGGGTGCCCCCCACTATTTGAGAAGCACTGAGTTAGAGTTTTGATTAAACTAGGTTATGTAGTTACCTTTAGGGGAGAAAACTGCATAATAGAAAAGAAAGGTAAAAAAGTGACTGCAACTTTAAAAGATGAATTGTATGTATTGAATGATAATCAATTAGAGGTGGCTAATAGTGTATAATAACATTAAGCCTCATGACGAATGCATACATTTGCTACACAGACGTTTAGGGCATATAAATTTTAAAATGCTCAAAAAAACGTTTGAACTGTCTGAAGGTATAAAACTGAAGCCTTGCAGTAAGTATTTGCACTGCAATGCTTGCAGTCAAGAAAAGAGCAAGGCAATACCAGCAAATAGAATTAATGGATTTAAAACTAAAGAGCCTCTAGAGGTCGTATTTGCTGATATTATAGGTCCTAAAAAACCTAGTGTGGGAGGTGCTCGTTATATATTAAGCATAATAGATCATTACTCAAGATATGGTTTCTCTGATTTAATGAAGAGGAAAACGGAAACATATCAAAATTTCTTTAATTAGTTGAAGTTTGCTGAAAGAAAAACTAAAAGAAAACTAGTAACTCTTGTAACTGATAATGGTACGTAATTTATAAATAATAAATTCCAAAATAGACTGAAGATGGCAGGTGTTGAACATAAAAAGTCTGCACCATATAGGCTACAACATAATTCTTTTTTTATAGAAAGACGAGGCCAAACAATACAAGCAATGGCTCGTACTATGTTGTCAGATTCAGGATTACCTGAAACTTTGTGGGGAGAAGCAATAATGTGTGGTAATCATATATTAAATAATGTTGTTAACACAACAACAGGTGAATTACCATTCACATGGTAAAAAACCTGACCTAAGCTACATGCACACATTTGGAGCACCAACATGGGTGCACATTCCTACACAACTGAGACATAAGGGGCAGCATAGGGCTAAAAAGTTATTCTTTGTAGGTTATGAATCTAATCACAAATCATACAGATTCTGGGAAAAAGGTACATCTAGCGTTTACTGTAGTGCTAGTGCACAATTCCTTGAACATGTAGGATGGAAAAAACTGGAGCAAGATTCAAGTGAGGATATAATCATAGAAACCTATAGAAGATCAAAACAATATATCAGTAAGCAAAAGAGTACAATTAAAGAAGAAGTACAGAAAGAGCTCATAAAACCGGAACAGGAAAGAATAGATGAACAGGATGAGGTAGATAAACAGGAACAAGTAGTACATGAAAGTCCACCTGTAAGCCCTGTAATACCTAGACATTCAACACATGAAACCAGACCACCTGACAGGTACCAAGCAAGTGTACTTTGCCAAGTTAATAAAGTTCCAACTACTGTTGAAAAACTTAGAATGTATCCTGCAAAGGATCAAGAAAATTGGCATAGAGTGATGGAGAAGGAACTAAATTCACTGAAACAAATGGAAGTTTATGAAAACGTTAAATTACCTCCAGGTAAAAAATCCATTGGCTGTAAATGGATATTTAAATTGAAAACAGGCGATTATGGAACTGTTACCTATAAGGCTAGGTTGGTAGCTCAAGGATTTAATCAAACTGCAAGTGATTATGATGAAGTATTTGCACCGAGTCTAAAAGCAACAACCTTGAGAGCAGCTTTAGTGTGGGCAGCTAAGAAGAACTATATCATAAATCACTTAGATGTAGAAACTGCCTATCTGCATGCACCATTGCAGAAATCTGTAGGAATTAAGAATGATAGAACAAATAATGACTGTTGGAAGCTTAAAAAGAGTCTCGATAGATTTAAACAATCTGGTTATGAATGGAACCAATATATTGTTAAGGAGTTAACCAATATAGGGTTTAAAGCAGGTTTAGCTGATTCATGTTTATTTAAGAGAGAGACTAATGGAACAGTATCATTGTTATTATTATTCACTGATGATATTGCCTTAATCACAAAAACTAATAATGAAGCTACTGAAATAATATCATTATTAGGTAAGAAGATAAAAATAAAGCAACTAGGAGAGATAAAGCAGTATCTAGGATTAATCATAAATAAAACCAAAGGTGGCTATAAGATATCTCAAGAGGATAAGATTTATCAATTACTAAAAACTTACAAGATGGAACTTTGTAAGCCGGCTAAAACTCCAATGAGTCAAGAATTTAGCCACACTGATATTCAAAGTCCAAAAGTTTGAAAAAACTATCTATCAATCGCTAATTGGTAGTCTATCGTACATTAGTAATTGGTCAAGGCCAGATATTGCGTATAGTGTTAATCAATTGGCACGATTCAACGCTGAACCTACTGAACGACACTGGCAAGCGACAAAGCGTATCTTAAGATATCTTAAAAGGACAATGCATTATGCATTGTATTTAGAGCCAAAAGATGATCTGATTTTAAGTGCATATGCTAATGCAAGTTTTGCAACATACATAAACACTAGGAAATCAACTTCAGGTACGGCTATAGTGTTAGGAAAGGCACTGATTGGTTGGAGGTCAATTAGACAGCAACACATAAGTATGTCTACAATGGAAGCAGAATTTTCATGTCTATCTTTGTTGTGTACTGATTTGATTCTTTATAAACAATTGTTAATGGATATGGGAATAAATGTAAATGATTCCATTGTAGTATATGAGGACAATCAAGCAGCCATACGAATGGCTACAAATATTGCTGTGAAAATGAGAACTAAGCATACAGAACTTAGATATCTAAATGTAAGGCAATCTGTACAAAGTAATTTGATAAAACTGGAATATTGTATGTCTGAAGACAATATAGCTGATCAATTTACGAAGGCCCAAGGTTCAATCAAACACAAAGAAAGTTGTGATGATTATGGATTGAGATTGTAAAGAGATGTATATATTTTTATGTTACCCAAAAGGGGAGTATGTTAGGAATAACCATAGTTACCTAACGTTGTTTGGGTAAATAATATATAAACCATGATAGCAAAGTTTAAATGTGTTTTTCACTTTAAACTCTAAATGATATAATTTGGGTGCAGTTGAGAAACTGCCATAAGGGGGAGCTAGAGAACCTGGATTGATACTGGATTGATGATTGATTGTTCTGTGTGTTCCCTGTTGCTGACTTCGAAGGAGAAAAGAGTTTTGAATGCTACATATCTAATCTACTGTGAGAAGATATTTACTGGATTGATTTATGGATTGACATTGTAAGTTAACTGATTTTTTTGATACTGGAATTTTGCAATTGAACAATCTCCGAACTGAATTGACCGAACACTATTGAATGATATTTGGACTGTTTGACCCTGCTAAACTCTTAATGGAATAAACTATTCAACTTAGACAGTGTATCCGTTTTTACTGAGTGTGTAAACTAAGAACGCATTCTCTCATATTCGCCTGACTGCTGTGCACATTCTGCTAGGGTATATCCCTAACAGCCTCCCTATCCATTTTGACATTGGGGTTGTAGATCACACTTTTGTCCATCAGAGGGAACTGTCAGCTCGCCGTGGGGGGCCTCCATGTAACACTGTATACCCTGATCCCTTGTGCATTTGTGAGCTAATGTGTTTTGAGGCTCGCCTCGTTTTGTGTGCAGAATATGATAACAGCTAGATGTTATGTTAAAGTTGCATGAGGGTGGTTTTCCAACATATGCAGACAATATTCCCTTTTTATCTACACACTTGTCACAGACAGGATTCTTTGGTTTTTCCAGAACATGGCTGGAAGCACGAGGGAACCGAGCATGTCTTACAGGTACCCAGGGGGTACGTAGAAGATGGCACCTTATGGTGTTGTTTTGTACACACTGCCAATATTGTGTCCCTTCATATTCACACTGAGGGAGATTAGTAACAGAACAATTTTGGAACCTGATGACACTATAAGTAAAATGTTTCCCAGTGGATCGTACCATAAAACACATATCACAAGGCCTAATCTCTCTTCCATCATTTAAGTAGGGGGGTTCCGTATCCTCAGATGGGTCTGGGGAGTACCACTTCTCCATTGCATTCTCATCCAAGGGGGTCTCTTTACTCAGTTTACTGTTCCTGTTTATCAATACTCCATATAGATATAGGGAGTTAAGGATAACACTAATGACCAGCAAAATGGTTACAATCCAGACAGAGGGCATAAGCCCCCTGTGGATACATGCGGTTTCTCTCAGCCTTTGATTTGCTTCCATTTTTATGGTGTTGGCCTATTCCCCCCTTCCCGGAAACGACTAAGCCCTGCACTTAGCTTGTGACCTAAGCTTCCAGGGGAGACCCGTGCATTGGGCGTTAGCTTCCGGGGTAACGTCTATAGGGCTCTCTTGGTCTTCGTCTCCCATTGGTAGAGGGATGGCTTCCAGGGTGTCACCACAAGGGGAGACAGTTCTCTCATCTCCCGCAGGTAGAGGGACAGCTTCCAGTGTGTCACCACTAGGGGAGATATTCCTCTTCACCTTACGCAGAACTACTCTAAGTGGAGAATCCGAGCAGGATTCAACCTCCCAATGGGTAAGTGCAGCCAATTTAACTCAGGACCAATGAATCCACAATTTTATTCTGGCCACCTTAACAGTAAGGGGAGAGCACATAACTACAGTATGAGGCCCTTTCCATTTTGGACTCAAAGTCTCCCTTTTCCAATCCTTAACCCAGACTTCTTGTCCCAGGTGTACATTATGTGGAGTGGTTGCCAAAACATGGGGTTTACAGGTCAGAACATATTGTTGCAATTTGTGGACTATGTCATTAAGGGCCTGTAGTTGTTTCAACCTAACAGTATCAGATATTAACACATCAGTTGGAACATTTAAGCGGGCCAGATTAGGGACTCGGCCATACAATAACTCGAACAGGGAGAGCGAAATATCTTTCTGAGGTGCACACCTAATGGCAACTAAAGCCATACTCAAAGCATCTGTCCATTTAAGATGTGTTTCCTGGCATATTTTTGCAAGTTTGTCCTTAATGGTTCCATTGGTTCGCTCTACCCTGCCTCCAGAGGGGACATGAAAGCTGCAATGAAGTTTCCAGTTGATACCCAATACCTTAGCTAATTGCTGAGTTGCCTTGTGAATGAACTCAGGGCCATTATCAGATGAGATTTGAGAGAGTAGCCCATACCTAGGGATTACAATGTGAAGTAACACCGTTGCAACTTCATTAGCCTTTTTGGTGCGTGTTGGTATGCATTTGGGCCACCCTGTATATGTGCACACAATAACTAATAGCGCCCTGTAGGGGCCATAGCGAGGCATATCAGTGAAATCAACCATTAAAGAATCGAATGGGTAGCAGCCTCTTGGTTGGTGTCCCGGGGGTGGTTGCGGACCTTGCCTGGGATTATTAGCCACACAAACCTCACACCAGGCACATATATTGGCTGCTATACTACTTATTTTATTGATATATAACTCCCTTTTCAGTGCCCTGGTCAGAGCAGTCTTCCCCAAGTGCAGTTGGCGGTGTACTTGGAGTACAATATTCCAGGCTATATGCTCAGGTACAAAAACCCTATTATCAGGTAGGATCCACCCATCCCCCTCTGGATGTGCCTCAAGTGCCTCAATTTGGGCCTTATCATCTTTTGAATAATGGGGTCGGTGGTGATCAGCCGGTTCCCAAATGGCAAGATTCTTTTCAATGGAAGTGAGTACCCTTTGGGCGGCTTCATGTGCTACCTTATCTGCTTTTTCATTCCCCCGTTGGATGTCCATGACCACCTTTCAATGTCCCCGATAATGCATAACCGCAACTTTCTGCAGGGCCCATACACTTTCTAGGAGGCGTAGTATCTGGGGGCCATACTTAATATCTCTGCCCCCTGCAGTGATAAGTCCTCTTTCTTTAAACAGAGCCCCATGGACCTGAACCGTGAGAAAAGCATACTTAAAGTCTGTATAAATGTTAACTGATAGCCCTTTGGCCATCTCAAAAGCTCTTGTTAGTGCGTGTAATTCTGCCAACTGTGCACTGGTGCCTGTGGGAAGGGGTTCTGCTTCCCAAATATCATCTAGAGTGACTACTGCATACCCTGCTCTATTGATTCCCTCCTGTAGGTAGCTGGTGCCATCAGTGAATAGAGTGTAATCAGGAGTAGGGAGGGGTATATCTGACATGTGTGGGCGACAAGCATATGTCTCCTCTATTGTATGGATGCAATCATGAGTGAGCTCAGTGTTCGGTTCAGGGAGTAATGTGGCAGGGTTTAATGTGGTTGACTGGATAATGTTAACCAGAGGGTTGTGAGTGATTAATCCTTGGTATTTCAACATTCGAGGGTTGGTTAGCCACAAATGGCCCTTGTATTCCAATACAGATTTGAGTGCATGGGGGGTGTATATATCTAAGTGTTGTCCAAATGTCAATTTACTAGCCTCCTGTGTTAAAATGGTTGTTCCAGCCACTGCCTTGAGACAAGCAGGCCATCCTTTAGCAACATTATCGAGTTGTTTGGAAAGATAAGCCACAGGGTGGTGCCATGTGCCTATAGTTTGGGTAAGGACACCCACCGCCACATTCTGTTTAGTATCCACAAACAACTGAAATGGTTTATCCAGATTTGGGAGGCCTAAACTAGGGGCTTGCAACAAAGCCTGCTTAAGAGATTGGAAACTAGCTTCCTCCTGCTTTCCCCATTGTAATGGATCTCTGTCTGTTCCCTTGGTAGCTTCATATAAGGGTTTTGCTATAAGACTAAAATTGGGAATCCAGATGTGCCAAAACCCTGCAGCCCCTAAAAATCCTCTCAGATCCCTTCTGGTGTTTGGTGCAGGGAGCTGACATATGGCCTCCTTCCGCTCATGGCCTAAAGTACGTTTTCCCTGTTCTACATCATATCCCAAATATTGAACCTTTTGCAAAACTAACTGTGCCTTCTTTCTAGAGGCTTTATATCCCAAATCCTGTAAAAGGGTCAACAACTCGTGTGTATTATCCCAGCAAGCATCTTCAGTGTGCCCAGTAACTAATAAGTCATCCATATATTGCAACACTATATCCGGGAGTGGTGTGCTTAGAGCCTCTAAATCTTTAGCCAAGAGTTGGTGAGTTTTTAAATCCTTGGGGCAACC
The DNA here is from genome assembly GCA_033807585.1 of Hydrophis major. Lineage (NCBI taxonomy): Eukaryota > Metazoa > Chordata > Lepidosauria > Squamata > Elapidae > Hydrophis > Hydrophis major. The sequence continues at coordinate 31,174,562 of CM066343.1, read as the reverse complement.
TGGTACTGTTGCTTGTGACCAGTGGTGGGGTTCTCCCATTCAAAAGCAACACAAAAGCAAACAAGTGTTGACTATTCTCATGTATTGGTATTGTGAAAAAAGCATCTTTTAGATCTATAACTGAGAACCATGTGGCAGCCTGGGGAATAAGGCCCAGTATAACATATGGATTTGGGACCACCGGGTGAATGGTTACTGTAGCGAGGTTCACGACTCGTAAATCCTGCGCTGGCCTTCCCCCTTTGGGATGGGTAATATTGGGGTATTCCATGGTGACTCAGTAGGCACCAGAATATGATGTTCCAAATATAGATCAATAATTTCTTGGATTGCTTGCATAATATGCCTGGGATATGCTCTTTGTCTGATTCTCACAGGCACCCCCATTGGTGCTTCCTCTATCATAATAGGGGGATGGTGGGCAGCAAACCCTGGAGGGTTGTCCTCTGCCCACAACTGAGGAACCTCAAACTGTTTCCATTTATCCTCATCTCCCCTACTTATGTCCCTGGCAACCATAAGCCTCCATTCCTCCTCTAGGGGTACAGACAACTTTACCTTTCCACATCCTAGTCTCATTGACCCATCTTCTTCGAAGGAAATCTGCACTCGGAGTTTACACAGATCTCTTCCCAACAACGGGATAGGGCAATCAGGCATATACACGAACTGATGTGTTATGGCCAGTCCCTTCATAGTACATATAAGGGGCTCTAGAAAGGGACACTGCCGTACACTTCCTGTTGCACCCTGGATATTAATAGTATGCTGGGATGCCTGAGCCAAAGGTTGAGTCAGGACCGATCGGGTAGCTCCAGTGTCCACCAGGAAAGTTACAGATTTGCCTCCGACATTTAGCCTGACCATAGGTTCTGGGAGGCTTTCTGAACCCGGTCGGCCTCAATCCCATTCTTCTACCTCTGCCAAACCTATTAGGAGACCTCTCCCGAGACCTCTCCTATTATTCGGCCTTCCCCAGCCCCTTTCCAGGGGTCTTCTTAGGCCATTCTCAACTACAAAGCTGAGGTTCCTTGGAGAATTTTCATCCCTACCTCCCGAACTTTCTCCCCTATTCCTTTCTGGACACTCCCCTTTCCAATGTCCTTGTTTTTTACAAAAAGCACACTGGTTGCATCATAGTCCTGTCCTGCCACCCCTTGGCAGAGTATTTCCTCTGCCCCTTGGTGAATCGGGTCATCATGGTTGCTGCCATTAACTCAGCTTTTCGTTGCATTTTCTGATCCTTCTTTCTTTCCTCTTCCTTATCCCTATTAGCAAAGACTTTCCTGGCCACCTCCATAAGTTCACTCATGGGTTTCCCCAAAGCCCCCTCAAGTCTTTGTAATTTACGCCTTATGTTCAGGGCGCTCTGGGAAATGAATGCCATAGTCAGCATTCGAGCATTCTCTGGGTCTATGGGGTCAATGGGGGTATACATGCTATAGGCATCAATAAGTCGGGTGTAAAATGCTTCCAGACTTTCAGTAGGTCCCTGTAATACTAGGGAGGGTTTGGACATATTGACTACGGGTTTTCCAGCAAGGTGGACAGCTCGCACTATGAGAGACTGATAGTCTCGCAGCCTTTCCTTCCCTTCATCCCTGTAAAGATCCCAATCTGGATCATTAGATGGTTATTTTTCTTCCATGAGGTCTGTAATGGAGTAGTTTAATCTAACATCAGGCTTTAGTATCTCAGTCACTGCATTCCTAATCTCTCTTTCCTCTGGATTGAACAAGGTCCCCATAAGTTGCTGGATGTCTAGCCAGTTGGGATTGTGTGCATCCACTATTGTTTTTACTAGATCAGCTATCTCTGTGGGTTTTTCACTAAATGGGCCATAATGTAACTTCGAATTTAATAAGTCTGAGGTGGTAAAGGGCACATGTTGGAACAGTGAGAGTGTGACTGACTCAGTGGGATTTTGGGGGGTTAATTGCTAATTGGTCAACTCGCCTAAGAGGAGCAATGAGGGAAGCTTGTTCAGTTTTTGCCCTGGTCCTGGCAGCTACTAGCTCAGTCATACATGAAGAGCCTGGGGTTGTCAACAATTCTTTGGGGGTGGGGTTAGTCCTGAATCTCCAGAAGGAGATGGAAGGGGGTCAGGCCATGACTCTACTGGAGTAGAAGCCCTCAGTCAGGACTGGTCAGCCTGGGCTGATTGAACAATCTTTGATGGTTTGGGGAGGCTTCTCACATAGGGGGATAACTGGTCCAATTTTGCCAGGAACCCTGATACCCCTGATGATTCCTCACCCTCAGATACACTATCAAATCCTCCTGGGGGCACGTAAGGTGAGGGATGTGGTGTTTCCTCTGGGCAACTAGGTAAGACCTGTACTGCTTTCTGTAACTTTTTAAGAGACACATTTCGTGTTAATAGGGCCCTACAGTGTCTTGAGCCTTCTAAGCCAAGGAGGAGGGTGGTTCAACAAATCAGGCCAGACGTCTATGTATGGGGCCTGGTCTGGATGCCCTAGAGTAGGGTGAAAGACTAAGCGGTGTACCTGTACTGTTATGGGGATATCTAGTGTGCCTATAGGAGGCCACCCAAAACCAAATGTCCACTCTGTCTCACAAAATTTCCATAGTTTCAGTCTACTCCACTTGTAACCGTAATCCTGAGACTGATATGCCTCCTTAAAATGTTTCAGCATAACCTCTAGTGGGGTCACAGGCTTGCTTTCTCCACCACCCATGAACCACCCAAGTAACCAGACAAGACAGATGAGGAAAGGGGATGGAAAGGAGGGTATGGGGTCCCTCCTTTTCCAGGCACACTAGAGAGTTACACTCATCCATGCCTGACCCAGGGAGCTGGATGCACACGGTCTCCGATGGGAACTGCAGATGCCACTCGCTTTCTACTAGCCCACAGTGCTGGACACTCATAGTCACCAATGGGAACTGCAGTAGTCTTTCACTTCAACCAAACCTGACAATTCCACCCACCTTACCTTAAGAGAGGGTAATCAGTCCTCTCCTCCGTCCCTGCTTACAGGGAGGGATTATTACCCAAGTTCAATACTTGCCTGCAGGCGTCTTCCTTCTCCAAAGCTGGCCAGACAATGTCCTGGTCTCCTCACCTCTCACCAGTGGTTCTTGGAAGAATCAATCACCAACACCAGAGAACAGCAGTCTGAGGAAGTCCCTCGGATTCAAAGGACCAATGGCGCCTGGGATGTTCCCTTCAACTCACCGATACACTGGCAGTCAGGATGGACCCTCCAGAGGGCCACAGGGCCCCTTGTCTCCTGGCTGGCTTGCCATAGATGTTGCAGCAAATCCCATTTCCAAATCAGGACACAAGACCATGAAAGGTTGGAGAGTACAGGTGTTTATTTTGTGCAAAGCGTTCAGAGCATTCACATGACAAATTCTGAACCCCCATCTCTTCCTGAAACATTGCTTTTATACCCAAAATGACATCAGCTAGAATCTGGGCGTTATTCTTAACACTATTCACCAAATAAGGACGGTTATACATATTTCTATTACATGTTTCTACATATGGATTATAATAGAGGAAATAAAAAGTTCATTTCAAACTTCATTTCAGAGTACATTTCAGAGTTTCCAGTTACCTTACACCATTTGGTTATTTCCCATGTTTCACCCTTGAAGGGGGTAGGTGCCAGCCTGGAGCACCCTGTGCTCTTCACAGATGAAAACAGGTTCACACTGAGCACATGACAGACATGACAGGGTCTGGAGACGTTATGGAGAACGTTCTGCTGCCTGCAATATCCTCCAGCATGAGCGGTTTGGCAGTGGGTCAGTAATGGTGTGGGGTTGCATTTCTCTAGGGGGCCGCACAGCCCTCCCTGTGCTTGCCAGAGGTAGCCTGACTGCCATTAGGTACCGAGATTAGATCCTCAGACCCCTTGTGAGACCATATGCTGGTGTGGTTGGACCTGGGTTCCTCCTAATGCACGATATGCTAGACCTCATGTGGCTGGAGTGTGTCAGCAGTTCCTGCAAGATGAAGGCATTGATGCTATGGACTTGCCCGCCCATTCCTCAGACCTGAATCCAATTGAGCACATCTGGGACATCATGTCTCGCTCCATCCACCAACATCATGTTGCACCACAGACTGTCCAGGAGTTGGGGGATGCTTTAGTCTGGGTGTGGGAGGAGATCCCTCAGGAGACCATCCGCCACCTCATCAGGAGCATGCCCAGGCATTGTAGGGAGGTCATACAGGCACGTGGAGGCCACACACACTACTGAGCCTCCTTTTGACTTGTTTTAAGGACATCAAAGTTGGATCAGCCTGTAGTGTCTTTTTCCACTTTAATTTTGAGTGTAACTCCAAATCCAGACCTCCATGGATTTCCACTGATAATTTTTGTGTGAGTTTGTTGTCAGCACATTCAACTATGTAATGAACAAAGTATTTAATAAGAATATTTCATTCATTCAGATTTAGGATGTCTTATTTTTGTGTTCCCTTTATTTTTTGAGCAGTGTACATTAGTTCCTAATTCATGCAAAAAATCCCTCCCCAAAATTTTAAACTACTAAATCTATTTGCAAATTATTGACCTGTCTTCTGTGTATTCATGACAAAGCAAACAATCATCATCATCACCAAAATTAAAGTTTCAAAATTCTCTGTTAACTGTTACTGTAATCTACTTGTAGAAAAGTTACCACAGCATCATATCTTTCCGAAGTCATTCCAAAAATTATAAATAGTTCATCCTGGATCAAATATTGACATTTGTTTATTAATGCCATCTCTTATCAATTATGGTTAAATTAAATATAATACGTTCAATCTAAGGGTGACTTTTCTAAATAAAGATTGGGAAAAGTCTCAATTCACAAAACAGTATCTGCATAAAGTCACATTCTCAGAGCCATGAACTCTTCCTGGGCCATTTGTTAGTCAGATCAATATTCTTTCACAGGTTTGCAATAGTTTAATAATTGAAATTCCAACAGAATGGATACTGTGAATGCCCAGTTCTCTGCATTTGGCAAGACCAAGTAAGCAAAAACTGCACTAATTCTGTGAGTGTGAGTGTGTTTATTCAGCCAGGTATCTTTAATGCTAGGAAATCCTGAATAGGAAGCTGATGCATGATATGAATTATTCTCTGCAGGAAAAGATACAGTACAGGAAATGAATTGTTGGATAGTTTCATGATGACAATTTTTGAAGAGTCTTAACGGTGCTTTTTGTCTTCATTTCTCTTCTGTCATTTTTTCTTGAGATTCTTCAACTAATAAAGAGAATCTGTCTTTGTGGTCACTGACTTAATGGCACATCCTCATCAGTGGCACCAAATAGAAAGGAAAAGACAGAGTGGAGACAACAGATCTGAGAACTAAAACCTTGAGTTACCACCACCATCATTCACTGAACCTGGTGAGCAAGAAGAGGCAAAATTTCAAGTGAAGTGCACACTCCACCATCACCACCGAAGTTTTCAGTCATATAAAAGGAAGAAATATAACATGTCACATAACGAAAAAGGACGAAATGTAGACTAACATGTCACATAATCAAAAAGGAGGAAATATATGTCATAAACTGTTGGTTGCTCACAATAAAATATTAATAATGGGTGTGAGTGATGTTTATTCATCTTTTATAAAAGTACTATTTTTACATGGTAGAACATGTGAGCAGAACCATCAAATTGATTTTTCCTCAGGTGTGGTATTTTACTGGTAACTGGCCAGCTTCTAAGAAGCAATACTGAATTAATCTTCAGTCATAGGGTTCTCATTTAGCGTCTTCAAGAACTCTAGCAGAAAATTGCTAAGGTACCAAAAATCTGGAAAAACAGAAGAAAGTTACAATACCTTTAAAAAATGAAGAAGAAAAAAAGAGGTTGTTGCAGTAGTCAGTTTGTTATTGTTTGTTGGTTGGTTGGTTCATTTGTTTAAATTTGTTGGCTACCTAACTCCAGTGGACTAAGTTATTTTAGTCAAGTTGGTTGACTTTATGTGAACAATTAATTGTACGTTCTGAAAAATGCTTTCAAAGAAGCTTTGGGATAATATGATAAAATCCTTCTAAAAATGGCTTCTAATGTTTAGGGTGGTGGTAGGACTTTGAGGATAATAGTTTGTGAAGTTCCAAACAGTTTCCTATGAAGAATATATTGGTCAAGTTAAAATTTTTGACATGATCCTATTGGACAGGTATATATAAATAAATTATATAGAAGTTCCCAGTTTCTTCTAAAGGAAATAAAAACCCTAACAGTGCTTTAGAAGCTCCTACTTCTTCAGTAACTAAGAAACATGTCACAACCTCTTTCAATGTTATTTCTATTTCTGCTCCCATACCACTTTCATGTCCTACCTGTGCTGATTTTTAGGTAGTATTCCTCTAAGCAGAAGTGCTTGGTTTATTTTCTTTTTGTTCTTTAGAAATCATCCATGAATATTGATGTTTCATTACCTTGACATCTTTTAATATTTTTTAACTTGTTTTAAAATCACCCAAGCCTTACTTGAAGTTTGACTTTGTAATTAGATAGGAGAAAAAGTCTGGATTTGGGATGTTACTGAGGATTCAGTAATAGGATTCAGGGATGCAGAACATTTAAGATGTACCCACAAATTCAAAAAGAAGGAAATTATTTTGTATGTTTGGTAAGAAATCCTGCAGTAAGGGCAACAAAAGACAGTGGAATTGTTCCACCAACTGCTCTCTATGATTTCAGCTCTGGTTAGATCAGATAATAAAGTGTCACTTAGACACAACATAGCTAATGGCAAGAATAGAGGGAAAGATATCCCTAAGTATTAGAGAGTCACTAGAGGTTGCCAAGGTCCACACTAGAAAAGCATTTTCAATTAGCATCAAGTGACTGTGACTTTTGAAACTCTTTTGCATCCACTGCAAAAACATTCAGTTTTAATAATTCAGCTGAGATCATCTGTTGGCAAAATCTCTTTAACTGACAGTGTCCCTTTGTGTGGCTTGTGCTGTATAACAAAGCCGAGCTGCCACAATTAAAGAAATTTCCTATCCTTCATATTAGATCTGTGAAATATTTACTGCTATTGTGAAAATAGGGAACTCTACCTGAATCTGATGGTTGTACTTAGGGCAGTTGGGAGGAGATGGGGAGATCACAAAAGAGAGTGGGCAAGGATGTTGATTTGGGAATTTCTAAAGCTGAGAAACTTCTGGAAATGAGAACTTTTTAGTTGCATTCTCCAATTCAGCAAGGAGGAAATGCCCTATGCTCCACCCTTTCACTGTTGGTATTAAAGTTTGTGGCACAAATGCCAAGAGTGGACTCAAGCTGTTTTGTTTGAAACTGCCTAGAGCACAACTACTCAGGCAACACATTAGAAGAAAAAAGGCAAAGAAATGGCAACCATGGGCTTTCCATCCATCTTGCTGGGATTCTGTCTATTGTATCTGTCTGCAGCACAAGGTGAATGAGGGGGAGGTTTGGGTATTCAATGTTTAATATCTCTTCATCCAAATTCTTCCCCCCATGATAGCTGGAAATCAGTTCTGCAAGCTGGATGGGCCTACTTTGAGATCTTTACAATAGTGTTATAAATTAAGGTGAGCAAAGAAATCTCTTATTTTTTTAATTTTGAACTTTAGGACAGCTCTTTGTCTGCAGCTTTCAAGATTGTTGAATAAATATTCTATTCATCTTGCAAGTTTTAAAGTTGTTATGGAGGGACTCTCGTCTTTTTGGATTGCATGTTCTCCACTGTTTACTTCCACCTTCTGTGAGAAGAGAATGTGCTTTCCATCAGGTCAATAGCATGAAGATGTGAGGTTGAAATGTGTAGAAACATGGGCATATATAACAGAATAAGAGGGTTTGAAGGGACCTTTGAAGTCTTATAATCCAATTCCTCAGGCAGGAAACCCTATATCAGTGATGGCTAACCTTTTTGAGCTCCAATGCTGATAAAGAAGATTACTTTCTGTATTGTTTTTTAGAAGTCCTAGAGAACAAGGGAAAGGTAAATATTGTTTCTATGTTCAAAATTCTGGGGAAAATAGAGTCCATGAAGCACCATACATCAAATGAACATTAATACCCGAACTAGTTCATAAAATATTTTTTCCAAGCACCATGAACACAATCCAGTGATTATTGGATATCAACAGGAGCTTTTCAAAAATAAGTCTTGTTATACTAACATACCTCTTTTTTAAAAAATTGAAAACTTCCTTAGCATATTTTGAGAATGCTATAAATAAAGATTGTTAGACGAGGGCCATCCAGAAGGGATTCTGCAAGCAAGATCTTTTCCCAAAAGTGTCATTAGAAATTCTATTTCTCACTGCAAATATAAATCTCAAAAATGGTGACCACTCACATGTCAAAAAAAATGGTTGCATTTTATTAATAGATTATATAATGTAAGAAGCCAGTAGTAGTTAAGGAACCATGCTAGAAACTGGGAAACGATGATCACTAACTTTGGGCATTGACAAAACAGAGGGGAAAGTATTCAAAGAAGAATGTATTTTTAAAGTAATAATCTGCATTGAGAGAAAAGCAACAAAAAGGAAAATAAATGCAAAGGTCTCAATGAAAGAAATGGCACTAAAGGAAAAAGCAATCACTTTAGAATTGGTATTCAGTGGCAAATAGTATTAAGGAAATATCCTGGAAATTCCTGGACATTCATGCACAATGTGGTCTTTAGGGATAAGAACAAAATTAATATATGCTCTATTATGCTCTATTAATATATTAATTACATTAATTATAATATATGTTCTATTATGCTATATTATTATGCTATATATTATAAGCTATATTAAACTTGTTCTACCAATTGCCTGTTCAATAGCCTGAGGTAGTGTATGTTTTGGATAAGCCATGTAAGGATACTGGCACATCCAGTATTTTGTTTGGGGAGTTAGAAGTTCAATAAAAGGAGGGAGAACAAAAGGGGGGACTGAAAATCCCTCATTTGTACAATCATAATTTGTACAATCAGGCAGAGGAAGGACAAGGAGAAAGAAGGAAAAGAGATGGGGATTAAGAACCCAGCCTTTATGTAAAAGGTATCACTTAGGGAGAAACAAGGACAGAGGAGATATTCAGCAGGTTCTGACCAGTTCTGAAGAACCGGTAATGGAAATTTAGAATAGTTTGGAGAACTGGCATAACCTTCCCGCAGGAATGAGGAGGGAATGGAGATTTTACAGTATCCTTCCCCTGTCATGCCCACCAAGCCACACCATACCCACCAAGCCACACCCACAGAATCAGTATTAAAAAAAAATTGAATCCCACCAAAGAACAAGGAATGTTATAACTTTGCATCCAATCTTCTTGGCTCTTGACAATTGATGGTAGACAGAACTTCCTGAAATTCATGTAATAATGCTAAATCTTTCCTGTCTGTCTGTGTGCAACCTTTATCTGGGTAAAACAGTGCATGTTAGGGCAACAGTTTTTGAACCAAGGTTGAACTACTTCAATGAGCTAACTTACAGAATATGTTCAAAATCTGGAACCAGTAACTTCTACAGAACTGAAATTTGGCAAATTCTGTAAAACATTTAAATGATATAAAAATTATTATTAAATATTGTTATGACATAATAAAAATGTAATCAAACATTTTCCTGTTATCTGCTGTTTGACTGAATTATACATGGGCTACATACAAGGCAGATAATCTCTGAGTATTTCCCTGAATTTTCGAGAACTTTTTCAGTATATTAATAGCTCTGCTATTGTTGAAGGCATTTAGGAATCTGGGAAAGAAATACCACTGAAATAATGAGTTGCCTAGTCCCAACTAAAACTAAAATATGATCCTCTGAATCAAGTCTGAATTAGCTAGAATCCTTGTCTCTGCTCCTGTTGACACTTCTATATTGTTGTGTTCCTCCTCCATGTTCCTTCTAACCTGAAATATCCTTTTTTTTTTCCCCTCACAGGTGCTGGTAGGCCAAATACAACTAAAAGGCTTTCAGTATATTGAAAGCTTGAGAGAAATAGCTAAGCCACTGAGAAGGAAAATGTACAGCATATTGGTTAGGGCTACCAGAACTAAAAAACCAGTAGATGGCAGCAAAGAGTTTACTGTGTCTCTTTGCTGCCATTTTGTAGTTTGTCCAAATTTTTGCAGTCCACATCTATTAACTCTAATGTTACTAAGCCTGATTTAAGGCAGGTTTGCAAGTATCAGAAAAGAAGAAGAAATAATCAGTATTTCCAATCTGAGGTTTGAGGTCCTTATTTTATATTGCAAAACATTCTGCATACTAAAATGTTTCAATAGCTCAAGGTATGTGTTTTTTGATAGCCACTGTTTTCTCTGAAGTTCATAATGGGCAGAGTGAAAATACAAATAAGTGGGACAAGTCATCTACTTGGTGAAGATACCTGTTTCTTTCAAGTTTTCCAGGCAACAGAGGGTTCTGAATATTTTCCATTTTAATTTGTACTGAATTATATGAAATATCTATGGAATGAGCAGAAATCAAGATCAGCATTAGAAAAGCTATCTTTCTACAGTTTTCATGATTTGGGGGTTAAAAATGGAAGTGGGTGGGGACAGATTGGCAATACAAATTTTGAGCACTGGTGCAAGGAAGCAAATAATTTCGGGACAAATTTAAAGGAGAATTCTTAACCCTCCCCTTAGCACCACGACACAGATCCATCTAACCTTCAACCAAGTATCCCTGATTGCTTGCTGACTAGTCCATTCTAGGACTTGAAGTCTACGCATCTTAAAGTTCTAATTGTGTTTGAATGTTTTATTTCTAAGATGGGTGGGGGGAGTTCTGGACATGGGAATGTTTAAATAAGAGCTAAAAGAAATAAGATTTTCCTTTTTACTTCTATGACAATTTGAGTTATTGCCAAGTGAAAAAAAAGGACATCTTCTGTTAGATCTGGGAGAGTGGGCGCAAGAACGGAGACGAGGCATCGAATAGTGACTCCAACTCTGTTATGAACTTGGACATGAGTCGGAGTAAATGGAGACAGCCTCTGAATAGTGACTTTCAGCTCTTTATTAGCATAGTGACTTCTCAAAACAACAACAGTGAACCCTGCCTTATATAGGCAACCTTTGTGAGAATTGTCCAATAGCGAGCTATGAACGCAAGTACTTTAAACCAATAAAAATCCTCTGTTAAGGGCAATCGGATTCCTAAGAACTAGCCAATCCGATCTGGCCGCCTAACAGCCAATCAGAAGTGCAGGGCCAGAACCCTGCACTCAACCTCAAGATCATACTTTATTAACTATGGTACATACATAACACCCCTTCCCCCTGGCTTCTTAATTATGGTGTAGTTATATAATCCTTTAAGTAGGATGGTTGTCTTTTAAGTCTTTCAGATTTTCGTTGGACTGGTTGATTGCAATCCTGTTGAAGTAGATTGTTGTTTGGCAGTGTCTCTGCTTCTTCTGTTTCCACAGTCTATTGTCACAGCATTTCACTACGTAGGATTTGGGGCCGGTCACTCGTACTACCGTTGCCTCTATCCATAACGGGTCGCCTGATAAGTTCCGTGTGTAAACGCGGTCTCCTACCTGGAACATGCGACAGCGGCCACTGGATCCTATTGGCTTTTCCGGTTCGTAAGCAGGGTGCAACCGGTCGAGGTGAGAACGGAGTCTTCGTCCCATCAGTAGTCCTGCGGGAGTTCTGCTGGTGACACTATGTGGAGTTATGTGTTGCAAAAAGAGAATTTGGTTGACTTTGTCATCGATATTGTCATAGTCCATTTTTTGCAAAGTCTTTTTAACAAATTGGACCATGCGTTCTGCTCAGCCATTGGTCGCAGGGTGCACAGGCGAGGTGAGTGCATGGCGGATGCCGCGGTCAGTGAGGTACTGCTCGAACATCAATGCCGTGAACTGTGGCCCGTTATCGGATACCAGACGTCAGGCAATCCGTGGGTTGCAAAGAGTCTATTTAGGATCTTAATCACTGCCTCAGAAGTTGTGGCCGTCATACGATGAACTTCTAACCAATTGGAATATGCGTCAACTGTCAGCAGGAAGGTATATCCTTTGGTTGGCCCCGCGAAATCCAGGTGGATTCTGGACCAGGGTCCACGTGGCGTTTCCCATTCAGTAGGCATGGCTTTTGGTGGGGCGTTGCTGGCTTGTTGGCAACTGGTACATGCTTTGACCCACTGCTCGATTTGCCGGTCCATGCCCGGCCACCATGCGTAGCTTCGTGCGAGTGCTTTCAACCGCACGATGCTGGGGTGGCTCTCGTGCAGGGTTTGTAGTAGCGTCTTCCGGAGTCGTTCTGGGACAACGACTCTATCACCCCAGATGACACAGCCTTTTTGTGAAAAAAGTTCAGTCTGTCTTGCTTTAAATGGTGCGAAGTCATCTGGGACTTGGTCCAATGGCCATCCGCGTTCTACCCAGCCTAGGATTCGAGCTAGGGTGTGGTCTCATTTGGTTTCTCTCGCGATGTCTCAGGCAGTCAAAGGCGGCGAGTTGAGTGTTTCAATTTGCAACGTGCTTGCCATTGGTGCCGGATCGTCGAGAGTCTCTGGAAGCGGTGCTCGGCTTAATGCATCGGCGTGGGGAATGGCTTTCCCCAGTCGATATTGAAGGCGATAATTATAAGCAGCGAGGAATTCTGACCATCGGGTCATTCTAGGGGATAATATGTAGGGGGTGGGCTTGTCCCCGGCTATTATCCCTAGCAACGGTTTGTGGTCAGTTATAATGGTGAATGTCCTTGATACACATATTCATGAAATTTCTTTACAGCTGCAACGATTGCGAGAGCTTCTTTATCAATTTGTCCATAGTTCCGCTCTGCATGTGAAAGAGTCTTCGAAAAGTATGCAACAGGGGCTTCGTTCCCATTAGGCAGTACATGACTCAAAATGGCGCCCACCCCGAAAGGCGAGGCATCGCAGGTTATAACTAATGGTAAAGTCTCGTTATACTGCATTAGTACAGAGTCAGATGTGAGCAATTTTTTAACATTCCGGAACGCTTGTTCTTCCCGGTAACCCCATACCCACAATGCTTTTTTATCTAATAACCGGTGTAACGGTTCAGCAACAGTCGCCTTATGCGGTAAAAATACATTATAAAAATTAATGAGGCCTAAGAATGCCTGGAGATCGGTCTTGTTACGTGGCCTGGGGGCATTTTTTATCACCTTTAATTTACTTTCGGTAGGGTGGATGCCCTGGCTATCAATCCTATACCCTAGAAACTCAACACTGTCAGTATATAAGTGACATTTGTTTTTTTTCACCTTAAGTCCTGCCTCTTGGAATTTTTTAAGAACACTTTTCAAACGATCCTGCAAGATTTTTTTGGTAGGGGCTGCAATAAATACGTCATCAAAATACAGAACCACGCCCTTGATTCCCTGTAACAACCTTTCCATGAGGCTTTGGAATATCCCCGGGGCTACACTAACCCCAAATTGCAATCGAGTACGTTTAAAAGCACCTCTGTGCGTTACAATTGTTTGGGCCTGAGCCGTCTTTTCATCCACTGGTAGTTGTTGATAAGCTTGAGCTAAATCTAATTTAGCGTAAACCTTTCCGCCCCCCAAGGAGTGGAGGAGGTGCTGCACCACCGGAACTGGAGCATTCTGCTGTAGGGCGTGGTTTAAAGTGGCCCAGTAGTCCCCACAAATTCGGATTGACCCATCTGGCTTAATGGGCGTTACAATAGGGGTTTCCCATGGAGAGTGATCGATGGGCTTCAACACCCCTTGAGCAATTAACTAATCGAGTTGTTCGTCGATCTTAGCTTTAAGAGCGAATGGAACTCGACGGGGCTTCAAACGAATTGGGGCTACTTTTGGATCTAAACTAAGTGAGATTGGGGTCCCCTTATACTCGCCTAAACGGTCCGCGAAGACGTCGCTGAACTCAGAAACAAGATCTTCCTCCCACTCACAACCACCGACTCGGTTCACGCCGGCCACCTCGATGCCTAGTGGCGCGAACCATTGGAGGCCTAATAGACTAGGCCTATCTCTATCGATAATCGTTAGAGGTAAGTACGCTGTATGTTTTTTGAAGGAGACTCGGACTCGGCAGAACCCGACCACAGGGATTCGATTTCCTTGGTAGTCCTTGAGGATGAGGCGTTGAAATTGGAGGTCTTGGTGTTGGATTGTGGGGATAAGTTGCTTGAGTGTCTTCCAAGACACCATCGAGAGGGACGATCCCAAGTTGACCTCCATGTGGCAAGGCTGGTTCTAGATGGCTACCGTGACTCGAATTTTCTTAGTGTCCATGACTGAGGCGTGACCTATAGTGATAGTATGGTGAGCCTCTTCTTTTTGCAAAGCGCGATTCCTGTAGGAGTGGTTTACTGGTTCTCACCTTACAGGACAGTTTCCTGTCGATTGGCGATAGTTGGCCCCTTTTGAGGCCTGGCTGGGTCCTGGTAAGCTGTGGCAGACCCGGCAGATGTGGCCTTGTTTCCTGCACTTATGGCAGAGTGCATTGCGGAATTTGCATTCGGCCCTGGCATGGTTTGCTCCACAGCCAGCGCAAGGGCGTAAGGGCTTCGGGCGAGGGTCCCGGTCGGACCGCAGTCAATGGACCCCTTCTTCGTCGCTGCCTGGCGATGAAGAGAGGTCCTCGTGGTGCGTTGTCACGAGCTGTCCTTCAGACTTGGATAAAATGTCGCTTGTCGGTGGTGGTACCGGAGTACAGCTTTGCCATAGTTGTGCAGCTGACTTTTTGGTCGCCTCCACAGCCGTGGCTTCAGCGATGGCGTCAGCAAGGCTGATGTCACCTTTCGCCATCAGCTTGCTTTGCACGCCTAGTGCATCTAATCCCAGAATTACTTGGTCTCTTAGTGCTTCTTCTAAATCGGCGAACCCGCAGAGGCCTCCTAAATTTCAGATGTCTGCCACAAAATCGGCCACGCTCTCTCCTTTTCGCTGGTTCCTTTGATAAAACTCGTGGCATCTCACAAGTGTAGGCACAGTTGGCGCGTAATGATCTCTCAGGATGGGTTCGAGGTCGTCCCAGCTCATGGCTTTCACTTCTCGAGGTTTGGCGAGTGCTTTTGCCATTTTAAAAACAGCCGGGCCGCAGTGCGTCAGGAACAGTGCCCGCTTTTTTGCTGGTGTGGCATCCTTCAAATTATTCATCTCAAGAAACATTTGGAAGCGATCCATGTAGGATTCCCAATCCTCCTGGTTTGGATCGAACGGAGCGGGTGGTATGATGCTGCTGGACATGGTTCCGTTGTTAGCATCGTCTTCCACATGCTCGGTCTTGCTTCCTGACTTCTTAGTTTCAGACGTCTCCATATCCCATCCTCGTCGCCAGTGTTATGAACTTGGACATGGGTCGGAGTAAATGGAGACAGCCTCTGAATAGTGACTTTCAGCTCTTTATTAGCATAGTGACTTCTCAAAGCAACAGCAGTGAACTCTGCCTTATATAGGCAACCTTTGTGAGAATTGTCCAATAGCGAGCTATGAACGCAAGTACTTTAAACCAATAATAATCCTCTGTTAAGGGCCAATCGGATTCCTAAGAACTAGCCAATCCGATCTGGCCGCCTAACAGCCAATCAGAAGTGCAGGGCCAGAACCCTGCACTCAACCTCAAGCTCATACTTTATTAACTATGGTACATACATAACAAACTCTTTATTAGTGACTTCAGAACAGAGCAAAATACTAGGGCAGCAGCAGCTCATTTTTTAGAGCTGGCTGCTGTCACAACACCCAATGATTTGAGTTTGCCGCACTGGAAACGACCAATCAGCGGCAACCCGCTAAGAGCCAATCAGATCAGCCAACAATGACCAATCACGATCCGCTATTAGCGGGCCAATCAGAAGTGCAGGTTTACGAGCCTGCTGTGAAAGGAAAACTGTTAGAATTGCAAGCTAACGAGTTTGCTTAGTTCGGAACACCCCTCCCCCCTAGATTCCGTCTCAAGGGTGGGGTGATGTATTCTCGCAGGTAGGCAGGTCGTCTCACCTGTCTTCCTGATCTACATTGCTCCACCAGTCTTTGCCCAGACTC
This sequence comes from Hydrophis major, assembly GCA_033807585.1. NCBI lineage: Eukaryota > Metazoa > Chordata > Lepidosauria > Squamata > Elapidae > Hydrophis > Hydrophis major. Next base: position 31,158,596 of record CM066343.1, on the reverse strand, counting down.
TGGTTCCGGTGGGCTGTTTGTTGGACTCAGCGGTAATGGTGATCTGACTTCTCCATTGGGTGACTCGGGGTTGTCATCTCTACTCCCGTCAAGGCTGTCATCTGGATTCTCTGGGTTTGCTGATGCCGCTGTGCTGCTTCGTGGAGAGATGACCATCTGCCCCGGCTCTTCTTCAGAAAGTAAATATTCCAGGTTTGGTTGCGCCAATTGCTGGGTTTCAAGTACTGAGTCGGGTACTAGTTCGTTTTCGGCCCCCTTAATTTCCCTTCCCCCCCCCATGGTTTGGAGTTCAGGGCTTGTGAAGAGGGTAGGTGCCAGCCTGGAGTGTAGCTGGTCGATGCGGTGCTTCCACAGTCTCCCATCAGTAGTTTGTAAGTGGTAGGATCGGGGACCCGTAAGTTGAGTTATGGTAGCAGGGATCCACAATGGGTCACCGGTAAAGTTTTTTGCAAAAACCGGGTCGCCTACCTTGAACGTGCGATACTTGCTGCTGGACCCCAGGGGCTTTTCCAGCATGTAGGCAGGGTGTAGTCGGTCAAGATGTGATCGAAGTTTCCTGCCCATCAGGAGTTCGGCTGGGGTTTTGTTTGTGGTGCTGTTTGGAGAAATATGTTGGAGGAGAAGCATCCAGGTCACCTTGTCATGGATGTTCCCTTGTTCCATCTTGTGTAAAGTTTTCTTTATGAACTGGACCATTCATTCAGCCCTACCGTTGGCCGTAGGGTGAGCCAGCAATGTTAAAGTGTGGCGTATCCCCCGGTCTGCTAGGTACTGCTCAAATGCCAAGGCGGTGAATTGTGGGCCATTGTCTGAAACCAAGACATCTGGCAAGCTGTGTGTAGCAAATAGTCTGTTTAGTTTTTTAACGACTGCCTCTGTGGTGGTGCTCTTCATTTTGTGGACCTCAAGCCAGTTGGAATAGGCATCCACTGTTATGAGAAATGTATGCCCCTTGGTGGGTCCTGCAAAATCGATGTGGATACGGGACCAGGGACCTCGGGGTGCTTCCCATTCTGTTGGTGGAGCTGAGTGTGTTTCCTGGCATTTGTTGCAGGTGGTGACCCAGGTTTCTATTTGCTTATCTATACCTGGCCACCAAGCGTAGCTCCTTGCTAGTGCCTTCATTCGCACGATGCCCATCATGCAATAGTTTTAGGACCTTTTGCTGCAGTCTTCCTGGGATGATGACTCTGTCTCCCCATAAAACACATCCTTTTTGGGAGAAAAGTTCTGTCTGCCTGTGTTTGAAAGGCTTGAAGGTGTCGTTGAGTTTGTTGTCAGGCCAACCTCTTTCCACCCAGCTGAGGACTCGTGCTAAACAAGGGTCCTTCCTTGTTTCTGATGCGGTGTCTTGTGCAGTCAGTGGTGGTGGTGGAAGTGTCTCGATTTGTAGTGTAGCTAGGGTTGGAGCTGGGTCATCCAGGACTTCTGGTAGCGGAGAGCAGCTCAGGGCGTCAGCGTGGGGAATGGCTTTCCCCGGTCGGTGTCGCAGTTGGTAATCGTATGTGGCTAGAAACTCTGACCAGCGTGTCATTCTTGGCGATAAGATGTGGGGAGTTGGTTTATCCCCTGCCAAGATGCCAAGTAATGGTTTGTGATTATTGAAAAGGGTCTTCCATATACATACTCATGGAATCGTTTGATCACAGACACAATAGTGAGAGCCTCTTTATCTAGTTGGCTATAGTTTCTCTCAGTTTTAGATAAGATTCTAGAAAAGAATGCAATGGACGCCTCAGTACCGTTTTGCAGGATATGGCTCAGGATGGCTCCTACTCCAAATAGGTGAGGCATCACAGGTGACAGTTAAGGGTAAAGTCTCATTATATTGTATTAGTACAGCATCTGATGTTAAAAGGTCTTTTACTTGCTGAAAGACTCACTCTTCTCGATGTCCCCAGAACCCAGGAGGCTTTCTTGTCAAGGAGGCTATGCAAGGGTTCACAACAGTCACCTTCTGGGGCAAGAAGATGTTATAAAAGTTAATGAGTCCCAGGAAGGCTTGGAGATCTGTTTTGTTTCTAGGTCTTGGGGCATTTTTTATTGCAGCCAATTTTTTCTCAGTAGGGTGAATTCCCTGTTTGTCAAGAAGGTAACCAAGGAATTCAAGCCTCTCAGTACATAGTTGGCACTTGTCCTTCTTGACCTTCAGGCCAGCGTCTTTAAATTTTTGGAGGACCATTCTTAGTCACTTTTCTAGTAGACTTCTAGTGGGGGCAGCTATCAAGACATCATTGAAATATGGCACGACCCCGTTTATGCCTTGTAGCAATCTCTCCATCAGACTTTGGAAGATGCCAGATGCTACGCTCACTCCGAACTGGAGTCTATTACATTTGAATGCACCTCTATGCATGACTATAGTTTGGGCTTCTGCGGTCTCTGCATCTATGGGCAGCTGCTGGTATGCCTGGGCTAAGTCCAATTTTGCAAATATTTTTCCGCCCCCAAGGGAATGAAGGAGGTGTTGGACCACAGGCACGGGGTAAGCATTCTGCTGAAGTGCATGGTTTAGGGTGGCCTTGTAATCCCCACAAATTCTCAAAGATCCGTCAGGTTTTATGGGGGTTACAATTGGGGTTTCCCATTGGGTGTGGTCAATCGGTTCCAACATGCCTTGGGCTATTAATTTGTCCAATTGTTCGTCAATCTTTGGTTTGAGTGCAAAGGGCACTCGACGAGGCTTAAGGAGAATGGGTGCAATATCAGGGCAGAGATTAAATGATATGGGGGATCCCTTGTACTTGCCTAGCTTCTCGGTGAAAACTTCCTGGAATTCCTGGACAAGGGCGGCTTCCCAGTCATCGCCTTCGGTCTGGTTGATGCCTGCCAGTTCGATTCCCAGTGGCGCAAACCACTGTAAGCCTAGTAAGCTGGGTCGATCTCTAGAGGTAGGGTTGCGGTGTGGTCCTTGAAGGAGACTTGGACATGGCTGGAACCGGCAACTGGGATCCTATTCCCTTGGTAGTCCTTTAATATAATTCTCTGAGTGCTGAGGTCCTGGTGACAGATGTCAGTGATCAGCTGTTTGAGGGTTTTCCAGGAAACTATCGATAGGGAAGACCCGGAGTCGACTTCCATAACGCATGGTCGCTTCTCAATGATGACCTTTACTCGGATTTTTCTTACATCAAGGGATGAAGCGTGGCCAATGGTGATGGTTTGGTGCACCTCTTCTCATCTGGTAGAAGTGGCTGGTGCTCGGTTTCTTTTTTTTTTAAAAAAAAGTTTTTATTAATTTTCTACAAACAAACAAGACAGACAAAACATAAAAACATCAACTCTTATATATACATCCAGTGTGTCAGTTGGTTCATCATTTTTGTGCATTCATTCTGTAGTCTCAATTACAATTATGTTACATAACAACTCATATTGTCAATCCAAACTTATATATCCTAATATCACTAAAAAAAGATTTTGACTATATTTGACTATATTTTTAATCATTCATGCTTAATGAGCTAACAATACTTTAAACCAGTTTACTCTATAACATCTGATCATATCAAATCAATCCTAAGAAATCCTTTATAAATATAATATCAAATAGCAAAATAATAGCAAAATAAAGATATTCCTTACTATCTAGCATTCTGAATATTCTATTATCGTGTTTTATCATCTAACCATTTATAAAAAAGATCCCAAATTTCGTAAAATTGTTTATCCTCTTGCTCTCTAATTTCAAATGTCAATCTGCTCATCTCAGCACATTCCAATATTTTCTTAATAATTTCTTCCTGTAATGGTATTTTCTCATTCTTCCAATTTTTAGCAAATACAATCCTGGCCGCTGTTAATACATTTACAATCAGGTATTTCAAATCTTTACTATATATATCAGGTAAAATTCCCAATAAGAAGATCTCTGGTTTCAAATCTGTATGTTTCTTTGTCATTTTTTCCAACCACATGCGAATTATAGTCCAATATTTTCTAGCATCCTCACAAGTCCACCACATATGGTAATACGAGCCGGGTATCTGATGACATTTCCACCATTTTTCAGATTTGTTCTTAAACATTCTTGCTATTCTTGTCGGAGGAAAGTGCCACCTGTAAAACATCTTATACAAGTTTTCTTTATATGCTGTTGACATTGTCATTTTATAATTTTGAGACCACAATTTCTGCCATTTCTCTAAATCAATCCCATATCCAAAATTCTTCCCCCAAACAATCATAGTTTCTTTGACTTGTTCTTCCTCTAATTTCATTCCCAGTAAATAACCATATAATTTTTTAATCACCTTCTCATCAGTACCCATCAAGATCTTATCTAAATCAGTCTGTTTATCATAAAATCCCTCCGTTTTAGAATCTTCATCATACCTTGAGTGTATTTGTGCATATGAAAACCAATTCATCCTTATACCTTGTTCTTCTAAGTTTTGGATCGATTTAAGTTCACCCTTTTCATCCAAAAGTTCCCCATATCTAACTGTTTGTTCCTTCTTGTAAATTATAGGATAGGAAAATGCTTCAATGGTCGATAACCAGACTGGAATTTTCAAATAACATTGTCTTTTTATCTTCTCCCAATTTAACCACAAAGACTCCCGTACATAATGTCTTCTAAAATAACCCTGTGTTTTAGTTCCCTTATACCATAAAAAAGCATGCCAACCCAACAGCAAGTCATGTCCTTCTAATGTCAACAACCTATGTTTCCTTAATGTTATCCATTCTTTGACCCACATCAAACTTGCAGCTTGATAATACAATTCCCAATTAGGCAGACCAAAACCTCCTCTAATTCTAGCATCTTGCAAAAGCTTTAGCTTTATTCTCGCTTTTTTACCTTGCCATATAAACTTCAACATAATTTTATTTAAATCTTCAAAATAGTCTTTTCCAAGCCTAATTGGTATTGTTTGAAACAAAAATAAAATTCTAGGTAAGATATTCATCTTAATTGTTGAAATTCTCCCTATTAATGACAATTGCAAGTTTTCCCATTTCTTCAAATCTGTAGTTATCTGTTGTTTAAGTTTAATATAATTATTCTCCTTTAATGTGCTACATCTTGTTGTCAAATATATCCCCAAATACTTAACCTTATTTGTAACTTGAATTTTCAAAAGATCTGCCAATTCTTCTCTCTGTCTCAATAACATATTCTTTGTCAAAATCTTTGTTTTATCTTTATTTAATTTTCAAACCAGCCACCTCTCCATATGACTCTATCCTTTCCAGTAACTTTGGAGCTGTTTCAATCGGATCTTCCAAAATAAAAGCTAAATCATCAGCAAAAGCTTGTAGCTTAAATTCTTCCTTCTTAATTTTCATTCCTTTTATGCTTTTATCATCCCTAATATTTCTATTCAACACTTCCAAGGTCAACACAAATAGCAAAGGAGATAGGGGGCATCCTTGTCTTGTGCCTTTCCTTATATTAATAAAATCTGTAAGTTCCCCCTCCATCATTACCCTTGCTGTCTGTTTATTATATATAGCTTCTATTGCTTGAATAAATTTTTTAGCAAAACCCATCTGCTCCAATAATAATAACATAAATCTCCAATTCACATTGTCAAATGCTTTTTGAGCATCTAGGAATATCAAAGCCATTTGCCTTTCAGGATGAGCCTCATAATATTCCAAAGTGTCCAAAATTACTCTCATATTGTCTCTAATTTGTCTCTTTGGCAGAAATCCATTTTGATCTGAGTGAATAAAATTATTTAAATATTTTTTAAGTCTTTCTGCTAAGATTGAAGCAAAGATTTTATAGTCTGCATTCAATAAAGAAATAGGTCTATAATTCTTAATTTGCGATGGGTCAGTCTCTTCCTTTGGTATAAGTGTAATATAAGCCTCTGACCATGTTTTAGGTATCATCTTTTTTAACATAACTTCATTCATAACTTCTAACAATGGGATGCTCAATAATTCTTGAAATGTTTTATAAAATTCTACTGGAAGCCCATCTGGGCCCGGAGCTTTCCTATTATTTTGTCTCTTGAATGCTTCATTTAGTTCCATCATTGTTATATTGCTTTCTAGCATTCCTTCAGTCTCTTTAGGTATCTTTGGTAAATTAGCTTCCTGTAAATACTGTTTGACTTTTTCTTCATCAATATTCTCTTGTTTATATAGTTGCCCATAAAAATCTCGAATAATTTCTTTTTTCTCCTTATTCCCATAACAAACTTGGCCTTGTTCATCTATTAACTTCAATATTTTTCTTGATTCCTTCTCTTTTCTCAATTTATATGCTAGCCATCTACCTGGTTTATTTGCATCTTCAAAATAATTCTGTTTAGCATTTCTAATTTTCTGTGCCAGTTCTTCTTTCTCTATTAATTCCATTTTATGTTTGATTACATCCAGCTTCAATTTAATATCCTTTTTCTGTGGCATTTTCTGTAATTCTTTTTCAAGAGTTTTATACTCATTTTCCAAGGCCTTAGAAGCTTGCCTTTTCCTAATATTCTTTTTTCTTGTATAATCTATTATCAAACCTCTAGCGTATGCCTTCATAGTGTCCCACACATTTTGCGTTGAAGTATCTTCTTTTTTATTTTCTCTGAAGAAAAAAGCCAATTCCTTCTCCATCCATTGTGTAAAATCTTTCTCCTTTAAAATAGTATTATTTAATGTCCATCTCGATCTTTTTTTTTGTCCCTTCCATTTAATTGTCATTGGGCTATGATCTGCCCAGGTACTTGTTTCAATGCTTGTTTCTTTAATATTAGATATTAGTTCTGTTGAGATCCAAATCATATCTAATCTGGACCATGATAAATGTCTATTTGAATAAAAAGTATATTGTTTAGCTTTAGCGTTTCTTTCTCTCCAAATATCTTTTAAAGTTAATTCATCTGTCATTTTAAAAAAGGACCTTGGGAGAGCCTTTCTATTTTACTTTATTGTTGTTGCTATATAGTCCAGTTTATTGTCCACAATTCCATTAAAATCTCCCATCATAATTATATTAACATAGTCCAGTCCAATTATTTTCATGTGCAGCTTTTTATAAAATTCTTCTTGTTTATCATTCGGAGCATAAATTGCAATCAAGAGTATTTTTATATTATTGTCCATTATTTCTACCATTAATACTCTTCCATCTTCATCCGAGTAAATCAATTTTGCTGGAATAGCCTCTTTAATGTATAAAACCACACCTCTTTTCTTACATTGAGTCAAAGAGGTAAATATTTCCCTAATTTTGGTTGTAATAACAATTGTTCATGTTGTTTTTTAATGTGAACTTCTTGTAAACAAATTATATCAAATTTTAATTTCTCTAGTTTATGAAAAGTTTTCCTTCTTTTAACTGCTGAATTAAGTCCGTTTATATTCATTGTAATCAGTTTTTTTTCCTCCATGATTATGCTTTATATTTAGGTCTAACAGCTCTCGTGGATCTCACTTCACGCTGTTCTTTGTTATCAATCTGTCCCCCTATTGCTCCTTTCTCTTTTTCAGTCTCCAGTTGTTCATCTTGAAACTCAATTAATGAACCCTCTTTCTCTGCTTCCTCTCTTCTTCCTCCGAAAAATTCTGCATGAAAAAGTTCTGCTTTCTCAATTGAGTCAATTCTATGTCTCTGCTCTTGCCACGTAAACATTAATCCTTCTGGAATCAGCCATCTATAATTCACTTCGTTTTCCAATAGTATTTTGGTCAGAAATCGATATTCTCTTCTCATCTCTCTCACTCTTCTAGGTATTTGTTTTAAAACCACAACCTCTTTATCCTTGTATTTCAGTATTTTCTCTCTTGCTACTTGTAATATTTGCGTTTTAATGGATTTTTTGGTAAATCTAATATGGACTTCCCTGGGTAATTTATTTCTCATCGCATATCTTGTATAGACTCGGTATATCTCATCTATTCCATCCATTATCTTTTCCTCTGTAATTTCCAAAGCCTCTGCCAAAATTTCTATCATTACTGCTGCCAAATTTTCTCCTTTTTCCTCCTCTATATTTTGAAATCTGAGGTAAAATTCTGACCTTTCCATCTCCCACCTCAACATCCCACCTTTTTCTTGTTCAACCACTGTTAATCTGCTGTCAATATTTCCAATCTTCTTCTCTCTTTGTTTTCCTTCTTCCTCAATTTTTTGGAATCTCTCCTCATACTTAACTATCATTTGTTTAATATTTTCAACTTTTTCATCAGTCTTCTCTATTCTTTGTTCAATATTTTCTGTTCTTTGTTCAATATTTCCTGTTCTTTGTTCAATGATATCTGATTTTGTCTTGAGTTCTTGGATTCCTTGCATAATCATCTGTAACTGTAAAGTTATTTTTTCTTGTTCCTTATCTTGCTTCAACATTGTCTGAATTAAACGTTGTCCTCCAGCTGGTGGGGAAGCAGAGGTAGAAGCAGAAATGCCAGATGGTATTGGTTTCTTGCTCATTTCAATATTTCCAAAACTTCAAGTTCTTCTTAACTTTTAATCCAACTGGTAGAGCAGCCAATTATAATCCAAAATGGAGAACTCCAATAGTAAAAAACACGAGACCAAAGAAGAAACAAAAAAAAAAGGAAGAAGAAAGATCTTCAGGTTCTTCTAGACCCTAATCCAATTACGAGATAGTCCACCATAAAAAAAGAAAAAATAGAAAGGAAAAAACAAACAAATCCAAAAATAATAATATTGATTAAGAGCAAAGAAAAAGGAAAAAGCAAAAAGAGAAAAAAGAAAAACAAAAAACAAAAAGTTCCTTCAGATTCTTCACACCTTAATCCAATTAAAAAAATCTCAATAATCCAAAAAAAAAAAAAAAATTCAACCACAACAACAAAATAGTCCAAAAAGATAAATATGAAAAGCAAAAAAGTCCCAATAGAAAAGAAAAGAAAAATAAAGAAGAAAAGAGAAAAAACTCTGAGGCTTTCCCTTTAAAGTAAAAGGCAAAAATAAAAATATTACTAAAATTAAGATTTAGAAAAAGGCTGGCGAATGGGGTATATATAAGAAAACACACTGCACTTTGTTATTTATCCAAGGCTCTTGTTATGACTCTCTTCTCCAGCAGCTTCAAAGCCAAACCTCAAGTGTTGATAACAGTCCAGGAAAGCACCTGCAATAATATTTTACTGTGCTCTCCCTCTATCTTATCAGGTTAAAAAGTCCTTGAGATGAGGTCCTTTTGCAATTCTCTCCAATTCAAATAAAGATACTTTCAAGCCTCTAGTTGGCAGTGTTACAAAGTTTCTTAATGCTCTTTCTCCCCCCCCCCGCCAGAGAAAAGAAATAATATATGCAGAAACAAAAGGAAAAAATAGCCAAAGGGAGCCTCTATCCTAAAAAAAGTTAAAAAATCAAAGGAAGCATAAAACTATATATAAAAGAAAATTCAATCCGGTTATCTACAAAGTCACAGTAAAATCTTTCCCAAAAAGTATAAAGAAAAGAAAAAAAAAAAACCAAGCCTCAATTTGACATCACTTTAAAAAACGCCGCTCAAAACAATTTCAGTCAAAAAAAAAATCTCACAGCTTTCTTCTTTATATCGAATGAACTTTCCAACCTTAGCGAATTTACAGCACAAAAGAGTTTTTCTCACCCAGCCGACACACTTCACTTCAATCACTTTCCTTCCGGAGCTGTCCCGACTTCAGCAGCTATGGAGGCTGCCTCTCCGCCGCCAGCAAAAGGGCTTCTTCCGGATCTAACCAGAGATTTTGCGATATCTCTGGGATCCTGGAACAATGCCCTTCACGATCACCGTCTCTACGGGACGGTTTAGGTCCGTTAGGACCGACCAGGGGCGAAAATATCGGCTGCGATCTCAGAGCCCTGAGATCGCAGCTGTATCGCCGGAACGAAGCTCCGCCTTCTCCCATGGTGCTCGGTTTCTGTAGTAGTGGTTCCATTGGTTGCTTGGGCGGTCCTGATTTACTAGTGGGGTGCCTGTTGTCTGCCAGAAATTATTTTCTCTTCAGTTTGGGCTGGACCCTCGCTTGCTTCTACAGACCTTTGCAATGTGGCCCCTCTTTCCACAGGAATGGCAGAGTGTGTCTAGGAATGTGCAGTCTGATCGTTTTTTATTTATTTATTATTTAGGGAATTTATATAGCTGTCCATCCATTCTGAGTGATTTTGGGAAGTTTTGAGTCCTGGAATAAACTCTTATAATTCAAGGCAACTATGATTCAGAAAAACCAAATCTAAAATGCTTTAGTTATTTGAGGTTTCATACTAACCAAAATCTGAATGGAACAAGTGGAGAATGGAAAGTGAGTGACAGATCTCAGCATATCAGTCCAAAAAGCAAAAATTCACTAAATATAGTATGCAGTCACCCATAAATTTAATATATCAAAATTACCAAAATTTGGTGAGATTGCAACATATCTTGAGATTTTCAGTGACCATGCATGGAATTTCACAATACAGAGAATCAGAGATTTTGTAGAAAATCTCTTAAGATTCCACATGAGAATGCAAAAATTTTCTAGGATCTCACAAGAGAAGGTCAAAGTTGACCAAAAGTCAAAAGGTTATCCATTCTTGATAGCTATTGGGGATCAAGATCAAATATAAACTTATATAGATGTAAGACCTATTTGCATGTCAATCTAATGCATGTTAATCTAAGTGTGACAAGTGATCAATCCAATCATTCCAAAAGCACTATCCAATGTTTATTTGATATGATGTCTCTGAACTTATCTAATAAACAATATTCTCAAAGAAGCTTCCAGTAGACTTGTCTTAAGCCTGCCTTAATGAGTAGTTAAAGTGACAGATTAGTTAGCCACATACTAACTTTTGGTTTTTTTTATGTATTTAACCTTGTGTATTTTACATTTTTAGCTCCTAAAATTACTAATTGTTTGTATTTCACTTAATAAAGATTTGATTGACCCCCTTGTAGGCATTCCAGTTGCACTCTGGAGGCATTCCAGTTGCACTCTGGAATTGTCAAATTGTCAAAATTTTCTAAATTATCTCAATCACCCTATTTTTCTCCTTTGGGGAAAGCATGAATCAGTTGAGTAAAAACATCATAGTAAATATTTTACTGGAATACCTGTAGAAAAGTTCTAGAGATCCTGATTACTATATATAAATTTTCTTTTGGGAGTAAGCTCAGGAAGCTGAAAAAATAATGTTGGCAGATATGCTAACTGAGAAACTTGCCAAATAGAAAGACTGGAAAGATAGTTCAGAAGAACAAGCTCGCTAGTGTCCTGAGTCTCAAAAGATCAGTTCTAGCAGAGTGAAGGAAACTCAGAGATTGAGGTTCTCCATCCCATCCTAAATACAGGATAAATGACTATTTAAAGTGTCAGACTTTGTGCACATAGAGTATATTAACAACAAAATTAAATGTTGATTTCTGATACACTGCAAAATTGGGATCAAATGCTTATCAATCTGTTTTGTGTGGGAAATCATTTGTGGTCTTACTTGACTTAACCAAAACAATGACATATTTGTCTAATTATTTTGACATGGCATATTATCTGAACAGAACTTTTATATTCCATTTGTCTGGTTCAGATGATGGATGTTTCATGAGGTATGTGATTCAAGCCTATGAGATCCATTTTGCTGAACATAGCAAAAGGTCACTAAGAAGCCTGATGTTTCTTCTCTTCTCTGTATAGAATGTGGACAGCCTAGAAACTCGCGAATTGTTGGAGGTCAGGATGCCACCCCAGGAAAATGGCCCTGGCAAGTCAGCATTGTCCGGAATGGGCAACATTATTGTGGAGCCTCAATTATAAGTGAACAATGGATACTATCAGCAGCTCATTGCTTCTATAAGTAAGTATCAGATATTGTATGTGTTGCTAGGAATCTTCAAGAAAGCTCCTGCTAAGTATATAGTAATTTTTGTAAAACTGGAAAAAATGCTTTCACGACCTAATATGATTTTGTTGCTGATAAATGTTGTACAGTTCTAAAGTCAAATGCAACCACTTATTTATGCATCACCTTTATTATATTTATACTGTACATAAGTCAAGGCAGTGAACATATCAAAGTGAGTTGGACTAAGAGTCACTAAGTTGGCTTTTATGCCTAAGGCTTTAGAAAAAGTGAGGATTGTGAGGTCTTGTCTTCTACTCCCAGAAGTGGTAAAGAACCCTTTAAAAATACTAGGGGTAAAACATTATATAACCAAAAAGCCTTGAGGCATGATATTTTTTGACTGCTTAGCTAATGTATAAGTACCATAGTATTTGGTTTTGTATTAATTTAGTTATGTTTTTAGCATATACAATTGTTATGCTTTATGATTGCAAGCCACCCAGAGTTACCCAGTGGTAAAATGGACAGCCAATATCTTTTATAAATAAATAATGATCTTTTCTGATGTTTCTCATTCAACTATTAACCAGGCAGTGGCCTACTTAATCACCAAGCTCAAATAAGGTCAGCCAAATGTTATTATTTGCTATGGCATGCAAATATCAGACTAAATTCAAAAGAAATATGTCAAGTAGGAAAAAAATAAAACTTAGTGTTGTGTATGTATATAAGTAATAAAGTGTGAGCTTGGAGTAAGTGCAGGGTTCTGGCCCTGCACTTCTGATTGGCTGTTAAGCGGCCGGACCGGATTGGCCCATTCCGGGGAATCCAATTGGCCCTTAACAGAAAGTTCCTATTGGTCATAAGAGCTAGCATTCCTAGCTTGTTATTGGTTAAAACGTTACAAGGGTTGCCTATATAAGGCGGGGGTTGTTTTACTGAGAAGTCACTATGTAAATAAAGAGCTGAAGTTCACCGTTCAGAGGCTTGTCTCCATTCCTCCTCACCCATTCTCAAACTTAACACTGGTGACGAGGGTGGGATTTGGAGACATCTGAACCAACGAAACTTCGAAGAACACTGAGCACGTGACAGACGACGCCAACAACAGAACCATGTCTGGCGGCATCGTACCACCCGCTCCATTCAATCCAACCCAAGAGGACTGGGAGTCCTACATGGATCGCTTCCAAATGTTCCTAGAGACGAAAAATTTAAAGGACGCCACACCAGGAAAGAAACGGGCGGTGTTCCTAACACATTGCGGTCTAACTGTATTTAAGATGGCTAAAGCACTAGCCAAACCCCGAGAAGCAAAGGCGATGGACTGGAACCTCTCCTGCGAGGTCACTACACCCCAACTGTGCCTACGCTGGTGAGACGGCACGAGTTTTTCCAGAGGAGCCAGCAAAAGGGAGAAAGCGTGGCCGACTTCATAGCAGACCTCCAAAATTTGGGAGGCCTCTGCGAATTCGCCGATTTAGAAGAAGCACTACGAGATCTCTTAGTCCTGGGATTAGATGCACCAAGCGTGCAAAGCAAGCTGATGGCAAAATGAGACATCAGCCTTGCCGATGCCATCGCCAAAGCCATGGCAGCAGAGGCGACTAAGAAGTCGGCTGCACAATTACGTTGGAACCGCGCTCCGGTACCACCACCAACCAGCGAAATCTCACCTAGTTCAGAAGGGCAGCTGGCAACAACGCACCACGAGGACCTCTCTTCGTCATCAGACAGCGACGAAGAAGGGGTCCATCGACTGCGGTCCAACTGGGACCCTAACCCGAAGCCCTTACACCCTTGTGCTGGTTGTGGAGCCAACCATGCCAGGTCCGAATGCAAATTCCACGAAGCACTCTGCCACAAGTGCGGGAAATGAGGTCACATCGGACGGGTCTGCCGCAGCTTGCCAGGACCCAGCCAGGCCTCAAAAGGGGCTAACTATCGCCAATCGACAGGAAACTGTCCTGTAAGGCGAGAGCCAGTAAACCACTCCTACAGAAATCGAGCTTTGCAGAGAGAAGAGGCTCACCATACTATCACTATCGGTCACGCCTCAACCTTGGACACTAAGAAAATTCAAGTCACAGTAGCCATCAAAAACCAGCCTTGCCTTATGGAGGTTGACTCGGGATCATCCCTCTTGACGGTGTCGTGGAAGACACTCAAGCAACTCATCCCCACAATTCAATGCCAAGATTTACGGTTCCAATGCCTCATCCTCAAGGACTACCAGGGGAATCGAATCCCCGTCGTTGGGTCCTGCCGAGTCTGAATCTCCTTCAAGAAGCACACAGTGTACTTACCTTTAACGGTCATTGATAGAGATAGGCCTAGCCTACTGGGCCTCCAATGGTTCGCGCCACTCGGCATTGAAGTGGCCAGCGTAAACCGAGTCGGTGGCTGTGACTGGGAGGAAGACCTTATATCTGAATTCGGCGACGTCTTCACGGACAGCTTAGGCAAGTACAAAGGGACTCTGATCTCATTCAGCTTAGATCCAAAATAGCTCCCATTCGTTTGAAACCCCATCGAGTTCCGTTCGCTTTAAAACCGAAAATCGACGAACAATTCGACAAACTGAAAGCTCGGGGGGTGTTGAAGCCCATCGATCACTCCCCTTGGGAAACCCCTATTGTAACACCCATCAAGCCAGATGGGTCAATCCGAATTTGTGGGGACTACCGGGCCACCTTGAACCACGCCCTGCAGCAGAACGCATATCCAGTCCCGGTGGTGCAGCACCTCCTCCATTCCCTGGGGGGCGGGAAAGTTTTCGCTAAATTGGATTGAGCTCAAGCATATCAACAATTACCAGTAGATGAAAAAACGGCACAGGCCCTAACTATTGTGATGCACTGCGGTGTCTTTAAATGTACCCGGCGGCAATTCGGAGTTAGTGTAGCCCCAGGGATCTTCCAGAGCCTTATGGAAAGGTTATTGCAAGGAATTAAGGGCGTGGTCCCTTATTTTGACGATGTATTAATAGCAGCCCCTACAAAAAACATTTTACAAGATCGGTTAAAATTAGTCCTAAAAAAATTCCAAGAAGCCGGTCTTAGGGTTAAAAAAAACAAATGTAAATTATGTACTGACAGTGTTGAGTTTCTGGGGTACCTGATTGATAGCCAGGGCATTCACCCTACCAAGAGTAAGTTAAAGGCGATCAAAAACGCTCCCAGGCCACGAAGCAAGGCCGATCTCCAGGCGTTCCTGGATCTCATCAATTTCTATAATGTATTTTTACCGCACAAAGCAACCATCGCTGAACCGTTACACCAATTGTTAGATAAAAAAGCAATGTGATCATGGGGTCACCAAGAAGAACAGGCATTCCGAAATGTTAAAAAACTGCTCACATCTGACTCTGTACTCATGCAGTATAACGAGACTTTGCCGTTAGTTATAATCTGCGATGCATCGCCTTTTGGGGTTGGCGCCATTTTGAGCCACGTGCTGCCTAATGGGAACGAAGCCCCTGTTGCATATTTTTCAAAGACTCTTTCGAAAACAGAGTGGAACGATGGACAACTTGATAAAGAAGCCCTCGCAATCTCAGCTGTGAAAAGATTTCACGAATACGTGTATGGGAGGGTTTTTACCATTGTGACTGACCACAAACCGTTGCTAGGATAATAGCTGGGGATAAACCGACTCCCTAAATATTATCCCCTAGGATGACCTGATGGTCAGAATTCTCAGCTGCTTATAATTATCGGTTGCAATATCAGCCGGGGAAATCCATTCCCCACGCCGACGCATTTAGCCGAGCACCGCTTCCAGAGACTCTCGACGATCCAGCACCAACGGTAACCATGTTGCAAATCGAGGCACTCAACTCGCCGCCACTGACTGCTCGAGACATCGCGAGAGAAACCAAGTGCGACCACACCCTAGCACGAGTCCTGGGTTGGGTAGAACGCGGATGGCCATTGGACCAAGTATCAGATGACTTCACACTGTTCAAGTCTAGGCAGACTGAACTCTTCTCCCAGAAAGGCTGTATCATCTGGGGCAATAGAGTCATTATCCCAGAGCGGCTCCGAAAAGCGTTGCTGAGAACGTTGCACGAGGGCCACCCCGGCATCGTATGAATAAAAGCACTTGCACGAAGATACACATGGTGGCCGGGCATTGACAAGCAAATCGAACAGTGGGTTAAAGTTTGCCCCTGGTGCCAAGAAGTCAGCAACGCCCCACCAAAGCCATGCCTACTGAATGGGAGACACCTTGTGGACCCTGGTCCCGAATTCACCTGGATTTCGCGGGACCAACTAAGGGCCACACCTTTCTGCTTACAGTCGATGCCTACTCAAATTGGCTCGAAATTCATCGTATGACGACTATGACCTCCGAGGCAGTCATCAAGGTTCTAAACAGACTCTTTGCAACCCACGGACTACCAGACGTCCTGGTGTCCGATAACGGGCCACAGTTTACTGCACTAGTGTTCGAGCAGTATCTCGCTGATCGCGGCATCTGCCATGCGCTCACCTCGCCTGCGCATCCTGCCACCAATGGCTGAGCAGAACGCATGGTCCAATTTGTGAAGAGAAACTTGCAAAAAGTAGACTACGACAACATTGACGACAAGGTCAATCAAATCCTCTTCTTGCAACACATCACTCCACATAGCGTCACTGGCAGAACTCCCGCTGAACTGCTTATGGGACGAAGGCTCCGCTCCCACCTTGACCGGTTGCACCCTGCTTATGAACCGGAGAAACCACTAGGATCCAGTGGCCGCTGTCGCACCTTCCAGGTAGGAGACCTCGTGTATGCAAAGAACCTATCGGGCGACCCGTTGTGGGTGGAAGCGACAGTAGTACATGTAACCGGCCCCAGATCCTACCTTGTGCAATGCCTTGACAATAAACTTTGGAAACGGCATATCGACCAATTACGGTCACGACTTGCAGCAGCCAGTCCACAACTCCCCTACGACCAAACTGAGGGGGGGGGAGGTACGGAAGATGTGGAAATCCTAGAGAACCCGCTCGAAGGAAACAACGATTTAAATGTAACTCAAGAAGCGGAGCCGGAGGGAGAAACGTTTGCGCTTCAGGGAATTGCGGAAAATATGGGCAATGACGTGGAAGTGAACTCTGAACCAGAGGCAGTCCCACCACCAAGCGTCTATCTACCTCAGCTGGATTGCAACCAGCCAATACAAAGGAAATCCAAAAGACTGAAAAAACAACCGTCCTATTTTAGGGACTATAACTTGGACTAAGGAACCAAGGGGAAGGGGTGTTGTGTATGTATATAAGTAATAAAGTGTGAGCTTGGAGTAAGTGCAGGGTTCTGGCCCTGCACTTCTGATTGGCTGTTAAGCGGCCAGACCGGATTGGCCCATTCCGGGGAATCCAATTGGCCCTTAACAGAGAGTTCCTATTGGTCATAAAAGCTAGCGTTCCTAGCTTGTTATTGGTTAAAACGTTACAAGGGTTGCCTATATAAGGCGGGGGTTACTGTTGTTTTACTGAGAAGTCACTTTGTAAATAAAGAGCTGAAGTTCACCGTTCAGAGGCTTGTCTCCATTCCTCCTCACCCATTCTCAAACTTAACACTTAGCTTAAATTTGATAAGTGTCTAGAGATTCTCAGCAAAGTTCCTTTTTCAAGAGAAACTGGACTTTATTTTGCTTTTTCCTTGAATACATTTCACTTCTCACCCAAAAGGCTTCTTCAGTTCAGTTCAGTTAAATTTGATAGTATTAAGCTAACCTATCTCACATTTAAATTTACACTTTGGTTACTTTTTTATGGTTTGTAGGGGCTACAACTAAGTTTTTAGGTGCAGATCTGGGTTTGTCAATGCCAGGGTTCTGCAACCTCTGGCTCTTTCAGGCCTCTGTTGCAGCTCCTTGTCAGATGATCCCACCACTGGCTGGCCCCATCCCTCCCCTCCCAGTAACTCCTCACCTGGTCTGAGAAGGTAAGGGTGACAGCGCTCCATATAACAGAGTGGGAGCAAAGCACCCCTGTACTTGCCTTTGTGCAATAACAGTATTCCATCTTCATCGTAGTACATTTGCTCTCAACGCAGCCCTCGCCTCCACCCACTCGCCATTTGCTCTCCCTTAGGTACGATGCGTTGCCTGTTTTCCCCTCCCTGGCCCTTGCTTCCTCCCCTACAACTTCCTCTTTTATCGTTTGTGGCCGCAACCTTACCTTCCTCCAGCGGCTGGCTGCTAGGGAAGGCAAGCCAGGGCTGAGGGCCACTGGGCTCCCCACCAGCCCGCATCCCACCCCCCACTTGTCGTGAGATGCCTGCAGCCACTGCCTCTTTTTTTGGGTGGAAGAAGTCTCCCAGCTATGCCTCTTTGTTAGCCGGAATCGAGACACGCCGTCTCCTATCAGAAAGTCCCAGAACCTCACATGTGCACACATGAGCTGGGACTTTCTGCGAGGAGAAGGCACGTGGGCAAGTCCCTCTGGTGCACCAGGCTCAATGGAGTGGACCTGTGTGCCAGCACCTCTGTTTCCCTTGCTCTCTTCCAGGTTCTGGTGCGCTGGCCAGCCTGCCAGCAAACGCTGCCCTTGCCCTGCCCGCTGCTCCTGCCACCATTGCAGGTGAGAGGGCAGCAGTAGTGCACACGTGCAGCCCTGTCTCTCTAAAAAAGCAGCAGCAAGAGACAGGCAAGAACTGCTGTTGCCTTTTCACTCCCAGTAGTGGCAGGAGCAGCTGGTGGGGCAGCGTTTGCTGGCAGGGTGTCAATTGCCCCATGTCCAAGCTAGCCAGTATGTCAGAACTTGAAAGAGCAAGGGGAGCAGAGCTGCCAGCCAGAACAGGTGGGCCAGGGCTTTTCTTCCTCCCCACCCAAGCAGGCTTCTTACTGCTCTTCTGGGGAGACAGGGCTGTGCTGAAGCTGACTCCATGCAGGAGGAACGTTTGTCTGACGCCATGGTAAGAGGTGCTCCAGAAAGGAGGGTGGGGACTCCCAGGGCTGCCTCCCGCAGCAATGCTGCCGCCCCTGCCACCTAGCCACTCAATTTCTGCCTTCTCACACCATCCCAGTCAAACCAGGTGTGTGTGTGTTTGTGTGTGTATGTGTGTGTGAGAGAGAGAGAGAGAAAGGAAGGAAGGGCAAGAAACAAAAGAGGGAGGGAGGGAGAGAGAGAGAGAGAGAGAGAGAGAGAGAGAGAGAGAGAGAGAGAGAGAGAGAGAGAGAGAGAGAGAGAGAGAGAGAGAGAAAGAAAGAAAGAAAGAAAGAAAGAAAGAAAGAAAGAAAGAAAGAAAGAAAGAAAGAAAGAAAGAAAGAAGAAGAAAGAGGAAGAAAAGAGGAAGAGGAAGGGAGAGAAAGAAAAAGAAAGAAAGAGCAAGTAATTTTCAACCCATGATTTATGTTGCATCATGTTATATAAACCAAGCCAACTTAAATTTAGCCAATTTTAGCCTAGCAATTGCAGAAATATAACTATTTGTTTGCTTTTGTGTTTACAGCAGTTCACCTGGTGATACCTATGTGGCACTGCTGGGTGCCCATCAGCTCCTCAATCTCTCAACTGATGTAGTATTTGTGATAGTGAAAAAAATTATCCTCCACCCAGACTTTAATGGGAAAACCGCCTCTCTTGGAGATATTGCTTTAATTCAACTGGAAACACCAGTGCATTTCATTAACTCCATTATGCCCATCTGTTTGCCGACATCCTCTGAAAATTTCTCTACAGAAACAGATTGTTGGGTCACTGGATGGGGAAGAATTAAAAATGAAGGTGAGACATATAAAAGGAATCTACAGTCTGATTAGCAAAATATTTGCTTGGAATAAGTCATTAAAATGTAAAAAGAAAAAAAATATGGAACAGAATATGGAACAGAAGCAGAAATGGTATTCAGCAGGTTCTTACCAGTTGGGGAACCAGTAGCGGAAATTTTGAGTAGTTCAGAGAACTGGTAAATACTACCTCTGACTGGAGATTTTACACTATCCTTACCCTGCCATGCCCACCAAGCCACGCCCACAGAACTGGTAGTAAAAAATTTGAATCCCATCACTGAACAGAAGTATATTCTTCCTTTCCTTCTAATTCTTTTTCATTTTGATCATGGATGAATTTCTTTAGGCTATCATTGCTGTTAGTTAATCTCCCAGGTGTGAATTGGTAGTTTATAGATGTCCTAAGAAGAAACTCAGACAAAATATTTTACTTGTATAAGCTGGAATTTGACTAAGTTACTAGAACAAGAATGTTAAACAAATTGGATACTTTATGCACTTTTGTTGTTTTGTGAAAAATGGCACTTTGTGCCCACATATTTGTGGTACAACCACTGACATCCAGATCAAAACTGTAGCTTCTGTATGGTGGCATCATTATTCATGTGTCACCATTACATATTTACATCCTAATTTGTTACATAAGTAATTTATGGGTATTATCTCTTCATGTTATGAGGTACAATTCTGGGAAAGGTACAATACAGAGATGGTATTCAGCAGGTTCTGACAAATTCTGGAGAACCGGTAGTGGAAATTTTGAGGAGTTCAGAGAACCGGCAAATACCACCTCTGATTGGAGATTTTACAATATCCTTTCCCTGTCACACCCACCAGGCCACGCCCACAGAACCAGTAGTAAAAAAAATTTGAATCCCCCCACAGACAGGCTTGCTGCTTCCTCTTACTCCGCTGCCCCTCCAAGGCAGTTTCAGCCCCTAATCAGTATAATTGGGGCTCTCCGGCGAAAGAGCACAAATGATAGTCGCAGAGAGTTGCGATCTACCGTCCGTCGGCGAGGAGGCTCCGCCTTCTGGGCTTGGCTTTTTTTCCTCCCGAAGACTACTGCAGCGATGATCTAAAATGGCCATCCCGAAGAGGATGACTCAGCTTGACTAAGATTTGTGCAGGAGGGAAGAAAGAGGTGGATAACATCTGAACCGGGACAACTGGGCAGTATAACCAAATAAAAGTACCCCGGGATTAAGGTAATATGGAATTTTTAAGAAAAGAAAAGTGAGCTGCGAAATTACAAAGGGACAGAGAAAAAAAAAAGGAAAATATTTTTGACAACTAAATGGGGCTTCGAACCGGGAAAGGAAGAAGCTGGAATTAAAGATTTAATGAAATTGGACTAAAATAATTTGGGAATAATCAAGTATAAAATTAAAGCTGGACTTAATATTGCCAAAGAATAATAATAATAAAGTTTATAAATTGGAGACTGGATTGTCTTGGAATATTGAGGTTCGAAAAACCTTAAATAAAAATATAGGGGGAAAAAAGTGAAGACTTCGTATATTGGAGAGTGCCACCTTTTGATAAAAATTTAGTTCAAATAAAAAGGAAAGTATTTTGTTTTTGAATGAACTGGTATAAAATTACAGAAATATTGAAACAAAGTAAGAATTTTAGAAAGTGAAAGCAGAACCAGAATAAAGGAAAAAGCAAGGAAGGAAAGATTGTTTGTGGGACTGACTGATGTTTTTGCTATGAACCCTGAACTGGAATAGCTGAGAACTTTAAAAAATTGAAAGAAGAAAGAAGGAAAGTAAAAGGGGGGGGGGGTGTTGTGGACTTTGAGGATTATAAAATATAAGAATGATGATATCTCTTTGGGACTTAAAAATGGAACTTAAAAATATGAGAGAATTACTACAGGAAAGAGGTGAATCACTTTGCTCTGTGCTAGAAAAAATGGAAATGGCAATTGAAGAACAAGAAGAAAGATTCTCAGAAGAGCAGGAATTGACTCAAGGAGAAGACAATTTGAATGGACAATTAACACAAAGAACATTACAAAGAAGTGAGGAAAGAAGGAAGGTTAAAAAGTTGAATTTTAAGAAAGCAATTAAAAGAGGGAATAATTGTGAAGTTAGAAAAGGCAGGAAGATTCAGCAGAAAAGGGAAAGGGAAGATATTAAGAAGGAGATAAATTGGAATGAGAAAAGTCATGGGGAAAAAAGAGGGAGGAGAAACAGTAAGACTAGTAAAATGTTGAAAGGAAATTGTTTCTTTACAATTAAAAGAAGGAATACTTGTGAAGTCAGGAAATGTAGAAAGAATGAGAAAAGACATGGGGAAGAGAGCGGGAGGAGACTCGGGTTCGCTCCCTGGACAATGCCCCGGAGAAGCAGTAAGGAACAGGCATGTGATTAAAAGAACCACAGAACTAGTAAAATGTTGAAAAGAAATTGCCTTTTCAGAGATAATGGTTGATGAATTAAAAGGGGAATTCTGCAGGGTGACAAGGGGTAATAAGAATATTTCTGCAATTAAAAATATTTAGAAAATAGGGTAATATAGATATTGATAACTCTTATTAAAGGGGGGGAAATATGCTGTGGAATCCAATTGAGAAGATGTAATGACTAATGGTTTATTGGGAATTAAGATGAGGGAATAAAGGTATATTCTAATCATTAAGGTGTCACACTCAAAATAGTAAAAGAGGGGAAACTTATACTTCTTCTTTTTTCTTTTTGTGTGGGTGTGTTAAGATCTGTATCAATTTAGAACTTATTAAATGTGTGTAATTGAAAGGGAATGTGACAGACTAAAGAACCAGCTAAATTAATAAATTTAATATAGATTATTAAAAGCAAGGAGAGACATTGGTAACTTCATTATTACCACTATTAGGCAAATATATATTGTTTATGTGTATTTTTAAAATAAATATTAAGGATTATATTTGAAATAATTGAAATAAAATTAAATGTTTAGATTGGGATTAATGAAAGAATTTAGAATTAAACCTTATTAGTATTTATTAGGTAAATACATATTGTTTATGTTTAAAAACAAATACTAAAGGATTAATTTGAAATAATTGAAATGAAACAAAATTGATTGAAATTAAGGAAAGAGGTTAGAATTTTACTGAAAATTTGGAATGGAAAAGGTAATAATAGAATTAAGTATGCATATATCATTGTATAATTTCTGTCATATTTGTATGTAAAGATGATGACCCGGAAATATGTTGTCCACCAAAAAGAGATTTTTGTTTTTAATGTGAAAACTGAATAAAGTTTGTTTAAAAAAAAAAAAAATTTTGAATCCCACCACTGGTACAGTAACCAAAATAGTAAGTCACAATTCACAATAGTGAGTCACTACTCAATTATTGAGTAGGCTTGCCCACAGCATTAAACCAGAACTTAATAAAGATCTTGGTGTAGTAAAACAGTCAGAACCCAATCATTACATGCTTGGGCTCTCAAAAATGCAATGCATATTTCTTTGCCATAAACTGTTGAGCAAATGTAGCCCTGTATTTATTTACATGGTATATTCATTGCTAAAATGATACATATCTAATTGGAATGATTCCAGATTGCTTTTTTGTTCATTACTGTAACGCCTTTCTCTCTCCCACAGTCCAATTGCCATTTCCACTAACCCTCCAGGAAGTGCAAGTGTCTCTCATAAACCAAAACATCTGCAGCCAGATCTACAACAGCTTTGCAGTTTGGGGCAAGGATGTTATCAAGGATGATATGATTTGTGCAGGTTATCCAAACAGTGGAAAAGATTCCTGCCAGGTAAGATGTTCCATATGTTTTTTTTTTAAATTTCTTACATCCAGGGGGTTAAATTCAATTACCTCTTTTCTTCTTTACCATGAGGATGTATGGAAAACATTATCATGGCGTTATAGTTATACTTTTTTTATGATGATTTGAGCTTAGTCAGTAACACTATGAATGATAGACACTACTGAGAGATCATTTTTTCTGTATGATGCCTGCCCCTTTCTCATTGAGATATCTGAGATGGATCACTGACCATTATTGTGGGTTTCTCTTTTTAGTGAATTGGGGCTGAGCATTCTCTGTTAGCACCCAAGTGTTGTCTGTGTTGTTGAAGTGAAGGTCCTGACATCTTTGCCCACTTTTCAAAAAGTCCTAAAAGCATCCTTCATAAAGCACTTTTATTCAAATCAGATTTTCATCTATTGGCTGCATTAACAGTCTTTCCTAATAGATTGCTTTGATCTGTATAAGTGTTCAGCTCAGTGTTCAATAGTTGATTTTAGTTGCCTCTTTACTTCTTGGGTGACTTAGCTCCAACTGGGCTATTGTCATTCATATAACATGACAATAATGGATCAAAGCAAGGTAAGGACACTATAAACTAATTGTTCTCTAATGGCTTCTCATCTGAGTAGCTATCCATAATAATTAAGAGTTGAGTAGGCAAAAGCAATCATCAAGCAGCAGACTGGAGCTAAAGAGCTTTTCAGAGACTTTCACAAATTATTTCTGGCAGTTTAGCTATTCTCACTGACTAATCTCAATTATTGATACAGATTTTCCAAAATTAAATTCAGCATTCCTTCTCTCAAAGGTTTTGCCCATCCAAAAATTGACTCAGGTTACAGATATTTTCTTTCACAGCTACAAGGATGGACTGCATTCTTGTATATCCAACTGGATTGATGTAATGTGTTATTTAAGTGTTTTAGAGTCTCCATAAATTGGTTTCTTATTATTTTATTTCTGATACTGCTATCATTTTATCAGTACTTTAACTATGTATGTTTACTTGTATTCCAGTCTAAGATTGTTACAAAGAATTTGCTCATTCAATTGTTTTTATTTTATTTTATTTTGGAGGGAGGAACGAAAGAGAAAATAACAATAAAACCAATGATAGAACAGTGCAGCTTTACAGATTATAATACAATTTATGAATTATTTTGATAGTCCATTTCTTATAGAATTCCATGTATGGAATTGTATTTTATTTATTTGTTTAATTATATTTTGCCTTTATTCTTTTTTTTTTCTTTTTGTAAATAACTCAAGGAAGCAAATATATCCAATCTTCCTCCTTCCTCCTATTTTGCCCATAATAACAACGATATGAGATGGGTTGGGCTGAGATACAGTGATAGGCCAAGGATCACCCAGCTTGTTTTTCATGACTAAGGTGAAACTAGAACTTACACATTCCTGATTTCTGGCCTGGTTCTTTAACCTACTAGAACAAACTGGCTGTCTATGACCATGTACTGTTACTAGAAATTGACAGGAGCCCTCAGCAATCGAAATTACAATAACTTTAAATAAAACAAACTTAAAGGGTTTTCCCCAATATTGCAGATACAGGTAGTCCTTGCTTAGCAATTGGAATTGGTACCAACAATTCCATTGTTAACTGAAGCAGTCACTAAATGAAAATCATGTGATCTTGATTGTCCTTTCAATTTTGCACAGGACAAAAGCAATCTAACTAATTGTAATGGCAAATGTGTCACTGAGACAGAACTGCTGCAAAGGTGGGGCGTTAGTCCCACTGTTACTTTTTGCTTATCCATGTAACTGCAAATGGTTGCTAAATGAGGCAATTACTAAATGAGGATTAATTGTAATGACTAAAATTAATGAGAATGTGATAAGCCGGGGAGATAATGTGAATGAACTCAGATCTCGTTTCAGCTCATTCACATACATACCAATGTCCCTTCTTCTTGGTTTATATCTTTCTTCCATAGGGTGACTCTGGAGGCCCCTTGACTTGCCAACTTCAAGGAAGGTGGACTCAGGCTGGGATTGTGAGCTGGGGAATTGGATGTGCCAGTACAACATTCCCTGGCGTCTACACTTCAGTACCTTACTATTCTGACTGGATCAAATATGTAATGGAGGAGAACATGAGCAACAAATCCAACTCCAGCAATATACCCACTCAAACTATATCCACACCAGGAGTGTCCTCTCAAACTATATCCACACCAGGAGTGTCCTCTCAAAATGTTACCAATCTAGTAATAACCACTCAAACTGTATCTGATCCAGTAGTATCCACTCAAAATGGGTCCAACTTACTAGTACCCATGCTAGTTGTGCTTTTATTGTCCATTGGACTGGCTGTTATTTGATATCTCTTTGCATTCAGCTTATCAATTAACAGAATTTCCCAACCTTAGAAACTTTTATGTATATGTATATGTTAAAAATATTTATATCATGGATCTAGAAAAACAAACATGTGCAACACTTCCCTTTTTACTATGCTTGCCAGTGAAAAGCAAAATCGATTCATGGAAGAAAAACCAATTATTGAGTTTAAAATCACTACAAAGTAAAAAATACTTTTCTGCTCTAATAAAATTGCTTTATATACATTTTTTTCAAAATTCTTTATTTTATAATTTAAAGTTTTGAGAATTTTCATACCAACGTTTCTCTATATGTTTTATTTTTCTCCCTGTTTTTCTTTATACAAATTCCTTGTGTGTCTAATCACACTTGTCCAAATAAAATATTCAATTCAATTCACATTTTATAGTATACCACATTCTGAACTGCATTGTAAGAAAACAAAAATGTGTCTCTTTAATTTAACAAAGAAATATTTTAAAAATTATATCCCACTGCATATAAATAACTACAGTATGTCTATGCAAATCCTTTGGGTAACATATTTTGGACTATGGATAAACTTCTTTTTCTATTATTCCAATTATTAACAGCCATGGTGGCGCAGTGGTTAGTGTTACGACCAGCAAGTCCTCACTCCAGTCCACTGTTTAAGCAGGAGCTGGGAAAGTCCCTGATTGGCTGGACCATTTGACAGCTCCGGTATAAAAGGAGCTGTCAAACGGAATCAGCTGTCTCTCTCTTTCTCAGCTGCTGCTGCGAGCCGCAGCTAGCCACAGCTGAGTTACAAGTTAACAATAAAGCCTGTTAGAGCTTTATACTGTGTTAGGAATAACAAGGTTACCTAACATAGTTTGGGTAAAATAATATATATAAACTATGATAGTAAGTTTATGTGTGTGTCACTTTAAACAGCAACGCATATAATTTTGGGTGCGGTTGTCAAACCGCCATAAGAGGGAGCAAGAGAACCTACTAGCTTACTGTATTGCTGGATAGATTGCTGACAATGATGGATTGATGGTTTGTTAACTGCGTGTTCCCTGCTGCTGCTGAATTTTTGAACGTCAAGGGAAGAAAGGAGGTTTGACTTCTTTATATCTCTACTGCGAAGAGCTATATTACTGGACTGATATTTGTAACTTTACTGACCTCTTTTTCGACACTGGACTTTGCAACTGAGTAATCCCCAAATGGACTGAACTAGTGAATGATATATGGACTGTTTGACTATGCTAAAAACTCTTACTGGAATAAACTATTTAACTAGCACAGTGTATCTGTTTTACTGAGTTAAGCTACAAAAAAGTTTATCTCACATATTTGCCTCATATATTTGACTGACTGCTGTGCAGATTCTGCTAGGGTGTACCCCTAACACTGGTTATGGGCCCAGGTGCACAGTCAGACTAACCAGGATATAACAGGCTTATATAAAGTGAGAGTTAGTGTAATTACACAAAACTGTAAACAGACAGCTGTGTTTTATTAATTATAGTTTAATATCCAAAGAAAGATGACACAAGTCAATTTACCAAGTTTGTCTCTAATATCCAAACTGGATGGAACAAACTATGTTTCATGGTCTATGAAATGCAGCCTACTTCTATGCAGAGAAGGTTTGTGGAGTATAATTCAAAATCCACCAGAGGTAGATGCTTGGGATCTGGAGGATGAGGATGATGCCCAGAAAATAAAAGAATATAAACTGAAGAATAAGCAAGCTCTCCGTATAATAGGACTAACACTCTGTGACCAGCAGCTTGTTCATATTTGTGGAGAAGAAACAGCTGCAAAATGTTGGGAGAATTTAAAGATTTATGTTCAAAACAGTGTAGGAGCACATATAAATCTTACACGGAAACTGTTCAGAACACGTCTTCAAAAGAATGGAGACATGTTGACTCATATAAACACAATGAAGAAAATTTTTCAGGAACTGCATGAAAAAGAACTTATCTTCACAGAACTACATCAGGTTTATATAATTTTGTCTTCGTTAGATGAGAGCTATGACAACTATGTAACTTCACTAGAAGTACTGCCAAAAGATAACCTCACATTAACTGACATTACTGGCAGATTAATTGAAGAAGCCAGGAGAAGGCTTGAAAGGGATCAACTGAGAAGGGAGCAATCACAAGAAGAGAAATTATCTTCAACAACCTATACAATTAAAAAATGTTTTAATTGTGGAGGAAAAGGAAATTTGGCTAGATTCTGCAAGAAAGGAAAATGCCACAATGCCAGCCAGAATGCTAAAAGACATCAAAAGGATAAAAAATGCTTAGAGTTAGCCATGTATAGCAACGAAACTGTGAATAATAATTTATGGGTCGTAGATAGTGGAGCATCGGACTGCATAATGAAAGATAAGAAAAGATATATTAAGATGTCCACAAGTTCACAAAAGATATTGTTAGCTAATAGCTGGAAAATGAAAGCAAAAGCTGAAGGTATTGCACATTGTTCTTGCATTAAAGAAAATGTAAAAATGTTATATGTACCACAACTTAAGTTTAATTTGCTTTCGGTTAAAGTTTTGATTAAACTAGGTTATATAGTTACCTTTAGGCGAGAAAACTGCATTATAGAAAAGGAAGGTAAAAGGTGAATTGTATGTGTTAAATGATAATCAACCAGAGGTGGCTAACACAGTGTATAATAACGTTAAACCTCATGATGAATGCATACATTTGTTACACAGACGTTTGGGGCATATAAATTTTAAAATGCTCAAGCAAACAGTTGAACTGTCTAAAGGTATAAAACTGAAGCCTTGCAGTAAGTATTTGCACTGCAATACTTGCAGTCAAGAAAAAAGCAAGGTAATGCCAGCAAATAGAATTAATGGATTTAAAACTAAAGAGCCTCTAGAGGTCATATTTGCTGATATTATAGGTCCTAAAAAACCAAGTGTGGGAGGTGCTCGTTATATATTAAGCATAATGGATCATTATTCTAGATATGGTTTCTGTTATTTAATGAAGAGTAAAACGGAAACATATCAGAATTTCTTTAATTGGTTGAAGTTTGCAGAAAGAAAAACTAAAAGGAAACTAGTAACTCTTGTAACTGATAATGATACGGAATTTATAAATAATAAATTCCAAAATAGACTGAAGATGGCAGGTGTTGAACATAAAAAGTCTGCACCGTATAGGCCACAACGTAATTCCTTTATAGAAAGATGAGGCCAAACAATACAGGCAATGGCTCGTACTATGTTGTCAGATTCAGGATTACCTGAAACTTTGTGGGGAGAAGCAATAATGTATGGTAATCATATATTGAATAATGTTGTTAACTCAACAACAGGTGAATTACCATTCACACGGTGGCATGGTAGAAAACCTGACCTAAACTACATGCACACATTTGGAGCACCAGCATGCGTGCATATTCCTACACAACTGAGACATAAGAGGCAGCATAGGGCTAAAAAGTTATTCTTTGTAGGTTATGAATCTAATCACAAATCATACAGATTCTGGGAAAAAGGTACATCTAGCGTTTACTGTAGTGCTAGTGCACAATTCCTTGAACATGTAGGATGGGAAAAACTGGAGCAAGATTCAAGTAAGGAAGTAATCATAGAAACCTACAAAAGACCAAAACAACATATCAGTAATAAGAAGAGTACAATTAAAGAGGAAGTACAGGAAGAGCACATAGGACCAGAAAAGGAAGAAATAGATAAACAGGAACAGGTAGTACATGAAAGTCCACCTGTAAGCCCTGTAATACCTAGATGCTCAACACGTGAAACCAGACCACCTGACAGGTACCAAGCAAGTGTAGTTTGCCAAGTTAATAAAGTTCCAACTACTGTTGAAGAACTTAGAATGTATCCTGCAAAGGAACAAGAAAATTGGCATAGAGCGATGGAGAAGGAACTAAATTCATTGAAAGAAATGGAAGTTTATGAAAATGTTAAATTAGCTCCAGGTGAAAAGTCTATTGGCTGTAAATGGATATTTAAATTAAAAACTGGTAAAAATGGAACTGCAACCCATAAGGCTAGGTTGGTAGCTCAAGGATTTAATCAAACTGCATGTGATTATGATGAAGTATTTGCACTGAGTCTAAAGGCAACAACCTTGAGAGCAGCTTTAATGTGGGCAGCTAAGAAGAATTATATTATAAATCACTTAAATGTAGAAACTGCCTATCTGCATGCACCGTTGCAGCACACTATATACTTAAAGAAACCTGTAGGAATTAAGGATGATAAAACAAATAATGACTGTTGGAAGCTTAAAAAGAGTCTCTATGGATTAAAACAATCTGGTTATGAATAGAACCAATATATTGTTAAGTAGTTAACCAATATAGGGTTTAAAGTAGGTTTAGCTGATCCATGTGTATTTAAGAAAGAGACAAATGGAATAGTGTCATCATTATTGTTGTTAACAGATGATATTGCCTTAATCACAAAAACTAATAATGAAGCTACTGAAATAATATCATTATTAGGTAAGAGGATAAAATTAAAGCAATTAGGAGAGATAAAACAGTATCTAGGATTAACAATAAATAAAATCAAAGGTGGCTATAAGATATCTCAAGAGGATAAGATTTATCAATTACTAAAAACATACAAGATAGAACTTTGTAAACCGGCAAAAACTCCAATGAGTAAGGAATTTGGCCACACTGATGCTCAAAGTCCAAAATTCAATAAGACTATTTATCAATCATTAATTGGTAGTTTATCATACATTAGTAATTGGTCAAGGCCAGATATTGCCTATAGCGTTAATCAATTGGCAAGATTCAACGCTGAACCCAATGAACAACACTGGCAAGCGACAAAGCGTATCTTAAGATATCTTAAAAGGAAAATGCACTATGCATTGTATTTGGAGCCAAAAGATGATTTGATTTTAAGTGCTTATGCTGATGCAAGTTTTGCAACAGACATAAACACTGGGAAATCAACTTCAGGTACAGCTATACTGTTAGGAAAAGCACTGATTGGTTGGAGGTCAATTAGACAGCAACACATAAGTATGCCCACAATGTAAGCAGAATTTTCATGTCTATCTTTATTATGTACTGATTTAATTCTGTATAAACAGTTGTTATTGGATATGGGAATAACTATTAATGATTCCATTGTAGTATATGAGGACAATCAAGCAGCCATATGGATGGCTACAAATATTGCTGTAAAAACGAGATCTAAGCATATAGATCTTAGATATCTGAATGTAAGGCAATCTTAAAAAATGGTTTAATAAGATTGGAATATTGTATGACTGAAAAAAATATTGCTGATCAGTTTACAAAAGCCCAAGGTTCAGTCAAATACAAAGAAAGTTGTGATAACTATGGGTTAAGGTTGTAAATAGATATATATATTATTATATTACCCAAAAGGAGAGTATGTTAGGAATAACAAGGTTACCTAACGTAGTTTGGGTAAAATAATATATATAAACTATGATAGTAAGTTTATGTGTGTGTCACTTTAAATAGCAAAGCATGTAATTTTGGCTGTGGTTGTAAAACCGCCATAAGAGGGAGCAAGAGAACCTACTAGCTTACTGTATTGCTGGATTGATTGCTGACAATGATGGATTGATGGTTTGTTAACTGCGTGTTCCCTGCTGCTGCTGAGTTTTTGAACGTCGAAGGAAGAAAGGAGGTTTGACTTCTTTATATCTCTACTGCGAAGAGCTATATTACTGGACTGATATTTGTAACTTTACTGACCTCTTTTTCGACACTGGACTTTGCAACTGAGTAATCCCCAAATGGACTGAACTAGTGAATGATATATGGACTGTTTGACTATGCTAAAAACTCTTACTGGAATAAACTGTGAAGAGATATATTATTGGACTGATATTTGTAACTTTACTGACCTCTTTTTTGACACTGGACTTTGCAACTGAGTAATGCCCGAACAGACTGGACTAGTGAATGATTTATGGACTGTTTGACTATGCTAAAAACTCTTCCTGGAATAAACTATTTAACAAGCAGAGTATCTGTTTTACTGAGTGTAAGCTACAAAAATGTTTATCTCACATATTTGCCTGCCTGCCTGCCTGCCTTGCAGATTCTGCTAGGGTGTATCCCTAATATACTGCCTCTCCCTTTTCTTCTAAGCACGCCAAATATAAAACTGGCAACAAGGATGGGATGCTGATGAACTGAGGCAATTCCTGAGGCAAAAGAGAGAGCACCACACAGCTGAAGTCACTTCAAAAAGAGCTGTCACTAGAGCAGTCACTATTGAACAAAGAGATGGCGGCGGCGCCAAATTTTCCACCTTTTCGGCCAACCTCCAAGATGTGGACATCATACATCAATAGGTTTGAATGCATCATGGATGCCACGAACCTTTCTGACATCCCTCCTAACAGGAAGAAAGCATATTTCCTAAGTCTCTGCAGGGCCACTGTTTTTGACACTGCCACCGCGCTGCTGTCTCCTCAGATGGTCAAGGCTGTCCCCTGGGAAGAACTACAAGAGGTTCTCAGTAACCACTATGCCCCAAAACCATCACGTATTGCCCGCCTCCATGCATTCAGGAGAAGAAGCCAAGCAGAAGGAGAGTCTGTAAGTGAATACATGGCGGCTCTTCATTCAGCTGCCCTGCAATGTGGTTTCCAAGATCATCTAGATGATATGCTGCTGGACCAGCTTGTCTGTGGGGTGAGAGACCTTCAACTTCAACGACAGCTGCTGGCTAAAGGCAACCTCACCTTGAGGCAAGCCATCGAAGAAGCCCAAGCCACTTAACTTATCCGCGGCCAAAATACAAAAACCAAGCAGTCTCCCCGGGGTAAAACCCAGCACTGCGGTCCACTATGAAGACACCTATGGTGAAGAGGATGACTTCGAAGAGGAAGAAGCAATCCATCTCCTCCAAGCACCCCAGCCGACAAAGAGAAAAAGTTTTCCTGTCAACAAGAAACAACTTACACCACAGCTGATTTGCCTCAGCTGTGGAGGAAGCCATTTGAGAGCCACTTGCCGTTTCCAAAACGCTGTCTGCCTAAAGTGCCAGAGGAAAGGCCACATAGCTAGAATCTGCCAGGCACCTAAAACCACAATCCTGCCATCTCAACATCTCAAACAACCTAGAAACCTCAAATCCAAAGAGGAATGCTATGCCATCAACAAAGCATTCCCAAGAGCTGAGTCACCAACTTATTCTTTTAATGTTAATAAAATTAGTGTTGATCTTCTCTTAGAAGGCAACCCCTGTCAGATGGAGGTAGACACTGGATCATCTCTATCTCTCATCTCATGGAAGACTCTACAGAACCTGCTACCAGACTTCCACAAGGATCAGCTGAGCTCCTGCAATCTGACACTGAAAGACTACCAAGGACAATCCATTCCTGTCCTCGGAACAGGCAAGTTCCATATTCAATACAACAATTTTCAGGGTCACCTTCCACAAGTTATCATAACTGGGGACTTACCTAGCTTACTGGGATTGGATTGGTTCCATTCCTCGGGCCTCTAAGTAACTGGAGTACATGCTGTTACCCCCCACAACATGCAGTAACTTCTTGCTGACTATTCAGAAGTTTTTTGTGATAAACTGGGGTGCTACAATGGCACTCCTATTTCTCTTAACTTGGATCCTAATGTTGCGCCTATACACCTCAAACCTCGCAGAGTGCCATTGGCATTACATGCTAAGGTGGATGCCCAGTTTGACAAATTGATTTCGCAAGGGGTTTTGGAACCAACTGATTTTTCTACATAGGAAACTTCCATTGTAATACCTTTAAAAAAAGATAGCTCCATAAGAATCTGTTCAGACTACAATAAACAAGGGTCTCCAACCAAATGCTTATCCTGTCCCTATCATACAGCACCTACTCCATTCCCTGGGAAAAAGCTCCATTTTTACCAAGCTGGATATGATTCAAGTATACCAGCAATTCCCAGTGGACAATGAGATTGCTGAGGCCCAAACAATCATAATGCATAGGCAACAAGGCAACAAATGTAAGCATTTACAATTCGGTGTCAGCTTAGCCCCTGGCATATTCCAATCCATTATGGAACATTTGTTATACAATATTCAGGGTGTCATTCCATATTTTGATGACATCCTCATTGCTGCTGACAACCCACAGGACCATTTGCACAGATTACAAAAAGTTCTCCAGTGTTTTAAACAGGCCGGGCTAAAATTGAACAGGAAAAAAATGCATCTTTGCAGTTTCACAGATAGATTTCCTTGGATATCATATTGACCACAAGGGACTTCATCCTATAGAATCCAAAGTATGGGCCACCCAGGAGGCCTCAATTCCTCAGAACAAGACTCAGTTGCAAGCCTTTTAGAGACTGAAAAAATGTTAGAAAGCAATATAACAATGATGGAATTAACTGAAGCACTTAAGAAGCAAAATAATGGAAAGGCACCAGGTCCAGATGGGCTTCCGGCAGAATTTTATAAAACATTACAAGAATCACTGAGCCTTCCTCTGCTAGAAGTCATGAATGAAGTTATGTTAAAGAAGATACCTAAAACATGGTCAGAAGCCTATATTACACTTATTCCAAAAGAAGAGGCTGATCCACTGCAAATTAAGAACTATAGACCTATTTCTTTACTAAATGCAGACTATAAAATTTTTGCTTCAATTTTGGCAGAAAGACTTAAAAAATACTTAAATAACTTTATTCACCCTGACCAAAATGGATTTCTGCTAAAGAGACAAATTAAAGATAATATGAGAGTAATTTTGGATACTTTGGAATATTATGAGGCACACCCTGAAAAAAAAATGGCATTGATATTTTTAGATGCACAAAAGGCATTTGATAATGTGAATTGGAGATTTATGTTATTATTATTGGAACAGATGGGTTTTGCCAGAAAATTCATTCAAGCAATAGAAGCCATATACCATAAGCAAACGGCAAAGGTAAGGATAGAGGGAGAATTGACAGATCCCATCAATATAAGAAAAGGTACAAGACAAGGATGCCCACTATCATCTTTGTTATTTGTATTAACTTTGGAAGTGTTGAATAGAAATATTAGAGACGATAAGAGTATAAAAGAAATGAAAATTAAAAAAGAAGAATTTAAATTGCAAGCCTTTGCGGATGATTTGGCTTTCATATTAGAAGATCCTTTAGAAAAAGCACCAAAATTATTGGAAAAGATAGAGGCATATGGAGAGGTGGCTGGTTTGAAAATAAATAAAGATAAAACAAAGATTTTGACAAAGAATATGCTATTGAGACAGAGAGAAGAACTGGCAGATCTCTTGAAAATTCAAGTTACAAATAAGGTTAAGTATCTGGGGATATATTTGACAACAAGATGTAGCACATTAAAGGAGAATAATTATATTAAACTTAAACAACAGATAACTACAGATTTGAAGAAGTGGGAAAACTTGCAATTGTCATTAATAGGGAGAATTTCAACAATTAAGATGAATATTTTACCTAGAATTTTATTTTTGTTTCAAACAATACCAATTAGGCTTGGAAAAGACTATTTTGAAGATTTAAATAAAATTATGTTGAAGTTTATATGGCAAGGTAAAAAAGCGAGAATAAAGCTAAAGCTTTTCCAAGATGCTAGAATTAGAGGAGGTTTTGGCCTGCCTAATTGGGAGTTGTACTACCAAGCTACAAACTTGATGTGGGCTAAGGAATAGATAACATTAAGAAATACTAGATTGTTGACATTAGAAGGACATGATTTGCTGTTGGGGTAGCATGCTTTTCTATGGTATAAGGGAACTAAAACAGAGGGCTATTTTAGAAGACATCATATACGGGAGTCTCTGTGGTTAAATTGGGAGAAAATTAAAAGACAATGTTATTTGAAAATTCCAGTCTGGTTATCGACTATTGAAGCATTTTCCTATCCTATAATATATAAGAAGGAACAAACAGTTAGATATGGGGAAATATTGGATGAAAAGGATGAACTTAAATCGATGCAAAATTTAGAGGAACAAGGTATAAAGATGAATTGTTTTTCATATGTGCAAATACATTCAAGGTATGATGAAGATCTCAAAACAGAAGGATTTTATGACAAATTGACTGACTTAGATAAGATTTTGATAGGTACTGATGAAAAGGTGATTTAAAAATTGTATGGTTATTTATTGGAATCTAAACTAGAGGAAGAACAAGTTAAATAAACTATGATTGCTTGGGGGAAGAATTTTGCATATGGGATCAATTTAGAGAAATGGCAAAAATTGTGGTCTCAAAATTATAAAATGACAATATCAACAGCATATAAAGAAAATTTGTATAAGATGTTTTATAGGTGGCATTTTCCCCTGACAAGAATAGCAAGAATGTTCAAGAATAAATCCGAAAAATGTTGGCAATGTCATCAGATACCTGGCTCATATTACCATGTACCACTTGTGAGGACACTCGTGTACCACTTGTGAGGACACTAGAAAATACTGGACTAAAATACGCATGCGGTTGGAAAAAATGATAAAGAAACATATAGACTTGAAACCAGAGATTTTTTTATTGGGGATTTTACCTGATACATACAATAAAGATTTAAAATATTTGATTGTAAATGTATTTGCTAAAAATTGGAAAAATGAGAAAATACCATTACAGGAGGAAATTATTCAGAAAATATTGGAATGTGCTGAAATGAATAGATTGACATTTGAAATTAGAGAACAAGAGGATAAACAATTTTATAAAATTTGGGACCTTTTCCATCAATGGTTAGATAATAAAATACAATAATAGAATACTTGGAATTTTAGAAAATAATGAATAAAGATGTATTTCTTTTTTTGTTATTATACTTATAAAATGTTTTTAGGATAGATTTGGGGACGATTATATTAATTGTTATAAAATTAAGTAAATTATAGTTATCTTGTAAAGTATGAATGAACAAAATTATAGTCAAATGATTGATTAATAGTGATACTAGGGTATTCAAATTTTGATTGATAATATGAGTTATTATGCAATGTAATTGTAATTGAGACTATGAAATGGACGCACAAAAAAATTTGTAAACCAACCGACACACTGCTTGTATATTTATGAAAGAAAGTTGGATATTTTTATGTTTTGTTTGTGTTTGTTTGTCTTTAAAAACCAATAAAACTTGTTTTTTAAAAAAAGACTGGGTTGCAAGCCTTTTTAGGACTTCTAAATTTCTACAGCTCCTTCCTGCCCCATAAGGCCACTTTAGCAGAACCATTGCACAGGCTATTAGACTCTAAGACACAGTGGCATTAGGGATCCAAGGAACAGGCATCTTTCTCTGCTGTGAAATCCCTCTTCACTTCAACCAAGGTCCTCCTCCTTATCCTTGTTTGCGATGCTTCCCCTTATGGAATTGGGGCAGTCCTAGGTCATAAGTTACCTAATGGCCAGGAAGCCCCCATAGCTTATTTTTCTAGGACTCTCTCAAAGCCTGAGCGCAACTACAGCCAAATAGATAAAGAGGCATTGGCTGCTGTGGCCTCAGTCAAAAGGTTCCATGAATACCTCTATGGACACCAGTTTGAACTCATCATGGACAACCAGCCTTTGTTAGGCATCTTGGCAGGGGACAAGCCCAGCCCACAAATCCTCTCCCCTAGAATGACCCAATGGATAATCTTTCTAGCTGCTTACAGCTATAAGTTGACTTACAGGCCTGGCAAGGATGTAGCTCATGATGATGCCCTTAGCAAGTGCCTTTTGCCCCTTCTGGCTGTTGATCCTGCCCCTTCAGCCTCTGTGTTCCTGCTGGAAGATCTGTGTTTGCCTCTGACAACTGATGACATCGCCTACATCACCAGCAGAGATGTACAACTGTCTAAATCATGGACTGGGTGCAAAGGGGGTGGCCCAGGGAAACCCAGTAGAATTCCGCCCTTTCAAAACACGCCAAACCAAACTGATCATGCTAAAAGGGTGTTTATTGTGGGGTCCCTGAGTAAGTATTCCCAAACTAATAAGACCACACATTATTGAAGTTCTGCATGAGGGTCACCCAGGGATCAACCTGATGAAGGCTCTGGCCAGGAGCTATGTGTAGTGGCCGGGTCTGGATGAGGCAGTCACCAATAAAGTTCAGAATTGCTCCATCTGCCAGAGGTCCAGGCCTGCTCACCAGCTGCCTCTTCTGGGGAGTAGAGTACACATGGATCTGGTAGGTCCCATGCAAGGGAAAAACTTCCTAAATTGTGGTAGATGCGTTTTCAAAGTGAGTAGAGCTGATTCTCCTCCAATCAACCACTTCAGGTGCTGTAAGCAGAGCTTTAGATAAGATTTTCGCTTCCCATGGGTACCCTGACACCCTGGTCTCTGATAACGGGCCCCAATTCCCCTCATCCCCTTTTGAATTGTTCCTGGCCCAAAGAGGAATCAGACATGACCTAGTTTCCCTGTTTCATCCAGACTCCAATGGCCTTTCAGAACAAGCTGTAAGATCAGCAAAAGACTCCCTGGGAAGGATGATGGAAGGGGATTGGTCTGCCAGGGTAGCCTGGTACCTACTTACCCAACACACCACCCCAAGTGCAGCCACCTGCCGAACTATTAATGGGAAGGAGACTCTGGACAACCCTAGACAGACTGTACCCTAATTATGCCCCCAGGGTGCCCCTTGACTCATCTAGCAAACAAGGGAATTTAGGCCTGGGACCCGGTCTACTCCCAAAATTATGCAGGGAATCCCTTATGGTTGCCTGGGTGGGTTGAGCAGAAAACAGGCCCCAAATCCTACAGGGTGAGATTATTGGATAGACGGTTATGGCGCCCACATGTGGACCAACTAAGAAGCCATTGGAGTGCCCCAACAGGTCCAGCCCAGAGGGAAACTGAGGGAACAGACTACGAATGGGGCAAAACCAAGACCCATAGCTGACCGACTCCCGACCAGCGATCTGTCACGGAAGAGGTACCTGGAGAAGCCACGACATCAACCAGAGACCTCTCACCGGCATTTGGAGAGGTTTCGGTGACACCAGAAGACCTTCCATGGCCAGCCAAGAATGGCCGGAGAAGAGAGCTGACACCACCCCAAGGGGAGATCGCCAACCCAATAGCAGGTCCTTCCATTTTGCTCTGATCTCTCATAGTGAACTGAAGCAACAATACCTGCATATGGAAACCAGGAGTGCAGCAGTTCACAAAGCAGCATTATATAGCTAGAGAAAGATGATACTGTTTTTATAAACTACTGCAAAAGACATTATGAATTAAAATCAGAATTGTTTTCTCTTCATTAAATTTTCTCTGTTGTTCAAGTTAGGCCTTACAACAATTATATAACATTTGAGAAGAAAGATGCTGTTAAGTCCTGAGCATGAACGCAAGGAATGGAGACAAGACATCATACGGTGACTTCAACTCTTTATTGTAAAATAAGAACAGAGCAAATACTTGGGCAGCAGCAGCTCTTTTATAGAGCTGGCTGCTGTCAAAACAACCAATGATTTGAGTTTACCGCTCTAACAAGCGTCCAATCACAGGGGCCCGTTAACGACCAATCACGACTCGCTATTTGCGGGCCAATGAGAAGTGCAGGATTACAAGCCTGCTGTAAAGTAAAGCTGTTTAGGGTTGTATCGCTGCATTGGCTTAGTCCATAACAACCCTCCCCCCTAGGAGTGGGGTGACGTATTCTCGTAAATAGGCAGGTCGCTTCACCTGTCTGCTTGACCTGCACTGTTCCACCGGTTTCCGTCTTGGCTCTGGTTCCGGTGGGCTGCTAGCTGGATTGGATGGTGAAAATTGTGGCCCTGGGCTGCTTTCCCTGCTTATGCCAGTGCTGTCTTCCGGGTTCCCTGGATCCGGGTTCTCTGGATCCACCGCATTGCTGTCACGT
This sequence comes from Hydrophis major, assembly GCA_033807585.1. Lineage (NCBI taxonomy): Eukaryota > Metazoa > Chordata > Lepidosauria > Squamata > Elapidae > Hydrophis > Hydrophis major. Next base: position 31,119,216 of record CM066343.1, on the reverse strand, counting down.
GGCGAGGCCACTCCCTGGCTCGGTTCTCCTTCTGACGGTGAGTATCCCCTGATTGGTTGTGTAGACTGTTGGGTTTCGATTGTTATTTATTCTTCAGCCTCCTCAATGTTCCTTCCCCCCCGCCCAGCTAGAGATTCCAGGGCTGAGATAGGACTAGGTGCTAATCTGGAACGGAGTTGGTCTATGTGGCGTTTCCACATCTTACCATATGCAGTTTGTAGGTGATAGGATCGGGGTCCCATAAGTTGCGTTATGGTAGCAGGGACCCACAATGGGTCACCCGAGTTTTTCGCAAACACGAGGTCACCTTCCTAGAATGCCCGACACTTGCTGCTAGATCCTGAGGGTTGTTCCGGCATGTAGTTTGGGTGGAGGCGATCGAGATGCGAGCGAAGTTTCCGGCCCATCAGGAGTTCAGCTGGGGTTTTGTTCGTGGTACTGTTTGGGGTTATGTGCTGGAGGAGAAGCATCCAGTTTATTTTGTCATCAATGTCGCCTGATCCATTTTGTGCAAGGTCTTTTTTACAAATTGAACCATTCACTCAGCCCTACCATTGGCCGCAGGGTGAGCTGGTGATGTTAAGGCATGGCGGATGCCCCGATCTGCCAGGTACTGTTCGAATGGTAGGGCAGTGAATTGGGAGCCATTATCGGAGACCAGGACATCCGGAAATCTGTGGGTAGCGAATAGCTTATTCAGCTTTTTAGTGACTGCCTCTGTGGTGGTGCTTTTCATCTTGTGGACTTCGAGCCAGTTTGAACAGGCATCCACTGTTAGGAGGAAAGTGTGTCCTCTTGTGGGTCCCACAAAATCGATGAGGATACGGGACCAAGGACCTCAAGGCGTTTCCCACTGAGTTGGGGGAGTTTTTGGAGGAGTGGAGCAAGTTTCCTGGCATTTGCTGCACTTTGCTACCCAGGTCTCTATCTGTTTGTCTAACCCAGGCCACCATGCGTAACTCCTGGCCAATGCCTTCATCCGCACGATGCCTGGATGTCCATCGTGCAACATTTTTAATACCCTACGTTGCAATTTCTCCGGGATTATGACTCTGTCTCCCCACACTATGCAGCCTTTTTGGGAGAATAGCTCTGTTTGACGATTCCTAAATGGCTTGAAGGTGTCATTGGTTGCGCTGACCGGCCAACCCCGTTCCACCCACCTGAGGACTCGTGCCAAAACAGGGTCCTTTTTTGTTTCTAAGGTGATGTCTCGGGCGGTCAGTGGCGGCAATTTGAGGGTTTCGATTTGCAATACAGCTTAGGTTGGAGCTGGGTCCTCTATGATATCTGGTAGTGGAGAGCGGCTCAAAGCGTCAGCGTGGGAAATGGTTTTCCCCGGGCGATGTTGCAATCGGTAATCGTAGGCGGCTAAAAATTCTGACCAATGTGTCATTCTTGGTGATAAGATATGGGGAGTTGGTTTGTTTCCCGCCAAAATACCAAGTAGCGGCTTGTGGTCTGTAATTATGGTAAAGGGTCTCCCATACACATATTCATGGAAACGTTTAATTGTGGATACAGTAGCAAGAGCCTCTTTATCAAGTTGACGATAGTTCCTTTTGGTCTTAGACAAAGTTCTTGAAAAGAACGCAATAGGTGCCTCATTCCCATTTGGCAGGACATGGCTTAAAATGGCTCCCACTCCAAATGGTGAGGCTTCACAGGTAACTGTTAAAGGTAAAGTCTCATTGTATTGCATTAGTACAGCATCGGAGGTTAAGAGGTCTTTTACTTGTTGGAATGCCCTTTCTTTACGCCGTCCCCAGACCCAGGAAGCCTTTTTATCGAGAAGTCTATGTAGGGGCTCAGCTACGGTCGCCTTCTGGGGCAAAAAGATGTTATAAAAGTTAATGAGTCCCAGGAAAGCTTGGAGGTCTGTCTTATTCCTAGGTCTCAGGGTGTTTTTGATTGTGGTTAGTTTTTTTTCGGTGGGGTGGATTCCCTGTCTGTCGAGAAGGTATCCCAGGAATTCCACTCTCTCCATACAAAGTTGACACTTGTCCCTTTTTACCTTCAGACCAGCGTCTTTAAATTTCTGAAGAACTTTTCTGAGTCGTTGTGCTAATAACTCTTTAGTGTGGGCAGCTATTAGGACATCGTCAAAATAAGGCACGACGCCTTTTATGCCTTGTAATAGTCTCTCCATTAAACTTTGGAATATGCCAGGTGCCACGCTTATTCCAAATTGGAGTCTATTGCACTTGAAGGCGCCTCTATGTGTAACTATTGTCTGGGCTTCTGCAGTTGTCGCGTCTACAGGTAGTTGCTGGTATGCCTGAGCTAAGTCCAATTTCGCAAATGTTTTTCCGCCACCCAGAGAATGAAGAAGGTGTTGAACCACCGGTACTGGGTAAGCGCTCTGTTGAAGAGCATGATTTAGAGTGGCCCGGTAATCCCCACAAATTCTTAATGAACCATCTGGCTTCATGGGCATTACTATTGGAGTTTCCCAGCGGGCATGGTCAATCGGTTCCAATACGCCCTGGGCTATCAGTTTATCTAGCTGCTCGTCGATCTTCGGCTTTAGGGCAAAAGGCACCCGACGAGACTTAAGTCAAACGGGAACTACATCGGGGCTGAGATTAAAAGATATAGAGGTCCCCTTGTACTTGCCTAATGTTCCTGTGAACACGTCCTGGAATTTCTGGATGAGAGCCTCTTCCCAGTCGTCGCTTCTGGTTTGGTGTATGCTGGCTAGTTCAATCCCAAGTGGGGCGAACCACTGTAACCCTAACAAACTGGGTCGGTCACGATCGACGACAGTCAGGGGAAGCGTCGCTGTGCAGTCCTTGAAGGATACTTGGACGTGGCTGGAACCGACAACTGGAATTCTGTTTCCCTGGTAGTCTTTTAGGATAACTCGTTGAGTGCTGAGGTCCTGGCGGCAGATGGCAGGGATCAGCTGTTTGAGGGTTTTCCAGGATATCATCGATAGGGATGATCCCGAATCGACTTCCATCACGCACGGTCGATTCTCAATAGTAACCCTTATGCAGATCTTTCTTGCATCGAACGATGAAGCGTGGCCGATAATAATGGTTTGGTGGGCCTCTTCTCATCTCGTTGAAGAGGCAGGTACTCGATTTCTGTAGTAGTAGTGGTTGTTCCATTGGTGGTTCAGATGGTCCTGGTTCTCAGGAGGTTTGCCTGTCTCCCGACGGAGGTTGTTCTCCCTTCAGCTGGGACTGGACTCTCGCTTGCTTCTGCAGACTTTTGCGATGTGGCCTCTTTTTCCGCAAGTACGGCAGAGCGTGTTGAGGAATTTGCAGTCCGATCGCAGGTAGTTTGCCCCGCAACCAGCACATTGGCGCGGACGTCTCTGGTTCCTTTGATCTCGTTCCGAGTGGAGCCGGTTGACCTCCTCTTCCTCACTGTTTGAGGATGACTCGAGATCTTCATGGTGGGTGGTGGTGGGTGGTGGTGGGTGCTTCTCAGCGGTGAGTGGGCTATCATTAGCGAGTTGGCGAAGCGGTGCGTTCGCTCGGCGCATTCGAGTGGCTGACTTCCTGGTTGCTTCTGCAGCAGTAGCATCGGCGATGACATCTGTAAGGCTGATATCTCCTTTCGCCATCAGTTTATTCTGCACATGTGGTGCATTTAGTCCCAGAATTATGCGGTCTCTTAGGGCTTCCTCGAGGTTTGCAAAACCACAAAGGCCTCCTAGGTTCCGGAGGTCAGCTACGAAATTCCCAATGCTCTCGTCCTTCCGTTGGTCCCTCTGGTAAAACTCGTGTCTTCATATCAGTGTAGGTACTGCGGGTGCGTAATGGGCCTGGAGGATTGGGGCGAGGGTATCCCAATCCATGGTCTTCACTTCCGCCGGTTTTTGCCAGTGCTTTAGCCATTTTGAAAACGGCGGGGCCGCAATGAGTCAGGAACACCGCTCATTTCTTGCCAGGTGTAGCATCTTTTAAATTGTTGGTCTCCAGGAACATCTGGAAGCAATCTATATATGAGTCCCAGTCTTCGGTTGCTGGGTCGAATGGAGCGGGTGGTATGGCGCCGCTGGTCATCTTGCTGTTTGTTGCATGCGCTCTTCAGCCACGTGCTCTGTCTTGTTCGATGTGTACTTAGTCAGCTCTATCATCTCCACATCCCATCCTCGTCGCCAGTGTTAAGTCCTGAGCATGGGCGCAAGGAACGGAGCGAGACATCATATGGTGACTTCAACTCTTTATTGTAAAATAAGAACAGAGCAAATACTTGGGCAGCAGCAGCTCTTTTATAGAGCTGGCTGCTGTCAAAACAACCAATGCTTTGAGTTTACCGCTTTCACAAGCGTCCAATCAGAGGGGCCCGTTAACAGCCAATCAGACTGGCCAAAAACAACCAATCATGACTCGCTATTTGCAGGCCAATGAGAAGTGCAGAATTACAAGCCTGCTGTAAAGTAAAGCTGTTTAGGGTTGTATCGCTGCATTGGCTTAGTCCATAACAGATGCAGCCCAGCAAACCAGCACTAGAGGCCAAGATGGAAAATATCTCCACAGCCACCATGTACTTCCCCTTGGTGCTCAAATAGGCTGGAACAAAAGCTATCCAAACACTGCAGAAGACCAACATGGTGAAAGTGATGAACTTCATTGAAAGTATCAGGTAATTTCCTGGCCATGAAGGCAACTATGAAACTAACAACAGCCAAGAGGCCCAAATAGCTTAGGACACTGTAGAACATAGTCAGAGATCCTTGATTGCACTGCAGAATAATTTCTTCAATTACTGAATCCATATCTGTGTCTGGGAAAGGAGGATAAATTGTTATCCATGTCATGCAAATACCTATTTGAATAAAAGAACAGGAAATGGCAGTGGAGTTGGAGTCTCTTTCCCACAAACATTCTCATCTTGGATCCTGGCTTAGTGGCCTGGAAAGCTAGAACCACTGTGACAGTTTTTGCCAACACTGAAGAAACAGCCACTGTAAAGACAACCCCAAAAGTTGTTTGTTGCAGGAGACATACCATCTTCTCAGGATGACCAATGAATAGGAAAGCAGAAAGGAAGCAAAGCAGATGAGGAGCATGTAGGTGAGATTTTGGCTGTTAGTTATGACAATGAAAGTGTTATGGTTCTTCAAAAATATTCCAAGCACCATCATTGAGACCAAAGAAAAGAAAAGAGAAAATAAAACGAAAGTGATCCCCAAAGGTACTTCATAAGATAAAAATGTCACTGTTTTAGGTATATAGAAATCATGGTCCTTGTTTGGACATGCATAACATTCGTTACTATCTGAAAATAGTACTATTTAGTATTTAGTATTTAGTATTAATGTTTTTAGACAAGGCATATAAAAAAGAACAAAGAACACAAGACAGACCCAGAAAATAGAGAGACATCAAAGACTACAGCAACATCAGTTAACAATTGTTTAAACTGCCAAAAGAGAATTTTATATCTTCCTTGACACCAAAAGTGATAAAAGAGGAAGAGGAGGAGGAAGAAGAGGAGGCAAGAAGGAGGAAGAGGAGGAGAAGGAGAAAGAAGACGAATAGAATTCAAAAATACAATGCACATTTCAGTAACTGTTCTGAGCCAAACCTTTTTCCAAGTAAACAAACACCAAACAGAGATAAAATCAAAACTTTTTAATGTTTCTCTGTGAATTCCATTAATTTGCGGTTAAAAGGCTATTAAAACTAATTGTCTCTGATGAGAATGAGCCTTGCCAAGGTTGTGCAAGGCTGCCAAAAGCACTAGATTAAGTTGCCAAGAAATATCCCAAAGAAAAAGTCTTCAAACACAAACCAAGATAGTCTGAATTTCCACAAGGCTTGAAGTGCAAGAACTTCTTTGCTTCCTGCAAAGAATACCAGTCTCTCAGGCTGGCTTTTATCTCTTAAGGGGGAGGGCATTTCCTTGCAGCTTTACTCCTAAGTCACCCATGCTACTGCAGCTGCTCTTTCCTATGAGCAGCCTTGCGTGCACGCACACTGGGCACAGGCTCCTCGGGGGCCTCTGCATCACTGCTGCCAGCCTCCACAAACTCTGAAGGCAGCACTCTACTCCCTGATGGTCCTGGCCCCATCCCTACATCACACACAGGCCCTCATCTGAGTCCTCGCTCTCCAAGACCTCAGCTGTCCACACCTGCTACTGGCAAACCACAAAAGTAACTTTCTGTTAATATTGAATATTTCTATTCAAGTTTCCTTCCAGGTTCAGTTCAAAATTCTGGTTATTACCTTTAAATCCCTATATAGTTCCTGCCACTTTACAGAGCCACCTTTCCCTGACAGGTGTAGTGAGCACATTTCTAGTTTCCTTTCTTAAACATTGCCATCTTATGGGATCTAGGAAACATGTCTTTTCTGTGGCAGCTCTCATCCTATGGAACACCCTTCTCATTAAAAATTGACACGCTTCTATCCTTCCAGCCTTCCAAAAAGCATGTAAGACTTCAGCTTTCCTCCATGTACTGGAATAGGGTGAGATTTTCCATGCAAACTATAATCTAATTGCACACTAAGATTTCCTGTTGCATTGTGAGATCTGGCAAAGTGCAGTTTTCATATTCTTAATGGTGAGACAGTTCATGCAGTCCCCATAAATATGTGTAGTGTCAGAATACCCATATATACCAGATTTTTTTTTAACTCTTCAGAAGCTTGTCTTAGATTTTATCTATGCATACTTTCAGTCTTATTAAAAATCCTAAGACAAGGAACCATTGGTGAGGCTGTATTTCATTATTTTTCTAGGTTACCTTGAGTTTGATTGGTAATCTAAATGGCTTGTTTCTTACCTTCCTTCTCAGAAATCTTCCCATCTGGACACAGGATGCAGTCATAGGAGCAAAAGGGTTCCCCTTCCTTCACTTTCTTGTTTGAACCAATGAGGCAACTTTCAGAACATGTTGAAAGAGGCTGGGACTGAAGTATTAATTAGAAACAAACAAAAGGAGAATGCCAGTATTGATGTAATGACCTTGGATATGCAGCAAAGTATTTTAATATGAATGAGATTCATATGAAACATCTCATTAACTGTACAATAGTGGCATATTTCTTCATAATAAACATGGTACATTGGAATAAAAAAGGTTGTCATCTCCTTATTAATAATACTAGCCCACTATCTTATTATGACATACACCAATAGACATCAATATCACAACTCTCATTTGAGCTATAATTGTTCATCTGAAGAATGAACAATTCTTCAGAAGAAAAAAACAGGAAGTCATCTCAGTGAATAATGAATTAATGACAACTGTCCATTCCTTCATAAATAATGCTAAACTCTGTGTTGTAAATGGACATAATTGATGGCATGGTTAGTGCTATGATTTACCCATTTCTCTAATCTTTCAGGTAACTCTTAAAGAAAGAACCCTTCCAAACAATGTATATAGTTAACAATGGGGCATATTTACCAGTGCTCGGGAATTATGTCATCTATTAGGGTTCAAGAAAATCTTGATAAAAGAAATCCACAATTATATGAAACAATAAAAAATGTTAATAACAAAATTTAATGAGGTTGATTTGTTTTTCTTCAAGGAGTTATATTTTTTTCATTACAAATTGTTTAAGTTTCCATAAATAATGCATTTGATATTCATGAAGAATAAGGTATAATGTTTTATATGAGAACTTCAGATCAACCTTATATTACACATAATGTATTCATAAGTAGAATTGGAGCAAAAACCTCTTAGCTCCATTTTCTGAATCAATTAACATGTTTTTCTACAAATCATCTCTCAAAACTGATTTACTTCTACTTATCACTAGTAAAATTTATGTCACACATCTAGCCAAAGCATGATGATCTGGAAGCTAGATTTTTCATAGATTCCTAGAAATCAGACCTTACCTGGTTAAACCAGCTGTGCCAGATAGTGGCATCTTCACTAATAGTGAATATCTGGTCCGATGGAGCTTCAAGATTTAATCTGCCAACTCTTTTCCTAATGAAGGATTAGCTAGAAGAAACAATCCAGTTCAATATATCATATCACATTAGTAATTCTCCATTTTGGTCAAGTGTCATTTCGTCCCCAGCACTATTGTTAAATGAAATACTTTTTAAGAAACGATGTAGCTATGTGGGTGGGGAGACACAGAGAAAGAGAGATTTTAAAAAGAGAAATTAGATGCATTTTTAAGAAAAGCATATGACTCGGTTCAATGGACATCCTGGGCTGATAAAAACAAGTCAAAAGAAATAGAAGCCTGGGAAGAAAATTTAAAGAGAATTAACTATGGAGATATGGGATGAGTCTTTTATTTTCAAAAATAATGATCTTCCAAAAGATGTTGAGTCAATTACCTGCCATGAATTTAGATACTTAAGGTTCAGTCTTCCTGCTTCTGCTATTGATCTTTGTCTAAATCTGGATGAAGACATAGCCTGTAAAGCATGCGCTATGGCATAGACAGAATTATAGATGCTATAGCTGTGACCAATCATTTCAAAAAATGTTCCAGAAAGATCTCCTAGTTTTTCTTTCCCACTATAGATATCTCCATTCACCTCATCCATATCTGAAGTTTTAACTACACAGATGAAGGCTTGCTGCCAAAAGTCTTTGATAAATCCATCTTCTGTGCTGTATGGATTTCTGTTTAAAACAAAAGGACTGGATCCTGGTGGGTTATTAGCATGAATTGTGAAGGACAGAGCACCATGGATCATTTGGGCATCCAAGTCATGTTGATGAACATGTGAAGTGAATTCAACCTGAGCTGTCTATTTCCAGACTTTGCTTTTGTTGATATTGTCCATCTTTTCTTTTTTTGATAGATATGGTAACCATCTCAGTAACACCATGGAATAAGATTCACCATAAAATATCATTATATTTTTGCCCTGCTATCCATGATTTTATCATGGATTTTTGCACCTTGGTTAAACAAGCTGTCAATTTCATTAAAAGATGTTATTATGGCAATTTTCTCTATGAATTCAACGTAAATACCATGCCTGAAAAATAATGGCATAATTGCATCTAAAAATCTTTCTCCATTTTCACTTTCCATCACACCAAGTCCAATCCATGTCCACCTGAAGTAGAGAAGCAAAGACAGAATCCCTTCATACTGAAGTCTTTCCATAGGGCTCATTTGGAAGAAGGAAAGGCATGGGGTTTTATAATTCATGACTGGAGCAGAGTCAAAGACCAGCTGAAGGAACATTGACAGCAAAGGAAAGAGATAATAACACTCACATTAACCATAATGTTCAAGAAGCAATAAACAGGAGACACAATACACAACTTCACTAATGTGCTGGAAATTTCAGTGTATATATCAGAAAGTTAGAAACTAGCAATGTTACATTTCTGATCAGCTTGCACAATAATTAAGGAATTAGGTTATAAATTATCTACGCTAACAATGATAGAGAGAGGGACAATGAAATCAAATATGGTTAATGATTTGCTTGTGGAGAAAATTCCTGCTTTTCACTTGTCCATCTTTTTGGCTATCATATCAATATATTCATGTTGGGTCATTTTTCACTGTTTATTTTATTGCTCTATTATTTTATATCTATTCTGTTTACACTTTTATTTTCTTCCTTTTTATTATTGTCATTCACCTAGAATAGCAGTAACATTGATAGGTCCTCTGTGTATTGAAGTGACTGTCATAAATTTGGAAACCCAGGTTGACATTGGGTAAGATATGAGGATTTTCAATGATCTCCTTCACTGCAAATACCAAGGACAGGATATGTTAGTAATTCTTAGGCAATAAACTGGAACAGAATCAATTTTTATGATACTGAAATTTAAATATCAAAAAAACCCTTAAAATCATATATTTTTATTATTATAGATATTATGGGTAATTTTTAATTGATAATTAAAAGGACAATTGTAGGACTCTATAAAATTTACAAAGTTACAATATTATGTTTTGTTCATTTGTATTCTTTTATTTCTGCAAACAACTTTGTGATGAAGAGTAATTTTACAAAACATGTCAATAAAAAGTGAATTTGGTTCATTAAATAATATAAACAAATGCTTCTCATCATTGGAGAATAGCATCTCAAAATGATCTCCACACCATATTAGCCAAAAGAGTGGGAAATTGGAAGGTACAATCTCTGCAATTTAAGAAGGGAAGGCTTTAGACTATTTATTAAGCTAATCAGAATTCTGAATAAATGGTTAAATGAAGAATTTTAATGTTGCATTTTCACTAAATATTCTACCCAACATATTAAGTTATGTATAGAAAGAGAGATCAAATCAATAAAAAGGCAATATTTGTTTGAGAAAGTTTCAAAAAGAAATGTTGGTTGGCAAGAAAATTAAGAAAGGAAATTATGCATATCCACAACAATTCAAAACTGAGTAATTGAATTCAATTCTATGAGTAATTATTCCCATAACAAAACTAAAGCAAAATCTTTACATGATATCTTTACATAATGGTGGAGTTGGAACTTCATCAAAACTTAGGGCACCAGGCAGAAAACTGGCTAAGGTTCCTATTCTACCTACTGTGAGATCTCCTGATTGATGGTATCTATGATATGGCACACAAAGACTTTGAAATTTACATTTCATTTGATGAGTCTTATATTTGGAGAGAAAATAGTGTTAGAAGTAAAATAGTTAAAGACATTTTTGGTGATAGTAAATATTAAATGTCTAGTAATAAAAACTCCTGGCAACCAGCTCTTTAGAGAAGAATCTTTCAGATATCACCCAGGAGGGTTCGTGTCTGTTTTCACCCTTTCTTTCAGCTTGAAATGTACTATAAACTGGTATGATAATAATATCCTTCATACTTTTTGCTGTTGATTGTATCCTTTGGCACTGAAGTTCAGCATGAAGTAAACAAAAAGAAAAGTACTAGTATTATTATAATTAAGGAATGAAGTAATTGCCAGTATAAATCCCAGAGAAATGAAGAAAAACATATGCTCACATAGAGAAAGAACAAAGTTTATCATTTAGAAAGAACATGTGTTATTGAAATAATCAGTCACAAAAAAAAGTTATGCTTTACCTCATCTTTCCCCAACCTTTTGACCTGAAGATGAAAGACAACTAAAATATACGGCTCAACCTATTTTACCAGAATAAAGAAATGTCTTCTTTGCTTGTCTTCATATTGTATATATGAGAATGTCTCGTTTCTCTCCCAAATCCATTACAAAAATACAATTTTGGTTTGTTGTACACCATGTAATCCTCCTATTTGCACAGTAGCAGACAGTCTAATCTCATATTAATACCCCCAAACATCTGCATTGAGTCCCCAGATAGAAGATGATCAAATCCAACCTATCTATGTTTTCTTAAGATATGTTTGAAAGTCTAATGGATGGATGGATAAATAGGCAGGCAGATGATAGATAGCCTAGAGATGGAGATAGATAGACGGTAGGTAGGTAGATGGGGGGGAGGGTGAGACAAATAGATAAATAGATGATAGAAGAAAGAAGATAGATTGACATCTATGCAATATATCTTCAGTTTTCTTAAGTTATGCCTGAAAGTCAAATAATTAAATGCAATATTTGTACATACAGGTTTACTCCGTTTTTGACTGGATTTGACATGTTCTCCTTTAGTGACCTGATCTATCTCAGACCAGTCTGAATTTGAAAACTGAAATTGGTTTACTGTATATTAATCTTAGTATTTCTGTGCACTACTGGGTTGATGAGAGTACACAGTAACAATATTATAGTACTTAAATACTTGTGAGCCCTTTTAAATTTACAATATTTCAATATAAATATGACCTAAAACAGGATCTGTCCTCTAAACAATTCCCAAACTTAGATAATGACAACCTAATTAAACAAATGAGTTACAAGCATTATATTTGTGCATTTATTTATTGAAGATAATAGTCCAAAGCTGCATATTTTTCAGTGGCAAAAGTATATGAACCTCTATCAGTATTCTTAAAGGAGAAATTTGAGTCAGGCATTTCAATCAATGAGATGAGAATCAGATATGAATGTGGGAGATCCTGCCTTATTATAAGAATAAAATTCTGGGTATTCATTATCAAAGTCTGACCTTCACAACAAGGAATGTGGAAGTGTGTATTGATTTGAACAAATAAGAATTCCAAAAGCAATTATTGATGCTCACCAGGCTGGAAAAGCTCAGTCAGAGATCATGTACAAATGGAAGCAATTCAACATGGTTGTTATGGAAGATCACACCAAGATCAAACGTGTAAAAATTGATGCAGGAGGGCTTCTCTTATACTGGGGAAAGTCAGTGTTCATGAGACCGCCATCAGAAGAATACTGAATGGTGTGCATGACAGAATTGTAAGGAGAAAGACATTACTCTCCAAAATGAACATTGCAATCTGCATATATTGTAAGTTGCGAAATCCCAAATGGATAAGGTACCAGAAAAAGGCTATTGGAAAATGTTTTGTGGGTGGATTAGAACAAAATGGCTTGAATTAGAAGTGCTAGTTTGGTGAAAGGGGAATATTGTATTTCAGCATAAGAACCTTATCTCATCTCTGAAAGATTGTGGTGGAAGTATCATAGTTTGGGTCTGTTTTGTTGGACTAGACCAGGACCCTTTTTTTCCTTCTTTTTCTTCACAGCCAGTAGGAAACAAAGAGTATTTTCAAGAGCTGTTGGAGGGCACCATGTCCATGAAGCAAAATAGACCTGGCAAGTCAATGTTTCAAAAGATGGTGATCATGATTGTGAAGGTTCTCATAAACTCAGCTTACATCGTATCAACTGCTCACTGTTTCAGCGATAAATTGTATTTGATAGATGTTTCTGGAAATGTATTATGTAACTTTTCCCCACTGAAAGAGCTGCAAATATTACTGGAGATTTTATGTGAAACACATAAAGTCAAACAGAACTATGAAGGGGAAAGTGAGAAGCATGGGGAGAAAGCAGGTTTGCAGGGAAGACTGCCCTCTTTGGGGGCAAAAGGGGGTGGCTCTTTGAAACAGTAAGCGATGAGGTTCCATTGACCACTAGGGGAAAGTATATGACCAGTTGCATCCTTAGACATATATAACTAAATTCCTGAGAGTTAGACTCATCCATCATTGTGCTTGACTACAGTTATTTTAAGAGCTGTCCAGGTGCTCGGTGGTTATTACAGAAAGTGATGTACAGAATCTATTAGAAAGTGGAGTGAATATACTATTTTGAGAGATAACAAATATGACATACCAGCAAGAAATCTGAGCTACATGACTCATACAGCCTTCTCTAAAGCCCCTTAAACTTGATTCTTGCATTTAAATGCAATAAAATATCTTCAATATATCTGCCTCTGCATAGTGAATGTTGCAGGGGATGAAGGGAATATCATCCTTTATCTTAGACACTAAGGTGCTTTCAGACAATTTGGGTAATCAAGCTGTCCAACTGAGGAGTCAGAGTATGTCAGAGAACTATAGGCTTCTGGGTTACATAAGTTCTTTTCAGTTGGTTTCTGTCCATTTCCATCTGAGATGTAAGACTAGAGATTCAATAATTCCCTGCATGCTCTGCTTGCATCTATTGCATGGTTTTCTCACAGAAAGAAACATTTAGTTATTCCTTATCCCCTGAACTGCAGGATATAAGGATTCTGAATAATTATCAAACTTATACAGTACAATAAATTGAGAGTTGGTTCCTGATTTCCTGGACAGCAAGGCATCACAAATGATCCAAAAGATATAGTTACTTGGGAAAGAAAAATTACAATATTTTGGGATCTTTATCTTAGGAAAAAATTGCTAAGATTGAGAAACACTAAAATTGGAATCCCTTGGTGCACCTGTAATTCCATGAGTGTTTTACATAATTTCTTTTACAGAAAGGATTTACTCAAAAACTCTTCAGGAATTCCAAGTTTCACTCCTGAATAATGTCTCCTGCAGCCTAAATAAAAATGAGCTATAAACCAATCCATTGTGCTCTGTGCTGGATCCATACAAGATAGAAACAACATCTGTGGGGTAATAGCAGGGGTGTGATTCTACCAGTTCGCATCTATTCTCTAGAACCGGTTGTTAACATTCTAAGCCAGGGGTCTCCAACCTTGGCTCCTGGAAGCCTGGCGGACTTCAACTCCCAGAATTCCACAGCCAGCTTTGCTGGCTGTGGAACTCTGGGAGTTGAAGTCCGCCAGGCTTCCAGGAGCCAAGGTTGGAGACCCCTGTTCTAAGCAGTTCAGAAAACTAGTTATTAGAAGAAATTACTGGCCTAATCCTGTAAGGAAGGCAGGAAGGAAACATTCTGGTATTGCTTACAGAAACTGCCTCTCCTTTAACTCTTATTACATTCTTGGCAGGACTAGACTTCCTGTCTCAGGAACTTCTCTGGAGTTTTTTTTTCCTCCTTTGCTGGTACTTTGCTTGTGTGGAGTGACCATTCAAAGTTACAGTGGCACTGAAAAAAGTGACATGATCATTTTTCACATTTACCACTGTTGCAGTATCCCCACAGTCATGAGAAGCCAGGCGAGGAGATGCATACCTCGATGTGAGTAATATTGAGTTGGCCACACCCAGCCAATAACATGACCACCAAGCCACGTCCACCCAGTCACATGACCACCAAGCCATGCCCACCAACTAAGCCACACCCACAGAACCTGTTGTTAAAAAATTTGAATCCTACCCCTGGGTAATAGTGTGTTGATACAGAAGTGCTCTTTTCATACTAGAGCTTCTCATCAACTTAGAAAGATCACACACTTACCAGATAAGTTGGTGTGCACATTAGAACAGAGAATAGATGGTTTATCAATGCAATTCTTGATTACATATATACATACACACACACACACACACACACACACACACACACACACACACAAACACACACACACCAAGGGTGGGCTGCTGGGGGTTCACAGAGGTCTGGGACAGCCCCTAGATAAGATTCTGGGCAGTTCAGAAAACCCCCAAATCCTACTCCTGGCTGGCCTCGCCCACCTACCCCTGCCCCTCCCCACATGGCCCGTTTGGGATGCAGGTAAGTGCAGGGCATGTGTGGAGGCTGGGGAAGGTGAAAAATGGGCCACCTGGAAATTTGGGAAGGCCGGAAATGGGCCCATTTCCACCTTCCAGAGAGCCTCCAGAGCCCGGGGAGTCCATTTTCACCCTCCTGTAGACTCGAAGAAAGCTTCCAGAGCCCAGGGAGGCCCAGGGAGGCCATGGTGCATGTTGTGAATGCATAAGACTCAATAAAGATAACTTGAGCTTGGGGTAAAGTGCAGGGTTCTGGCCCTGCACTTCTGATTGGCTGTTAATGGCAGAATCGGATTGGCCCATTCCGGGGAATCCGATTGGCCATTAACGGAGTGTTCCTATTGGTTAAGGGAGCTAGCGCTCCTTGATTGTTATTGGTTAATAGTTATTAAGGTTGCCTATATAAGGAGGATTATAACTGCCATTGAGTTGAGAAGTCACTATATAAATAAAGAGCTGAAGTTCACCGTTCCAGAGGCTTGTCTCCATTCTTTCTTGCCCATGCTCCATACACAACACTGGCGATGAGGATGGGATATGGAGATGTCTGAGCTGACTGAACTGAGAAGAAACACCGAGCACGTGGCTGACAGAGCTACACGACGGAACCATGTCCGGCGGCGTCATACCACCCGCTCCGTTCGATCCAGTGCAGGAAGACTGGGAGTCCGACATGGATCGTTTCCAAATATTCTTAGAAACTAACAATTTAAAGGATGCCACAGCTGGGAAGAAACGGGCGGTATTCCTAATGCATTGCGGTCCAACCGTATTTAAGATGGCTAAAGCACTAGCCAAACCTAGAGAAGTGAAGGCGATGGATTGGGATGACCTCGAACCCCTACTAAGAGATCATTACGCACCGATCGTGCCCACGCTCGTGAGACGGCACGAGTTCTATCAGAGAAGCCAGCAAAAAGGAGAAAGCGTCGCCGACTTCATAGCAGACCTCCGAAACCTGGGAGGCCTCTGCGGATTCGCCGATTTGGAAGAGGCACTGAGAGATCGAATAGTTCTGGGATTAGATGCGCCAAGCATGCAAAGCAAGCTGATGGCGAAAGGCGACATCAGCCTTGCCGATGCCATCGCCGATGCTACTGCAGCAGAAGCAACCAGGAAGTCGGCTGTACAATTAAGCCGCAACCGCGCTCCGGTACACCAACAGACAAGCAACATCTCACCCAGGTCAGAAGGGCAGCTGTCAACGACGCACCACGAGGACCTCTCTTCGTCGTCAGACAGCGACGAAGAAGAGGTCCATCGACTGTGGTCCGACTGGGACCACCCGAAGCCCCTAAGCCCTTGCGCTGGCTGTGGAGCCAACCATGCCAGGTCCGAATGCAAATTCCGCGACGCACTCTGCCATGAGTGCGGGAAGAGAGGCCACATCGGACGGGTCTGCCGAAGTTTACAAGGACCCGGCCAGGCCTCAAAAGGGGCTAACTATCGCCAATCGACAGGAAACCGTCCTGTAAGGTGAGAACCAGTAAGCCACTCCTACAGAAACCGAGCTTTACAGCGAAAAGAGGTTCACCATACTATCACTATCGGTCACGCCTCAACCTTGGATGCCAAGAAAATCCGAATTACAGTAGCCATCGA
The DNA here is from genome assembly GCA_033807585.1 of Hydrophis major. Taxonomy (NCBI): domain Eukaryota; kingdom Metazoa; phylum Chordata; class Lepidosauria; order Squamata; family Elapidae; genus Hydrophis; species Hydrophis major. Next base: position 31,102,681 of record CM066343.1, on the reverse strand, counting down.
GAACCAGCCTTGCCACATGGAAGTCGACTCGGGATCGTCTCTCTCGATGGTGTCCTGGAAGACCCTCATGCAACTCATCCCCACGATTCAACGCCAAGACCTCCATTTCCAAAAACTTATTCTTAAGGACTATCAAGGGAATCGAATCCCTGTTGTTGGTTCCTGCCGAGTCCGGGTCTCATTCAAGAAGCACACAGCATATTTACCACTAACTATAATCGACAAAGATCGGCCTAGTCTGCTAGGTCTTCAATGGTTTGCGCCACTTGGCATTGAAGTGGCAGGCATAAACCGAGTCAGCGGAAGTGACTGGGAGGAGGACCTCATCCATGAATTCAAGGACATCTTTGCGGAAAGTTTAGGTGAGTACAAAGGGACCCCAATATCGTTCAGCCTTGATCCAAAGATAGCTCCCATCCACCTTAAGCCCCGTTGAGTTCCGTTTGCCTTAAAGCTGAAAATTGACGAACAACTCGACAAACTAATAGCTCAGGGGGTGCTAGAAACTACCGATCACTCCCCCTGGGAAACCCCAATCGTAACACCCATTAAGCCAGATGGTTCAATCCGAATTTGTGGGGACGACTGGGCCACCCTGAACCACGCCTTACAACAAAATGCATATCCAGTGCCGGTGGTACAGCATCTCCTCCACTCCCTGGGGGGCGGAAAAGTCTTCGCTAAATTAGACTTAGCTCAGGCATATCACCAATTACCTGTTGATGAAAAGACGGCACAGGCACAAACGATTGTGATGCACCGAGGTGCCTTTAAATGTACCCAGCTCCAATTCGGAGTCAGTGTAGCCCCGGAGATTTTTCAGACCCTTATGGAGAGGTTACTACAAAGAATTAAAGGTGTGGTCCCCTACTTTGACGATGTATTAATTGCTGCACCTAAAAAAAAAATCTTACGGGATCGTTTAAAGTTAGTCCTACAAAAATTCCAAGACGCTGGTCTTAAGGGGAAAAAGAATAAGTGTAAATTGTGTACAGATAGCGTTGAGTTTTTAGGGTACCTAATTGACAGTCAGGGTATTCACCCTACTGACAGTAAATTAAGAGCAATAAAAAACGCTCCCAGGCCTTGGAACAAGGCCGATCTCCAGGCGTTCCTAGGCCTCATCAACTTTTGTAATGTATTTCTACCACATAAAGCAACGGTCGCTGAGCCGTTACATCATTTGTTAGACAAGAAAGCAAATTGGTTATGGGGTCATAGAGAGGAACAGGTGTTCCGTAATGTGAAAAAACTACTGACTTCTGACTCGGTACTCATGCAGTACAATGAGACTTTGCCCTTAAATATCACATGTGATGCTTCGCCCTTCAGAGTGGGCGCCATTCTGAGCCATGTACTGCCTAATGGTAATGAAGCCCCTGTTGCATACTTTTCAAAGACACTTTCAAAAACTGAGCAAAATTATGGCCAAATCGATAAAGAAACCCTCGCAATTGTATCGGCTGTTAAAAGATTTCACGAGTATGTGTATGGCCGGGTTTTTACTATCGTGACTGACCACAAACCATTATTGGGGATAATAGCTGGAGATAAGCCGACTCCCTACATATTATCCCTCAGGATGACTCGCTGGTCATAATTCTTGGCTGCTTATAATTATCGGCTGCAATACCGCCTGGGGAAAGCCATTCCCCACGCCGACGCATTGAGCCGAGCACCGCTTCCAGAGACTCTCGACGATCCTGCACCAACGGTAACCACGTTGCAAATTGAAACACTCCACTCGCCACCATTAACTGCCCGAGATATCGCGAGAGAAACCAGACGTGACCCCCCTTTAGCACGGGTCCTAAATGGGTAGAACGTGAATGGCCATTGGACCAATTATCGGATGACTTCACACCATTCAAGACTCGACAAACGGAGTTGTTCTCTCAAAAAGGCTGTGTCATCTGGAGCGATAGAGTCGTTATCCCAGAACGACTCCAAAAAGTGCTGCTGAGAACCTAGCACGATGGCCACCCCGGTATTGTGCGAATGAAAACCCTCGCACGAAGCTACGCATGGTGGCCGGGCATTGACAAGCAAATTGAAAATTGGGTTAAAGCTTGTCAAAAATGCCAGGAAGTGAGCAATGCCCCACCAAAAGCCATCCCTACCAAATGAGAGACAACACGGGGACCCTGGTCCCGTATTCATTTGGACTTTGCGGGGCCAACCAAAAGCCACACCTTTCTTCTAACCATCGATGCTTACTCGAATTGGCTCGAGATTCACCGCATGACGAACACAACCACTGAAGCGGTTATCAAAAAATTGGAAAGACTGTTTTCAACCCACAGATTACCAGATGTTCTGGTATCCGACAACGGGCCCCAATTTACCGCGCTGTCCTTCGAGCAGTACCTGGCTGACCGCGGCATCTGACATGTGCTCACTTTGCCTGCACACCCTGCGACCAATGGCAAAACTGAGCGCATGGTCCAATTTGTTAAGAAAGCCTTGCAGAAATTAGACTACGATAACATCGACGACAAGATCAATCGAATCCTTTTTTTACAACACATCACACCTCATAGCATCACCAACAAAACTCCAGCCGAACTGCTAATGGGACGAAAACTCCGCTCCCACCTCGACCGGTTACACCCAGCTTATGAACCAGAAAAACCACTAGGATCCAGTGGCCGCTGTCGTGCCTTCCAGGTAGGCGATTTGGTATACGCTAAAAACCTATCGGGCGATCTGCTGTGGCTAAAGGCGACAGTAGTTCGTGTAACCGGCCCGAGATCCTACCTTGTACAATGCCTTGACGATAGACTATGGAAACGCCATATCGATCAATTACGATCACGGTTCCAGTCGGGCATTTCTGAACTCCCTTATGACCAAACTGAGGTGGGGGGAGATACGGAAGAAGACGAATTCCAATTAGAAGAAAATCCGTTCGAAGGGAACGATGGCGGAATAGAGACACAGGAATTGGAACCAGAGAGGGGAATAGATGCACCTCAGGGAGTTGCCGAAGATATTGGTGACGACAGAAACATGAACTCTGAACCAGAGGCGACCCCGTTGCCAAACAACGATCTACCTCAGCGAGATTGCAGCCAAATGACACAGCGAAAATCAAAAAGACTATTAAAGCAACCGTCCTACCTAAAGGACTATGTAACTGCGCCCTGTAAACAGAAGCCAGGAGGAAGGGGTGTTGTGAATGCATAAGACTCAATAAAGATAACTTGAGCTTGGGGTAAAGTGCAGGGTTCTGGCCCTGCACTTCTGATTGGCTGTTAACGGCAGGATCGGATTGGCCCATTCCGGGGAATCCGATTGGCCATTAACGGAGTGCTCCTATTGGTTAAGGGAGCTAGCGCTCCTCGATTGTTATTGGTTAATAGTTATTAAGGTTGCCTATATAAGGAGGATTATAACTGCCATTGAGTTGAGAAGTCACTATGTAAATAAAGAGCTGAAGTTCACCATTCCAGAGGCTTGTCTCCATTCTTTCTTGCCCAGGCTCCATACATAGCAGTGCAGGAGGCCAACTAGGCCACACCCACCATGGCCATGCCCACCCAGCAACCAGGCAGAGAACCCTTTGCTAAAATTTTTGAAGCACACTCCTCTCTCTCTCTCTCTCTCTCTCTCTCTCACACACACACACACACACACACACACACACCCTACATACTGCAGTAATAGGGTATATTGTATATGAGTAGCATAAGAGTTGAACCTTATTCCAATTCCTTTAGCTACATAGAAGTCTTCTTTGTTTCTCCTCACTGGTCCTCCTGATTATGGTTGCCAGATGTGAGACACTTTTCATTAAGCTTTGCTCTAGGGATCAGTTAGGACTGTTGCTTCTCTACCAGCCTCTCTGCTATGTAACAACTGTTCCTGGATCAATAGATTCTATCATAGTCACTCATGCCCTGTTTAACCTCTAAGTGGGCCATTCTAATGCACTCTATATGGGTCTGCCTTTGAAAAGAGTTTGGAAGCTTCCACTGATGCAAAATGTAATGACACAAACAGTTGTGTGTGCTCCTACAACAGCACACTTTACATCTCTGCTTCATAAGGTGCATTGGCTACCAGTTTGCTTTCAGATCCAATTCAAGGTGATTATTGTGAACTTAAAACCTTTTATGGCATTGTTAGGAAACAAAAGTTCTCCAGTGCAGCCTTTGATGGTCATATTATGGCTTCCTCTTTGATTTCCATTTGATCTTTGATTCAGCGCTATTCCAGTTAAAACCCAAGTCAATTCCATAATGCCGTTATCTCTTGTGTATCCATGCCATCAACTTTGTAAAAGATAATACTAGGAAGATTCCTACCTTTCAATAATATATTCATAATTGATGTATCACTTGATTTTAACTTTTTAAGGACCCATAGTGGGCCCACTCTGAAATTTGAGGATTTTTCCATAGCAGTAAGGATAAACTTATGTTATGAATTGAAACAAGGAAGAGGCAGTTCAGTATATTGTAGTAACTTGATTATCTGCACATTCAATTGCCCTTAGAAGGTATTTGGGGACTAATATTTTATCACTGCATTTGCCTTTGGAGGGAGTAAAGGAAAATGGTCTGCAATGGAGTGTGCTTCATTTTCCTTTGTGGGGGAGCAGGAAAAGATGATGTCCCTTCATTCAAACTAGGAAATGGATAAGTTGATTCTGAGCGCTAAAAACTGGAATAAAGCTGTTTGTTTTTAATAGAAAGTGGGACCAACTTCTCTTCATGATGGTGAAACTTTATGTGCATCTGGAAAAAAGGCCAGATAGGAAACCTAATGGCTAGCAATGAAAAGAGAACAGAAAGTCAGGCAAAGTTGCAGAGTTGTGAGTAATATTTAATGAAGGGAAATAGTAGACAATGAGCCTAACCAAGCCTGTTATAAATGTACTATAAAGATTAAACATTGCCTTTATCATCAAACACAAAACATGTACAAAGCTGAGACCAAAAAGGAATTTCACAGAAATATGGGGATATGAAGTAAATAGAACCTGAAATACAGACTCTTCTTAATTGTAAGAAGGAAGTAATATACAGCAGTTAGAAAAACTGACTCATAAAAATTTCCTTTGTCTCTAGGGAGAGTTTCTGTTTTCTTATCTCTTTTCTTGGAGGGGAAAGCATTTCTATTTTGTGCCTGTTTATATCCTTTTCATATTTTGACAAAATTAATTAGTAGATGTTACAAATGGCAATAATTGGCAACCACAAAATATCCAGATGATTTTTGATAATGTATGTTGACTGTCTTTAATCTTTATGATTCCCACAAAGACACATGTCTGACAAGCTCCCTGTCCTTTGCCATAGTTGCTATGTATATCATGTTTGATCTATAATATGCACATCTGGTCCACATATTTTGTCTTGTCTCTTGACAGGACAAGAGAACAAAGAGTAGATCACCACCATTACTGCTAAGACCAACATTTTCAAATACCTTGCTGAACCCTTATCCAATCCTTATTTGTCCTGTTGTCACCACCTCACAGCATTGCTAGAAATAGACTTCAACTATGTAAATCTGAACCCTTGCCTTTTTCATATACGTCATCCTTTAAAAAGAGGGATGGGCTTTGATTACATATTTGTAACTGCCCTCTTGATCTTTTGTGAACTTTCTGCCCCACCCCAGATAATCAGTCTATGGTTCTCTAGGTTCTCATAAACTTAAATCCTTCTCTCATGGTGATGGCACATGAAGCAGAACTTTGACCCTGATATGTTATTGTAATGATCTGTCATCAGCCTCAGTCAAGGATTGTTTCCTTTAACTACAGGTTGTTGGTTTTTTGTTTTTGTTTTGCATGAAACTCAGCATTTCAAAAGAAAGGCAACAATTTGAGAAATGGGCAGACCAAGTCAAAAGGGAACTAGGTATGAATTGTCTGAATTTTTACACAATGTTAGATTATAGCTCAGAATTCCCTGGCTTTTTCCAAGAGTTGTCACTTTGTTTTTTAAGCAGGAGAAGGAGATAGAAATCTTGTATTTGTATTGTCCTTACCAGGAATATTAGACATAAGGAAAATCCATGTTTTCTGATCACCTATCAATAGGCCTACCTCACACACACACACCACACTTCTGGAGTTTAGGAATGATGTCATCATCCTCCATCATTCCCTACTATTCATACATACAGTATGCCCCTACTTCCTGGTTTGTGTTAAGTCAGCTCCAAGATTGCTACCTACTGTACTAAACTATCTTAAGCCCTTCTGAGTAGTTGGTCTGCAGTGCTGTTTTTCAGACCCTCACTGATTGGCTTTAGCAGCTGACATTATCTTCTCTCCTCTAGCAACTCTTCTCTTTCGTGTCCATTTCATCCTGGACTATCAGCCTCCAATATTTTCCATTAGTCAGCAGCTGTTATTTCTCTCTTTTTAACTATGGTCCATTAAGCTGAGGAACATTCCACACCCCCTTTTTCCCCACTAGAAATTCATCAATTCATTCAACCCTCATTATCTCTCCAGGAGGTTTTGGCTCAGGCTTTGTGAAGCATGTTCCCTTTGTATTACACACCCAACCACATACCTACCCAACTGCAAAAGCTTTCTATCTCTTCCCTTTCCCCCCATCCCCACTGTTGTGTATGCAATATAATAATAAAGTGTGAGCTTGGAGTAAGTGCAGGGTTCTGCTTCTGCACTTCTGATTGGCTGTTAAGCGGCCGGACCAGATTGGCCCGTTCCGGGGAATCCGATTGGCCCTTAACAGAGAGTTCTTATTGGTTATAAAAGCAAGCGTTCCTAGCTTGTTATTGGTTAAACGTTACAAGGTTTGCCTATATAAGGCGGGTTTTACTGCTGTTAAAGGAAGCAAGTCACGATGTAGATAAAGAGCTGAAGTTCACCGTTCAGAGGCTTGTCTCCATTCTTTCTCGCCCATGCTCAAACTTAACACTGGTGACGAAGGTGGGATATGGAGACATCTGAACCAACGGAACCAAGAAGAAACACCAAGCACATGACAGATGGTGCCAACAACGGAACCATGTCCGGCGGCATCGTACCACCCGCTCCGTTCGATCCAACACAAGAGGACTGGGAGTCCTACATGGATCGCTTCCAAATGTTCCTTGAGATGAACAACTTAAAGGACGCCACACCAGGAAAGAAATGGGCGGAGTTCCTAACGCATTGCAGTCCAACCGTATTTAAGATGGCTAAAGCACTAGCCAAACCCCAAGAAGTAAAAGCCATGGATTGGGACGACCTCGAACCTATCCTGCGAAGCCATTATGCTCCGACCGTGCCTACGCTCATGAGACGCCATGAGTTTTATCAAAGAAGCCAGCGAAAAGGAGAAAGCATGGCCGACTTCATAGCAGACCTCCGAAATTTGGGAGGCTTCTGCGGATTCACCGATCTAGAAGAAGCACTAAGAGATCGCATAGTTCTGGGATTAGATGCACCAGGCGTCCAAAGCAAGCTGATGGCAAAAGGCGACATCAGCCTTGCTGACGCCATCGCCGATGCTACCGCAGCAGAGGCAACCAAGAAGTCAGCTGCACAACTACGCCGAAACCGCACTCCGGTACCACCACCGGCCAGCGAAATCTCACCTAGTTCAGAAGGGCAACTCGCGACAACACACCACGAGGACTTCTCTTCGTCGTCAGACAGCGACGAAGAAGGGGTCCATCGACTGCGGTCCGACCGAGACCACTACCCGAAGCCTGTACACCCTTGCGCTGGATGTGGAGCCAACCATGCCAGGTCTGAATGCAAATTCCACGACGCACTCTGCCATGAGTGTGGGAAATGAGGCCACATCGGACGGGTCTGCCGCAGCTTGCAAGGACCCAGCCAGGCCTCAAAAGGGGCTAACTATCGCCAATCGACAGGAAACCGTCCTGTAAGGCGAGCGCCAGTAAACCACTCCTACAGAAATCGAACTTTGCAGAGAGAAGAGGCTCACCATACTATCACTATCGGTCACGCCTCAACCTTGGACACTAAGAAAATCTGAGTAACGATAGCCATCAAAAACCAGCCTTGCCACATGGAGGTCGACTCGGGATCGTCCCTCTCGATGGTGTCTTGGAAGACACTCAAGCAACTCATCCCCACAATTCAACGCCAAGATCTCTGTTTCCAATGCCTCATCCTCAAGGACTACCAGGGGAATAGGACTACCCCATCATCGGGTCCTGCTGAGTCCGAGTCTCCTTCAAGAAGCACACAGTGTACTTACCTTTAACAGTCATCGATAGAGATAGGCCTAGCCTACTGGGCCTCCAATGTTTCGCGCCACTTGGCATTGAAGTGGCCAGCGTAAATCGAGTCGGTGGCTGTGACTGGGAGGAAGACCTTATCTCTGAGTTCAGGGATGTCTTCGCGGACAGCTTAGGCGAGTACAAGGGGACCCCAATTTCATTCAGCCTAGATCCAAAAATAGCTCCCATTCGCTTGAAGCCCCATCGGGTTCCGTTTGCCTTAAAATCGAAAATCGACGAACAACTCGACAAACTGATAGCTCGGGGGGTGTTGGAGCCCATCGATCACTCCCCCTGGGAAACCCCTATTGTAACACCCATTAAGCCAGATGGGTTAATCCGAATTTTTGGGGACTACAGGGCCACCTTGAACCACGTCCTGCAGCAGAATGCGTATCCAGTTCCAGTGGTGCAGCACCTCCTCCATTCCCTGGGGGGGCGGGAAAGTTTTCGCTAAATTGGATTTAGCTCAGGCATATCAGCAATTACCAGTAGATGAAAAAACGGCACAGGCACAAACTATTGTGATGCACCGAGGTGCCCTTAAATGTACCCAGCTGCAATTTGGAGTTAGTGTAGTCCCGGGGATATTTCAGAGCCTTATGGAAAGGTTATTGCAAGGAATTAAGGGCATGGTCCTCTATTTTGACGATGTATTAATTGCAACCCCTACCAAAAAAATCTTACAGGACTGGTTAAAATTAGTCCTAAAAAAATTCCAAGAAGCCGGTCTTAAGGTTAAAAAAAACAAATGTAAACTGTGTACTGACAGTGTGGAGTTTTTAGGGTACCTGATTGATAGCCAGGGCATTCACCCTACCGAAAGTAAATTAAAAGCAATCAAAAATGCTCCCAGGCCATGAAACAAGGCCGATCTCCAGGCGTTCCAAGGCCTCATCAATTTCTATAATGTATTTTTACCACACAAAGCAACTGTCCCTGAACCGTTACACCGATTGTTAGATAAAAGGGCAATTTGGTTATGGGGTTACCGTGAAGAACAGGCGTTCCAAAATGTTAAAAAACTGCTCACTTCTGACTCTGTACTCATGCAGTATAACAAGACTTTGCCGTTAGTTATAACCTGTGATGCATTGCCTTTCGGGGTGGGCGCCATTTTGAGCCACGTACTGCCTAATGGGAACGAAGCCCCTGTTGCATATTTTTCAAAGACTCTTTCAAAAACAGAGCAGAACTATGGACAAATTGATAAAGAAGCCCTCGCAATCATCTCAGCTGTGAAAAGATTTCACGAATACGTGTATGGCAAGGTTTTTACTATTGTGACTGACCACAAACCGTTGCTAGGGATAATAGCCGGAGATAAGCCGACTCCCTACATATTATCCCCTAGGATGACCCGATGGTCAGAATTCTTAGCTGCTTATAACTATCGGCTGCAATACCGCCCGGGGAAAGCCATTCCCCACGCCGATGCATTGAGCCGAGCACCACTTCCAGAAACTCTCGATGATCCGGCACCAACGGTAACCACGTTGCAAATCGAGGCACTCAACTTGCCGCCACTGACCACTCGAGACATCGCAAGAGAAACCAAACACGACCACACCCTAGCACGAGTCCTAGGCTGGGTAGAACACGGATGGCCATTGGACCAATTACCAGATGACTTCATACCATTCAAGTCTCGACAGACCGAACTCTTCTCCCAGAAAGGCTATGTCATCTGGGGTGATAGAGTCGTTATCCCAGAACGGCTCCGAAAAGTGCTGCTGAGAACTTTGCACGATGGCCACCCCGGTATCGTACGAATGAAAGCCCTTGCACGAAGCTACGCATGGTGGCCGAGCATTGACAAGCAAATCGAACAGTGGGTTAAAGCTTGTCCCAAATGCCAAGAAGTCAGCAACACCCCACCAAAAGCCATGCCTACTGAATGGGAGACACCACATGGACCCTGGTCCCGAATTCACCTGGACTTCGCGGGGCCAACCAAGGGCCACACCTTCCTGCTTACCGTCGATGCCTACTCCAATTGGCTCGAAATTCATCACATGACGACTACGACCTCCGAGGCGGTCATCAAGATTTTAAACAGACTCTTTGCAACCCATGGATTACCAGACGTCCTGGTATCCAATAACGGCCCACAATTTACTGCACTAGCGTTCGAGCAGCACCTCGCTGACTGCGGCATCCACCATGCGCTCACCTCGCCTGCGCACCCTGCGACCAATGGCCGAGCAGAACGCATGGTCCAATTTGTGAAGAAAACCTTGCAAAAGGTAGACTATGACAACATTGACGACAAGGTCAATCAAATCCTTTTCTTGCAACACATCACCCCACATAGCGTCACTAACAAAACTCCTGCTGAACTGCTAATGGGACGAAAGCTCCACTCCCACCTCGACCGGTTGCACCCTGCTTATGAACCGGAGAAACCACTAGGACCCAGCAGTCGCTGTCGCACCTTCCAGGTAGGAGACCTGGTTTATGCAAAAAACCTATCGGGCGACCCGTTGTGGGTGGAAGCGACAGTAGAACGTGTAACCGGCCCCAGATCCTACCTTGTGCAATGCCTTGACGATAAACTTTGGAAACTTCGAATGAATTTCCTAGGGCTTCATCTTCTTCTGTACCTCCCCCCCCTCAGTTTGCTCATAGGGGAGTTGCGGACTGGCCGCTGCAAGCCGCGACCGTAATTGGTCGACCAATTACGGTCGTGGCTTGCAGCGGCCAGTCCGCAACTCCCCTATGACCAAACTGAGGGGGGGGGAGGTACGGAAGAAGATGAAGCCCTAGGAAACCCGTTCGAAGGAAACGACGATTTAGTAGAAACTCAGGAAGCGGAGCCGGAGGGAGAAACGTTTGCACCTCAGGGAATTGTGGAAAATGTGGGCAACGACATAGAAGTGAACTCTGAACCAGAGGCAGCCCCACTGCCAGACAACGATCTACCTCAGCAGGATTGCAACCAGCCGATACAACGAAAATCAAAGAGACTAAAAAGACAACCATCCTATTTAAGGGACTATGTAACTGCGCCCTGAACTAAGAAGCCAGGGGGAAGGGGTGTTGTGTATGCAAAAAATAATAAAGTGTGAGCTTGGAGTAAGTGCAGGGTTCTGGTTCTGATTGGCTGTTAAGCGGCCGGACTGGATTGGCCCGTTCCGGGGAATCCGATTGGCCCTTAACAGAGAGTTCTTATTGGTTATAAAAGCTAGCATTCCTAGCTTGTTATTGGTTAAACGTTACAAGGTTTGCCTATATAAGGCGGGTTTTACTGCTGTTAAAGGAAGCAAGTCACGATGTAAATAAAGAGCTGAAGTTCACCATTCAGAGGCTTGTCTCCATTCTTTCTCGCCCATGCTCAAACTTAACACCCACTACATGATCTTTAAGCTGCAGATTCAGTTTCTTGGAATAAAACTACAGCACTGCAAAAGAAAATGCTAGTTTGTTCTTATGAAGGAACCATCCCTTCTTCCTTGCCACAAAGTTTCTACAGCTCTAGAATGAAATCTAGAAATAAAGGACAAACAAACTGTTCTCCTTTGGGTTGATTTTTCTAACACCAGGGCAATGACAGCAGAAAAAAATGAAAAAGAAGGACATACATACATGTCAAAAGAGCATATATGGGAAAGGAGGTAGGATCAAGATGTCTATTTGTGCAAACATGGTAGAGTTAAAGGAAAGAAGACCTGTCCACATAGGAGGATGGAAAGGATGAGAAGCAGGGGAAATGTGCATTCAGCACCTAAAATTATTTGATATAAACAGCTCTGGTTTCTATGCTTTTCATTACTGGTGTGAAAAAGCTAAACGTTTTGAATTTTTGCTCTTTGTAAGCTGCTTTAGTGATCTAAGAATGAAATTAGAAATGAATCAGGGGAGACTTCCGGTTTGTCAGCTTCGCCAGCAGCAGGGTTTCGCAATCCTGCGCAATCTCTGCCACGCTAGCCGTTTTGGTGCCTCCGATCCGGATGGGTTTGGAGGCTAAGGCTGCCTTGCAGAGGCAGCCGAAGATAGGGGGAGCTGGTGAGGGGTTTGGGGGTGTTGCAGACCCCCTCCCCAGCCAGCGAAACCCCCTTTTCTCAAGGCGGTCGAGCAGCGGTCTGCAATGGCCACCACAAAGAAGCCGGCAGCTGGGTAAGACTGAGCAGGAGGAAGAGGGGAGAAAGTTTACAAGAGAAAGTTTTTTGGCTGATCCAGGACCTTAAGAGGCGTTTAATCCTGAGAACTATGACTTTTTGAAAAATACTTTGTTTCCAGAGGAGGATTTCAAGTGGCAAAATTGAGGTGCTGAAAGGAAAGTTTACTCTCCTTCCCTATGGAATCAACAAATAGCCATTGAGAAACCTGTTGTTTTTTATAAAAGGTAAAAACTTGGCTTCTTGTTATAAGTGGGAAGGGAGAGGACAAAAAAAATATTAAAATCTTGCTGGAGGAGATGCCTTGAAAATCTTGAGACTAGAAATTGATTGCAACAAGGCTGCAAAATACAGATTGGGCTTTTTTTCTTTTCCCTTTCACTGATACCACCTCAGGAAGAGAAAGCGAGAAGTTTGTGCGTTGTTTGGACTGATTGATGTCTCTGGGACTTTGAGGAATTGTTTTAACTTTTGAAACATTTTGGTTGCTCTAAGAAGAACAAAGAATGGCTAAGTTATCTGATGATGAACTTAGAAAGGAATATCAAGAAAGTAAGGACGCTGTAAAAGAAGCTTTTCTTTCTTTAGAAATGGCGCTTGCTATTTATCAGCAAACACAACAACAGATGGAAGAAATAGAAGGAGAAGAAGAAAAAGAAGAAGACGCCATCTTCAGTGAATCTAAAAAATTAATTAAGAGAGAAAGGAGAAAGAAAGGAAGGAAAATGAAGGACTTAAGACTTAAAAAAACACTTAAGAAAGGAAAAAATAAGATGCAAAACCAACTTAATGTTACTGAGCAAAAGGAGAAAGGATTACAACAGAGAGGGAAAGCTAAAAAGGCGGAAGTTAGTAGAGGGGGCGGGGGTAAAAACGCCAGGGGGGATAAGAAAGGAAGGGAAAAGGGAGGGAAAAGCCACAAAGGTATGAAACAAGATGGGAAAAAATGATTTTTTTTTAGGGATAAAGGGTAAGGTACAATTTATTTAAAAAAGAAGATTCTGCAAGGTACATAAGATGGTACTATGTATTAGAAATAGAAAACTAGAATGTTATAAGAATTAATAAAAGATTAAAATATTGAAATGTTTAGTAATGACAGATTTTAAAATTTAATAAAATTGTAGCACTTGTTTTTTGAAATAGACAATTGGAATGTTATAAGATTTAATATTTAGATTTATTATCTAATTATATTAATTATTATGAATTTATTATTTTTTCTCTTTGAAGGTTAGTAGGTAGAATGTACTAAGCAGAATCAGATTGGGTATCAGGCGTTATTTTAAATATTAATTTAGGGGGAGGATAGAAAGGCATCATATTCTGATCAATGATTTCAGGAGAAATTCTTTTATTTTTCTTACTATAGGGAATAAGATAAATGGATAATTTGGAAAGAATGGACAAAAAATACAAATACAATGATTTAAATTAAAATGAATTAAATAAAATAGAAATAAGAAGAATGAAAAGCGGGGAGAAGTTATATAGAAGATATAGAATGGTAAATAAGATAGGTAATGGTATATAAGATGAGCATGAATTTAACTGAAGTCCATACAAAGAGAGGTAATCTGGGGCCAAACTACTTTCTTAAAAGAAGTTTTATATTTTTGTGTTTTGTGTATCTATGTTTTGTTTGAGAATTAATAAAACCTCGGAGGAATGTTGGATGAGAATAATGGTAATCAAGTCAGAGAGGAATGAAGATGATGACTATAAACTGGATAAATATAGAATATAATAATAGTAACAATGAAATTGAATACGAAAAGAGAAATAATGAGAAATTTGTTAAGAGATATCTATATGTTTATATTGAAATGGTGTAAAACAGAATTACGTTGCATAAAATAATATTCTACTTGACTTGTAAAATTAATAATGGAAAGAGGTTTTATGTATTTAATGGTTAATGATGGTTTGTTTGTCTTTAAAATCAATAAAATTTGTTCCAAAAAAAAAAAAGAAAGAAATGAATCAGGGAAAAAGAGACCCAGAAGATTTCCAATGGGAACATGGGAGCTGAAGAATTCAAAGAACAAGAACTTTTTGGTTTCGTTTTCAATCCAAGCATGGGGGAATACATAGAATTTGGCATGTTCTGTACAAAGGAATAATTCCAGTATCCATCTACACACATTAATTAGAATAATTAAATGTTTAAGATTGTAGGAGGCAAGAGATAAGGAATTATGCCTATCAATGGAATACTATTTGGACATCTATACATCACATTTCACTGTCCTTTGAAAATGATAGTGTGAAGTTGACAAGACACAATTTCTGCATAAATTATGCAATGTCCATCACCCTTCATTCTATATTTGAATAATTTCTCCATTGGAAGCCTCATTTTCAGGTTTGGTAGAAATATAGTTTTGAGGTATTCATATATTTAAGTTCCTTTTATTCTATTGTGAAGTAAGGTATACAAAAACTTGTCTTGAGTAGAGCTTTATTGCTGTTAATTCCATAGACAAAATTCCATATTGCTAATATAATATTTTTAATTCCATATTATTTCCCTGGCAGGGATAAAGACATGGCTTGCTTTTGTCTTATTGAGAAATGTTTATTATTATTATTGTTGTTGTTGTTGTTGTCTTTGTATTTGTCCATGACTATAAATTTCTAAGTGGTCTCCCTAAGAAATGCTCCCAGGTTTGACCTGGCTTAGCTTTTAAAAGATCAACCAAGGTTAGCTACATGCTTCCTAATGAGCTGGGCATTGTCTTTCAGCAGAATGCAACATAAGAAGCAATGGATAGAAATTAACCAAGGAGAGAAGCCAATTAGAACTAAAGAGACATTTCTTGGCAATGAGAATCAATGTGGTCCAATGTGAAACAGTTTGCCCTCAAAAGTTGCGGGTGCTCCATCACTGAAGGCTTTTAAGAAGAAATTAGACAGCCATTTGTCTGAAATGGTATGAGGTCTCCTGCTTGAGTAGGGAGTTAAACTAGAAGACCTCCAAAGCCCCTTCCAACTCTGATATTCTATGTTAAATATGTTAAGTAAATCAATTCAGATGTGAATTTTTTAAATAAACAAAATGTCTCTGAGTGTACATACATGATGTCTGCAATGCCTTCTGGTATATTTATTTTATATATTAAACATATATTTACATCAGGTAATTATGTTTCTATGGGCATTTCTTCTTGCTGTTTTTTCCTTTCCCTCCCTCCTCTTTATAAAAAAACTGTGTAGGAACAAAGAACAAAGAAAGGAGGAGAAGGAAATGCTTCTGTCAATACCCTTTCACCTTTATAATTACTTTATGATACAGATAGCAGAAAATGAAATAAAACAGCTTTCCCTGAAGGAGAACAATTCACAGGTCATTTCAAGAGTGAAATATACGAGCAGGAAAAGGACCATGGTACACATTCCCCCTTCTCTGGTGGTTTGGCTACTGCTGATGTTCGAGCTACAAGGTGAAGGATGGGGTCATGGTGGGTGGGATGCGAGAAGGAAAAGTAGGGGTTTCTGGTCTTGACAACAAGAATTTAAACAGATCTATAATGTCTAATTAGGGTAAAGCTGCAGCTTCTTTCACCTGTCCTAGAGAGCAGGGATTAATGTTTCCAAGGGGAAAAAATAGCAGTTTCTTTCCCTAATCCTAAATTCCTTGAGAGCTGGTTCAATGTAATTTCATCAGAGTAGGAATGCAGATGCTCTACAATCTCAAAGATGTTTTGGAAACAAGAGGTAAAAAGAGATGGGCTACGCACAGCAGTCTTCCTCAAATTGGAATCTTGAAAATTTCGTTTATAACTCCCATTATTTCTTAGCCAGGATGGTCATGAGGCTTGGAGTGATTTGGGAATTAAAATCCAACAAAGCCTCAAACTATTAGGCTAGCTAAAAGTTATCCTACAGAGCAGCAGAAAAAGTTTTCTTGCATATTTGTGGCAACGTAAAACATTTGTTTTTCAAAAAGAGACTGTTCACTGAAATCCCATCTGGGTGCTTAGAAATGGTGGCTGAGAACTGTGGTGTATGTAGATTGAGTTTAGTTCCTGTTTTAGTCATTTTAGTTCATTGACATGGGAAATAAAAAGCAGAAGTTTTGTACTGAAACCCCAACCTCAGTGATATTCAGAAGTGAATCATGTCTGTGGTAAATTAGAGAACAGAGAAGGAGAAACATAGATTCTGAAGATTTGCTTTTACTGTGTTCATATCCTGCCTTTTTCCTATTAGTTTGAAATCATGAACTGGAGACCTGTTTGGTATTCTCATACCCAATATTGAATATCTTCAGACCAGGAGAATTACTGGAAAAGGGAGAGATCTCTTAGTGGCCAGGAAATTTATTTTAGAAAATTTCTTTTTGAGAGGCAGTAGCTTGTTTTGGAAGCTATAAAAAAACATGAGCTATGAATAGGGAGTGAATTTCAGGGGCTTTTCCCACTATAGCAATGAAGTGCTTTCCACCCATGCTAAAGTCAACAAAATTCTATAATATTGTAATTGTTATGTATTAACATACCCACCTGCAATTGGTCAGTCCATGGCGGCAGGAAATTTGAAGAGCCATCATTGGCCACAGCCACGAGCAGCCCGACTGTAAAAGGGCTGCTGCGGTTTCTTCAGTGCTCAGTCCTAGAATGAAGTAACAACTGGTTACTATGCTGGTGTCTTGAGTCTCATTCCCGCAATCTAACACTGGTGACGTAGGTGGGAATCTGAGACAACCAGTGAGTACACAGTGACCGACAAACACTGGCAACTCATCGAGATGAAATGGCTTGAAATAACACGCCACTCACACCGTTTGATCCAGCAACCGAAGACTGGGAATCGTATTCAACCGATTCCTCATGTTCCTCAAAGGGAGCGACCTCAATAATATATCTGAACACAGGAAGAGAGCCATCTTCCTCACACATTGCAGTCCCGTCATATTCAAGATGGCCAAAGCATTAGCAGCACCCACCGACATGAAAACGATGGCCTCGCCAAACCTGGAAAGAATATTGAGGGCTCACTACACATCAACCATTTCCTGCCTCATAAAACAACATGAATTTTATCAGCACGACCAAAAAGAAGGCGAGAGCATTGGTGATTTTGTTGCAACTCTGAAGGACATCGTCGGAGCGTGCGAATTCATAAACATGGATGAAGCCAGGAGAGACCGAGTGGTCCTGGGACTGAGAGATCTTACACTACAAGGTTGACTATTAACAAAACCCAAAATAACACTCAAGGAAGCAATAGAAGAGGCTACCGCAGCAGAAGCAACACAGAAATCAGTGGTGCCATATGGAAAATGAATAAAACGCCTCCGGAAACCCCTAAAAACACCCCCACAATCCACCACAAGGACATCGAGTCCACATCGGAAGATGATGAGGAAGGTGAAGGGGTAAATCAACTCCGTTCGGAACAGGGCAGAAGGGACCAGAATGTAAAAAGAAAGAAATTTCGTTGCGCCGGCTGTGAAAGGAACCATCCACATTCCAAGTGCCGTTTCCTAGATGCAATCTGCAAGCATTGTGAATGGCGGGGATATATTGCTAGGATATGCCGAGCAAGAAAAAACAGCCCTAGACAAAGATGGAACACCCCCCCCCCCCCAGAGAGAGGGAGAAGCAAACAGGGAGCTGTTGGAACCAAGACAATTGAAACAGGCGAGGAAAAGAGACAAGCAATGGAAGAGATGAAACACACCAGACGGTGACCATCGGACACTCCAACATGACAAATGCCAGGAAAGTCTATGTCCAGATAACCATAGAAGGCCAACCCTGTTGGATGGAAGTGGATTCAGGCTCATATTTGTCAATGATATCATGGGACACTATAAAAAGACTGATCCCAAACAAACTGGGAAGAACTCGAAAGACAAACACTGACACTGAAAGACTACCAGGTAAACAAAATACCCATAGTGGGTACTGGAAAATTCAAGGTAACATTCAAAAAATACACCAGAGTCCTCACACTAACCATAGTCGCCCGGAATCGGCCAAGCCTACTGGGATTCGAATGGTTTGTACCATTGGGAATCGAAGTCATAGGAATAAACAGTATCACCGAGACAGAGTGGGAAGAGGACCTGATGGAAGAATTCCAAGACATGTTCGATGGAGAGCTGGGCAATTACCAGGGGTCCCCAATTTCCTTTAATCTAAACCTAACCATAGCCCCCATAAGGTTAAAGGCAAGGCGGTCCTTTCGCACTCAAACCAAAGATCGATGAGCAATTGGATAAACTCATCGCGCAAGGGGTTCTTATACGAAGACAAGAGCAAATTGACCATGCAAAGTGGGAAACACCAATTGTTACGCCAGTTAAATCAGATGGGTCTGTGCACACCTGCGGAGACTACAAAGCAACCCTTAACCATGCGCTTCAACAAAGTGCATACCCTGTCCCAGTGGTACAACATCTATTACATTCCCTTGGGGGGGGTCTTTGTGAAACTAGACCTTGCACAAGCCTACCAACAATTACCCATCAACCCCAAAACACCAGAAGCCCAGATAATCGTAACGCACAGGGGGGCATCAAATGCAACAGATTACAGTTTGGTGTCAGGGTCGCCCTAGGGGTGTTCCAGAACTTAATGGAATGCCTATTGCAGGGGATAAAAGGGGTGGTGCCATATTTTGATGATGTCTTCGTATAAGCCAAGGACAAAGAACAATTGCAGGACTGCCTAAGGGAAGTCCTAAGTAAATTCAAGGAGGCAGGACTAAAAGTAAAAAAGGAGAAATGCCAATTAGCTGCCAGCAAAGTTGAATTCCTGGGATACCTTATAGACAGCAAAGGAATCCACCCCACAGAAAATGAAGTCAGAGCAATCAAGGAAGCCCCCAGACCCGCGAATAAAACTGATCTGCAAGCTTTCTTAGGACTCATTAACTTTTATAATATATTCCTACCACAGAAAGTAACCATTGCGGAACCACTACACAGGTTGCTTGACAAGAAAGCAACCTGGGCCTGAGGGCAACAGGAAGAAACGACACTCCAGGAAATAAAAAACTTATCACATCAGTCCACGTACTAATACAATACAGCAAAACACTCCCAATAACCCTAACCTGCGACGCATCTCCTTTTGGCGTCGGCGCTATCCTCAGCCACGTATTACCAGATGGGAAAGAAGCACCCATAGCATTCTATTCAAAACCCTGTCAAAGCTGGAGCAAACTACAGCCAACTAGACAAAGAGGCATTGGCTGCTATCACTATAATAAAGCGTTTCAATGAATATATCTATGGGAGAACTTTCACACTAGTCACAAACCACAAACTACTCCTGGGCATCATTGCAGGAAACAAAGCTACACCTTACATACTGTTACCCCGAATGACACGGTGGTCGGAATTCTTGGCATTTCTTGGAGAAATGCCAATTAGTTGCCAGCAAAGTTGAATTCCTGGGATACCTTATAGACAGCGAAGGAATTCACCCCACAGAAAATGATATCAAAGCTGGAGCAAACTACAGCCAACTAGACAAAGAGGCATTGGCTGCTGTCACCGGAATAAAGCGTTTCCATGAATATATCTATGGGAGAACTTTCATACTAGTCACAAACCACAAACTACTCCTGGGCATCATTGCAGGAAACAAAGCTACACCTTACATACTGTTACCCCGAATGACACGGTGGTCAGAATTCTTGGCTGCCTACAACCCAATTTAACATAGCAGCCCAGAAAGGACATAAATCATGCTGATGCGTTTAGCTGTTGCCCTCTACCTGACATTGAAGATAACCCAGCACCAACCACATTGAACCTTCAAATAGAGACATTAGAAAACCTATCCATAGCAGCAGCAGACATCGCTAGAGAAATGACTAGAGACAAAATCCTGGTGCAAATTTTAAATTGGATAGGAAAAGGATGGCCAGAGACTGAGATCAACAAGATCGCCAAATCATTCCGGAATAGACAAACAGAACTCTCAATGCTGAAAGGGTGCATACTATGGGGGGATCGGGTAGTCATACCGGATGTTTTAAGGAAAAGCATACTAGAAATGCTACATGAGGGACACCTGAGTATTGCAAAAATGAAATCCCTGGCAAGGAGTTATGTATGGTGGCCAGGAATAGGAATAGATAAGGAGATAGGGGACTGGGTGGCAACATGTATATGCTGCCAGGAATCTAGGCCAACACCCCCCACAGCACCAAAACACAAATGGGAAACATCAAGGGGACCATGGTCAAGATTACACATCGATTTTGCGGGCCCAACCAAAAGATAAACATTTCTAATAGTTGTAGACACTTACTCCAAATGGCTAGAGGTAAACATTATGTGCTCCACCACAACAGAAGCCATCATTAGACAGCTCAGAAAACTTTTTGCAACACATGGATTGCCGGATGTAATTGTATCCGACAACAGCCACAATTCATGGCAACAATATTCGAGGGATTTCTAGCACAACATGGGATAAGGCATGCACTGACAGTGCTGGGACACCTGTCGATGAACAGTTGGGTGGAACGCATAGTACGTTACACTAAGGAAACATTACAAAAGCTGGGGCCTGGGGACACAAGAAAAGATAGATAAGCTACTAAGCATAGAGCACATGTCTCCCAGTGCTACAACAAATAGAAGTCCAGGAGAGTTACTAATGGGGAGGAAACTAAGATCACACCTAGACAGAGTGCACCCCACATATAGCCCAGAAAAACCAGCAGACTCCTCCAGTAATTGCTGCACATTTCAAACAGAGGACCCAGTATACGCAAAAAATCTTACGGGGGAACTATTGTGGATACCGGCGAAGGTGATGCAGATAACAGGACCCCGTTTGTACAGGGTAGACACCATGGACAGGAGGAGCTGGAAGAGACACATAGACCAGCTCAGATCTAGAGTTACGAAGGGTGACCCAAACCGAACCACGGAATAGAGGGAAGAATCTTCAAATATAATCCATAGGGGAGGGGGGAAACCCCTTAAACAAACAAAACAAACCCAAGGAAGAGGGGGGAGACCCCTGAAACATAACCATAAGGGAGGGCGGAGACCCCTCAAACAGATAAAACACAAGGAGAGAGGGAAGTGGAGACCCTCCACGAGCAAGAACAACAACAGAACAAACTCTGGCAACTACAAACACACAATAACCACTACTAACATTAGCCCTGGTTGGAAAACGCAAGCACATACCTGGGACCAGGGAAGAAGGCAGATTGGGGAGACAGGAACAAGTCCAGAAGGATAGCAGGGAAGCAGCCCCTGGCGGGAGCAGCCAGGCCAACTCAACCGGCCAGGAAATTCCTGGCGGGAACAGCATGGCCGACTCAACCTTCCAGGTGGTGCCAAGAAGAAGGACGGGAGGTACAACAGATCCTTCCGAACAATCCAGAGGCCAAACCGTAACTGAGTTGCACAGGTCCAGTTGGACCCATAAAAGCCCCACCTACCTACATGATTATGTACAATAGGTGAGGCTCAGATTGGTTAGACTGATCAGGCAGTGAAAGGTGTTATGTATTAACATACTCACCTGTAATTGGTTGGTCTGTGGCAGCGGGAAATTTGAAGAGCCATCACTGACCACAGCCACAAGCAGCCCGACTGTAAAAGAGCTGCCTCTGTTTCTTCGGTGCTCAGTCCTAGAGTGAAGTAAAGACAACTGGTTACTACGCTGGTGTCCTGAGTCTCATTCCCATGATCTAACAGTAATCCTAACAGCTCTACTGTATGCTGCTTCTATACTTGTTCCTGATCCCCTAATTTTCCTCTAAGGATGACAAAATCCATGAGGGGGGAGGGGGGAGAAAGTGAGTGAGAGAGAGAGAGAGATCCCATTTTAACACTTAAACAGCCACTGACAATTTAAGTCTACCTCATTTATAGGTAAAGCGATGTCATTAGGATGCATTAGGGGGGAAATGCTTGTACTGCACCATGGTTAGCCATAAAGCAGAATATTTGCAGCTCAAGTTAAAATGAGTGGTCCTTGCTGTTGTCTGAGCTTGGCAGCAAGTGAAATAACTTGCAAATGTTTCATTATCCAAACTAGGTAACAGCATCTGTGCTGATTAATGAAATGTCTGCAAAAAACCCAACTAAGCTCAGAAAGAACCAAGGAACCCTCAGAGTAGTTAACAATAAAAGTGTACAGAATGTACAATATACAAAAAGATCCTTGTCCATTGATGCTTGATTTTTTTTAGTGTTTGGAAAGGGTTAGGCCAAATGTATAAGTCTGATCTGGTAGAGCTGTTTTCCACAACTTGACAATTTAAGATATATGGACCAACTCCATGAATTCCCAACTAGGCTGGCTGGAAAATTCTATGAACTGAAGTTCTTACATTAAAAATTTGTATTAAAAATTTGATGCACCCACGTACTAATTTTGAAAAAAGCAAAAAAATTATAACAATCAGAAAGTACAGTTCAACACTGGATTTCAACCAGCCAGTCTTAGAAGGCCCCATTTACAAAGAATAGAGAGGGAAATGAAAATAAAGGAGTTATTTTTTCTATGCTTGACTGCACCTCCAGGGAAGTATTCCTGCAAGATTTCGCACATGAACATCTGCTGTTTTGATGCAAGAAGAAAGTGCATTCTCAAAGAGAACCCAAGTAATATAATGGGCCCAGTTACATAAATTTTGTACAGGTGATCTTTGATTTAGGACCAAATTGGGACCCAAGTTTTGGTTATGAAGTGAGGTAGTCTTTAAGTGAATCGTCAGAAGACTGAATCAAATTTTATGCCCAGTTTTCCATAGTTGTGAATCATCATCATTAAGAAATCACTCAACTGTTAAGCAAATCATTTCTACCATTGATATTGTTGGAAACCAGCTGAGAAGGTTGCAAATTGCAATCATGTGAACACAGAACATTGCAACTGGTCATAAATGTGAGCTATATGCCAAGCACATAAATTGTGATCATATAACTGCCAGGGTGGTGCAACAGTAATTACTTGAAGAACAGGTTGTACATCACTTTTTCAAATGCCATTGCAACTTTGAACTTTTGTTAAATGAATAAATCAATAACTACCTTACACACATTTATGCAAACATAACAAAAATATTTCAATCCAAAAGTTAAATATTTATTTTTAGTTTATTTTATTTTATTTAGTTTATCAAGCACATATGAGAAAACAAGTATAAGTATGAACATAATATATAAATGTTAATTTTTTGTACTCATATAAATGAGTACAAATAAATGGGAACAGTAGGACAGGGACAGTAGGCATGCTGTTGCACTTATGCATGCCCCCTTACAAACCTTTTTGGAATCGAGTGAAGTAGACAGTTTAAGGTTAAAGTTTTGGGGGTTTGAGGATGTAACAAATGAGTCAGGTAGTGAGTTCCAGGCATTGACCACTCTGTTATTGACTTTGTATTTTCTGCAATCGAGTTTTGAACAGTTTACTTTGAGTTTGTATCTATTGTTTGCTGAAGCTGAAGTCGTCATTGACAGGTAGCACATTGTAGCAGACAATTTTGTATATTAAGCTTAGGTCAGACAGTAGGCGGTGTAGTTCTAAGTGGTCTCAGTCCAAAATTTCCAGCTTGGTGGCATAAGATATTCCATTGCAAGCTGAGGAGTGGAGTATTCTTCTCGAGAAATACCACTGGACTCATTCAATTTTATTAATGTCCATTGTACATTGGATTCCATGCAGATTAGCTATATTCAAGAATTGGTCTGGCAAAGGTGGTTTAATCTTACCAGAGAAGAAGCTTCACAAAATTAGGTTAACAATTTTAATGCCTTTTTAGCAATGCTGTTACAATGAGCTCTGAGTGTCATGCCCATCAGAATCTGATTCGGAGGGGGAGGCTGAGCAGTTAACAGGGAGTGAGAGTGTGGCCAGTAAGTGTCTGCTAATTCCATTCAGTGCTTTCGGTGCTATTCTTAGCTGCTGAGATTGTGTCTCACTAGCCGCTATAACCTGTTGTGTTATTTCTTGTTTGGACAGGGTCTCCCCCTTCCTCTCTGGGTGAGTCTGTGGGGTCTCCCCTTCCTCTCTATTTATGCCCATGTTACTCAATGTCCCTCAGGTTCCTAGTTGATCTATGTGTCTTCTCCAGCTTCGGACATCCATTGTGTTGAACCTGTAAGAACAGGGCCGTTACTTGGTCCACCTCGCCAGCACCATAGAGGTTCCCGTTAGGTTTTTAGCATAAGCTGTATCACCTGTTTGGAACGTCCGGCATTTGCTGGATAAATCTAGGAGTCTGTCTGATTGTATGTGGGGTGTAATCTGTCTAATGGTGATCTCAACTTTCTTCCCATGAGTAGTTCGGCAGGGCTTTTATTTGTTGTTGCGCTGGGTATTATGTGCTGTATGCTTAATAATTTATCTATTTTCACTTGTGTGTCCCCTGGCCCCAGTTTCTGAAGAGTCTCTTTCGTGTATTGGACCATGCATTGCACTTGACCATTTGTCGATGGATGTCAAGGTGCCTATAGGGAATGACATATCCTCTTCTGTGCTAGAAAACCCTCAAAATGGGTGGCCATGAACTGGGGCTCATTATCAGATGCAAGTATGTCTGGCAGGCTGTGTGTGGCAAATAGTTTCCTTAGGTTTCTAATGACTGCCTCTGTTGTTGTGGACTGCATGATGCTGACTTCCAGCCATTTAGGATATACATCCACAATGATAAAAAAATGTGTGCCCCTTTACTGGCCCCACGAAATCAATATGTACCCTTGACCAAGGCCCCCTTGGTGTTTCCCACTCATGGTTGGGTGCCATGGGTGATGCTGGCCTGTGTTCCTGGCAAACCTTGCAGGCAGATACCAGTGTCTCTATTTCTTTATTCATCCTTGACCACCATTGCTCCTTGCCAGGGATTTCATTCTCACTATCTCTGGATGCCCCACATGCAGCATTTCCATTATATCATCCCTTAAAATCTCAGGAATTATTACCCGATCCGCCCACAGTACGCACACTTTATTGATAGTTCCGTTTGCCTATTCTGGAATGGTTTAGTTTCATCAGCTTTTTCTCTCTCAGGCCACCCTCTCCCTACCCAGTTCAAAACGCACACCAGTGTTCCATCTTTAGTGTTGCTCTCGCAATATTGGTTCCTGTTACTGGTGTTTGGTGAAATGTTTCTATCAGGAGTATGGTTGTCGCTGGTGCTGGATCCTCTTCCTGGATGGGTAGAGGGCATCATTGGGTAGGATAGGCATATATCCTGGATGGGTAGAGGGCATATGTTTGGTGAAATGTTTCTATCAGGAGTATGGTTGTCACTGGTACTGGATCCTCTTCCTGGATGGGTAGGGGGCATTGACTCAGTGCGTCTGCATGGTCAATGTCTCTTCCTGGCCTGTAGATTAATTTGTAGTCATAGGCAGCCAGGTATTCTATCCAACAAGTCATTCTGGGGGACAAAATGGCCGATGTGACTCTGTCCCCGCGATGATGCCCAAGAGTGGTTTGTGGTCTGTGACTAGTATAAACTTTCTTCTGTATACGTATTCGTGGAATTGCTTGATTCTGGTGACTGCAGCTAACATTTCTTTGTCTAGTTGGCTATAATTCCGGTCCTGTTTGGATAATGTCTTTGAGTAGAAGGCTATTAGGGCTTATTTTCTGTTCAGTAAGATGTCACTGATCACGCCGACCCCGAATGGTGATGCGTTGCAAGTTAATATTAATGGTAAAGTCTCACTGTACTGGATTAGTATGCGGTCTGATGCAATTATGCTCTTGATCTCTTGGAATGCTGCTTCTTCTTTTTGCCCCCAAACCCAGGCTGCTTTCTTGTCAAGCACTCTGTGGAGTGGCTCTGCCACTGTTGCCTTCTGGGGTAAGAATAATGGTAAAAGTTAATGAGACCAAGGAAGGTTTGCAAGTCTGTTTTGCTTGTTGGCCTGGGGGCTTCTTTGATTGCTTTAATTTTACTGTCTTCCTTTCACTGTCTATTAAGTAGCCCAGGAATTCTACCTTGTTGGCTGATAGCTGGCATTTTTCCTTTTTTACTTTTAACCCCACCTCTTTGAACCAGCTTAAGACTGCCCTTAAATGTTCTTGTAATTGTTCTTTACCTTCAGCTGATATGAGGACATCACCAAAGTAAGGCACCACTCCTTTTATTCCATGCAATAATTGTTCCATGAGGCTCTGGAATAGCCCCAGGGCAACACTAATCCCAAATTGTAGGCAGTTACATTTGAAAGCTCCTTGGTGTGTTATGATTGTCTATGCTTCCGCCGTCTCAGCATCTACCAGTAATTGCTGGTAGGCTTGTGCAAGATCAAGTTTTGCAAAGATCTTCCACCACCCCAGGGAGCGTAAAAGGTGTTGTACCACTTGGACGGGGTATGCACTCTGTTGTAGTGCACAGTTAAGGGTCGCCCGATAGTCAGCACCGATGTGCAGAGATCCATCTGGCTTTATAGGTATGACGATGGGGGTTTCCCATTTTGCATGGTCTATGGGTTCTAGGATTCCTTGGGAAATGAGTTTATCTAATTGCTCATCTATTTTTGGTTTAATCGCGAATGGAACTCACCTCGCCTTTAATCTAATTGGGGCTATGTTTGGGTCTAGGTTAAAAGAAATAGGGGACTCCAAGTCCTTGCCCAATTTTTCATCGAATACTTCCCGGAACTGCTCCATCAGGATGTCTACCCACTTGCTTTCTGTGATGCTGTGAATTCCAGTGAAATCGATTCCCAACAGCTTGAGCCATGCGAGTCCCAGCAGGCTTAGCCGGTCCCAGTCAACCACGGTTAATGGCAGGATTCCAGAGTAGTATTGGAAGGTCACTTGAAATTCACCTATGCCAATGACTGGAATCTTGTTCCCTTGATAGTCCTTTAGGGTTATTCTTTGTTTGTTCAACTGGCCCTTTGTCAGGTTGGGAATTAGACTTTTGATGGTGTCCCATGATATCATCAACAGAAGAGATCCAGAATCCACTTCCATCCGACATTGTTTACCTTCTATTGTGACTTGAACGTGGACTTTGCCGTACTGGAGGGGCCCACTGTCACAGTCTGGTGGATTTCGCTCCTCGTTGTGGTTGACTTGTTGCTCCATCAGTTCTGGCTGAATTGGCTCTGGCAGTTCTTGGGTTGATTGTCTCGGTAACTTGAAGGTATGCCTTGTGTTGGCCTTCTGCTGCTTGGCTTGAATGCTCGGCATGCCCTCACAATGTCCTCCTCGCTCTCATCATTGGCAGACGGCATCACAGAAATGGCATTCCGATCAGAGGTGATTTCCCTCACAGCCCACACACCAAAATTCCTTCCACTTCTTTTCTTTTTTTTTTCTGGCACCTTTCTGGGTGTAATTAGTTCACTTCCTGATCATTGGCCGATCCTGACTCAGACTCAAGGTCCTCATGGTGAATGGTGGCGACCTCTTTCTAGGGGGGTGCGGAGTCTTATTCATCTTCCTCATGCCTGTGGCGGACTTCTGGGATGCTTCTATGGCTGATGCTTCTTTGATGGCCTCCTTTAGTTTATTTTAGGCTTTGTTAGGAGGTGGCTCTTTAGTGTCAGGTCCCTAAGTCCGAGAACTACACGACCCGTCATCATCTCGTCCGCATTCAGGAATTCCCATGCTCTGGCAAGGTCCCTCAAGTTTGCAACAAAATCACTGATGCTCTCTCCATCCTTCTGGTCTCTCTGGTAGAACTTGTGTCTCTTGATTAGACTGTAATGGACCCTCAGAATTCTCTTTAAATCTAGCCAGGCCATTGTTTTTACATCTCTTGGGGCTGCAAGAGCTTTAGCCATCTTGAAAATGGTAGGGCCGCAATGCGTGAGGAAGACGGCTCATTTCCTCTGTTCTGTAATGTTCATCAAATCGCTGCTTTCCAGGAACATCTGGAATCTATCAACATAGGATTCCCAGTCCTCAGTCATCGGGTCGAATAGTGTGGGTGATGTATTGTTCCTGGCCATGTTGAATTCTTTGTCTGGTTGGTTAGCCATGTGTTCATGGTCCCGCTTCTCTCAGCATCTCATCCTTGTCGCCCGTGTTAGGTTGTGGGTGAGATATCACGCAGGAGGCTCAGATTGCTTAGCTTCTTTATTGCATTGTTCAGGACTGTTCCGTCAGCCATGGCAGCTCCTTTTACAGGTGAGCTGCTCGCAGCTACAACCAGTGATGGCTCTGTAAATTCCCACCATCACGGACCAAGCAATCAGGAGTGACTCTGTAAATATCTATAATTATTTGGTTTCGTTGAGGCTTACCTGAGTTCCTGACATCTTCCCAACTATGTGTGTGTTACTGTGCTTTCAAGTCTGCAATTCCTTCTTCTGTCCTGCCACATTAATTACTGCAGCTTGGCTTCTTTGGATTTTTAGTTATAGTTTATATATACTTTGTTTTCAGATTGAATTTCCTCCATTTAAAGACTGTTCCTGGGAGAGTTTTTCTCCAGCCTGGACATTGGGGGCAAAATTGGAGCTAATAAAAGGACTCTTCTTATTTGACTGTGTTGCTTTTGTGCCACACCCCAGGTCATCACACTGGGACTTAGATCTTTTGAAATGAGTACTCCTAGGTCCTTGACAGAGTGAGGGTCATCTACACAGTTGTTTCCTCCCAGTTTGTATTTAGTGTTCTAATTTTTGTTGCCAATGTGTAAGACAGAGCATTTGTTGGTTGAGATTTGAAGATACCAATTGTTCGACCATTCTGACACACAATCAAGGTTGCTTTGTAGGGCAGTATTGTCAGTGGTGTTAAATAGTTTTATGTCATCAGCTAAGAGGACAGTTGCTTTTAATATGATCGCAAAGGTCATTTATGTAAATTAGAAAGTGTGTGTCCTAGAATGCTGAATGAGAGTGGGGCAGTGGTGACCTTGGGGACACCACTGTTAACTGGTGCTAGGTTCGATAGAGCACTCCTTATTTTGGCTACTTGTTGCCTGTTTGACAGGAATGCAGCTATCCATTTGTGCAGTGATCCAGAAATGCAGTAGTTTGTTGTGTACCACTGAATCAAAGGTTTTGTAAAAGTCTATGTAAATTGAGTCTATTGTTTTACCCTGGTCGAGTTGTGTAGTCCAAAATGTTTTTGCAGTGTAGGAGTTGTAGATTACAGGACAAAGTTTTCCTGAAATTAAACTGTTTGTTAGAGAGTAAGTTGTTTGTCTCTAAGTGGAGGGTAATGGATTGGTTGATGATTGATTCCATGACTTTGCAGATGACATATCATAATGAGATTGGTCTATAATTTTCAACTAGGCTGGAGTCTCTCTTTTTGAAGATAGGAATAAAATACTTTTATATGGCTATAAATACATATAAATATATAAATATTAATATAATTTATATTTTATATTTATCTTTTATATTGATATAAAATATTTATATTTTATATCAATATAAAATACATTTGCTTTTTCCCAGAGTGATGGGATCCTAAAGTCCCTAGAAGAAGCCAACATGGGATTACCACCATTCAATCTACAAATGAACACACTCCTATTGTCATTTTCCAAAATTAAAATCAAGTACCTAAAGATCAAGTTCTGACACACCCAAGTTGAAATTCGGCATTGCATGCACTCTGACATTTCTGCTAGAAATGTAAACCTGCAACATGATTGCCAGGCATATTTAATTTTATAACCCACTGAGAAGAGTTTGCAGTCAAAGTCTCTTGGATATACAGTTCTTTCTCTTTTTGTAGTTTTCTATTCTATTTTTGAAATAACTTTCTTTTGTTTTTGTTTCTTCAGGTGCTGCTAAGGTAGAAGCAGGTAGGTGTTATCCTTCAGTGGAAAACCTTTCTGCAAAGGAAGAAATGGATATTAAATTGCATAAAACATTAGAGATTGTACAGACTTAAAAGTTCCAACCAATCTTCTTCAGTGACATTGTTAATGGCCCTAATTATTCTTTTCAGATATTCTGCTGACATACAATATAGACTTTCATGCCCCACGGTTGACTGCTGATGACTACACAAATACATCCATGTGATTTTCCCATGGAAACATGGAAGGGATTTGTCTTTGACTTTTTCCGTGACATTTTCTCAACTTCCCAATCTAGTTTACAGTATTGGATGTGCTAGTGGTTTCCTATCTAAATTTTAACTGAGGCCCACACATCACATTGACGTGTTATTAATCAGAAACAAGCAAGATTTCTGCCTGTGGACTAGATGAATCCCGAAGTATATAATTTAAAAATATAATTTTGGATACTGATAATCCTGGTTATCAAATATAAAACCACTTTCTCCAATCTGATAGCCACTAAACACGTTGGAGTATATAGCTTCATCACCCCCAGCTGTAACTGAAGGTACTCACTGTCAAACACAGAAAAAAGGCTTAAGTTGGTAACATATTAGGGGATTATTTATCAAATCTGAATGTGGACAACCAATAGCTCCAAGGCTACATCCAGC
This sequence comes from Hydrophis major, assembly GCA_033807585.1. NCBI lineage: Eukaryota > Metazoa > Chordata > Lepidosauria > Squamata > Elapidae > Hydrophis > Hydrophis major. The sequence continues at coordinate 31,071,969 of CM066343.1, read as the reverse complement.
CCAAATCCATTTTTCCAGACTTCAGAATCCCTTCTAGGATGAATATTGAAAATTAACAATTTTGTTATTCCAAAACAAAATCACTGGACAGCCTAAAATAGACTTGAGATTGTTTTAATAAACAAATGATAAAACTGGAAGAATAGAGAAACACTCACATGCCTCCATACCTGATGTAGTTTTGGCTATTTTGCACCAATGCCCTATTTTTGCAGCTCTGTGTCATTTTCCAAAGTTTTCCAGCACTGTTCTGTAGCATAGGCATTAGATTCTAACAGCATTCAGGCAAGATTTTCATGCATAATGTGGAATGTTAATAGAAATATTTCAAAGCAAATTAACATTAAAAGGGAAAATAGTAGAAATGTTTGCCAGTAGAAATGTTGTTGGATGGTCATAGTATTCTTTTTGCTGCAAATCTTCTTTCCTCCCAGCTTGTGGGCAGCCTGTGATATCACGGATTGTTGGAGGGCAAGCAGCTTTTGAGGGGACATGGCCCTGGCAAGTCAGCATTTTTCAAGCCAACAAACCCATTTGTGGAGGTTCCCTCATCAGCTCCAACTGGGTAATATCTGCCGCTCACTGCTTCAATTTGTGAGTAGACATTAGAACATTAGACACTATGGCACAGGCATTGCAGAGATTTGCTCCAGAGGAAGCTGGAAATTGGGCTGAATGATTCTATCATCAGAGTTGTGGGTCTCAAGAAGTACAATCAAGAAACTAAGGAAAGGCAAAAGAAGCATATTGTTGGGTGTGGTGGTTGATGGTCTTCCCATCAGGCAGAGCAACAAGACTGCCTCAGGCAGTAGTTGCTCAAAAGATACTGAAGCTACCATATAATGCCAGAAAAATAAACTGGGTCAGTCACACAGGCTTTTTGAAACTCCCCTAAATTAGCCAGCTAGATGGAGATAAGATAGATCTTCCAATCCATTCAGCTTCTATACCAGGCTTGTCAAACTGATGGCCTGCTGTCCAGCTGCATTACATGCAAGCGACACCCACTCTGGCTCCGCAAAGGCAAAAATTGTCACGATACGTTGTGATAGGTCACATGACGCAATCAAGTTTGACACCCATCTTCTATACAGTAAACGGAAGTGGAGGGCTTGGCCTCACTTCCACTGATGTGGAAGCAAAGTGGCAGAGTATCAGAAAAGAGGAATACAGGTAGTCCTTACCTTATGACCACAACCGAACACAAATTGTTCAGTAAGAAATTTGTTAAGTGAGTTTTTGCCCCATTTTATGACTTTTCTTGCCACATTTGTTAAGTGAATCAATACAGTTGTTAAATGGCTAACAAGTTGTTAAGTCAATCTGGTTTCCCCATTGACTTTGCTTGTCAGAAGGTTGCAAGAGGTGATCATATGACCCCAGAACACTATAACCATCATAAATGTGCATCAGTTATCAAGCATCTGAATGTAAATCACATGACCTTGGGGATCAAAAGTGTGAAAAATGGTCATAACTCACTTTTCTAGTGAGTAACTTTGAATGGTCACTAAGTGAACTGTTGTAAGTTGAGGACTACCTGTAGAAGAAAATAACCTCTCTTCATTTTTAAACCTAAGATGTCAAACTTTGCAAAGTCCACCCAAAGGCAATACTTTCTGTTTAAATCAGTGTTTCTCAACCCTGACATCAACTTGATGCTAGCTGGGAAATTTTGAAATTAAACTTCATACTTCTTAAAGTTGTCAAATTTGAGAAACACTGGTTAAAACTAAAGGCACCTTAAAGAGCATTTTGTATATTTTTATAGAATTGTATTTAGATAGTTTTAGCTTTTAATATTGTAAGTCTCCCAGAGTTACTCTGTGGTAAGTTAGGTAGCCAATAAATTTGATAAATAAAGTGAAAATATCCCAGAGAAAAGCAGAGTCAGACTATTATGCTTTTTAAAAATAAAACACATTAACAAATATAACATGCAGTATTTCACTTCTTTCAGAAGACAGCTTTTTTTCTTTGATTGCATTGAAAAGAATCATAAATTGGCCCTCAATAATTTCTCATGTACAAGGATTCAACATCATAGCTTGAATCCAGGGAGAGAACAACTTTATTGACTCTTTGCAAGAAATAATGGAATATCATGGACATTGACGATGCATAAGAAAAGTTATTTCCTGAGTAGCAATAACCTATCCATGGCTTTGCAGTGGGGGAGAAATAGATTCCCTACGCACAACTGGATCCAGGAAACTTAATCCACTATCTTAGTTGTGTACAACAGTAATTTTAACTAAAGAATTGATGAGTTTTTAGCTCCAAGGGTATGAGTCATAGTGGCACAGGTTAGAGTGCAGTACTGTAGGCTACTTCTACTGCTTGCTGGCTGCCTGTAATTTGGCAGTTTGAATCTCACCAGGCTTAAGGTTGACTCAGCCTTCCAGCCTTCCGAGGTCGGTAAAATGAGGACTCAGATTGTTGGGGGCAATATGCTGACTGTAAAGTGCTTAGAGAGGGCTGTAAAAGCACTGTAAAGTGGTATGTGTCTTATTGCTATTCACAAATATGTTTTCAAAAAATCAAGATAGCAATTCTGAGAGTGAAAATTCCTCTCGTTTTTTATATGGGCCATATAAAGAAGCATATAAAAAGTGAACTGAATTTGGATCAATCTGTCACAGTCGCAATCTTGGTTGATGTTTTTTAACCACATTCTGCAAACACTCATGCAAAGGCTTATATTTCACTTTTGATTCTCAACTTTCAGTCCTGAAGCACCCTATGAAATACAGTTGGGTGCTTATAAACTCCTGGACCCTTCTCCTAATATGGTGACATTGGATGTTAAACGTATCATCTCCCACCCTGACTACACGAAAGATGAGGCCTCCAGTGGGGACATTGCTTTAGTGGAGCTGAATTCCCCAGTGACTTTCAACAACTATATCCTTCCCATCTGTTTGCCAGCATCTTCTGTGGAGTTTCCTCCAAATACAAAGTGCTGGGTCACTGGATGGGGGCAGATTGTGTCTTCAGGTGAGGAAACCTGGAGGAAGCATGTTTAATTGTTCTCAAAGAGACCTAGAAGGCTGGGTTATATGTGATGTTTGTTTGTTTGTTTGTTTGTTTGTTTGTTTGCTTGCTTGCTTGCTTGCTTGCTTGCTTGCTTGCTTGCTTGCTTGCTTGCTTCCTTCCTTGCTTCCTTCCTTCCTTCCTTGCTTGCTTGCTTGTTTTTTCCTTTCAGGTGCCCAGCCATACACATCTTTATTTGGGAAAAGAAAGCTGCTGAGGTTGCTTTTCCTATGTGGGTTTTAAAGCCTTTCCATAGTCTTCCTCAACATGACTTGATGCGTGTTGGTTGCATCATAGAAAGCAAAATCTTTATGAGAGTTGTCATGGACTAAAGTAATGTGATCCATGGTGGTGCAATGGTTAGAATGCAGTATTGCAAGCTAATTCTGCTGACCTATTGATTCTCATAGGCTCAAAATTGAATCAGCCTTCTGTCCTTCCAAGGTCAGTAAAATAAGGACTTAGATTGTTGGGAGCAATATGCTGACTCTGTAAGCCATTTAGAGAAGGCTGTAAAGCATTGTGAAGCAGTATATACTGTAAATCTAAGTGCTATTGCTATTGCTAAACTGAGTGAGGAAGTCCATCTCTATGAAAAGTTTCGTTTTATTGAATTTGTTTTCAATAAAGAAGCCTTACAGAACTGGAGAACTAAAGAATTTAGGTGGTGTCTATCAAATGAATCTATACATGGAGAGATGGTAAAGAGAATGTAGATTTCAAAGTACAGATGAATTGCTTGCACTGACCTGGAAATGGTTAGAGTACTAGTTTGGAAGAAGCTTTTTGAGGTATCATTGAGGGCAAACTAATGGAAGTCTTTTTTAAATACATCTGTTTAAAAAAATGGGGAGTACAATTTTTCATGACTCCAACTATATACAATAACGAACAAGATTACACAAGTTGCAAGATATATTCCACACATAAGTGCAAATTATAAACCTGCCCAGATCTTGCTGAAATACATTAGATTTCCCAGAATCAGTCATCTTCCTGGTTGGGACTGCTAGGAGTTGTGGTTTAGCAACATCTGGAGGTCTACATATTGTAGATAAATCTGTTGTCTTTGCATTCTGGGAATGAAAATTGTCCCATTTTTCTCTTCTACAGTAAACTTGCCACCACCCCAAATCCTTCAGGAACTGGAAGTACCAATCATAGATCGCAATACCTGCAACAATCTCTATAACATAAGCAAAAATTATCAGTTACAAACTGATGTTGTCAAAGCTGATATGATCTGTGCAGGGTACAAAGAAGGTGGAAAGGATGCCTGCCAGGTAGGATATTCTAAAATCTATTCTTTAGAGAGTCAAAATGACACGCAAAGATAAATACTGGACAACTAAAAGAAAGTTGTATAGGTATCTTCACGGTTCTGGAAGGAGTTAAATGTATTAGGCATTTGTTAAACTGATTCAAAAGACCAGGAGTGCAAAAATATGGGCCACAATTTCTTTGGGGTTCTTCAGGCTAAAAGTAACCTGTCTACCTCTCTTCAATGATAAAACTTTTTCAAATACATAAAAAAACATCTGCACCACTGGTGATCTATTCTTGGGTGCTGATCTTCCTGAACATGAAGAGAGAAATGGTCACTATTCAAAGTGATATTAAGTAATATGATCCATCAAGATCTAACTCTTTTTGAGTAGGAAATTGTGGGGAGGAGGGGTCATAGAGAACAGGTGCCTTGAGGCAAAATGGATGACTTCAATCTTGAAAAGCAAAAATGGGCTTGGCCTTAACCACTTCTAGAATGGTCCTTGAAATGCAATGTAAAGCTTGCTGTGACCCTCAACCTGATGGAAAGTATGAGGCCCTGGTGAAGACACAATCAGCCATGGAGTCTTTCTTTCCTATCTTAGAGAAGCCATCCTCTAATGATCAGTTCTCTTTTACCCTCTGGAAGAGCAAAGGGAAAACAGGTTGAAAAAAAATCTTAATCAATAACCATGTAAGTTTGGGAGTGTGGGGCAGTCAGTCATTCAATTTCATATACCTAGAAAAAAGCTTTATTAAACTCGGTTATGTTAATTTATGAGTAGGCCATCCTGCTGTAATCATACAATATGCTTAATTTGTTTAAAGAAATAACCTTTTTTTACAATACACTGAATCATAAAAACATCAAAGGGGCTGGGTTAGCATGATACAGAATGCAAAGCCACAACAACACTCAGCCAATATAAAAGCTTTAATATTAGGAAATTAGGAAACTATTATAAAAGCTTAAATATTAGGAGTATTAGGACCTAATTGTAAAGGTCATGAGGGGCTTAAGAGCACAGTGGGGATATAATGGTATGTGGGAGACAGGAAGAACAATCACAGACCAGGCAATAATCAGATAAGAGGCAGCTTATCTGAATAAATGGAGCATGACAAGTGTCTCAGAAGGGACCATGGAGAAGAGATGTACTTCCAGATTGATAGATTGTTAATGTAACCTTACAATAAAAATAGAGTTAGACCTCCTGGGTATGCATCTTGTCTAGGCTATTTCACAAGGATGACAGGATGAAAGTAGTTTTGGTGTACATCACTTCCCACAGCTGCTTTAAGAAATTGCAGACATGGGCCACATCCACAGCCTTCATGTTCCAAGGCATTTGGGAGGATTCAAATTCACAGTGCTGCTTAACATGTTGTCTGTATTATTCCCATCATAATTGAGAGACAGCAATACATATAATCTCTGGCACATTCTACCTCCCAATCAACTTTGGCAACAAGGTTGAAGGAAGATGCAGAAATTATTATTACATAAGTGAGTATTTTAATATTCATTTTTACTATCAAATTTTGGAATTGTTGACCTAAGATTTTTCAATTATATTTTTTACAGCATCTGTAAACAGAGATTGGATTTCTAAAAGTTTAAAACAGATGAAAAGTGTAGTCCACATCCAAAAGCATGCATGTGGTCACTTCCTGTACAATGGAGGTCAATTGCTGATTGACATCAAGATTTGATATGTACTTACTCATGCCCTCAGGGTTCAATAGGATTTACTAATCTACTCAGAAGAGGAATAGTTAACTAATCTGTTCTCAGGAATTTCACTGAGAGCAAAAACAAATATAATAAATGTAATACATGCCAATAATTTTGCAATCTTCCAAAACTAATAAATGTCAATAAATCCATTCCTTTTCAGTAGAATATACCATAAAATTCTGCTCTAATTCTTTCCACTTTTTTTTTCAAATGAAGAAAACTTGCTAGCTTTAAGGAAATTGAAGTTCTCTTTCAATGATATATACAGGTTCTCATCTTACAAGGTATTATTTCCCATCAGCAAAGTTGATGGTTATTTTAAAAAATATTTTAAAATTAAAACTGGTATGCTACCATCAACAAATTTAGGATATAGTAGGGAAAAAAGGACATGATTTGTTTCAAGTTATATAAAATTCTTCAGATTCTTCAAATTAAACTACATCTTGCCTCCTGACTTCATGGGAAAATCTTGGTAGTTTCTTGGCAATTTCCTTTGGCAGGGAAGATGGCAAGTCTCTTTGTTAAGACTTCCTGCATTGGCACTCACAGTGCCATCCATCCTCCAGCCTTCCTGCACTATCACCAGACCTCCAAGGCTCCCCCCGCCCCCGCACTTCCTGCAACTCTCATGCAGGCACCCTCTCAAGGCCTTCCCCAGCCTCATTCACCTACCCCCCCAAAGCACTCTGCCTCCCTGTGCTCATTACCTAGGACTCCCACCACTTTTCACTTAACCTGCATGTCTTGGGGTTACAACAATAACTGGTACTGCTTGGATTACTATCACTAAATGATACAGTCCTGTGACATCGCCCTTTACAAACACATCACTTAATGACAGCGATTCCAGTCCTAATTACCACTGTAATTTCAAGGACTACCCGCAACTAAAAAAAAAAAAAACTCACTTGAAATTATCACGGGTGTTTTGCATAGCAGCTCTTTCCATGGATTAGGTCCATATGAAGTGGATAGAGTTGGAGAAACTCTCAGAATGATGCCATTTAATTCTCTCTCTTTACACATGGCTCAGTGTGTCACTTGCTGGCCAAATACCAGGCTTTAGCTAAGGTTTCCTCTTGTGTTTGCTGCCCAGTACACTCCTCATATGAACACGAGCCCTGATATGAATATTAGGCCTGGGAAAGATTGCCATATTTTGCCTAAAGGTGCTTTAACATCACACAAACGTGACTGCCTTCACTGAGGTGCAGTTTTAGTGCTATGTATCTCATTGAGAGCCAACACTCTGCATTATTTTATTTTTTTTAAACAAATTTTATTAATTTTATAAAAAAAGTGCACAAACAATCAAGGCATAACAGCTCACAAATTCTTTTCTAAAAAAAAAATAGTAATAATTAAAGAAGAAAACCAATAGAACATAATGATTCCAAATTATAATATCAATATTTAAGTTATCTATTTAACTTCATATCTTATCCCAACTTCTCCTTTTCATTCTAATTATCCAAATTATTTCTTGCTAATTAAAATTTTATTGCCTTTTATCAACATATAAAACACAAAACATAGAAAACATAACAAAACCTAAAACATCTTTTCTGAAGGCTGCTTGATCCCAAGTTAAAACTCTTCACACAGACGAAATTTACACATCATATTCACTTTATATATCCTTTCATATCTTATTACCATTTTCAATAACATTCCTTGTCTGTTCTATTTCCAGCTATCCATTCATCTTTTTTCTTTTATTATACTTCTCCTATACACTAATTGGAGTGATGCCTTTAACTCATTGCCCTAACTTAAAAGTACTTCATATAACACTTAATTTATCTTGGGATTCTGTTTAGTACATTCTAAAATTACACAATAAATTTTATAAAAAAGATTCTACTCTAGATACACATATAAAAACACAATCTTATGTACCTTCCAGAATCCCCCTCCCCTTTTTTTTCCCTTAATTAGATTCACCCATTGTCTCTAAATAAGCTTTTTTTCTTTAAATCTTGCTTCCCACCATTGAGGCTTCTCCTCCCCCTTCTCTCTTGCTTATTCTTCTCCTTGCTCTTTTTACCCCTTTGTCTCTCCTCCTCCCTTTTCTTATTCCCTTTCCGTTGCTTTCTAACCTTGCATCCACCTTTCCTCTCATTTTTCTCTTTTATGGTTGTTTTTTTTTCAAACCTTAAAATCCCCTTTTTCTTATCCTCTTTCTCCTCCTCCCCGGAAAAAACCCATTGTTCATCAAAGATGGCTTCTTCTTCCTCTTCTTCTTTGTCCCAGTCATTCTGCTGCATAGTCAACTTTTCATTAGTACATAACGCCATTTCTAAACATTGAAATAAAGTGCCCAAAGTATCTTTTCCATCTTGTTCTTCCTTTTTATATTTTTGATATTCAGTCTTTAGTTCATCCACAAGTGATGCAATCATGAAAAGAGAAACTTTTCCCAAAACAACCACCCAAGTATTTTTAATCAAAAATAATTCAAAAAAAGTTCCAAAAATTAATACTTTTCTTCCTTCTTCTATTTCTCTTTCTGGGGTTACTGTTTAATCAAAGAGGTCCAATTACCATATATCTTTCTTTGGGATTCTAGGCAATCTCCTCCTTTTTCAATTTCTGCTCCAATTTTTTTCCTCTCCCTTCCCACTTGCAACATCAATTTTTAAATGATCAGAAATCCATACCTCTAATAAAGGTTTTCCAATTTCTTAAATTTTTAAGTCCAATGTCCAAGAAGTCTTTTGTCCCTTGGCTTCAACTTTCAAAATAGTTCACCTTCAGTGCCCAAATAAATTTCAAATCTTCATCTGCTGTTTCTATGGGGTGGGAGAGTGAAGAAAAAAAAAGTTCCCTTTAACAGCTTCTCCACCGCTTTCCGATCTTCTTAGGGATACAATGTATCCTCCAGCAATTCAGACAGTTCAGTTCTATAGTTTAAAAGATGTTGATTGACCCGGCTCAGCCAGCACTTTCACTTTTCTTGCTTCCTCCAGCACGATCTTACCCGGTTGCAGGCTTCTTCGTGGCGGCCATTGCTGACCGCCGCTCCACCACCTCAGGAAAAAGGGGGTTTTCCGGATGAGGAGGGGGTCTGCGACACCCCCCAACCCCCTGTCCGGCTCCCCTCTCTCTTCGGCTGCCTCTACAGGGCAGCCATATCCCCCTGACCCATTTGGATCGGGGGTACCTCGGTGGCAAGCGCAGTAGGAATCGCGAACAGTCGTGAATTCCTGCTGCCACCGAAGCCACGCAGAACCGGAAACCCCACTTTGCATTATTTTTAAAGAGATCCCTCAGCACATCCCAGTAACCGGAAGAAGTTTCTATGCCAGTCCAGAAGCAAAGCCAAGAGATGAGACAGATTTACTTCTTCCTTTAGAAATTGGGAGTCTAACTCTAAGTGATGCGGGTACTCTATTTTTCTTATCTTCATTTTTAAGTGCTCTGGTTTTATTGTATTGCGAAAAGTTGCTGGGGTACATCCACAGTTTCGTTGTACTTGTACAATGACAATAAAGTTCTTGTTATCTCATCTTAACCATTAAGGGGATTTAATCTAGTCTTTCTGCATGCAAATTTTATTGCACTGTGGCAGTTCCTTGTCTAGAAGGAACCAAGGGGTAAAAGTCATGGGTAAAGCAGTGATTGTATATTGAAATAGTAACTACAGGAAATAGATGTGCTGAAAACTTCATTCTTATTCCACTGAATATTTTTTATCAGGAGGTAACCCCTTTGTTCTCTTTTTTCTTCACAGGGCGATTCTGGAGGACCCTTAGTTTGCAAATCCAATGGGGTGTGGATACTGACTGGGGTGGTGAGTTGGGGGGAAGGCTGTGCTCAACCCAACCAACTTGGCATCTATACATCAGTGCCTTTCTATCTAGATTGGATCCAAAGCAATATAAATAGTGGTGGACTTTCAAACTTCCCCAGGGTGACTCTTCTTTTGCTGATTTTTGCACAACTCTTCCTATGAAATACCCACCCTCAATCACTCTAGACGGGTGTACCAGCAATACTATGAAGCTACTTTCCTTTCAGCAAGCTGTTGACCAAGGGATTGATCATGTCAGATTATTTTGGGAAAACAAGAAGCATATATTACAATATAGCTGCTTAAGTTCACCACAGACTGCAGAAAAGCAGGGTTTCATCTGTTCCAGTGAGAGTCAAGTACTATGAAATATTGACCAATTTGGTAGGGAAAAGAGGGAAATGATGAAAATCTCACTTATCACATAAGATCTAAGATACTAAAGTATGTTCTGCCATCTGGTGGTGAAATATATAAATATAAGCACTTGGTTACTCTTGTGTTTTTGTTCCATTGTAGCACTTCTAAGTCTTGGTTTTAAAATTGTTTAAAACATTTGCACTTTACCTAGCTTCTTCTAGGTAGTCCAATGTACTTTTCCATTATTAAATGGGTCCATACAACCTATTGGTGCCGGATGTTGCTTAGTTTTACTTACCACATATGAATGTAAACAATTGTATTGTAGGAAGTTAGCACCCACCCTTCTCCTAGAAAATTGAAATATCCTAGGAAATATTTAAAAGGCAGAATATTTCCCCTAAAAAGAGTAGAAACCCAGAAGCAAAAACTCACCCCAGAAGAAGAAACTTACCCCCACCTTTGTTAAATGGTGGGGCATTAAGGCCTGGGCCAGAATACTTTACATAACAAAGATCTCCAGGTAAAGCTATAGCAATTGCCAAAAGCCCTTTTCAGTGCATCATCATCCAGCAAGGCTCAACCAAGCCTGGAACTCAGGACAGCCTACAAGTTGCCCCTGCATGGCCCCATGGGAGTTTGACAACCAATCAGAACACAAGCTCCAATTCAAATCCCAACAAAGGTTATAAAACCCAGGCACTCTCAGCATTATCAGTCCTTTCTTGATCTCTTCCTTCACCTTGAAACATGTGATTGATCATCCTTCCTTTTCACTTTAAGAACTCCAGGCCATGTGGTCCTGTCCATCATTAAACCTTCCAAACAGCCACCATGTTTCCAGTGTCTTTTTCCCCATTTGGAACTGAACCCAGAAGGATAATTCTTCCAACAGTATTTTGTACACAATGTTTATGGTACTTTTCAACTGGGGCCATAGAATCTATTGGTGCATGATGTAGTTTGGGCTTTGCTTAGCACATGTTGTGAATCCAAACAATTGTATTTTGTACACAATGTTTGTTTTAGCACAGACTGCTAAACTGACCACTGTCTAAAGAGTTGAAGATGATGACAAATATCCAAGTATCTCTTATTGATATTCTATTTTAGTGAAGTTCATCGAGCACTATCGGTAGTATGAGCTGTATCACATTTGACTTTGGAAGGATGACAATATTTTTATGTTGGAAAACTTATCTATGGGGGGGGAGAACTTTCAAGTCTTTCTTCAGTATGCTAAGCTACTCAGAAAATGAGGAAACAGAAGTTTTGAATTTCTACAGCCTTAAATGACAAATCCAATTTACATTATAGGCTATTAGTCAAAAATATGACTGCATTATAGTTACAGATTGGAAATGTACTAGATACACATGGAAATGCAGCTTTTTCTTTGGCAAACAAAATGTTAGGATGACTCAGATGTGGCAACCTACCCCAATAAGGCATATCTCTCAAACTGTGAAGCATACCTCCCTTGGAAGGTGAAGATCACCCATCCCTCTCCGAGAAAATTGAAATAGCCTTGGAAATATTAAAAAGGCAGAATATTTCATCTAAAAAGAGTAGAAACTCAGAAGTAGAAGTTCTCCCCCACTTTTGTTAATGGGCGGGCCATTAAGGCCTGGACCAGAATACTTTACATAACAAAGATATCCAGGTAAAACTATAGAAATTGCCCAAAAGCCCTTTTCAGCGCATCATCATCCAGAAGATTCAACCAAGCCTGGAACTCATGACAGCCTACAAGTTGCCCCTGCATGGCCCCATGGGAGTCTGACAACCAATCAGAATACAAGCTCCAATTCAAATCCCAACAAAGGTTTTAAAACCCAGGCACCTCAGCATGTCAGCCCTTCTTGATATATATCTTCCTTCACCTTGAAGCATGTAATCATCCTTCCTTCTTTGGAGCTCCAAGCCATGTAGTCTCCTCCATTAAACCATCTTTCCAAACAGCCTCCATGTTTCCAATGACTTTTTCCCCACTTGGAACTGAACCCAGAAGGATAATTCTTACAACAGTGTGAAGAACCTCTTGACTACATATTTGCAATAAACCCACCTTTTTGAAAGTTTAATTAGTGTTTCCATTGTTCTTTTGGGTTCGTTTTGGTGTTTGAATTTTTGGGAGGTTTACATTAAGATTACATTAAAGGCAGGTGTGATAACACCTATTTTAGGTGTACAGGAACACAACTCCTTATTTTTTTAAGTATTTCCCGATAATTCAATGATTTGTTATACAGCACAACTGGGGAAACGATGGGGACGTGGTTTCGTTTTCTTACAGGTTGCGTGCCGCTGCAAAGCACTGAAAAAGCCAAAATCCCGAATATGCAGCCCAGAATCATGAAACTCCATGTTACAAAATGGGGCTTTATAGACAAGCCACAAATGCCCTTCTCAAAATGGCAGCCACCGTCCTACGTAATTAAATATATGGAGCCTTGCACTTGACTTTTGAATCACTTTTAGTTCGGAGAGGCCTAAAACGGGAATTACTTCCTTAAGACAATTCCCATTTTATTCTCGCCACCATTCAGTGTTAAGCTTATAAAAAAAGATTAAAGTCCTTTCCAAAGAAAAAACAAAAACCCACAAGCCGCGGCAAAAAAAAAAAAAAAAAAAACACCCCGCAAAGGCAACGTTTAACTTCCGCACTCTAACGGAAGCAACCATAGAGAGTAGTCGAGTCACGAAAGAAAGCCCTTGGAAAGTGGCGGCACTAAAGCAGCGACGACCTTCCCAAACTGGGCGAGGCTTCAAGTTGCCTCTCCTAAAATGACAACGAGCGCTTCCGTGTCGTTGACCCGTCTTTTCTTCCGGCGGCTGCTTCCGCGAGCGCTTCTATGGGCCGTCTATGGTCTTTTTTTTTTTTTTCCGACCGAAAGCCGTAAGGCGAGCGTCGAATGGAGCGCATGCGCCACAGTATTCTTTCACCCCCTAAACCGGGTTGGGTTATATATCGAAATTGCAGTGCATGTTGGGAGACCGGGGGTTTTGCTGCTTTTTCCTCTCTGGGGGGTCTGGGCTGAGGCTGCATCTGCAGAGATGGTGAGTCGGGGAGGGCAGCCGCCTATGGGAGCGGGGCCGGGACCGACCGCGACCCTCCTGGAATCACTGTCCTCGCTCCTTTGCCTTTCTTTCCCAGGAAGAGGGGTCCCCATTGCCCTTTCGTGGGACGCTTCTCGTCGTCCCCTCCGATCTCTTCCCCGACTCCGTTTTGTGAGGACGCTATCCGTGCTCCCCCGCCGCGCATCGCCTTTCTCGACACCCCGAAAGGAGCCGGCTTAGCTCCCTTTCCCCCGAATGGTCTTCATCGGGTTTCCTCTGGTTCCGCCTCGCCCGCCCGCCCCTCACCTCCCAGTTCGCTTTATCGTCCCAACAGCCCTGCCAGGTGGGCTCCGAGAAAGGTTGAGGGCAGCCCGGTTTTACGCAATGGAGACAGAGAGGTTTTCCCGGTGGCTGTGGGTGGCGCTGATCTATCTGGCGCTCCCATCTTGGGACTTCCAAGACGCCACCCTCGTTTATTCATTGCAGTCGTTTTGTTATTTCCTCCTCTCTGGTGTTTATTTTTAAAAGGAACCCAGAAAAGACTTCGGTTAGAAAGACTTTGATAAGTTTAGCTTGGAAGGGTTGATCTCCCAAGGAAGTTATAAGGGAGCTTCTGGATGCTTTTGGCATCCAGGCTGCTTTGTACGAGGAAAAATGGAAAATTAATAAAGAAAAAATGACTTTCAATGTGTAAAAAGTTTCCCTGCTTCTGAGTAAAAGTACCCAGTACACCAAACTGTACTTAGTACACCAAATTAGCTCTTAACAGTATTGCAAACATAATAGTTCTAAACTTCTAGGTACTTTTACTTTCTAGGGCATAGTATGAAAAGACTACACAAAACTGGAAGTCACCTCCAACCAATGAACTTGGCCAAATTCTTTGTTTGGGGCTTTTACCCTTTCTTTAAGATGCTCTCCAGGAACTTTGGACTTCAACTCCCATCAGCCCTTGGTGATCTGGCCCCTGGCACTGGGAAAAGTGTGAACAAAAATATGCAAAAAGACAAGTGCTGGGGGTTAATGCTACCTTGAAATGGTTAAAACACCATTACTGCTTCCTATCGACTCAAAAGGAAGCTGTTAAACCAGTGTTTTCTTAAGTTTAGAGGCGTAGTATAACTGAATGTTACGATTGCAACATTGTAAGAGCCAGTTTGGTGTTGAGCTTAAGACATCAGACTAGAAAACAGGGAAACTGTGTTCCAGTCCCACCTTGGTCACTCAGCCAGGTGCATGACCTTGGGATGATCACTCTCTTTCCAGCCCTAGGAAAGGGGCAGTAGCAAGCCATTTCAGGAAAAATTGCCAAGAAAACTGCAGGGATTTGTCCAAGCAGTTTCTAAGAATCAGACACAATTGAACAGAAGTAAAAGTACTTCAGTCTTAATATATGTATAAGAGACCCACCTAAAGTTATCTATGAATATCCTGTCTCAGGAGGAATTTGAGCTTGGGCATGTCATGGCTTATTTGGTATATAAACTCTGATGTCATGATTTTGGATTTGATTCAATCTGTAACCTGCCTTTCTTCATCATATTAATTTTGCCTTTATTATTTTTATAAATATCTCAAGGCAGCTAATCTATCTCATGCTTCTTTATCTTCCTATATTCTTTCAACAACAAATTGTGAGTTGGACTGTGAGTTACAGGCCCAAAGTTTCCCTTCTGGCCTTCATGCCTGAGGTGGTAGCAGAATTCATAGTTTTTAACCTGGGGCTTAACTATTAGACTAATAGACTCTCTACATCACATCTCATCTCCACATCCTACCTGTTTTCCTCCTACAAGTTTGTAGAACAGGGGTCTCCAAACTTGGCAACTTTAAGACTTGTGGACTTCAACTCCCATAATTTCTCAGTCAGCCATGCTGGCTGGGGAATTCTGGGAGTTGAAGTCCACAAGTCTCAAAGTTGCCAAGTTTGGAGATCCCTGCTGTAGAATAAGATGGATTGAATCTGACTCTCTCCAGTCCAAGTTCAACATCTGAACCTTAGGAGTGAATCAAAGACTTGGTTTGTATAAAATAGGGTGATTTAAACATTAGCTATGAAAGGTTACCCTTTATGATGGGAACAAGTTAAGTTGCCAGAGTGTTTGCATTCTGAATGGGCAAGTATCTAAACCAGAGGTCCCCAAACTTGGCAACTTTAAAACTTTGATCTAAACTAATTATGAGATATTTGCCACAAGTAAAAGAACTTTGGATAACTTCTGAAATAGGATCAAGAAACATACAATAATAGTTTAGGGAATCTTGCAAATGTGAAGACCAGAGTTGCTAATACAGGTTTACATTATATATGAGAACCATTGTTTTGCAAGAGCTTTTCCAAATTAGTGCCATCTATATATACTGGACTACAATAGCTGCCATTCTGTTGTTATTCCTACGGTACTGACTGTGAATGATGGAAGTTGTCAACCAACACATCTGAAGAGTATCTATCACACTGAAGAAGCCTGGATTCTCTAAATCAATCTGGAAAATCTAACATCTGTCATTCTTCTGCCAGGTTGCCTTTTATTAGATTCAAAAATTGTACTAAGCCAAGGTTTGTTTAACAAATTAACTTGATTTGTCCAATATACTTACCGATCAATATCTAATATGTTATATATTCTCTGGTATTTATGGAGGGTCTGGTAGCATTGGCTACCTGGAGTGCCTTCTGTGGTTTTAGCTAACATGCCCAGCTGCATATCTTTGTAGAGAGGAGCAATCTTGCCATAGTCATTTGTGATCCTGGATTCTGTCTGGAGAAAACAACTGGAATACTCTGTATGTAGTTTAATAGAGAGACTACCTACACTTATACTCACCTGAGCCTTAAAATAGTCCATAAGAACTAGTCACATGGTTATTAGTTGGCAAGTATTAGAAATAGAATTGTGGTATATTGCGAAAGTAAGATCATTAATGGCTCCATCTGTGGCAATGCCTGAAGGACGATTACATTTACTACAACTTCAGGATTCTGAGGTATTAAGCTGGATGTAAATGACAGTGCTAATTTTAGTATACAATTGTTAACGACTGCTGTTTTGTTTATAGCAAATCTCAATTGGCTGACTCTCAGAAGACCTCAGAAGCAACAACAAAGTCTGAATGTAGGCCATTTTTTCAAACTGGACTCATCTGTTGCTTGGCAAATCAATCTGAATAGTATACACGTATTTTATGTATATTACATAAATGTGGATGTAGCAAACACCTGGGAATAATTCTCAATTGTTCAATAAAATTGAGGTTTTATATACTTTGTATTTTATATTTTGGAGAATAATTGTCTATCTTACATACCAAGTTGAGGTTTTCCCATTGTATAAAACTATGTCATTATCATTGTTGATAGTGATGGCTATCAATTACGAATGCTACAGATTGCCTAATATTATGAAACGGTCTGTTGTCCAACAGGATGTCTTTCTAATGATCCGACGTCACAAGACAACTATCTTCACAGACGCCAAGGAATCCAGTACAGTGTATGAGCTGAAAAGAATTGTGGAGGGGATTCTTAAAAGGCCTCCAGAAGAACAGAGATTATACAAGGTATGGGGAGCTTATTATAGAAAGTACTATATCTTTGGACTCTTAATAAATTATGGCATTACACCAAGACCTGCTGTACTGGCTATCCTGCTCTCCTTGATCAGTTCAGAAGTTATATTAATTTTTTGAATCTAACAAAATTGCTGCTTTTGGGAGATACTTCCATCTGAGATCCTACCCTATTAGCCTTCCAGAGAGCTATGAACTCCTGGCTTTTCCCATAAGAATTGGGTTAGGATATGAGTTGAGCTGTGAAGATAATTGATTGGCACCTGGGGGAAAGACATTTTTGGTTTTAACTTTTTTTAATGGATTGTTGCAAGGTGCCTAGAGTTGTCATATAAGACGGGGGCCATATATGTCCGGTAAATAAATAAATAAACTATTGGGTCTTCAGCACCCAGTTGTATTTTTAGATTGTAGATTTCCCAGGAGCTCTAACCTCATACTTCATTTTTTTTAGTAAGATCAAAAGTAAAAGAAAGGAGGAAGATAGCAAATGGTTTCCAGTGCACAGTGGTTTGCAAGTAGAGCAGTTTTAGTGGGGGGAAATTCAGACTCCTTACTACAGGTATACCTTGACTTGAGCCCAAAATATATGTTGTTAAGTGAAACATTTGTTAAGTGGGTTTTGCCCCATTTTACAATCTTTCTTACCACAATTGTTCTTACCACTACAGTTGTTAGGTTAGTAACACAGTTGTCAAATGAATCTGGCTTACCAATTGACTTCATTTGTCAAAAGGTTGCAAAAGATGATCACATGACCTTGTGACATAGCAATGGTCATAAGTTTGAACCAGTTGCCAAGCATGGGGATGTTACAAAGGTCAGCACAGTCCTAACATTTGAGATGTATTTCAGGTGTAGATCTAAAAACATCTGCTGCAGCAGTTAGAGCTGAACTGGGAATTCATACAATTCATGCACTATCCAAAATTAGAGCATATAACTACTGGCACAAAGTCAATGAAATGGAGACTGATAGACTCCCCAAGTTATATCTACTAGAGAAAATAAAATCACAACCACAAATCTCCCGGATCGCTAAACTAACATATTTTGTAAGAAGTGTGGCCTTCCTGTCTCTTGCATAATAGGAAAATGATTTTTTTTAAACAGCTGCCTAAAGAATTAAGGATATAGAAGCACAAAATGATACAGCTATCCTTAGTAAGGTGGGTAATTTGAAATGGCTGAACAATCGTACTTTTCAAATAGGCAGCTATTTAAAGTTACAACTGCCAAAACATCTTAGGGAGATATTTACACGAATGAGATTTGAACAGCTTGACACAATGGTCATTCTATACGCTACAATGGACCCCTCTGCATTTGCGGAGTGGCAAAGGTAGAAATCCTGGCTCATATCCTATTTGATTGTTTCCTGTATAAGAGGATGAGAGACAGGTACCTTGGTTTATATACTAAATGAATGACCCATTGGGATCCCCATATCAAAACAACTTACCTTATGTGCGGCCAGAATCTGAAAATAACATTTAACACGCACAGTACTTAAGCAGAATGGTTTGGTTAAGATTGGTATATGTGGGACTGATTGGAGTAGATTGTACGGGTGATACCGAAATATAATTTTATCATATTTTATTTATATATTAAATTAGAGTATTTTATTCCAATTTCATTTTAAATTGTTTTTATCAGATTTTAGTAATAATTTGTGTCTGGAACTCTGCACTTTGATGTGACCCAAGGGCTAATCAATAAAGTAAAGTAAGTCATAACTGAAAAATGGTCATAAGTCACGTTTTTCAGTGCTGTTGTAGCTTTGAACAGTTGCTAAATGAACTGTTGTAAGTCGAGGACTACCTGTATTCATTTCTTTGCCCCACTCCATGACAATTTGATGTTCATAGGACAGTTAAACCATATCCTAAACAGAGCTTGCAATCTCATTGCTAATTTTTTGATTTTAACTACACATCTAAGTAGTAATTTATGATTACCAGACTTTTTTTTAAGAGACTTCTCTTGCATCCTGGTTCAAATTACCACATTTTCTAGGATGATCAACTGTTGGATGATAGCAAAACTCTTGGAGATTGCGGCTTCACCAGTCAGACAGCACGACCCCAGGCCCCAGCAACAGTTGGCTTAGCCTTCAGAGCCAGTGGTGAGTAAAGTTGTTGCATACTTCTTGAAACCAAAGAAACACAACATTGCCATTGAAGATTAAGAGCCTGTGACAAGGAAGTGGTTTTCACTGATAACCTAAGAGCGTTGACCAAATTTGTCTTAGAAGAATATTCTTTGCCTGAGATGCTCCCTTTGAAAAGACCCACTTGTAATGGTGTAATGCCACACCTAAGATGGCAAGCAGCCAGGAGATAGCTTCCAGTAGTGGTGTTAATGTATAGCTAGATGTATCAGGTATCTGCAGCACATGCCATGTAGAGTTTTTAGCATCTGCCATCTTAGAGCCAATCTGGTTCAGGAGTCCCTGATTACTGACTACTACCGTGTTTCTCCAAAAATAAGACCAAGTCTTATTTTCTTTTAGCTCCAAAATGTCTTATTTTAGGGGATGTGTTACATGCTTACCTTAGGACCACTGCAGCCAAGCCTCCCACACCCCGACCCCTGACCTGCTGCTGCCTGACTTCTGCTGCTGCAAGTGGGCAGGATCATAAATAGGGTTTTTTTGGGGGTAGGATTTATATTAGGCGCATGCATAAAAATCAAGCTAGATAGGACTTGTTTTCAGGATAGATCTTATTTTTGAGGAAACACAATAATGCTGAAAATTGGCAGCATAGAAATCTACCATTTTACATTGAGGCAAAAAATATACACAAACTGCAATAGAAGCCTTGAAACAGGCTTAAGGTACTTCCTAAACTACAAGTAGTCCTCAAATTATGACCACTGTTGGGACACGGATTTCTATCACTAGATGATGAAGTCATTAAGTGAGTCATACCTGAATTTATGACCTTTAAGTGAATTGTTAAGTGAATCCAGCTTCCTCCATTGGCTTTGCTTATCAAAAACCTCCTACAAAGGTTGCAACTGGCAATCACATGACCTCAGGATGGTGAAACCATCATAAAGTAATGCCAGTTGCCAAGCTTCCAAATTTTTATCATGTGACTTCATGGACCCTACAGTGGTCATAAGTGCGAACCCTACCCTAAATCATTTTATCAGTGCTAATGAAACTTCATAAAATTGTCAAATGAATCATTGTAAGTTGATAACTACTTATAAAATCTCTACTTTACAGAAAAGGGGGGGAGGATCATCCCACACATTTTTGCATAATTGCTTCATCAGCCGCATCCCTATTACCCCTCACATTAAAAAAAATGCAGCTCCCAGTGGTTTAGTCTTGTTCCAGAAGCTTAAATTTTCAAAAACAGACCAGACACCCCAGAATCCCTTAAGGATGAAAATGAGATTTTATCAAAGCAACAAGTTGATAAATTTTAACATGTATCTCACTGGATTGTAAGCTGCTCGGTTACAATAATGTGAATTATTGTAAAATGCCCTGTGCAAGTTTGCTCAATCAGAATCAGTGTAGAAAAGAGCTGAAAGAGACCTTAGAGATCTTCTAGTCTAGCTCCCTACTCAAGCAGGAGACCCCATACCATTTCAGACAACTTAAAAACCTCTAGTGATGAAACATCTACAACTTCTGAAGGCAAATGGTTAAATGTCCTCACTATTAGGAAGTTTCTCCTTAATTCTAGGTTGCTTCTTTCCTTGATTAATTTCCGCCCATTCTTGTTTTGCCTTCTGGTGCTTTAGAAAATAAAACATTTGGAATTTTGAGATGGTGCAGAATCCACCTGCTAACTGTAGCCACAATTGACAATTTATAAAACATCACCCCTATGTGTCTCTACTCTTCCCCCAAATCAATTGGAAGGGATGGTTGTAACCTGTAAGGCCATATTAAGTCATGATGGCCCTTATATTGTTAAACCTTTGGGTGTCCCTTTCAGTCTTTGATGAATAGAATAATGTTTTGAACTGAACATAAGTGTTAAAGAGTTTGAAATCAATTGTTTGGATTACTTTAAAAATGTATATTTATTTATATCCTGCCTTTAATATTTTTACAAATAATTCAAGGCAGCGAGTACACCCAACACATTTTTCTTCTATTTTATTGCCTCTTAACTCTATTTCAAGTTTAAATCACAATTTTGAGCTCAAAATTGGTTATTGTTGACCACAGAACACTTCTGAATGGCTGGAACATCCTGTGTTGAGCATGATATGGGTCACTTAAGACCTACATAATGTATTTGTTTTTATTCCTACTTTTATTTGCCTGGACTCTTGGTTTTGGCAGAAAGATGGGCATAAATATAGTGATGAAATAAATTTTATCTCAGATGGGAAACAAGTAACTGATTTTAAAAATCATCATAAAGTTACAGAGAATGAAAGCAAGTAGGATTTGCTTAGGGAAAACAACTATTTTTCCCCTAGGTTTACAGGCAACCAAAAGAAAAGTATATTAATAATGTTACTGACACCCAAGTATCATAGAATCATAGGGTTGGTGATGACCTTGGAGGTCTTCTAGGCTAGGGGTGTCAAACCCAATTTTATTGAGGGCTGCATCAGGATTGTGTTTGATCTCGGAAGGTCAAGTGGACGTGACACAGAATGTGTCCAAGTGCTAAGGTAAGACTTTCCTGAGACCCTCGCACCCTCTCATAATCTTTTCTTTCTTCTTTCAACCCTTCCTTCTTCATTTTCCTTCCTTACCTCCATTTTCCTTTCTTCTTCCTTCCCCTCTTTCCTTATTTTTCCTTCCTTGATCTCTTCCCATCTTCCCTTCTTTGTCTTTGGTTTTCCTTTTTCCCTTTCTCCTTTCCTGTCCCTTCTTGCATGCTCAAATGCAAAAGGGGAAACATTTCTCCTTTTGTTTTGTTTTTGGTTTGTTTTGATAGCCCTCTGCCAGCGAAAATGGAGCGCACACCCCCGCGCTTCATTTTTGCTGGCAGAGGCACCATGGGCCAGTCCTTTGGTGTTTCCAGGCTGGCCCCATGAGCCAGATCTAAGCAAACTGCGGGCCTTGAGTTTAACACCCCTATCCTAGTCCACCCTACTGCCCAAGGCAGGAGTCCTCAAACAATCTTGGACAAATAGTTGTCTTTTCTTGAAAAGCTGCAATGATGAATCAGCCACAAGTCCTGCTGAATAATTTTCACTGCCAGAAATTCCTCCTTATTTCCAGGTTAGGTCTCCCTCTGATGAGCTTCTACCCGTTATTGCTTCTCCTACTCTCAGGTGCTGTGGAGAAAGCATATTTTCTCTGTAGTAGCCCTTCAAATATTGGAATACTTCTCTGTGTTAAACTTAACATATCTTAATGTCTGTGAAGATTCTCAGTCATCTAGGTCATAGCTGTCAGTTGGATGACAAGCGAAACGTCTTCAAAGAAATCAAGAAAGTCCAGTAGCGTCTTGAAAAAGAATATTAAACATATCTAATTCCTTTAGCTGTTTTTCATATAATTTAGCTTCCAGTCCTTTATCACCTTTGTTGCTCTTTTCTGCACCTTTTCTGAGGCCTCAGCATCTTGTTTGCATTATGGTCACCAGAACTGGATACAGGATTCCAAATGTGGCTGCATCAGTGTGAATGGTATAGAAATAAAACGCTTATATGCTGCTTCTGGTTAAGAATTAATCAGGATTAAGCGATCACTGTTTGAACGAAAAAAATAGATGTGAGCAGTTTATGCGCTCAACTAGTTCACCACCACTTTGGATTTCTCATGATCTTTACATTTTGGCTTGGGATTTATAATAATCAGTGATGTCGCATAAAACAGGACCATTCATCCGTGTCTTTCTCCCCCTTCAGAAGATGTCTTTGAGGGCCTTCGCATCGATCCCTTCTCCAGCCCCCCAGAGCTCCCAGACGTGATGAAGCCCCAGGACTCTGGCAGCAGCACTAATGAGCAAGCAGTGCAGTGAAAGAGCAAGGCTTGTGGAATTTGCTGCAAACCCATGGTACCCTTGAACCTTCTTCCCCCAGCCTCATCTGACATGGAGAAAGATATGGCATCATCCCTTGTGTCTGATCTTTTAGCCTTCCTCCTCTCAGCAAGACTACATGTCGCTCTTTTAAGCCCAACCTCACTCATCTGACAGAGCTGTTGTAACTTTGGTTTTAAAAATAATAAAAAGGTCAGCTGTTTTCCCCCTTTTTTGTCTTGCATTGTATGCCTGTGCAATGAAATGGAAAGGGAGCCTTAGGACAAAGGGGATGTGATATCATGACAATTATTCTGTAAACATTTCTGCAATGATTATTTATGTCGAACCCTTTCCTGCCGTCTTAAAAATGAAGACAGCTAATAATCTGTCATTTAATACGCTATTGACACAACTTTTCAAAATGTGCTTTTTTCTCTCTCTCTTTCAAGAGGCAACTGTTTTTTCTTGAATGTGTCTTGCTTCTCACCCAAAAAGTGAAATGTCTTCAAGGAAAAACAAAGTCCAGTTGCCTCTTGAAAAAAGAAGAGGGGAAAAAGCACCTGTGGGACAACCATGACCTGGATGACTGAGAATCAGTCTTCTGAGGCAGCTTTCCTCCAGCTGTGAATTTCCTATTGCCAGTCAAAGCTAAGACAGACTCCTCATATCTTAGGTAACATTAGGCCCCTTGAAACAGCTATATGTAATCACATGTCACTGCAACACCCATTCAGTTAATTCTCTGCTTCATGACAGGCAACCTGGTGCCCTGTACATGTCTTGGGCTGTCTGTAAGTCTCACAATCTCTTCCCATTAGATGTGCTGGTTAAAGCTGATGGAATTGACATTAAAATACTTAGAGACATTAAAATACCAATTGCCTACCCGAGCCCACTTTATTACTGTCGTATTGCTCTCTCACTCTCCCAACTTTCTTTTTTTAACTAAATCTAGATTGCAAGTTGAGAGCTTAGCCTGTGACACCTAAGCTGGCAACAACAGCAGTTTCCTGTAGTGTCACTGTACAGATGCGAGATAGGAGCTAGCTAGCTATTCTGGATGATCTAAAGCGAAAGCATTGGCCATTTTTATGGCCATGTCTTTGTCATTCTTAAACTTAGAAACCATCACCTAAAATTGCTTGGAGAAATCCAAGTTTCCTTTGTCTGTTGATATCTAGGTTCTAAAGAAAGACAGCCAAACAAGGTCTGTGTGAAATAATTATAAATGCCGATTAGTTTTTGAACAAAAGTACCCCACATCCATGAGATAATGCAAAAAAATAGGTTTTGATTTGACACAGGAAAGAAACTGTGTTGTTTAAAATGCCCTACACCATGTGCCATTAGCAGTCCTGCGTAAAAAGCAGTGCTAGAAATGAAAAGAAGAAGGCACAATGGGCTGGTTTATGCTCTCCTAAGTTTCAGGCGTCTACTTTATTTTCATAAGCAAAAGGACAATATATAAATGCAAGCAGCTGGTCACCAGGGGGCACTAAATATTTAAGGCACTGTATAGTTAGGAACACTAAGTGTGTGGAACAAGACCTTTAAGATCTCCACTTATTCTGTAATCTTATGCTAGCTCTCTGATCAAGCAAGCAATTCATTTAGCCCATTCCACAGCTTTGTTAAAGATTAAGCAGGATAATCTCAAGTATGCTGTTTATCACATTTAAATTAAGGACCAATGAGAAAAGACAATATGGAATATGGAGGTTGAAACATACCTTTTCTTAAAATTCTACTTAACAGTAAAGGTCTCATGTTTCCTTTGCATGAGGTGGGGAGGGGGAATCCGGAGAGTATGAAAAACAGCTCAGAAAAAGTTGTGCTTGTTAAATTGGGCAACTTTAGGGCTTTTTAAAATCTGATTATCATTTTAATAGCACATATGTTTCCTTTCCCTTCATAAAATCTTTGCTGTGACCATTTTAATTAAAACTTCACTGAAGACTGCATCATCTCTCTGACCTCTGGGATGGATTGTTCGAATTCATTATAACCGATAAACCAATTTTCCAAACTGATATTCATCCAGTATGTTGGACTTACAATTCCTGAATCCTTTGATTTAACTAAAAGAGTAGTCCATTATCAGTGCAGAAACCAGCATTGTGAACATAGCAATTGTACTACTATCTATTGTACTGCTGTCTGCAACAACTATTGAAACCCAAAGAGAGTCTGATATTTTGTGAGAATTATAACAAGAGTACAGTTTTTCCTTGAGCTGCTTACTAGACTTATCTTTCTTTACATGTATTCAGCATGTAAAAGTGATGAGAACTATAAAAGCAAAAGAGGACTGGACTTTTTTCCTTAAATATGTTTTGCTTTCAATTTCTCAATCTGGAGATCCATTCTATGTCTACCTATAAAGGCAATTTCTCATATACTTATCTGCAGTTTTATTTTTATAATGGTGACTGCTGGTATCATCCACCATTTTCTACACTGGAACTGAC
The DNA here is from genome assembly GCA_033807585.1 of Hydrophis major. NCBI lineage: Eukaryota > Metazoa > Chordata > Lepidosauria > Squamata > Elapidae > Hydrophis > Hydrophis major. The sequence continues at coordinate 31,046,721 of CM066343.1, read as the reverse complement.
AGTCTTTCACAACATACTCTCCAATGGGGGGAGAGGGGGGCCATTTGATTGGCTTCAGTATTGGTCCACTTTGGTAGAAAATAGTTTGCTTTCAAAGGACATCCCCTAAAATGGGAAACTTTAATCTGATTGGACAGCTACAATTTATGATCATGAGCTATGTCTATGTAATAAGACCTGTGCTTAAGAATCTCAGCTATGTTGCTATAATTTGTGTAAATTTCTGTCTGAAAGGTAATTGTAATTATCTTTTAGGACTTATGACTTGGGTCACACATTACATTAAACCATGATTTACTATGTACACTACAACTTGCTTATTACAAAACTCACCCATTAACTCAAGGCTAGCAAACCGGTAGCTTAAGCATGTTGTATGAACTCAGCCTATGCTTATTTCCTTAGAACAGGGTTGTCAAACTCATTTTTATTGAGGGCCATATTAGGGTATAGTTTGACCTTGGGGGGTGGGGGGAGGCAGAATGGCAATGGCCAGCGGGATGTTACTCAGATGCAGAGTTGGAAGGGACCTTGTAGGTCATTTGTCCAACCCCCTACCCCCACCCAAGCAGACCCTACACCATTTTTAACAAATGGCAATCCAGTTTCTTCTTGAAAGCTTCCATGATGAAATTCCCACAATTTCTGAAGACAAGCTGTTTCATTGATTGATTGCTCTCACTGTCAGAAAAATTATCCTTATTTCCAGGTTAAATCTCTCCCTGTTCAGTTTTCATCCATTATTCCTTGTCTGGCCTACAGTTGCTTTAGAAGACAGCTTGACCCCTTCCTCTCTGTGGCAGCCCCTCAAATACTGGAAGACTGCTATCATGTCTGCCCTGGTCCTTCGCTTCACTAGACTAGCCAAGCCCAGTTCCTGTAACCGTTCTATGTTTTAGTCTCCAGTCCCCTAATCATCCTGGTTACTCTTCCCTGTACCTTTTCTAGGGTCTCAACATTTTTTTTATAATGTGAACAAAACTGGATGCAGTACTATAGGTGTGGTCTTACTAAGACTTTATAGAGTGGTATTAGTACCTCACTTGATCTTGATTATATCCCTCTGTTAAAATTCATGTCAGGCACACCTGTGGCGGCCCAAGCACTCTGCCGGTGGACTCCCATGCTTCATTTTCAACTGTGATGGTCTCCTGCAATCCTCTGCCAGCGAAAATAGAGCTCAGGAAAGCTGCATGTGGCCCTCCATTTTCGCTGGCAGTGGCACCACAGGCCAATCCTTCACTGTTTCCAGGACAGTCCTGCGGGCCAGATCTAAGCACTGCATGCAGCTCGCGGGCCTTGAGTTTGAAACCCTTAACTTAGAGAAAAACTATTTTGACATATTTAGTCAAGCATGTGTAAAATTGAGTCGGGCTGCTTCTTTATGTAGATTATTCTCTGATTCTAGAATTGTATTTTGAAAGCATGACTTTGTTCTTAGTTCAGTCTGCAACTGTTTCTTAAGAGACCATCTTAATTATTTAATGGTGAAGATCCATTGTAAAGGTTATGATTCTGTCTGAAGTCTGAGCCATAAGAATTTCCACCAGTTATAAAAAAGTTTTTTTTATTAATTTTTTTATTTATTTAAAACATTTATATAACCACCCATCATATTCCAAACTCTGGGGATCTCTCAAAATAATGTGGTTACATCTTCTGCCATGTGTGACTAGCATCTGCCATTTCCTCACAACCACGTCTAGAATTGTCTATTTATGGTATTTTTGTGCAGATTATCATATAGTGTATGGAAAAATATAGACATATTTTGCCAACCAGCATGCAAACTCTAGAACATCCAATTCTGCATTGAATATAGTACTTTTCCAGCTAAATATTATGTTTTTTAAAAAAAAAACATAATCCTTCTAAACAGCTAAAGTTTTTTTTTTTTTTATGCAGTGTAGTTCCACTTAACTACTGAAGTGAGACAGGAAGGAAGCATAATGAGGACAAGCAAATATGGAAACTACCCCAAAACTGTAGAAAAGTGTTTCTGCATTTCAGCAGAAATTACTCATCTATCTACCTGTTAAGGTTTAGAAAGTGCTGGTTGCTATACCAATAATGTTTGAAAAGAATATGCTTTTTCATAGATCCATAAATATAAATTTGTGCTATCCAAACAGGCAGTGTAATGTTTGTTCAATGTATTCTGTAACAAATATCCATGTATTCATGAGCTTAACGAAAGCAGGTGAAAAGCAAATGTATATAGCCTCAACTTTTAGAACACAAGCATTCATTCGGATTGTCATTTATCTTGAAACTGCCCTATCTTAATAAGTGCAAGAGCTCACCTTATATTAGGGCTGCATTCAATACAAAATGATAACAGAAGGGTAGCTCCTTTATAAGTTATTTAAGAACAAGATCACACAATGTTGTAACTTCCTGCCCCCAAAAACGATTTTGTTATTTTTTAGTCGCTCCAGTTTCACCCAACTGGGAATCTTCAAGTGTAAACTGCCATTCTCACTGATAGAAGCTGTCAGTTACATTTTTAGGATGACAGAATGACACCACTCAACAATCAGTACTATAGCAGTAACAGATTGAAGCTACCTTGGAGGTCATCTAGTCCATCCCCCTGCTCATGCAGGAAAGCTATACTATTTTTAACAAATGGTTGTCCAGTTTCTTCTTAAAAGCCTGCAGTGATGGGGCACCCATAATTTCCGAACGCAATTTGATCTACTGGTTGGTTCTGAATTTTCTCCTTAGCTAGATTGCTTCCCTCCTTGATTAGTTTCCATCCATTGTTTCTTGTCCTGCCTTCAGATGCTTTGGTAAATAGGTTGGTCCTTCTTTTCATTAGACTAGGTATACCCAGTTCCTGCAATCATTCTTCATATGTTATAGCTATAGTACTATTTTATTAATGCTATTTCTTCTTCTCCCCAAGTCTAATCCATTCTACAATGGAAACTTCTAAGACAGCTTCACCTCCAATGTGTTGAGAATAATCCATTAGGAAAATTAAAGTCCAGTAAAACTCAATTCCTGATGATTTTCACGGATACTTCTAGTTTGCTTAGCAATATTACAGAAGTGTTTTGTCACTGCCTACTTAGAATTTTTTTTCCCTAGCTTTCCAATCTCACCTATAGTCCTGTTATTTCCTGGTCATCTCTCATCCGGCCTGGCCCTGCTTAGCTTTTTGCTACCAGAAAAATACATAAGGTGTTTTTTCCTCGGCTGCTTTAGACAACTGCACTCAATCACTAGATGCAGGAACCATGTCTACAAAGCTTCCATCTAGCTCTCACTCAAACTCAAGTCATGTAACTCATCACAGCCCTCACTAGATCCAGATACAAATTTGGCATTTGTACAGTCTCACCCAAATCGAATAATGTGGAGAAGCAGAACAACAAGTCATCAGAAGTACTTACAAAGCAGCTTTATAGATATACAAAAAGCACAGGAGATAAGATGGGCCACAATTGCCAAAGGGTGAATAAACATCACCCAAAGCTTTGCACAGATAGGAACAGTACCACTGTGTCATTTTGCTTCTTTACCCACAGGGCCAAGTCTATTAATATATCAAAGTCAGCAATATTGAATGTTCTTAACTGATCAAAGGTCCACAAGGTCTCTTCCCTGAAAAGAGATCATTGATCAGGAAAACCAAAGCAATATTAGTGACAAGCCAAGCTATGAAAAGTTCTTGTTCTAAACCAAACTTTTAGGTATAGAAGGCTTACAACTCTCATCGCCCATGAAAAGACATAGTGCACTAATTGCAAATGATTACACTTGTATGAAAATCAGTGCAAACGTCAAGGTGTTCTTCCAAGTTGTAGTTTCATAGCTCTTTAGTTAAGATTCTGGGTAAGTTAAGATTCTGAGTAAGACTGCTTCCAAGAAAAACAGCGGGTTGCCATCCTTTCCTTGGGGCGAATTTCTCATAACATCCGGATTTACAACCATATACTGTACATGTCCTTTTGAGCAAACAACAGACCACCACTTTTCAATTGATCCACAAATTTCTACGATCACAAAACACACATTCTGGTTGTAAATTTCTTGAGAGTAATTTTGGTGCATGTGCTGATAATCAGGCTACAGGAGGAAGGAGGGCAATGGAAATGTACAGTGGGAAACATGCCAAGAAGGTTTCGGAACAGGTCAGTGAGCCTACAGTACTCACAGGTGACAATTCCCCTTCCCCCCTCACCAAGCACAGAAGCAAACGTCTTTCTGCTAGCAGAGACCGCAAGTCAACCACATCCTGTCTCATAAAATGGCGGCGAAAACCTTGCCTGATTCTTCTCTGCAATTTCTGCCCATATAAGGCAATTGGCGATGAGCGTTGTAGCTTACCACACATCCAATCACATGAAGCCTAAGTGCAGCACCCAAGCAGGAAGTCTCAGTTACACATATACGCCAATCTGGCCAAGCAAGCAAAGGGAGGAGAGGAAGCATCTAGCAGGTTGCAATGAGGAACAGAGAAGGGATCTGGAAACCAGGGCGTAAAGCTTCGTCACAAGGGAAGAGGGGGGAACCCATGGGTTTGGAGAGGGATAAGAGTCAGGACTTGAGAAGCGAGATTCTCTGGGCAGAAAAACGAAGCAAGAAAGATAGGGGTGTACAGAAGAAGGAACTACATGTAGGAGCTTATGTACAAGAGCCAGAAGGAGGAACATTTTTAAATTGTTACAGAAGGACTGAATGGAAGTGAATGACTCCAGACGCCTGTTTCCTTTGCACCCAGACCCATGCTCATATCAAAATGTGACTCTCCTCTCTGCCTTCTGTCCTTTATCATGTCAAAAACACCTGTTCCATCATACATAAAGGAGGGGTACTTCCTGTTCCATATCTAGCATGAGGTTCTCAGTACATTACATTTCATTTAGTACAAAAACAGAAAACATTGTCCAAAGGGTCAAATTACCATAACAAACATTGGGCTTTTCTTTTGAAATTTGATAGTCCAGGTCATAACTAATTATTTGGGAATATCTTCAGTTGTTTTCAATGCAGCTATTTTAATAGCCTCACTAACTTCATAATTAAGCCCATTTTACAGGTGAACAGAAACTAAAGGAGTTCACATTCTGCACTAAGCTAGAAATGGGGGTGGGTTTTTTTTTCCTTTTTTTCCCCATTCCCCAATGCAAGTAGATAAAACTCCTGGTACAAGACCAGCTACATGCATGTTTGATCCTTGACTCTTCCTGGCCGACTAAGATAACCAAGAAAGATTGGTTGGTTGATCAAATACCCAGACTGGTCAATGCTTCACTGGGAGAAACTCTATTATCCAGATTTAAGGTGACTGGGAAACCACTACTGAAGAAGTCCACTTGGGGTGCACCAAATTGGACAATTTGCTCCAAACTCCAATGTAACATTCCTGTGTGAGGTGCTTAAAGGCCTTGTAGCATCTCAGTTCTATCAACTAGCTCTATTTTAATCTGAATGTAGGCTTGGGTTAAATGGCAATATAACATTAGTTATCCTTATAGATTATCCACAGGCAAGGTATGTCTCTACTGGCTTTCCAGAGTAGGCTTAGGAGGAACCATTATACACTGATGTTGGGAAAATTCATGGACAGCCCTTTGGACACAAATTTACCATGTTTTATTTTGACACCTGCATTGTATGTTTATATGAAATTACTAGAAATTATTATCAAGAGATTTGCAGTGCCTTATCAACATATGTGGGATATGCGCTATATTTTTCATTTTCATTTAGTACCAGAGTACTTATTGATGCTTAGAATCGATATCTGATGGCAACAATAAGCTTGGTAGGTTGAGGTTGAGTTAATTGAAAGATAATCTTTCAACCAAAGAACCCTGTGATTAGAAAACAGTCAGATTCAGGAATAGGAATTAAGCTTGTTCTGAGTTTCATGATAACCTCACTGAAGAATTGAGTTAACAATCTATTGGTGGTTCAGATTTCAGTTCAGGTGGTAACTACAGCTAAGAGTATTGGCCAGGTTGCCAACTACATTCACTTCTGATGAGATCAGACCTCATGCCCGGGTGACATGTAGATTAGATACTGAACTGTATTATATCTGATAGGGGTTACTTTTAAAGAGTCTTTCTAGAATTCTTTATTGTCCGAGTGTGATTGGACACACAAAGAATTTATCTTTGGTGCCTATTTATAGATGATAACCAATCCAGAATGCAATGACAACATGGACTGATGTTTGCAGCAAGATCTACAAGGATTGCAGTGATTACAAGTTTGTTCTCACACCCATCTCGGAGCAATGGTGATATTTTAAGCTCTAAATGCATTAGGTCCAAAATATCTTATGGACCATCTCTTCCCATTCAAGCACATCTATTTCCTAAGTTCTGAAGGAGAGATTCTTTACATTGTATCTCAGTGGTGGCCAAAGTACGTTTCATTGGAAGAAAAATGCCATTCTCATTTATACTGTGTCTGGCTTTCTGAAATTCCACTTCTCAGGAGATGAAACAAGTACTGATATTTCACCCAAGACCATACTTTTAAAAAAACATTACAAATCAGAAATAAAATATTGTTATTTGCTTTTAAAAATTAATTGAAGGGGGACATGTCTTTTAGAATTTAATTAAATCCTATAATTCATCAAATGTATATTTGATATATATGTGTATATATCAAATATATATTTGATATATATGTGTATATGCATTGAAGCAAAAGCTTTACATGCAAATTAGTGGTAGTATCATCAACAGAATTTAATGTTTCAATTCAATTTCTCTCACATGCATGTTTTGAGGGGGTACTTGCTTTTGTAAAAAACGAAAAAGAAAACACGAAGCCTAACAGACATTTAGAAATTTTATTTTAAACTAAGTAGGTAGGGATTTAAAAAAAACAAACTATGCTGCTTAAAGCTTGAGAGGTTATATTGACATTGGATACTTAATTCTAATGAATTCTGTTTGGTTCCGTTCAAATCCATCCACAGTGGTATAGAAAACATAGTCTATGACTTAGGAATAAGCAGAAACTAGTTCACAGGTTCATCATAGTTTAGTGCAACATGTGAATCTTGAGAATGACTGATCAATACTACAATGTGTATCCATAGTAGAGAGGAAACCTGAACCAGGTTAGGGAGAATTGTTTAAATTAATGTAATTGATTCATCCTTAAGAATAATTAATTAGCTCTCAAACAAATCATGTCTTACTTAAATATCAATTATTTCAAACAACCTACACTATGGATAATTAAATCCAATTCTTTTTTGATTGGTATTCATTAACATTGTCCTCATTATCTTGCTGCATATCATTCCAGCCTCAAAAGTCACCTACAATAGATAGGGTGAAAAAATGCCTTAATTTTTTTTCCTTTTTTCCAAATTCTATACCACTGAAAAATCATGAAATGCAGATGACTCCATGATGAGGATCCAATTGTACAGGGACAATGAACAAGGGTATTTCCGATAATGTTGATTTAACTTTTACAGGTTTTAAGCCCACTTCTGCTCTCCCCCACAATTATACATGCATCCAGAATGGGGAAGTGAATAGAACAGTATAATTGGAGAGGAAGCAGGTGGGCTGTTGGGTGAGGGAAAGGAAAGCTACTAACTAGTTCTTTTTTTAGCCCAATCAGTAAAAGTAGAAATTAAAAGTCTTGAGGTTTAGATATATATGATATCTTCCACCTGGATGTTTGTATATTGAACCCATAAGTATGTAGTAGCCCCTAACGAACTATTTAATACCTTTCAGTGCAGTGTTTTAATCATTTTAATGCCCTGATTAATTTTGGTAACAAGATTGGTTTTAATGTTAATTATGTGTATAAAAATCCCTATCAAACAACTTCTTCCTCTTCACCACCACAGAGGAAATGCTTGCAATAAATAAGCTACATAATTTCCTCTGTGTACACACACACAAAGTACACTTTGTTCAAGGGGGAAAAGGTTTAATTCATACACTAGCTTACCCAGGTTCAATCCATTAAGTCAATATGAGTTTGGCCTGTTTATTTAATCACATGGTTGCTTCAATTTATTTAGGAAAAGGATCCTGTAGAAATTCCTATGTTAGTTCAACTTTTTAAACCAGATGCCCTCAATCTGAGGCCCTCCAGATGTCTGGGAATCACAAATTCACACAATTCAAGCCAGTATTGCAGGTTTAAAACAGGTTTGCCACTGTTGATCAAAAACACTGGCCGTAATGTCAGATTGCCAATTTCTTTCCCCAAACGTACATATTAGTAAGAGAGATCTTTTTCTACCACTTAATTGATAAGGAAAACTTACACCTGTGAAATTTCATGCTATGCTTTACATGAGCAGATCTAAATCCACAGGGAAAATATACAAATTGATGAGCTTGGCCATAGACAAAGCACCAACACTCTGTTCAAACTTAGTTTGTAATTCTATCTGTCTATGGAGATTGTCAGCATCCAAGTCCTGGTTGTTCCAAAGGTGCTTTTTTTCTCAAGAGGCAACTGGAATTCTCAAAATGTCTTCAAAGGAAAACCAGAATGTCTGGTTGCTTCCTGAGAAAAGAAAAGAAAAGAAAAGAAAAGAAAAGAAAAGAAAAGAAAAGAAAAGAAAAGAAAAGAAAAGAAAAGAAAAGAAAAGAAAAGAAAAGAAAAGAAAAAAGTACATTTGGGATTGTAATTCTACCATGTATTCAATCGTTCCAAACCTCACATTAGTAAGTTTTTGCTTAAAGCAGAAGTCATAAAGAAGATGGAGAGAACTGAGCAACTGAAAGAGCATCTCCCAATCATGTCGAAGAGAATCAGTAATACACAAAAGGAATGAGAAAAATCATTTGGAAAGTTCATACTATGGGAGAGGGCAGTAACAAGGGGCATGTGATTTCCGTACGTTGTGTGGTATGGCTATAAAAATAGGCATTATTTTAAGGGAAAAAGGATGACATGATGCTATGGAACTGACAGCCACTGAGGAAGAAAATAATGCTGGGGCCAACTGCAGAAAATTAAAGGGACTTCAGACAGTCCTCAACTTACAACAGTTTGTTTAGTGACAGTTCAAAGTTACAACAGCACTGAAAAAAGTGACATAAGATTATTTTTCACGCTTATGTCCATTATGACATAAGTGGCCATGGCTATGTGATCAAACTTTAGATGCTTGTCTACTGACTTGTATTTATGATGTTCCGGAGTCATATGATCATGTTTTGTGACTTTCTGACAAGCAAACTCAATGGAGAAGCCAGATTCACTTAACAACCATGTTACTAACTGAACAATTGCAATGATGAACTTAACAACTGTGCTAAGAAAGATTGTAAAATGGGCAAAACTTATTTATGAAATGTCTTTCTTAGCAACAGAAATTTGGGTTCAATTGTGGTCATATTTCAACTACCTGTAACAGGTAGACTACCTATACAAGACCACTTGAGAAGAGCAGAGATGAGAAATTACAGGTCTGTCCCTGCTCCAGAGTAAATCCAGCCTTTTGAAAAGTACAATTTTCTAACCAAGAACTGGCTAGAACATGCTGGTAGGGAAATTCTGGTGGTGAAGTCCATGCATTTTAAAAGTTGCCAAAGTTGAGATACTCTAGATTAGAAGAAGAAATGATAATGGCAACCAGCTATTTGCCCATCTGGAGCAATGTATCTAAGCCTCTTCAAACAAAGGAAGTTGCCCTACCTTAAGCCATGACAGAGTAGCTTGTAACAAAGGATCATTAGACTTAATGTCTATGGAGATTTTCAGTCATCCAGGTCAGTTATCCCAAAGGCACTTTTTCAAGAGGCAACTGAAGCTTCTTGCATGCAAAGCCAAACATCTTCAAAGAAAAACAAAAATGTCCAATTGCCTTTTGAAAAAGCACCTTTGGAAGGATCATTAGGCTTATTTTACTTTCAAGCAAAAAGCCCTCCCAAATTTAAAAAGACCAGCTTTAAATATCATTGATGAGTAAATTAAGATAGATATAAGAGAAAATGTGAATTGCAGGGCCTTGCATTTATATATTTTCCAGTTCCAGGCTAAAATACCTTTGTTCTCATAGACATTTTAGATTTTGATTGTTGAAAATTGAATGTTAAGTACCTGTGTTTCTGGAATCATGACTGATATACTTTGCACATTTATTGATTTTATTATGTGTACTCAGTGTACAATAAATAATAGGTTGGTCCCAAAGATGAGGAATTTCTGAACAAAGGGGTCTCAGCTGGTCTCCCTGAATAGATTGGCAAAACCTTTGGCAAGATATTGTTCTTTTAAAGACTTATTGGGAGCAGCAATAGAGAGAACTATGATTTCTTAAATACATGGGTGAGTTTACATATTTAGAGAGTTAGTTCTTTGGGGAATTTAAAACATGGGTGAGTTTACATATTTAGAGAGTTAGTTCTTTGGGGAATTTAAAAATTACTATATTAAATCTACTTTAGGACCTACTTTGCTGCTTTCATGCTTTCTTTCTCAAGGTAGAAACTGCGATGTTGGCAATTGCCTCTTTGGATAGCAGTAGCGTTAATGAGTCTCAATTAAAAATAGTTTCTAAGGCCAAAGTTTGCCTACTCATGCATTCGTGGATTCTGGTAGACTGATTTGGTATTGACAAGAGCAACGGCAGGAAGAGCCCAGCAAGACAAATGAAGTATTAGCTCTAATTTGGCTTGGAATAACCTACCATTGTGGTGCAATGCAGTGCAGTTGCTAGGAGCAGGGCCTTCTTGGTGGCAGCACCATGCAACTATTTTGCAAGAAATATAAAGTACTTCTCAACTATAGAACCACTCAGCTCTCACTTATAATACTAAACATTAAATTAATAAGTAACTTAATCTAAAGAAATAGTTAATCCCCACAAATGCCATAGATATATTAGCAAGAGACCTTTGCATTCAGGCTAAAATACTATGAATTAGAGAGGAAGGGCTGGAAAAGATATTTGGATGCCATGAAGCATCTGTATCTAAAATGCAGAATTTTTATTTTATTTTATTTTATTGTGACAAACATTCCATCTTTTCTTTAAACAGCGTGTCATCTCTGTGTCACAATATCTTGTGCAATAATATTTATGGTTAATACAATTTCCTTATCATAATAACAATAATTACATTCTTATTTTAAACTACTATACATGATATATCTTATCATTGTAACCATATCCTTAACTCCTTCCCCTCTATATTCATATATTCATAAGTGTTCTATATATCTATATTCTATGTTCATTGGATAAAATAATTCCCATATCATATAATATTCAGTTTGTTCTTTTTCGTTAATTGCCAGTGCTAATCTATTCATTTCTGCACATTCTAATAGTTTCCTGATCACATTGTCTTATATCGGAATCTTTTCAGAATCATGCAGGTTATGATATTCCCTGTGACAATCTATCCATGCAAAAACTCTGAAGAAATGGGACAGGAAGAGTATTGCCACTGGTGAACATACTGTTGGAACAGACTCCTGAGAATATAACAGACAGCCAAGAAAACCATAATAGAACATGGAATAATAAAGTTGGAAGGAACCTTGGAAGTCTTCTGGATCATTAACACTGGATCATTGAACAAATCAATCCAAAATTCTCATTAGAGGCATAAATGGCAAATTATCTTACAGTACTTTGGACAGATTATGCAAACATATATAAAGTTCTCTGAACAATGCTATAGTGCTGGGGAAGCTGGAAGGAAATAAAACAGCACAACCAGAAACAAGTTGGATGGACTCATTTATAATGGCCAGATATGCACCATCAGAAGACTTGAAGGACCAGGTAGGGGACAGATCAGCATGGAGGAAATCTACAGTGGAGATTTTAAAGATTTGTGAACTTTTTTGAATTTTCAATATTTCTGCATAAGTATGAGTCAAGACATGATTTGGTCTCCACACAAGTCCTAAAGCTAAATAAAGAGAATCCTGTTCACTAAATGAGTCAAAAACTTCTAACTTGTTCATTTATTCATTGAGGAAAATGATCCAAAACTATGCATTTGTGTGTGACAAAAGTATGTGGACTTTTGCTTTCAGTAACTGGTGTGCACCCCTTAAGCATAATAACTGCAACTAAATATTTTTGATAATTGTCGATCAGCCCTACACACAAGTCTGGAAAATTTTTAGCCCATTCCTCCTTTACAGAAGAGCTTCAGTTCAGGAATTTTAGCAGACTTCCTGGCATGAATTGTCTGCCTCAGGTCCTTCCACAACAATTCTATAAACTGAAGACCAATTTGATTTGGCTATCACAAAATATTGACTTTCTTTTGCTTTTACCATTCTTTGGTTGTACAACTTGTGTGCATTGGGTCATTATCTTGCTGCATGATCCATTTCTTCTTAAGCTTCAGTTCATGCACATTTTCTGTGGAATTTTCTGATACAATTTAGGATTCATAATTCCATCAATGATAGCAAGCAGTCATGGTCCAGAGGCAACAAAGTCGGTCCAAACTATGATATCATGTTTCACAGATGGGATAAGGTTCTTCAGGTGAAATGTAATGCTTGGCTTTCACCAAACTTTCCAGTCAAGCCAAAAAGTTCTATTTTAGTCCCACCTGTCCACAGAACATTCTTCTGATAACCTTCTGGCCTATCCATGTAGCCTTTTGCAAACTGTTGGTGGGCAGCAAGGGAAAGTAGTTGTCTTTTCTTTACAAGTCTGCCACGCACATCATGGTTCAGTATTCTCCTGGTGGTAGTCTCATGAACACCAGCATTGTCAATGCAAGAGTCTTTAGTTCCTTAGCCATTACTGTGGGCTTCTTTGAGATCTTCCAAAATCTTACACATCTAGTTCTTGATGTGATTTGGTTGGTCAAACATTTAGGAGAGGGTAACAATGATGTTGAATTGCCTCCATTTGTAAACCATTTGCCTGACTGTAGATTAGTGCAAACTATTTGGAAATAGTCTTGTAACATTTCCCAGCCTGGTGAGGGTCAGGAACTGTTTTTCACAGGTCCTCAGAAACCTCCTTTGTTTCAGCCATGACACACTTCCACACATGTTATAAAGATCAGACTTTGATAGTTGAATACCCAGAATTGTATTCTTTAACTAAAGCAGGACTTCCCAGGCTCACACTGCATTATCATTCTATTGATTAAAACACCCAACTCTTATCTCCCCTTCAAATGAACTGTTAATCCTAGAGGTTCGTATCCTTTTGCCACACATAAATATGTAGAGTTCGTTCATTTCCCTGAATAAATACATGATCAAATTTAACTTGTTTGTTTAATTGGGTTACCTTTATTTGATTTTAGGTCTGTGTGGAGAACAGATCAGCAGAAATATTGAAAATTCAAGAGTTGCCAAGCTTTTAAGCACCATTGTATCTAGATGGTCACTAAGAATCAACACTAATTTGAGGCACATATTCACAGAGGGGAAGGGTATGGTACAAGGCCTTCTCTAGAACTTTTTCTACCAGCTTCCTAGCAATTCTTTTTTTTTCTCTTTCCCCCACTGTCACCCTCTGGCTCTTGTAGTGAAGGCACGGGAGGCTGCAAACAAGAGGGAGGGAGTAACACACTAAACGCAGACAAGCTCAGGAGGGCTTTCAAGTTTCTCAGGCTCTGGGCAGGATGTGGTTGCCTCATCTTCTTTGCTGAATCTCAGTAGTTTTCCCCTTCCCCCTACTCTTTTCTTGGCTGCAAATACTGAACTGAATACTCCTAGCTAAGGAAATGAAAGGGAAAAAAATAAGGTGATTCAGTAATGCCGTATAAACAACAGATTTGTTGAATCAGACTGGTGAAGTATTTCTGAAAGAGATGAATACAGAATAACAGAGTTGGAAAGGAGAGTCATCAGGTCCAATCCTGTGCTCAAGCAGGAGACCGTATCCCATTTCTGACAAGAAGTTGTCCAGTCTCTTCTTGAAAGCTTCCAGTGATGAACTCCCACAACTTCTGAAGCCAGTTATTCCATCGGTTAATTGTCCTATCAGAAAATTTATCTTTATTTTTAGGCTTGATCAGTTTCCACCCATTGTTCCTTGTCTGCCCTTTGGAACACAGGTTGACCCCCTCTTCTCTGTGACAGCTCCTCAAATATTGGAGCACTGTTATCTTCATTAGACTAACCATGTCCAGTTCTTGCAACTGTTCTTTGTGTTTTAGCCTCCACCCCCCTAATTATCTTGGTTATTCTTCTCTGCACTCTTTCTAGGGTCTCGGCATCTTTTTTTTATAGTGTGTGGTGACCAAAACTGGATACAATATTCTAGGTGTGGTTTTACTAAGGCTTTATAGAGTGGTACCTCACTTTATCTTGATTGTATTCCTCTGTTAATACAATTTAGGATTGCATTGGCTTTTTTGGCTGTCACACACTGTTGGTTCAGTGTTGGCTTCAGTCAGGTCAACTTCAGGGCTGACATCATATTTAATTGTCTACTAGGGCTCCAAGAGCCACCTCACTATTCCTGCTATTAAGCCAGGTTTTACCTAATCTGTATGTGTGCTTTGGTTTTTCTAGCCTAAGTGTAAGCCTTTACTTTTCTCTATATTGAATTTCATTTTGTTAGATAGGGCCCAGTATTCAAGCTGTCGAGTTCCAGCCAGTCTTCTGGGGTGCTGGCTATTCCTGCCAGCTTAGTATCATCTATAAATTTGATGAGTTCCCCTTCTATTTCCTCATCTAAATCATTTGTGAAGATATTGAAAGAGTACTGGACCTAAGACGGAACCTTGTAGTATGCCACTGCTTACTTCCCTCCATGAAAGGTAACAGTCTTTTATCACTGGGGTTCCAAAATACCTGATGTTCAATGGCAACTGCTGAGTTAGCTGTGCATATCCTGCAGTCCAAAAAGACATTTTAAGAAGCAGGAGATGAATAGAGGGACAGATCACCAAGGAAGAATAGTGATAAGTACCTCGATATGGTACCATGTTTCTCCATCAATACGGCCTCCACCAATAGGAAGGCCCAGCATGTTTTATCAGCATAAAATCAAATTAAGCCCCTCCCCCCAAATTAAGGCCTATATTAAACATGTAAAATGGGGGAGGGGGAATGGCGGGGGGGGGCTTCGTTAGAAAGTACTTTTGTTGCATACCCGGATATGGTGCTGCCTGCAATGACTTTGGCGTTGGTGGGGCACTTCGTATCAGGAGCCCTTCCGCCACCATTGCTTCCCCTTCTCCCCATGCTGCCGCAGCGTTTAGAGCAATGCCGCAGCCATGCATGGCAAGCCAGGCCTCCTCCCTGCAACCGGAGCCCGGTGGAGACACTCGGCTTCAGGTGCTCCTGTCGCCGCCTTCCCTTCGCCTTCGAAGGCAAAGCCAATTCTTTTAAAAACAACACCCTACTACCGGTACGACAAAGCCTCCACTGCCTGAGAGGGCAGCCCAATTCCACGTGGGGAGGCGAATCTCCTGGGGCTGCAGCGCAGGATCAGCCCACCCCAGGAGAAGCCACCATTCTCAGTCACACATTCCTAGTTTAACCTTTCCCATACAGATATTGTTGGGAGAAAGAAAACTAATTATTCTACCTTGAGCTCTTAGATGAAGGCTAAGGTATAAATTTAACAAATACATAACAAAATAAAGGGAGAGAATTACTGGCTTCTCCTTTTAGTATAGACTTCTAAGAACATAAATATTCATTCAGTCAATAAAATGAGGACCAGGCTGAAACATCAAAACATCAGCCTGAAGGATTAATGGTACTTGAAAGTATTCACTGTTATTGAATTCAAATCTCCAAGACCAAACAATGGATAGAATTTTCATTAGACCAAAACAAAAACATTACGCTGCATTCTTCTACACTTAATAAGAAGTTCCTTATTATTATTAAAGGAACTGGCTAATGGTCTAACAAAAACTATATCCTCTGTTTTTTCCTTTGTTTTGTTTGGTGCTTTTAAGCCTGTGTTTATTCTGGACAATTTTCTGGACAATTCTCTGCCCTTTTCTTGGCAAGACAAGGTTATGGAAGTGATCTGCCATTGCTGAGTGAGTGTGAAAGGCCCAAGGTCATTCAATGGGCTTTGTGCCTAAGACAAGAACCCCAATCTCCTAGTTCCTAGCCTGATGCCTTAATCACTACACCAGTTTGGGCCCTTTGTTTCTATTTCTAATCTAGAAATCCTAGAGAAATCTTTTTAGAAATCCTAAATTACCACCTAGAAAGAAAGTATGGTGTAGTGAAGGTATGGTGTAGTGATTAAGGTAAGATAACCTGAATTCTACTCTGCTTTAAGTACAGAGTAACTTATGGCCAGTCATTCTCTCAGCCTTTGAAAAAAGACAATGGCAAACAACTCTTGAAAACATTTCCTAGAAAATTGCATGGACTTGCCCATAATCAGGAGTGACATCTGATGCAAAAGTATGCATACATAAATAAATATAAATTAACAGATGATTGGAAGAGGGCAATTGTTATTCCTGTTTTTAAAAGGGGTGAAAGTTAGGCCCAAGGAACTACAATAAGTAATTGTGACATTGACATCTGTGAAAATTCAATATATAAGAATCTTGAAAACAATGAGGTAGAAGTCAATATGGAGCTGTTAAGAACAAGTCTTAATAGTCTAATCTTATTTCATTTTTTTCATTAACTTTCTTCATGGGTTAAGGAAATGCTGTGGATTTGCTTCATTTCAGAGAAGTACTTGACAAAATGTCCCATTAACTGAGTAGCATGTGTCATGGATGGATAAAAAAATTGACTTGAAAACTGTCCTCGTTATTTCTCATTAATAGTTCTTCAAACTGGAAATAAGGAGAAATTTTCTGACAGTGAGAACAATCAACAAATGGAACAGCTTGCCTTCAGAAGATGTGAGAGCTTCATCATTTAAGACTTTCAAGAAGAGATTGGACTACCATTTGTCAGAAATTGTGTAGGGTCTCTTCCTTGGGCAGGAGGTTGGACTAGATGACCTACAAACTCCCTTCCAAATCTGTTAATCTAAGTTTAAAACTAGAGCAATATGCCACGTGTGTAACCACAGACTTATCCTGGGCACAGTTCTTTACATTTTTCATTAATGACTTGGATTAAGAGGTGGCAGGAACAATGATCAAATTTGCCGATGATACGAATATAGGAGGAATAGCTGCTACAGTCACAGTACAAAAGTCACAGTACAAATAAAATTCAAATAATCTTGATAGGGTAGGGAACAGCTTTAAAAATAAATGCAAATGTAATAGGGAAAAATAAATCAAATTTACTTCACACTGCAAATGAAACAATAGCAATGTTCTACAAGCTACTCTCTTAAGCATTCAGGACACCATACTTTAAAATAGATTCAGAAAAATTGAGTGAAATAGGAAAAAAGGTTAATAGTGAATTGAAAATTAAGCCTCATGAGAAGATATTAAGGGAACTGTGTATATTTGAGTGCCGAGAAATGATGACTAAGAAGAATATATTTTAAATATCTGAATAGTATCACATAGAAAATCTGTTTTCTATAAGGCATTTCTTTATATAACATGGGACACAGTGATAGTTTCCAGAAAGCAGAAAGCAGTTGACTGTTATAACATTATAACCCATTATTCATTAGAGGTGGAATCTTTATGGATGTGTTATAAAATAATTATGATGTTCAATAGAGGTTCTCTCCTTTCAGGAAACTGCCAAATTCAGTAAATCAACTGGAAGATATAATACATAAAGAAGAATTTGCAGTTTGTTTTTCGAATGCACATGACACTAAATTTGTTCACAATTCAGAATATATATTTTGTGTTCAGAAGTAGCTCTGAATTTAACCCATTGCCTCCTTAAAAATTTTAAAGTGACAAATCTAGATAACAGAAAGCTCTTCTTTGTTTGTAACATTGAAGATTGTCTCCCTATCTAGATGAATTGTTTATTTATTTGTTTGTTTATTTGATTTGTCAATCACTTACAAGGTATTGTAACCTTGAATAAGAATACAGGAAATAAGTACGAATAAGTGGGGACAATAGGACAAGGATGGGAGGCACAAGGGTGCACTTATGCATGCCCCTTACAGACCTCTTAGGAATGGGGTGAGATCAATAGTGGATAGTTTAAGGTTAAAGGAGTGGAGGGTTAGAGAATGTAACAACAGAGTCAGGTAGAGCATTCCAGGCATGACCACTCATACTTTCTGCAATCAACTTTGGAGCCGTTTACATTGAGTTTGTAATTTAATTTTTACATTGAGTTTGTAATTTAATTGAGTTTACAGGAACTGGGCTTGGCTAATCTAGTAAAGAAAAGGACCGGGGAGACATGATAGCAAACTTCCAATATTTGAGGGGCTGCCACAGAGAGGAAGGGGTCAAGCTATTTTCTAAAGCACCGAAGGCCAGACAAGGAAAAATGGATGGAAACTGAAAAGGAGAGGTTTAACCTGGAAATAAGGAGAAACTTTCTGACTGTGAGAACAATCAACCAATAGAACAGCTTACCCTCGGAAGTTGTGGGAGTGTCATCACTTGAGACTTTCAAGAAGAGATTGGACTGCCATTTGTCAGAAATGGTAGCGCAGTGGTTCTCAACCTGTGAGTCGTGACCCCTTTGAGGGTCGAACGACCCTTTCACACGGGTCGCCTAAGACCATGGGAAAACACATATTTTTGATGGTCTTAGGAACTTAGCCATAATTTTATAGTTGGGGACCACCACAACATGAGGAACTGTATTAAAGGGTTGCGGCATTACGAAGGTTGAGAACCACTGGTGTAGGGTCTCCTGCTTGGGCGGAGGGTTGGACTAGATGACCTACAAGGTCCCTTCCAACTCTGAGTATCTATTAACTGTATTTGTAATTGTCTGACATACTAGAAAGTAATGGCTCTCTTTCTCTGTGTGTCTTATCAAATATTCTTTGCAACAAAGGTGTAATGCCTCCACAGGCTGCCCGCATGGTATTAACTTCCCTTTCCCCTGAAGTCACCTTACTTCTGCAAAAAAAAAAAAAGGGGGGGGGACCCAGATCATTAAAAAATAAAAGTTAAGTCATGACAGAGGAATTTTATCTGTGGTTACCAAACTGTCTCTCCTAAGATGAAAGGACAGATCAAACCAAAGGCCCATCTTATCTAGCATTCAGTTTGCCAAACTGATTATTTGGAAGCCTTTGAAAAATCCACAAGCAGATGCCCAAGACAAAGGTCACACAACTGCCCATCATTAAAAAGTCTTAACAGAGCATTAACTGAGACACTAGTATCTTAGTTGTAAACACCACTGCCTGCTTTCCTTAAAAGATAAAAAGCACTCTTGCCTCATCAGATAAGATGTTCTTGTATGTTCAGGAAACCACAAGGGAAAACTGAATACAGTCATGTTGCTTGAGGATGAGGGAAGGAGAATGGGAAAAAAAGAAGTCTAAATCTTCTCCAAATCGGTTCCCTCATGCTTTCAGCCAAAATGGATGTCTGCACTGGACTGGTATAAGGGGAGCTATACCCTAATATAGCTTTAGATGATTCATTCCTAGTACAATTTAACTTCTGTTCACACTCGTAAAATCAGTTAAAGAATAGTATGAGTGAAATCAATTCCTGAATTACAGCTGTATGAATATTAGTCTATGTTCAGGCCCTCCCTGGTGCCTGTATTTACAACAGAGGGAAACACTTCCTCTTTAAAACACATAAGAAATGAGAACTTGGAATTGTATGAATTTGGAAACAAAGCAGGAGTTTAACCAACGGAACAGCTTGCCCTCAGAAGTTGTGGGAGTGCCATCACTTGAGACCTTCAAGAAGAGATGGGACTGCCATTTGTCAGAAATGGTGTAAGGTCACCTGCCTGGGTGGGGGGTTGGACTAGATGAACTATAAGGTCCCTTCCAACTCTGATTTTCTGTTATCTTTCTACACATTTAATAGAGGAAGTCAACAGAGTTTTTGGCTTGGAGTTGAGAAGAATTGGGATTCAATTCTTTGGTCCCCAATCCAATTACACACCTGCTCAAGATACAAGGTTGATATGAAGGTAAAAATGCAACATATAAATATAATACCTGAAATAGCCCATAATAATATACTGAGATATTTGTTTAAGAGTCAGTCCCTCACACACTATGTTTAACCAATTTTATGAGCAAAAACAGTTAATTTGATGGATTATCTAAAACCAAGGTATCCAATAGGCTCTCTGCCTCATTTTATCTTTTAATTTTTTTAAAGATTTTTTTTTAATGTAAAGGGTTAATAATAGTAAATATATTTATAATAAATGTATTTAAATTCAGTACTGTATTATAAAAATGTCTTTCAGAGAAAGAAATGACTTGTGTCAATTTCCATGATAACAGAAACGAGCCTACACCACCCCACCCCACCCAAAAATCCACAAACAATCTCAAAAGATTCTTTTATATAGTTTAATGACCATCTTTTCTCCAAATGTTTTTTGGGTCAAACTGTTCAGGCAAAAAAAGTTTAGAGTCACTATAATTATTTCTGCCCCTTTCATTGAAACAAGAATACTTCAAAGATAATCTTTATGCTGGTGTTCTAGAAATGGGGTCCTACATAATGTCTATAAATCCTTTGAATCTGATATAAACCATCTCTAGAAACTGGCATTAAGTATGAAGTATAGCACTGTACAGAATCCAAAAGATTTAAAAAATCGGAAGAAGATTGCATATCAAGGCTTGCTTGTGGTATATTAGGTAATTGGCCCATTTCTTGCAAGGATCAACAATTGTAGATCAGCCAATTTCCAATTACTTGACACTAAGTACAGCTATGTAGTTTATCCTCTTACCCAAATTAAGGTATTAAAAAGTCTAATCTGTAGGGATTCCAATTTTGATAAAATTATTTATAATAGTAATTCCAAAGCATGGGTTCTAATGTTTTTGCAAAGTAAGGACATCAACAAAAGAATATGATAGAGTGTCCTTCTAAGCATACAGATGTTTCGAAGAATGGGAGTGGGGACAGGGAACCTGAGTGGTTATCTTTTCTAGTTGAGGAACCATGATATATGTGCCTGTATCATACGTGTGTGGAGAGGATGGGAAGTGCTGCTGGAATTTTAATTGGTAAGGCAATGAGATTAATAGGAAGGCAGATCCACAAATTTTTCAGAGAGTTTAGGGAGTTCTTACTTTTTGACACCAAGCAGAACATCTGATCCCATCTAAATCAGTCCCCAGACCTCTGAACGTCCCTGGATTGACAATATAGCTATCTAAAGTTCATACAAACTTCCTGCCAACAGAAAAATGCAGCCATGGAGTTTCATTTGTGCTAATAGGTGTGTGCAGATGTTTGCTCAGAATAAAGATTGTGAGTTGCACCAGATCATCAGTTTTACTTCTTCTCAGCTATACTCAGCTATAATTTTTATATCTTTCTGCCATTGCTTGTCTTCAAGATTCTAAAGCAATACCTTTCTAAAATCTTTTTTCTGTTACAGACTGGCCATCCATTGTGGAAAATGTAATAGCTTTGTGGAAAATGTAATAGCTCAGTTTCTTTTGCACCATACAGAATTTGTGCAAAAGAAACTGAGCAATTAAAACACCCAAGAGATTATTATGAAGTCGTAAATTTCACCTCTTTTATCATGAGTCTTCTAGGTAAGACTTTATCACCTTATGGCAGAGGTGCTCAATTTCTATAAATTTCAGGACTATATCAAGCTTTGAGCGTTAGGATCTACACTGCCTTTTAAAAACTTTGAGAAACTCAGAAAGAAGAATCTCCACCCTTCAAAAGGTCTGAAGATCACAGAAAAGATGATGCAGGCTGCAGCTCTTGAATTATACTCTTTGGAGTTTTATTTTAAGAGATAGGTGAAAGGGAAATAAAATAATACAAACAGAACACCCAATATGTATTAATGTTATGTCTCCATGATGAATTACAATTAGCTTCCAACTAAAAAAAAACCCTGGGAAATATCATTCTTTAATTCTGGCTCCTACTTACAATTCAAATTTCAGGGATAAAAATATGAACGTCCTTAGCTTGCTCTTTCTACTTAGATGCCTTCAGACTCTTTCAATTAATTAGTACTCAAAGATTAGTACTTAAAAGACTCTTTCAATTAATTAGTACTCAAAAGATACTCAAAAGATTGTTTATCTGCCTGTTGCAAAATTGTCATAAAGTGTTAATAGCAATCTTGGTTCAACAGTCTGGAAAGAAAAACATCTTTACAAAGATTCATAAGTTGTCTAGACAAATACTGATTACTCCCTAGATCCCCAATATTGCAGCAAGAATGGCAACATGCTCAGTGACACATTTCTTGGATTTTACCAGGATCTAGCTCATTTTATTTCATTTCTATTATTTTTATGCCTTGAACATTATTTTTATTTCTAAGAATGCTCCTGGGTTCCTCAACATTCCCACAAATATTCTTAGAAAACAAGAGGTTATGCTTTGCTTGGGAGTGAGTCTAGTTGCCCAGAAAAATAATAAACCAAGCTCGAGCAGTAGAAACCTAAAAGATCTGTTAAAAAAATCTTCACCAATTTGCCTTCAAATAAAAGTGGATGTAATGACTTGCCACATTCTGCATGGAAGCCATTTGATGAAACTGCTAATAGCATGTTCTCAAAATTCTAAATATGCCCAAAAGAACCTTGGTAGAAAACATAAAAACAAAACACAAGATCCATTAGGAATGATGGAGACATCGTAAGAGAAGCTATGAAGAAGGGACCTAAAAATACCATCAAACATTATCATTAATTCCACACAGGTGGCAAGGGAAAGACAGGAAAATAAAGCATAGTACAAAAAATTGCCCAAGTACATAAGCATCTGACAGTTTCCCTATATCAACTGAATTGTATCCCCTAAAATCTGTAGTATCAGAAGATATTCTGATTTCAATCCAAAGCCAGTGCTTAAGTATGCTGCTAGAACTAAAATAAAATACCACCAATCCTAATTCAGGACCATCCTTGGAATGACCATCCAATGCAGTGTGGTGGTCCCAAAGAAAAAGAAATGTTTCCAGACAAATATGGACCTGGATTTTGGCCAATTTGTCCATGCCCAAATTCAGATGTATTGGTTAGATGATTAATCACAAGGTAATAATTACCTGTTAATTATGCAAGGTAAATTACTAAGGAGGATAAACAGATTTCCATGGACATATCCCAACTGCAAAACAAGAAATAAAATAAAATATATAATCAAAGTGATAAGGAACAGATTTGTAAAGCCACTAACAGTAGTTCAAGCTTCATCATTAACATACAGAGGTCTTCCAAAATGTGTACTGATATATATCTATGGTGAGAATAGAGAATAATTGTGGGTATAGAGAAGGGACCACACAATCTTTCAAGAGAGATATATTCCACTGAAGAAAGGCTTCTACTCCACAGTTCCACAGAGCACGTCTTTACTGTCCTACATTTGAATACAGCATAGTTCAGCGGGGCTGCCTAACTACCACACATTTCAACATTCTTTGTTATCTACTGAGCATTAAAATGGAAGAAAAACAAGTAAAGGAAACAATTATAGTATGGGCTAAAAAATTTGGTTATACTATAGAGTTAGATAAATGGCAGAAATTGTGGGATAGGAATTACAACTAACAATGTCAAATACATACAAAGAAAATCTATATAAAATGTTTTGCAGATGACACTTTCCACCAGCAAGACTGGCAAAGATGTTTAAGGACATGTCCAGTCAATGTTGGAAATGTAATCAGATACCAGGTTTGTACTATCACATATGGTGGACATGTCCAAAGGCAAAAAAAATAAATAAGCAAAAATACACTCGATTAGAAAAAATGGTAAAGCAACCAGATCTATTTGCTGGGTATCCTACCAGAAAAATACAATAAAGGGAATACATATTTAATATTACATGTGCTAACAGCAACTAGAATTGTGTTTGTACAATGATGGAAAAATGAAGAGATTCTTACAGATGAAAATGTAATTTTTAAAAAGTATTAGAATGTGTAGAAATTGGTAGATTAACACTCAAAATTAAGGAGAAAGAACAGAATACTTTTTAATATGGGATTTGTTCTATCAATGGCTAACTAGTAGAAACATAAGTTAGACATTTAAAAGCATAAGAGAATGATTAATTACATAGAAGATTCACTAAAATGGATACGGAAATACTATCATTATTATGTGGTTATTATTGTTATGAATATCATTATTATTACTATTTCTCAAAATTAACCCATACAACACAGTTTATGTAGACATTGAATTTTTGTTTAAAATTTTTATGTTTAAATTTTTAATAAAAAATTAAAATTAAAAAAAAAACATCCTTTGCCAAGTTTAACTTCACTTAAGAGCTGCTGTAACTTCAGGATCACACCATTTTCTTTTTTTATTTCTATTTTCAAAAGATTCACCCTGAGTCTTTTGGCCTGTTCCCTTTGCTTATAGCTTCTCGTAGCTTAGAGCTACCCCACAAATAGATTTAACCACAGCTCCCTTGTATATGGGGAGGAGTGGAGGCAAAATTCTGAGACATCAGGGTGGGTAGATATAATTTCCTTCTCTAGTTAAGAGAAGAGAGGCCTCTTGACACTTCCTGTGGTTTGGGCCTGGGAGGGAAGGGAGAGATAGCAAGAGTCATGTGATTATCTTCTCGAGTGGGAGGAGAAACTAGGCGGGGAGTTGTGACGAGGCATCTTCTATAAATGGGCCAAGCACCACTGCCTCCATCTCTCTCTACTTCATCTGGCAGCTGGTTTCCCTGGTGGTCCGGAAAGATTGCAAACAACCAAGAGGTAGCTTTTCAAAATTGCTATGAGCTGTTAAGGGAAAGGGTGGGGCTCCATGGATAGTTGCTCCAATTTCAGCTATGAACCTAGGAGACTCATTTGTCTCGTAAAAGACAATGGGTCCATGGGGCTCCTTGAGAGCCTCACTTACCAGCATTTCAAGTCAGGTATTCTGAGCAAGAATTAGGGCAAAATCATCCAAAGGGAAAATAGAGAAAGGAGTGCCTTAAGTCCATATTTTTACAAGAAGCAGGTGGAATAAAGAATGGGTTGTTGTCCTTAAGTCTCTTAAATTCCTATATCTATGGTTGCGAGTAAATGTTTCAAGACAGAAAAAATTAAATCCATATTCCTCATATTATCCTACTTTAAACATATTTAGGACAGAGAGCAAAAATGGGGAAGTTACATAAGTCATAATCTGACTTAACAAGAGGAAATATGGCGGAGATGTCAGCAAGGGCACATTTTGGCTTCTTCAGGCACTGTGTAAGGGAACTTTGAAATTTAATCACGTGCCCTCTAGTGTTGAGAAATAAAATCAAACTTCTTTTCAAACCAACTCCCCTCTCCAGTCCAGGAGTGTTAATGGTGTTTTAAAGGAATTATTTACCTTCTGTTCCATTGTTCACTTGTTCTAATGCTGTTTCTTTCTGTATAGAAACCTATGTTGTTTGGGTGTAAGGAAATCCCTGCACCTTTGCACAGAATCTTGATCTGAAAACTCTCCCGTAACTCACGATACAATCCTTCATGCCCCTGAATCAAGACTGACTGGTAAGTTTCTTTGATTTCTTTTCCTCTATTTTGGAACCACAGTGAAATGCAATGTCAAAGATAGAAAGGAGCAGAAGTGATCCTTTCATATTCAAAAGTTTGTAAAAGCATACTCTGTAGGAAAGTGCCTGATCCTTACTTAACAATAATGCTCTAAAGGCAAAGTTGAAAGGCATTTGTCAAAAATCATTGAAGAAAGTATAAATTGTCTAAGTTAATAATATGGAGATTCTCAGTCATCCAGGTCATGGTTATCCCAAAGCTGCTTTTTCAAGAGGCAACTGGGCTTTCCAGTTTTTTTATTTGATGATGTTTTGCTCCTCATCCAAGAAGCTTCTTCAGCTGAAGGAGCTTCTTGGATGAAAAATGAAATGACTTCAAAGAAAAAAACTAGAAAGTCCAGTTGCTTCTTGAAAAAGCACCTTTGTCTAAGTCAATGCACAATAGATCTCATAATTCTCAACATGTGGTTCAGAGGCCACTAATGGTTTGCAAGAGTACTGCGGGTGGCTGAAATAAATATATTTCTTAAAATGGCTGAAACCCAAAGAGAATACAAATCTCCAAGATTTTTAATATTCTTGTTTAAAATTCTGGCTTTCCTCCCAAAATCTCCTAAGATTTTTGACAGAAGCACTATATCAAATAATCTATGAGTGTTTTGTCTTCTCAAAATTTTTGATCTTTTAAAAAAAATAATTTCAGTTGAGGTTCAGAGTGATCCTACATAATATGATGTTTCTGTAATGGAACCCTAATGCTTTCAATCACAATGCAATGATTCCATAAAAGAAAATTTCTAAACTGCTGCTTTAATAGGTAGAAGGGCAGGGAAAGATCAAAGACAATGAAGAAAAGAAAGATGGATAGGGGACCTCTAGATAAATTAACCATAATAATATTCTTTAAATGTCAATATTTTGAGAAAAAAATTAGGGAAAGAAATTTCATCAATATATATCCACTGTTTTAAAATTACTTTAATAATATAACTTTACTTTGTAATATATATTTGGCTCATTTTGGAAAATATTTAATAGAATATTTAATTCTTTATTTAAAAGTACTACTCGGGCTTAATCCCTTAGATTTCTTCCAAGGAATTATGAACCAGCCAACAGGTTCTTTGCACTGTATTTCAAAAATGTTTACTGATAACCCAACATATGACAGCCATAAATTCTTATAATGCTTTTCTATGGCTCTGCTTGCCGTATACTATAATATTATTTAGAAATAAGTCAAACTGGTATCTGTAAAAGTCATATTCAAGTAAATGTGACCATACCTATATTCAAAATGAGATCTTCTCTGAGTCAATGGATATATTAATTTTTGTTTTTTAATCTCTGTAAAGCAACACATTACATTATATGCCCTTTAATATGATGATTGAAAAACAACATATTCACTTAATTAAATCAAATTGTATTCTGGTAAATTGTCTGTCACTTTTGAAATTAAAACAAAAACCAACACTCTCTAAAGAAATGTTCTTTATTACTAGGTAGCATCTCATTTCCCAACCCTAAAACATAATTAAAATAGTTCTACACAACATACAGACTACATGTGAAAGTGTTTCACACTAAACCTGTTTACTTGTAGCTGCCCCCAAAAGTTACATTTACCCATTAAACAAGCTAATGCATGGTTTTATAGTACTGTACCCTGAAAAATAGCTATACTTTCTGATTGGGCATTATGAAATAGGTATGCTATTCACACTAGGCTGCATTGTTTAATGATAGTAAGATACTGGAGCTGATCAATGTGGATGGCTGCTTTTCTCAGCTTTCATCTGTTATCTCTACTAAATCTATTTGTTGGATTTATTTCCCATTATTCTCATTTAACTTAATGCAAGTTACATAATGATCACTCTTCATTTTATCTCCATCAAAATGTTATAAAGTCGTGATTGATTGAAAGTTTACCTGTTTATTGTTTTTCTAAACTGAGTGGAGAGAGCAGGAATTTCAAATAGGATTTAGTGTGAAAAACATTTTTCATTAACTAAAACTAAATTAGGCTGCTTTTGAAAGTGCCTGACTTTTAAAATAGATGAAGTCAACTTCTTAATATGCAGCACAGTTACCAGACTGCTGAATTGTATTGGTTTTCAAAGCTAATTGCTCAACTTTTTTTTAATTCTCAACAGAAATACTTGCTTTCTACAACCAAACCTGAACTACACACATCTGTCTCCACAATCTGCAAAATACCAAATTCGGCCAAAGAAAATAAGCGATTTCAAGGTGAGGATTGAGAAATGCAGTATCAAAGAAATGTCATTCAACAGCTTTCACTTAGATATTTTTTTTCCAATTCATCACCACTTTGGCATTCTGCTAAAACCTCAGACAATTTATTTCTAATCCAGTATAGCGTGATTATGTGTCCTTTCAAAATTTTGAACTACAATTCACACACAATCTTGTAACTCCAAGTGCTATTTGAGCAGAGTGCATGTGCAGAAAAACTGAAATGCATCAATTTACCTATCTCTAATATCAGCCTACTTACTGGGTAAACTCTAGAGCAAAACATACAACATAAACAAGTGTAGGAAATTAAGTAAATTGGAATGGTGGCTACCAATTTGGAAAAAAAAGTTTCTTTGGTTAAACATGCACTAGGTAAGCCAGATTTAACACTTACTTTGGGACCAATGACATGAAGACTTCAAGAGACAGATCTGTTTTTTAAAAAATAATTCTGCCATTATTAGTGAAATCCCTGTATATAAATCAATATGCTTAGGACTTAAAAAGAGGGTGAGGAAATGAAAAAGAAATTTAGTTCAGTTTCACACAATTCAGTTTTGGTTTTGCACATTCACCCAAAATATACCTTTTAGGGCAAAAGAAAAATTTTCTCCTATTCCCCCCCCCCCCCCCCCCCGGGCCCACTACACACAAAGACATTTGGGGAAAGTATTCCAGAAATCAGAACTGTGTAGGGAGAACCAAGTTAAGATAGAAAGAGATGCATAAAAATAATTTGCAATGCAAAATGAGCATTGACTTTCTAAATTGGTCTTGGAATACCCAGACTACTAAATGGTGCAGGCTGTGCACATATTCATATATTCTCAGCACTTTGCTATGTGAACTGGTTCAAAGGAGTAATGTGAAATGGCCATCTAAAAAGGTGGAATGTCAAGCACCAGTTTTTCCTTTTCTAACTATTCATTTAGTCTTCCTACAACTGGAGCAGGGGATGGGGGAATAGATGTTCAGAGAGAAGGAAACGGAAGAGAAAAATAGCCATTCTCAAGAGAATTTGGAGCCTTATTTTCTACACAATTTTGCCACGTGTATATAGAGTAAACCAGTGAACCTATCCAGATTTAATTTATTCGCCATTTTACTCTCTGTTGTTAGAAGCAGTAGAAACCTTATGTAGGCTGTGAATGTACCTAGGTAGTAAGAGTACTTTTAATACTAGTAAAAATGCTGTCTCACCCTAAGCCCACAAACAGACTGTCAAACCTCTCCTCCAGCTAGCGTCTCCCTGTTTTATTAGCAGCCAGGGAGCTGACAGCAGGTGGGGTAGGGGAGATTTAGGAGGAGGACAGCTCAGAAGGTGGTCCTGGATGAAGACAACAGTGAAAGACAGTCACAGACCAAAGCTACATTTATGGACAGTGGACTCATCCATAAAGTAGAAAGCACTACTAAACGCTTGTGTCCAAGTGTAGTGTTTCCTACTTTATGGATGAGTGTACTGTGAGCAACGGAAGCAACAGGAGACAACACAATCAAGAATGGAAAACAAGCAGCAGCATAACGTGTAAGTATTGTCCAGATTGTATTGCACAATGTTTTATTTAAGTACAGATTCCTTTTGATGTACTGGCATTATATTCATCCCTCTTTCCCAGCATTTAGACTCAAAATTCCCCATGCTACATTTAGGACAATTTTGCATGTTTCTGTATTTAAGTAAAATAAAGGAGAAAACTAATAAAGTGGTTATTTGGCTTGTACTTTTTCTTCATACAATTTTGCTGTTTCCTCCATCTTCCATCAATTATATTATCTCCTAAGCTACATTTCACAATTTGAAGAGTCAAACAAAAATATTTTTAGTTGAGCAAAGCCAAATTCAAAACTCATTAAGTTTTATTTTTTCTGCTGATTACAGTTAGAAACTCATTATATAGTTCCCTCCAAACCTAAATTAACTTTGCCACTTAGGGAAGAGGTTGGCTGAAGTGTAAAGAATGATGATGATGATGATAGGATAAGCTAGTAACTATGTATGTGGGAAGGAGCTCCCTAATACTGAAATATCTAATGTCCAATAGTGTAATGAAAATAAATAAAATATTAACACAAATATATCTTGAATTTATTCACAACGGTTGGAAAAGCTAAAGGGTTAACAAATGGGCATTTTAAAGCTTCAAATTCAGTTCTGTACTTAACCAGTTTGCTGCTTAGATACAAAGAAATTTAGTTGGATTAGGTTCCATTGGAGAAAAAAATATCAAAAAAATCTATTGGCCTAAACTGGACCTTGTTTACAAAAACCTCAAGATATTTTAGTGGACCAACATTTAGCTTCTTATTCTGCTTCTAATAATTAATAATTTATCTAATCAATCAAATATTGTTATTTAAAGCAAACCTAAGGGTTAAAAGGCACCAGGCTAGAAACAACCTAAGGGTTAAAAGGCACCAGGCTAGACCATGTGCTTCAGTACTGGCTTAGCCACAAAGCTAACTGAATGACCTTGGGCTATTCAGTCTCTCTCAGCCTTCGAAAGAAGGCAATGGCAGACTATTTTCTAAAAATGTTGGCAAGAAAATTGCAAGGATTTGTCCAAGATAAGGCATCAAAGGACATGCACACACACAGTCTTGTTATATCCAACGATATGAATGCATGCAAATATAAACGTCTAACACAGTGCAAAAACAGTTCATGTGAAACATTGCCTGCCTCAAGAACCGGCACTTACTAAGGATGTGGAGAAAAGGGTTAGCACAGAGTTGTTTTATTTTTGTAACATGAAAAGGGGAAGTACATTTTACCACATTTACAGCCCTGATTTATTTTTATACATCCCAAGCTTTATCTGTTTTAAAGTCTGCATAGCACACATGAGAAGATTAAAGTGCAATTCAGTTTACCTGAAAATCCTGTGCAGGCATCACTTCCAGATAGGTATCTTTCTCAAGGGTTAAAGTACTGAAATGAAGATTCATGAGCTTTCCCTTCATGGCTACCAACCCGGTTCTGGTGTCTTAATTACTATTTGTCATATTGTGTATTTCAAAGAACTGTTACAACTATGGTAAAGAAAGGGACACAAAAGGAAACTGGATTCTCAGGAGTTTTCAGAACATGAGATGTCTTCTTATTCCCTAAAATAAAAAACATGAGTTTCTTACCAGTTTGAAGGTACATGACTCAGCATTTAGAAAGAGGCTTAAAATCCTCCATCTATTGCCAAGGACAAACAAACAGCAGGCATGAGTAACAGGCAATTCATGGGCTGTATATGGTCCCCATCCAGCAAAATATAGCTGTCGAATGACTCCATTTTAGTAAGGTAACTTTTTTATTTAAAATAAAGGGTTGGAAATGGAACAAGAAGCTTCTAGGTGGTTCCTGTTCTGAATGCTACCTTTAACCACTACGCTTTCACATAACCAATGTTTTCCAGATCTGTTTTTCCTCTTCAGAGTTTACAAATGGGAATCAAAGTGGTTTGTTTTAAAGTCCTTAAAATAGGCCTAAATCATCCATAAACTTAAGACTTTTTTATAGGGTTAAGAGTACAAATGGCATGTGTTCCACGACAATCTCTCATTCCTGTTCTTACTTTTAACACCCACACAAAAAAATGAAAAGGTTTAGCTGTGATAGGACAACCCTACCAATGCCATCTCTGAAGCTCTCCAAATTGACCTTCAGCTTCTTGAATATTTAGTGACATATCACACGTTGGCATTTATTGCCTATGCTAGCCTCAAGGACAAAAATCAATTCCAGGCAATATTAATTCCAGGCTAATCAGAATAGGTCCGTGTGTTTCAATAATTTTGATGAACAGGAAACATGTATAAAAATGCAATTAATTTATTGCATTCATCCAATAAATTTGCCAAAATATATTAACACATTATTTTCTAAAGTTGCATAGCTAGTAAATACTCATGCCAGATAGGGAACTGCTGTTTTATTTACTGGGGTTATATAGTTCCATATAATTTCAGGATGGTTTATTTTTCATGCTGAGAAATAGACTTTTGAATTCCACTAACACCTACCACATATGTAAGGCTAGCAACAGAAACAGAATGGCAGAGAAAAAAGGTGGGGCATGGCATGACAATGATCAGTCAAAATATATAATTTTTATTATGTTGCAGTGTAATTTTTTCTCTCTTAGTAATGACAATTAACTCATGAATCTAAGATGACTTTGGGCTCAGACATATCAAACAATACAATATGAAATTCTATGGCAAGAGTTTTGTATCAGTTTGTGATACGACATGATGGGAAGAGAATGAAAAAAGGAGGTTCACCATTTGTATACTATTCTGGCATGGGATGATCTTCCTTTATTAAGCAACAGCAAAAACAAACAATATTGGCAAGAGTAGGCTATAACATGTATTAGTAGACATGATGGATAAGATCAATTAATATCTAGGTTTCTTCCTCTCTTCCCCATCCAGAATTCATAGAAAAATCCTAAAATATTTACTTAAACTTCAGTTAGAAGATTGAAATGGGCAAAAGACAAACCAGGATGGCTTTACAGAGCCCTATGTAGAAAAGTAACCAAAAGCTAACAGCAGACAGCTGCAAGGAAGATACACTACTGACAGGAAGTTGTGTTTAAACTGAGAGAGAACAGACAATGGACAAAACATTGATGTCATTAAAAGCTAGAGACATTATAGTCATTCCTTTATTACTTTTATTCTTGGAAGAGAGAATCTTATTTCTTCAAATCTGAATTTGTTCTCAAATGCAATGTTTCAAATGTGCAAAAAATCAGTAATTTTTTAAAGAAAATGAGATTCCTATGCATGTCTAATCACCTAGCATAGGTGTAAATAAGGTATATTGCAGAGTCTGCTTGATAACTTATTTCTATTTGAAAGGGAAGTAAGTAGTTTGGACATTAACTCTGCCCAAACAAAATGAACACAAAAAGTTTAGGTTTAAGAACTTTTGGGTTACTAAGGTTGCTTTTGAATTTGTTTTAACCAGTGGCTCAATAATAATGCTGAGCTTGTCAGGTGGAAAGCTGACAGCCCAGGTTAAAGACCTGAGTGACGCATGATGGGGTGAGCTCCCATTACTTGCTGCAGCTCCTACCTCACCTAGTAGTTCAAAAGCATGAAAATGTATGGTAGATAAATAAGTACTTCGTTGGGAAGGTTGCAGACTTCCATGTGCTTCAACAGTCATGGTGGACACGACCATATAAATGTCTTCGGGCAACACTGGCTAGGAAATGAAAATGAACACTGCCCCCTGGAGTTGGACGTGACTGGACAGGGGAAACAACAATCTTCAGCAGATTGAATGGAGAAACATGTGCATGCACGTGTTCTAAATAGATTTGAGTACTTTTATTCTAGCCATTCGTTTATCCTTCAAACCAAAAGCACTAAGGAAGAAGCAACAGTAATGTTGAAGAACCTACGTATTTAATTGAAGATCTCCTTTGACCAGGCTTAAGAGAAAATTCTGAATGACTCAACAACAGATTTTGCATTTCGTAAGTTTATTTGACAGAAAAAATCTCCTTGCTGTACATATCAAAAAAAAATTAAATGCTTTTAAGAAATATGAAGAAACTTCTGTTCCCACCCTCCCTGATTTAGGGTTTCTCAGCTACTTCTCAGCAAAATTTCAGTCATCTTCCCCCTAAAATGCCTGAATGCCCCTGTTCCAGTTCCAAACTTAACCCCTCACGACCTGGCTCAGCTGATCAATATGAAAGAATATCCTTTGAGGGAAGAATAAAAAGGAAAAAGAGCACTGCATATTATTTTGTTCGGGGGGTGGGGGGGAGGAGGAGCAGGAATAGTTTAACCCTCAATTTTACCACCACCAAGAATCAGCTCCACTGTTGCAGGCTACAGAAAGAAACTGCCTGTTTTTCATCAGGAAATCTTGATAAAAACAGTGGGAAATGAAGTAGCAACTAAATAGCACTGCCTTCCATCTAATTCTGGGTTGATAACATGCGCTCCAACTTTTTATTACAACCCTCCACCATTTCCGGGGGAGGGGGGGTGTCTGAGAAACACTAAATCGAACAGATTAGATCACATATCCCTCTACTTCCCACCCACCCATCGTGTGGTTTGTTTAAAAACCTTTTAAGTCTAAATCAACAAAAAAAGAGACAGCTCTCAAAACACAGAAGTAAAGATTTTAGCTGCAAAACGCACAGGGGAAAAAATGCTTATAGGAGAGGGGGAAAAAATCAAATGAACATCACCAACTGTTGGGAGAAGAGGAAGAGGAGCATAGAGGCTGTGGATCCTGGTGGGTGTTGAGCAGAAATGTCCAGGGACAAGGGGAATGTAGCTGCCGACAAATGACGGGCAATAAAGATAGGGACAGTAAAAGAAAAAAACTAGTGCGAATATAAAGGTGATGGCAAATGAAGAAACCTCCACTCCCCCTCCCCCATGCAAACACACTGGTTTCCAGTGGACATCAGGAGGTGGGGGGCTCCCACCTGGAACAGCACTGGAGGCTGGGGGTGGCGCAGTTTGTGGTTGCGAGGACAAGGACTTTCTGCTCTCCGAAAGGCTTATGGGGACCTTGGGGAGAAAAGGGAGGGGGGAAAAATTAAGTAATGCAAAATATAAGTTGGCAACCTCTTGTCAACTAACCTCTTAGGTGAACAGTATAACTATATACAAATATTTTAAAGTACGTTGTATTAAGGTCACTGAAATACTGATCACTGAAATACTACCGATACAAAGATCATGACTGAGGAGAAAAAAGAAAATTAAAAGAGGGGAAAAGTTTATATATTGAAATGTATAACACCACTTAAACAATTTTAAGAGCCCAATGTATTTCCAATGTACTAAGCATGAAAACAGATTAATACACTTCCATATACTAAAATCCACACACAGAGAACATAGAAAAGCCATTTTTACTTAGAAATAAGTTATAGCAAATGTCCCTAACAGTATGTAAAAGGCAAGTCTTCTCTTTTACTCCTCCAAGTTGAGAAAAGATAACCAATATTACTGAAGTGGCAACGAACACCAGAAACTACCACTTTTACCCATTACTGCCACTGCTGGAGTTTGGATACCCTCTTTACAAAGAGCCTTCAGATCAACTACCTTTGGAAATAATCAGGAATACAAGCAATCTTTGACTTACAACCACAGTTGAGCCCAAAATTTATAGTGCCAAGTGAGAAATTTGTTAAGTGAATTTGCCCCATTTTAAGACTTTTCTTGCCACATTTGTTAAGTGAATCACTGCAGTTGTTAAGTTAGTCACATGGTAATTAAGTGAATCCAGCTTCCCCATTGACTTTGCTAATCAGAAGGTTGCAAAAGGAGATCACATGACCCCAAGACACTGCAACTGTCATAAATATAAACCAGTTGTCAAGCATCCAAATGTAAATCATATGACCATATAGGGATGCTGCAATGGTCATAAATGTGAAAAATGGTCACAAAGTCACTTTTTTCAGCGCTGTTGTAACTTCAAACGGTGACTTAAGAAATTGTTGTAAGTCGAGGACTACCTGTATTTGTTCTTTTCTGTAAAGAGAAAAGGCATCATTGAGAATGAATAATTCATTTTCATCACACCAGACTATTCTAGGAACCATAAAATATTACATATAAATTGTCACCTCATTTTTGCTTCTCATCCCCTTTTCTCTGTGTGTGTATTTTGAGTGGGGCTTATTATGGGAGCTTTTCAGGCTAAAGAATACAGAATAAGTAGTTTAAGTAAAGAAGAAGAGTGGTCAAGTCTTACAGAACTTAAGAAGTCAGCTCTGATAAGTTTCAAGAGAACAAAACAATAAGTGCTTCATCTATAGCTCTCTGAATCTCACATTTCAAATCAATCAGAAAATGAAGCAGAGCATCATTTTCTGAAAATGGGATGTGTTCAGCCTAAGGACTCTACTATGCGTGATACTCTTCCAGATGCTTTCCCAGCTATCAGCTCAGAGGAAGATGAACCACTTCCAGGCATGTCTGGTTGATGGCTCCAAGCATGCGTCTAAGAGGGATTTGGCTCAAGTACAGCTGCACCAGGACAGTCCTGAAGCTTCAGGTGGCGAAAACATGCTGCTGCTGCCAGTCAGTCAGTGATGAGGAAGAGGAACTGGCTTCTATACCCTCATCCAAGAACATGTAGGGCAGAGAAAAGGCAGGAGCAGATGTGGTCAGCGAGTTTACTCATGAGGAGAAAGCCTTGCCTTTCTTGATGGGCTGCACCAGAAGCTGGTTATTTAGCACAACAGATGGAAGCAATGTTAGGAACGCGTTCATTTACTAGTTGTGTGTTTTCTGCTGGTTATGATTCTTGCCTCATTTTGGATTGATGCCTTAACTTGGATTGTACCTTGTGAATTCTGGACTTTTCAATTGCCTTGTGAACCTTCTTGTATTGTGGATTTAATTTTGTCTAGTGGGTTTATTTTGATTGGGAATCTTTCAAATGCCTTGTGGACTTGTTGACCATTGCTCTGTGGATTAACATTGGTTTGCTTGTGGCTGGATTTAATTGGAACAGTTCTGGGTTTTTGGTGAAGGCAGTTGCAGGGGAATATTCATAAACCCACTAAACCAGTTGTTTGTCTGCGAGAATGGGACAGCACACTTTGAGATTAACAGAATCCCCAGCTGCTTTCAGTTGACAAGTGAGCTTAAATTTCATGAGCAAGTGGGTAAGAAACATAGTGGATATAGTCACAAAGTATCCATTTACCAGAAAACAAATTAGCAAGGATAATCCTCTTTGACCTCCAGTCTAGCCAGGACATTCCCTACCATTATTATCTCAGCTTAGCTTTGTCTTTTTCAGACAGGCCCACTAAACAAATAATGCTCATGGAAATAAAGATCATATTGGTATTCTGGCAAATTATTTGAAGCAAGCAGTTTATTTATAGCTCAATGTAAATAAGAATAATTCACAAACTTCAAGCTGGAGATTTTAGAATTAAAGACACTAGCACAATTTCATCATATCTTCAGAAATGAGTAGGAACATAGTGCCAGAAATTAACAAAACCAGAATAAGTTCAGTCAAGTCAGTCGAATCATTACATTTAATAGGACCTTTAACAATTGTTAGGCATTTCTGGGTTTCCGGTTTCGCGTGGCTTCGGGGCAGCAGGAATTCGCGACAGCTCACGATTCCTGCTGTGCTAGCCGTTGAGGTACCCCCGATCCAGATGGGTCAGGGGGATATGGCTGCCCTGTAGGGACAGCTGAAGAGAGAGGGGAGTCGGATAGGGGGGTGGGGGTGTCGCAGACCCCCCCCTTCGCCGGAAAAACCCCTTTTTCCCAAGGCGGTGGAGCGGCGGTCAGCAATGGCCGCCATGAAGAAGCCAGCAACCGGGTAAGATTGCGCTGGAGGAGAAGAGTGAAAGTGATGTCTGAGCCGGGTCAAGTAACATCCTTTAAATTGCCTGGAACTGAGCTGTTTGAATTGCTGGAGGATACATTGTATCCCTAAGAAGAGCGAAAGCGGTGGAGAAGCTGTT
Source organism: Hydrophis major (assembly GCA_033807585.1). Classification (NCBI taxonomy): domain Eukaryota; kingdom Metazoa; phylum Chordata; class Lepidosauria; order Squamata; family Elapidae; genus Hydrophis; species Hydrophis major. Next base: position 31,009,514 of record CM066343.1, on the reverse strand, counting down.
AAAGGGAACTTTTTTTTTTTTTCTTCACTCTCCCACCCCATGGAAACAGCAGAAATGTTTGGATATATTGGACATTGAAAGTGAATTGTTTTGAGAGTTGAAGCTAAGGGACAAAAGGATTTTTGGACATTGAAAAATTTAAGAAATTGGAAAACCCTTGTTGGAGGTATAGATTTCTGATTATTTAAAATTGATATTGCAAGTGGGAAGGGAGAGGAGAAAAAATTGGAGCAGAAGCTGAAAAAGGAGGAGATTGCCTAGAATCCCAAAGAAAGATATATGGTAATTGGACCTCTTTGATTAAACATTAACCCCAGAAAGAGAAAGAGAAGAAGGAAGAAAAGTATTAACTTTTGGAACTTTTTTTTGAATTGTTTTTGATTAAAAATACTTGTGGTTGTTTTGGGAAAAGTTTCTCTTTTCATAATGGCATCGCTTGTGGATGAACTAAAGACTGAATATCAAAAATATAAAAAGGAAGATACTTTGGGCGCTTTGTTTCAATTTTTAGAAATGGCGTTATGTACTTATGAAAAGTTGATTACGCAGCAGAAGGACTGGGACAAGGAAGAAGAGGAAGAAGAAGCCATCTTTGATGAACAATGGGTCCTTTCCGGAGAGGAGGAGAAAAAGGATAAGAAAAAGGGGATTTTAAGAATTATAAAAACAACCAAAGAAGAGAAAAATGAGCGAAAAGGTGGAGGCAAGGTTAGAAAGCAAAGGAAAAGGAGTAAGAAAACGGAGGAGGAAAAAAAAAGGGGTAAAAAGGGCAAGGAGAAGAATAAGCAAGAGAGAAAGGGGGGGAGGAGAAGCCTCAATGGGGGGAAGCAAGATCTAAAGAAAAAAAGTTTATTTAGAGACAATGGGTGAATTTAATTTAGGATAAAAGAGGGATTCTGGAGGGTACATAAGATTGTGTTTTTATATGTGTATTTAGAGGATAAAATTTATTATGTAATTTTAGAATCTTTTAAACAGAATCCCAAGAAAAATTGTTATACGAAATACTTTTAAGTTAGGGTAATGAGTTATAGACGTTACTCCAATGGGTGTATAGGAGAAGTATAGTAAAAGAAAAAAGATGAATGGATAGTTGGAAATAGAACAGACAAAGAATGTTATTGAAAATGGTAATAAGATATGAAAGGATATATAAAGGTTTTGTTATGGTTTTTTTTTTTTTTTGGATTTTGTATATTGATAAAAGGCAATAAAATTTTAATTAACAAGAAATAATTTGGATGAAAAGGAGAAGTAGGGATAAGATATGAAGTTAAATAGATAAAGTATTGATACTATAATTTGGAATTGTTATGCTCTATTGGTTTTTTATTATTATTTTTTCCTAGAAAAGAATTTATAAGCTGTTATGCCTTGATTTTTTGTGCATTGTTTTTATAAAATTGATAAAAATGGTTTATATATATATATAAAAAAAGAAAATGATAATAAGATATGGAAGGATATACAAAGTGAATATAATGTTTGAATTTGTGTCTGTGTGAAGAGTTTTAACCCGGGATCAGACAACCTTCAGAAAAGATCTTTTAGTTTTGTTTATGTCTTGTGTTTTGTATGTTTGTGTATTGTGTTTTCTGTAAAATTAATAAAATTTGTTTAAAAAAAACAAAAACAATTGTTAGGCATTTCTAAAACTAGCAAGTCATGCTCATTACCTTGAAGTTCTGCGACGAGGAGCTCGGGGACTGGGAGATTTGCGTCGCCGTTTTCGTCCTGGAGACCTGCTGATGCTTTGTCTGTTTCTCTGCAGGGACCTATCCCTAGACCTGTCTCTAGATAAAGAATAAAGATATGAAACTGACTTGGATTCCATGTTAAATGCATTGTGGAAAGAATTTCTAAACAATTTCTCAGCCAAGAGAAGTAAGACTTGCTGAAGAGACTTACCTACGTCGATCCCTTGGAGCAGAGGAGGGTTGGGCTGGAGGAGGGGAAATCTGACGCCGTTCCGCTGGGGAGTAGCTCAGAGAGCGCGAATCTCTCAATGAATCAATTGGTTTTCTAGGGCTGCGTGACCTAGCGATAGAAAGAGCCAATGCTTAGAAAATAATGGTCAAAAATGGAAAGAGACACTAACTGGAGGAATGGATTGAAAAGATGAAGGATTAACAGATAGCCAATTTAATTGCATTAATTGGAGGAAAGAACGTAAATAATTTATGTCCACCAGGAAACCTTTTTTGGATTTTATACTCAAAAGAGAAAATAAAATTTTCATTTTAGGTTTTGACAATCAAGTAGATCATGTTAATAGAAACAGTAAAAAGTTGAAATAACTGTATTATGTACTTCACTGCAATAAAAGAAGCTGGAAATCACTGTTTTTTATTTCTTCCTTTCTTTCTTTTTTCTTTCTTTCCTCATTTTATCCATCTTTCCCTTTTCCTTCCCTTTTTTCCATTGTCTTTATTTGTATTTTACATTGTAAAAAAATAATAAAAATATTGTAAATATTATAAATACTGCTCTAAAAGAAACAGGACCATCAAATACAGAAGCCAGAATTTACTTTGTGTCCATAGGAGAACATGGCAAAACAAGATACTGCAATGAAAATACCATCAGTTATAAGCCACTAAGCTCTTAACACATATTTTTAAAGTCATATTTTGCAATATTCTTCAAGTACTTTAAGGTACAGCTTACCATGTGCAGTCCTATTAAAACTGATACGCATCTACCCAAAAAAGGTAGTGCCACAAATCTTCCACAGCTCTTTTAGCATCTGGCAGTCTCCTTGGACTATTTCCCCAAGATCTCATGACATTTGCACTAGGCGTGTAATGCCAGAAGCCATTCTAAACATTCAGCAAACAGGACAAAGTATCCTCTTAGGTTGCCAAGCCAGGCAAGGGAAGAGCTGGTTCACCTCCACACTTCAAAAACATTGCCAATAAAGAATTGAACAGGTTCAAAGTATACCTTTTAATTAGCAGTCATTAGCAGAATACTTACTTTCTCTTCTCTGGAGATGGTTTCTTCTTCGGAGGGCCCTTCATCACTGCCTGGAGTCCTGTTTTAGGCAATGGCGTTGAGGAGGAAGATGATGATGATGATGAAGAGGAGGAAGAGGAAGAAGCTGAAGAAGAGGAGGATGAAGAAGAGGAAGAACTGCTGCTTGAGCTGCTTGAGCTTCGAGAACGGCACTTGCGTTTGCCCGTTTTTACAGGTTGCTCATCACTTTTAGACTCTTTCAGCACTGGGCATGGTGGCCTTTATGAGAAAAGTAAAGGGAAGAGAGTATAATTAAAGACTGGATGGCTGCAACAGATGAAAGAAGGTTCAGGCAGGTTAACTGAAGAAACTCACATTTCTGAATGGACAAACTCCAATTCCTGTTGTTTATGGGAAAAGTCTAGGGAAACAGCTGATTTGAGAATTTTTAAATTTGTTCTTAGCAGCATATTCAGCCTTTTATCAGTCAAAAAATATTTATAATAGGGGAGCTTATGCATCACAAAATGACAGCCTTGGTTGGAATAAGCAGCCCGAAAATGCCACAAACTGACATTGTTACTTCTTACAATACTAACCTACTAACCCTCCATTTTATTTTATTTTTATTTTTTTCCCATACATATATAGGTACTTCAAACTAAGCCCCCTACGGCAGCTTCCTTCCAGGCATGATCCTGAAGTTTATGAGAAGTCTAGAAACATTACTGGAAATAAAGTAAAATCGAAACTGATAACATTTTGCAACACACTACTTTCCTTTTTTAAAATTAAAAGAATCTATCATGCTGGGAACTGAACAGCTTAGGTTTTCCACTGACAAAGGCTACTGCTACTTCACAGAGACTCATCTCCTAGGAAGCAGAGATGAGTCACTTGCATTAACAGATCCAGAATACAAATATCTTGAGTTGAAGATTTAGGCTACTCTTGCAAACAAATAGCTTCCCAAACAGCCAAAGACTCAAAATGGAACAATGTTTTAATTACAGGTTCTATCAAGCAATCTCTTGCTATCCCATTAATTTTCTACAGTCATTTCCTTGTTCTGCTATTCCAAAAAAAAAAAACCCTAGTTCTCCACACTAATATCTTGAAAGCAGAATTATAAAAGTTACATAAGCAAATACTGCATTTAAATTCTGTAAAATACAGAAAGAAAGATTATCAACCATTTTTGCAAGCATATCCTGATGCAGTACAAACTCTAAAACCTAGACCTAGAGCAAAATTAGATTCCATAAGAATATAATACAAGTGTCTATTACTAGCACCCAGTAACATCAGCAAACCCGACCTCTGGTGGATAAAGGCCATCATTACAATCTTTCAAAAGCATGACTAATGAAGAAGCATTTCTGAAGGGTGTACAATATCAGGTCTACATACTGAAGAGTCACTTGGTTGATTTGGGTAGCTACAGAAACTTAAGAAAAAACCCAAACCTATGAAGAGATGAGTGAAAACATACATTTCAATTGGCACTATTATATGAGAACAGAGGAAAATATAGTGACAACTCTGTACATGGGCACATCCAAAACCTGCCAATGCCCATACAGTTGACCCAACTACTGAACTCAAGTGGCTATCCCTCATACCAGAATGGACATGTTGCAACAGAGATCCTTTTCTCATCTGGCTCCTGTTCTCTGAAATCATCTATCACCAGAAATTGTCTTAGAATCAAGTAAGACTTTGTTGCCCCTTGAGCTCATTTGATTTCACTTCAGAGGAAGAGAGCTAGTTTTCCCCATTATCACAACCAAGCATAAAAGTAGAGCTGATGTTTGCTTATAAAGGAGGCTAGATTAGAATTCAATTGATGCAAGAGTTCAATCAAAACTTCAGAATTTAAATTTAGCAATACTAAAAACAAAAACATCATTGGCTGTGTTATACAATGCCTCTATTTCATACATTTGTACAAAATATCTAAGACAATTCTTATGGACTATGGGTAACATCTTTTTTATGGCAGAGATGTCATTCCGGAGACTGGGATTAGAAAGGATATAAGACAAGGACATGAATAATATGAGTGAATGTGCACATACACTGTAACTGACCAAGAATAAACTGGATGTTGAATATTACTTGACAGTGACTGCAGACAGCATAAAAAACATGGAAAAAAAGGATTACTAAGAAAGATTCTTACTGTTTCAGTTCAATCTCGGCCTCAAGATCCTTCGCTGCCTGATCATGGGGACTGGACTCAGATGAGCTGGACTCGGAATCAGAAGTCGAAGAAGATGAGGATGAGGAGGAAGACGAAGATGATGATGAACTGGTAGATGAAGCAGATGAACTTCTCTTTGCCTTCAAAGGGGCAGAAGGTGGAGGAGAGGGAAGAGCAAGTTGTAGGACTGTGGGACAGCTACTCCTGGTGTCATCCTCCATGGGGACAGAAGCCAACTGCGACTCAGCCTCAAGGGTAGGTAAGTGCACCTCAGACCTATCTGCTACTTTTCCTTCAGATACAATCTCTTCTTTGGGGGATGGGACTAGGACAGAAATCAATGCTGGTAAGGGGCTTGAAGAAGTAGAAGAGGAGGAGGAAGCAGAAGAGGAGGAGGAGGAAGAGGAGGAAGAGGAGCGGGATGACAATTTAGCTTTTACAGGAGAGACAGAGCCTGCATGAGAACTACTTCTCCCCGATAAAGGTGCACCAATCCCTGCATCATCTTTAATTATAGCTTGGTGCATGCTCTGATTCCTATCTCCTTGGCTGTTTCGGATGGCTTTGGAGTTACCATTCTTTGACACTGGAGGTAAGTCATGTAGCATAGATGGATCAGGAGAGAGGGCCTTTTGCAATTTAGGAGATTCCTCACAAGGTGGAGTTAAAGCGCAAGGAATAGCTATGTTGTTTTTGCTGTGCCAAAGAGAAGAGCTTGCTGGCTTCTCTTGGAGGTCAGACTTGGGATATCTCTCTAGAACAGGAGGAGAGCGAGACTTTCTTCCTGGAGATGTGCAGGCTTCCTGGGAGCCTGATCTGGAATGCTTCCTCATAGGAGAAAACTGACAATCAGGGGATACTCTGGACCCAGTGCCTTTATATGATGCTGTTACACGTGATGCATCTAATCTGGGAGGTGAACGGGATCCGTTCCGACTTGTTGCAGGGGATAATTGCAACATCTGTACTGGCGATTGGGAATGACCTCTGTGTGGCAATTTAGATTTCTCCTGACAAGAAGAAGATCTTGAGCGGCTTCTAGCTGGAGAAGAAGTTGACCGTTCTCTCTGCAATGAACCCCGAGATTTATCTCGCCGCCTGGAGAGTGAACGGGAGCAACTCCTCCAGGAGGGAGAGCCAGATCTTTCTTGTCGCAAAGAAGTTCTGGGTCTGTCACTATAGGATGATGACTCAGACCAATGTGGATGTGTGCTGGTGCTTGATTTTTCTCTGGAGAGTGATCTGGACCGTCCACGTCTTGGAGGTGTTCGAGATTTGCGTCTAGGACTCACTGGTGATACAGATCTCCGTCTTCTTGTAACTGGTGTTTTAGATTTTTCTCTTGCCCGTGATCCAGATCTACGTCGTCGTGGAGGGGTTTTAGATTTCCTTCTAGGTCTTGGAGATGATCCAGCTCTGTAGTGATGTCGAACTGGTGTTCTGGATTTTATTTGGGACCTTGGGGATGACCCAGATCTACGTCGTCTGGGAGGTGTTCTAGACTTTATTCTGGGTCTAGGAGATGAGCCAGACCTACGTCGTCTTGGAGGTGTTCTGGACTTCAACTTGGGTCTTGGTGAAGACCCAGACCTGACACACTTTGGAGGACTTTTGGATTTTGGTCTAGATCTAGGTGGTGACCTGGATATTCTACGTCTTGGAGGTGTTTTTGATTTTATTCTTGGTCTGAACGGTGACACAGATCTGCTCTCAGATTTTTCTTTCCATTCTGGGGAAGAATTTGAACTGCTCTCGCTAGAGTGCATTTTTGGCTTCTCTTTAATCCCAGAATAAGAACCTGATCTACTTCTTCGGGATGCCTCTTTAAATGCCCCTTTCTTCTCTAAGGGTAATCTGGGCCCCATCACTGACGCTTTAGAAGTTTCGGGAGAAGATCCAGGTCTATTGTCCTTCGTAACAGTTACAAATATGCTGTTCTCTGGTTCTGGAGAAGAATATGCTTTGCCTTGTGTTGGGGATGAAATTGATTTATTCATGTTGACCGACAATCCCGCAGAGCGACTAAGTCTGGGAGGTGACTGAGATTTATCATCTTCTGGAGATGTTGATGACGTAGAGGAGGAGGAAGAGGAGGAGGAAGAGGAAGAGGAGGAAGAGGAGGAGGAGGAGGAGGAAGAAGAAGAAGAAGAGGAAGAGGAAGATCTACTCCGCCTTGATGGAATATCAATTTTTTTAAGTACTGATGATGACTCAGATGGCATTTGTCTTGAGGAAGATTGCATTTTTTCTTTTCCAAAGAGAGATGAACCTGATTTACTCTTTTGGCATGGAAGTGAAGCACTTTCCATTTCTGTCATGGAACTGGATTTGTTGTGCCCTGGAGAAGATCCAGATTTTGTTTTCACTTCTTGGAATTTATTTTGCTTTGGAGGAGTTTTAGATTTGCCATTTACTTCAGGAGATGATCTGGATTCACTTCTCCTGGAGGGAGATTTTTCTTTCACTGCCTGAGGGGACAGTCCACATCGGACTTGCTTCAAAGGTGAAGATTTTGTCATCTCAGGAGAGTATCTTGACTTGGTCCTGGGAGGTGATCTTGACTGTTCTTTGGTCACTGGAGAAGAGCCAGATGTGCTTTGCCTTGGAGATGACCTAGTCTTCTTTAATTCCAAGGATTCATTTTTGCATTTATCCAGTGGTGAAGATTTCTTCTTAATTTCTAATGAAGATCCAGATGCAATTGGTCTTAGGGGAGAAAGAGATGTCTCTCTCAAAGCCGGAGGTGATCTAGACCTGCTCTGTCTTCGGTGCGGTGATCTAGGTTTTTCTTTTGTTCCTACAGACCTTCCAGATCTGCTTTGCTGCAGTGGAGATGGAGACTTTGATTCTGGAGAAGCTGCTCGCTGTATTGGCGATAAGGAGTTTTCCTTTGCTGATGACTGACTGGAACTAGACCGACTTTGTCTTGGAGATGATCCCATTTCCTTTTTCAGCATTGGGGATGATGCCCTTGGCTTTGTTTTCACTTCTGGAGAAGACTCAGATCTGTTTCGCCTTCTTGGTAATCTCATCTCTGTTTCTGGAGAGGACCCAGATATACTATGTCTTGAAGGAGACTTTGATTTGTTCTGCAGTGCTGGAGAGGAACTAGATCGACTTCTTTTTGAAGTGCTTTTAGCTTTTTCTTCAGCTACTGAGGAGACATCAGATTTCCTTGTAAGCCTTGGCGATGAACCAGAACTGCTCAGAGGGGACATTCTGGTTTTGTTTTTGAGGGGTGGAGGTGACCTGGATTGGCTACGCTTAGGTGATCGAGATTTCTTTTTTCGTGTTCGAGAAGAGCTCGATCTACTTCGTCTGATGCTTAATCTTGATTTCTTTTTTACTCTTGGAGAACAAGAATGACTGCGCCTTGGAGGTGTTCTTGATCTTTTCTTCCTTGACCTTGGAGAAGAACCTGAACGACTCCTCCTTGGAGACAACCGAGTTTTCTTTTTAGCTTTTGGAAGTGATCCAGATCGACTACGTCTGGGAGATGGTCTTAACCTTCTTGATTCAGGAGAGGACGCAGAAAGACTACGTCTTAGCACTTTTCTAGATCTTTCCCTCATTCTTGAAGATGATTCAGACCGACTTCTCCTAGAAGAAATTCTGGATACTTTCCGATCTGGAGATGACACAGATCTGCTTCGTCTGGCTGAAATCAAGGATTTTTCTCTTCTTGGAGACGAACTTGACCTTCCTCTCCTGGGAGGCGTCCTAGTTCTTGATCTGCCTCTTCTCGGTTGTGTTCTGGAGCGGGATCTTGCTCGCCTAGGGGGACTTCTTGATCTAGACCTGCCTCTTCTTGGTGTTCTTGAACGTGACCTCCCTCTTCTTGGCGGTGTTCGTGACCTGCCCCATCTTCCACTATTTCTGCTTCTCGACCATCCATGCCTTTGAGGTGTTCTAGAACGAGACCAACCACGCCTTTGAGGTGTACGGGATCGACCCCATCTGGGAGGTGTACGTGAACGTGATCTACCCCATCGTTGAGGTGTTCTCGAACGGCCTCGCCACTGGGGAGTTCGAGAATGTCCTCTTCGCAAAGGAGTACGTGAACGGGATCGAGCACGTCTCTGAGAACGAGACCTACCCCTCCTTGGTGGGGTACGTGTGCGTGATCTACCTCTCTTAGGTGGGGTCCGGGACCAAGATCTACCTCTATTAGTGGGAGAGAGAGATTTGTCCCTCCGACTGGCTCTTGATTTGGAGCCTTTAGCTGGTGGGGTGCTGGATGGTTCACGTAGAGATGTCTTAGAAGACTGCTTTTGGTCAGAACGAGAGATTTCAGGGGATGAGCTAGATTTCTCTCTCTGAATAGATGCTTTCTCCTTCTCTTGTCTTTTGGGAGGGACCTCTGGAGAACAGTTGCGAGAAACTGGACCAGGCTTAGTTGGTGGGGAAGGAGAAGAGGAGGAAGAGGAGGAGCAACTACCACTCTCTGAAGGAGAACATGAGCGCTGAGGTGTAGAGTCCTCATGCGACATCTTCTTCAACTTAGTCTCAAGAGTCTTAGAAGCAGATGAGGAAGCTGTAAGCTCCTCCTTGCTATCAGGAGAAATCTTATCCTTGGATGGTGGAAGATTCCCATTACGATCTTCTGACTGCTTCTTAGTAGATGGAGAGGAACAGGAAGGAGACCTCTTCTCTTTAGAAGGGAGGCGTTTTTCTCGAGAAAGTTCATTCAGCACAGGAGAATGATGCATGCCCTTTGGATCATGCTCAACTGAAGGGGTGGATTTTCGACCCCCATGCCGAGCAGACTTTCTGTCCTTATCTCTTTCTTTCTCTTTGACAGGAGATGATGGACTTGGAGAATGCTGAAAGGTCTCACATACTGGAGAATGCTTGGATATTTTCTAAACAGGAATATAAAAAGCAGTAACTAGAACTATCCTTTGGAAAAAAAAAGAATCAGCAGCCAGCTCCCAACCATATTGCAAGCATTTTGAAAATGAAAAGATCACAAGGGTTCTTGTTTAACTCTAAGCAACTCATTAATTAGCTATCATTTTACCACAGCATTTCCCAACCTGGATGATTTTGTGTGGACTTCAACTCCCAGAATCCTTAGCAATGGCATATTTAATGGAAAATTCTTAGGGGTGATGTCCACATCACAAATGTTGGATACATATTCAACAAACTATAATTAGATTTTAAGTTTCAGGAAAACACTGCTTTAATATATTAAAAGAACTTAGAATCCACCATTTCTCCTCTCCAATTTTAATGAACCAATCAGTATTCCTAAGTCATTTTGTCCCAAGTGACTTTATTTATGTAATGTTTCTCACTTTCTGAATGCATATATTATTCTTTACCTCCCGCTTTTCTCTGCTTTCTCGAGGACTTGTGCTCCTGCCTCGCCGGGCAGGCTCAGCAGAAGATGAATGCTCTTTCTCTCCCAAATTCTTAGAAACCACTTCTGTTTCTTGTTTTCGTGAACTTGATAAAGGAGACTTGCTCTGCTGTCTAAGGAAGCTCCTTTTTTGGACAATGGGGCTGCCTGATCTGCAAATAAATGGTTAGAAGGTTAATCCACAAGACTCTGCCCAAGTTTAATAACTATTTACAAGACAGAAAGCTTGATTCGCCAAATTTTACCTGCTATGGGAAGCATCTGATGAGGAAGAGCCATCTGGGGAGGAAGAGCGATCCCGACAGTCTTTCTGAGATGCACACTCACTGGTGGACCTGAGAATTAAAAATGAGAATCAGTTGCATGCAAAAAAAAAAAAGATCAATTTTAGTTGCATATCACAGGTAGGTGATTTTTTTACCTCTTCCGTTTCTTTTCCTTGGATTTGTGTTTGCTTTTGGGGCTTGGAGATCTAGGGGGGGAAAGTTTGTTCTGAATCATTCTTGAACAGTGACATATGCAGTGACTGTTTCTCCCTGTTACTTTCATATCCTTCACAGGACATCTATTCTAGCAATATCCAATAATAACTATCCCTAACATACCAATTCCAAATTCAGAGTCACAAAACAAATGTAAAGTTTAGATGTAGATACACAGCTTTTGAAAACATGGGATCACCCAGCTGCTGTGTACAAAATCTTAAAGCAGCCTCTTTTCCCTAGAATCAGAATCCCATGAAGACACCACCGCTTTAAGATGTTGAAAACAAGTGCTACACTTGCAACTCTCACACATTCTAAGGCATCTTTGGAAACCAGACCCGTGGAGCCTTATAAATTCAAATTATTGAATTTAATTCATCGCAGCTTAGGTGATTCTGAGAACAAACAGAAAGAACCACTACCTTCTACATCCAAACATTTTTTTAAATGGCTAATGGTTATTAAGACTCACCTATGTTTCCTTTTCTTTGATTCTGATCTAGAATAAAAAAAGAGTAGGATTTGGCAATCTGATGTTGCAGATGTTTTTAATTATAATTTCCATCAGTTGCAGCCAGTGTGTCTAATGAACACGAATTATATAATTTGTGTTCAGGTCATTAAAAATGTACCAGATTTCCTGTTCCAATATTAGACTTTATTCCCAAGTTACCAGAAAACTGTTGTAATGCCCAATAACTTTAGCAAGGCAAGGCTGATGTTCAAAATTGATGCTGGATTACAAATGTGAATTCTGCCCATGAATCCCATCGAAAATGGTTTTAAGCAGATTCTGGAAAAGTAAATGCAGCGTACAGAGTGAGAAATGCAAGCCTATCAGATAGTATGCCCCTAATTTTTATACAAAAACTTTTTACTATAGAGGGGGGGAAATTGACGCTTTCTTAAAATACAAAAATATATATTTTTGAAGATAGCACTACAAAAGACTTAGTAAATATCATCACAGTCCCTAAAATCCAATCCTCACACTAGAGGCCAGTCACTATTCCCTCTTTACAATCCCCTTACCTGTGTTTCTTTTTCTTTGAGCTTTTTTTCCTTTCTCTTCGAGAAGGTGATCTGCTCTCAGACCTTGAAAAGCCAAAAGGGCAAGATACATTTTCTGAGAAACTTTTAAAATATAAAAGTTTCTTTTCTTACTTCCAAATCTAAATCCTACCCCTCTTCTGAATCCAATGAGTCTGAAAAAAGAATTTAAGTGTCTTGGCCTCACCCACCCACCTGTCTCTGTCCTTCTTCTTTTTCTTCTTCTTTTGTTTTGGTGATGGTGACCTAGAACTGCTGGAATCTTTGATAAGACTGAGAAGACAAAGTCCAAACAATAAACAAAATTCCAGAATTCAATTCACAACATACTACATAAGCATCGCCCTATTATCAATCCTATCCTTCAGTATTTTTTCTTACAAAAAATAAAATTTCTCACAGGTACAATGAAATCAATTATGCAGAAATTCTAGTCAAGAATGGAAATCAATCATGAACTATCTCATAAATTATAGGGGTTTCATTAAGATGTAATCTTACTACCTATGTGCAATGCTTGTTTAATATTTCAGGTACTTTATTTGCAGTTGTCTTTTTAAAGTCTCCTAATACAATTGAAAAGCTCACTCTTGTTTTTTTTTTAGTGCAGCAGACATAATCAGAGCTACCTTGTCATCTCTTGTTTATTTTCTTCCAGTAGGGATTCTTTATACCTGTACTGTTTCTGCTGCTCCTGCTGTTGTTTAGCCACTGCAGCTGTTGTTGCCTCCTTGGCCCTGCGATTGGGGTCAAAAGAGCTGCCATCCACATAACTATCACTGATCCCAAAAGCAGCTCGCAGTCTCTCATTCTTCTTTTCATTGGCCTCAGCCAGCTGATGGGTCTCTGTAATACTGAAGAAATAGTTAATAGAACAAATATATCACAATACAAGGATCCTATCAATATACAGATTGAAACGTAAATTTTTTTTCTTAAGATAAAAAGAAGCTGTCATGACAAAACAAAATAAAATCCACAAATGCCTTACTCACCTAGACTTCTGCTGCTGTTCCCCCTCTTTGACAAGTGCCACATCTTTTTCTAGAAGCATCATCCGAAAAGTGGCCACTTTCTCCTGAATCTCCCCTTCTCCATACCTATTGCATGCATCCAAATAAAATTTAGCGGACTATAAAGAGACGTTCTATTTAAACTAAATCACTCAAATGAGGTAAGAAAATATTTCTAAAATGCATGGATTATAGACAATCCAAGAATTCACCTTATAGAAAATAAAGACCTTACTTGGTATAGAATAGTGATTAAAACAAAAATGTAAACAAAAAAAAATTAGTTCAAATTCTGCTTCTGCTAGGAATCTTTTAGAACATCTTCATAAACAAATCATTTAGTCTGCTAATCCTTCTGGTCATTAATCTCTGAAAAACGTGGCCAATAATAGCCTATCTTACTGGACTACACTATGCATTATTATTGCATATTATTACCATGAATCTCTATATAATATTCAAAAATGCTTTATATTAGGCACTGTTAGTATAAAACATATTATTTTCAACCATTTTCATTTATAGTATATCCCAAATCTGATTATCCAATTTTAAAAGACTTGTAATAGCCAAAGTTCTACTAAGTATGTAAAAATTTTATTCTTAAATTTTGATAAAAAAATGTTTTCTGAACAACTCCACTACTCAAAATGAAAACTGAACATAGAAAAAACATACAATATCAAACACTGTATTCCTTTATCCAACATATAGATATTATATTTTAAATACTTGTTCTGCTAATAATTCCAAACAAATAATAAACAAGACTCCCTTTTGTAAAAACTGAGTGTGGAAAAGATAAATGTTGGATGCAAAGCATACTTATCATATCATACCCAAATCTGTATATTCTAATAATAATGTTGGTTTATTTGCTCCTACCAATTGACCATTATTATTCTCACAGCTCTTCTCGATCACCATCATCTCTTGGAAATGTCTTAGCCTTGACTATCCTGTAACAACTCACCCTTGCTCTTCCATGAGCTCAGCCAGTTCTAAGCATTTCAACTCAACCTTCCTTTTGCGCTCGTGATCCAGGATGTCCTGGTTGGGTTTTTTAACCAAAGATGACTCCAGTTTCCTCAGCTCCTCTTCTGACTTGTAGTCAGTCCGATCCTTCTTGTGACGCACTGCCGAGAGGTTCCGTTGCACGTAACCGTTGGTGCCACTGCCCCGGGGAGTGGGGAGTCCTATTCCATTGTACATGGCTCTCACAGACTAGCACCTCTGGTGCCTGATACTTAAAGACATTATGAGAAGAGCAGAAGAAAAAGCAAAGGGAATGTTTTTTCACATCACCATATGGATATATCCTCCACCAAATGCAATCAAGAAAGGCGGCAGCCTTTTTTCTATGAACTGACTACTTTTCCTTTTGGTTAAAAATTCCTTATTCTCAAACCCATTCCACATCCCAGACAATTACACATTTTATCACTCACCCACATTTTTCCTAAAAAAAATGCCTATTTCCTTCCTATTCATAATTTGTATCTCACCACCAGATCCTATATTTTTATTTTGTTAACAATGGGGAAAAAATTAATGGTACATGCTTTCTAGAGAAACCCTTTTATTAAATAATTTCATATGTTCTATACAACTGCAACCCCGCCCCAACTATCCATTCTTGTTTTCCCTAACCAAAACCTGTAGTCAATTATCCAAAATTATTCAGCCCACAATTTTGCCTCAATTCTCAAGATTCAACCCCTGCATTCAGATGTTTTATGCATTTCCTTAATAGATATTTTTGGTTTATTTCCAATGGTTCCCATTCAACATTTCCTTCTCAATAAAGGAGGCAATCCTGTGTATATTAATATGAAAACTTACTGGGACTTTCTTCTGAGTAAGAATTGGCCTGCACAATTCCTCCTCTAATCTTTTTACAAGCTTATCATTGAAACCACCACCCCTTTTTTTAAAGGCTAAACATCCCTATAAAGCTACCACCTACCCACTAGATCCCTATCATTTACTAGTAATAATGGGTTATATTGTATTATCTTCTTTCCTTCTTTACAGGCTTCTACTATCTTTTCAAGAACTGAGTAAGTTCGTGCCTTGTACTTTTAAAAGAAAGCTCTCAAGTCCAACTCAGCTTACAAACAGCATAAATAAACTACAAAACTACAACTCGTTTCCATATCGTTTTCTCTAGCAATATTATAACCGAAATAGCTTGCTCGGTGTCTTTAAAAAATTCTTAGATTAATCTAATAGTCTGGGAATTGCATGGTGGTCTCCCTTGTATACATTTTAATCAGGCCCAAAACTGCTTTGCTTCTTTTTTTATTAGCGAAGGCTTGGTAGGTGCTGCCATCTGCTGTGACGTTTACTTCTTACCTTCCCTCCTAAAAGTCCTCAACCTACCGACCTGTAAGGCCCAGTCAGCCCACTATTCTAATTCCTTGCCACCTCAGGCCCGACCTTCCTCGCTAGCAAGCATCCCGGCGCATTAGGCCTCTTCCAAGGCCTCCCGAGGCCCGCAATTCACCTTTACCCCTGCTTCGAGGTCCTCTCCCTGTCTTCCCAATACACGAAGGGCAAACCTCGCTTGCCTCTTACCTCAGCACCCGTAAAGGCCACCCTACGCGAGCGCATACACACACGCACACACCGAGCTCGCGGAACGGTCTGGCCCTCCCCACGCACACCTCCCCAGGCTTGCCGCGCTACCCCGGCCTCCAAGCTGTTGCTTCTCCGCGTCTCTCTCCTCGCATAGCCCCACGTCCCCCGACCCCTCCTCTGGCTTTTGCCTGCGCCACTCGCTCGCGCTCCCTCACCCGACGCAGCAGCAGCAGCCGCCGCGGCGCAGGCGGAGGGTGAGGGGAAGGGGGAGCGGGGGCAGGAGGTAGCCTGGAACCTCCCCCCCGTCCCCTCCAATTCGCTCTCGCCAGGAACCCTCTCCGACCCAAGTTGGCTTATGGGAAGTGGAGTTCGTAAACGGCTCGGCAGATCCTCCCTATCCGCAGAGGACGAGAATAAAGACTACTTATCCCGAGATGCTTCGCAGGCAGCCCGAAGGTCGGCCGCCATTTCCTAAAGCGCTCTGGGGGAAGCGAGAAGAGTGCCTCGGGACAGAGTTTTCTCGTTTTCTCCTCTTACTTCCTTTCCTTTGTCTCTGTCGTTTAGTCGCTATCATCAGACAGACAGACAGACGCGCAAGACACTTCAGGAAATACAGCTCCAATCCTGGGGGAGGGGGGTTGGAAGAGGAAAAAAGGGATGTAAATATCCGTTCCTCCCGTCAACCACCGCGCTGCTCTAAATTAGAGTTTAAGGGAGAGTAGATCTCGCGAGAATTTTGTGGCGGAGGACATATGCATCGTGTCTACGTTCCTGAAACGCTGTTCCTGTGAGCATTGGGTTTTCGAAGAATGCTGGGAATTGTAGTTAAGATACGATTATCCTGTCAAAGCTGACGCCCCATTTTCTTATATAGGCGGAGTACACATTCCACTTGGAATTGCGAACTCCCCTCTTCTGTAAATTAAAAGAAGTGACTTGTTTTCCTAGAAAGATTTTCCCGTAAAGCCCAAAGGAAAACTTTTTTTAAAATCTCCCGTACTACTGCAAGAGGGCGGATTAAAGCGATAGCCATGCTGCTTATGTTTTCCCGTCATGCACGGACCTTCCATTTTGTTTTGTTTTAAAAAAGCTGTTTTCTGTTTCAAGATGCGATACGTTGGATTCAATGGTAGAAAGTCGCAATATTATTTTTTAGAATCTGCATTACAGTGAACAAAATGCTGGGAAATTTGATTTCTTCTGTTAATAGAAAATCGATTTAGACTTTCTTAAGCTCCCAGATGCCCCTCAGCTTTAACACATCGAAATATTCTAAACTGCCCCAAGAGTTGCCAGGACAGTGAAAAGACTTAATGGTGGCACTACAGAAGAAGTCAAAATGTGGCATAGTTGTTCAGTCATACGATAATACAGCAATTCATGCATACTAACTTTACTTAAAAAAGATTTTCAAGCTACTATGCTTATATTACCTGGTACCCTCAAAGAAAATCAATTTGTGATGTAATATAAGAGGTTTGTTTGACGTAATCATGATTAAACGGTATGCATTGCTTGGCTCAACTCAAATTTTATTGAATTTCATGATACGTTGCATTATTAATAAATCACTCACAGGCTGTCTTTATCATTTTACCAAGTGGTGGGCTCCCTTGAGCTTGATATATCGTGCAAATACAACCAATTGTGAGAAATCCTTTCTCACCATTTACAAACTTGATTTCTGGCACTCATCTCGGAAAGAGTAGTTTATACCTCCAGATACTGCCTTCAAGTGGTTTGGTATATATATATTCATTAAAATGAATTAGAATAGTTTTTTCATTAAAAAAAAGAAAATACCCCTTGTAAAATCTGTTCTCTGGGAAGGCACAGTTCCAATGCAAATTAATAACCCATCAGATGTGAACAATGCAATAATGGAGAACTACAGGGAGCAAGGAGATAAGATAAATTGCAGGTCGTGTGTCTGAGGTGAGAGGTGGGCAACTATGGTCCTTTTATGACGTGGACTTCAACTCCCAAAATTCCTGAGCTAGGCTTGCTCAGGAATTCTGCAAGTTGAAGTCCATAATTCATAAAAGGGCCATAGTTGCCTACCCCTGTATAAATACATTGCTGTATCTAATAAAATTGACCACAGATTATACTTGAACAAAATGGATGTAATTGAAAATCACTTATACAATCAGAACAATGGTTGAAGAAGTACACCAGCATATTAAAATCTCAAAAATAAAAAAAAATGGTCACCACACAATAAAAAAGATGCTGAGACTCTAGAAAAAGTACAGAGAAGAGCAATCAGGATGATTAGGGGACTGGAGACTAAAACATATGAAGAACAGTTACAGGAACTGGGCCTGGCAAGAGAAGGACCAAGGGAGACATGATATAAGTCTTCCAGTATTTGAGGGGCTGCCACAGAAAAGAAAGGGTCAAGCTGTTCTGTCCTCATTAACATACTTAAAATCCCCGCGCTTTGATTGGCCAAAGCGAGGGGCTTTCCGATTGGTCTGGCGAGCCGCGCCGATTGGCTCGTTAAGAATCTCCCGCGATTGGTTCGTTCAGAGCGCGGGAGATTCGAAGTGCTGCCATTGGCCGCGGCCGCCGCGGCGAAAGGAATAAAAGCCGCGGGCTTTTTTCCTTTCGCCGGTTCGGTTCCAGTTTCTCGAATAAAGAGCTTTGCACGAAATCACCGACTCCTGGCGTCATTTCACGGACACAACACTGGCGACGAGGATGGGATCAAGACCCTGAACCGAACCCCGTGTCCGACGGAAGCCAGACAAAGCACCGAGATGGCGAAGATCGCACCACCCGCCCCCTTCAACCCCGCCACCGAAGACTGGGAATCGTTCTCCGACCGATTCCGCATGTACCTCGAGTGCACCGGTATGAAGGACGCCTCGGGCCCGCTAAAACGCGCCGTCTTCCTCATCCACTGCGGGACCGAAGTCTTCCAGATGGCCAAAGCGTTGGCCAAGCCCGCCGATGCAACCGCCATGGACTGGGACGTCCTTGAACCCATCCTTCGGCGACACTACGCTCCCGAGGTCCCCATCCTGATCCGGCGCAACGAGTTCTACCGGCGGGACCAGAGATTGGGTGAGAAATTAAGCGACTTCGTCACCGAGCTGCGGCGCCTAAGGGGGCTCTGCGAATTTGATAACCTAAACAACGCCTTGAGAGACCGAATAGTGCTCGGTCTGTGGGACCCCGCCCTCCAGAGCCGGCTGATGGCTAAGGGCGACATCAGCTTAGCAGACGCCCTCACCGCAGCCGCAGCCGCAGAAGCAACCCGAACTTCCGCCGACAGCATGCGCAGACCTGACACGAGGGACCGCAGCGGAAACAACAACCTGGCGAGGTCGACCGAACAAAAAACCGAGACGACTACACACCAGGGCGATTTCCACTCTACATCCAGCACGTCCGAAGATGAGGAAGACATCCATCGACTTCAGACTGGGCGCGACCAACGGAACCGGAGAGGTCATAAGTCAAGGACCAACTGTGCCGGTTGCGGCGGCGACCACCCCAGGTCGGAATGCCGGTTTTTCGACTCCATCTGCCGGCATTGCGACAAAAAGGGGCACATCCCCCGGGTTTGCCGCATGAAGAAAAACCGCAGTCCGGCTTGATGGGACCAGAACGACCGGAGGAGGGAGAGCACACCACCCCGGACCAGAGATCGCCACTCGGACAGCCGATGGGACCGGATCGGGCGATCCTCGCGAGGCGGCGACAACCGGCGGAGAGAGGAGACCCACCAGACGGTCACCATCGGCCACGCCATCACCAATGACGCCCGGAAAATCCATGTCGAGGTACGCATCGAGGGCCAGCCATGCAAAATGGAGATAGACTCCGGGTCCTACCTCTCCATGATTGCATGGCACGAGATAAAGCGGTTGGTGCCTACCCTCCAAAGGAGGAACATAGACAGCCAGAGACTCATCGTAAAGGACTACCAGGGAAACCGCATCCCGGTAGTTGGCACCAAAGACTTTAACATTACGTATAAGGGGCGCACCGAACGACTCCCCCTAACGATCGTCGACCGCGACCGCCCAAGCCTACTGGGACTGCAATGGTTCGCCCCGCTCGACATCGCCCTCACGGGAGTCAACCACGTCACCGACGACGGCTGGGAACAGGGACTAGCCCAGGAG
Source organism: Hydrophis major (assembly GCA_033807585.1). Taxonomy (NCBI): domain Eukaryota; kingdom Metazoa; phylum Chordata; class Lepidosauria; order Squamata; family Elapidae; genus Hydrophis; species Hydrophis major. The sequence goes on along the minus strand of CM066343.1, from coordinate 30,989,727 downwards.
TTCCAAGAGGTCTTCGACGGAAACCTGGGCAAGTACCAAGGGCCCCTTATCTCGTTCGACCTAGACCCTAAGGTCCCCCCCAAACGCCTGAAACCTAGGCGGGTGCCATTCGCACTGAAACCCAAAACAGAAAAGCAAATTGATAAGCTCGTCAAACAGGGGGTACTGCAGCCCATAGACCACGCCCGGTGGGAGACCCCCATAGTCACCCCGATCAAGCCAGACGGGTCGGTGAGAATCTGTGGGGACTATAAGGCCACCCTAAATGGCGCGCTGCAACAAAGTGCTTACCCCGTCCCAATAGTGCAATACCTACTGCACTCGCTGGCAGGGGGCAAGGTTTTCGCCAAGCTCGATCTCGCCCAGGCATACCAACAGTTGCCGGTCGACGAGCAAACGGCAGAAGCTCAGACCATCGTCACCCACCGGGGAGCATTCAAATGCAACCGACTCCAATTCAGAGTCAGCGTGGCACCGGGCATATTTCAGAGCCTGATGGAGAGGTTATTGCAAGGTATCAAGGGGGTGGTACCTTATTTCGACGACGTCCTAGTGTCGGCGCCCAACCAAGCCGAACTAGAAAGTCGACTAAGAGCGGTCCTAACTAAATTTAAAGAGACGGGTCTAAAAGTAAAAAGGGAAAAATGCCAACTGTGCACGGAACGAGTGGAATTCTTGGGCTACCTCCTAGACCGGCACGGCATTCACCCCACAAGCAAAAAAATCAAGGCCATCAAAGAGGCCCCCACCCCTAAATCAAAGATTGAACTACAAGCATTCTTGGGGTTACTGAACTTTTACAATGTTTTCCTACCCCAAAAGGCGACGGCGGCGGAGCCCTTGCATAGGCTCCTGGACAAGGCGGCGACCTGGACTTGGGGGAAACGGGAGCAAGCCGCCTTCCAAAAAACAAAGGACCTCCTCACCTCCGACGCCGTCCTCATACAATTCAGCGAAACCCTGCCTCTGGCCGTCACTTGCGACGCATCACCCTTCGGCGTCGGCGCCGTCCTCAGCCATACCCTTCCCGACAGAAAAGAAGCGCGTTCTTTTCAAGGACCCTCACCAAACCAGAGCGGAACTATAGCCAACTGGACAAAGAGGCTCTGGCTATAGTTGCCGCCATAAAGCGATTCCACGAATACCTCTACGGCCGGCCCTTCACCATTATAACGGACCACAAACCGTTGCTGGGAATCCTTGCAGGGAACCGGGCCACCCCGAACATTCTATCTCCCCGAATGACAAGGTGGTCCGAGTTCCTGGCGGCCTACAACTACGAACTCATACACAGACCGGGTAAGACGATCTCCCATGCAGACGCATTAAGCCGCTCGCCGCTACCGGAACCCGACTCTGACCCAGCACCCACGACGACCACCCTCAGCTTCGAGACTCTACCCAACCTGCCCATAACCGCGTCAGACATTGCCCGAGAAACTAATAAAGACAGGCGTCTGGCGCGGGTGTTGCATTGGGTAGAGAAAGGGTGGCCGGAAAGGGACAACGACGAGTCCGTCAAGACGTTTCAAAACTGCCAAACGGAACTCTCGTTGTTAAAAGGGTGCATCCTATGGGGAGACAGGGTGGTCATTCCGGACAAACTACAGGGGAAGGTTTTGGAAATGCTGCACGAGGGGCACCCTGGCATCGTGAGAACTAAAGCCCTGGCCAGAAGTTACGCTTGGTGGCCAGGGATGGACAAACAGATAGAGGCCTGGGTAGCTAGGTGCCAACGATGCCAGGAGACAAGGCCCAGCCCACCCACAGCACCCGTCCTAGAGTGGGAAACCCCAAGGGGACCTTGGTCCAGAATCCATATAGACTTTGCCGGACCCACAAATGGACACACCTTCCTCATAACAGTTGACGCTTACTCCAACTGGCTGGAGGTAAGCAACATGAAGACAACAACCACGGAGGCCGTGACCAAAGAACTCTGCAAACTCTTTGCAACACACGGCCTCCCAGACGTCGTCGTCTCCGACAACGGGCCCCAGTTTACCTCACTGGAATTCGAGAAATTCCTGGCGGAAAGGGGCATCCACCACGCACTAACAGCACCGACGCACCCGGCGGCGAACGGTAGGGCGGAACGGATGGTCCAATTCACCAAAAAGACCATCCGGAAAATAGACCACGGGGAGATCCAAGAGAAAATCAACAGACTACTCTTTACCCAACACATAACCCCGAATACCACTACCAACAAAAGCCCAGCCGAACTACTAATGGGTAGAAAGCTAAGGTCCCCACTCGACAGGTTACACCCTACGTATAACCCAGAGCAGCCCCCAGACTCCAGCACAAAAAACCGAACGTTCACGCCCGGGGACCCCGTATATGCCAAGAACCTGACGGGAGACCCTCTATGGATCCCAGCCGTCATCAACCAAGCAACAGGCCCACACTCGTACCGGCTACAAACAGCAGACGGACGAGCGTGGAAACGCCACATCGACCAACTTAGGTCGAGGACCGCAGGCGAACCCAACCCCCGTAACGCAAGCCAAGGGGGGAGGGAATACCCAGGAGACCGAATACAAGGAAAAATAAACCAGCAGTACTCACCGAAACGCAGCCATCACGACCCCTCGTCAGAAAAGAACAGCCAAGCAGCCTCCAGTCTGTCTTAATAGCCCACAGCAAATGCCAGTACTTAAAACTAAAGAACTTATTGAAAGAGGAAGCCAACTATCTAGATGGCTCAATTCATAAGCAAATCAAATACTGCAGGCAAAAATCCATTCAAGACAGGATATTTCAAAACTCCCTGCAGCAAATGACAGCTAAAACATGCAGAATGTAGAATTAGTACAGCAGCCCCTCACCCAAGATCCAGCACAGGATGAAAGCTATTAGCCACAATAGGAATTGCCCAAAACCCTTTCAGAAACCAAGCCACTTCATTGCACAACATACACACACCAGCAACATTTCAGGACCTGTATAAAAATCTTGGCACTCATCTAAATAATTGTTCAGCTGACCCATAACTGCATGCTGTCTTTACATGTGGTTATGTTCATCATTACACTTTCTTTCCAATCCACCTCCATTTTATTTTATTCCCAGCTTGGACCTGAACCAGATGGATTTTCTTTCCAACAGTTATTATTTAAGGTGATGTCTGTCTCAAATCACCCAGTTTGCAACAGGATTTCATCAACTAAATTACCATTAATCAACTGAATTGTGAACTAAGTCATAGACATAGTGCTATTCTGTAGAAATAAAACATCCACTGTCATTCCTCACAAGTAATATTTCCAACAATGTGGAATGCATAAATTACAAGAAGAAACTTGGAAAGTATTGTCGTATTGACCAATGAAGAAATAATTGAGCTGATATGACTAAAAAGAAAAAAACTGGAAAAAATATATGGAACTGTCACTGGACTTCAATTTCTAATCAGGGTGGGATTCTACCGGTTCGGTAGAACTGGTTGTTACAATTCTGCAGTTCATAGAACCGGCAAATGGCGCCCCCAGCTGGTCCCGCCCCTCCCCACCCTCCTCTCCCCGCCCAGTCCTTATCGTGCATGTGTGATGTCATGTCATGTGCGACATCGCTGACTGCATTCTCCCCCACCCAGTCATTCCTTACAGTATTTTTCCTCCCGACGATCAGCTGTTCCAACGATCAGCTGTGCCAGGATCCCCCTTGCTGTCTTACTGCTTCACCAAGGAGTCTTCCCTGAGGCTCAGGCACAGGTGCTGTGCTCCATTTTTTTGCCTCCTGTGCCTCAGGGAAGCCTCCTGGGAGTAAATATGGCCTCATAGGAGGCTTCCCTGAGGCCCAGGAGGCAAAAAAAATGGAGCACGGGGGTGGGGGGGTTGCTGCAAAAAAAAAGAAGCCACGTCCACCCAGTCACATGGCCATTCCCACTTAACCACTCCCACCTAGCCATGCCCATTGAACCAGTAGTAAAAATATTTGCATCCCACCCCTGTTTCTAATTCATATTTTTATACAATTAAAAAACCAATATCTTTTTTATTTGAACAACTACTCCTTTTGCATGTTGGTGTAGAGCTTCTGTGCTTAATATTGCATAAATATCTAACTGTACTCAAGTGTATTTATTCTTGCAGTTGATTCTATACCTTGAACTCAATTCCATTGAGTCCAATGGAACTTAATTTGCAGGAACAATACAAGCTTTTCCAGTGTTGATGGACCTTTTTCAAACCGAGTGCTGAAATGGGAGCGCGCATTCTGGAAACCAGAAGAGCAGCCACCCGGTGTGCATGTGCATGCCAGGAAGATGATCTGGTTTATGGCATAAATATGTGCACTGGCCAGTTGTTCTTTGCCCACACATGCATGCCAGAAACCAGAAGACGAAGTGGCTGGTGTACATGTGCACTCTGGAAACCAGAAGATCATCTTCCCAGTGCGCACATGTGCACCGGATAGCTGCTCTTCCAGTTTCTGGTGCTCCTGTGCGCATAAAGACCAGCTGGCCAGGCTTTTGGTTTGAGTCTCTTCGGCGACGGACTGAAATCCGTGATCGTGCGTGGTTTCAATCTGTGCTTGCCACTGGAGCACCCTGAGCCAGCTGGTTTCGGAGCTAAGCCACCCCATAGAAGTGGTGAAGAGAGGGGAGACTGCCAGCAGGATCGAGGAGAGCCGCATCTCTCCTCCCCAGCTGGCCATTACTCCCTTTCCCAAGGGCGGTGGTAGTGATGGTCAGAAATGGCCACCTCAAAGAAGAACTCAACCGGAAAAGAATGTGCAGGAGGAAGATAAGAGGAGAAAATTTTGGTTGACAGGGTTAAACTGAAAAAGCAACAACTAAGGTACCCTGGAATTTTAAACTATAAAAAATAACATTGTTCCCAAAAAAGATTTTGAAGCAGCGAAGGAGAGAGAGAAGGAAAAGGATTTGGGTTTTTTTTTTCTTCCCTTCCTTATACTGACAGCTAAGAAACTTAAGCAAGAAATTGGGAAAAAAAATCCACTTTGACATTAATAGGTATTTAAGCTGAAAATAAAATGTCAAAGGGATAATAAATATTTCTGGATAGTTAAAAGTTTTTAGAAGCAGGAAAGGAGGAAAAAAAAATAAAGGGCAGGATCTGGAAAAATGGAAGAGACTGCCTGGAACTGGAACTAAAAGGAATTTACAGTGAAACTTTAACAAGATTCCGAAAAGATACATTCTAACTGAAAAAATGGCAACAAAATAATAGAACCCTAGGAAGAGAAAGTGGGAAAAAAAGAAGCAAGAAGAAACAGCCTTGAAAGATTTGGATTACTTGGTGATTTTTTGTTTTTGCATTTAAATGACTAAAATCAATTGGGTGGTTGTTTAAAAATGTTTAAAATGGCATCACTCTTAGAAGAACTGAAAATGGAACTTAAAAAATGGAAAGAAGATGCACAAGAAGGGAGAGGTTCTTTTGGCTTCGCATTTCAATTCTTAGAAATGGAGTTCTGGAACAATGAGAAACAACAAGAAACACTTGCAGAACAAGAAGATTGGGACAAAGAAGAAGCCATCTTCAATGATCAAGTAATTCTATGCGGGGGTGAGAAAAGGGGGGAAAGAGAGTGAAAGGTTTAAGACTAGAAAAAACAGCCAAAAAGAATAGTTTGAAAAATAAGTATAATATTAGAAAGCAACAGAAGAGGGGATTACAGAAGAGAGAATTAGAAATAGAGAGACAAAGGGGTAAAAAAAGGAGGGAGGAGAAGAGGGAGGAGAAGGAAAGGAAAAGAAGTTATAAAAGACAGAAACAAGATATAGAGAAACAGGGGAAAGATATAAGGGTTGAAACCATACGCCTGTTTAGAGATAATGGGTGAAAAATTAATTGTAAAAGGGATTCTGCAAAGGTACATAAGATAGTATTGTTGTAGTATAAGTAGGAATTATTTTAGAAAATATGACTAAAATGATGGACAAAATATTCACTGTAATGTAGTGGAATGTTTGTTAATAAATAAATGAATCAAAGTGAATGAGAGAATTAAATTAGGAAAGGATGGGAACATCTTAATTATTATTAATGATCTATAAAAATATAAGTGAAGAGACATATGGGAAAAAAAGAATTAATTATGGAAAGTTTATAAGTGTTCACAAAGAAGTATGATATTCAATTGAACAGAAATGTTAAAGATATTAAGACTTTAATGAATATTAATGATAGAATTGAATTGGAATGGAATGAATGCTTTACTTATACGCATATATAATTTTTTTAACAATATAGTGTGTATTTTAAGAATGTACCCAGCAGAATTTGATTGGAACTTATATATTATATTGAATAATATAATCTTAAAGGTGTAAATTGAAGCTTAAATAAGAGTTGAATGGATAAAATTAAAAGATCTAAAGGTGTCATACTCCAATTAGTAACTCCAGGAGAAAATTTGTTTAATGAGAAAAGATAATATGAAATGTATTGTTATAAGTGTTTCTAAGGAAGTATGATATTTAATTGAAAAGAAATGTTAAAGATGTTAAGACTTTAATGAATATTAATGATAGAATTGAATTGGAATGGAATGTGTGCTTTATTTACACACACACACACACACACACAGATATATATATATAAAATCTTTTTTTTTTATTTTAAGAATATAGTGTGTATTTTAAGAATGTACCAAGCAGAATTCGATTGGAAGTTATATATTATATTGAATGTTATAATCTTAAAGGTATACATTGAAGCTTAAATAAGAGTTGAATGGATAAAATTAAAAGATATAAAGGTGTCATACTCCAATTAGTAACTACAGGGAAAATTCGTTTAATGAGAAAAGCTCATATGAAATTGAAACAGGACAGACAAAAGTATAAATATAATGATTTGAATTGAGATCAGATAATTAAAATAAAGTTGAGAAAATTAAAAGAAGGGAAAAACTATGCAGAAAATGTAAAACAGTAATAAGATATGGAATAGAACACAAAAATGAGCATGAGATTGAGTTTGTGTCAGTATGAAGAAGTGATAACCCAGGACCATGCTATTTTCAAAAAAAGATGTTTTATTTGTATTATGGTGTTTTGTTTTGTTTTTGTGAAAACCCAAACAAAATTTTCAAAAAAAAAAAAAATCAGTTGGCCAGTGTGCCAGGATCCAGAAGAACAATGGGCTATGGCTCACATGCCTGGAGAGATAGCTCTGAATATCACTTCTGGCATGCGTGGCATAGGTTCACCATCAAGGGGCATCATGGATTTTAATTTGTACTACTTTCAGACAATTGAATTGAATTGAACTGAATTTTATTTGGCCAAGTATGATCAGACATACAAGGAATTTATCTCAGGGGTGGGATGCTACCTGTTCCACCTGGTTCTATAGAACTGGGAGCTGTGAAGAGCAGCTGACACTGAACCAGTTCGGTGTTTGGCCCATCCGCTAGCCCGGGCTCTAGGCTGTCCTTTATTCCCTGCTTTTCTCTCCTCAGCTGCTTTGCATGGCATAGCTGAGGTTGAAAAAGCCGGAAAGAAGATGATTTTCAAATGCTATGCACCTGTGCGCAGCGCTTGTCAGCTGTCCAGGAAGCACAGCTGATTTCTTGCAAATGCTGCACACGTGCGCAGTTTGGAGAACCAGAAAATCGCTTCATTGGATGGCCCCACTCCTCCCCACCCACTCATTCCTTTTCTGGCATGCAAGCCATCCAACTTGTCTGGTTTGGTAAGTTACTAGTTTTCCTTTCTTTTCCCCCCAACCATCAGCTGTTGTGCTTGTTGTGAATTAATAAAAGTGCTTGAATAAAGTTTGTTGAAACCTTAAAGCAAAGTGCAGGGTTCTGGACCTGCACTTCTGATTGGCCGATAATAGTGATATCGGTTCAGGAGAATCTGACTGGCTATTAACGAGCCCTTCTCATTGGTTAAAAAGAGCTAACGTTCCTGTGTTCTCATTGGCTAATTGCCCAAGAGCTTGCCTATATAAAGGGAGCTGTTGGGGCCGTTCTGAGAGCTGTTGCACCATGTTAAATAAAGAGTTGAAGTTCACTGTTCGTCGACTCGTCTCCGCTTCTTGCGCCACGCACAGAACTTAACACTGGCGACGAGGATGGGATGTGGAGATGTCAGAGCTGACTGAACACTACAAAAGCAATAACAGAGCACATGGCTGAAACGCACCAACGGCGGAACCATGTCTGGCAGCGTCATACCACCCGCTCCATTCGACCCGGCACAAGAAGACTGGGACTCATATATGGATCGCTTCCAGATGTTTCTGGAGACCAACAATTTGAAGGATGCTACTACCGGAAAGAAACGGGCGGTATTCCTAACTCATTGCGGGCCAACCGTATTCAAGATGGCCAAAGCACTAGCAAAACTGGCAGAAGTGAAGTCCATGGACTGGGACGTCCTCAAACCCCTGTTAAGGGCCCACTATGCACCGACCATACCAACGCTCATGAGAAGGCATGAATTTTACCAGAGAGATCAGTGGAAGGGCGAAAGTATTGCAGATTTCATAGCAGATATCCGTAATCTAGCAGGCCTATGCGGGTTTGTCGACCTTGAAGAAGCCCTGAGAGACAGAATAGTTCTGGGATTAGATGCACCAGGCGTGCAGAGTAAGCTGATGGCGAAAGACGACATTAGCCTTACAGATGCCATCGCTGACACTACTGCAGCAGAAGCAACCAGGAAGTCAGCTGCTCGAATGCGCTGCACCCACGCTCCACTTCGCCAACTCGCCAGCGAAGTTTCACCTCACTTAGAAGAACCGGCAATGACAGCCCACCACGAGGACCTCTAATCGTCATCAGAAAGCGATGAAGAAGAGGTCAACCAGCTCCGGTCTGAACAAGACCAACGCCAGAAATCGCAGTACCATTGTGCTGGTTGTGGGGCAAACCACCCCCGATCAGATTGCAAATTCCTCGACACACTCTGCCATGTGTGCAGGAAAAGAGGCCACATCAGATGGGTCTGTAGAAGCAAACAAGGACCCAGCCAGCCCCCGAGGGGGGCTAACTATCGCCAATCTACAGGAAGCCATCCTGTAAAGCGAGAACCCTTGAACCACCAATGGAACAACCACTCCTACAGAAACAAACCCCTAAACCACTCAACGAAGCGAGAAGAGGCTCACTAAACTATTACGATTGGTCACGCCTCATCACTGGACGCCAAGAAGATCCGGGTGAAAGTGGCCATCGAAAACCAGTCTTGTATGATGGAAGTCGATTCAGGATCATCCCTCTCGATGGTTTCCTGGAAGACCCTCAAGCAACTCATCCCTACCGTCCGGCGACAAGACCTCCGATTCCAATGAATCATGCTCAAAGATTATCAAGGAAATCGAATTCCAGTCGTTGGATCCAGCCAAGTCCACGTCTCCTTTAAAAATCGTACTGCATCTCTACCCTTGACTGTAGTTGACAGGAATCGGCCTAGCTTGTTAGGCCTCCAATGGTTCGTTCCACTTGGAATTGAAGTGGCCGGCATTCACCGAACCAGCAGCAACGACTGAGAAGAGGATCTTGTCCAAGAATTCCAGGATGTCTTTGCAGACAAACTAGGTGAGTACAAGGGCACCCCGATATCAATTAACCTCAACCCCAAAATAGCTCCCATCCGCCTTAAGCTTCGTCGAGTTCCATTCGCCCTTAAACCAAAGATTGACGAGCAGCTTGATAAATTAATAGCCCAGGGGGTGTTAGAACCAACCAACCATTCTCCCTGGGAAACCCCAATCGTGACACCCATCAAGCCGGATGGATCGTTAAGAGTTTGTGGGGACTATCGAGCCATCCTGAATCACGCCCTGCAGCAAAACACTTACCTGGTACTGGTGGTGCAACACCTTCTCCATTCCCTGGGGGGCGGAAAAGTCTTCGCTAAACTAGATCTAGCCCAGGCATACCAACAACTGCCTGTAGACAGAAAAACGGCAGAGGCTCAAATGATCGTTACGCACTGAGGTGCGTTTAAATGTAACTGACTCCAATTCGGAGTAAGCGTGGCCCTGGGAATCTTTCAAAGTTTGATGAATAGACTATTACAAGGGATAAAAGGCATTGTCCCCTATTTTGATGATGTTTTAATTGCTGCTCTGACTCAAGAAATACTAAGGGAGTGCCTGGGGTTGGTTCTTCAGAGATTTAAAGATTCAGGTCTCAAAGTTAAGAAAAACAAGTATCAACTATGTACTGATCGAGTAGAATTTTTAGGATATTTAATAGATAAACAGGGCATTCACCCCACCGATAGCAAACTTAGGGCAATCAAAAATGCTCCAAGACCCCGCAATAAGGCGGATCTCCAAGCGTTCCTGGGCCTTATCAATTTTTATAATGTCTTCCTGCCTCACAAGGCAACCGTAGCCGAACCCCTACATCGTTTATTAGACAAAAAAGCAACCTGGGTTTGGGGGCACCGAGAGGAACAGGCGTTTCGACAAGTAAAAAACTTATTGACCTCCGACACTGTTTTGATGCAGTATAATGAAACTTTGCCTTTAACTGTTACTTGTGATGCATCACCCTTCAGAGTGGGCGCCATTTTGAGCCACCTTTTATCAAATGGATGTGAAGCCCCTGTTGCCTATTTTTCAAAAACGCTGTCAAAAGCAGAACGCAATTACAGTCAAATCAATAAGGAAGCTCTTGCTATTGTATCTGCTGTTAAATGATTTCATGAATATATCTATGGGTGGGCTTTCACGATAATAACTGACCACAAACCCTTACTGGGAATAATAGCGGGAGATAAACCAACCCCTTATATATTATCTCCCAGAATGACCCGCTGGTCAGAATTCTTGGCTGCCTATAATTATAATTTGCAACACCGCCCGGGGAAAGCCATTCCCCACGCTGACGCATTAAGCCGTGCACCGCTTCCAGAAACCGTTGACGACCCTGCTCTGACCATCACAACACTGCAGATCGAGACACTCCAAAAACCACCACTGACAGCTCACGATATCACGATTGAAACTAAACGCGATTCCATTTTAGCACGTGTCCTCAGCTGGGTAGAACATGGATGGCCTTTGGATCAAATCCCTGACAATTACGCTCCTTTCAAAAGTTGACAGACGGAACTGTTTTCTCAGAAGGGCTGCATCATTTGGGGCGATAGAGTCGTTTTCCCAGAGAGGTTACAGCGAGCAGTACTAAGAACCTTGCACAATGGCCACCCCGGCATCGTGCCCATGAAAGCACTCGCACAAAGCTATGCGTGGTGGCCGGGCATAGACAAGCAGATCGAAGCCTGGGTAAAGACTTGTTCCAAATGCCAGGAAGTCAGCAATGCCCCACCGAAAGCAACCCCAACAGAATGGGAAACACCCAGGGGACCATGGTCCCATATTCATCTCGACTTTGCGGGATCTACGAATGGATATACATTTTTATTAACAGTGGATGCCTACTCGAACTGGCTCGAAATCCATGAAAAATATGAAAAATACAACAACCGAATCGGTCATCAGGAAATTGGACAGATTATTTGCAACACACGGATTACTGGACGTTCTGGTATCCGACAATGGGCCCCAGTTTACCGCGCTTTCTTTTGAACAGTCCCTGCGGATCGCGGTATTTGCCATGTGCTAACTTCACCGGCGCATCCTGCAGCTAATGGAAAGGCCGAGCACATGGTACAATTCATCAAAAGAACTCTACATAAAATGGACTATGGCGATATCGAAGACAAGATTAACTGGATACTCCTTTTGCAGCACATCACTCCACACAGTGTCACCAACAAAACTCCCGCTGAGTTATTGATGGGACGGAAACTCCGCTCCCACCTGGACCGACTATACCCATCGTACGAACCTGAAAAACCACACGGATCCAGTGGGAAATACCGAAATTTCTAAGTAGGCAACTTGGTTTTCGCGAGAAACTTTTATGACCCATTGTGGGTCGAGGCAACTGTAATCAAAGTAACCGGACCCAGATCATACTGAGTGAAATGTCACGACAATAGAATATGGAAGCGCCATATTGATCAGCTGCGTTCAAGGCTGCAGTCTGGGGTCTGCGATTCCGGTGATTTCCAAACTGAGGGGGGAGGAGATGCCGAGGAAGCTGAGTTTGGAACGGCGGAAAGCACAAGCGGAAGAAATGACCGCTTAGACTCAACATGTGAAGAAGGATTGGGGACAGGGGTTAACTCGCCTCAAAGGGATATTGAGGACGGAAGTTTAGATACAGAATCAGAGGCACCCTGTTCACCAGATAACGTCCTACCCCAACAAGACTCTAGACAAATACCGGGAGGACAGCGTAAATCAAATAGACAATCAAAATAACCTGCCTACCTCAAAGACTACATTACCGCACCCCTTAAATGGAACCTGGGGGGAAGGGGTGTTGTGAATTAATAAAAGTGCTTGAATAAAGTTTGTTGAAACCTTAAAACAAAGTGCAGGGTTCTGGCCCTGCACTTCTGATTGGCTGATAATAGCGATATCGGATTGGTCCGTTCAGGAGAATCTGATTGGCTATTAACGAGCCCTTCTCATTGGTTAAAAAGAGCTAACGTTCCTGTGCTCTCATTGGCTAATTGCCCAAGAGCTTGCCTATATAAAGGGAGCTGTTGGGGCCGTTCTGAGAGCTGTTGCACCATGTTAAATAAAGAGTTGAAGTTCACTGTTCGTCGACTCGTCTCCGCTTCTTGCGCCATGCACAGAACTTAACAGTGCTCGTTTGGGAGATTTAGATTAGCTAGAAAGCAGGAAATCCTTGGATTTCTTGCTTTCTAGTCAATCTAAAAGCAGAGCCGAACCTTTTTGAGGACTGAAGCTTCTACTTTTCATTGTAGTCAGACTCAGTCGATTAGAGATAGATTTCTAAGTGATTCTGTGATTCTGTGAGCAACTCAATCTACCTGCCTGCTTTGCCTGTTTTTGGGTAAAAGTTGCTCTTTTTTTTATAAAAAGTCAATATTTATGTACGTGGTGTGTTGTGAGTTAATTTCGTGAGTTTGCTTGTCAGCAAATTTTATGAGTTTGTTTGCAAGAAAATTTTATGTGACAGACTCAGGTAGTCGATTGGAGATGGATCTCTAAGTGAATCTTTGATTCTGTGAGCAACTCAATCTGCCTGCTTGTTTTGCTTGCTTTGGGATAAAAGTTGCTCTCTTTTGGTTTTCCGGTTTCGCGTGGCTTCGGGGCAGCAGGAATTCGCGACAGCTCGCGATTCCTGCTGTGCTAGCCGCTGAGGTACCCCCGATCCAGATGGGTCAGGGAGATATGGCTGCCCTGTAGGGACAGCTGAAGAGAGAGGGGAGTCGGACAGGGGGTTGGGGTGTCGCAGACCCCCTCCTCCTCCGGGAAAAACCCTTTTTCCCAAGGCGGTGGAGCGGCGGTCAGCAATGGCCGCCATGAAGAAGCCAGCAACCGGGTAAGATTGCGCTGGAGGAAGTAAGAAGAGTGAAAGTGCTGTCTGAGCCGGGTCAAGTAACATCTTTCAAATTTGTTGGAACTTAGCTGTTTGAATTGCTGGAGGATACATTGTATCCCTAAGAAGATCGAAAGCGGCGGAGAAGCTGTTAAAGGGAACTTTTTTTTTTCTTCACTCTCCCACCCCATAGAAATAGCAGATATGTTTGGACATATTGGACATTGAAAGTGAATTGTTTTGAGAGTTGAAGCTAAGGGACAAAAGGGTTTTTGGACATTGAAAAACTTAAGAAATTGGAAAACCCTTGTTGGAGGTATGGATTTCTGATTATTTAAAATTGATATTGCAAGTGGGAAGGGAGAGGAAAAAAAATTGGAGCAGAAGCTGAAAAAGGAGGAGATTGCCTAGAATCCCAAAGAAAGGTATATGGTAATTGGACCTCTTTGATTAAACATTAACCCCAGAAAGAGAAAGAGAAGAAGGAAGAAAAGTATTAATTTTTGGAATTTTTTTTTTGAATTATTTTTGATTAAAAATATTTGTGGTTGTTTTGGGAAAAGTTTCTCTTTTCATAATGGCATCGCTTGTGGATGAACTAAAGACTGAATATCAAAAATATAAAAAGGAAGATACTTTGGGCACTTTGTTTCAATTCTTAGAAATGGCGTTATGTACTTATGAAAAGTTGACTACGCAGCAGAAGGACTGGGACAAAGAAGAAGAGGAAGAAGAAGCCATCTTTGATGAACAATGGGTTCTTTCCGGGGAGGAGGAGAAAAAGGATAAGAAAAAGGGGATTTTAAGAATTATAAAAACAACCAAAGAAGAGAAAAATGAGCGGAAAGGTGGAGGCAAGATTAGAAAGCAAAGGAAAGGGAGTAAGAAAAGGGAGAAGGAAAGACAAAGGGGTAAAAGGGCAAGGAGAAGAATAAGCAAGAGAGAAAGGGGGGGAGGAGAAGCCTCAATGGGGGGAAGCAAGATTTAAAGAAAAAAAGTTTATTCAGAGACAATGGGTGAATTTAATTTAGGATAAAAGAGGGATTCTGGAGGGTACATAAGATTGTGTTTTTTATATGTGTATTTAGAGTATAAAATTCATTGTGTAATTTTAGAATCTATTAAACAGAATCCCAAGAAAAATTGTTATATGAAGTCCTTTTAAGTTAGGATAATGAGTTATAGACGTTACTCCAATGGGTGTATAGGAGAAGTATAATAAAAGAAAAAAGATGAATAGATAGTTGGAAATAGAACAGACAAAGAATATTATTGAAAATGGTAATAAGATATGAAAGGATATATAAAGGTTTTGTTATGTTTTTTTTGTTTTTGGATGTTGTATATTGAAAAAAGGCAAAAAAAAATTTAATTAATAAGAAATAATTCGGGTGAAAAGGAGAAGTTGGGATAAGATATGAAGTTAAATAGACAAAGTATTGATACTATAATTTGGAATTGTTATGTTCTATTGGTTTTCTTCTTTTATTATTTTTTCTTAGAAAAGAACTTATAAGCTGTTATGCCTTGTGCATTGTTTATATAAAATTGATAAAAATGGTTTATATATATATATATATATAAAAAAGAAAATGATAATAAGATATGGAAGGATATATAAAGTGAATATGATGTTTGAATTTGTGTCTGTGTGAAGAGTTTCAACCCGGGATCAGACAACCTTCAGAAAAGATCTTTTAGTTTTGTTTATGTTTTATTGTGTTCTCTGTAAAATTAATAAAATTTGTTTTAAAAAAAAAAAAAGTTGCTCTCTTTTTTAAAAAAATAAAAAATTCAATATTTACAAAAATGGTGTGTTGTGAGTTAATTTTGTGAGTTTGCTTGCTAGCAAATTTTATGAGTTTGCTTGCAAGCAAATTTTATGTGACAGACTCAGGTAGCTGATTGGAGATAGATTTCTAAGTGATTCTGTGATTGTGTGAGCAATTTAATCTGCCTGCCTGCTTTGCCTGCTTTTGGGTAAAAGTTGCTCTTTTATTAAAAAAACAACAATATTTACATAAATATTTATAATATTTACATACAAGCCATGACCACCAAGCCATGCCCAGTCAGCAAGCCACACCCACCCAGTTACATGGCCACCAAACGATACTCACAAATTAGGCTACACCCACAGAACTGGTTGTTAAGAAATTTGAATCCCACCCCTGATTTATCTCCGGAACAGAAGCACTTAGTGTACATGTAAAGTAACAGAATCATCATCATTATCATTATCATCCCAATCAAAGGAAAGGAATAAATAAGAAGGATAAATAATAATACTACAATACTACTGTATATTTACCTATTACATAGATAAATATACACAGACAATTAGGTGTTCAGCAGAGTGATAGCACAAGGGAAAAACTTACTTAGACCAGTTTTTGGGTTCTTGATAGGAAGTTTTGCGAGACAAAAAATACTTAGTATAGTTTGTCAACCAAGCCATTATAATCATTGTATTAATCATTGGGAATCAGCATAAATAATATCAATATATAAATAAAATTATTGTGGTTTATAGCCCAGTGTGTAACACAAAGAAAATATTTCACAAACCACTCATCTAGTGATGCGTTTCCATATTTCCCTTTGGAGCAAACAAGTGGTAGTAAACAGAAGAACAATGAGGTAAGAGAAAAACTAATAAAAACTAATTTATGCCAACACCATTTAGTATAACTATTAAGGCCTCTTTACTTTTGCAACTCATCCTTGTTTCTGTCACATCAGTGTTCTGATTAATACATTGCCTTCTATTCTTAAAAACTCTTCCCTTTTTAAAAAATATATCCCCATATCATCTCCTTTTTCATCTTGATCCATTCACTCTTTTTTCATGTATTTGTTTTGTTATTTGATCCCCTTTTATTTTTTCCACATAACTAAAATACTTCAATGTAAATCTTTTATGTTGGCTACTCACTTTTGTAATCATAACTTGTTTATTCTTGACTCTGTTTCTTCTTGTCTTACCAAGCATTGACATTCATTTCTTGCACTGGGCCACAAATTATCTATAACCTTTTTACCTTTCCACTGGATCAAGGAAAATTCAGCACAGCCAACTCGCCACAGTTATCTTATCACAGCCAACTCACCATAGGACAAGTCACTGCAGACATTAATTCAATGCGATAAATGTTATCTGCCACTGTTTCTTTGATATAAGGCAATAATGTCAAAGAAACAATGGCAGATAACATTTATCATGTTGAGTTATCCTGCATGGAATTTTCTGTGAGGAGATGGCCATGGAAAATTATCCCATTCCCTTTCCAGCCATGGGTTGTATGCTTTACAATTTTTCCATATATTTTAAATAAACATTCTACCAAAGAATACAAATTCATCTCTCTGCTCTAATTTATTGCTATTTATGTATAACTTGCAATTGTTCATCCGTGTTTCTGATCAGCAGTCCTGATCAGTCCTGATACATTAATTTTCAGGTCTATGCTGCATGATACAATCTGTCACACTGCAAATCTTTTGGGTACTCAGCCAACACTGCATTGTTTAAATGCAAAAATACATGGACCTTCATGTTCCCAGGCAACACATCTCTTATCTCACTACATAAGCAGTTCTATACATTTATCTATAAATTTAATCAAGCAAGGGGATATCATACATCTTGTCTTACTCACTGTTCACAAGTGGTTTAACAATCAATTGTTGGGCAAAATATAATTTGGCAATATATGAGAATGCAGTGTTTTTATACAGTAGATGACTGCACACTTCCCAACATGGCTAAGTAGCTATCTGCATGATGCACATAAACAGGGGAAGTAAGATGATTTTTCACAAAACTACAAGTGTAGGTCTATGTAAATATATTTTCATATAGGATTTAAGATATTTTCAAGCTTTCATAACAAGTCAGATAAGGAAGTAGTAACTAGTAGCAAATAATTGCTCTTGAGTGGGAAACGTAGTTACCAAAATCGCTGAAATGATTCTAGAAAACAAGAAAAAAACTTTGCATAACTTTCTATGATTATACAGAACATGATCCTTCCACACAGAGGAACTTGAAGAATATAATTTTTCACTAACATCTGGGTTGACAGAAGTTTCTCTGCGCAAAAAGAAAATACCTGCTGCAAACTCCACATAGGAGTCATGAAGGCTAATAAATGCTCAGCTCCACTCAGTTGGCCCAATTCCACTGTAAAACAAGAGATTAAAAAGTGTGTATATACACACATATATATACTGATGTGTAGGAATAAACTTTGACTTCAGTATTGGGTAATGATTAGTCTAAGACCTTATACATACATGTCTGCCTAAGGGTCACTGAGATAAAGCAAGGAAATTAAAAGCAAACACCAGAAACATTTAAGCAGCTCAGACGACTGTAAACAATTCTGTGTAATTATTTTAATCCACAATGTGAATGCTTACAATGTACAAAATTCTCAATAAAAGGGAACACTAGAATTTGCTCTGGACTCCCATCGCGAGTACACCAGCCTGTGTCTCATTCTTTCCATGGGAGACCACCACAAGTGGTGATCCCGACATGATCCACTGCAGGTGTACGTGTCTGGACCTCCATGTTTCCTCGCCTGGAATAGGTAAAGTACATACTTAACTATTGCTGGACAATAGGATTTTTTCAGGGAACATGGGGGGAAAACTTTCTCAGCCACAGGAACGGCATGTTAGTGAGCTGCTGAAGTTAGTCAGGACAAACTTCTTTATCTTTAAACCCTCTGGAGGGGAGCAAATAGTTCTTTCAAAAGATAATGTGAGAGAGTTGTTGCAAGAGATCTGGTGGCAATGTCCCTGGTATCCAGAGAAAGGCTCTTTAAAGTTAGACACATGGAGGAGAATTAGAACTATCCTTCATGAAGAGCCACAGGCAACAGCTGAAATTTTGATATATTGGAAGGTTGTTATGACTGCTTTAGAGACCCAGCAACAACCTCTTTTAAAAACTTTAGTAGAACCTCCTCCTTATAAAGGAACTGTATTGCACTCTCCTACCCCAAAACTGGAGTGTGCTTTATCATTTCCAACAGCGCCTATGCCTGTAGATGATAAAATCCAACCAAAAATGGAAAAAGTTCAAGCAATGATGCATCAGGCTTTCAACGAGGGGAAATTAGAGCCTGATGAGATTCCCCAGATGAATTTGTTTCCAGTCAATAGGCAAGTGGATGCTCAAGGCAATCTGCAGACTGAATGAGTTCCAATTCCTTTAGCAGTTCTTAGGGAAATTAAAAAAGCAGTTAAAGATTATGGTATTCAAAGTCCTTTTACAAAGGGGCTCCTGACAAGTTTGGCTACCTCACACATGATTCCTAGTGACTGGAAAGATTTAATGAGAATGATATTGAGCTCTACTCAGTATGTGGTTTTTGACTCAGAATACCAAAGGGAAGCTATCACTAGGGGAAGGAATTCAGGGGGGCTGTATACGCTAGACCAAATCTATAGGGCAGGCTTGTTTGAATCCACTGCTGATCAAGCTGCTAATTTGCCTGATCACGTATTTCCAGTGGTTATGGCAGCTGTCCTTGGGGCATTGTCCCGCATCCAGGATGTGGGAACCCCAGCACGGTCTTTTTCTCAAATTAAGCAAACAGCATCTGAGTCTTATAATGATTCTGTAGAAAGGCTACAATTGGCTATTACCAGGCAAATCTCTAATGAGGAAGCTGCAAAAGAACTTTTGCTGAAATTAGCAGTTGAAAATGCAAACGCTGACTGCAAGTGTATCTTACAGCCCTTGGTGGCTAGAGGTGAGGTTACTCTGACTGATCTGTTAAAGGCATGTGCAGTGGTGGGTTTTCAGGCTTACAACATGGAGACTTTGGCTATGGCATTGCAAAAAGGGATGAAACCTACAGGGAATTGTTTTAATTATGGAAAGCCTGGCCATTTTAAAGCCCAGTGCCGTGCCCCTGGATGGCATTTAACAAAAACAAAATTAAGGACGTCCGTCCAAAATGCAAAAGAGGCTTTAATTGGGCAAATCAATGTTGCTCTGATCAGAACCAAAATCTGGGAAACTAAATTTGGGGTGTGCAGCTAGCCCTGCTCCCAAGGCTGTCACAAAAGCATCGCCTGCAATTACCGGGAGTGCGGGTTTGGGTTTAAAAATGTTGAACTCAATTAATGTGACCTTTCCTAATCAAGTGTACATTGAGGACACTCATTTGCATGGGCCACTGCCAGAAAAAACAGTGGGATTAGTACTTTCTATGTCTTCTGCATCAGAAAAAGGGTTTTTTGTTATTCCAGGAGTTATTGATCAAGATTATAAAGGGGTTATTAAGATACAATTGTACACTGATACTCCTGCATCATTAATGACCGGTGACTCTATTGCCAGTTATTATTGCTTCCATACATCCCTATAAATCCTTTAATTGGGATCCCATGAACTGGTGATTTTGGGTCCACTGAAATGGCAAGTTCTCCAGTTGCTGCAGAATTGCTAGCGCTGACAAAAAATTTGACTACAGACCAACCAAAAATGACAATTGAAATTCAGGGAAAATCATTTTCTGGCCTTATAGATTCTGGAGCAGATGTCTCTGTTATACGCCAAAAGGAATGGCCAAATGAATGGGCGCTTGAAGACTCTCCGGCTGTTCATGGAGTGGGTGGTATGCAGTTTGCAAGAAGTAGTGTAGGTTGGTTGAAGGCATTGCATAGAGAAACTGGTGAGACTGCAAGGATTCAACCTCTTGTGTTGCCCCTGCACATAAACTTGTGGGGTAGAGATTTGCTGTCACAATTTTGCACAAAAATTGTTATTGGATAATGGAAAAATTACAATTGTTAACCTCTCAGCCAGTCTGGATTGACCAATGGCCACTTCCAAAAGAAAAGCTTACAGCTTTACATCAATTGGTAGCTGAGCAGCTACAATTAGGACACATTGAACCAACTTCTAGTCCATATAACACTCCGGTATTTGTTATTAAAAAGAAAAATGGAAAATGAAGATTTTTGCATGATCTGAGAACCATTAACTCCATCCTTCAACCAATGGGAGCGTTACAATGTGGTTTGCCTAACCCTAACCTGATCCCATGTAATTGGGATCTGGCTGTAGTAGATTTACGGGATTGCTTCTTTTCTATCCCTTTGCATGCAGATGACAAGAAATTATTTGCCTTTACCGTACCTGAGTTGAATAACAATGCACCTACCTTTCATTACCAATGGAAGGTTTTGCCACAGGGAATGCTAAACAGTCCAACGATGTGCCAGTCATATGTTCGAATGGCTCTGGCTCCATTCAGAACCTCTCATCCTGGGTGGAAGGTTTACCACTACATGGATGATATTTTAATTGCAGCTCCCGGCCCACCAGAAACAGTTAAGGCAGCATTACCTTGCCTTAAAGAGGTATTATTACAATTTGGACTTTATATTGCCCCAGAAAAAATTCAAAGTCAAACGCCATATGCCTACTTAGGGCATAAGGTCCTTGCAACCTATGCTCATCCGGTCATTCCAGAAATCAAAATTGAGGAAAAGATTTCTCTAATAAAATTACAACAAATACTAGGAACAATTAACTGGGTTAGACCCTAACTGGGGTTAACTACAGCAGTACTCCAGCCCTTGTTCTTGGCCCTAAAGGGCTCTGCGAGACCGGATTCTGCTATAACCTTATCAGCAGAACAAAGGAAGGAACTGACACATGTAAATGCGGCTTTAATGCAGCGTTGGGTTGATCGATGCATTCCTGATACTCCGTTTGCTTTGGCAATTTTACAAACTCCAGCCTTGCCTACTGAAGCTTTATTTCAATTACATGAAGTGCAGGTTTATATCATTGAATGGTTGCATTTGCAGAATACTCCCAGAAAAACAATTTCTACTATGGCTATGCTTTATAGTGAGTTAATCATCAAAGGCTGAAATCGCAGTATGCATTTATATGGCATAGATCTAGTTCAGTTATTTTTACTTATCTCCCTCACTCTGTGGGAAACTTGGTATAGTCAATCCATTGAATTGCAAATTGCTCTTGAAAATTGGCCAGGGAAGATTTCTTGCCACACCTCCAGTGACCCTCGTTTCCAGTTGCTTCGAAACGTATCTGCAAATTTTAATTCAGTTATTGCTAAGCAGCCAGTTGGGGGAGTGACCGTTTATGCGGACGGTGGTAAGACCTACGGCACTTGTGAATGGAGACAGGAAGGGGTATGGAAAACAAAAATTACCCCTCCTCAGCAATCAGCACAAAGGGCTGAATTAGCTGCTGCTATTTTGGCCTTACAGGAATTTGCACAAGAACCGCTAAATCTAATTGTGGATTCTCTTTACGTTTATCAATTGATACTTAACATTGAATTTTATCTTTCTCCATCTGTTGATGCTAATCTTATGAGTTTGTTTCTAGCTCTGCAAAGCTGTCTTCATTCTCGCACACATTCTCTACATATCACACACATTCGCAGCCACCAGCTACTTCCCGGGGAGCTGCAGGAAGGGAATGACGTGGCTGACGCAGCGGCCTCGGCCATGTCCTGTCTCTCGCTTTCTCCTATTACTCCATGGGACTCACATAGCTATTTTCATCAAAATGCCAAAGCTCTTTGTAAACAATTTGGTCTCACTGCTGCAGAAGCTGCAGCTACTATTCAACAATGTCCTAGTTGCAGTGCTCAATCCACTGCTCTTCCTTAAGGAGTAAATCCTCGGGGGACATCTGCTTGTCAACTATGGCAGATGGATGTCACACAACACTCTCCCTTCAAACCATGGTACCATCTGCATGTCACCGTTGATACCTATTCAGGATTTATTATGGCAACACCTCAACGAGGAGAGGCTACAAAACATGTAGTCAACCATTGCCTCCGTACCTTCACACATGTGGGGCCACCAATGGAGATCAAAACTGATAATGGCCCTGCTTACATTAGCACCGCCTTTGCGGAATTTTGTCATTGATGATCAATTATACATAAATTTGGCATTCCCTACAATTCCATTGGTCAGGCCATTGTGGAATGAGCTCATCAGACGCTAAAACAAGCACTCCTTCACACAAAAACAAAAACAGGGGAAGTGGATGGATATGGCTTGCCTTACATACAAAACATTCTTAATATTACCTTATACACTTTAAATTTTTTAAACATGACAGGATCTCCCACTGCTACGGCAGCCAGTAGGCATTTTGCTTCCACCCCTTCTGCAGGGGACATTTTGCTTCCTCCCCTTCTGCGGGGGACTGAAATTTCGGTATAAGAGACTGCCAGATCCAACGTGGAAAGGACCTGTCCTGCTGATAACTTGGGGCCGAGGATACGCTGCTGTTGAAGATGAGGGGACAGTTGTTTGGGTTCCTGCTCGCTGTGTGCATCCTTATCATCAGCCAAAGGGGCAAGGGGATGGATTTGGGGGAATGGAAAAGAAACACATTGATCCAGGACATGGGGAAGCTAGCAAACCTTCATAATAAAACTGATTGTTGGATATGTATGCACATGCCAACTCACAAAACATCAGGGCTTCCAATGGTTGCAGTACCTCTGGCTGAAGGTGACTGGTATAAGGGACAATGCTATGGTTGTTCAGGGATGTAGTCTAACAGTTGGACTACAAGTAACATAAATACATTGCATCTTGGAAGCTGAATCCAAGAGGTGGTGGGTATCTGCTAGGCCCACAATGAGACAGTAGAGAATATGACTTACTTGGGAACATATCCATTTTGTAACGAAACAATTATTATTGGCAATGGAAGTCGGGTTTATCCGGATGACATGAGAACTAAAAATCTCACTTACTTTGATCAATGAAAATGGGTGTCCATTTATCCCTGCCACATGTTGTCCCACCATGAGAGAAAACCAGCTGCCCAAATGTGCAAATGGGAAATACACGCCACCGCCCACTTATTTGGCTATGTTAATGGAATCCTTTGCACAATTAATCTATGCTAAACCAAATACGGTTGGTCATCTCCTGGGAGCAAATCTATGGTTGCTGTGTGGACAGATGGCCTATGATCGCATGCCAGCATGATGGAAAGGAGTCTGCACCTTTGGGAAAGTAATCCCATCTCATGTCATTTTAAAATCTTTGGGGACTGCTTATATCCGCAATGTGCGTTCCGCAACGGAAGTAAACTCTGTTTTGAATCATGACTACTGGACACAGATATCAAGGGGAGTTATTCCTCCTTTAGAAGTCATGATTAACTATAGAGATTTGCATCGTTTAAACAATTGGACAGTTACTATGTTTAAAGACACCATTAAAACTCTAAAGCTGCTTGAAGAAGAGCAAGGAAAAATCCTTGACTTTGTCGTGCAAACCAGATATGCGGTGGACACTATTTTGGCTGCGCAAAGGGGAGTTTGCGCTGTGATTCATACACATTGTTGCATGTATATCTCTGATTATTCTCCAAACATTACAGCTACTATACAGCATATGGAACAAACCCTGAATGAGAATCCATTATAATCAGAGGACGAAGGACTGGACGTGTGGTCTGCACTTTGGTCCTGGTTGCCAGATGGTTCATGGATTCGTCACCTAATTGTTGGAGTGATATTGCTTTTTATACTTTCTCTTTGTGTATGCTGTTGTATCCAATGTCTCCCTGGACTTTTAGGAATGTGTTGGGTGAAGCCTACGGAAGGAGAACTGTTGCTGCAGATGGCGAAAAGCTACCAAGGCATCCGCGATCATCAAAAAATTAAAACAGGGGAGATGTGGGAATAAACTTTGACTTCAGTATTGGGTAATGATTAGTCTAAGACCTTATACATACATGTCTGCCTAAGGGTCACTGAGATAAAGCAAGGAAATTAAAAGCAAACACCAGAAACATTTAAGCAGCTCAGACGACTGTAAACAATTCTGTGTAATTATTTTAATCCACAATGTGAATGCTTACTATGTACAAAATTCTCAATAAAAGGAAGCACTAGAATTTGCTCTGGACTCCCATCCCGAGTACACCAGCCTGTGTCTCATTCTTTCCATGGGAGACCACCACACTCATGCACACACACACACACACACACACACACATATACCAGTGGTGGGATTCAAAAATTTTTAATACCAGTTCTGTGGGAGTGGCTTGGTAGACATGATGTGGCTTGGTGAGTGTGGCTTGGTGGGCATGACATGGGAAGGTTACTGCAAAATCCCATTCCCTCCCCACCCCATTAACCTGCTTTCCAGCTCTGAGCTCCTGTGCAGGGCAACAAAAAAAGACCCAGCTGATTGGCTTGGGAGGCAGAGAATAGATAGGGGTGGGGCCAGTCAAAGGTGGTATTTGCCGGTTCTCTGAACTACTCAAAATTTCTACTACCAGTTCTCCAGAACTGGTCAGAACCTGCTGAATATCACCTCTGATAAATAAATACATAAATACATACATACATACATACATACATACATACATACATACATACATACATATATACATACATAATGTCAGTCTGTGCTCCCTTTAAAATCCAAGAAAGAAATACTCAGACTCCATGGGTTAGAGCAAAGTTATCCTTTTACTGGAAAATAAAGTGAAAGCTACAGATTTAATTCCGAATCTAAAGAAATTGGCGCGCAGATCACATATACAAAGGAATGGAAATGCTCCCACTCCCCAAAGTCCAAATGAGTCTTCCAATTAAAAGTTCTGAATATGATCATGTGGCCATCTCCAGGTGGTGGTGAGGCTTCTGTCCGTTGACCTTGACATATTTTGATAAAAGTTCGCAGTTGCGCAAAGGTAGCCAAGAAATGGAAAGCTAGCCAAGAAATGGAAAGTTAAAGACAGGAATCCCCCTCCCCTTGCTACCCACAGCAAAGGAATGCAAAACACCTCCAGCTTTCTTCCCCTCCAAGTTCCCCCCTCCCTCCTTTGCTAATGACAGCAGAAAGAAATAGATTGGCATAGCAGCAGAGAAGATGCAATAGTTAGGATGCAGAATATATATATTATGGAAGATATCTTGAGGCTGACACATACATACATACATACACACACACACACACACGAGGTGGTATTCAGCAGGTTCTGACCAGTTCTGGAGAACCGGTAGCGGAAATTGAGTAGTTTGGAGAACCAGCAAATACTACCTCTGACTGGAGACTTTATCCTTCCCCTGCCACACCCACAGAACCAGTAGTAAAAAAATTTGAATCCCACCACTGAATATATTCTTGTATTTATGTGTATATATTGGAGGTGGGGAAATGAATGAATTATAGAACTGTGGAAGGGGAAGGGATCACATGGACCATCTAATCTAGTGTTTCTCAATCTTGGCAATTTTAAGATATGTGGACTTCGACTTCCGATGGCAAGGCAAGGATGAACAGAGGTTCAGAAGCCCGTCTGTGGTTTCAGTTAATCTCTTTTTGCGGTTGGTGCGATCCTTTGAGGGTGCATGAGTCCTGGAGAGATTTGTGCCAGCATGGGGGGGAGACTTGGGTTGCAGTGTGGGGAAGGCAACCCCCCTGCAGCAAAGAGGAGCCCTCCAGAACCCAATGAGCAAGAAATAGCCTCCTATCAATGGGGGCTCCGAAGTCCGGACTGCCACCGATGTAAAGAAGCAGGTGAGTGACAGTTTGTGAGATCATTGGGAAAGAGTGTGGCAGAGAAAATTAGCGGCGGAGAGGAGGATTGGAACGCCAAAGACTTTTATAAGGCTGTTCCAAGTGTCTGTCCGGAGCCCTAAAAGAAAGCGGCCAGCTGGTTTTGCGTGGCTTCAGCGGTGGCAGGAATTTGCGACTCTCCGCGATTCCTGTTGCACTCACCACCAAGGTGCCCCCGATCTAAATGGGTCTGCGGGCTATGGCTGCCTTGTAGAGGCAGCTGAAGAGAGAGGGGATCCGGATAGAGGTTTGGGGGTATCGCAGACCCCCTCCTCAGCTGGGAATAACCCCTTTTTCCCAAGGTGGTGGAGCAGCGGTCAGTAATAGCCACCACAAAGAAGTCTGCAGCCGGGTAAGATTTGTGCTGGAGGAAGAGGGAAGAGCTGTGAAAGTTGCTTATGACTGGGACAAAGCTAAGAGTGCCCTGGAACTTGGAAGGCTGCTAAGGATACATTGTTTCCAGAAAGAGTTACAAGCGGCGAACATTCTAAAAGGGAGTTTATTTATTTTTTCTTTTCACTCTCCTTCCTAACATGACAGCGATGGAACCATAAGAGAAATCTGAAAACCTGTGTTGGAGGTAACTTAATGTTGAAGGGATAAGGATTTCTGAATATTTAAAGGGAAAAAAAAAGAATCTTTTTTGGCTGTGAGTGGGAAGGGAGAGGGGAAAAAAATTGGAGCAACTTGAAAATAAGGAGAAGATTGCCTAAAACTCTAAAGAGTTAATTTTAAAGAGTTACTAAACATCAATAAGACTTTCAAAAGGTATATTTTAAAGAGAACTTTGTGATGAAACTTTAACCCCAGAAAGAGAAAGTGAAAAAGGAGAAAGTATTTAAAAGAAACAGCTTGTTTGGACTGCTTGGTGACTTTGGAACTTCTGAGAATTATTTCTGATTAAAAGCACTTGGGTGGTTGTTTGGAAAAACTTTTTCTCTACATAATGGCATCACTTGTGGATGGACTAAAACTTATTTACCAAAAATATGAAAATGAAAAGCAAGAAGGGAAAGATGTCCTTGGCACTCTTTTTCAATTTTTAGAAATGGCGGTTTGTACTTAGGTAAAGTTGAATGAGCAACAGGATGATTGGGACAAAGAAGAAGCCATCTTTGAAGAACAAGTGACTTTGGTTGGGGAAGAAAAAAAGAAAGAGAAAAAGGAGAAGAAGACTTTAAGACCTGGAAAAACAATCCAAAAAGAGAAGAATAAGGTGAAAAGGGGATACCATGTTAGAAAACAACAGAAAGGAGGAAAGCAGAACAAAAGGGAGTTGGAGAGACAAGGGGGTAAAGAGGGCAAGAAGAAGAATAAGCAAGGGAGAAAGGAAGGGATGAGAAGCCTTAATGGTGGGGAGCAAGATGCAAAGAAACAAAAGTTTTTTAAAGATAATGGATAAATTTTATTGAAAAAGGGATTCTAGAAAGGTACATAAGATTGTATTTCTATATCTGTACTTAAAAATAACCATAGAAGATCGGAAATAATATGCAATTTAAAATGTGGTAAAATATTTAGTATAATTTAGTGAAATCTTTGTTAAGAAAAGGGAATACTTTAATGAAACAATAATTTAAGATATGTGATAAGAAGTGTTCCCACAAAGGCATGATATTTAATTGAAACAGGTAAAATGTCTAAGATATAAATGATTGTTAATATTAATGATTAAACCATGTTATACTAGTAAAACTATTTGCGAAATGAGAGATTTGAAGGAGAAGGGGGAACATGTAATGAAATAATGATCTATAATATGCGATGTGGAGGGGAATAATTATGGAAAATAGGTGCTCCCATAGAAGTATGTGATTTAACTAAAAAAAATGTGTTAAATGTTTAAGATATAAATGAATATTAATATTAATGAATTGATTTGTATTGTTTTGATAATACTGCATAATTTTAGAATGTACCAGACAGAATCCCAAAGTAAGCTATGTATTCTATATTAAGGATTATAAATATAGGGAAAGAGATAAAGGTGTCATACTCCAATTAGTGTACAGGAGAAGGTTTTTTTTTTTTTTCAAAGAAGAAAGATAAATGGATAGTTGGAAATAGAACAGACAAAGAATAATAAATATTATGATTTGAATTGAGAGGAGATAAGTAAAATAAAGTTGAGAAAATTTAAAAGAAAGGAGAAGTTATATAGAAAAATGAAAATGTTAATAAGATATGGAATGGTATGTAAAATGAATATGAATTTGAATTTGTGTCTGTACCAAGAGTTTTAACTCAGGACTAAGCAACTTTCAGAAAAGAGATTTTTTTATGTTTTTATGTTTTGTATTTTTGTGTATCTATGTTTAGTATGTCTTTAAAAATTAATAAAATTTGCTTATTAAAAAAAAAAGCGGCCAAAAAGTGGATGTGAGGCAAGTGAAAGTGTAAGGGCTTGGCAGACAGAAGAGAGAGAGAGGACAATAACAAGTAAAAAGGGAAGCGAGGTTGGGAGACTAGCGGCTGGAAGGTGCTTGGAAGTTGTGGAGGATTTGGACTATCTCATTTGATTTTTATTCTGAAAGACTTTATTAAAGCGGAGACGGGAAGAAGATCGGAGCTGATGGAACAGAGACAGTGTGGCGCCACAGGCAATATTTAGAAACCCTGAATCCATCGTAACAAAAAACTGATATAAACCACTTAACAGCCCTTTAGGGGGCATACTGATCTAATTGAGGAGGTGGTTCCATTTGAAGAAAATCAGGAAAATTGAACTTAGGAACACTAAGACAAAAAGTAAAAGTGGAAACTTCCGAATGTGTGGAGATACCGTATAACTGCAGTCACTACTCAGCATTTTTTACCTCCCTACTTCCAGTGCATTTGGGGTGAAAGCTCTCAAACTTAGAGACAGAAAGCTAAAAACTTACTTCAAAATTCCTTTTTCCCCCTTTTTTACTCCCTTTTTTCTGTATACATTTGCTCAATTTTTTTTCTTCTTTTTCCCTCATCATCTGGCACCATGATGAACTATCTCTCCTTTACTCTCTCTTTATAATGATTATAAATATGCATACTGGGGAAAGGAAAATTGATTGTTGTAACTGATTTAATTGATTTATTAATAATAGTGATAGTTATACTTTGATTAGATATATAGGGAAAATAGTAAGAACATTAAGTATTATTTAATTAATAAGTATAGGATTTTATGTATTAATATTATAATTTATTGTGAGATCACAATTAATCCATTTGGGAATGAATGTAATACTGTTTGTGTTTAAGAATATTTAAAATAAGGTTAGATAAATACACATATTTATTTATAATATTTGTTCAGGTATTTTCCCATGTCATTGTAGTTGTGCTTTTAAAGTTGTAGCAACATTTCAGCAGAATCTCATCTGCCATCATCAGGCTTCTGATTGATCAGTCTTCTGATTCTGATTCCAATCAGAAGCCTGATGATGGCAGATGAGATTCTGCCGAAACATTGCTACAACTTTCAAAGCACAACTACAATGACGTGGGAAAATACCAGAACAAAGCTGAATGCCATATATGTAAGTACCCATGAAAACTTAAGAATATATATATATATATCCTAACGAATGATAGCCGTCCATTTACCCGAAGCCAAGCTGCACTAAAGGCCTCCAATAAAGTAACACAATGTTGCCAGCCAATCAAGATACAAAAAGAGCCCCCCCCCCAAAAAAAAACAGACAGAAGATACTAGTAGCAGAACACAGCACACTCCAAGACCAATAAACACAGACCAAGACTCTCAACCAATCAGGAGGAAGAAAAAACCATTCTGGCACAGCAATAGGCTGCCCCAAATTTAAATCTGAAACCACTGTAAAAGTCTGACTCACAGACAAACACCATACAGAAGCCTGATGATGGCAGATGAGATTCTGCTGAAACGTTGCTACAACTTTAAAAGCACCACGTGGGAAAATACCCGAACAAAGCTGAATGCCAGACATATATATATATATAATGAAGTTATGTATAGAGGCTGAGCATAGACCTTACAAAATTATATATGTGATTTAGAATTTGGATTTAAAATAATACAGTGATAATATTTTTATATATAAGTACTTATACTCCAGTAACCAGTTAAGAGCACTGCTATCCAGCAGATAGATAGATTAAGTAATTAGATACTGGTCAATCCTAATACAGGGATTCTATCACTGAATGCTAATTTGGGATAATATAATTAATCTAGTACAACAACAGAAACAAATCTTAAAAGAAATGACTTCCACAACTACTACAACTCTGAAAACTGGAAGAAAGGTCACCCCGATGTTAATAACTACATCAGCAACAGCTTCGCCCATGGCACAAAAAACCATAGAAGAAACATTACCGGTGGAGAAACAAGCTAACATCTCGAATGCCAACATCCAATCAATTTTGCTGACTTTATAGGAATCAATGACGAACCTGAAAGAAACAATGATGAAAAACCATGATGAGATGAGAGCAGATATCATTGAAATAAAAGAGATGGGGAAATTAAAAGCAGAAATGAAAGCAGATATCTTCAAAATAGAGGACAAAGTTGGGTTATTACAGCAGGCCTTGGAGAAAAATGAAGCAACAATAAAAGAGGTAGAGAAAAGGACTGAATGAACCAAAAGGAAATTATAAAGGGTAGATGAAGAATTAAAGAATGTGGGTAAAGAAATGGAGGACTCACTGGTCTACCTAGAGATGGACAAGGCTGCTACATACTTGAGATTCCAAAATGTAGTGGAATCCAAAGAAGAAGACCTGGAACAACTAATGGCGGGAATACTGGCTAGACTATTGGAAAAGGATAAAGATGACATCTTAAGAGAGTTTGATGAAGTTTACAGGATTAACACTAATTTGCAAGACGCCACAAATGCCCAAGAGAAGTCCATATACGATTTGCAAGAAGGAGCATCTGGGATATCATATATAGGATGTCAAGAGATGAAACAATCACATATAAAGGTAAAGAAGTATTGATTCTCAAACAAATACCAAGAAGAGTAAGAGAACAAAGATGAGACTACAAGTTCTTAGCAGTTTACCTAAATCAGAAAAGAATCATATTTAAATGGCTAATCCCAGAGGGGATGTTAGTTTTTTGGAACAAAAGGAAAATTAAAATAGACTCCATGGAAAAGGCCCAGGAATTTTATGAGTGATTGGTAGGTGCGGAAGACCAGAGCAGTAAGGAGAAACTGGAAACAAACTCCCAGGAAGATCAAAGCTATCATAAGAACAGAGATGGAACTTTAGGAAATCAAGGAAATACTCATCTACATCAGGAGAGAGAAGAAAGTAGGACACATCTTCAGGCACAAGGAGAGACCAGAATGTCCGAAATTAAGGAAGCTATTTATTGCACCAGCAGACATGGGAAAAAGAAAGGGATTGCAGTATATGTTAACGAGGATTTGAAAGCAGATTTAATATGGTCAGACTCAGAGGGAAGAACTCTGGTTTTGCAGATTTGGATTAATGCCATCCCAATTCTCTTAGTGGTAATCTATGCCCCGAACAGAGATCAAAAAGAGTTTTTTAAGCATCTTTATGGAAAAATAGTAGGATTGGAAAAAGAAATATTTCTATCATAGGAGACTTTAATTCTATTGCTGATTATCAAAAAGACCACAGTAATGGGGGGAAGAACAAAGGGAGGGAAAGAGAGTTTCCCAAGATATGTATGGAAATGATGAAGGAGTTAAATTTGATTGATATATGGGGAAGATCACATCCCGAGAAAAAATAATTTATATTCTATTCAAATCCTCATCAAATATGGACACATGGAATTCAATTAGTGAGATTTCTTTTTCTGCCTCTTCCTCTTTCCCTCCAAAAAAATCTGTATAAAATAATTCCGCTTTCTCAATTGAGTCAATTCTATGTCTCTGTTCTTGCCATGTGAACATTAAACCTTCTGGAATCAGCCATCTATAATTCACCTCTTTTTAAAATAGCATTTTAGTCAGGAATCTGTATTCTCATCTCTCTCACTCTTCTGGATATTTGTTTCAAGACCACAATCTCCTTGTCTTTATATTTCAATGTTTTCTCTTTTGCCACTTGCAATATTTGCATTTTAATGACTTTCTTTGTAAATCTAATGTGAACTTCTCTTGGTAAGCTATTTCTCATTGCATATCTTGTGAAAACTCGATAAATCTCATCTATTCCATCCATCATCTTCTCTTGAGTTAGTTCCAAAGCTTCAGCCAGTATTTCTATCATCTCAGCTAAGTTTTGTCCTTTTTCTTCCTCTATGTTTTGGAATCTAAGATAGAATTCTGATCTATCCATCTCCCATCTCAACATATCACTTTTATTTTGTTCAACCGTTAATCTATTATTAATATCTCCAATCTTCTTGTCTCTTTGTTTATCTTCTTCAATTTTTTGGAATCTCTCATCATACTTCAACATTATTTGTTGGATGTTCTCCACTTTTTCATTGGTTTTCCCTGTTCTTTGTTCAATGTTCTCTGTTCTTTGTTCAATGTTCTCTATTCTCTTTTCAGTATTCTCTGATCTTGCTTGAATATTTTGAACTCCTTGCATAATCATCTGCAGAGTCACTTTTTCTTGTTCTTTTTCTTGCTTTAACATTGTCTGTATTGAACGTTGTCCTCCAGATGGTAGAGAGGAAGAAGTAGAAGTTGAAGAACCAGGAGCTGTAAGTTTCCTACTCATTTTAAGCAATTCAAAATCTTCAGGTTCTTCTAAACCTTAATCCAATTGTGAAATGACCAATTTTAGTTCAAAATAAAAATAGTAGAAAAAAGAAGCCAAATAGTAATGATAAAAAAAGAGGGGGGGGGAAACGGAGGACAAAATTATTTCAGGTTCTTGTATACCTTAATCCAATCAGTAGTTAGATGAAGAAAAAGGCTTGGAAAAAAAAAAGAAAAGGAAAAATTCTTCAGGTTCTTCAACACTTTAATCTAATTGAGAGGTCTCAAATAGAAAAGTGTGCATAAAAATAAACCAGAAAGGTAAATGAAAAAACAAAAATACCAGGAAAGGAGAGAAAAAAGGCTATTCCCTTTTTAAAAAGGAAACATTAATACTAAAGCTTTCCTTTAAAATAAAAAGCAAGCATAGATATTGGACTTCCAAAGAAAAAAAAAAAAAAACAAGGACAAGCTCCGACAAAGCCAAAGATCCAAATAGCTATTGCAAAAAAAAAAAAAAAAGATAAAATGAAATAAAATAAAGCTGGTGAGGAGAGATAACACAACTTAGAAAAAGTAAAAAGAGCACACTGCACTTTGTTTAATTATCCATAGCTCTTATTATAACTCTCTTCTCCAAAAACTTATCAACTTTTTTCCCTAGGTTTCAACACCAGACTCCAGCTGTTGATAGAAACCCAGAAGAGCACCTGCAATAATACTCTCCCATGCTCTTTCCTCTATCTTATCGAATAGCAATGTCCTTGAAAAAAAGTCTCAGTTCTTTCTTTCTCAGCTTTGTCTGGTCACAGGAGAAATAGAATATTTCCAAGCCTCTAGTTGTCAGTGTTACAAAGTTTCTTTGCTTTTACTTTCCCCCTTCTTTTCCAAGAAAAATATAATAAGAATTAATTAAGAAAAGAAAAAGATATTTTAAAAAAAGAAATAACTAAAAGGGAGTCTCTAGCCTAAAATGTTACAAAATCAAAAAGGAGAAAAAAAATAGATGGAAAAGAAAAACCAGTCCAGTTTCAAAATATAAGATCATGTATAGAAAATCCAGCAATAAGAAAAAAACATTACTTTGACATTCCTGTTTAAAATCGCTGCTTAATCACTTCTGTCAAAACTTTTACAGATTCTTTCTTTTCCTTAGGATGTCCTTTCAGATCTTAGAATAAAGAAAAAGTTCTCACCAAACCAGCACACTCTCTCTTTCCATTCTCTTTCATTTTGGAGCTGTCCCAACTTCAGCAGCTTTAATGGCTGCCTCTTTGCCACTGGCAAAGAGAGCTTCTCCTGGATCTACCAGAAACTTTGCAATATCCCTGGGATCGACAGGATGCGCTCTTTACATTCACCATCTCTTTGGGATGGCTTAGATCCACTTGGACTGTCCAGGAGCAAAGATATTGGCAGCGATCTCAGACCTCCAAGATCGCATGCCGTATCGTCGCAGCACCAGCTCTGAATTTTTTCTTCATTTAAGCAAAAGTTGGGTAGCTACAACTTGTATGGTACCTACCTATTATTTCTAGTTTATAGCTTTGGAAGCAGTGGAGAATAGTTTCTCACCATCTTTTCTAGTGAACCTGTCTCTGTTCCTGATCCACCAATATCATGTTTTCTTGTGCATTTCATCTCTCTGTTAGTCCCTGCCCTGAATCTGTTCTAACATGCCAATATTATTTTGTGATATGTTTCCCAGAATTCATCTTCCTTATAGGAAGGTTAGGCATACCTTCCTATAATTGTCACAACATACTCTGCAAGGCTCAGTATATTTCCTACAATATCAATTATAGGTCATCAGATTTTAAGGATTTTACTTCATTGGAACAGTCAATAACAAAAAGAATGAAAAGAAACTCTTCTTTGATGCCACATTCTGGATCAATTAAAAATGGAAGAGAGATGCATACATAGGAGAGATCAGCTACACAATTAACTTTGTGTGATAGAAGTGTCTTCATGCTGAACATTATTTTATATTTTAACTTTTTCAGAACTCCTAAAGAGAGTACTTTTTATAATCTCTGGTGGATTTGTGATAAAGCAAAGAATCTAGGACCTTTGATGCTAGGATCTATGATGCTAGGATCTAATTTTTACTATAATTGAAATGATACTTAAAATAAATATAAAACTGAAGCCAGAAGATTTCCTTTGAGATTTGATGAACAAAGACCTTGAAAGAAAATTTGAAATGTTGTAATTATGTTGACAGCAACAAAAATCTTATATACATACAAGGTCAATGGAAGAATAGATAATAAAGATGACAAAGTTGGCAGAAATGGCAAAATTGACTGTTTTCATCAAAGAAAAGAACTTTAGGGCTGTCTTAACGCACGGGCCTGATGGGCACTTGCCCGTGGGCCCCATAAGCATAATAATCTGTGTATGTTAACCCTTCAATGTACCTTATATCATATAAATATAGCAACTGTATGATTTACTGAGTATTATTGTGTTTTTCAAGCCGAGTATTGTTCAAATGTTTATCATGTTGATTAGTTTTGCTGCACAGCATGTTTTTAATGTTTCAACCCCAATTTTGTTGGAAGTGCCAATGAAATAAATATATGTTTAATTTTATCGATCATTTATATTTTTATTCCTGTGAGTAGCTGTCATAGGGGCCCCAGTACACAGCTTTGCCCAGGGATCATAATGCTGCTAAGACGGCCCTGAAGAACTTATCTATGTTTGAAGTGTGAAGGATGTGTGTTTGTGTTTATTTTCATGGTCATGATATGCACTGAAGATGGTGTTTGATTTCATTGTATGAAGTGCAATGACAATAAAGTAAACTAAACTAAACTAATTTTGTTTCTAGTTGGAAACCTCTTCTGGAATTTTTACTCAAAACTAAAAAAATATAAAATGTTGATTTTAGGTTTTTATGATTAGAATTATTTTATAAATATAGAAATATGTGAATTGCTGTGAAATGTAAAGCAAAAAGTTAAAGTTGTGTTGTTTCTGAAGTAAGTCAGAGGTCATTACTTTCTTTTCTCTCTTTGCACTTTTTTCTCTCCTTTTCTTATTTTCCTAACTTTTATTTCTTTTTTATTTTTATCTTAGAGTTAAATTAAAAATCTTATTTAATTTTTTTACAGAATATACACAAATCTTGTTGACATAACCTTTAAATATAAATATAGTATATAAAATCATACATTGCAATGTTCTACTTGTCAATGAATACTTCAGCTTCAACCATAACAATACAAAAGCAAACAATATATACAAATTCAAGGTTAATTGCACCAAACTTGATTGCAGGAAATATGACTTCAGCAACAGAATGGTCAATGCCTGGAATACTCTCCCTGATTCTGTGGTTTCTTCCCCAAATCCCAAAAACTTTAACCTTAGACTGTCTACTATTGACCTCACCCCTTTCCTAAGAGGTCTGTAGGGGGCGTGCATAAGCGTAACAACGTGCCTACCATCCCTGTCCTATTGTTTCTTTTATTTTTCTTATATGTATCCATGTATTCATAACTATGTTTTTACTTATACCTATTATCTTGTAAGCAATTGACAAATAAAATAAATAAATATTGGATTGCATCAGAGCAAGGATTGTGGAGCTATGCTGTAAAGCCCAGAAGGGGGCGTGATAGAATAAAATTAAAAGTCTCTGCAGCTTTAAATATTTGCCACAATCTGCACCAGTCTCTATATTGCTTCCACAGGTCAGAAAAACAAGAATATCTTTGCATACCCTTCACTGAAATAGGTTAATGGTTTCCAGCAGCTATTCCCTTAATGCTTTCAAAAGCAGCCTGAAACATAAGGTTTAACAGGGTGAAACTTACCTTGCTGGTCCCTTGCCGTACCAAATTCTGCCAACTTCAGTTCTCAAATTCCTGGCATGGGCTGTCCTTCAAGGTATAAATCAGATTAAAGTCTCCATTAGTGCAGAACTATTTTCTCAGAGAAATCAACCAGGTATTTGCAGGGAAGTCGGTAAGCCCTTACTATTACTTCTGAGCAGTGTGTAATTTATTGGATGAGTTGGCAGGGCTTACCAAACCATAGATTAACCAAATATAGGTAATCCTGGACTTATGACCACAATTGAGTGCAACATTTCTGTTGTTAAGTGAGATATTGGTAAGCACTCCTTTTCTAACCACAGTTGTTACGTGAATCACAGCAGTTGTTAAGTTAGTCACAGGATTGTTCAGTGCATCTGGATTCTCTATTGATTTTGTTTGACAATAGCAAAAGAGGATCTCATGACCCAGCACTCTGCAACCATCATACATATGAGTCAGTTGTCAAGTGTCTGTGTTCTGTATCCTCCACAAACATCCATAACAAAGTACTTTTATTGGTTCATCAGGTATCCTCATAACTCACATTTGTGATGAAGTTCTTATTTGATGACCAATCCTTTGCATATCTGTCTTGTAGGTAGAAAGATGGTTTATCTCCTATCCTTTTTCTCCCATCTTGTAACGATAGAAGTAGAACAGTTACCACAAGTCCATAAGTTCAGCCAAGAGTGAGGAAAACTTCCCCGACCCATCGAGGGTCAATTTAGTGACCAATTAGAATTACAGATGTGGTCACGTGACATGAACTACATTTCCTAGGATACCTGAACTACATTTACCATGATGCATTCCCTTAAGGAGACAGCTCACAATTGCTACCTAACTTTCCAATTCCCATACACTGGCAGGACAGCACACTCCCCACCTGGAATTGTAAATTCTACTATTAAGAGAAGAGAGAAATAATTAACTATAAACTAAGATAAGCAGTAGACAGTAATACTATCTGAATAGTAGATAACTATATAACGAAGATAAACAGTTAACTAGATAACAAAGAAAAACAGTAGACATTAATAAAGCATCAAATAAAGCAAAGCATGCAAAGCTTGAGGTTCAATCTTCAAGTTCAGCCCCTTGGTGCAAGTCTGCTGGCACTTCTGGTGGCCTTTTAGGGTGTACAGGTACTCTTGGTGGCAAAGGTGAAAGTTTGGTGGTCGCTTCTGGCTGCCTTTTAGAGTTGACATGTATTCTTGGTGCCAATGGTGAAAGTTTGGTGGTCGCTTCGCGGCCTTTTAGGGTTGACAGGTACCCTTGGTACCAATCGTGAAAGTGTGGTGGTCACTTCTGGTGGCCTTTTAGGATTAGAATGGTATTCTTGTTTCCACGGTGTCAAAGGGTGTCAGGAAGCTGTTGGAAAGGGTGTTGCGGAGGCCTATGCCTGTGTAAAGCATCTTAGTGGACGTCTGATGGTTGCTGGCAGCTGTTTAGGGTGTCCTAGCAAAAATGTACTGATCACTGGTGGCCTTTTAGTCTGGAACGGCATTCTTGTTTTCAGTGGTACTAGAGGGCATCGGAAGGCTTTTGGAATGCTAAGGCATTTTCACGGCATCTTCAAGGCATTCTTCAGGATACACTTTGGATAAACAGATGGAAAGACACGAACGAGGGCATGGTGAGTTGGTGCACAGTGCTATGCAGTTGACACTCATCCTTGGTTTTGGTTGCGGTGTGGCAATCTGCCGAGGAGTCCTGTATGCTTCTGTGTCACATTGAGGTTCTTTGTCCAAAGGAGGGCTATGAGAGAGATATCTGTGGTGGTGACTCGGAATCTGGATGCAGCGTGGTCGGGTACTGGTCACTATGGCATAAGTCACATTGCACCTTGGCTGTGCAGTACTTGGACAGGTGTTTGGATTTGCAACACTTGTAGCAGTATTGGTATTTCTTTAGCAATTCTTTTCATTGGGTCAGTGATTTCACTGCAAGCCCAGTGCACCAGCGAGTGACGAGTGTTGTGCATAGGACAAAACTGTATTCTCCTTGTATTTGGAGATCTAAATTGGGTTGTATCTGATGAGTCCTCTCCCCAACTGTGTGTGGATGATGAGTGGATCTCAGTTTTATGGACAACCATGAAGGGTCTTTCCCTGGTAGTGTGCATAGGGCCCGAGGCCGATATATGGTTGCTGTTGTATCTTCTGTCATTAGGAGGACTAACAGCTCTGAGTCTATGGGCCTGGTGTGTGTTGCATGCTGTCGCCTGGTGGGACATGAATTCTTCAAGAAGTGTGAAGGGTATAAAGTGGTGGCGACCCTTGGCCATGAATGTGTCAGACAGCTTGAATCACTTTTCAAGTAGCACCTGCAGAAGTTTTCAAACAATTTTGTTCTGCATGTCGACATGATCGAGACAGGCGAGTCCCAGTAAGTTGGGATCCCGTTGTGCCATTCTCAGCTGGACAAGTATGTTAGTGAGGTCTATGATCCGGTGAGGCTTGTCAATAGGAATTTTAGGAAAACTGTTGAGGCTATCCAAGAATGTTGCTTCTACGTCCTTGGAGGTGCCATACAGTTCGTCAACCCTTTTCCATGATAACTGTAGGGCAGCAGCCAGATCGTCTAAGTGGGATGCATAAAGTGCCCTCGGTATGTTGACAGACTGTGCCGCCTGAATGGGGCACAGGAAAAGTTTCTTCCATACTAGATACTCGCTGCTTGGCTTGTCAGAGAATATGCAAACTCCATTGGTGTGCAAATTTATCTTTCCACTCTGTAAAGCCAAGTTTCTCCAGTAATCTTCAGCATTTGCTGAGTTGGGGAGAGATATTGACATAGAGGGTTCTTCCCCTGGATTCTCGTAGGGTGGGTTCGGGTTATAAGTCAACGACGGATTGTAGTCTTCCTCCCAGTACTTATGGAGGATGTCGTTCTCCCATACCAGGGACAATGGTTGAGCGTCACGCTGTATCCTGTACAGATGCAGATAAATAAACTCTACAAAACACCCATAACAATGTTTAGGGATTGGTTTTATTGGTTCATCAGGTATCATCATAACTCACATTTGTGATGAAGTTCTTATTTAATGACAAATCCTTTGCATATCTGTCTTGTAGGTAAAAAAATGGTTTATCTCCTATCCTTTTTCTCCCATCTTGTAATGATAGAAGTAGAACAGTTACCACAAGTCCATGAGTTCAGCCAAGAGTGAGGAAAACTTCCCCGACCCATCGAGGGTCAATTTAGTGACCAATTAGGATTACAGATGTGGTCACGTGACATGGACTACATTTCCTAGGATATCTTAACTACATTTACCATGATGCATTCCCTTAAGGGGACAGCTCACAATTGCTACCTAACTATCCAATTCCCATACACTGGCTGGACAGCACAGTCTGAATATTGATCACATGACCATGGGGATGCCGTAATACTAGGGTTGTCGAAACTGGTAGCCCATGGGCTAGATGCATCATGCGCCGGCCACACCCACCCCAGCTCCGTGAACGAGGAAAACATTTTTGTCACGTCACAGCAACATGATGTGGCGAGTTTGACACCTGTGCTGTAATGGTTGTAAATGTGAAAAACAGTCATAAGTCACCTTTTTCAGTGATGTAACTTTGGACGGTCACTAAATGAACTATTGTAAGTCGAGGACTATCTATATCCAACTATTGTGCTTTACCAGCTGATTTTTCAGCTGGTATAGTACAATACTAAAAGCTAGGTTGATTAACCCAGGGATGGGTTCCCAAAAGCCCCATTTGTGCCGCCCACCCCCAAGAGCCCCTCAGCCAGCATTACAAGAAATCAATGGCATGACGACTAATCATTCTGGGACAAGAAATGTACTATAGCTGAATAACATGTAATTTAGACAATAAAGCACACTTGATAAAATAAAAACCCCTATATCCCTCAACCAAACCAAACATCTGTGCCCTCTCTTCAAGGGTTAAATTCAACCACCTTGGCCCTGCTCTAGAGAGGTGATAGGGAGGATTTGAATCAGTAAAAAAATCACACACCCCCGGTTGCTATTACTATTATACCAAGCCATGCCCACAGACACACCCACAGATCTGATAGAAAAAATTTTGAATTTCACCCCTGCCTCTCTTTGATATCCTAGCTTCACATTGTAGCTTTTGGGGGTCTGTCTCTTTTAACCCCATATCCCCAAGTTTGCCTGCTTCTGGAGTAAACTATTGCTAAATATTAAATTAGGGGGTATGCATAAGCGCACCAACGTGCCTACCACCCCGTCCTATTGTTTCTTTTTATTTTTCTTATATGTATCCATTTCATGTTTTCATAACTATGTTTATACTTATACATGTTATCTTATAATCGCTTGACAAAATAAATAAATAAAAATAAAATAAATAAATGCTGTGTGGGTAAACATGTCCATGTTACACAGACATGTAACAAAGCAAATGACATCTGCAACAAAATCCTGGCACACCGGGTACAGCTTTTCCAAGTACCTGCTAGCTAGCCAGTCAGTCTTGTTTCGTTCAAAGATGCAACCTATTCCATCTCCCTCAATCTGGGGCCTTTGTGCTGGAATTTATCTTCAATAAACTCCCACTCTGCATAGCCAGTGCTGAATATTCACGAAAGGCTGATCAAAGTTGAAGTCCAGCATAACTAGGGTATATGATTTTTATTGTTTTTTATTTTCATTGGGTTTTTTTTAAAACTATTATTATATTTACATTATTTTTGTAAAAAAAGAAAAAGTTGCATTTTACTATTATAAGCCTCCCAAAGTAGCCCCATAGAGAGATGGGTGGCAAATGATATAGGTAGATGGATGGATGGATAAGTGGATGGATGGATGATAGAAAGGAAAGATAAGATGAGATAAGATGAGATAAGATAAGATATGCAGGAAAACAAACAAACAAGGAGTTGCTTATTCCATTCTCTCTTGCACTTCCTCTTCATCCAGGTTCTCACACATACACCCCCCACTCAGGCTGGTTTCTCATATTGTTCTAAGGCCTAAGCCATAATATGGTTTATTCATAGTGTGATGTGAGTGAATCCAGCCATTCAGGGCAACTAGTCTACAAAAGTTTCCACTATGACAGCATTGTTGGTTTTTTAAGGTGCAACAAAATCCTTTTGTTTTGTTTTGATTTTTCTTTTATCAGTGACAGGCTAAAAAAACTACTTTTCTTTTGGTTACTTACGATATTAGCATACTCCGAAACCCTCGCAACCGATTGGTCCGGACTGGCGAAGACCTGATTGGTCAAAGGCTCAGCCGTGATTGGAGCACTAGGAATCTACCGCGATTGGCTGTGCCGATCGCGGGAGATTCAAAGTGCTGCCATTGGCCACCGAGTCGCAAGCCAGCCCTATATGAAGGGCTGCCGCGGCTTGCATTCCCAGACTATTCTCATACCTAATAAAGAGCTGAAATCACTTGAATGGTCTCGCGTCTCTGTCAAACCGATCTGCCTCAGATCTAACAGTTACCTCTTTTTAGAAAGAAAAAATAGTGTCTGTATCCTCCAAACATATGGAGGAGGAGGAGTGCCAACCCTATTGTTCTCTGGTGCCACATCAACAACAACGCTAAAATATTTGCACAGAACTCACACTGTTTTCTTTGTGTGAAAAAGGAGAAAAGGGAGTGACAGCTTTTTTGCACCGCAACTGTAGCACTAGCAAGCCCTCCTTCTCAGAAGAGATAGACTGGGTTTCTCACTCAGGCACTCCTCCTCAGAAGAGGGGCCATCTATTCTTTCACCACGCACTCAGAAATGCAAGAGAAGAAGCCACTGGGGTGAGGAGGCTGCAAACACTTGCTTGTCAGCACTGCTGACCAAACACAAAGCTGCACTGAGGTTCTCCGAAGGATTCCAGCCAAGAAACAAGCAGTCCCTGGATGCAGATTCCATTCCAAGATAACATGCTTCAGTGGAAAAATTAGTATAGATCAAGCATCCATGAACTCATACCACGGTCTCTCCAGAACAGTAAATCTCAGCTAAAGGATTCAAGTAACTTATTGAGTGCCTTAAAGAAGGCAAGCTACTACTGAATTTCCATATTGTTCTAACCATTGTTTATTAAAGGGCAGTTGGCTGTTTCACTTAACATACTGTGTCATGTTAAATTGTGGTACGCAAGTCACAATAGCTGGATTAGCACAGATCATGTTATACCTATCTCTTCATTTTTCCTTAAGCTGGTGTGTGTGTGTGTGTGTGTGTGTGAGAGAGAGAGAGAGAGAGAGTGTAGAGAGGGAGAGGAAGAGAGGGAGAGATTGTATTATGTAATGACCTGAGGTATGAGATTTTTACATATCTGTAGCATATATTTTATACAGGTACATTTACACTTAGCAACACGTTCAAACTTAAGATGAAACCCCAAAAGATATTAATAACCCAGTTACAACATCAGCCCCCATCCCCCAGGTGGTTACATGATGTCAGGCATAAACAATCAGATCCACAAGTAAAGAGTTCAATTAGCTATTTTACTGCTCATGCCTATAACACAGAAATCTTTCCAGACTGGTAGTTTGCACCTAAGTCAGACCTTGCCCTCTTGTGCCTACATAGAGATTCTAGACTAATTTCCCACTTCACTCCTTCCCTCTGACTTGCCCAGTTTCTCTCTGTCACATGACCAGTGGTGGGATTCAGCCAGCTCACACCACTTTGGGAGAACTGATTGTTAACTTTTTGAGCAGTTTGGGGAACTGGTTGTTGGAAGGAATCATTAGGGCAGAAAACCGGTTGTTAAATTATTTGAATCCCACCAGTGCACATGACTGCATATTGGGTGTTCAGCAGTTGGCTCACATTTACAGATGTTATCAGTGGTCATATTATCATGATATATGATGGCTTTGCCAGAAACCATCATGTATGTCAGGTTTTTAACAAAAACCAATATGTGCTTCCAGTTTGTGGCAAAAAAACAACAACTCATAATGAGCAATGGGCTTTTTTTTGACAACTTCAGAAAAAATTTATAAAATCAGGTCTGGTCATGTAGAGACCCACTTTACAACTGTCATGACTTACAACTGCAGTTGCCAGGTCCAGTTATGATTGTAACTTGAGGACTACCTGTATATCTCTTTCTCTGACAGTCTAAGGCAAAGATGGACTGTACATACAATTCTGCTAAATGCTATACAGTAGATTCCTCCCTCTATGTATATAGGAACGTGTCATGATCCATGAATTTATTTTCCAATGCAGGTAGTCATCGCTTAACAACAGTCCTGTTTAGCAACCCTCAACATTACAACTGCATTGAAAAAGTAGCTTTATTACTTTTTCACATTCAAGGCCATTACAGTGCCCTCATGGTCACATGGTCAAGATTCAGGTGCTTCACAACTAGCAGGTGTTTGTGACTGTTATGGCATCCCGCAGCCATATGATTGAGATTTGGGCCTGACACCCTGCACAACTGATGGGTGTTTAGCACCACTGCAAAATCCTATCATCATGTAATCACCAATTGCACATTTCCCAGCAAGTAGAGTCAATGGAGAAACTACAGTAAAATTCACAGTCACATAATATCTCACTTAACAACCATGGGTGATTGCTTAACGATTGTGGCAGAAGTGAGGTTATAAGTTTGCCTAGCAACATAATTGATGATCCCAATTGTATGGAGGACTATCTTTGGAGGACTGGAATCCCATTGAATAAAATTGAGCTATGTACATCTTATGAGTCCCACTACATGACTTTTTTATCAATTTTGCAAATACAACCTATCCTTTTCATGCAAAAAACCTGGAACATCTTTCATCAGTATCCAGCCTATGGAATTGCTGAGGCACACTGTTAGGAATGATAGTCACCTAACAGTTGGGCTGGCAATATATAAACCAGGATAATCATTTAATACTGTTGTATCTTTTAAGAGAATGCTGTAATTGTGATTGGCTGAGGTTCTTCCAATGGCCATAAGATGGAGCCAGAAACCTGATTTGTTCTCTTCTTGCATTTTCCCTATTGCCTTTTGCCTGATCGTCATTCTGCTTGGATTGCTGTGAGTCTTGCAACTGTTCGCAAACTCCTTTTACTGAACTTTGTTTA
Source organism: Hydrophis major (assembly GCA_033807585.1). Classification (NCBI taxonomy): domain Eukaryota; kingdom Metazoa; phylum Chordata; class Lepidosauria; order Squamata; family Elapidae; genus Hydrophis; species Hydrophis major. Next base: position 30,945,213 of record CM066343.1, on the reverse strand, counting down.
TGATACTGGACTTTGTTTTTGGACTGATTGTTCTAAATACTAACTGCTTTAAACATGTATGATTTGGACTGTTTGTTGGACTTTGTTTACCCATTTACAGGAAGTAAAATCTACATTTTACTATTTAGTGTATCTGTGTGCTGGTTGAGTGTTATTCATTGTTTCCCTGAGTGCACTCATTCTCCTAACAGGGAATACCTCAACACACACTGATTCACGTTTTGGTTCAGGAGTTTGCCTTGGTGCCTCGTTATTGGAATCCTTAATACCCAGAGTGCATCCCATTAGACTTTACTCAGTTAATACTGATTCCAGAGCTATAAGCTGTGTTTCGAAGACACAGCGATCTGGTAGGGTTAGAGTTAGAGTTAGCAACTATCAACATGCAGATCCGATATATATTAGAAATAAGGTTCAGATCTTGTGTGCTTTTGTTTTGTTCTGGTTTTGCCCACAGCAGATAGACTGGAGTTCTCACTGGGGCAGAAGGAGAACCAGTGGCCAACTGAACCTTGTTCTTGTAAGAGATGCATCTACTTTTGGGATAACTAGTTCTAACCAAGTAGTCTCTGTTGTGAATTAATAAAAGTGCTTAAATAAAGATTATTAAAACCTTTAGAAAAGTGCAGGGTGCTGGCCCTGCACTTCTGATTGGCCGATAATAGCAACATCTGATTGGTCCGTTTAGGAGAATCTGATTGGCTATTAGTGGGCCTCTTTCATTGGTTAAGGGAAGTAATGCTTCCCATTTCTTATTGGTTATTTGATCAGCAGCTTGCTTATAAAAAGGGCTATTGCTGCCGTAGTTTTTGCTCTGTTCCACAATGTTAAATAAAGAGTTGAAATTCACTGTTCATCGTCTCGTTTCCACTTCTTGCACCCATGTGCAGAATTTAACACTGGCGACGAAGGTGGGATGTGGAGACGTCAGAGCTGACTAAGCACTACAGAGCGCTAAACAGCACGTGGCTGAAGACACACCAATGGCTGAACCATGTCTAGCAGCGTCATACAACCCACTCCATTCGACCCGGCACAAGAAGACTGGGACTCATATATGGACCGATTCCAGATGTTTCTGGAGACCAACAACTTGAAGGATGCCACTACTGGAAAGAAGCGAGCGGTATTCCTAACTCACTGCGGGCCGACCGTGTTTAAGACGGCCAAGGCACTAGCCAAACCGGCTGAGGTGAAGTCCATGGACTGGGACGTCCTTGAGCCCCTTCTACGGGCCCACTATGCACCAACCGTACCAACTCTTGTTCGAAGACATGAATTTTATCAGAGAGACCAGCGAAAGGGAGAAAGCGTTGCAGATTTCATTGTGGATCTCCGGAATTTGGGAGGCCTCTGCGGGTTCGCCGACCTCGAAGAAGCCCTGAGAGACCAAATAGTTCTGGGACTAGATGCTCCAGCTACACAAAGTAAGCTGATGGCGAAAGGCGACATTAGCCTTACAGATGCCATCGCTGACGCAACTGCAGCAGAAGCAACCAGGAAGTCAGCTGCATGAATGCGCCGCACCCACACCCCACTCCGCTAATTCGCCGGCGAAATCTCATCTCACCTGGAAGGACAGGCAATGACAGCCCACCACGAGGACCTCCAATCGTCATCAGAAAGTGATGAAGAAGAGGTTAACCGGCTCCGGTCTGAATGAGACCAACGCCATCAACGTAACCAGAGAGTGCAGTACCAGTGCGCTGGTTGTGGGGCAAACCACCAACGATCAGACTGCAAATTCCTTGACGCGCTCTGCCATGTGTGCGGGAAAAGAGGTCACATTGGAAGAGTCTGTAGAAGCAAGCAAGGATCCAGCCCACCTCAGAGGGGGACCAACTACCGCCAGCCCACAGGAAGTCATCCTGTGAATAGGGAATACTTAACCCACCAATGGAACAACCACTCCTACAGAAACAAACCACCAGCCCAGTCAACGAAATGAGAAGAAGCACACCAAACCATTACAATTGGTCACGCCTCATCATTAGACGCCAAGAAAATCCGGGTGAAGGTCACCATCGAAAATCAGCCCTGCATGATGGAAGTCGATTCAGGATCGTCCCTCTCGATGGTTTCCTGGAAGACCCTTAAACAATTAATTCCCACCGTCCGGCGGCAAGACCTCAGATTCCAAAGAATCATATTCAAGGACTATCAGGGAAATCGAATTCCAGTCGTTGGATCCAGCAAAGTCTGTGTCTCATTTAAAAATCGTACTGCATCCCTACCACTAATCATAGTCGACAGGGATTGGCCTAGTTTGTTAGGGCTCCAATGGTTCACCCCCCTTGGAATTGAAGTAGCCGGCATTCACCGAACCAACAGCAACGACTGGGAAGAGGCCATCGTCTGGGAGTTCCAGGATGTCTTTGCAGATAAATTAGGTGAGTACAAGGGGACCCCGATATCATTTAACCTTCACCCCGAAGTAGCTCCCATCCGCCTTAAGCCTCATCGAGTTCCATTTGCCCTTAAACCAAAGATTGAAGAACAGCTTGATAAATTTGTTAAGCCTGGTTTCCCCAACCAGGGTTAGGGAGACAAGCTAAACAGAATGTGCAGCTTAGTCAGATAGGCACACAGATAAATGAGTGAGTTAAGCTTGTATGTTTATTAACATACAGTAAAAATGACAGATACGCTTGTGCTATCAAATATATAGTTTATTCCATTATGAGTTCATAGCATAGTCAAAATAACAGTCCAATAGTCATGTATCATTTAGTCAGTCCATTCAGGGATATTCAGTTATCAAAGTCCGTGTTGAATACCCTATGTCAATTCACTTACAAGCCAGTCCTTTGTTTTCTCTCCCGTTCGAGCAATGCAGACTTGTTTTCTTTGCAGTAATCAGGGATCATCAAAGCCAGAGAGATAGCAAGCTACAGCCTTGCTTCTTTTAAAGTGCTTTCACAACCACTCCCTTAATTACTGTTCCACAGTTAAAGTTGCAGACACTTTAACATACAAACTATGATTACATATTATTATTTACCTAAACCAGTTAGGGTAAAACAATGTTATCCCTAACAAAATTAATAGCCCAGGATGTGTTAGAACCAACCGACCATGCTCCCTGGGAAACCCCAATCGTAACACCCATCAAGCCGGATGGATTGTTAAGAATTTGTGGGGACTACCGAGCCACCCTCAATCACGCCCTTCAGCAGAACGCTTACCCGGTACCGGTGGTACAACACCTTCTCTATTCCCTGGGGGGCGGAAAAGTGTTTGCTAAATTGGATTTAGCACAGGCATACCAACAACTGCCTGTAGATAAAAAAAACGGCAGAGGCACAAACAATCATTACGCACCAAGGTGCATTTAAGTGCAACCGACTCCAATTCGGAGTTAGCGTGGCCCCAGGAATTTTTCAGAGCTTGATGGAGAGACTACTACAGGGTATAAAAGGGGTTGTACCTTATTTTGATGACGTTTTAATTGCTGCTCCAATTAGAGAAATACTAAGGGAGTGCCTGAGATTGGTTCTCCAGAAATTTAAAGACTCTGGCCTTAAAGTAAAAAAAAATAAGTGTCAACTGTGTACAGATAAAGTAGAATTTTTGGGGTACTTAATCAATAAACAAGGCATTCACCCCAGCGATAGCAAGCTAAGGGCAATCAAAAACGCCCCAAGGCCCAGAAATAAGACTGATCTCCAAGCTTTCCTGGGCGTTATCAATTTTTACGTTTTCCTGCCCCACAAAGCGACCATAGCCGAGCCCCTACATCATCTGTTGGACAAAAAGGCAACCTGGGTCTGGGGACACCAAGAGGAACACGCGTTCCGACAAGTAAAAAACTTATTGACTTCAGATGCTGTTTTGATGCAGTATAATGAGACTTTGCCTTTAACGATTACATGTGATGCATCACCATTCGGAGTGGGTGCCATTTTGAGCCATGTGTTACCAAATGGAAGTGAAGCCCCTATTGCCTACTTTTCAAAAACGCTATCAAAAGCTGAACATAACTATAGTCAAATCGATAAAGAGGCTCTTGCTGTTGTTTTATGGGTGAATTTTTACTATAGTTACCGACCACAAACCTTTGCTGGGGATTATAGTGGGGGACAAACCAACCCCTTATATATTATCTCCCAGAATGACTCGCTGGTCGGAATTCTTAGCTGCATATAATTATAAGCTGCAACACCGCCCAGGGAAAGCCATCCCCCACGCTGACACACTAAGCCATGCACCACTTCTGGAAACCATTGACGACCCAGCTCCAACCATCAAAATGCTCCAGATTGAGACACTTCAATCACCACCACTGACAGTTCGAGATATCGCGATTGAAACCAAACGCGATCCCATTTTGGCGCGAATTCTTAGCTGGGTCGAACGAGGATGGCCATTGGATCAAATCCCTGACAACTTCAGTCTTTTCAAGAATCAACAGACGGAACTGTTTTCCCAGAAAGGCTGCATCATTTGGGGGGATAGAGTTGTCATCCCAGAGCGGCTGCAACTAGCGGTATTGAAAACCTTGCATGAAGGCCACCCCGGCATCGTGCGCATGAAGGCACTCGCACGAAGCTACGCGTGGTGGCCGGGTATCGACAAGCAAATCGAGACCTGGGTAAAGACTTGTTGCAAATGCCAGGAGGTTAGCAATGCCCCACCGAAAGCAACCCCAACAGAGTGGGAAACACCCAGGGGACCATGGTCCTGTATTCATATTGACTTTGAGGGACCTACTAAAGGACACACATTCCTAGTAACGGTGGATGCCTACTCAAACTGGCTTGAAATCCATGAAATGAAAAGTACCACAACCGAATCCGTCATCAGGAAATTGGACAGATTATTCGCAACCCATGGACTGCCAGACATTCTGGTATCCGACAACGGCCCCTAGTTTACCGCGCTTTCTTCTGAACAGTATTTGGCGGACCGTGGTATTCGCCATGTGCTAACTTCGCCGGCGCATCCTGCGGCCAATGGAAGAGTCGAGCGCATGGTACAATTCGTCAAAAAGACCCTACATAAAATGGACTATGGCGATATCAAAGATAAGATTAACCGGATACTCTTTCTTCAACACATCACTCCGCACAGCATCACCAACAAGACTCCGGCTGAATTGTTAATGGGACGAAAACTCCGCTCCCACCTTGACCGACTATACCCATCGTATGAACCAGAAAAACCACACGGATCCAGTGGGAAATGCCGCGAATTCCAAATAGGCGACTTAGTCTTCGCTAGAAACTTTTCTGGCGATCCTTTGTAGGTCGAGGCAACTGTAATCCAAGTCACCGGACCCAGGTTGTACTGAGTAAAAAGTCGCGACGGAAGAATATGGAAGCACCATATTGATCAGCTGCATTCAAGGCTGCAACCTGGTTTCTGCAACTCCGGTAACTTCCAAACTGAGGGGGGAAGAGATGCCAAGGAGGCCGAGTTCAAAACGGCAGAAAGCATGAGTGGAAGAAGTGAGCATTCGGACTTAACGCATAAAGAAGGAGCAGAGAGAGTGGCGGACTTGCCTCAAAGAGACACCTCATCAGAGGCAAGCCCACAAAGGCTAGAGGACAACAAGGACATTAGCGGCACCGAGTTTTTAAATGAAGGACCGGAGGCACCCTACTCGCCAGAAAATGTCCCGCCCAAAGAAGATTATAAATAAGTACCGGGGGGACAGCGAAAATCTAATAGGCAATCTAAACAACCTGCCTACCTCAAAGATTATGTCACCGCACCCCTTAAACGGAACCCGGGGGGGAAGGGGTGTTGTGAATTAATAAAAGTGCTTAAATAAAGATTATTAAAACCTTTAGAAAAGTGCAGGGTTCTGGCCCTGCACTTCTGATTGGCCGATAATAGCAACATCTGATTGGTCCATTCAGGAGAATCTGATTGGCTATTAGCGGGCCTCTTTCATTGGTTAAGGGAACTAACGCTTCCCCTTTCTTATTGGTTATTTGATCAGCAGCTTGCTTATAAAAAGGGCTATTGCTGCCGTAGTTTTTGCTCTGTTCCACAATGTTAAATAAAGAGTTGAAGTTCACTGTTCATCATCTCGTCTCCACTTCTTGTGCCCATGCACAGAACTTAACAGTCTCCATATCCTCCCCCTCCTCCAGAGGAATGACTCTGAACAAACATTAATTAGTACTGGTCACCCACCTATCAATCAATCCTATAATCACAAGAGTCCAGGGTCAGACGTTAGACATTGCAAGATAAACTACAGCAACGGCTGAAGGCCAAGTGATATTTGAGTAGCTTTTCCTTTTACACATGTTTGCACTGAGTTCACATGTCATAGTATTCTGTAGCCCAGTTGCTATTGGCTGGGTTTGCTGCAACATATTTATAGCTAAGTTGTAAAGTGTCATTGAGAGGGTTTACAATTTAGAAAGCCCTAACCAGGCCCTTTACATGTAGAATGAAAACCCTGATCATTGCAGAACTCTGCATTCCTTCTATACTATGAATTCTGTGTGCAGCACAGTTAGCTGTGACTATGGCCTGAATTCTTTCTCCCAAGAGACCACAGACAGATTTACAGCATTTCTTCTACAGTTGTGAGATGTTTGATCTTGGGTTTTTCCTTTTCCTGTAGCCAACAATACCACAGTGTATTGCCATCTTCCCACTATATCCCCCAATTACGCCAAACCATAATTTTGCATAATTTACATAGCATATAAGTGATGCTTGAACAGGGTCCACAAGATTGTCTAGGATGCTTCATGACCTATTTTCCTCATTACCTTCTGGAAGGGGACTTCGTGGTATCCAAAGCAGAACATCCAGATTCAGTCACAGTTTTGTTCTATATAGCATCCATTTTGTAAACTCTCATGTTTCCCCTTTCCTCTGGAGATTAATTTCATTTTTATTGTGGGCCAGTATGCTTATAGTAAAAAGTGACAATAAAGGTTATCCTATCTTATAATTTAATAAGTATGCAAAAATTTAATCTTTCTTGCAAAAATTAAAGGCAGCTTTCTAAGATTGAGGTGACTGGCTGCTAATGCATTCCTACTAGCAGCTCCAAGAGTGATGGGGAAGGGGAGTGGACCACATCATTGAAATGTAAAATCACCAAATCGGTAGTTATACCAATCGGATTCCACCCCTGGTGAACAGGATTGTATTCCTGGGAGCTCCTGGGTGAAAAGGGCAATCACATGCTTCCAGATGTTGGGTGAAGAAAAAAGGTCCAAGATGCTGAGAGTGCTTGAGTTTTATACCCTCTGTTGGGCCCCACCTTACTGTTTCCTGTTCCTGTGTAAGAAATGTATCCCATTGGCTGTCAGACTCCCTGGGGGCAGGGGTCTTAGCTAACTTTGTAGGCTTTGTCTGTGTCCCAGGCTTGTTTGAGTGCTGGCTGATGTAATCTTCCAAGGTGCCATATGGTGAGATGAGTAGAGGGCTAATCCTACCTTTGCTATGTAGAATTGACTGCTCAGGTCTTAATGCCCCTTTGACAAAGGGAGGGCTGAGTTTCTGCCTTTTTAATATTTCCTAGGATATTTCATTTTTCTAGGGGAGGAGTGGGTTATAACTTCCAACAGTATTATATTGGGAAGTGAAATTGCCAAGATCAATGGTTTAAGCCAGGGGTCTCCAACCTTGGCAACTTTAAGACTTGTGAACTTCAATTCCCAGAGTTGAACTCTGCAAATTGAAATCCACAAGTCTTAAAGTTGCCAAGGTTGGAGACCCCTTGTTTAAGCAATATTTTGCCTTCCCACATTCTGTTCAAAGGTACCTGAGATTAAGACCATCACTTCTTTCCTCAGACTATGACTATTTCTGTTTTGATGACATTCCTTGTTAAACAGACAAAATAGGTATCCATGATGCATGTTAGTCAGCCATTTCCATAATTTCTCAAGCTTTTGATGACACTGAGAACAAACATGTGCTCAGACAAATTTGGTTCCTCAATCCTTAGGTTTGACTCAGCTCTAAATACTGACTCACACACTGTTCTCAGTTGGCAATGATTTAGTTAAGTTGTATTTTTCTCTCCTTTCAGGTTTAAAAAAACACCCCAGAGCAATTACATGGGTTTGCCAATTTATTTATGGTGTAGATGTCACCTTTTTGTCAGAAACAGGAGCAAATGGTCTCACTGGAATCTGAATAAATATAAAATCTCTGTCTAAATAAAAAGAAAAGATTAAAAATAAATTTGAAACAAGAGACACAAAAAGATGCATCCGTGAAAAGAAACCTAGATCCAATTTAAAAAAAAATACTTAGCAGCTACAGTAAAGCAAAGAACCCTGTCAGAGCAGAAAAATAGATTTTCCTATGGGCAAAAAAACATAACAGAAAGGGGAAAATGTCATGCTCTTCTTTTCAGCTGCTCAGGTTGCCAAAGTTAAGTTATAGAAAGGAATCTTAGAATATATATAATCTAGTGGATGAAACTACAGTATACCTGACAGATAGTCCTTCAATCTCTACCTCAATACTTCCAGAAAAGAAACATCCAACAATTCTTGAGGCTCTCTGATCTTGTATGAAAACAGTGAGAAAGTTTCTTGTAATAATTTTCTCTAAATTCTCTTTCCTGCACTTTCCAGGAAGGTGCTTGGTGTTCAGACAAATCAGCCATCAATAGATGAACAGAGATAAACAATGTTTATGCTCCATTTAAAAGAGAAAATAAAAAGATTAAAAAAGAAACAAGCAGACCAGAACACGTCCCATCCAGCAGTCTTCATCCAGATAAGCAATGATTAACACCAAATGAACAATCAAGCAAAAAACAATACCTTAGTCAAGGAACTACCATGGAGAAAAAACATCCCCACCAACACTGGTAGGCAAGCTACTATACATAAACAAGGAGTGAATTTTATATCCACTATGTTGATATTACCAAGTTGGATAATGAAATGTCTGCAAGCAAACAACCAAGCTCAGGGGAGCAAGCAATGCTTCCACAGTTCAGACCTGGGCTAAATCTATGCAGAGCTGTCTTAATGCATGGGCCTGATGGGCGCTTGTCCATTGGCCCCACAAGCATAGGAGCCCCATACTAATCTGTGTATGTTAACCCTTCAATGCACCTTGTATCATATAAATACAGCAACTGTATGGCTTACTGAGTTTTATTGTGTTTTTCAAGCCTCGTGTATTGTTCAAATGTTTATCATATTGATTAGTTATTGCTGCACAGCATGTTTTTAATGTTTCATCACCAATTTCCTTGGAAGTGTCAATATAAATAAATATATGTTTAATTTTATCAACCATTTACATTTTTATTCCTATGAATAGTTGTCACAGGGGCCCCAGTACACTGCTTTGGACCCAGGACTCACAATGCTGTTAAGAAGCCACTGCCTCTATGCTCTTCTACTAAAATTAAAGTATAGCAAATATGTCCTCCTTTCATCAGTCAAAATTAGGGGTATGATTTGCAGGATCCAATCCAAACATGACAGAGAAGGAAGTAATTCTAACGATAAAGAAGCAAATGGTGGGAAATACTTGATATTATGTTTAACAACAAAACAGTGTAAAGATCCTTGGATACAAGCTTTTTTTTTTACTCTTTCTCATGTGTGTGTGTGCATATACACATGTTCTCTGTATCATCTCTCCCCGCTCTCCTTCTCTCCCTCCCTCTCTCATCTGTCTCTTTCTCTCTTTCTCTCATCTATCTATCTTTCATGTGTGTGTGTGTGTGTGTTCTGAGGTTTTTGCGGGTATTTGTATGTGGATCTTTGGTTATTTGGGTTTTCTCCTGCATAAAATTGGGAGTATCTAGGCGAAGTTTCGATGAAGTCTCATTCATCATCTTCAGGCTTGTGTCTTCAGCTTTGTGTTTCTCAGAGTAATGTGAGCTTGCAGCTGCTTCTTCCTTTTAACTGCTAGTGGGGGTGTGAGTTGATTGGGTGGGGGCTTGGCTGTGTTCTGATTGGCTGGGGGGGTGTTCTCATTGGTTGGGGAGTTGGCTGTGTTCCGATTGGCTGGGGGTGTGTTCTGTTCAGGTGGGGGCTTGGTTGTGCTCAGGTTAGTCTTAGTTGCCAGGGGATTTGAGCTGGTGAGCTGTGATCCTGTTGTTTGGCTTCGCGTTCATGATCGTGCCACACCTTCATGGTGGGAGTCCGTTCGCTTCATGTATGGGTCGGAGGGGTTTGAAGCGGGTAGTGATGCAGCTGCAGTATGGCTTCTGGTCCGTGGTTGTGTCTCATCTTCTATGTGGGTGTGAGTCTGCTTTCTATGTGGAAGTGTGGTGGTAGCATCTTGTGTGGCCCTTGTGGGTGTGGGTCTGGTGTCATTCTTCATGTTCGGTACTCATTTGTTAATGAGGGCGGGTTTACAAATGGCTGGTAGGCGGGAGGTATCATCTCGTTTATTCATGCTGTGTGGGTGTTTTTCTATCTCTATGGCTTCTCTGATTATTCTGTTGTTGAAGTGTTCGGTTTTGGCAATAGTTTTGGTATTTTTAAAGTCAATCTTTTCATGAAAAAAAGATAAGCAGGTTGGTCATCCACAAATGCCAGGACAGACAAATTATGCTCCAAAGTTTGAATATTGAGAATCCAATCAGAAATACTCATGAATAGAGGAGGTAGATCAGCATTTCAAAATTTATTTTTCCTACAACCTACTCCCCTCCGTTGTCTTGCATTTCAACTCCAATCACTTGTCCCAGGACACATATTAATGAGTGACCCTGGGAATCTGAAGTAAAAAGATATTGTGGTGAATAGTTTAGTAAAAGAATTAATGTGCCATGTTATTGTGTTATCCACCTTGCTTTGGTTCACACATACTCATTCATGTTGCTTCCAGTAATCTGATCCAATTCAGAGAAACTACAGCTTGTTTAATGTATTAAATAAGCTGAAAATGAGTAGGATTCTTATAACTAACTATTTAACATATTGTGCAAGCCTGCACATAACATAGGTTCCTTATGAACCAATGCCAGAAGCAACAGCATGGATAGCAGAATTGGACATCCAGTTATGAAACAGCGCCGGACCCCCATGGAAGTTTTGTACATAATAATTTGGATTGTGCGTATTCATCTACTTCTCTTTGTCAGGTTCTCATCATACGCTATAATACAACTTGCCAATTCTTCATTATGTTTTAGGGTGACTGGATTCACCCCACACATTTAAAGAAACAAAGGACATCATTGCTTAAGACGGTTTGTGAAGTTACCCTATATTTTATATGGTTGCTTAAGTCTGATTTAGCCTATTGTGCAATAGCCACCATGGTGATTTGCAATTGATTTAATTGTAGGTGTGTTACTAGGTCATAAAAGAGCAGTTTGCCACCAATCATAATTAATGAATGAAACAAACTATACGTAAGTTCATCCCAACCAGCCTGAGTGTTTACCATGAAGTCAACTCTTGAGGAACCAAGTTCATGAAGGTCAACTATAGACAATATCTGGAGATCTGTCTGGAGAAGGTATAAAAGAGACTGTAACTTGGAATATCCAAGATGAAGAAATACAGATAATCCTTGGCTTCCAGAATTACCCAACTAGCATGATCTATCCAGTTCTTGGTTTAAAATTTGTCTCAAAGGCTGGATTTACTCTGGAGCAAATTTCTTATGTCTGCTCTTCTTCTCAAGTGGTCTTGTATAGGATTCTGTTATAGGTAGTCTTTGATTTAGATCATAATTGAGCCCAACATTTCTGTTGCTAAGTGAAGCATTTGTTAAGTAAGTTTTGCATTTTACAACCTTTTTTGTTACCTTTATTAAGTGAATCACTGCAGTTGTTAAATTAGTAGAACAGGTGTTAAGTGAATCTGGTTTCCTCATTGACTTTGTTTGCCAAAAGGTAAACCCCTGGGACATACCAACCATCATAAATATGAGTCAATTGCCAAGTGTCTGAATTTTGATCGTGTGATTATGGGGATGCTGCAACAATCATGAGTGTGAAAACTGGTCATATGTTACTTTTTTCGGTGTTGTTTTACCTTTGGTCACTAAATGAACTCTCCTAAGTCGAGGGCTACCTGTACTAAAGGACACAAATTCCATGTGAAATGAAAGAGAGAAAATGTAAACAATGTTGTGTGTCTGTGCAATGAAGAGGAGGAGGAGGAAAGACGTAATTAGTGTATATGAAGATAGTCTGCTTCTGTGAAGAAAAAAATAGATGGATGCAGGCTTGAAAGTGAAGCTGTATGTTTCATTATGAATGAAAGTGCTAAAATAGTTGCATAGATCATTTTCTATATTAATGAGAATAGGAATTAATTGATGGCTGGTGGTTTCCTATTGTAATTTAGGGCAGGGGTCCCTAATCCTCAGGCCACAGGCCACTACCAGGCTGTGGCCTATTCAGCACCGGGGCCATATAAGAGTTTCAAAATTGTACATCATTTGCAACAGTCATTAAGAGAACCCATTGTTTCCTATAGGGCAATTTTGCCACCAATTAAAAATAAGTGCAGCTTTCAGCAAAAAAAGTCATTCTGAAAAAAGAATCTTGGTCAGTATTTCATGATCACCAGCCCTGGTCAGTCTTCCTGGAATTGCATCTGAAGGGATCATTATGGCTTTATTTGTGATGCAAACTTAAGGGTATTATTTTTGCTATGGCGATTAATACAGCCACATTCCATGATCTTTTCTTCACAAACAAAATCTGATGTTCTTAAATTCTTTTACAAAACAGAAAATAAAACTTGGTCCCGGGAAAAATATAAAAGCTAATGTTTTTCCTGAGACCAATTTTTATTTTCTGTTTTGTAGCAAGATTCTGTAGCAAAACCATATTCGTGAGAAAAACGAAGTGTACAGTTAAGTGTAGATTTAGGACTAACAAAATGTTACAAAAGAACATAACCTCGTGTCATCTTTCATTAGTCTTGATGGTGAACTATGGAAAAATTGCAAGTTATTTCGCTATTCTGAGGCAGTTTAGTTGGTTTTTACCATTGGCTAAACATACTGTGGGTCTTAGGAAATCTCCTTTTGTTGATTTTCTCTAGGATGCTGTTGTTAAACCACCAGACATCCCACAGCTCATTCTCTGAACAGCTTCCACTTTTTTGTTCCTCCTCCTCCTCCTCCTCCTCTCCCAGAAATGAAAGGGCCGGATCTCTTAGCTGTATACATTTGCAACATTCATTGTCATGCCCCAAAGGGGACAGTTTCACACCCACCAGGGGGATTATTCAACTCCTGTGTGTGCATGCATGCTCTTGTGTATGTATGTGCACACACACACACACACACACACTTTCTTGTTCTTCAGAACCCCAAGAAACTGACACATTGGCTTGCATCCTGATCAAAGCCACAGTGCTATGTTTATCTAACCTAAGCTTATCACAGATACAAAATTCATAAATAAAGGATCCAGTGTTAAATCAATATTTCACTAAGGCAGGATTTGCACATTCATTCCGTGCTAAACCCGAACCAACCACGTTATGGTTCAACCAAATGAGGAAACACAATAACAATTTGGTACCCCTAAAGTCCTTAGCCTCATCTCAAAGGAGGGATATCTAATGTGACTCCCCAGTAAAGAAAAAGGAGCTATACTGGGTCACCAAGTATCAAGTGTTTTAACCTGTTTTAACCTCTTAGATCCCTTGTTTGTTCCTCCCTGAAAAGGATTTGGACTCCCAGCCCCCAACCTTCTTATTTACTTCCTTGTTGTCCCAGAAACTCAGGAATGTAGATCTCCAGTGGTCTCCAAGTTAACTCCTCTTTGTGTTCCTAAGCACACTTGAAGAATGAAGTCCCTTTGCAGTTCAAAAGAGCAAAGTGCCGGGAACACATCTTTAGGACTGCTGCCTTATTTTCAGAATCCCCAGCCTCAAATGAAGGCTTTACCTGCTTTGATGACTTTTAAAGGGAGGGAATGGCTTCCAGCTATTTAAAGAAAAACTTCATATTTGGAGGTAGAATGAGAACCTCTAAGCAGGAGTCTTCTAGGAACCACTGAGCCTTCTGGAAGGGTTTGACTGGCTATAGATGTTGGATCAGATGGATTTTTGTCTGGTTTGACAAAGGTTATTTATAAAAGAAGTAGGAAGAGAAACTTCTTTTATTCCAGGGGTTTGCATTCCTTTGTGCAAACCCACGGATAATGGCATACCAATGGTAGGGAGGAGTTACTGACACACACTTCACTTACACCTTCATATTTCAACTCTCTCTCTCTCTCTCCCCTTCCCTCCCTCCCTCCCTCTCTCTCAAGACCTGCACAAGATATTTTGCTGCCTGAAGCAAAAACAAAGCACCCACCCATCCAGCTCATGCATAAAAGTTGATACCAACAGTCAAATCTTAAGTTGACCATAACAAGTGGGCTGCCCATGAGAAATCAGCCTGCTACCTTAGGGGCAATTTAGTGGGCACAGGACAGGCTACCTTGCTTTTTCCCCCAATTTCTTATTCTTGATTCCTGGACCCCACTACAGGTAGTCTTCATCTTACAACAATTCATTTAGTGAATGCTCAAAGTCACAATGGCACTGAAAAATTCAGATGCTCTGCAACTGGTTCATACTTACGACCATTGCTGTGTCCCAAGGTCATGGGATCACCTTTTGCGACCTTCTCACAAGCAAATTCAATGGAGAAGCCAGGTTCATTTTAACAACCAGGTTACTAATTAACTTATCAACTGCAACGATTCATTTAACAACGGTGGCAAGAAAAGTCGTAAAATGAGGCAAAACTCACTTAACAAATGTCTCCCTTAACAAGATGAATGTTGGATTCAGTTGTGGTCGTAAGTTAAGGACTACTTGTATCTAACAGTAAAAAACTGTCCCATTTTGTCTAACAGTAAGGCTGGACCTGATGACTCTCAAACCAATATTGTTACTGAAATACTTACGAATATAACCTGACCCATCACAAGACCCTCACTTGACACACCTGAAGCCCTTATGAACAGAAGAACACTGACATGCCGCCAACTTTGCTGAAGATGTTACCTAGTCTGGTAAATAAATGTTTGGAAACCAACCTACAAGTTCAGAGAACAAATCTTCACCTTCAAACATCATTACTATAGAGAGTTAATTTGAAACATAAATCCATAGATTTGAACCTCCAAACTCTTATTTATACCTCTGCTCAATTCTACCATGTCTGAATAACAGTTCCTCTGAGCACATGAAGAGGACAGGAAGCACTAGAACTGCTGAGTTCCAAATCTTTTCTGTGCCATCAGTTAACCTGAAATATGGCAATAGCAGTAATATAGGGACATTTCTGGGAGGGTGGTGGTGGAGCCTTCGAGTTAGTTTTTGAGAGTAGGCAACTGTCTGGACAATTCTCTGCAGATTTTTTGGCCAGGCCTTTTTTAATTGGTCCCTTCCTAAATCTGAAAGATTGACTGGCCCAAAGTCATCCCACTGGCTTTGTACTGAAGGCATAACTTGAACTCAGTCTCCCAGTCTTTATATCCTGATGCCTTAACTACTCAACTCAAACTCCTTTTCTATAGAAGTACTTCTATAGTACTTCTACTTTTTCTATATCTCCTCCTTTTCTATACTACTTCTTTCCAAATGTTCTATCTGCATGATCAAGGGACTTTTTTTTCTCCCACAACCATCCTGTAAAACGGAACAATACAAGTACATTCATGCTGCAGATTGGAGAAACTGAGGCTGGAACAGTGACTTGCTTGTTGTCTGTGCATTCAGGAGCCCTAATCTGAAGCCTTAGGCGAGGGGGCAGAGGTCCTTCTCTCATCATCTGTACAAGGCAGTTTACCAAAACTCAATCCAAGGTTTTCTGACTGAAGGTCTCTTTGTAGCTGGGATGGATAGAAAGCTTTGCAAATAAATCAGTGAAATAACAGGACAAAGTCCCGAAGTGCCATTTATGGAATGAGTAGGATAAGAGCCATGTTAGTCTATAGTGACCAAATAAAAAATAAAAAAAATCAGGAAGTTCCTATGGCACCTTTTCTGGCTAATAAACTTCATTAAATTACCTTTTATTAACATTTGCTAGTTGGAAAAAGTGTGGCCAGACTTCTGATTTTATGGAAACTTTGGCTGGATGACAGATAGATAGATAGTGTTGGAAGAAATATCCTTCTGGGTTGAATTAGGGAAAAGGACACTGGAAACATGGAGGCTGTTTGGAAAGATAGTTTAATGGTATACAGGATCACATGCCTTGGAGCTCTTGGGCGAAGAAAAAGGGGAGAGACGCTGAGAGTCCCTGAGTTTTATGCCCTCTCTGCGCTTTGAACTTCCTAGGGTACAGGAAGAGTATCCTGATTGGTTGCTGTCAAAGGTCATAGCTAGCTTTGTAGATTGTCTGTGTGCTACGTTTGGTTGAAACTTGGTGGGTGATGCAATGAAGGGCAATTAAATGGCTCTGTCTGAAGGAGGTAGATCTTTGTTATGTAGAATTGACTGCCCCAGGCCTTAATGCCCATTATCAAAGAGGTGGGGGTGAGTTTCTGCCTGAGTTTCTACTTCTGTTTTAGGGGAAATATTCTGCTTTTTAGTGCTTCCTAAAATATTTCATTGTTCTAGGAGAAGGGTGGGTTTTAACTTCCAAGGATAGATAGATAGATAGATAGATAGATAGATAGATAGATAGATAGATAGATGGATGGATGGATGGATGGATGGATGGATGGATGGATGGATGGATGGATGGATGGATGGATGGATGGATGGATGGAAAAGGGGTGGCTGGGTAGACAGACAGACAGACAGACACAAATAAAGAACAGAAGTCATCTCAAAGGAAGAGGACCCCCCCCCCCAAAAAAAAATTATAAATGAGGGTCATCAGAATTTATAAGTTTCAGAATGGCCATATTAACCTAGTGAGTCCAGTCCTGGCTTGCTTAACCTCGCTTATAAATAAAGATACTCGCTGTGTTCCTGTAAAGAAAACAGAGGACGTTCTGATTCAGCGAGAAACTAGTTCCTAGAAACGTCCCTGCTAACGATTCACTTGTCCCTTTTAATCTCTTCCTGTAAAGTTTTGGCAAGCCCGTTGAAGCCCTGGATTCGTTCTTCGGCCACAGTCAACGTGAGGTACCGCGATACGAGTCCTAGCATGTTGCATCCAAACAGCCGACTCCCCCCCCCCCCCCCGCGTCTCCCTCGTTCCCTTTAGGGTCTTGTTTCTCCTCTCGCTTCCTGTCCCAAGTCGCCAGTTTCACCTGTCGGTGACGTCATCACGGGATGGAAGGGGTGTGGTCTGGGGAGGGATGAGGGGAAAGAGAGGGATATATAGCTAGCCCCATTGAGAAAGGTGCGTGCATTTATCCTTTGCAGCGTCCTATCCAGCTGTGGAAACGAACTTGAAACTTTACCTCTAACTGAACAGGTAAGAGTCGGGTCTTGATGAGGAAGACGGAATACTTGGCTTTTATGGTATGAACGGAATATATGTATATATGTATATATGTATATATGTATATATGTATATACACACACACACACATATACATATATAAGTAAAATATATACTCGAACCCGACACCTGCTTTTTTCCAGCTCAAAAGAGCCTCGAGTTATTAGCGGAGCGTTTGGGACAACCTGCTGTTTTGAAAGTCAGGTGCCTAATGCGCCTGGGTTGGTTTCTAAGGACCCCAAATGTACTTTGTGGGAGAGAGTTAACCTAACCAGCTATATTGGATATAGTCGTCGTTGATCTTCATTTATTTATTTCCTTCATATGTCTATTGGATTTATATTGCCTCCCACCTCTAATTCGTGACTCTGGGCGGCTAGCAATATTCAAGATAATAAAAAGTATCCCGAAAAAAACACGAGGCCGCCGAGATTCAGGAACTGAAACTCAAGTGATCTTCCTTCTATAGGACAAAAACGGGCTTTAATCTCAACTAGTGAGTTTCGGACAACAGATCCTAAATATATTCCCTCCTGTCCTTGGGTTTCTTTTATTTTCTCTTTCTTTTTTCTTCCCTTTTCTTTTAAGCGGATCCTGCCATAAAGCGGGAATAACGCTAGGTAGAAGGAGGAGGAGAATTTCCTTTCCTTTCCTGAGGAGTAAGAAACGACAGGTGTATGAGGGATCGTGCGGCGGGCAATTGCGTAAAACCCTGGCTCACCGCGTTCTTCTCTTTCTCCCATGGAAGAGACAGCCGTCCTTCCCTTTCTTGATCCGGGCGAGGGTTGGGTGGTGCCCTGAAGTTTTGATGGCGCGTGCTAGTTTTGCAGGAAAAAAAAGAAACCCTTTCGCCCTCGAGATGGGGGGGGAGGGGGGCGAGTTTCGGTTGAAGGGCAAGGAAAAAAGCCTGCAGGGCGTCCCCGCCCTCTGAGCCCCGCCCGAAATCATGCGTGAATCATTGGGGGGGGGGACCTTTGTTCTCTGGAGCGGAGCCACTCAATGACCGCGTGTCCCTTTTGCCATGAAAGTTGGGTAGATGAACTAGTGAGATCGAGGTGACCGTTGGCGAAGGTTCCTTAAACTCCCTGTAAATAATTATTTATTTTCCGCCCTAAGAAAATGATGCCTAAAGCTAAGGATGAAATCTTGAGTTTCTTTAGTTGCCTCTAACACACAGGCACAAACAGGCAGTGGCAATAAATAACCTATTCTGAATAAGTCGGGGGAAACAAAAGCCAGGGTCAATCCCTACCTGCTGTATTTGCACAAATGAAGGTAAATATACGTGTCCCAGGATATATCGAATTTGGATCCGTCACTGGGACTGGAGATTTACTCTTTTAAGCTTCCAGGCTCATGCTGGAGCCCATTTTTCAAGAAACTTCTCTTGTATTTGACAACCTGTAGTAAAAACTATGTCAGGTTATTATTTTTTAAATGGATTTAATTGAGTAAACTGAATTCTGGCTAAGTGCATTTTGCAACTGCACTCCTTATGCCTGTTTGTAGTGGACTGTAGAGACTGTAGAGATGGTTTCAGAAAGTGAACCTCTGGTTTCAGAAAGTAAACCTCCAGGGAACAAATGCTTTGATTCTTCTGAAATATTTCAGAGTCCTCAGGAAGAAATCCCAAGGTCTGTTCTGCAGTTATTTATTTAGCATATGGCATATCATACATGGACTAGCAAGATATATTAAGATTTCATCTGGATTAGTAAACACTCTTTTTCTGTTTTGCAGCTTCTCTGTTTCCTAGAAATGATGTTAGCTGGGATTTAAAAAGAACCAGGCATAAGCTCTTATATTAAGTGTTATACAGAGGGATTACAACAGGTGAATTCCTTTATACTTGTAGCTTTAAGCAAGGGCACACCTGTCTGAATAACCATCCTGCCTCTGAATCCTAAACTAGATGAAAGACTTGGCCCAGTGCCTCTGTATAGCAATAAAGTTCTTCCCATCAGAAATAACATAGCTTCTCTTAAATGAACTACACTTTCTTCTTGAACAAAGGATGGTGACCATCTCTCTTTGTTACAGGCAATGGTTGCAAAGATGATATTACTGGCTCCCATTCTAGTTTTGAATTTGTCTTTTGATTTTTTTAACAATTGACCTTGCTCATAGATTGGATAAGTAGAATGGTATGCCATTCTAGTTATAAACGAAAAAAGATGACGTGGAACTGATCTTGCCACCATGATGTAAAATGATACAATCTTGTAGCCTTAATTGAATTTTGCATTGACTATTAAGAACTTGAACTTGAGAGACAATATGAAACAGTGATTAAGAGACTGGGCTTGGTCCATGGTTCAAGTCTCCATTTAAATACTAAGCACTGAATAACCAGTATAGCTAACTCTAGCTTACCAACTTACCACACAGAGTTATTGTTAAGAGAGAAAAATATCTGAGTATATCTCATTGAGCTCCCAAAAATAAGGTTGGGTATAAATAGAATACAGTGGCAAAAGCAGTGGTTGTGTTGACATGACACAATGAGGCACAAGTTAGCCAACCAGTTTGTAACATATATGTTGTGCAAATTGAAACCCATGTTCATGGTACAGTTCATGAGTCTAGAAATGAGATTAATTGCACAAAACCAAGGATGTCAAACCGGCAGTCTGCAGGCCAGATGCATCACATGCAGGCCACGCCCACTCCAGCTCCACAAATGGGAGAAACGTCACATGATGGCAACATGACCCTGTGAATTTGACACCTGTCCATAAAACCATTATTCAGTTAACTGTAGGTATAAGCATGTTGTGTTCATCTTCTGGGTAGACAGCATTCAGTCTCTTCTCATATTAAAAAGAGGGAACCATTTTGAGCTCTATAACTTGATGTCTGCTTGCCTTTATATTTCTCTCATTTTCCTTCTTGGCAAAAATCTCTGGAAGAAACATATTAGTCAAAAAAAAAAAGTGCTTCCAGATTCCTGACTTTGTGCTACCATGGTCTAACATGGCTCTCCTCACACAACGATTGGAACAAATTGGCAACCTACCTGGAAGAAGACTGGTGTATCTCAGCGTAGGAGAGGGGAAAGCGGGAAGATTGTAAATAAGTGTCTATCTTTTTTGTCCAAACACATCTACTTTCCACAGCTTTAACTGAAATTTTTAAGGAGTTTCATTTGCCATGAAACAACTTTGTTGAAGTTATTTCTTGAGAACAACTATAAGTGACCTGGGCATGGAGAGATGGAGAATATAATAATATAATTTCATTGCTGTACCTGTGGGAGACAAACCATATGGACACAGAATGCTTTTGAGTGATGATAAGAGTGCTTTATAGTCACCCACAAGTGACTGTACATTCTGAGTAGCTTACAAAATTCAGAAACACAGAACACACATAAACACACAGCCCAGAATAAAACAACAACAAAAATCAATTATGTAGTGATGACAGAGACCCCACAAATATAGATAGTCCTCCACCTACAACCACAGTTGGAACCAGAACTTCCATTGCTAAGTGAGTTGCAGCAAATTTTGCTACCTTTTTTTTTTTTGCAGTCATTTAGCAGATTTGGCATTCCCCAATAGACTTTATGTGTCAGAAGCCCTCAGGTAAGTCACAAATGGCAATGACATGATTATGGGTTTGCTGGGATGGTCATAAATGTGAGGACCAGTTGTAAGTAAGTTCTAGTGCTGTCATAACTTTGAATGGTTGTAAGTTGAGGTTCACCTGTACAGGAATACACAAATATATAATCACTAAAAGGAACCACTTCTGTATATAAACAGCCTGAACAGATAACAACCCATAGTGGACTTTAGCTGTATTTGGAAGTTAAGCAGCAGTATTAGCTCTGCTTAGGATTTGGATGGAGCTATTGAAAAAACAGAAAAATTCCTGGAAGAAAACTGAGGCAAATAACTAGATTATTTTACAGATTTTAAGGACTGCTTATGTATATGGGTGTCTATAAACACTTTAGATCAGGGGTGGCCAACCTTGGTAACGTTAAGCCTGGAGGACTTCAACTCCCAGAATTCCCCAGCCAGCTTCCTCCATGCTTAACGTTACCAAGGTTGGACACCCCTGCTTTAGATAATGTTGAAATCAGACCGAAGTATGCAGAAATTGAAGGAAAACTGACCACCACTTCTGATGAGGTGCAAGACACTGTCTAGCACAGTGTTTTTCAACTTTGGTGGTTTGACATTGTGTGGACTTCAACTTTCAGAATTCTTCAGGCAGCCATGAATTTTGGAGTTGACATCCATATATCTTTAAGCCGCCAAGATTGAGAAATGTTTGTCTGGTAGATAGGAGTACTGTTGAAACAAAACTGCAATGTTATTGGTCTTTCCCCCACATCTCCCAAGGACTAAAGGCTTCAGTGGGAGCATGAGCCTTCAATGAGACATGTCACCCCAAAAAACAAACAAACCCGTTTTGTGCACCAGTGATTTTCATTGATAAAGTAGCCTGATTGCAAATCTTTGTCAAGGGCTCTAAAAGTGATTTAAAAAGCAGCAGCAAAAATCATTCACTTCACAGAGTCCCTTGGTGTCCATTTCCAATCTTAGTGTCAAAGAAAAATAATTAAAATCCAGGGTCATTCCTTTTTTAAAAAGTCATTCCACCCATTGATTTGGGGCAACCTGATCTTTGGGGTGCGTTTTGTCCTGCCTGTGGTTTGCAAAGTTTTGAAACAAAGAAAACAAGTAGGACAATCAGTCAAACTAAAAAAAGAAAATGTGATTTTGCTTTAATTAGACATTGCAAATAGCCTGCCATAATGGGATACAACAAATGAAATTGTCATTGTAGACATTGGTTGCTAATAAAGGATAATATTTGTAGACATTTGTTAGTTTTAACATTTCAGGGTTCAAGGATATCTTATCCATAGGCTTGTTTAAATATGTACATTTGTCCTCATCCTCCAGGAGTTGGGGTTGGTGGGGTTTTTTTTTTTGTTTTTTTGAGTGATCAGTTCTGTAAAAGAACAAAGGTGGACATTTTAAGGTGGAGTTATTTTCCCCCCAGCCTAAATCTTTTTTTCTGTTTTCACCATCTCACCTGAAATTAATTGTACTGCCAAATGAAATATGAGAACTATTTTTTGTAGTTGGTCTTATATTTTATATTTGAAAAGTGTTTCAAGTCCAAGGTTTTCTTATTTGGATGAGGGTGTAGAACTTCTAGATACTAGCCCCATCCTGATTCTTCTGCAGTTTTATTATTTTAAGCATAAGAAGAGTGTACTAAACAGGATACAGTACAATATGGCAGCTTAAATTAAAGTCAAATAAAAGTCTCCAAAGGTCCACTCCCGGCACCATTCATTTTGGATACTTGGGCTATACTATACTATACTATACTATACTATACTATACTATACTATACTATACTATACTATACTATACTATACTAGGAGTGTCATTTGCATAGATTACCAGAAGAATTTGCTTGTTATCCACCCTTGATCCCAGAAAGTTCATCCAAAGCATGGCTTTCATCCAATATTATTTATCGTGGTGTATTGTTTTTATAAATTTTTGGGTGAGTCTTTCTTGCATAGTAGCATAGGGAAAGGCTTTTGGCCCACAGGATCTCTTCTTTTTTCTCTATATCCCTCAGCTGTGACAACTTGATACTGATATCAAAAGCAAAACAAAACTCACAACAGCCAACATGGAGATGCAGAACAAAAGGGTTTTGAGAACAGGCTCAGCCTTAATCAGGTTTTCCTGATTAATATGTCATCCTGAAATATTTAACTACAAATATCATCAGCCAACTGATCTTAAGAATTACACCAAACATGCCTTGAAGATGCTTGGCTAGAACATATTTAGCCAATAGTTGAGTTTACATAGTACATTAAGCCCAAACCAGGCCAATTATGTATATTAGGTCACTGGGTGAGAGGTTTTAGGGTTGAGGGACCAATTTGGAAGTCAAGGACCAAACTTAAGCAGGATTTATTATTTTTAAGAAAGGAAAAGGAGAAAGCCTCTGGCTGGGTATGTATCTCATGTTTAATAGCCAGGTCAACAGTTAACAGATACCTGCTATTTCCTCTGCTTAACGTTGCCAACCAACTCCAGATGACTCCCATACAGCCCTGAGGGCAAGGGATGATGCAGCTACTGAGACAACTTACAATCTTTGACCTGTTGCAATCAAAGGGGAGTGGGGGAAGGAAAGCTAATTGCACAAGAGCCATTTATATTCTAGATACATGACTAATTGGAGGAAGAGTTAAAAAGCTCCTACTCAAGATGAGATAAAGAAATAAAAAAATAAACCAAGTGCCTGAACTGGTCTTGGAACAAATGTTTGAGTGATGAGTTGGGGAAAACTTTGTATTTGAAGCCAAAACACATTTTTCCGCCTCCACCTTTAGGCTGAGTCAGACTTAGGCTGATTTCCCTGAGTCAAATGTCAACATCATTTTTAAAAAAACAAACAAATTTTCCTCCTACAGGAAAAAGAAAGATTTAGCCGCCTGACTACTTTCCCTACCCATTTAAATAAATGATTCCAAATTTGTTTGGTTTTGCTGCCGATTCCTTTCTATATCCACTTTATTTTCTGAATGTGTTTTCCCACTCAATACTTCATTCTTAATTGTCATAAATTATATTGAGTGAAATTGTTTACTAGGAGTGGCATGGTATCCCTATCCATTTAAAATGGCATCTAAAATGTTTTTCTGATCCTGCACTTTGGTGATCCACTAGACTTCACTTCCAGTGTTATAAGTGAAGAAGCAAAGTAGATTTTTTGCTATTAAAGGTTAACCTGACTCTCTTCCTAAAAATCTACTATGGATGTGCATGAGATGAAACAAAAGCAACTAAGGAGGATAGAGACTTAGCACCAGGCAAAGCAAGCTTCATGCTGATTCAGTTTTTTTTCAAGTCAACATTGGCAGATAGCAGTTCAGATCAACAGAAGTAAAAGAGTTTATTACTGTCAGGCCCAACACCACCTAGTGAAATCCAATCTGGTCCAAATCTGTATTTGCTTACAGCTAATAAATGGAATCTTGCCAAACTAAAGCAATAACCTTCTAACCTACTACATTTATTCTGAAAAATTCTAGTGTGTGGTTATCCATGAGTATGGATAGTGGTGCAGTGGTTAGAATGCAGTCCTGCAAGCTACTTCTGTTTTTTGCTGGCTGTCAGCAGTTTTGCAGTTTGATTCTCACCACCTCAAGATTGACTCAGCCTTCCATCCTTGTGGCATCAATAAAATGAGGACCCAGATTGTTGGCGGCAATATGCTGACTTTGTAAAACCACTTAGCAGTTTATGTCTTAACCACTATTGCTATTACATATGATCCCCTGCCATGGTGATTTATATCATAAACTTCACAAAACTCATGATTTGTGTAAAAACCTAGTGATTTCTCCATTTTCTTTTTTTAACAATTGCAGCAAGTGTTAATTACTATTTCCCACTTGGTCAGTGATGATAGCAAAAGCCATGACAGTAAAATATCCAAATATCATATCTTTAATCTCAAATCTTTAATTCTCCATTTGTAGCAAATCTATGACCTACATAATTTGAGATCCTAATACTGTAGTGGAAAAAAAAAAACCTTTCTGAATTTAAATTGACCAGGATCTAGAATTTTGAAATTCTTTTTTTTACAGTTTATTTATACATTTTCTCTTTACATACATAAAGGATTTGTGAATTGCATACTGTCTGGATCATTTTGCTTACATAATAATACTTTTCCAATTTCTTATAGCTAAAGAATTACAATTAATAAAGATGCTGGACCAGGAGCAGGAAAACCTGAGTTCAAATTCTCCCATAGGAATGAAACTAATTGTGTGACTTTGAGCCAGCCACTCTTTTGAGCTCTTGTAAGATCATTGGAAACCACTTCTTGGCCAAGAAAAAGTCATCAGGTGGTGGATGGACTTAAAAGACTAGCAAAAAAACAGCAAAAAATTATTATTAAATTCAATCAAAGTGAGCAAAAGAAAGTGAATAAGACTTATGCAAAAGATATTTTAGTTTTCTAAAAGAATTAATCAAGTAGGATGTTTTGAAAATCAGGAGATGGGTCACATAACCACAGAGATTATAAACTCTCAAAAGTATACTTATAGCTTTTGGGTAATTTGGACATGATTCTGAGACAGTATGATTCACCATGGGGAAAGTGTGAGCATAGCCTTGAAGAATTTAGCAGGTACTTGGCAAATTGATGAAATTAGCTTTTTAAATCATCAGCTGTGGGACATAATGCAAATTTAGAGAAATGAGAATGATGTGATGGAAACCCTTATATTCACATATACCCTAACTTTATTTCATAATCTGACTTTTAAAAGTTAGTTTGTAATTGCATCTGAAGTAACAGATTCTGATTTATTCTGCATTCCTGAAGGAGAATTATAAACCTAATTTAAATTTTTGGCTTGGCTGGGTGATGAGAGAATTTTAAAAGCATCATTTGTGGCTAGGATGCAATTACAGATTCATTTGCAAATTAAAGAGCAGGCAAATGGCTGAATTGGAGCACAGGATTTGCTCAAAGAATGGTAGAACAATGACTTTGCATGGCATGTGATAAAAATCCCAAATTTTTCAAGTTACAGTCTTACAGAGAAATGTCTACACTTTAATTGGAAATGGTTAAAATGTTGCCCTTTACCTGGGAAAATTAAGTTCAAATCCCACTTGACTCAGCCATTAATCTCCGTCATTGTTAGATTTACTTTTGAATCACCTTATGCACTGGAGCCAGCTTGCACAGGGCCACAGATAAATGTTCAGGAATTTTGAGAGCAGGACTTGTGAGCACAATGCCTAAAATGCCAGTCAGCTATTTGGTGATTTGCAGCCTAATGGTGGCCAAGGAGCCCACTGAACCAATTGTTTTATATATATATATATTTGCACACCACTGCTGATATTAGTCCTTTTCTTTGGGAGCTCAAGCGTTATACATAGTGTGCTGTCTTCCAATTACTTCCATAACAACAACCCAGTGAGGCAAGTTGGGCTGAATGATTGAGTGTCCTAGTGAATTCCCATGTTGAGCTGAGAGGACTTGAAACTGGGACTTCCATTATTTGCAAATACCACTGTGGCTTTACATGGCTAAGACTATTTATTTATACTTGCAATCCAGGTGGCTCCAGGTGGTGTACTGTACTACCTCCAAGTCCCAATAACACAATTAACATAAATAAATACCCAGAAACAATGATAAAACACATGCACACACACCTAAGAAATTGGGAGTTGAATGCAGCTTCTGGCTATTCCAACTTTGTCTCCTCTAACGTAACATCTTTTTTTAAGTCAAAGATGCCTGAAACTGCATCTTTTACATATAAAATGTCCTCCCTGTGAAGGAACAATGGTTCCTGTCTCAAGGGCATATTATCAGAATGGGACTACTTATGCCAATGTTCAGAAAAATTCCTTTAATGGTTCGGTTGCCACAGAAAAGTTTATCAAATATATTTTCTAGACTTGCAAAATGCCTACCAGCTATCCAACTTTTAACCAGAACTGACTGGATCTAGAGTTGATCTCCAAAGGACAAGGAAAGAACCCTCCAGTTTCTTATTTATTTTTATTTATTTTATTTATCTGATTTGTCAATTGCTTACAAAATTATAGGTATAAGTATAAACATGAGTAAGAATACAGAAAATAAGTATGATTAAATGGGGACAATAGGACAGGGATGGGAGGCACGATGGTGCACTTATATAGATGCTTTATTCCATGCGAGGAAAAAGCAGCCTGGAATTTGGAGAATAAATGCTATTTTTAAAGAGTCCCTCCCCTGGGATGAGTGAGAGATTCTTAGTTTGCTGGAAAACAAACACACAGCTAATCCTTACTACTGTGGAGGTGAGGTTGTCTAGGGAAAACCGGCTCTACAAGAGGGAGTCTGTAACATTAGCATAATGAGCTCTGTAACTTTCACGAATATTGGCTCTTATGATCTCATCATTACCATTTTGTTTGTCTGAAGTTTTAGTCTTCAGTTTAATTATGTTTGCCTAAAGCAATGTTTTTCAACCTTAGCAATTTTAAGATAGGTAGACTTCAGCTCCAAGAATTACTCCTCCCCACACACACAGCATGCTACTTGGGGAATCCTGGGAGATTGCCCACCTATCTTAAAGTTGCCATGATTGAGAAACACTGTTTAGCTTCTCAAAGGTTTGCCACAAAGAAATTTTATTGGATTAGACCAAGGGATTTTTTTTTAACCTGGATTTAGGCCTGCCTCCCCAATCTGATAACCTCTAGAAGCCAAAGACAAGATCCAAAAGCTTTACAAATCCCCATTTCTCCTTAGTAACAGAAAAAGGGAACTGTCCTGCTGAACCCAAAGTTTTGGTCTTACCTCTTCTGGTTCACAGTAGTTGTGGACTTATCTTGTCCTGGATCCTCAGATGAGTGCATGCCAACATTCAATATTCTGACCTTTGACCTGGGAAGTATAGTAATGTGTATTATGCCCTAGTAATGTCTTTTACAGGATCATTTGGCATAATCTCCCTCTAAATCAGTAGCTAAATTAGTACCCACCAGCAAATCCAGGATTTTTTTTACTAAATCAGATGCTGTATAGAGAAAACTGTGCGTGCCAAAGGAAGCATGTCTTGGTCCCTACAGCAGAACTGAACTACTTTTTATGTGAGGTAACACTTGACAAACTAAGAGGCAATCATTGCAAATAGCAGCATTTGTGGAGTGGGAGAGACATCAAAATGACATTTGACTGGCCAACTGAAAGGCACAATCCTTGCACTGATGATGTTACCTAGTTAGGGTAATGAAACATCTGCAAGAAAACAAGCAAGCTCAGAGAGCACCAAGGACCCTGCACAACCCTTGCACTAGATGCAAAGAAGGTAGGTTACATCCTGAAAATAAATTTGAATGAATTTTCTTGTCTTTTTTTCTTTGTTTGCATAAGGTGATTTTAGATTCCTGTTAAGGGCTTTATTTGTTTCCTGTTTCAAAGTGGTGGGAAATCAATTGATAGTTATGGCAGCATCCTTGGCAAATATTAAATGTAGTGATACGTTGCACTGTTATATTAGGGTAACATTTCACAAAATTCTTATGGTATATAATTGTTATTTCTCTTCAGGACTGCCTACCTTGAATCATGGTGTCAGCTGCTTTTCAGATCATGGGCATGGCCCTGTCTGTAGTGGGCTGGATTGGGGCCATCATCACGTGTGCCTTGCCCATGTGGAAAGTGACAGCTTTCATTGGTCCCAACATTGTGACAGCCCAGACCACTTGGGAGGGGCTATGGATGAGCTGTGTAGTACAAAGCACTGGCCAGATGCAATGCAAGGTTTATGACTCCATGCTGGCTCTACCTCAGGATATGCAAACCGCCCGGGCTCTCATGGTCATATGTGTGCTTCTGGCCCTCTTTGGCCTGATGGTTGGCATCGTGGGTGCCAAATGCACCAACTGTGTGGAGGAGGAAGACGCCAAGGCACGTATCATCATTGTCTCCGGTGCCATCTTTGTGGCATCTGGAATCCTTTGCCTCATCCCAGTCTGTTGGTCAGCCAATACTATAATCCGGGAGTTCTACAGTCCATTAATTGTGGAGGCTCAGAAGAGAGAGCTGGGCTCATCCCTCTACATTGGCTGGGCAGCAGCTGCTTTGCTGATCCTCGGAGGAGGATTGCTGTGCTGCAATTGCCCCAAGAAAGAGAGCAACAACTACAGTGCTCGCTACACAGCTGCTGTCTCTCAACCCCGCAGTGATTACCCCAGCAAGAACTACGTTTAAGAGAGTCGTGTCGTTGTGTTGATGCAGTCAGTTGCCATCCTGAAAGCTCATTACTGGTGGATTCCTTGAGAGTAGCAGAACTATGTAATGAACATCCCAATGGAAAACAGAGCGACCTGCTCCACAATTTCCCAACATTTCTGGTCCATCAGTATTTTTTCTCTCTCACTGTTACCACTAACTAGATTTATTCCCACATGTTTCAGCTCTTCTTTTGAAGAGAATCCTTGATTTGTGATAGAAGAATTCAGTATAGGTAGATAGGTATTGAATCAATGTCCTATTTTCAAGTAGTTTGTGATAAATGCCTTTGGGCATTCTTGCCCCCTCCCCTCCATTACACAAT
Organism: Hydrophis major; assembly: GCA_033807585.1. Taxonomy (NCBI): domain Eukaryota; kingdom Metazoa; phylum Chordata; class Lepidosauria; order Squamata; family Elapidae; genus Hydrophis; species Hydrophis major. The sequence continues at coordinate 30,915,752 of CM066343.1, read as the reverse complement.
CCCAAATAGCCTGTAATGGCTCAGAGTCATATCCTGTTTAATAGGATGGGGTGGGGGGCAAAAATGGTTATTCTATATCTATGTTTTTGAAGCTGTGACACGTTGTACAGTATTTTATGAAGAAAGGGGATGTGGCCTTTTAGACCTGTTGTTTTTAATTTTTTTGCAATTGCTGTTGCATGCATTTCATACCAAAAGCCAGTTTTTTCCTCTTTTTTTTTAAAAAAAATATATAACCTGAATAAAATTAATGCTTTTGTATATAGGAGTTTGCCTTCGTCTTTTGTGTGCGTGTGTTTGTAACTCTGCTGCTAACCTGAGAATCTACTACTGGGGGGGGAAAGTCTTCTTTTTTTTTCAGGGTCATAGGCCCAAAACATTAATAGGATTCTTTCCATTTTATTGAATCTGAAGAGGAGGGTGGATGGTTTCACACAATAGGACATTCCCAAAGTAGAAAGGCTTGCATGGCAAGAGGGCAGAAGAGAAAGAATGACTTATGTGGGAGAATTACACTCATACCAATTACATTTCTTTGCCCAACAGCAGGCAGAGAACCATGATGATGAATGGTTGAATGGGGACACCCCTACAAACATACTTTGTTGTGTTGGTTGTTATTGCTGGGTTCACAGATAAGTCATAATGTGATTTACAGGATTTCAACGTAGGTTGCCATGGCTGACTAGGAAATTCTGCCAGTTGAAATCCACTTATCTTAAAGTTGCCAAGGTTGAGAAACACTGATCTAGAATGTTGTATGATCTTAGATATTTGAAGCTTATTCACTAGCCATTCCAGCCCAGTTAGGTGCAGCACCCAACCAACCTTGACTTAGCTCAAAGAGCTAAATGAGATTGATTCTGATCAGTAGAATCTTCATTAGATTGGAATGAACTATGGTCAAGAAAAGAACTGGTTGTGTATGAAAGCACCCAACCTCAGACTAATATAGCCTTGCAGTACTTATATGTGCCTACTCTTCCTCAATCTGGGGTTACCCAGAAATGATGACTTGAACTCCCAGAACTTCCTAGGCAATAGGAAGAATTATGCTGAGAATTATGGGAATAATATGGAAGATGATCAGATGAGAGATGGCTGCAGTATATCACAAGTAGGCAAGCTGTTAATATCACATATGAGCCCAGTTTGAATCTGTTTACATGTTAATCCATGGTTTGTTTACTCAATAAACTACAATTGCCTAGGTTCATACCTGCTATGCTCGATGGCTGAATTTGCACATATTGCCGCAAAAACAAATAAATTTTATAGAAACATTCATAATAAATTACCTTGATGCCAAAAAAATCAACGTGTAATGATATTGTGAATATGCTTCTTATTACATATTTACATTAGATATTACATAACATATTTAATCTTCTTTATTCCATTGGAGTCATGCATGACCATGGATGTCTACAAAGTGTTGTCACCCAAACAATTCAAATTATATAATTTGTGGAGTGGCATTATGATGTAATGACATCATCATATCTTCTACCAGTTTGCCTATGGCTACAGCTCTACTCATCCAGTACAATCATTGGGCAAAGTCTGGAGGTGATGGAAAGTATATTATGAAGACCGCTATGTTAGGTAAAAACATTTGTAGGTTACATCAGGAGCCCTTACTGAAAGATGTAATTTTTTGTAAAAGTAAAGGTTTTCCCTGTCCAGTCATTTCAGACTTTAGTGGGCAGTGGGCATCTCCATTTCTTAGCTGGGGGAGCCAACATTGTCTGGTTATATGGCCATTCTGATTACATGTTGAAATGCTGTTAGTTTCCCACCAAAGTGGTACATATTTATCTACTCACATTTGCATGCTTTTCAACTGTTAGGTATATAGGAGCTGGGACCATCATGCAGTGCACAGGTCTCAAACCTGGGCAATGAACTTTCCAACCAACAAACCAGGTGTCTTAATTGCTAAGCCACTACACCCTCTTTTTTCATACATCATCCATTTTTTATACTGTCCACATCAAAGTAATACTGCGTTTTCAGAACTTTTTGGAGAATACCTTCCAGAATAACTAAATATTATCTATCAAGGGCCTCTAGAGAGATTCAGGATAAAGAAGGCTAATTGAATTCCCAAATGAGGGAAAGTTCTCTCAATTCCAAGATTCATCTCTCTGCAAGAGAAATGGATTGAGCAAAAATCTGTATTACACTATATAGCAAGGATGCCCAACCTTTTGGCTTGTCTGGGCTGCATTAGGTGAAGAGCATAATGTACAAAAATATATCTAAAAATCACATAGAAATGTTAAAGGTTTACAATCTTGTGGAGCTGCATTACAAGCTGTTCAAGGCCACATGCGGCATGGGCCATGGTTTGGACATGTCTGCTGTATAGCTTAGGATATTTGAAGATCATCATGTTACCAGAGGTTGCATTAAGTATTTTTTTTTCCATTTCGTTTAATGGGAGAAGCTTGCAAATTACTAGAATGGGTCCTAGGGCTGGGAATTGGCCACAATCAATTCCCTAGATAATTGTGGTTTAATTAATTAATAAATCATGATTAAACAGTTTGTATAGTAGGACAGGATGCTAACCCAAGAGTTAGGTATAATGGTTATGGCCACAGATTAGAAACAGGAGATTGTGAGTTCTAGTTCTACCATAGACACGAAGCCAACTGGATGACCATGAGACAGTCACTCTCTCTCAGCTCTAGGAAGAAGGCAATGGCAAATCACCTCTGAAAAATCTTGACATGAAAGCAGCAGGAACTAGTCCAGGCAGTCAGTAGGAATCAACACTGCCTTGAAGGCACAAATTAACAAAAAAAATTTAACCCAATCATTGTGTACAAGCTTTTGGCACCAAGGAGTCATGGATGGGTTACATGAAAAGAACTTTATCAGGCTTGAAACATTCAAGTTTATGGTAATGATTCCATTTCCCCCTTCATGGGCCCCAGGCTAAGAATTTGGAGCACAATTTCTGAAGTACTAAACAAGGTCTTCACACAAGGGAATAATAGAAGGACAAATTTGGGAAAGGATATATAATAGTTGCATTTGCGTACACAGTCAACATGAAATCACTTGGCCCATTCCATAACTTCTAAACTTTTTCTTTCAAATCCACAGACAAATCACCAAGTTACAGGTCTTTCCTTTATCTTGCTCATAACATTAATACTAGACTCACCGAGGAGATATCCTTACTTCTGTAGAAGAAGGCCTTATTCTTTAAATTATTAGCAAAATAATCTGATAGTATCAATATCCCAAGAGATATTGTTCTATAGAAGAAGGCCTTACTCTTTAAATTTTCAATATGTGGGGATAGGGATAGTAAAGTTCTCTACACATATTCAGAAGTTCCAGTAAGATTGCTGATGTAGGCTTGGAACTGTACATGGAATCTCAACCAGATGTTTCATCCAACAAGCCTTTCTCCAAGTGATACTCTACCAATTATGGCTTCAAAACTGTTGTTTGGAGGAAGCAGGAGCAAAAGAAGATAAGCAATCACATTGCCCCAAGGTAATATGTATATTCCTGATGAAGATCCTAGAGTACAGTATGTAGCAAAACTGCAGGAATGCAGAGCCTTGAGGCAAGGCTAGGTTTGGGAAGAATGTAGGGTTTTACCCAACATGTTTTCACTAAAGTCATATTACTGACCAAGCAGAGTACCAACATAAAGTGTTGATAAGCACAAATAACAATAGAGCTAGTATGCACAAAATAGTTTGATTCACAGGAAACTATTGAGCAAATTCAAGCAGCAAAGTCAAGCTGGAGAACTAGAAATTGGCTAAAGCTGAGTATAGACAGAAAGGAATACACCAGAAACAACTTGAAGAAAACAAGTTGGTAATGGGGTTGAAGCAGGAACTTAAATAAATGTTGAAGACTGGAGTTCTTCATACAGGTATCACAGAACTGGGTGATTGCTGGGAGAAGACGAGAGAAAGACTAAATACCCATAAAATGAAAATATAGTTCAGAGCTGAAGAGTTGGGAGGGGAGGGATTTTAAGTCATGCTAAATCTACCACTAAAGCAGCAGTTTTAAGCAACTGATTTTAGATGCCAAGAAAGGGCAGCACATGGTTAACTGTTTAACTAGTGGTTGTGTTTTTACTGCCAGGGAAGTGAAGCACTTAAAGATTTCTTGCCTCAAATTCCACAATGCCACAAGCACTACACACTTGAATTAGCAGAGATTGAATTTTCTAGTCTGTTTCAAGCAATAAAATGGTTCGGTCTAACCCCATGCTTTGGAATTGGAGAATATAATGGCTTTTAGTTTTGATGTTAACCTTCTCTTTTGCCAAAAAAATGTGAGGTTCGGTGCCTCTCATTTTATCTTCAAGGAAATGTTATAAAGTAGACAAGGCTGAAAAAGAGAACTTGCCAGATTGCCCAGTAGGTTGGGTGGAGATTCAGGCTTGGAATTTTCAAATATTTCATTGTTGTTGCTCTTTCAAGTCAGTCTGACACCTGGCAAATGCCTGGACAACTCCCTACTGTTTTCTTGGCAAGGTTTCAGAAGCGGTTTGCCATTGCCTCCTTCCTTGGGATGGGAGAGAGCAACCAGCTCAAATCACCCATCTGTTTTCATGCCTAAGGTAGAACTAGAACTCACAATCTCCCAGTTTCTAGCCTGGTACCTTAACCACTGCACTAAACCGGCTGTCATGATAACATTGAGCATTGGTTTTTTTAATAAATAAATAATTTTTATTTTTAAAAACAAACATACACATACAAAACATAAAAACATAAAACCATCTTCCATTTTATATACATACAGTGTGTCAGTTGGTTGCGAATCTTTTGTAGTAATTTACTCACAATTTATATCAGTTTTCACATTGTCGAACTGACATATGCTTATATATTTATCAGTTATTAAACATCTATTACTAAACTATTTATTCCATCATTTTATACGAAATGTTCCAAGTTTTATCTTAAAATTTATGTTAAATTTTCAACCAGTGGTTATATATGTCTCTATTATGTTTTATATCAATCTATTAAATTTCTGTCATAAAATTATCTAGTCTATTACATTACCATGACTTTTTTAAAAAAACAAATTTTATTAATTTTTAAAGACAATACACAAACAAACAAAACATAGAATATAAGAACACAAAACATCTTTTCTGAAAACTGCTTATTATCATGACTTTTTATGAACATTGAGCATTGTTGACATTGGCTATCATGAGAAATTTTTTTGGATTTCAGCAGATAAATTTAAATGTAAATGTGTCAAAGGTCTTAGCCCAGCACCCCCAACCTCAGCACTCCAGAAAAGGGACTTCAACTAGCAGAATAATCCACAGCTGGGAATATGCAACTACTGGTAGTCCTCAACTTAGGATCACAATTCATCCCAAATTTCTGCTGCTAAGTGAAACATTTCTTCATTTTATGACCTTTCTTGCTATGGTTGTTAAGTGAATCACTGCACTTGTTAAATTAGTAACACAGTTGTTAAGTGAACAGTTATTAAGTTTAGTGTTGTTAAGTGAATCTGGCTTCTCCATTGACTTTGCTTGTGAGAAGGTCGCAAAAGGTGATTGCATGACTCTGGGACATTGCAGCCGTCATAAATATGAGTGTTGCCAAGCACCCAAATTTTGATCACATGACCATGGGGATGCTGCAATGGATGTAAGTGTGAAAATGGTCATAACTCACTTTTTTCAACGATGTTGTAACTCACTAAATGAACAGTCACTAAATGAACTGTTGTATGTTGAGGATGACCTGAACTACTCTTGGGATTTGGCAAGCATAGGATGTTTTCAATCTACCACTGCTACATGCAGGACTCAGTGTAGCAGAAGCAGAAGGTGGAATTAGAGGCAGTAACCCAACCATTGGTGTATTGGATGTAAACAACTAAGATGACATGGGACTGGCATTCCACCCCTCCTCAGTGTCACCCCCCTCAATTGTTTCCTGCTAAAGTTCCTCTCTTGGCAGTATCTTGTGCCTCACAAACCAACGTAGATGGAGGAAGCTGTACTCTATGCCAGGGGGGCTGGCTTGTCCCTATGTGCCTGACTGTGGAAGGCTCAGCCTGGCACTGGAATGTACTGGTACCTCTCCAAGAAGCCAGGCAGGGATCTCGTCTTACAAGGGTCGACTTCTGGGCCCACATCCAAGAAACCTGAAGGGGGAGAGCGAGGGCGGGGGGGGGGGGACAAAACTATAGGTCTTGTACTTCTACATTCTGCTTAAAAGAAAGGGAAGCCAGTCAGCCAGGTTTTCTCCTCCTGGCCCAGATTCCTAGCATTTGAGTTTCTTCCAGAGAAATACTTCTAATCCAACTCCCCATCCTGGGGAACAGGATGTTTTGAGCAGAAGGATGTTTGGTAGAAAAGAAACAGTCACCTGAATTATGGCATGATTGGATCAGGTTCTTCCTTGTATATTTCTATTAATTTTGGTAGATTGGCTTTTTTTCTCTTTGTCAATACAGTGGAGGAGGAAAAGGATCAAACTTTACAGGTAGCCCTTGGGGCAAAACTGACTTAGCTTAGCAACAGAAAATTTAGGTTCAATTGTGGCTGTAACTGATGATTCACTTACAGAACCTAAACTTTCTCTTGCTAAGCAAGGCAGCTGTTAGGTGAGTTTTGCCCCATTTTACAACTTTTTTGCTATGATTATTACATGAATCACTGCAATTGCTAAGTGAATCATGCAGTTGTCAAGCAGATCTAGTCTCCCTCATTGACTTTGCTTGTTGGAAGCCATTTGGGAATGCTACAAGTGGTGATCACGTGATCCCAGGACAGTGCAACTGTCATGGATGCATTCCAGTTGCCAAGTGCCTGAATTATAACCAGGTGACCATGGGGATAAGAGGTGGTATTCAGCAGGTTCTGACTAGTTCTGGAGAACCGGTAGTGAAAATTTTGAATAGTTCAGAGAACCAGTAAATACCACCTCTGACTGGCCTCACCCCCATCTATTCTCTGCCTCCCATTGAGTCTCAGCTGATCGGCTGGGTCTTCTTGTGTTTCCCTGCACAGGAGAACGGAGCTGGAAAGCAGGTTAGTGGGATGGGGGGGGGGAATGGAGATTTTGCAGTATCCTTCCCCTGCCATGCCCACCAAGCCACACCATGCCCACTAAGTCATGCCTACAGAACCAGTAGTAGAAAAATTTTAATCCCACCCCTGATGGGGATGCCGTAATGGTCACATGTTGAAAAACAGTCATAAGTCACTTTTTTCAATGCCAATTATGACTTTGAACGGTCACTAAATAAATGGTTATAAGTCAAGGACTTCCCATACTTATTTATTTCAGGAACCATAACCTGATTTGCTGTTTGTTTGATGCTAAGTCCTCACTTACAAAGAAAAAGAAAAAGATGACGTGGAAGGCTGAGGAATTCTGGGAATTGAAGTCCACACATCTCAAAACTGCTGAAGCTGAGAAACACTGTTTTAAGGGATAAGTCTTATCTCTCAGTCCTAACAATGGAAGCTGAAGAAAAAAATTGGTCCAGATCAGAAGTGCTATTCAGAAGGTTCTGACCAATTCTGGAGAACCAGTAGCGGAAATTTTGAGTAGTCTGGAGAACTGGCAAATACCATCTCTGACTGGAGATTTTACAGTATCCTTTCCCTGTCAGGCCCACCAAGCCACGCCCACAGAACCAGTAGTAAAAATTTTTGAATCCTACCACTGGTCTTGATTTGTGGGAAATGCAAATGTTCCTATAATTTACCACTCTCACTCCAGCATATGAGAAGATTTAGCTCATATTATATTTAGGTTCTCATGTTGTGTACTCTATAAACCAACTTGTTTGGTTTGGTTTTAGGGCATATGAACCAGCTTTATGTTAGTCATCCAACCAGGATTAAACAAACCACGGTGAAGGGTGGTGGAAAACCTGGCCACTCCTTTTAAAGGAAACGTTGCATTCTTTTATGCTCATTTAATTTCAGATTCTAGATTTAAATCATTCTTCTATGAAGAACACAGGAACTGAATTTTCTCTCCATGGGAAAAGCTATAGCTGGATTATCTTCCCTCTGCCACATATCAAGAAAATCCCTGGAATTCCCCATGAGTGTGATACAAAAGAATAGGTGTCATTGATGGTTATTCCCTGGCTGTTGAATGTATAAGAAAGCCAGGTAGAGACCAAGAGGCTTTGTGCCCCTTGGATATCTGTGGAAGGGGGAAGAGGTCAGTAATCATCTACAGGCAGTCCTTGCTTAGTGATTGGTTGCTTAGCAACCATTCAAAATTACAATGGATCTTGCCAAAAGCTACTTAGGTCCAGTTCTGGAGTTCTATGACTGCATTATCCCAGTCTCATGAATTTCTGTGAGCACTCAGCAACCAGTTCATCTCTCCACAATCACTTGTCCATGATTTATAACATTTTTTTTGCCAGTTTCTGGCCTTTTCAGCCAGTTTTCAACAAAAAAAAACTCTCAAAAAACAAAGGGAATAGAATGATTCACTTAATGATTGTTACAAAAAAAAGTCATAAAATGGTATTTGGTCATGTGGGTGGCTTGACTTACGACTGTCATGAGTTACAATGGAAATCCCTGACTCCATTACATCTGTAACTTGCAGAGTATCTTTATGAAAATAGGAAATGGCAAGATAAATGCTTTGATCTTAATTGCTGTGCCTTAGAACCAGCTTCAAATCTGAGCAAAATGCCTCTTGGTGAGTTCTTTCCTCTGTTAACCTGTGCTAGCAATGTGGCAAGCAGCAGTTGTGGTCTACACAGTGCCCTGTGGTTCTTTGGTAAGTACCTATGCACGCACACATATATATACTCAATTGCAATTTTCTATAATCATTTAATAATTAATTATATAACATAATTATATAATTCTATAATAACTCTCTTTTCAGAATTGTGGGGAACTTAAAGAGATGGCAAAGAAAGTGAAACTCCTATGTAAATATTAATGGCCAATCTTGTTGAAGGGTCACTGACAGCTATTCCAGTTATTATTTATGGTATATCATACATGGACTTGCAGCATATATTAACATTTCACCTAGATTAGTAAAATATAATAAATTATAAATTTTTAAAAGATTTATGTTCAAATATTAATGTCTGGGCCAGAGGTCACTAAACTTTGCATCTTTAAGACTTGTGGACTTCAACTCCCATAATTCTCCAGCCAGCTGGGAGTTGAAGTCCTTAAGTCTTAAAGTTGCCAAGTTGGGGAACCCCTGGTCTAGGGCTAGGCCATCTAACCATTGAAACACATCATTATTTATATTAAAAACAATCAATCAGAATACAGCTGGAAGGGACCTTGGAGATCTTCTAGTTCAACCCATTGCTTAAGCAGGAGACCCTATACCATTTCAGACGAGTGACTGTCCCATCTCTTCTTTAAAACCTACAGTGATGAAGTATCCAGAACGGCAAGCTGTTCCACTTATTAATTGTTTTCACTGTTAGGAAATTTCTCCCTAATTCCACGTTGCTTCTCTCCTTGATTATTTTCCATCCATTATTTCTCGTCCTGCCCTCTGGTACTTTGGAAAATAAATTGACCCCCTACTTTTCTTTGTGGCAGCCTCTCAAATACTGGAATACTGCTATCATGTCCCCCCTAGTTCTTCTATTCTCTAAACTAGCCAAACCCAAATCGTGCAATCGTTCTTCGTATGCTTTAATCTCCAGGCCTTTAATAATCTCTTTGCACTTTTTCCAAAGCCTCAATATCTTTTTCGTAATGTGGTGACCAAAACTGGATACAGTATTCCAAGTGTGGCCTTACTAAGGCTTTGCAATCAGGTACTGGACCTGTATATGCCCTCAACTTATAGCAGGTCATAATGTGATCAAGTTTGACATAGGACTCTGCAGTCACACTGAGGGGAGGATACTATGCCCCATTTATATACAGAGTTCCAGCAGGCACTATGTGAGGTACAAATCCTATTCAGGATTATCCATTGCTGGTATAGTAGTTCAAAGCCTGTCACCTTTTTTGTGGGGTCATTTATAAGTCTTCCTATGTCTGTTATTGGGCAGGTGTTGTGCAAGTGCCAGTGGGGACTTCCTGATCTGATTTATTCCAGTATGGTTATGCTGATGCCATCCATGACTTATTGAGGTGCTCTTCTGAAGAACCAACTGGGAACATTACACACTTCACATTGTATATCTTTTGCCTGTATTTTACACCTTGAACACAAATGTAATTTAATCTGGAGCTCAGCTTCAAAAGTTTGATATTTGATCAGCTCTACCACCCTTTTCCTTTGATAATAGGGCTTTGCCTGAAATATGCAAAGAATCAAAAGGAATGAAGTGTGCCTAAGTATGCTTGAAATTATACCTGAATTTTCCCCCAAACTACCAGCCTCACCTTCTCTCTGTGGAGTGCAATATGTCTGTCTCCCTTTGCACCTGGAACCTTAGTCCCCCAAAGCACGTGCTGGGAAGAAATCCATTAGTTTTCAGGTACCAAGATTCTCCAGGTTCCTGCTCTGTACTTTTCCTCCTATATGCCAATCAACAAGTATAATATCTCTCCATTTGCATGCTCTGGTTTGGATAAATTGATGGCATATTTTTCTACACCACAGAGTACAATCAATGGTCTTGGCAATTTGATATCCTCTCATTATGGTGCTTAATTTGAGGCTTGTTGCATTCTCTCTCTCCGTCGTGATCAAGGAGCATTTTTCTCCTTTTTAAAATACATTCAACTTGGCTGAAAAGAAAGTGCTTCTGAGTATGTCCAGACTGCATTCAATTCTACTGAACAGTTTCAACAGATTCAGGATTAAGAGTAGAACCAGTTTCAAAACCAGACCAAACTCCTGTATCTTTGTTGTTCTTTAAACAATTAAATGATTTTTACTTCCGATTCAATTGTGCAATTGCATTAGCCTTACTGTACATCCCTGTTTTGATTTGAAATATTTGAGGTTGAAACCGTAGAAGAGCTTAATTGTAGATCCACTATAAATACTCAAGATCAGGAACTACTAAGTCAAAAAAAAATTGCCATGAAATATTATTGTATTCTTAATATTCAGCATCAATTATGTGCAAAATGAAATACTGGGGGAAACACTTAACATTGGATGGCACCCTGCATGCCCATGACATACATAGACCAAATATAGTCTTAAGGGCGTGCATTTGCCCAAAATGTCAGACTTGGCTAAGTTTAATCTTGTTTTATTTTGTTCTGTTGTGGCTGTCTTGTGCAGACTGGTCCATTTGATTCAGTGTCCTGTATCACTCTTAAATATGAGCTAACGTAAGTAAGCAAAATTAAGTGTATTCTGCAAAGCCTGCCCTCCATCTTATGACAGACTTTTCCATTGATACCAAATCCTTTATTCCCCTTCCCTTCTTCAAAAAAAGTCAGGCACAATTAGGTTACAATTTTGTTTAATTAATCTGAATAATATAATAATATGGTGGTTGTTGGTTAACACTTACACAGAACCCATGAAAAGGATCCCCATGATGTCTTCCAGCTTAAGATAATTGCCTTATTTGAGAACATCTTTGAAAAAAACAAAACACATAAAGCAAAACTAGAGAGAAATAAGGATCTTTTTCCAAGAAAAGTCCAACAGATTTGCAAGGCAGAATATCTCTGTAAAAGGAATGGAGCTTAATGCATTTGTTCAAAGCCCTATTTCTTTTTGATGAATTTTTTTCTATCCAGGTCTGAAGCAGGTGGTTGTAATAGGTAAAGATCAATGGTCAGGGAGGAAACAGACCCCTTTGTTTACCCAAGCCCCTGAGAATAGCCAAATCCTCCACTAATTATTAACCAAAGAGCAAATAGCGTCAGTCCAAAGCAATTTTAGGGTCAGGGTTCTTTCCCACCCACCCCCATCTGTTCAAAACAACTTTTTTTTACTAAATCCAAACTAACTTTTTTGCTCCCAACTTCAATCTTCTTTTTCCTGCATCATCTTTGCAGGAAATTTTGGTCTTTGTCCAACATTTACATCTTTCATGAATCATTCGTTATTTATGCAGGTTTGGGTTGGTTATCTTTTGTCTTCCCAAGTCTTCATGCATTCATTAAGTCTCCGATTCTTTCAGCCAGACGTGCATTCATTCCTCTTGTGTTTCAGAATTAAATTCACCATTTTTCTTCAACTGTCTCTCTTTATTCTCTAAATACAGATTTTGACTAAAAAAAATGGCTTTTGTATCAGAGTAGCCAAAAGAGTTTATACAACAGCCAATTCTTAGTGCCATTTTTACTCCTCTCATTATTTAATTCATCTGCTTCTTGGTCTATTCTCATAGCCTCATGCTCTTTGTACATCTGCCTACACAGACCCAGAGCTATATGTATTTATTTATTTGTGTATTTAAAAGGAAGACATCCAAGTGACTTTGAGCAACTTACATTTTAAAAAATAAGAAAACCATATAACAAGGGAAAAAATATGTACATTCAAGGGAAAAAATATATTAAGAAAACAACTGTCAAAGGATCTACATCCACCTTACCTCAAAGTCTTCAAAATATTTTGGAATCAGAGCCTTAGGGCAGGGGTGTCAAGCTCAATTTCACTGAGGGCCACATCAGACCTTGGGGCCATGACCAGGGTGGGTGTGGTCTGCTTGACATCACTCATGTTGGAGGTCGCCTGTGGTGGCCCGAGCATTCTGGCAGGGAAAATAGGCTCTCAGGCTCCGTTTTCGGCTATGATGCCCCCTTGCAACTTTCTGTCAGCAAAAATGGAGCTCAGGAGGGCTGCCCTTGGTCCTTGTGAACTCTGTTTTCAGCTGTGACAGCCTCCTGCAACCCTCTGTCAGCAAAAATGGAGCTCGGGAGATCTGCATGCAGCCCTCCCGATCTCCATTTTTGGCTGCAATGGCCTCCTGCAACCCTCTGCCAGTGAAAATTGAGCTCGGGAGGGCTGTGAGCACTGTTTTCATTGGTAGAATCACCATGGGCCAGTTCTTTGCTGATTCCAGGATGGCTCTGAGGGCCACATCTAAGAACTCCATGGGCCGATCCAGCTCCCAGGCTTGAGTTTGACACCCCTCCCTCAGAGATTTCTGGATGGGATGCTGTTCCAGAGGATAGGTATTGCAATAGAGAAGATATATCGTATTTTTCAGACTATAAAACACATTCCCCCCCCCAAAAAAAGTGGGTAGAAATGTCTGTCCATCTTATTGAGAAAATACAGCCCATCATTGGCCTCCCAAAGCCTCTGTGTGTCCTGGTTTTTCCCTCCCCAGCATCCAGAAGCACTCTGGAGACCAAAATCTGGGGCATTTTTGGCCTCCCAAAACCTCCGTGGGCTCCATTTTTGCCCTCCCTGGTATCCAGAAGCATTCTGCAGGCCAAAAATGGGCCTGCATTTGGCCTCCGGAGACTTCCGGAGGTTCCATTTTTGCCCTCCCTGGTGTCCAGAAGCACTCTGCAGAAAAAACGAGCCCGCAGGTCCCAGAGGGCAAAAACAAGACCCATGGAAGCCTCCAGAGGCAAAAAATGGGCCCATTTTTTTTGCCTGCAGAGTGCTTCTGGATGCCGAGGAGGGCAAAAATGGGCCGTGCCGAGGCAAAAAAAATACTTTTTCTTGTTTTCCTCCTCTAAACCAAGGTGCGTCTTATGGTCTGGTGCGTCTTATAGTCCCAAAAATATGGTACTTCTTAGGTTTCCACACTGCTTAATTAAATTGGAAATATATCCTCTCTGCCTAATCTTACCAGGTAGATAAAAATTATCAGAACAGGCAATTCATCAAATAACTAGAGTAATGAAAGCCTTTATAGGTAATAATCAGCATTACACCTAGAATTATACCTAGAAACAGACTGGGAACCAGTGCAGCTCACGTAACAACAATGATAAATGAGTAAATCATAGCATGAACATCACTACCTGCACTGCTGCATTCTGTAACAGTTGTAACTTTCAAGTGGTCTTCAAAGGCAGAGTGGTGTGCTTTGTATTGGAATAGACAGTTCATGGGCTGTCTAAGGAATAGGTGAACATCTAAAGGGCTTTCCAATCTAGGTATAGCAGAAATTTGTTCAACAGATGAATCTGTGCACAAAGACCCTCCTGGCCACAGCTTGCTACCTCTCTTTGAATAAGAGCTATGGATCCAGGATGATCCTCAAGTTGTCTATAGTCTAAAGTGGGGAAAGACTATCTCATATAAAACTAAAGATGGAAAGTCCCTAGATCAAGAGTGTGTGTGTGTGGGGGGGGGGAATATATATAAGACATTTGGTCTTGTCAGGATTTGTTCATCCCCATTGAGACCTGAACAACCACTGTAACAGGACATTGACAGCATCATCTGAAGGGTCTGGGATCAAGATGAGTATCATCTGATACTGATGATACTGACCTCATGTTACTATTTCAGGTAGTTGCTGAACAAGTGGGGAAAAGCATCAAGCTCTGACACACTTTAGAAACAAGGAGCTCTGGATGCAACATCCCCTTCACAAACACTGACTGGAGCTGACCACTGGGAAAGAGGATAACCACTATAAAATCATGCTTCCCATCCCCAAACCCTGCAGCTGGTCCAGGAGGATACTGCAATCATTGGTATTGAAAAGTACTGAGAGATCAAGAGAACTTCTCTCATCCCAGCTTCCCCAAAAATCATCAGCAAGCACCACCAATCCCATCTCTTCTGTATATTGTTCTGTATTGTACTCTACTCTACTGTATTATACTATACAGCCTGAAACCTAACTTAAATGGATCTAAATAATCTCTTTCCTTCAAGATCCTCTGTTGCAGTTCCTAATCACTTTTCATTATGGAACATTCTATTCAAAAGTTAACTGGTTGGAAATTTAACTCATACTTCATCGTTCCTGATAGGCCCCCTTATGAGGACATCCAGCTGATTTAGAAGCCCAAGGCATACCTTGTGTCTCACAGTGCAGTCTTCCAAGAGAAGGAACAGCCTGAACTCTTTAAAGGGACAATAGGAAAAAGGAGAAGACCACTACTTTGGCCAGGGATAGCAGCAGTACTTGATTCTCCAGATGGCAAAGCCATAGTTACCATGGTGTTTCTATTCTTCTTCATCTACTTCTTTATTTCTCACCTCCACAAACATGTTATGCACTGTTAACTTATCCCTATACTTATCCTAAACCTGCCCTTGTTTGTTCAGCTTCCCTACTTGTTCCTGCATTTCCCTTGAGTTTGCTGATGTATTCATCTCATTTAAAAAGATATGTTCATTCTCTCACATATCCCTTTATTCGTTCATATTTTCTCAGTCACTCATATCACTCATTATACTTGTATACCCACACATACACACACATATATATACATGCACCAACATGCCAGAATTGCCAGATATCATCGCTGAACCCAAACTGATGAGGTTGTCCTATCTTCTTGTTCCAGAAGTCCTTGGGGCAATAATGCCTATCCTAGTTTGGGTCTTGCAGTATCTGACGAATTTCATCACTACCTCACCACTATGACTTCTCATACATAATCCCGCTTGTCAATCGTACTGCCTGGTGGAGCAGTAGATCTGGCTGGAATAGAATATGCAATACGGCCTGGGTAACGGTTGTCCCGTGGTGGGCAGGAGCAGCACAGGAGTGATCCTCCAAGGAGTAGTAAGGCAGAAGCTGCCCAACCAATATATAGAGCAGCCCCCAATTCCCTTTTGAGAGGTTCAGCCACAATTGGATTGTAAAAGTCACGGATGATGGAGTTGGCAGACCAGCAGACAGGAATAAGAGCGAGAAGTCCTGAGACGATAAAGAAGGCACCTGAGGTAATAACAATACGTGCCTTGGCACCTTCTTCCTCAACGCAGTTGGTACATTTGGCTCCAACAATACTCACCAACAATGCCAGGACAGCAAGCACGACAGAGATAACCATGAGGGCCCGGGCAGCTTGGATATCTTGAGGCAGGGCTAGCAGGGAATCATAGATCTTGCACTGCATCTGCCCAGTACTCTGTACAACACAATTCATCCACAGTCCCTCCCAGATTATCTGCGCCACAACAATGTTATTTCCGATGAATGCTGAAACCTTCCACATGGGCAAGGCACATGAAAGGATAGTCCCCAACCAGCCAAAGATACACAGGCCCATTGCCATGATCTCTAGCCCTGCAGATGCCATTATGGATATCCTTCACCTCGGCTATAAAATGCACACCTCGTTTTTTTTTCTTTCTTCTGCTGCCCTCCAGGAGGGCCAAAGGTGGTGGTTTATGGGCAGCTATACCAAAAGACAAGTTGTTCTGGGTAGAAATCAATGAAGATACGGATTCAAAAAAATGCACCCTCTAAATGGTGGTACACAACTTCAGAAGTCTATGTTTTTGCCCTGAAAGCAAACTCCTAATAAATAAATCCTAAAAGAATATTGCACTGAATGGCTGTCCACGACAAAGAAACCTATGGAGCTTTCCGGCAAAATTAAGTCTCTCTAGTAGATTAGTGAGCAGAACTGTTACAGAAGAGGTCTTCTTAGGTTACCTGCATATGGAAAGCAGCCTTGAAGATGGCAATCTATAGCTTCCGAGAGTCTGTTTTGATGTAGGGTCATCCAGAAATAACTGTCTGTGAGGTGTCACTTTAGGAGCTAGGTTGGAAAGGGTAGACCAAAGTCTGAAACGTGAAGACCCCCTAAAGGGGAAATAAGGATAAATCCAGTGCTATCTTTTCTCTGTAGCTCCGACAACCTGCTTGTTATTGCATTGTTCTCCTTCACAGGTACCTGTTGTCTAAAAGGATCCCAAGGGAGCCTGAGCTTAGGGACAATGAGGGGCGGGTTATATGAACCTCCAACAGGTGGCTGGGAGGGGCATCAGATCAATCTGAGAAGGACATTGGGGGATCCATGGTAACCAAGGCCTGGGTGGTGGTGTTATGGAGAGAGTTTGAATATTTCTTTATTTTCTGCTGGCTAGTTGGGAAGCTGCCCATTCCAGAGGAGAAAGAAGGGGGAGAGGAAGAGGCCGAGAAAAACAAGCAAGGGTGGAAAGGGAGAGAGGGAGGAGGAAAGACAGAGCGATATAGAGGGAGTTATTGTGGTCAAATTCTTCTTGAAGATTATTTTTTAAAGAATTGAAACTATTAGATATTCATTATACCAACCAGGCATAACGCCAGAGTTACATAAAAGTGTCACATCTACTATATAAATTACCTGAAAGCTTTCACAAGGGTCCCCATGCATGCATGCGCACACAACCCCCACACAAACATCCTGTAATTTTCATTACACAAATGCAACTCTCTCTAATAAATGCATAATTACAGAAGCTTTTGTGAAGTTCATTTCATAAGGTAAAATATTATTCTGAGTTGCATTGAAAGAAAGGACAGTACCACTATTGTTAACAAAACGTTTGTTGGGATGTCAGCATAATCTGACATTAATATTCTACTTTAATGTGCATATTATTATTAAAAACTCCCACAATCTACTCCTAATTCAAACCAGAAGACAGAATTAATTGTTCTGATTATATATATTTTAGTGGATTCAGTCCTGTTAACTGCTTGAGTTTGAGTCACTTTTGGTTCAGCGCTTTGGGAGAGCTCAGTGAATTTTTGTTAACTTAATAAATTTTATGTGATAATCCAGTCATTGGGACTTGACTTACTGATGTGCCTATTCATATTGTGATTAGGGATATTTTAACCCTCAAGCCCAGTTAAAGGGTTGCCATTTTAGAATTGCAATTGATCTAAATCCTGTTTTGGCACAATGTTTCTCAACTTTACCCATTTTAGTCAGTTGAGAATTCTGTGAATTGTGAAGTTCAAGTGTGCATGTGTGTGAAAGAGAAGGAAGATGGAACAAGTATCTATTTTAACTGCTTCTTCCTAGCCTCAGGATGTAAAGCTAAGACACTAGACTGGTCTCAAAATGATGTCACTCCACCCATATAATCTCTGTTGCTTCTGCCTTTTTTTTTCCTTCCCCAGAAATACCCAGAGAGCAAAAAGACGGCCATCAATAGGATAAATGGAGATTAAATTATATGTATACTTTCCTATTACTCCTAGGTAGTAATAGTCAGCAGTGCAGCCATTAGCTGTTAGATTCCCCTCCCTAAATTGACTAGAACAGAAATTAACTTAAAAGACAATTCCCACATGTCAACCCCTTTCTTTTCTTTGGCTTGATATTGTATCCCTACTAAGGGGCTCCCCTGGTTCTTTACTCTTCTATCTGTGCTGGGAAAACAAGTGTTAATTACTTTCCTTTTTGTAGGTAGGTCTCTCAGGACATGTAGACTTTAATCCACATCTCCTTCTGTTGACTTCCTCTCATACATGACACTTTTCTATCCAGTGAATCTATTGGTTAAAAAAAAGCAGAGTAGACCACCATTTTTCTATTCTTCCTGTCTCTTGGACTTTAAGAAACTGGCAATGTTCTTGGGCTTCAGCTACAAGAAACTGGCAATATATTTTTCAAATAAAAATCCCAATAGCAGCTTTTCCAACCAACCAATTTAATGGAAAGGCACTAACTTTCAAGAGCTGCAACTCATTTTATCAGATGCATTGAGCATTAGATTGATGTAAGATTTAAATTGGGATAAGACATGGGGGAGGGGTGGAAGTGAGGGGACAACAGGTTAGCTATGTAGATGCAGTTTATTTGTGAGACAGAACACACATCTTATCAACCAACACTTATAATGTGTTAAAAAACGCTTTGTGTTTGTTGAAATCTTCTGAGATTGTCTCAAGCCTTTGAGTTAGCAGTCTTTTGCTGACATGCTGTTGGTCTCTCCCCCCTCTCCCCCAAGATGATCATTGTAAGGTCTGTCACAGAGGTTGAAAAGCTGTGATATTACTTTTTCCTTGTTTTGAACTCCTGATGTCAAATTTGTATCCATTCATTCTTTTGCAAAGTGTGTCCCATTTGTTTTACATAGAATCTGGAAGATCAGAATGGGCAAGCAATGGTAATATATATCACATTAAAAGAAAAGCACGTCAAGGCACTTCTCAATTTATGTATGTGTTGGAACCTGCTGTTGATATTGATATGGGGACAAAGTAGACATCTGGGTCTGTGGCAAATTCCAATTTCCATATTAGCACCCTCATTCTTGTTTGCATCACTATTTGTTGTTCTTTGTGAGAATCTGCTTCAGACTGGATGGTTGTCTGAATGCCATCTGGTGCCTGAAAAAGTGCAGTGTCATTGTCTAATATGGATTGTAGCTTATTAATGATGCATTTGAATATTTTCAGCGGTGAGCTGTAAGAACCTGTAGTAGTCTGGCAGAATTCTTGTCCATTTCATCTTGTTAAAACCCACTATTTAATCAATGAATCTGGCAAGGGAGAGAGGAAAGGATTGCTAGTGAATGTTAAAAAAAAAAAGTTTCTGCATTTCACTGATCAAAATCCTTTCAGAAGAGAGCAGAGTCTAGCAGGCCAGGACATGATGGCTAAAGAAAACAACAACCAGTGACCAGAGGGAGTGGCTATCCTTGCCACAGCCAGCACACAGTAGTAGATCGAGAGGGAAAAAATGAAGCAAAATGCAGCAGGCAACATGGGAAGTGCCACCTATCTTGGAACAAGCAGATAAAACTTTTCATATGTAGCAAAAAGAGTTGACAGAGGTTGCCTCCCCAGTAGGTTGTGGGGGTGGGTTGTGGGGAAAACAGGATGGCACCAAGCACTCCTGTCCTTTCAGGGGTGACTAGTCAACCCTAATTCTCAATCTCACTGAACACAAAGAGTTAATTTCTGAGTTAAGCATATACCAGACTGTGTGGTATGTAAACTGTCACATCCCTGGATATGCCTCTTAAGGCAAGTCTAAGACAGTCAAATAAAGTAATTGGCTAGTCTAACAGGAGTTTTCTATCTCCAGTTGAAAATGAGGTATGTTGCCCAAGACTGATAAGGCACTGAGCACACATAACTCTGAAAAGAATTGATAAGGTGGCAACCGCAGTTGATAAAGAAGGAGATTATTGTTTGCCAGGCATAGCTATAAAAGGAGTTGCCTCCTAACCCCTGGATGGCCTTTCTTTTTCCTTGCAGAACAAGTGAAAAAAAAATGGGGCTCCCTCCAGTTAACCCCAGTACTTGCATGTACTATTCAAAGCAGCATCTGGATTTTGCACTGGAAAATTCAAGAGCTATCAAAGTAACAGAGGAAATCTCAATGGGAAAAAAAGTTCAGTATTTCAAGCATGAAAGCAATAAATATTTTTGTAAAATTTTAACACCTAAAATCCTTATTATTATCATCCTCATTATTATTCTTATCTGTATTCTCTTTGTTCACTAAATTTGAGATGATATACTTGGCTCAATTATTCCAATAATCACTCATTACCACCCTGTGAGATAGCTGACTGGAGAAAGTGACAATCTGAAGTCTTTTGTGCACTTGATGGGATTTTAATTTTGACTTGCCTTCCAAAGCTGACCATTGCAGTATAGCCTTCACAATTTGCTAACTCCCAAAATCCCATATTGGCTGGAAGATTATAGGACAGAGTTATCCAACATTACATCTGGGTAGCACCAAATTACAGAAGTATTCTAAGCATAAATTACTATTGAAAATATCTTGCTCTCTCATTATTCACAGCAGCAAGCTATTCTGCATTTCTACTGCAAAGTTTTAGAGCACTAGCAAAATATTGATTACCTGATTGTCTGGTACTCTCTCTCTCACTAATAAATCCTCTTTTCATCTTGTCTTACAATTTGAAGATGCCCAATCGAAATGCCATTTATCAGAGCTACTAAAATTATAATCCACTGGAACATCTGGATCAGGGCTTTCTCACCTGCTACTTGTAGTAGGAGAAAAACTGTCATTCCTGGCAATGGAATATTGTAGTTTTTTTTCCAAAGCAGTAGCAGTCTTCCATTAGGCTAGGGTCAAGGGATAAAAAATATCTGTGCTTTCTCTATTAAGGTTTAAACATGAGTGACTTGTCATCACTATTCAGATGCTTATTTTCTCAGTTAAAAAAAAACCAGTGCTTTCACCTTAAGCCTATTGGGAGCTATTAAATACATTCTGCAAATGCACATAGGCAGTACAGTGCTGCGTAATACATTGGATTTTATCTCAAAAGGTGTTTTGGAGCGTGTAAGAAAAAATATCTAGATTTTTGGAGATAACACCAAAAGTGCTCTAGTGCTGAATAGCAGTTGCTGGTCAAGGAGAAACAGCAAGAGATTATTGCTGTTTTGATATTCTTCAGGAAGTACCCAGCTGAGCATGATGTGATGTAGCAGACTAGATGGCTTGCCAGTTTAACCTATGAGAGCTGTTTTATATATATATAGAATAGAGGACATGCTCTATGATCTGCTAATCCAGTTATATAGGATTCAATCTTAGAGCTCCTTCCCTAGTGTGAAGAAAATGTCATTTTTTTATATAGTTTAACTGGAGTTGGCATTTTCCAGTTACAACCCCTTTTTTATGGATCATGGAGCCCCCTCTTGCTGAAACTCAACAGTGCAACTTCTACCATTTTTAGATTAAAAAGTACAAAAACACCATGTAAACTAAACAGGCTTCATACAATTCAAATGAACAAAGTCCTCCAAAAATAAAAAAGCTCACAAAATTTTGCCTATTTTTATGTTATGCACGTTTTTCTTTGCAATTGACACAATTACAAACTTAAGCGAGCTAATGAAGATGCTGGACAAGATTATGCCTCTTTCAACAAATCTTATTTCTTTCTTAGCCACTGCTGATTTTCCCTTTAAACATGTTTTCAAGGCTATTTGCTTCATTTTTCAAACATTCTCAAGACATTTTGTCTTTACAGTCACAGTACTTTGCACATGTAGTCTTTCAGAATGTGCATGTATTATAGCACTTCATCTTCACAAAAATGGCAATGCAGACTATGTTTGGATTTATATAGTATAATGAATCACAAATGAGTCATTCGCATATTAACAGCACACCTAAAATCCATCAAATAACTTTTGAGATTCAATAGTTGGGTTTATATAACATGTGCAGCTACTATGGAATAAAGTTGTTGCTGTGTTCCAAGACTAACAGCAGTCCTCCCTCCGGTCCGCCGCCAACGCGGGAGCGCCGATCGCTCCCATTGGTTGATGCCGTTTGACAGCCGGCTATAAAAGGGAGCTGTCAAACGGCATCAGCTGTCGCCGCCAGCTGGCTGTCAGATAGCCTCGGCAGCCGCGGCAACCCTTTATTCGTTAGAATAAAGTTGTTAGCCTTTAGCCTGGCTCCGTCTCCCTTTGTAACCGCCGCTCTACAACACTGGCAACGAGGGCGGGATACAGCTAAGACGACCAGGCAGGAAATCGAGCCGAAGTCACAACAAGAAAGAGCCAAAGCCGCTACGAGCTGATCGAGTCACCGCCACTGACGCTCTCCAAAGAGCGCGAAATTTAAAAGCCCTCTCAGCTGAGGAGCTGAACACCGCTGACAGGCGCAGCCAGAAATGCTTTTCTAAAAGCGAAGACTCTATTTTTCCTCAGCTGAGGAAACCAACGCTGCCACTCTAGTGGCCTCTAATCCGACATTCCCGCACTTCCAACTGGGGGAAGAAACATGGGAATCATATATGAATAGGTTTGAATGCTTTTTAAATGCCATCGAGCTAGATGAAGCCACAGATCTAAGGAAAAGCGCCTATTTTTTAAGTTTCTGTGGGGCCACAGTTTTTGACACAGCCTCTGCGCTAGTGTGCCCACGTTCTATAAAGGCTATTCCCTGGGATGAGTTAAGAGAAATCTTGTCAAATCACTACTCCCCCAGACCCTCTAGGATAGCCAGGAGACTGACTTTTAGAAGAAGAACTCAGGCTGAAGGGGAGACTGTGAGTCAGTACATGGCAGCATTGAGATCAGCTGCCATACACTGCGGTTTTAGGGACTACCTTGAGGACATGCTGCTCGATCAAACTGTGGGAGGAGTAAGGGACCTAAAACTGCAAAGGAGGTTACTGGCTAAAAAAGACTTAACCCTAGCCTCAGCTATTGAGGAAGCTCAGGCTGCTGAATTGTCAGAATTATCAGCAGCTGAAATTCAGGGGAACACCCCTAAGCAAGGGCAGGCTACAGTCCACTATGATGAGGTCTCCCAAGAAGTGGAAGAAGAACCTCTGGAGGTAAACCACCTCACGCGTCCAAGGCCCCCCCCCCAGGGCCACCTAGGAAATACAACAATCAGACAGCCAAACAGCAAACCCCTTGTATGAGCTGTGGGGGCAACCACCATAGATCAACCTGCAGATTCAGAAATGTTATCTGTCTGAACTGCCAGAAGAAAGGGCACATAGCCAGGGTTTGCCAAGCTGAGCAGGCCTCCATACAAAGACCTCAAGTTTCTGCCTCCTACCAAAGGCAAGTGGAACATTGTTACACTTGTTACCACACAAACAACACCACCTCTAGGCCTAACAAATTAAGCATTTCTCTTTTTATAGAAGGTAAGCCCTGCCGAATGGAAGTAGACACCGGGTCAACCCTCTCCATCATTTCGTGGGCCTCCCTGAAGAAGTTGCTGCCTTCGCTCTCAAAAAAGAAACTGACCAACTGCCACCTGACTCTTCGGGATTACCAGGGGAAGACCATTCCAGTCCTGGGTGTCGTGTCCGCGAAATGACGCCAGGAGTCGGTGACTTAGTGCAAAGCTCTTTATTTGATTTGCTGGAACCGAACTGCCGAAAGGAAAAAAGCCCACGGCTTTTATTCCTTTCGTTGCGGCGGCCACGGCCAATGGCAGCACTTCGAATCTCCCGCATTCTGAACGGACCAATCGCGGGAGATTCTTAACGAGCCAATCGGCGCGGCTCGCCTGACCAATCGGAAAGCCCCGCGCTTTGGCCAATCAAAGCGCGGGGATTTCAAGTATGTTAATGAAGGACAGAACACCCCTCCCCTCTTGGTTCAGTCCTTACGTTGCGTAGTCATGTAGGTAGGCGGGGCTCCGTCTGGTCCTACTTGACCTGCGCAACTCAGTTGTACGCTGGATCTCGGCCGGTTCGGTCGGGATCTTCGTTGCTCCTGCTGCTGCTGTGGGAACCGGCTGGTCGATCGGGCCGGTCCTTTCTCCGTAGCTCCCTCCTGGGCCTTCTGGGTTGGTTGAGCTACGGGTTTCGCCGCTTCCGCTCGGTCTTTCCGGGTCGGTCGAGCTGGCTTGGCTGTTCTTTTCTGACG
The DNA here is from genome assembly GCA_033807585.1 of Hydrophis major. Taxonomy (NCBI): domain Eukaryota; kingdom Metazoa; phylum Chordata; class Lepidosauria; order Squamata; family Elapidae; genus Hydrophis; species Hydrophis major. The sequence goes on along the minus strand of CM066343.1, from coordinate 30,891,593 downwards.
AGGGGTCGTGATGGCTGCGTTCCGGTGAGTACCGCTGGTTTATTTTTCCTTGGATTCGGTCCCCTGGGTATTCCCTCCCCCCTTGGCTTGCATTACGGGGGTTGGGTTCGCTTGCGGTCCGCGACCTAAGTTGGTCGATGTGGCGTTTCCACGCTCGTCCGTCTGCTGTTTGTAGCCGGTACGAGTGTGGGCCTGTTGTTTGGGTGATGACGGCTGGGATCCATAGAGGGTCTCCCGTCAGATTTTTTGCATATACGGGGTCCCCGGGTGCGAACGTTCGGTTTTTGGTGCTTGAGTCTGGGGGCCTCTCCGGGTTATACGTAGGGTGTAACCTGTCGAGTGGGGACCTTAGCTTTCTACCCATTAGTAGTTCGGCTGGGCTTTTGTTGGTTGTGGTATTCGGGGTTATGTGTTGGGTAAAGAGTAGTCTGTTGATTTTCTCTTGGATCTCCCTGTGGTCTATTTTCCGGATGGTCTTTTTAGTGAATTGGACCATCCGTTCCGCCCTACCATTCGCCGCCGGGTGCGCCGGTGCTGTTAGTGCGTGGCGGATGCCCCTTTCCACTAGGAATTTTTCGAATTCCAGCGAGGTAAACTGGGGCCCGTTGTCGGAGACGACGACGTCTGGGAGGCCGTGTGTTGCAAAGAGTTTGCAGAGTTCTTTGGTTACGGCCTCCATGGTTGTTGTCTTCATGTTGCTTACCTCCAGCCAGTTGGAGTAAGCGTCAACTGCTATGAGGAAGGTGTGTCCATTTGTGGGCCCGGCGAAGTCTATATGGATTCTGGACCAAGGTCCCCTTGGGGTTTCCCACTCTAGGACGGGTGCTGTGGGTGGGCTGGGCCTTGTTTCCTGGCATCGTTGGCACCTAGCTACCCAGGCCTCTATTTGTTTGTCCATCCCTGGCCACCAAGCGTAACTTCTGGCCAGGGCTTTAGTCCTTACGATGCCAGGGTGCCCCTCGTGCAGCATTTCCAAAACCTTCCCCTGTAGCTTTTCCGGAATGACCACCCTGTCTCCCCATAGTATGTACCCTTTTAACAACGAGAGTTCCATTTGGCGGTTTCGAAACGTTTTGACGGACTCGTCGTTGTCCCTTTCCGGCCACCCTTTCTCCACCCAATGCAACACCCACGCCAGACGCTTGTCTTTATTAGTCTCTCGGGCAATGTCTGACGCGGTTATGGGCAGGTTGGGTAGAGTCTCTATGCTGAGGGTGGTCGTCGTGGGTGCTGGGTCGGTGTCGGGTTCCGGTAGCGGCGAGTGGCTCAAGGCGTCTGCATGGGAGATCGTCTTACCCGGTTTGTGTATGAGTTCGTAGTTGTAGGCCGCCAGGAATTCGGACCACCTTGTCATTCGGGGAGACAGAATGTTCGGGGTGGCCCGGTTCCCTGCAAGGATTCCCAGCAACGGCTTGTGGTCCGTTATGATGGTGAAGGTCCGGCCGTAGAGGTATTCGTGGAATCGTTTTATGGCGGCAACTATAGCCAGAGCCTCTTTGTCCAGTTGGCTATAGTTCCGCTCTGGTTTGGTGAGGGTCCTTGAAAAGAACGCGATGGGTGCTTCTTTTCTGTCAGGAAGGGTATGGCTGAGGACAGCGCCGATGCCGAAGGGTGATGCGTTGCATGTGACGGCCAGAGGCAGGGTCTCGTTAAATTGTATGAGGACGGCGTCGGAGGTGAGGAGGTCCTTTGTTTTTTGGAAGACGGCTTGCTCCCATTTTCCCCAAGTCCAGGTCGCCGCCTTGTCCAGGAGCCTATGCAAGGGCTCCGCCGCCGTCGCCTTTTGGGGTAGGAAAACATTGTAAAAGTTCAGTAACCCCAAGAATGCTTGTAGTTCAGTCTTTGATTTAGGGGTGGGGGCTTCTTTGATGGCCTTGATTTTTTTGCTTGTGGGGTGAATGCCGTGCCGGTCTAGGAGGTAGCCCAAGAATTCCACTCGTTCCATGCAAAGCTGGCATTTTTCCCTCTTTACTTTTAGTCCCGTCTCTTTAAATTTAGTTAGGACCTCTCTTAATCGACCTTCTAGTTCGGCTCGGTTGGGTGCCGACACTAGGACGTTGTCGAAATAAGGTACCACCCCCTTAATACCTTGCAATAGCCTCTCCATTAGGCTCTGAAATATGCCCGGTGCCACGCTGACTCCGAATTGGAGTCGGTTGCATTTGAATGCTCCCCGGTGGGTGACAATGGTTTGTGCTTCTGCCGTTTGCTCGTCGACCGGCAACTGTTGGTATGCCTGGGCGAGATCGAGCTTGGCGAAAACCTTGCCCCCTCCCAGTGAGTGCAGTAGGTGTTGCACTATTGGGACGGGGTAGGCACTTTGTTGCAGCGCGCCATTTAGGGTGGCCTTATAGTCCCACAAATTCTCACCGACCCATCGGGCTTGATCGGGGTGACTATGGGGGTCTCCCACCGGGCGTGGTCTATGGGCTGCAGTACCCCCTGTTTGACGAGCTTATCAATTTGCTCGTCTATTTTGGGTTTCAGTGCGAATGGCACCCGCCTTGGTTTCAGGCATTTGGGGGGGACGTTAGGGTCTAGGTCGAACGAGATAAGGGGCCCTCGGTACTTGCCCAGGTTTTCGTCGAAGACCTCTTGGAACTCCTGGGCTAGTTGCTGTTCCCAGCCGTCGTCGGTGATGTGGTTGACTCCCGTGAGGGCGATGTCGAGCGGGGCGAACCATTGCAGTCCCAGTAGGCTTGGGCGGTCGCGGTCGACGATCGTTAGGGGGAGTCGTTCGGTGCGCCCCTTATACGTTATGTCAAAACTTTTGGTGCCGACTACCGGGATGCGGTTTCCCTGGTAGTCCTTCACAATGAGTCTCTGGTTGTCTACGTTCCTACTTTGGAGGGTAGGCACCAACCGCTTTATCTCGTGCCATGCAATCATGGAGAGGTAGGACCCGGAGTCCACCTCCATTTTGCACGGCTGGCCCTCGATGCGTACCTCGACGTGGATTTTCCGGGCGTCGTTGGTGATGGCGTGGCCGATGGTGACCGTCTGGTGGGTCTCCACTCTCCGCCGGTTGTCGCCGCCTCACGAGAGTCGTCCGTTCCGGTCCCATCGGCTGTCCGAGTGGCGATCTCTGGTCCGGGGTGGTGTGCTCTCCCTCCTCCGGTCGCTCTGGTCCCATCGAGCCGGACTGCGGTTTTTCTTCAGGCGGCAAACCCGGGCGATGTGCCCCTTTTTGTCGCAATGCCGGCAGATGGAATCGAAAAACCGGCATTCCGACCTGGGGTGGTCGCCGCCGCAACCAGCACAGTTGGTCCTTGACTTACCACCTCTCCGGTTCCATTGGTCGCGCCCTGTCTGGAGTCGATGGATGTCGTCCTCGTCTTCGGACGTGCTGGATGCCGAGTGGAAATCGCCCTGGTGTGTTGTCGTCTCGGTTTTTGGTTCGGTCGACCTTGCCGGGTTGTTGTTTCCGCCGCGGTCCCTCGTGTCCGGTCTGCGCATGCTATCGGCGGAAGTTCGGGTTGCTTCTGTGGCTGCGGCTGCGGTGAGGGTGTCTGCTAAGCTGATGTCGCCTTTAGCCATCAGCCGGCTCTGGAGGGCGGGGTCCCACAGACCGAGCACGATTCGGTCTCTCAGGGCGTTGTTTAGGTTATCAAATTCGCAGAGCCCCCCTAGGCGCCGCAGCTCGGTGACGAAGTCGCTGACTCTCTCACCCGATCTCTGGTCCCGCCGGTAGAACTCGTTGCACCGGATCAGGATGGGTACCTCTGGAGCGTAGTGTCGCCGAAGGATGGGTTCAAGGACGTCCCCGTCCATGGCGGTCGCATCGGCGGGCTTGGCCAACGCTTTGGCCATCTGGAAGACCTCGGTCCCACAGTGGGTGAGGAAGACGGCGCGTTTCAGTGGGCCCGAGGCGTCCTTCATGCCGGTGCACTCGAGGTACATGCGGAATCGGTCGGAGAACGATTCCCAGTCCTCGGTGGCAGGGTTGAAGGGGGCGGGCGGTGCGATTTTCGCCATCTCGGTACTTCGTCTGGCTTCCGTCGGACACGTGGTTCGGTTCAGGGTCTGGATCCCATCCTCATCGCCAGTGTCGTGTCCGCGAAATGACGCCAGGAGTCGGTGACTTAGTGCAAAGCTCTTTATTTGATTTGCTGGAACCGAACTGCCGAAAGGAAAAAAGCCCGCGGCTTTTATTCCTTTCGTTGCGGCAGCCGCGGCCAATGGCAAAGCTTCGAATCTCCCGCGTTCTGAACGGACCAATCGCAGGAGATTCTTAACGAGCCAATCGGCGCAGCTCGCCTGACCAATCGGAAAGCCCCGCGCTTTGGCCAATCAAAGCGCGGGGATTTCAAGTATGTTAATGAAGGACAGAACACTGGGTAAGGGAAAATTCCTCATTCAATTCCAAAACTTTAGGGGTCACTTGCCACTGGTGGTCGTAGATGGTGCCCTTCCTAGCTTGCTAGGATTAGATTGGTTTCCTGCCCTAGGCCTCAATGTTACGGGAATTCACTCTGTGGAAAATTCTGATGTAGATGCCCTTTTTAAAGACTACTCTGATATTTTCAGTAGTGAACTAGGCTGCTATTCAGGCACCCCCATATCTTTTGATGTGGATCCACAAGCCACCCCAATTCGTTTGAAATCTTGGAGGGTACCTTTCGCCATTAGGCCTAAGTTAGATGCTGAATTAGATAAACTTATCAAACAGGGGGTGCTAGAACAGGTAGACTTCGCCAAGTGGGAAACCCCCATAGTCACCCCTTTAAAAAAAGATGGCAGCATGAGAATTTGCGCTGACTATAAGACGTCCCTCAACCGTTTCCTACAAATTAGCGCATACCCAGTACCTGTAATCCAACACCTGCTCCACTCTTTTGAGCCAGGCATAATTTTTGCAAAGTTAGACATGTCCCAGGCATACCAGCAATTTCCCGTTGACCAACACACTGCTGACCTACAAACTATAGTTACTCACAGGGGCGCATTTAGATGTAGACGTTTGCAATTTGGAGTTAGCGTAGCCCCTGGCATTTTCCAATCACTCATGGAAAGAATCCTCCAGGGCCTACCTGGGGTGGTTCCATACTTCGATGACATTTTAGTTTCTGCCACCAACAAAACACAACTTTTACTCAGAGTGAGATCTGTCCTTGACAGGTTTAGGCAAAACGGGCTTAAATTGAAAAAAGACAAATGCACCATTGCCACCAAACAGGTAGACTTCCTGGGTTATCGAATTGATGCATCTGGAATTCACCCCATAGAGAGTAAAGTTAGGGCTATTCACGAGGCACCCACTCCCTCTAACAAAACTGAATTGCAGGCCTTTTGGGGACTCCTTAATTTTTATGCTTCCTTTTTGCCTCACAAAGCCTCTGTAGCTGAACCTCTATATAGGCTCCTAGATAAGAAAGCCCCATGGCAATGGGGACCAAGGGAAGCCCATGCCTTCCAAGCAGTGAAGTCTCTCTTAATGTCAAACTCTGTGTTGGTTCAGTTTAACCCAAACCTGCCCCTAGTGTTAGCCTCTGATAGCTCACCCTTTGGTATAGGAGCTGTATTGAGCCATAGGCTCTCAAATGGATCAGAGGCACCCATTGCCTATTTTTCAAGAACTTTCTCCGCTGCAGAGAGGAACTATAGTCAGATCGATAAGGAGGCCTTAGCAGCTGTGGCCGCTGTAAAAAAATTCCATGAGTTCCTTTATGGCCATAGTTTTGAACTTGTAACAGATCACAAACCTCTATTAGGACTGCTAGCTGGGGATAAGCAAACCCCACAGGTGTTATCCCCGAGAATGACCAGATGGACTTTATTTCTGGCCGCCTACTCTTACACACTGGTACATCGCCCGGGGAAGAACCTGTGCCATGCTGATGCCCTCAGCAGATACCCCCTGCCATCACCAGTCGAGGACCCAGCTCCCATCCATGCAATCTTCGACTGCAATGAACTTAACCTACCTGTCTCAGCTGGGGATATTGCTGCACACTCCAAGTTCTGGACTGGGTAGGGAGGGGGTGGCCTGACATTCAGTTCGCCCCTGAATTCATGCCATTTAAGACCCGCAGGCAGGAGCTTTCTTCACTACAGGGCTGCCTGTTATGGGGGACAAGGGTGGTCATACCACCCACCTTGCAAGAACCAGTTTTAAGGGCACTGCACGAGGGTCACCCTGCCATCGTAAGGATGAAGGCCTTGGCCCGCAGCTTCGTCTGGTGGCCAGGATTAGATGCCCGGATTGCCAGCTGGGTTAACACGTGCCAGCCCTGCCAGGCAACAAGAGCAGCCCCACCAGCAGCTGCCCCAACCAAGTGGGAAGATTCGGGGGGCCCTTGGGCCAGGCTGCATGTAGACCTGGCTGGTCCCATACAAGGGAGGACATTCCTGGCAGTTGTAGATTCATTCTCCAAATGGACTGAAGTAGCCTTGTTACCCTCCACCACAACGCTGGCTGTCACAAGGGCCTTGACCAGACTGTTTGCTACTCATGGACTTCCTGACACATTAGTTTCAGATAATGGCCCCCAATTCAGTTCCAACGAGTTTGCCATCTTCACAGCTAATCTGGGCATCAGACACGCTCTCACAGCCCCCCTTCACCCAGCAAGTAATGGAATGGCAGAAAGGGCTGTCAGGTCTGCCAAGGAAGTTCTGGCCAAGCTGGGCCAGGCAGACTGGCACGCCAAACTATCAACTTACTTACTCACACAACATGCCACCCCGTGCCCTTCCACCAACAAGTCCCCTGCTGAACTGTTAATGGGCAGGCGCCTCAGGACCACCCTGGACAGGTTGCACCCCCACTACGCTCCCAGCATGCCACTAGCCTCTGACAGCCATGCCAGGGAATTCACCCTGCAAGACCAGGTGTACGCCAGGAACTATGCGGGGCACCCCTTATGGCTGCCAGGGCAGATAGTCTTTGTTGCAGGACCCAGATCATATAGAGTCCTTCTGGAAGATGGCCGGATTTGGAGAAGGCACGTAGACCAGCTGAGGAGGCGTTGGAACAAGACTGCCACCGAAATCCCGGTCTACCCACCACCGGACGAGCCAGTCTACTCACCGCCAGCCAACCCGCCGAAGGACCCGGTCTACCTGCCGTCCGACAACGTAACCAGCCGACCGCCGTGGGAAGACTCACCTGAGCAGTCGCCAGAAAGCAGTCCAGGGATGGCCAGCGACCCTCTGCAGGTTCCAGTCACTGCCTGGGAAGAACAAGACGCACCAGCTGCCGACAAGCCTCAGGAACCTCGAAGATCGGGCCGCGAGCGAAAGCAGCCATCATGGCTGCAGAACTACGCATGCTCATGGCCAGGGGGAAGGAGTGCTGTGTTCCAAGACTAACAGCAGTCCTCCCTCCGGTCCGCCGCCAACGCTGGAGCGCCGATCGCTCCCATTGGTTGATGCCGTTTGACAGCCGGCTATAAAAGGGAGCTGTCAAACGGCATCAGCTGTCACCGCCAGCTGGCTGTCAGATAGCCTCGGCAGCCGCAGCAACCCTTTATTCGTTAGAATAAAGTTGTTAGCCTTTAGCCTGGCTCCGTCTCCCTTTGTAACCGCCGCTCTACAACAGTTGTATATTTTTTGTGACTTAAATCTGGCACCAATCTAGCTATTTTTGTATGTTGTGTGAGAGAGAACATTTTGTTAAGCGATTATAATTCTATTTCATTGAACAAAGCTTACTGTACAAACATAACAATTGTGTTTCTGATTTAAATTCATTTATTGCTTTTCCATAAATTGATGTCTTGTGACCAACCATGTTCTTTTCTGCAGCCATTTTGTTTATAGCAGCCATTTTGTGACCATGTCCACAATATGCTCCCAAAATTCCAGATGTTCTCATTATCCCTATACAACAGTTGTTCTTCAGGGAGATAACGTAGTTTATAAATGCACTGATTTAAGTTACTATTTGGGTTACTATTTCTCAATCTAAGCAACCTCACAGAGTTGCTTTTATGGGGAACAACAACGAGAATACACTATGTGCATTACCTTGAAATTGCCTAAAAACAATGCAGAATATAAATCAACAACAAATAAATAATACAATATTTTTCAAGAAAAACCCTCAAACACTGGTTATATAAAACATGAATTGAATGCAATTTCAGTAGAAGCAGTCCTTGATTTACAAACACAATTGAGCTCAAAATTTATATTGCTAAGCGAGACAGTTAAGTGAGTTTTGCCCCATTTTATGACTTTTCTTTTCACAGTTGTTAAATGAATCATTGCAGTTGTTAAGTTACTATAACAAGGTTGTAAATCTGGCTTCTCTATTTCTTTGCTAGTCAGATCGCAAAAGGTGATCACATGAGCCGAGGACACTGCAATGGTCATAAATGTGAATTAATTGAAAAGTGTTTGAATTTTGATCACATCACCATGGGGATGCTACAATGGTCACAAATCACTTTTTTCAGTGCCACTGTAACTTCAGTCACTAAAAAAACAGTTGTAAATCCAGGACTATTTATATTTACATCTTACTCTTACTTTTGTAAATTTGCTGGACTATGTTTGAAATTATAATCAGAGCATTAAGAGTAAAGATCTTCATTAATATTCTTCAAAGTGCTTGTGGAAAAGTATAAAGTCTTTCCATCCTTTCACTTGTCCTCACAACAATCCTGTAGGTGATCTAGAAAATAAATGTAGCTACTGCTCCAATTCATTTCACTTTGGAGCTCCATTGAGAAAATCTTCTGAGTCCAACACTCCAGCCCAGCTGCTCTGCACAGCATATCTGAAGCCTTGCCAAACCAAGATAGTAGTCCTGAGTGAGTTGCCCAGGTTGACTGAGGTGACCTGGGTCAGTTCCCAGAGGGAAGTTACTTGAAACCATTCCTGACTGAAAGGGGTGAAAGAAGGAGGCTGCTGGGAGGCAAGGGGTGAAACTGCTTTCTAGGTCATTGCTGCGAGCAATAGTGCCCACATGTTCCCGTTTTGCAGAAGATAGGATCGCGTTGCCAAGGGAGACGAACTGGCCCGGGGAACAAAGGCAGGCAATGAAAGGAGACCAGGGCCAGCTCACCTGGGAGAGATCAAATGTCCAACCATCTTGTTTCCCCGCCACTCAAGACTTCAGGGGCGCCACCTGGAGGCCAATGAAGAAAGAGCGCTCCTTCCCAAATTGCCTCTCGCTTCCTTCCACCCACTCATCCCTCACTCAGGAGCGCTGGTTGGCCAGTTTGAACAAAAAGATGATTGTGAGAGTTGAGCGCGTGCTTTAAGTGGAAAATACTTTTCACTTCTTAGGACAAAAGAGTCGATCTCAAGTGTGAACCGCCAAACGCAAATGAGCAGGTGTTTCCTTCCCCGCTTCGGTTCTTTTCGCTTTGCTATGCGCGCAATCGGTTTGCAGCTTCCAGTGTCCTTTTTTACGGAGATCCTTACTGTATTCAGCCGGGTAACTCCGGTTTGTGCAAAGGCAGGTTGGGAATCACATATGTTCACCAATAGGTAACCCGAAGGAAGGGGCCATTGCTTTGCCGCGCCACGATTCTAGGGCCAAAAATTGTTCTCTGCCTCTCTTGCCATTATTCATGTTGCTTGGAGCTCGCTTTCCTTCGCTATATTTTCTTTTTCTTCTATTTTTTATTTATAGTTAGCTGTTTTTCGCCCATGTAAAATCCAAGAAAGGTTAATTCTTCTAATTAAAAAGCAGTTCTTACAATATACTAGCTATACCATTGAGATGGTACAAAGCTCTGCCATGATAGTAAGCATTTTTAACTTGGAGCTTTTGCATTTTGACAGGATGTGCATGAGCTCATTCACAAAATGGATGTCAGGGAACGCTTGCTTATTCTAAAAGTGACTGTGGCAGTGGGCACAGTCAGTCACAAAATACATATTAACCAGAAAGTGAATACAACCCAAGATAGACCAGAAATCAATACTTTGCATTCACAACTTAGCATTTTCCTATTTATTCCCTTTTAGTTTAAAATCTCTTTCAAAACCACCCAAAGGCTGGTAAACAGGGAAAATATCTGAGAGTGATCTCCTGCTACTGCTTACCTCTGCCCTGGTTTATAATTTAAGCCAAAGCTAATGGCTTTGGTTTAAGATGCTGTACATGTGTGTTCTACCCAGGGGATAATGCCAAAATTGGAACAGTCCAGTTAGTGACAAATGAGCAAGATTTAAGAGTTGAAATCCATCCAATGTTAAACATTGATTAACCCGTTGACACTCAGTAGCTTTCAGAACAGAATGACCCTGACATAAAACACTAGAGTAAGCCAAGCTAAACAAATACATTTGTCACACACAACTAGATAATGGATTATGCAAAAATCATAACACTTAGGAAAGAACTCACATTCTAAGGTCAATTCAGGACAAAAAGTGTCATCTCCAAGGAAGATGTCAATTAGAGCAGAATATTCTAGGATCCAGGTGGCACCTGGACTGGGTGTGAGGCCAGAGGCTAATACTTAGTGGCACTATAAATCTCAGGACACACATTTTTCAAATAAGTATTGCCTATTTGTAGTAATCTACATAAATCGTTCACAGCAGTGGTGGTATTCAAACAATTTTATTACTGGTTCTATGTGTGTGGCTTGGTGGGCATGGCTTGGTGGGTGTGGCAGGGAAAGGATACTGCCCAATCCCCATAATCATCTCACTCTACGGGTAGGTTACTGTAAAGTCCCCATTTCCTCCCCACCTACTAACCTGCTTTCCAGCTCTGTTCTTCTGTGCAGGCCAACAAAAGAAGACCCACCGATCAGCTGGGACTCAATGGGAGGCAGATAATAGATGGGGGTGGGGCCAGTCAGAGGTGGTATTTGCCAGTTCTCCGAACTACTCAAAATTTCCACTACCAGTTCTCCAGAACCTGTCAGAACTGGCTGAATACCACCTCTGATGCACAGGGTAAATGTGCAGCATGGAGTGTTTATATCTTTTGAAATGAAGTTCCCCTAATTAATGCTTCTATGTTTCTTTCTGGATGCCTGAACACAAAAGGGGGAAGAAGAACAGAAATGCTACCAATATTTCCACTTGAACTTCCTGTTCCTGTGCAAGAACATGTATTCTATTGGCTGTTGTAGGGGTTATGTAGGAGTCATAGCTGGTTCTGTACATTGTCTGAGCTCCCAGGTTTGGTTGAAGTTTGCTGCTGAGATGATGCAATGAAGACGCTTGTGCTCTGAAAGGGTGTTGGGCAATTCCTATTATGGTTTAATGGCCTTGTCCTGGTTTGGATCTTGAGTGAGGGCTATTTGCTTATGAATAGAGCTAAGGTTTGTTTGTTTGTTTTGTTTAGAAACTTGTATTTATTTGATTTGTCAATCTCTTACAAGATATAGGTATAAGAATAAGTATAGTTTTGAATACATGGGATAGATACTTATAAGAAAAATTTTAAAAAACCCAATAGGACAGAGAAATGGGAGAGAAATGGAACAACTCACCATGGCCAACTCGCCAAGATCATTTTTCCATGGTCAACCTGTTGCAAGATAGCTTCCCGGGACCAGCTTGCCATAGGGCAACTCACCGTGAGACAATTCCACACAGGATTACTCAATGTGATAAATGTTATCCACCATTGTTTCTTTGACAAAATGTAATAATTTATCACGTTGAATTATCCAGCATGGAATTATCTGTGACAGGTTGTCCCACAGCAAGTTGTCCCACAGGAAGGGGACTGCGGTGACTTGGCCGTGGCAAGTTGGTCGTGGCAAATTATCCTAGACTCAACAGGGTGTAGGAATTTATCACACACCCCTCTCCTAGAAAAATGAAATATCCTAGGAAATATTAAAAAGGCAGAATATTTCCCCTAAAAAGAGTAGAAATTCAGAAGCAGAAACTCACCTCAGAAGTGGAAACTCAGCTCCCCCACCTTTGCTAATGGGCCATTACTCTGGCTTAGGCCAGCCTATTTTACATAACAAAGATCTCCAGGCAGAGCTATAAGAATTGCCCATTACATCATCATCCAGCAAGGCTCAACCAAGCCTGGGACTAAGGACAGCCTACAGAGTTGCCCCTGCCTGACCCCATAAGAATCTGACAACCAATCAGAGTATAAGCTCAAATTCAAATCCCAACAGAGGGTATAAAACCCAGGCATTTTCATCATCTCAGCCCTTCCTTCTTTGGAGCTCCAAGCCATGTCATCCTGTCCATCATTAAACCATCTTTCCAAACAGCCTCCATGTTTCCAGTGTCTTTTTCCCCACTTGGAACTGAACCTAGAGGGATAATTCTTCTAACAAGAGCAACAGTGGATTCCTTCTGCCATTAGTACTCACCCACCAACTTTTACTACCCACCACAGATGCATTTGCTTGGTATATAGAAAGCCCCAGAGGGGAGCAAAACATGAGGATTTTTGCATAAATAGGAAGGCTTTCAAAGGACCTCCCACCCTGATACAAAAGAGGGCAAACCTTCAAGACATGATGATGGGCTGTGATTTGGGCTGAGAGCCAGCATTGTTGAGCTGAAGTGGTTGAAAGCTAGACAGATTTTGCAAATGGAAATTTTAGGCACAGCAGCTGTTCTGTAAACTCTCTGCTTAGTTAAATAGGGCTATCAAAGCCATCTCTATAGTCTTTTTTAGCTGGAAAGGTAAATTGCTTTTTTCCCCAGACCAAAATGTTTGACAACTGCTAAACTAGATTATGTTTAGAATCTTGCTGATATCTGGCAGCAGAGTTTGATAGAAATAAACTTGCTTCAAGTTTCCTTCTTCTCCAATGTGTCTACTCTATTTCTTTCCATGTTTTTGCTACCCCTTGAAATATTTAAGTCTGCTAATGTTATTACTCAGATTATTGCTAACATAACTGAAAACAAACAAAGGGTTTCAGATTTAGCAATATTTTTAATAGGTCCATTGAAATCAATGGTTTTTAATTTACTCATGAGTATTTTAATCCTGATTACAGTAGGCTTATTCAAACATACTGTTAAATTTGGAACTAACCCAAGTGAAAAAGTCACAACAAAAGATCATTTGTATGCCACTGATTTTTTTAAAATTAAACAGGTGAAAAGATGTCACCAGAAAACCACACTGAAAAGATGACATATTTCTCAACAAGTTTTATTGAAACTTTTAAAAAAGATGTAAACTAATACAAAGTAAGAAAAAAGAAAAAAAAAAGTACAAAAAATGAAAAAAGTTGAAGAAAAATGAAAAAATATACAAAAAAGTGGCTTTTGATATTCTTCACAACAATGATAAATACAGTACAATTATATTTAATATCATTCAAAAATTACATTATAAAACCATTCTTTCTTTACAGTAATCTATCATTTGTTGATTAACAAAGACATAAAGCACACATTCATTTTTTAATTTCTACATAAAAGGTCTGTAAGAGATTTCTAATCACCAATACAGATAATCCTCAACTTAACCGCAATTGGGTTCAAAATTTCTGATTTTAAGCAAGGCAGTTGTTAAGTGAATGATGCCTGATTTCACAACCTTTTTTGCAATAGTTATTTAATAGTTATTAAGTGAATCATACAGTCAATTAAGTGAATCTGCCTTCCCCCATTGATTTTGCTTGTTCGAAGATGTTTGGCTAGGTTGCAAATGGCAATCACATCATTCTGGGGTGCTGTAACTATTATAAATATGTTAGTTGCCTACCGCCTGAATTTTAATCAGGTGATTGGGTGGTAGCTGCAATGGTCATAGTGCGAGGACTGGTCATAATTTAATTTTTTCAGTGTCGTAACTTTGAACTGCCACTACACTAATGGTTGTAATCGAGGAGACTCTGTAAGTAGTCAAAGAACTTAATTTATCCATCTTGACACAATGGTGACATATTTCCCAATGGAAATCAGCAATCTTAACAAACCAGTTCAGAGCACACAAAAATATTCATTTGTATAAGGAAAAGAACTCTGACGAGTCGTTGAAGGATCAAGTTCAATGCCAATAAAAATGGGAAGCCAGTACATGTTTGGCCAACTGGTTGAACCCAATACCTGTGAGGAGGAAGGTAGGGACTGTTCCTTGTTCCAGCTGTGATATAACTAGACAGAGATATAATATTTAGTTTGGGACCCAACCATCTAAAACTTTGCTTTGCCTTGCCTTCTTTGTGTCTTGGCCAAACTTACAGATCTGAGAACAAGGTGCGTCTTGGATTAAATCAGACCCATAAACAAAGAAAAGGAAGAAATAGGGCAAGGAAGGGTTGAGATGGATGGTTCTGGCACTAGATCGGCCATTAACAATAATTGTAGGAAACATGTAAAAACCTGTTCAGAAGCCAAGATGAGCTCATGTTCACTTGTTCTGCCCTCCCCATTGGGCTGAGCATCTAATCCACTGGACAAAAATTTATTCTATGCCTTCCAGTATTTCACAGACAGAAATAGAATGGTGTTTCTAACCCTTTATTTCTCCCAGAGAGAATCCTTGATGTACCAGGGTGCTTTTGTTTTCCCGCATCTTTTGCTATTTAGATAGTTTGTTCTGGGGAGTAAATTAGTTTTAGGTTTAATTCAGTTCTAAAGTAAGTATTCAACAGATCTCTTGCTGTGTTTGGGAATACTACCAATGAGCGTCTATTGCGGGGTAGAATGTTCATAAAAAGTCAATGTGGAAACTGCCATCCTTCAGTCCTGCCCCTTTTATAAAGTGCGGCTTTGATGCCATTTTAAGATTTTTGACATCCCATTGACCTCCCAGTTATTGTAACAGAAACTCCACTGTTTAAACCAGGGATACAAATAATGAGGCTGGGAGAGGCATTTGGAGTTTGATAGCATATGTTGTGTGATTCCAGTGATTTGGGTCACCATTTTTTGTTATCTCTATTTTTTTAATCTTTGAATTTGTTTTGGAGAGGGATTCAGGGGTAATTTTCCATATGTCCAGCATTCTCAAAATGGGAAGGGCTTTCTTTGCCCATGCTATGGAAAGTCTGGAACAGTCCTTAAATAAAATGGGCCTATCTTAGCTTACACCCTACCTCATAGCAGTCTTCCATCTGCTTTTAAAAGCAGGAAAGAGGTTTGTGTTAAAAATAAACTAGCAAAAAATGTCACTATCTTACAATGAGTTATCAACTGTTCAATAAACATAACAGCTCAATGGCCCATTCAGTCTTGCAAAAATAAACTGCACACATTTCACATTGACAAGAATTTTAACTACAGTTAGATGTAGAATGTAGACATATGTCCATTATATACAAAACATTAAAATGCACAGTAGTCAGTTAATGAATCTGCCAGAAATTTGATCGGTTACCCACTCTCATCTATTTTCCTTGTAAAACTGAAGATGGTAAGTAGTATGGGAAGGCCTCAACTTATGCCTAGCAACTGTTCAAAGTTACAATAGACACTGAAAACAGGACTTATAACCTAGTTTCAAAGTTCTGATAACCCCTCAGAGCCATGTGATCAAATTTCAGGCACTCTACAATCATCCCGTATTTATGGCCATTTGCAATAAACACATTAACATGATTTGTGATGTTGTTGCCAAAACATAAAATATTAGGACAAACTATAACCTGTTGGATTGCCCTTTGAGACAAAAGTAATGCAGTCTGATATGACCAGAATGAGCATTAAAATTTATGCTAGTTGAGAATGATAAATTATTGTTATTTTTATTTACTATCTTTATTAGAGTGGCTATCCTCTTGTGCCACTAATGGGAAAACATCTGCAGGACAGATAGCCCTCATGAAAAGATGATCCACTACCTAGAACTAAGATAGATAGAAAGAGAGAGAGAGAGAGAGAGATGGAGAGAAAGAGAGAGAGAGAATCTGTTAATTATTGATTCGTTGTTGTTGTATAATGTTTACCCCCAAGTATTGCAAAATTATATTATAAAAGAAGCCCCCCAATAAAAAATAAACTCACTGGGAGAAAAATAAGAATCTCAGGCTGAGGAAAAGAATTGAATGGTTATCCTAGCCAAAATTAGAGATTATTCCAGGTGTGTTATAGCATTTCTACTTACTTTAAAATGTTATTGTTAGCTCAAAAAAAAAAAAAAAAAGAACCCATTTTGTAGCTGGGGCTGGCAGATGCAATGACAGTCCCTGCCTTCTCTCTAGTGGTAGTATTTTGTATTGCATTTTCAAGAACATTGGCTGTCCAATTCTAAATGATGAGAGAGATTCAGAAAAAGCTCTTTCTTTAAAAGCAATTGTGGGAAAAGGAGGGATTTTAATATTTTCCCACTTGTTTATTTGCCTAACTTAAATCTCCACTTTCCATATGCCATGAGAGCTATAACATTGCTTCTATGTTATAAAATTATTAACTGTCTTTTCCCAACTTCCCTTTTGCTGCAATTAATAGTTTCTGCAGAATTGAAAACAGGAAATTCCATCTTATACAAATATTCTTTGCACCAACTCACCTCTACCTTATCTGAAGCAAAACACATAGTCAACCACTTGATCTTCCCAAAATTGAATACAATATTTTTTCCTCTTACTTTTTCTTCCATAAATATGCCACTTTATATCACAGTGCTCTGTCATTTGTCAGATCCAATTCAGTGGAATTTATCCCAATGATTTAAATATAAGTTTTTAAATCTGAAAAAGAAATTAGTGAACTGGTAAAAGTTCAGCATCATTAACTAAAGTTTCATCAATCAAGAAACAGTCTTAGCTGATCCACACATGGGAGATGATAGTATTGATTTATTTGCTAGATTTTAATTCTGCAATTCCTACTAAGAAATTCAAAGCACATATTGTTCTGTCCCTAATTAGCATTCTTGAGATCCCCGCGCTTTGATTGGCCAAAGCGCGGGGCACTCTGATTGGTCAGGCGAGCCGCACCGATTGGCTCGCTAAGAATCTCCTGCGATTGGTCCATTCGAATCGCGGGAGATTCAAAGCGGTGCCATTGGCCGCGGCCGCCGCGGCTAAAAGAATAAAAGCCGCGAACCTTTTGCGAAGAGCCAGTTCGGTTCCTACCTTAATAAAAGAGCATGATTTGAAGTCACCGACTCCTGGCATCATTTCGCGGACACAACACTGGCGAGGAAGGTGGGATCCAGACCCTGAACCGAACCACGTGTCCGACGAAAGCCAGACGAACCACCACGATGGCGAAAATCGCACCCCCCCGCACCCTTCAACCCCGCCACCGAGGACTGGGAATCGTACTCCGACCGATTCCGCATGTTCCTCGAGTGCAGCGACCTGAAGGACGCCACCGGCCCCATGAAGCGCGCCGTCTTCCTGACCCACTGCGGGACCGAGGTATTCAAGATGGCCAAGGCGCTTGCGAAACCCGCCGATGCGACCGCGATGGACTGGGATGTCCTCGAGCCAATACTTCGGCGGCACTACGCTCCAGAGGTACCCATCCTGATCCGACGCAACGAATTCTACCGTCGGGACCAACGGTCGGGTGAGAGCTTCAGCGACTTCGTCGCCGAGCTACGGCGCCTAGGGGGACTCTGCGAATTCGACAACCTGAACGACGCCCTGCGAGACAGAATTGTGCTCGGGTTGGGGGACCCCGTCCTCCAGAGCCGGCTGATGGCCAAGGGCAACATCAGCCTAGCAGACACCCTCACCGCAGCCGCAGCCGCCGAAGCAACCCGAACCTCCGCCGACCGCATGCGCAGACCGAACGCTGGGGACCGCAGCAGAAACAACAACCCTGCGAGGTCGGCCGCGGCCCAACCCGAGACGACCACCCACCAGGGCGACTTCCACTCGGCATCGGCCACTTCCGATGACGAGGAGGACATCCATCGCCTCCAGACAGGCCGCGACCCACAGAACCGGCGGGGTCGTAAGTCAAGGACCAACTGTGCTGGTTACGGCAGCGACCACCCCAGGTCGGAATGCCAGTTTTCGAATCGATCTGCCGGCATTGCGACAAGAAGGGACACATCGCCCGTGTCTGCCGCCTAAAAACGAACCACAGCCCGGCACGATGGGACCAGAGCGACCGGAGGAGAGAGAGCACACCACCCCCGGCCAGAGATCGCCCCTCGGACAACAGATGGGACCGGAACGGACGATCCCTGTGAGGCGGCGATAACCGGCGAAGAGAGGAGACCCATCAGACGGTCACCATCGGCCACGCCATTACCAATGATGCCCGGAAGGTCCACGTGGAGGTAGGCATCGAGGGCCAGCCATGCAAAATGGAGGTGGACTCCGGGTCCTACCTCTCCATGATAGCATGGCATGAAATAAAGCGCTTGGTGCCTACCATCCAAAGGAGGAACCTAGACAGCCAGAGACTCATCGTAAGGGACTACCAGGGAAACCGCATCTCGGTAGTCGGAACCAAACACTTCAACATCACATATAAAGGGCACACCGAAAGGCTTCCCCTGACAATCGTCGACCGCGACCGCCCAAGCCTACTGGGACTGCAATGGTTTGCCCCGCTCGGCATCGCAGTCACGGGAGTCGACCACGTCACCGACGACAGCTGGGAGCAGCAACTGGCCCGGGAATTCCAAGAGGTCTTCGACGGAAACCTAGGCAAGTACCGAGGGCCCCTTATATCATTCAGCCTAGACCCAAACGTCCCCCCAAAACGCCTGAAACCAAGGCGGGTGCCATTCGCACTTAAACCCAAGATAGACGAGCAAATTGACAAGCTCGTCAAGCAAGGGGTCCTACAGCCCATAGACCACGCCCGGTGGGAGACCCCCATAGTCACCCCGATCAAGCCCGATGAGTCGGTGAGGATCTGTGGGGACTATAAGGCCACCCTAAATGGTGCGCTACAACAAAGCACCTACCCCGTCCCAGTAGTACAACACCTACTGCACTCACTGGGAGGGGGCAAGGTTTTCGCCAAGCTCGACCTCGCCCAGGCATACCAACAGTTGCCAGTCAACGAGCAAATGGCAGAAGCGCAAACCTTAGTCACCCACCGGGGAGCATTTAAATGCAACCGACTCCAATTCGGAGTCAGCGTGGCACCGGGAATATTCCAAAGCCTAATGGAAAGACTATTGCAAGGCATCAAGGGGGTGGTACCTTACTTCGACGACGTCCTAGTGTCGGCAACCAACCAAGCCGAACTAGAGGGTCGCCTAAGGGAGGTCCTAACCAAATTCAAAGAGACCGGGCTCAAAGTCAAGAGGGAGAAATGCCAATTATACACAGAACGGGTAGAATTTCTAGGATACCTCCTAGACCGTCACGGCATTCACCCCACAAACCAAAAAATCAAGGCCATCAAAGAAGCCCCCACACCCAAGTCGAAGACGGAACTACAGGCATTCCTGGGGCTACTTAACTTTTACAATGTGTTCCTGCCCCAAAAGGCGATGGTGGCGGAGCCCTTGCATAGGCTCCTGGACAAGGCGGCGACCTGGACTTGGGGGAAACGCGAGCAAGCCGCCTTCCAAAGAACAAAGGACCTCCTCACTTCGGACGCCGTCCTTATACAGTATAATGAGACCCTACCTCTGGCCGTCACATGCGACGCATCACCTTTTGGCTTCGGCGCTGTCCTCAGCCATACCCTCCCTGATGGAAAAGAAGCGCCCATCGCGTTCTTTTCAAGGACCCTCACCAAACCGGAGCGGAACTATAGCCAGCTGGACAAAGAGGCTTTGGCTGTCGTTGCCACCGTAAAAAGATTCCACGAGTATCTCTACAGCCGGACATTCACCATCATAACCAACCACAAGCCGCTGCTGGGAATCCTTGCAGGAAACCGGGTCACCCCGAACATTCTGTCTCCCTGAATGACAAGGTGGTCCGAGTTCCTGGCAGCCTACAACTACGGACTCATACACAGACCGGGTAAGACGATCTCCCATGCAGACGCCTTAAGCCACTCGCCGCTACCGGAACCTGACACCGACCCAGCACCCACGACGACCACCCTCAGCATAGAGACTCTACCCAACCTGCCCATAACCGCGTCAGACATTGCCCGAGAGACTAATAAAGACAAACGTCTGGCGCGGGTGTTGCATTGGGTAGAGAAAGGGTGGTCGGAAAGGGACAATGACGAGTCCGTCAAAACATTCCGAAACCGCCAAACGGAACTCTCTTTATTAAAAGGGTGCATATTATGGGGGGATAGGGTGGTCATTCCAGAAAAGCTACAAGGGAAGGTTCTGGAACTGCTACACGAGGGGCACCCTGGCATCGTTAGGACTAAAGCCCTGGCCAGAAGTTACGCTTGGTGGCCAGGGATGGACAAACAAATTGAGACCTGGGTAGCAAGGTGCCAACGATGCCAGGAAACTAGGCCAAGCCCACCCACAGCACCCGTCCTAGAGTGGGAAACCCCAAGGGGACCTTGGTCTAGGATTCACATAGACTTCGCCAGGCCCACAAAAGGACACACCTTCCTTATAACAGCAGACGCTTACTCCAACTGGCTGGAGGTAAGCAACATGAAAACAACAACCACGGAGGCCGTGATCAAGGAACTCTGCAAACTGTTTGCAACGCACGGCCTCCCAGATGTCGTCGTTTCCGACAACGGGCCCCAATTCACCTCACTGGAATTCGAAAAATTCCTAGCGGAAAGGGGCATCCGCCATGCGCTGACAGCACCGGCGCACCTGGCGGCGAACGGTAGGGCGGAACGGATGGTGCAATTCACTAAGAAAACCATCCGGAAAATAGATCACGGGGAGATCCAGGAGAAAATAAACAAACTACTCTTCACCCAACACATAACCCCAAATACCACAACGAATAAGAGCCCAGCCAAACTATTAATGGGGAGGAAATTAAGGTCCCCACTCGACAGGTTACACCCCACGTATAACCCGGAGAAGCCCCCAGACTCAAACAGCAAACACCGAACTTTCGCACCAGGCGACCCCGTATAAGCAAGAAACCTGATGGGAGACCCACTATGGATACCGGCCGTCATCACACAAATAACAGGCCCACACTCGTACTGGCTACAAACAGCAGACGGACGAGCGTGGAAACGCCACATCGACCAATTAAGGTCGAGGACTGCCAACCAAGAGACCACCGATGCACGAACAGGCGAAACCAACCCCCACAACACAAACCAAGGGGGGAGGGAATACCCAGGGGACCAAAACCAAAGAAGAATAAACCAGCCATACTTACCGGAAAGCAGCCATCACGACCCCTCGCCAGGAAGAGACAGCCAGGCCAGCTCGACCGACCCGGAAAGACCGAGCGGGAGCGGCAAAGCCCGCAGCTCAACCAACCCGGGAGGCCCAGGAGGGAGCTACGGAGAGCGGCCCGGCCCGACCGACCAGCCAGTTCCCACAATGGCATCAGGAGCAGCAGAGATCCCGACCGAACCGGCCGGGATCCAACCTACGACTGAGCTGCGCAGGTCCAATAGGCTCAGACGGAGCCCCGCCTACCTACGTGACTACGCGACGTAAGGACTGAACCAAGAGGGGAGGGGTGTTCTGTCCCTAATTAGCATTCTTGAAATCCCCGCGCTTTGATTGGCCAAAGCAGGGGGCACTCTGATTGGTCAGGCGAGCCGCGCCGATTGGCTCACTAAGAATCTCCCGCGATTGGTCCATTCGAATCGCGGGAGATTCAAAGTGGTGCCATTGGCCGCGGCCGCCGCGGCTAAAAGAATAAAAGCCGCGAACCTTTTGCGAAGAGCCAGTTCGGTTCCTACTTTAATAAAAGAGCATGATTTGAAGTCACCGACTCCTGGCATCATTTCGCGGACACAACACATGTGGATGTGACATCTCTTGACACAGGCTAGAAAAATAGTGGCTGCTCCAGTGTGGGCAAATGAGGTTGATAGGGAAGTTGAATCTGGATCACACAAGGTTGTTTTCTTAATATCAATATATTTCTTATGAAACCTCTCATGAAACAAATCTAAAATAAGACCCTAATTACAGTGTGGAATATTCTTTATTCTATTATTCTTGTAAATCCAAATTAGAAATAATCTAGTTATTTATTAAGGAATACTGTACACCTGGGCTGCCAAACCCCTAGCTAGATGAGTCACACTCTGGCCACCCCAGGCCCGGTTTAGCGAAGGGGGGTGTAAGTCTCTATACATCATGTGACACCATTATGACGACATGAGTTTGACACCCCTGCTGTACACTTAGTGCATTTCAATTGAACCTGAACATTTTAGTCATGGCTAAAAGCACCTGGGGCCAAATTGTGAAATCAGGACCTCTTTTAATTTAATTCCATATGTTTTAGGCCATTCAAATCCCTCTGTAACTCAGACAGTTTAACATTTGATTGGCAATAACCTGATAAAAAAATATTAACATCCCTACTTAATCATGATTTATTTTAAAAAAAGGATTTTCAGGATTTATAATAATTTACTAGAGATCTGCAGTGCTTTGGTTTTGATCTCCAAATGAGGCTTCATTGTGGATCTATCTGCATTACCTTAAGCAGCCACATTTTTTAATTTTGGGAAATGCCCAGCTAATAATTCTCCCTGGTGGCTCACTCTCTCTGGAACATCATTCCCCCAGAGATTAGAATGGCCCCCTCTGTAATACTCTTCAGGAAGGCACTGAAGACCTGGTTCTGCCAGCAGGCCTGGGGAACCCAGAGCGGGATGGAGCCCATCAAATGGTTCGTGTGATCTGTTGTTGTTGGGGGGGGGCTGGGAGACAGGGGGGGCAATTTATTTATTTATTTTCCCCAGATATTGTTCTATTGTACTTTATTAATTTATTTTATTCTTTTCGTTAGTTTTTATTGTTTTTTTGTTTTAAATATGGTTTTACATTCGGTAAGACCCCTCAAGTTGCTATGGGTGAATAAGCAGCAATATAAATTCAATAAATAAAATAAAATAAAATAAATAATTTACTGTGTTATGACAGATGCTATTTTCATGCATTCCCATGTTCTGAAACATCTTTTGGAGACTGTTTTCTAAATGCTTAAATGAGAGTTACAAAATTCTCCAGCTACCACAACGCAGAACTTAGTCTGCACTAACCTTTCAGTTGTTTATATATATATTTGAGAAATTGGTGTTTTCCACTATACATTGCATTTTGTACTCCTATCTTCCCCCTTCCCCTTACTCCTATCTTCCCCCTTCCTTGTTACCCTTCACTTCTCATGTGAAATTCCTTTGCTTTGCCTTTCCCAGACTGAAAACAAAAGAGGACGGTAAGACATCAAAGAGGAAGGCAAAAAATAAAATGGTTCACACCCTTTCATGTCACATCAACCCTTTCCTGCCCACACATATTCTTTTCTTACTGGCTCACTCTTCTTGAGCTCAAGGGAAAACATCTGTGGGAAGGCTAACCGAGTGCAACCATTGTGCAAAGGGAAAACATTGTCCCAGGCACAAGACAGCAATTACATCAGCCACCCTCAAATTCACAAGATCATATATTACTTAACCTAAATATTAACACATAGCATCAGCCAGTGCTCTAGAGTTTAGCCTGGATAGAAGTCGACATCTTTAGACAGAGAAGCAAGGTTTTGGGGTAAAAAACAGAGCCTCTGTCAGGTCTCAGAGGAGGAGGGGAATAGAGATGAAGAATAAGCCAAAAGCTGTCTACATTTCACAAACATGTTAAATACAAATTACCCAACCCCATTATAATCTACTCTAATATATTGTATGAACTCATTTATACTTGCAAGCAACTTTAGACTTGTTTTGTCTGTGCTTATGTCCATACAATGCACTAAAACTAAATCCATACTGTACCAAATAGAAAATCTGATAAATATGAAATGAAATATGTTGGGATGTCTTGTTAACATTCTATTACTGGGAATTGCTTCAATTGTCATTTGCTGGCCATCTTTGTTCACACAATATATTTGTGGTGTGCCTAGCCATGGTTTATTGAAATAACTATAGTGACCTGCTTCAGAGGAGACAATTTTATTTATTTTAATTATGTTTAATGCATTTTAAAGGTCTTTTCACCATTAAATGTTGCCATTAGCAAGTAAGACAATGTTATTAATATAATATCTAGAAATGAACACTGTAGTTATTGCTAATGCTGTACTAGGGCTGGAGAGTACCTAGACGTTTTAGCTCAGGGGTGTCAAACTCATGTCATTCCGGTGGCGTCATGTGATGTATTGGGACTTTTTCCCCCTTTGCTAAACTGGGCATGGGTGTGGCAGTGCATGACGCCTCCGGCCCATGGGCCAGGAGTTTGACAGCCCTGCTTTAGCTGGTGCAGAATATAGTGTCAAGGGGCAATTATATAAGTCCTTAGAAGGCACATGTTACATCTCTGCTCTGTGAGCTGCCCAAGTTTGCTTCTGGGTTCAATTTGAAGTGTTGGTTTTGGCCTGTAGCAATAGCAATAGCACTCAGACTTATGTATTACTTTACAGTCAGTCCTCTTTAAGCAATTTGGCTGTCAGCTCTAAATAGCATGAAGCTGGGTTACTTGAGGAGCTGCCTCACTTTGATTACATCTACCCATCCTATCTGGTCTGATAAAAGCAGAGGTGGTATCCAGCCAGTTCTGATAGTTTCTAAAGAACTTGTAGTTTGGACAACTGATAAATACCACCTCTGGTTGGCCCTGCCCCTATCTATTCTCTGCCTTCCAAGTCCCAGCTGATTGGCTGGGTCTTGCCCTGTACAGGAGAATGGAGCTAGAAAGCAGTTTGGTGGGGTGGAGAGGGAATGGGGATTTTATAGTATCCTTCCCCTGGAGTGGGGTAGAAATGGAGATTTTGCAGTATATCCTTGCCCTGCCATGCCCCCCAAGCCATGCCCCGCAAACCATGCTATACCCCCCAAGCCACACCATGCACACCAAGCCACATCCATAGAGCTGGTAGTAAAAAAAATAGAATACCACCACTGGATAGAAGGGGTATGTTGCAGGTGTTGTCTGCTAAGGAGCTACACCTGGTGGAACCCAGGATATAAGCCCTTTTTATCATAGTAACCATCCTTTGGAACATCATCCCCTCACCCTGAGGTGAAAGTCTGCCAGCCTTTCAGAAATCCCTCAAATCCCTCAACAAGCCTGAGGATTGCAGCTGAATGGCATTCAGTTGAGCGGTGACTCCATTGTTTGTCATATCAGATGCCTTCTCTTAGCTTTTTAATAATATTAATTTTTGTAGTTATTGACTGTTCTTTTAATTTATTTTTGTAGTTTGCATACCGCTCAGAGACATATTTTATGAGGCGAGCAGCCATATTAATAAGATCAATTCATAAATAAAGTTAGATCTGAGTTAAGAGGAAAGTGGCCTAAAATTCTGCAGGGTCTTTTTGGATCACTGATCATTAATTCCTTTGTAGTAGCCTCTAACCTCCTTCCCCCAGTGTCTGATGATTTGGAATTGTAAAAAGGCAACTGCAGCTAATGGGGCTGTGTAATAATAATTATATATTTCCAATGAAACTAAAAATGTGCTTAGAGAGGCCAGGAAGTTAAAGAAGAAGTTCAGCCAAAAATAAGAGGAGAAAATGTATGATGCAGGGAGTGCTGTGGAAGAGATGGTTTAGGAGACACATTTTGGCAAGGGAAGAAAAGAACTTAGAGGGGGTTAGGAAACAAACTCCTATCACAATTTTTTTTCCTGCCAGAAAGTGCAGGAATTTTTATTTTTCCTTTCAAGGTAAATTCCCCTCCAACATTCCTAAAAGCCTAGACGATTCAGAACCTGGAAAGCAGGAACTGCAACCAGGGGATGCGGGGCAAATGAGACATTACACCATTTTTGCAATTTACACTTGCATGAATAGATTCTAAAAATAATAATAATAATAATGAGCAAATTGGCCTTAAGGAAGGGTTCAAACTAGGACTTTGTAGTAAGAGTAACATTAGGGGGATTTTTCCCCTCTTCCTTGCTATAACTCTAATTTAGAACTTATTACAAACCACATGTACCAGGAGGAAAAATCCACCTAATGTTCGTGGGAGTTTTCAGGCAATTTAATTTCAAACTCTGCACTCTTGTAACTCCCAAGTTAAATCTGATTAGGTCTTCTGTAGAAGATCTTTTACTTCCATGTCAGAATTTTGATCTGAATTCTGCAGCATCTCCTTTAAAAAACATGAATTCATTTGACTATAATCTCCAACTAGTACTGTGAAACATCTATAAGAAGCTGTCCAAGCCAAAGCCAGGCCATTTGTGCACCCAGCTCAATATTTTCAGCACTGATTGACAGTATCTCCCTGAGTTTTAGACAGAAATTCTACCAGCCGTAGCTATATAGAAACTAAGGCCTGCATGCAAACCCATGAGCTAGGACTTGTCTTATAACGAGAGAGGTAGCAGAGCTACCAGATATGGACTGCAAAAATAAAGTCAGTAACTAGATGTCAGCCAAGACAGAAAAAGACCCATCTTTGCTGCCATCCGGTAAGTTTCCTGTATCTATAGTAGTGAGATTTATGAGAAAATAACAGTTCTTAGAGTAGACCTATAGATGAGGGGTAATAGTAGATTCATAATTAGTATTCTAGCTTTGGCCTCATAGAATTAGCTTTTGTTTTCAAAGATTCCACATAGAATCTTTAATATCTAGTAATCTCTAGGTAGACAAAAAAAAAGAGGGTAGCTAAATGGAGGTCTAATTTGGAATAAAGTAACAGAACGATTATTTCTTATGAAATAATTCTTAAGAGATTGAATTGACTATCTTTTCATCCATGCAGTAGATGATCAACTGAAATATATATCCTTATGTATAATATGAATCTTTATTTCTTCCTTCCTTCCAATAAGTAGAAAACAATACAATAGGGAAATCCTAAACTGGATTTTTTCTCTGATAGCCTAGTTTCCAACTTCAGATAAATGTAAGAGAATCTTAAAGTTGACCACTGGTGGCCACATCAGTGCAGGATGGGGTTTCACATCTACCCTAGATTATAGTTGCAGGATTTAAATAGGATCAGTCCAGATCAGCCCAAGGCAGCTACCTACTGAAACTAAATGTATCCATATATATTTCACTTAAGATGATGTTTCCCTCCATCCTCAAATGATGTTTGTCTGTTAAAAAATTAGTTCTGTTATCAAAAAGTATTTTGAGAAGAATATTTATTTTTAGGCAAAATAATATGTCTGTATTTAACATTATGATAAATTTAAAACGTGAACCCCCATTTGCTATACATGGAAAAGTGTCTACTCTATCATTTCCTTCCATGGTTTGGAGGCTACAATTGCCTGTGTCCCTAACCAGCATCTCTAGCTGAACATTTCCACCCCTTCCCAATATCTTTTCCTGATTGAAACCTATCAATTCCTATCAACCTGAACCGTCTGCAGATCATCTCCATCCGATCTTATTTTGACACAGGCCAGTGACTTTTCATGAGCTGTCTCCCATATTTCATTATCACTTTTGAAAGCCAGAGAACTTGTATTTATATAGAAGCCACCTTATTTTTTCATAATCTGAATTTGTGAACTGGTTGAGGCATTAAAGGGAGAGCTTAAAAACACTTTGCACTTCTTATATGTACAGTATGAGGGGGTTGTAATCATGTAGACATCTGAAATATAAAGTCATGTCTGGATTCCTAATTTCTATTTTGTGACAAATGGATTATGTAAAACAAATGGCAATTATAGGCAGCTGATCCAACTTACCAATGGCTCTGAAAAACATAACTGTGAAGACAAATATTATTTCTCTTGCCCAGAGAAAATTTGTGGCACAGGCTTCACTTTTTCTTCCCATAACAATGCTGCTTAAAAACTAAAAGGCTGATTAAAGTCCCTTCATTTTTTAAGATTCCTGTTCCCTATATGTTGATGTTTCTAACTACCTGCTTTATACAGCCTATGAAACATGAAAACATGATAGTGTGTATATGTTGACAATTTTACAGTCCTGTATTTATGTGGTTCACTGTGCAATCAATAATTTTGTACAACAAACCAATAAGATCTCTTTTATGGAACTCACACAATGCATGAAGCCATGATGTAGTTTATGGCTTACAATATTGGATAATGTCATTATTTGTATGACTTTGTGTGAACTTAGCTACCAAAAAACAAAGTTAAGAAAATTAGGGATCGGTATAGAATGTGAACCTGAGTTTTTTATTTTGATTCTCCTTTTTTTTTTTACTTTGATCAGCGTAATTTTTAACTATACTGCCTTTAGTCTGACAATATTGTTTTGAAGAATATATTAGCAACTTGAGATATTTTTAGTTAGAGATGACATGCCTCTTACTATATAAATAAAAATACTTATTTGATAAGCCATATCATCTATTTTCAAAAAATGTTATACTCTAAATCTAATATCAGTACTAAGAGCTTTAAGAAGGGATGTTGAAGTGCCTATCAACAGCTATCCAAAAATTATCTGATCACCATATGATTGACTGTCTACAGATAGTCCTCAACTTATGACCACAATTGGGACCAAAATTTTTATTTGTAAACAAGATGGTTATTAAATGAGTCACACCCAATTTTATGACCTTTTGGCTACAGTTGTTAAATGAATCATTGTAGTTGTTAAGTGAATTATATAGCCATTAAGCAAATCCCACTTTTTTATTTCGCTTGTGGAAGGCTAGCTAGGAAGGTTGCAAATGGCGATAACATGACACCAGGACGTTGCAACATCACAGATACATTGTACCTGCTTGGTGCCTGGTTTTATCACGTGACTGTGGGAATACTACAACAATCATAAATGTGAGGACCAATCATAAGTCACTTTTTCATCCTCCCTTGTAGCATTAAATGCTTGCTAAATGAATGGTTATAAGTCAAGGACTATTGAAATCATTTTAAGCTTTGCCAATGCATGTTTTATAGCATCATTTTTTGGAAGAGGAGAAGAGTGGTGTTTTTCCACTTATGGGCAATGCATAAATAGGCACATTATAGAGGTAAGATATTTGGGACCAAAGCCATCCCTCTCAGCATCCCCTCTACTTGAAAGCAGTTCTGCTATTTAGCATTTTCTGCCAACTTGGCATCTTCCAGACGTGATGGGGATACAAATCCATGAATTCCCAGCCAGTACAACTGGGGAATTACAGTCTGAGGAAGAGCTATTCCATGCTCTGGATTTTAAATGCCAACACTATTGGTTGCTGTACTTTCTCCAAGACCAAGCAGTGGTTTTCAACAGGAGGCATATCTGAAATCCCAGAACTTAATGTTGATGGCCAACAAGAAAGAATGCAAGGTGTACATGTGTGGTTGCATTCATAAAGTGTTGAGTGTAGGGATGTTTTGCTATTTATTCCCTTGACTCACAAGACGGAGCATAAGGACTCATTTAGCAGCACAAACACAACCATGTTTCTTTGAACAATAGGGCCGGTTTATTCCATTGACCTAAAGTTGCCCTTGAAATTTCTCTACCTTTCTCTATTCTTACATTTCTCTAGAATTATTTATTTTTTTTGATTGAGGTTAGAATGTCATTTTTTGATTGAGCTTAGAATTATCACTAAGAAAAAAAGTAAAAAACATATATAATAGTATCATAATTATGATTCACAGTTATCTTCTGAATTTTCTTTGCATGTGTTATTGAACAACTGAAGGAGAGAAACAGAAAAATGTATGTTGGTCCCATCTATACCTTTCCTATTCTTCTACCTACTTCTGTACATCCAAACAAAATTTTAAAGGAGGGAGTAAAAGTAGAAGAAGAAATTGTAATTTCTGAGTAAAATTCGGTGAACGCAATTGCACATCTTCCTGCATATATTTGAGCAAATGTGGGAGACAATTTCAAAAGGTTAGATAAATCTATATGGGGCAGCTTTGAAAAAATAAATTTCAGCACTTTCAAAATGTTCCTGTAGGGGCAGCCTTCCCTATTAAAGTATCCTGTATTTGCATTGAACTGCAATTTCCATACTTTCATTTTCGATACTGACTAGCAAGCAGGGAAGGCTAAGGTACCATGTTGTAGAAATCATGTTGGAGAATATAAGTCTAGATCAAGATCAAGCACTAAAGAATTCTCTCCTGGTTAGATTTATTCGTCATCCCACAATTATCCTGTTTGGGACATCTGTCTGGATTGTTGGGTTATTCCCTTTCTTATTCTATTGCCTTGATCAAGTGTTTGTTGTTAATTAAAATAGTAGACTCTTTGTGTCTACTCATCATACATTAGTCATCTAGGTTCATTTTGATACTGTAGGAAGCCCTCCGCCTTCCCAGATTAAAATATTCTTTATTCTTAATATTAAAAAGAGGCAGGATAGAATATTTCCCCAAAGGAGAAATTGAGAAAATTTTTAACAAAGGCAGAAAGTAGCCCCAGTCTTCCTGCCATAGGAAAACAGCTTCAAAATAAGAAGCTTGAAGACACTGATCTTTAGGAATGCAGATTTTGTATCCATTTAGAAAGACTAGGCCAATGGTGGCTAAATTTTTTGGGCTCCTGTGCCGAAAATGCACATGCCAGCACCCCAAGGGCAATGCATGCAGGCCTCGCCACGTCCCCCTGCGCATGTACTTATGAGCCCCCCGTGCACGTCACATGTCTCTGTGCAGGTGTGCGAGACCCCCCAATCTCTGCACATGTGCATGCATCTCCCTTGCCCTCCCTCACCCCTGCAAATGTGTGCTAGATACACAACAATCAGCTGTTGGGCAGGAAGCAAACATACGCATATGCATTGGGGCTCTTCCAGGTAACCTGTCGCATGCTGGCAGAAATGGCTCTGCGTGCCAATTCTGGCATGCATGCCATAGATTCACCATCACGGGACTAGGCCACCCTAGTCCTTCAGCCGGACTGAAGTTGATGGGATCAAGAATTTACATTTCCACACTCAAATTCTAAGGACAGGACAGGACAGAATTATGAATGACCTTTAGGACATAATAGGATTAGCCCACCACCATTGAAGTAGTAAAAGACACAAAGGCTCACTACATTGCACAACCCCCTGGAGAATCTCAATCACAAAACCCCAGAACCCTATAAAGATCCATCCCACTCACTCAGCCATTTTGTCAGCCACCCCAGAAACATTGCTGCTGTCACTGAAATTTCTGGAAACCAAATAAACAGCTAGCCTCCATTGATTTTTTTTCCCTCCTGTCTTGGAACTGAACTGGATTTTTCTTCCAACAATGGTCACCCATACTATTTTACAGAAATTAGTTATAGGAGCTTTTGGGGGGGAAGTAAATTGCAGCCATTCAGCTGAATCCTGCCCCCATTTTTAAGCATTGTTGCATATCTCACACATATAAAAAGGGGGAGGAAATCAATCATGCAGCCATCTTGATATTTATTCCTTCCTTTATAATGTTCCTAGACAGTTGTCTTATTTGAAGAGCTGACAGAAGTCAATTCTGTTCTGAATTTTTTTTCTCAGTTTGAATGACTGTCCAAGTTGAACACCCACACACACCCACACACACACACACACACATTCTTAAGAAAGGAAACTCTTCAAGATGCCCATCAGTATTTGGAATATAGGTGGCATACTTAGGAGGAACAGAAATAACCTATTGACAGTTTCTACATTATGAAAAGTTCTCATAAAAGCATAAAAGACATATTAAGGGTTCTGTCCAAAACCACTGATATAAAGCAAATATTGCAATAAAGCAAGTTACACATTTTTTTTTGTTTCCCAGTGGATATGAAAGTTACATTGACACCATACTGTAGTTTATTAAGTATACAATAGCATTATTTCTAAAACACCCCAATGTAGTAGCTTAATTAAAAATGCTTTATTGCTAAAATGCTAATCTTCATTTAAGCATTCAGTTAGTCATAATCTTTTTTGCTGTGGAGGGTCTTGTAAAACAGCATAAACAAGCAAGGTATGCCTGTAGAATCGTTATTTTTAAACTTGCAAGTGCATATTTACACAGACTTCTTTCCTCCCTTTTCTACTTTGTGGTACATTTTTCACTCCAAGATAGGGCACGCTTTTGTTGAATAAGCCCTTGCTGTATTTTACAGCAAAATGCCTTTGCACTGGCTCACATCTGTTCTTTTTAACTCTCTTATTTTTTTTTCTTTTTCCTGTATTAAATGTCATACTAAATAAAAGCAAGGTATAAATCAAATAGATAAATATTTCAATCCCCAAATTTCCCAAGACTTGTTAACATAACAATGGACCCAAAATCTAGAGTCGGATACCAAGTAGGGAGCTGAGAATGATGCTCTTTGTGCCTCTTGTTACTGGTGGTCTCACACCTCAGGAGTAACAGGAAAGAGAAGACAAAAAGCAATGACAGCAAAACAAACAAACATGATCTTAGGTCACTGCATCAACTAATAAGGCCAGGACAACTTGGGAATTTGCCATCACCCAGAAACAAATTCCTTCTCAAACCTGGAAATGCTTAATTTCACTTGCACATTCTAAAGGCTGCCTTGTGGTCAGTTCTTTTTTTTTTAGAATAGAATAGAATACTTTATTGGCCAAGTGTGATTGACACATAAGGAATTTGTCTTGGTGTAAATACTCTCAGTATACAGAAAGAAAAGGTACATTCGTTAAGAACCAAGAATCATAACGTACAACACTTAATGATAATCATAGGATACAATCAACAATCAAATCATAAATACTAGGAAACAGTCAAGTGGGGATGGGTGAGAAGGAGTGGTGAGAAGATTAACAGTAATAGTAGTGTACAGTTTGTAAATAGTTGAACAATGTTGAGGGAATTATTTGTTTAGCAGAGTGATGGCTTTCGGGGAAAAACTGTTCTTGTGTCTAGTTGTTCTAGTGTGCTGTGGTCTATAGCACAGGGAAGGAGTTGTAATATGTCCAGGATGTGAGGGGTCTGTAAATATTTTCACAGCCCTCTTTTTGACTCGTGCAGTATACAGGTCCTCAATTGAAGGCAGGTGGGTAGTAATTGTTTTTTCTGCAGTCCTAATTATTCTCTGAAGTCTGTGTTTGTCCTGTTGGGTTTCAGAACCAAACTAGACAGTTATAGAGGTGCAGATGATAGATTCAATAATTCCTCTGTAGAACTATATCAGCATTCTTTCGGTCTCTCCAATAGGTTATCTTACTTGATCTTGTCCAGCCTCAAAAGAACCTTTGTTGTTCTCCTGTGGAAAGATTCCACTCTTTTTGCATACTTGTCCATCCACATCACTTGTTGTGGCCTACACTCCCTTCCCCAGATTTCCAAACATTTCATCTGTTTGCTACATGCCTTTCTTGGAATGTACCTGCTGTTTGACTTTCCCACGAGAACAGTCAGGTTCTGATGGCGTTTCAGAGGAACTGTATGTATTAGGGTGACAGCTGATCCCACCCACCTTGATAATTCAAAGTTTTTCTACCACAAGCCTGGTAGAAAAAGTGCACACATACATACACACACACACATGCACACACACAGATATTTGATAAGCTGAACAATTAAATTTTATAAGAGGTTTATGGATTTTTTCTGGTAGCATAAAGGATGAGATGATCACTCCTTTGCTTATTTAGTTCTAAAGACATTGAAAACTAGTGGGATTGATTTCTGAACAATCCACAAAATCCATGAGAAGCAACCATGATTTGCATTCAGAAAATGACACTTCTAAGCACAAAAGTGCCCATTTTGTGGCCCACCAATCCCTAAAAATTCAGAAGGGATTCTCTTTATTTTAATTTAAAGAGGACTTGTAAACATTTGTACTCATTTCAGGAGCATTAGTTAAAACAGATGCAGAATATCCACTGTTGACCAGATATGTACACTGAGGTTGAGAATACTATGAGGCAATAATTAATGCAATAGTCATCCTGATATGCGATAATGGGAGTTGCAGTGCTTTTGAAATGCACTAAATTGGGGGAGGCTGTTCATTTAAGTCATTATATGTAATGCTCTAAAATGTCTACTTTCATTTATGAAAACAGATAAGGTGTGAGGTGAAGTTTTCTGGACAAATCACCAGAGATTTTATTTTGTTCTCTTTCAGAGAACCCAGAAACCTTAACTATCATTTTGCACTGGATAACTTGTCAACATTTCTCAAAATATCTGACAAAACCGGCTCCCAAGACCTAGATATTCTTTTTCCTCTCTGAGCATCTCAGCTCCATTTTACAACATGCAGACAAAATTCAGAGTTATCAAAGGATCTTCATCTCCTTCAGTTCACTTTCTGGTTGGGTGCCAATTCTTCTGTACCTTTCCATTCTGGTCCTCAGATGGACTAGAAATTAGATTTATTGCTGGTTTCTGGCACTTTTCTCTTTTCAGGATAATCTGTCTTTCAAATCTGTCCTGGAATCACCTCACTTTTGATTTTTGGAGTACAGCTATTTTAAGCAAGATAAATTCTCCACAGCAGTTAACCAGAACAGTCACAGAATAAATGCTGGAAGAAGTACAGTAAATGACCAAGAAGCAACAACAGACTGGTTTTCCATTCATTTGATCAAATAGACTCCAGTATTGTGAGAAGTGCAAAATCAGAGCCAAGTGTAACTGAGACTGGGAAAGACAACAGTAGAAACAGAATTGGGAAATGGAGAATAATAGCAGAGCTGACTAGAAAATTGGGAAAAGTAGATGTGTGATGCATTCCCATGCTAAGCTTAGAGACTTAAACACATGTTATTCTGATTTATAAACCAGGAATAGTAATCATATGATGTTTTCATTGTTAAAAAAATACCTTATGGTATGATATTTTATCCTATTTGTTATTTAAAATCACGTAGGAAATCATGCTGGGATTTCAACACTTCTAGTCAGGGCAGCAAAAAATGGGATTGGGGCCTTATATGTCCTGGCATCAGAACGTCTACAAACATAGGAATTTGTTGAAAAAAAGGAGAAAAAAGGAATCCAAATTGTAGCCATTGACAATGAGAGTATTCACATGAATATATTTCAGCAGGGGAACATAGAATAAAAATATCCCTGCACAGCAGACCCATTTCTCTGCAGTATTCTAGGCCCTGTATCTTTTTTTCTAACCTTACTGTTAGCCAAAATGAAGACATTGATGGAGCTCAACTATTTGTAGCCAATCCCTCAAACTCTAATTAGACAAATTGCAGGTATATTAATTACTCCTTCTATATATCCAGCCTTTCCCATGAGGTGGCATTTATTCAATGTTCTTTCTGCCTGCATTTTATCCTGCTCAACATTCCAAAATAGATTAGGCTGAGAGAAAATGAATGAAGTACAGTCATTGAGCGGACTTCCAAGCTGACTGGGAATTTATAGTACAAAATTGGAAATGCTATTCCTCTACAAAATGTCATGACTCAGGTGCTGACTCTGAATTTGAAGAAACTGTTCTAACAGAACTATGGAATACTAGCCTCAAGAGACCCAAAACCAAAAGTCACCAGAATTTGGTTAAATACAGGTACCATCTGAACAGCTGGACTAGTCAGATGATGATGATGTACAATAACATCTCTAAAATCCTTAACTTAGCAGAGATCTCTGGCTCATATAAATGCTTTGTATAAATGCTTCTTATGAAATTCTGATCCTTGGACTGGCTGACAGCCCTGACCTGTCTCTTGGAACTTGGGACTGAATTTTGAATACTTTTATGCATATTCCTGTTAACAATAAAACCACTCAAGCAAGTTTCTTTTAGTTTACATTTCTTGCTTGCTGTTATCTCCTTGACATTTAGTAAACTGCTGAATTTCCATTGCAACTATGTGTGTGAGTGTATAATGGAACCGTAATGAAACAAGACACAAATACCAGTACTGATTCTCTATTTCTCACATAGTAACAGATTTTAGGAGAATTATCAATATCATGTTGTGATATCATTGATATGATCATTAATACCATTATCATATGATATTTCTTTTTTAAAAAAAGAAATCCTTTACATTTGTTCCTTCCATAAAAAGTTAGCCATTAACTTGGCTAATGGCTAACTTTTTACTTACTTTACATTACATTAACTATTACATTACTTTACATTAACTATACTTACTTTACATTAACTATTTAAAATATTTGAGTGGAGCCCATATAAATACCACTCTAAAAATGTCTATGGAGATTCTCAGTCATCCAAATTATGGTTGTCCCAAAGATGCTTTTTCAAGAGGCTACTGGATTTTCTTGTTTTTTCTTTGAAGACAATGCAGGTCCATACATTGGGGAAACAAAACAACCACTTCACAAACACATGGCACAAGTAGGAAAACAAACCCACCAGGGCAAGATTCAGCAGTCCATCTGCATTTAAAAGACAAAGGCCATTCTTTTGAAAAGTCCACATTTTGGACAAAGGACCACTGGTTTGAAATAGGAGTCAAAGAGGCCATCTATGTTGATCTACAGGTGAATCCAAAATTAAAATATAATTCCTGGTTGCTATTATTTGATCTACCAGTAAACACATTTTTTTAAATAAAATGTTTAGGTTTATCTTTAGCTGGACAATTAAAAAGTATCCAAACCCCATTACTGACTACCAAAATTGTGCAATATCCTTTAGAGTATTCAAAATCTTGAAATTAAATTACCAAGTTATAATTACTGTTTCATCTTTGTTGTAAAAAGATTATATAATTTTCATATAAATCTATTAGAAGGAAGAAATTCCTGAATAATGGGAGCTTACTCTATGGGATATAATTTATCCAGAGAAAGTTGGGTTGATCATGTTGGGCCATTAATGTTTCAGGAAGGATCAGGAGAATGTTAAGTATGTCTAGCAATAGATGCAAGGTTTTCTCCACATCTGGCCTGAAACCTGTAATATTTCTAGATCAAAATGGAATTTTGAAGCTTCATTCCAAATTAGTACTTTTAACATTTGTGAATGCCCTCTAATTCAGACTTTATATGGTAGTACAACTTGTCTTGGTTGATATTGTAATGTACTCACAATC
The DNA here is from genome assembly GCA_033807585.1 of Hydrophis major. Taxonomy (NCBI): domain Eukaryota; kingdom Metazoa; phylum Chordata; class Lepidosauria; order Squamata; family Elapidae; genus Hydrophis; species Hydrophis major. Next base: position 30,854,869 of record CM066343.1, on the reverse strand, counting down.
TAATTTATCTTTCTAAAATAGATCTACAGAGGACGCTATAGCCATCACTCTTCACACTGCTCTGACTCATCTAGAACAGTGGGGGGGCTATGTGAAGATGCTTTTTGTGGATTTTAGTTCTGCATTTAACACAATTCTTCCACATAGATTAGTGTCTAAACTTCTGGACCTTGGACTTTCTAATTCAATCTGCCTTTGGATTATGGATTTCCTGTCTGGCTGCTCACAGAGGGTCAGATTAGGTAATCATACCTCTTCAGCCCTTATTCTTAATACTGATACACCCCAGGGTTGCATGTTGAGTCCCTTACTCTATATTCTTTATGTGCATGACTGCATTCCCTCTCATGCTAGTAATACTATTGCTAAATTTGCAGATGATCCAACAGTGGTGGGACTTATCTCCAGGGGGGGATGAGTCTGCCTATTGAGATGAGGTGGACTGGTTGCTTTTGTGGTGTGGAGACAATAACTTGGTCCTCCACACCAATAAGACCAAGGAGTTTATAGTGGATTATAGAAGGAACAGATCAGACATCCAACCCTTGCTTATCAATGGAGACCGAGTGGAGCAAGTGGCCAGTTTTAAGTTTCTGGGTGTTACTCTAAAAGAGGGCCTGACCTGGGGTGCCCTGGTCAAGAGCAAATGGCCAGTTTTAAGTTTCTGGGTGTTACTCTAAAAGAGGACCTGACCTGGGGTGCCCTGGACTTCTCAGAAAACAACAACCGAATGAAAAACTGCTGGTGACCTTCTACCACTGCACCATAGAGAGCATTTGAACTTACTGCACCTCTGTATGGTTTGCCAATTGCACAGTGGCAGATAGGAAAGCACTCCAGAGAATTAATGTCATTGCCCAGAAGATCATTGGTTGTCCTCTCCCCTCTTTGGAAGAGCTTTATAGCTCCCGCTGCCTTAAGAAAGTTCAAAACATTCTCAAAGATCCATTTCATCCTGGGAACCCTTTTTTGAACTATTACCATCTGGCAGACGGTACAGAATAATAAAAACAAGGACAAATAGGCTGAAAAAACAGTTTCTATCCCAGGACAGTAGCTTTTTGAATACTGCTGTATAGTGCAGTGTTAATGTAGTGTCAGGGGTTTCCAATTCAAAGGGTGAAGGATGTGTGTTTGTGTTTATTTTCATGGTCATGGTCATGATGTGCACTGAAGATGGTGTTTGATTTTGTTGTACGAGGTGCAATGAAATAAAGTAAACTAAACTAAAGTGTTGGAATGCAAGTCCCAGTATCCCCCTGGGGGAACACATTTCCATGCCTTGTAGCAAACCCCATTTACTAAGTCAACCAGTTCAGTACATCCTCCATAGCAAATTAGCAATTGTCCGATTTCACGCAAGATGTGTTTTTCCCTGCTCTAATTGAAATTGTGGGGATTGAAACAGACAAGATAGCCAACTACAAACTATCCAAAAGTATAGTTTTAAAAACTGGACATTATGTTAACAGTTCCAAACTGTTCAACTGTATTCCCTCCTTAATCGTAAGTTGTCCTTTATATTTTCTTGCAGATTGTGTGCATAGTGGGATCCCAAATGTAGCACCGTTTTTGCATGCAGAGCATGTGGCTTATTATGGAACTGCCTTCCTTTCACCAAGTCATCTTGCCTTTTTGTGCAGTTGCAATGTATGTACTATACTCTATATAAATGAATCCATTAACTTTTCTCACAGGCCTCAGTTTTTGGAATGGCTCTCATAGCCTTGATCACCTGAGGTTTCTAGATGTCATGGATTGAAATTCCCACCATCCAAGGTCATCCAAGGTCAGTATAAGTAGAATGGTGTAGAGTAAAGATGATGACCTTGATGGAGATATGCAAGCTTTGTTACCAAGGCAACAAGGGGGGAAAACATATCTTAAGTCCTTAATCAGATATATAATGTTCATGAATACCTCAGAGAGATACCTCCCTTATTCACAAAAATACACCACAGTCAGATTGCAAGATTCTGTTATTGTAGCCAATTCTCCCAAAAATAGTTTTAGTCTTCCCTTGGAGTTGATTTCTTGGTTTGGTCTGGTAGGCTACAAAGTTGGGGTGTTACTGTCTTGCAAAATCTGTCTAACTTGGTTAGTAACTTTTGTGTCTCAGTTGTGTCTTTCTAGAAAACTGGTTTAGTTTTTTCCCAATACAGTCGGATTGCATAGAGGAGTATGGGAAGCATTTCTTCTCTTTCCCTCTCTCTCCCTCCCTCCCTCCCTCTCCTCTCTCATCCCTTCCTGCCACCACAAGCATTCCCAGACAATGATTTCTGGAACTTAAACACTGCAAAAGGAGAAGAAGTAGATTTGTATATACACCTAACCAACAGACCTTCCAGCCCCAATTTGTCATGTATGTTTGCGGTAATGCACTCCATTCTTGTGGCAATTGTTCCTTTTTCCATACATCAAGATCTTTTGGATCAAATCCCCTGCAGTTACTCTGAAGATAGAACAAGTCATGGGCCAAGAATGCAGATGCATTTTCCAAGTGTTAAGAAAGCAGGAAAAGGCTATGTATTTGTTGGCCCCCAAATCAATAGGAAGGTCATTCTTACACAAGGTGTGTGTGTACACACTGTGGCAGGATGCTTCATGGCTGAGAGTTAGCAAACACCAGAAAGATCCAAAATGAGCAGAATGGGAAGAGAGCCAACTCCAGGTTCCTCTAACTGAATCTTAAACCTGATGACCAGTGATATAGCATATCCCAAAGGTATTCATACATTTCATACATATCCCTATCTTTCAATGGTACATACAACCTTGTATAATTGGCCAGTATTATTCTCCCCATGTTGCAGCTATAAGTTTCCAAATCATTAACAACTATTTAGCAAGAACATGACTCGTAATGCAACCAAGTGGAAATGACACTCAGAAAAGATCATCAGCTAATATGCTGCTAAGTAATATTAGTCCACATTAAACATTTTTTCAAAGGCTGCACACACACACACACACACACACACACACAAACTTTCAGCCCGAGAGCTGGAGGCATCTTTGGGAACAAGTCCTGGCAGGAAACCTAATGTTCAACAGCCGAGACTGTGTCTATCCCAGACAGTTTAAACATGGGCTAGCGGGGAGAAATGAGGAGGAAGAAAAAAGGGGGAACTGGGCGGGGGAACATTACACAGCTGGCTGGATACAAAAGTTTATGAAACATCCTGGAGGATATGTAATAAATTCAGGGAGAGAAACCAACCAAAGTATTTATGTTGGATGAGGAAGGCTGATTTTGCAACTGGTTAACAGAGTTGTTCTGAAGAAGAAAGAACAGGTAGAGCTCATCCTATATTCCCTTTGTTGTGAATGAATAATGCCAAATAAAGTTATCTTGAGCTTGAAGTCAAGTGCAGGGTTCTGGCCCTGCACTTCTGATTGGCTGTTAATGGCAGGATTGGATTGGTCCATTCAGGAACATCTGATTGGCCATTAACAGGCCATTCTCATTGGTTAACGGAGCTAGCGCTCCAGAATTACTATTGGTTGAATAGTTAATAAGTTGCCTATATAAGGAAGGCTATAGCAGCCCTCCAGTTTGAGCTGTCACACCATGTAAATAAAGAGTTTGAAGTTCACTGTTTCTACAGGCTCGTCTCCATTATTCGCACCATGCTCCAGACTTAACACTGGCAATGAAGGTGGGATTGGATGACATCTGAGCCAACGACGAAGACAACTAAGCACGTGGCTGAAGCGCACAACGGCGGAACCATGTCTGGCGGCGCAGTACCACCCGCTCCATTCGATCCAGCTCAAGAGGACTGGGAGTCCTACATGGACCGTTTCCAAATGTTTTTGGAAATGAATAATCTGAAGGATGCCACACCCAGGAAGAAACGGGCGGTATTCCTAACACACAGCGGCCCGACGGTATTCAAAATGGCTAAGGCATTAGCGAAACCGGCTGAAGTGAAGGCCATGGACTGGGACGTCCTCAAACCGCTACTAAGGGCCCACTATGCACCGACCATTCCAACGCTTGTAAGACGACACGAGTTCTATCAAAGAAACCAGCGGAAAGGAGAAAGCATTGCCGATTTCGTTGGAGACCTCCGGAACTTGGGAGGCCTTTGCGATTTCACCGACGTAGAGGAGGCTTTGAGAGACCGAGTAGTTCTCGGGTTAGACTCTCTAAACGTACAGAGCAAAATAATGGCAAAGGGCGACATCACCCTTAAAGACGCCATAGCTGAAGCTACAGCAGCGGAGGCGACCAAGAAGTTGGCTGCCCAACTACGCCGAAAATGCGCTCCAGCACACCAACTGGCCAGCGAAGTTGCACCTAAGGCAGAAGGGCAGCTGCAGACGACCCACCATGAGGACCTCTCTTCGTCGTCAGACAGCGACAAAGAAGAGGTCCATCGCCTGCGGTCCGATCGGGACCATTAACCGAAGTCCCAGCTGGCTGTGGCGCCAACCATTACCGCTCCGATTGCAAATTCCACGATGCGCTCTGCCACAAGTGCGGGAAATGAGGCCACATCGGACGGGTCTGCAGAAGTCTCCTCGGACCCAGCCAGACCGTGAAGGGTACCAACCTCCACCAGTTGACAGGGAATCGCCCTGTAAGGCAAGAACCAGCAAACCAATCCTACAGAAACCGACCCGTGAATCGCCTAACAAGACGAGAAGAGGCCCACCAAACACTCACTATCGGCCACGCCTCTTCAATAGACGCTAAGAAAATTCGGGTCAAAGTGGACATCGAAAATCAACCTTGCCAAATGGAAGTTGACTCGGGGTCGTCTCTGTCAATGGTCTCCTGGAAGACCCTCAAGCAACTCATCCCCACTATCCGGCGCCAAGACCTTCAATTCCAAAGGCTCATGTTAAAGGACTATCAGGGGAACCGGATTCCAGTCATAGGATCCAGTAGAGTCCGGGTTGCATTCAAGAACCGCACGGCGTACTTACCCCTGATGGTGATCGACAAGGACCGGCCTAGCCTGTTAGGCCTGCAATGGTTCGCACCACTCGGCATTGAAGTGGCAGGCATTAACCGAATCAGTGGCAGTGACTGGGAAGAAGACCTCGCCCAAGAATTCAAGGACGTCTTCGCGGAAAAGCTAGGCGAGTACAAGGGGACCCCGATATCCTTTAGCCTTAATCCAAAGATACCTCCCATCCGCCTGAAGCCTCGTCGAGTCCCGTTCACTCTAAAGCCAAAAATCGACAAACAGCTTGATAAGTTGATAGCCCAGGGAGTTTTAAAGCCAACTGACCACTCCCCATGGGAAACACCAATCGTGACCCCAATTAAGCTGGATGGCTCCATTAGAATTTGTGGGGACTATCGAGCCACCCTAAACCACGCCCTGCAACAAAATCCATATCCGGTGCCGGTGGTGCAACACCTCCTCCATTCCCTGGGGGGTGGAAAAGTCTTCGCTAAACTAGACTTAGCTCAGGCTTATCAGCAACTGCCAGTTGACAAAAAAACGGCACAGGAACAGACTATCGTAACACACCGAGGTGCCTTTAAGTGTACGCGGCTTCAATTCGGAGTCAGTGTAGCCCCAGGGATCTTTCAGAGCCTAATGGGGAGACTATTGCAGGGGATCAAAGGCGTTGTCCCCTATTTTGATGATGTGCTCATTGCTGCCCCAATTTTACGGGATCGTTTAAGATTGGTTTTACAAAAATTCCAAGAAGCAGGCCTGAAAGTGAAGAAAAATAAGTGCAAACTGTGTACAGATCGTGTTGAATTCTTAGGGTACTTAATTGACAGTCAGGGTATTCACCCTACCGATAGCAAATTGAGAGCAATAAAAAACGCTCCCAGACTCCGGAACAAAGCCAACCTCCAGGCATTCTTAGGCCTCATCAATTTCTATAATGTATTCTTTCCGCACAAGGCGACTGTCGCTGAACCTTTACATCACCTACTAGATAAAAAAGCAATTTGGGTATGGGGTCACAGAGAAGAACAGGCGTTCCATAATGTAAAACAACTACTGACTTCTGACGCCATACTAATGCAGTACAATGAGACCTTGCCGTTAAATATCACATGTGATGCATCGCCTTTTGGAGTGGGCGCCATTTTGAGCCATGTATTACCTAATGGTAGCGAAGCCCCTGTTGCTTACTTTTCAAAAACGCTCTCGAAAACCGAGTGAAATTACAGCCAGATCGATAAAGAAGCCCTGGCAATTGTATCAGCTGTTAAAAGATTCCATGAGTACGTGTACGGCCCGGCTTTCACAATTGTAACTGACCACAAACCATTGCTGGGGATCATTGCTGGGGACAAGCCAACTCCCTACGTACTTTCTCCCAGGATGACCCGCTGGTCAGAGTTCTTGGCTGCCTACAATTATCAACTACAATATCGTCCTGGTAAAGCCATTCCCCATGCCAACGCGTTGAGCCGTGCACCGCTCCCTGAAACCATCAACGATCCTGCACCAACAATGACAACATTGCAGATTGAGACACTCCATACGCCGCCATTAACTGCCCGTGGCATTGGGAGAGAAACAAAATGTGACCCCATCTTAGCACGAGTCCTCACATGGGTGGAACGTGGATGGCCATTGGACCAAGTACCAGACGACTTTGCATCATTCAAAAGCCATCAAACAGAATTGTTCTCGCAGAAGGGCTGTATCATCTGGGGCGATAGAATTGTTATCCCAGAATGGCTCCAACAGGCACTGCTAAGAACCTTGCACGATGGCCACCCTGGCATCGTGCGCATGAAGGGCCTCGCACGAAGCTACCCATGGTGGCCAGGCATTGACAGACAAATCGAATCGTGGGTTAAAACTTGCCAGAGATGCCAAGAAGTAAGAAATGCTCCACCAAAAGCAACCCCAACCGAATGGGAGACGCTGCGGGGACCCTGGTCCCGCATCCATCTGAACTTTGCTGGGCCGACCAAAGGCCACACATTTTTGCTAACCATTGATGCCAACTCGAATTGGCTTGAGATTCACCGAATGAGGAATATGACCACCGAAGCGGTCATCAAAAGACTGGAAAGACTGTTTGCAACCCACGGATTACCAGACGTTCTGGTATCCGACAACGGGCCCCAATTTACCGCGCTGTCTTTTGAACAGTACCTGGCTGACCACAGTATCCGACATGTGCTTACTTCGCCTGCGCACCCTGCGGCCAACGGTAGGGCTGAGCGCATGGTACAATTCGTTAAAAGGACTCTACAAAAGATAGACTACGACAACATCAAGAGAAAATCAACCGAATCCTTTTCTTACAGCACATCACACCTCACAGCATCACCAACAAAACTCCCACCGAGCTGCTAATGGGACGGAAGCTCCACTCCCACCTCGATTGGTTACACCCAGCCTACGAACCGGAAAAGCCACTCAGATCCAGTGGCCGATGCCATACCTTCCAGGTAGGCGATTTAGTATTCGCTAAAAACTTATCGGGCGATCCGTTGTGGGTAGAAGCGACCGTAATCCACATAACTGCCCCAAGATCATACCTAGTTCAGTGCCCTGACGATAGACTTTGGAAGCGCCACATAGATCAATTACAATCGTGGATACGATTGTAATTACGCAATTCTGAACTCCCTTATGACCAAACTGAGGGGGGGGGAGATACAGAGGAAAACGAATTGCAACTAGAGGAAAACCTTTTTGAAGCGACTGAAAACGGAACTGAAATGCAGGAACAGGAACCGGGGACCGGAGTGAGTTCACCTCAGGGAGTGGCCAGTGATATTGGTGACAACGGGAACGCGAACTCAGAACCAGAGGCACCCCTACCGTTAAACAACGATCTACCTCAACAGAAGTGCAGCCAACCGCCAGGCACTTTGCGAAAATCAAAAAGACTGATAAAACAACCGTCCTACCTCAAGGACTATGTAACCGCGCCCCGTGGGCAGAAGCCAGGGGAAAGGGGTGTTGTGAATGAATAATGCCAAATAAAGTTATCTTGAGCTTGAAGTCAAGTGCAGGATTCTGGCCCTGCACTTCTGATTGGCTGTTAATGGCAGGATCGGATTGGTTTGTTCAGGAACATCTGATTGGCCATTAACAGGCCATTCTCATTGGTTAACGGAGCTAGCGCTCCAGAATTACTATTGGTTGAATAGTTAATAAGTTGCCTATATAAGGAAGGCTATAGCAGCCCTCCAGTTTGAGCTGTCACACCATGTAAACATTGAAGTTCACTGTTTCTACCGGCTCGTCTCCATTATTCGCACCCATGCTCCAGACTTAACACTCTTTTTTTAAAAGCCAGAGAGGGTCTGTGCCTTCAGCAGATGTAGCATTCCAAGTAAGAAGGTGCATTTCAGGAGGGGAGAGAGTAGTCTCCCTTGTTATTGCTTCTGAATTTTTCCTCCACCAACCAAACCACCCCCCTCTCCTTTAAAAGACATCTGTTCCACACAATCTTCCCTGTTTCTGCTTAGCTAGCCTGCTGACTTAGTACAGTGGAAGATTCAGTCAGCAGTAACAAATGGCCAAATTCTAGCTCAGATGACTTCTGTATATAGAACCAAGAAATTTCATTTTCATACTTTTATAGAATTGCGGCGTGCGAAAGGACCACAAGGATCATGTAATCTACTCTTCAGCATAGTTTGGAAAACCCACTTAAACCATCCTTGAGAAGTGACTGTTTAATCTCTTCTTTAAAAACCTCTCAAAATGGAGAAGCTATAATCTCCATAAGTAGACAGTTTAGTGGAGAACTTATTTTTCATCAGGAAGTTTTTCTTTATGTTTAAATCTAGATAGCTGTAACTTATTACTCATTATTTCTGGTTCTAATTTCTGTGACAGTGAAAAATGGTTCCTGACCATCTTTTTTGTATCCTATTATGCTCCTGAATACTTAGTATATATTCTCTTAGTCTTCTTTTCTTCAGATTGAATTTCTCAAGTTCCTCCAGCCTGTCCTTACAGGGCACACTTCAATTTTGTTACCTTTTTCTGAATCTATTCTAACATCAGTATCATTCTGAAAATCTGATGTCCAGAAATGTGTACAGCACACTGTTCCAGGAACAGACAGAAAGAAAGACGGACAGATATTTTTCTCAGCCTGTTGAGATTGTAAAGCATTGTATGTTTATGTATAGATATTTAAGGTGTTTATATAGTAGATGTTTACAATTAAAAATCCATCAAATTATGATTGAACCATTAGCAACAAATTACAGCAATTAAATGCACTGTCTAAAAAAGGTTCAGATCATTTCTACATCCAAAAGGCATACATTATTTCTATTCTGCAAAAACAACAATAAACTCAATATACTTAATAATTCCAAAATATAATGCAACAGTGATATTTGTATTTCTGGGAGCATGGTCCCTGCAGATTGTACAGACAAAACTGTCATGTTTTTTGTTTGGCAGCATTTGTTGCAAATCAGTCTGAGATAGCTGAACAAGGAGGGTTAGACTATTATAGCCTATAACACTTTTTTTGGAATTCTGTTCAAAATCAACTGGGTCTAGTAAAGGAAGGATCATCTGAATAGTGAATGAGTAAAGAAGGTGTGAGGTGGGTGGAGTGAGAAGAGGGGATAAAAGCAGCCATCCCTTTCCCCTCTCAACATTGTGTGGCACCTAGAGGCTTTGCAAAGGGACTGCAGCATTTCACAATGGCCAGACTGAATCTCTGTCTTATGCTTCTGCTCTTGTGTTTGACCAGGTGCAGCCTGCAGGGAGGTAAGTCAGACCATTGTGCACGAAAAGGAAATTTATATAACATGTAGGGATGAATGGAGAATCTGATCTTTTTTTTATCACAAGTACAGGCCCGTTTACATGAGGAAAATAGGACATAATTGGAATTTAAAAGCAAATTTTAAAAAATGCAGTAAGTACAATGCAACTTTATAAAGTTACAAACAGAATCAGAATTCATGGTTGTCATAGATAGACAGACAGACAGACAGATAGACAGACAGACAGTTTTGTTATATACAAGGCCTTACTGTTACTTTAAATAAAAAAAAATTCAACAAAGTATATCAGCTACATGACTTTGCAGTGGGTGAAACTACTGCAAACAAAAATCACATCAGATGACTTGTTCATCTGTTTCTGACCTGTTCATCTGGTGTGATTTTTGTTCAGCAGTAGTTTCATCCACTGCAAAGTCATGTAACTGACATACTTTGTTAGATATTTTTTTTAATGAAACAGTAAGGCCTTTTGGTTTGGGGAACTCAGTGAGGTGGCTCGAAAACCTGCAGGATCCAGGTGATCAAAATGAATGGCTTGTCCCTCATTTATCATTGGATTTGTGCATGATCAGTGCAAGTTTGCTGGTAAATTTCAACCTGTGTTCATTTCCACTCTTCAGGAAACGCTTCAGGAAAAAGGAAGAAATGGAAGTGGTTAAGATAATAGAGATGAAATGGGTGATAAGTTCTTCATAGCATGTCATGGAGTCAGGGAAAGATTGGTAGTTTGGGGAAGGCAGAATTTGAGGTTCTATTCAACAAAATGTTGCCTCCAAACAGAGCAGAGCTGGGTTATCTAACGGAAGAGATTAGGTTAATCCACCTTGCCAACAAAAGCCTGGCAGGAGAAGGACTTGCTTAAATTTTTATTTGGAATGTAAAATCATCTAAACACAGCACTAAGTGGACATATAGTCTTAATAGAATTTTTTAGCTGTTGCAAAATTTACCAAGGCATGCCATATATTTTGATCATAGGATTAGTTTCATTCCAAATCTGCTTATGCCTCCAAATTAAATCTTTCTTAGGATTACACATTTTGAGGATTTTGTGTGCTGTATATTTATTTCCAATGGGGTTCAACAGAACAAAGTTCCTTAGACTCTACCTTCAAACCTCATGGCCTTAATTTTATCACAATGTTATTTTAATAAATTCAGTGAAGAAGAAAAGCACCAAGAACCAAAAAGGGAAATCCTCCAATTACTGTTGAAAACATGTTTTTAAAATGAAACTCAATGTGTTCCTAGCTAGGCTCTTAAAAAATATTTATAAATTCTCTCACAAGGAAAGTGACTACAGTTTGCTGTAGGTGCTTTTTATAAAAGAATTGAAAACAATAAGAGGTTTTGAAGAAGACAAATTCCAAAATGCATTAGGCTTCATATTAATATATGAAGACACAGAGAGAATGATTTTAGAAGTTCTTCCTGCACTTTTTTTCTTTTATGATAAATATAGATTACTATTTGAATGTATTACACTATTTTCAGCCCTTATTCCTTATTTCCCCACCTTAATGAGAAAATTTTATATCCAGAAAGATTTTGTAGCAGGCAAAAAAGAAATAAAAGTCCTATTTTCATTGGCTGAAGATGACCAAACAAAAATAGCAGATGCTACTGTTACATATTAGAAAAAAATCCAAAATAGCATTATGACAACACTTTTGTTAATGCCAATTAAATAAAGGTTATTTTTAAGATTCTTTCACTCTAAATCAGGCCAAGAGTAAATGAATTCAAATGTCAAGGGAAACAAAGGGCATTTGTTGAGAATTATTTTAAAAAAATATTTAGCCTGTAGATTAAAATTTAATAAAGCAATTTCAATCAGCAGACTCTTTCTCTGAATACATTGAGACTATAATGCCCAGAATATTCAGCAAATATAGTCAAAAACCAACTGTGTTGGTATTTCTAGGAGTTTCATTGCCAGCACATTTGGAGAAGCTGTTATATTTTATCTTGCAGATTCAATACTGATGCAATTAACATTTTGGCTTACAACTGCTCAGATTTTGTATCTTGCAAGCTTATCCTCTTTTGTTATTCTAGAATTCCAAGGATGTGCCTTCAGTTTAAATGACAAGAGATTTCAGGCAGATTTTTAAAAAGCATTTTTTTCACACCAGACTTTTTTAGGAATGGCAAAGAACATAAGGCCTCTAAATCTTGTTAACCAGCCTCTAATCAATATGATAATTAAAATCCTAAAATATCAAGATTTCATTCCCCTAGTATGGATTTACAAAATTCAATATGATAGATTGTGATAAGGTGATGAGGCTTGAAGGGCTGTCATACTTTTTTATATTTAATTTTAATATGTTGCTTTGTTTTATTAATTTATTTTAAAATATATGTTTATTCCTTCTCAATAGAATTTTATGAAGAATTTTAATTACAATAGTAAAAACTAATACAAACTAAACTTAGAGAAAGAGAATTGAAAAAATAAAGACTTTAGAAAAAAAAGAAAAAGAAAAAAAGAAAGAATGCAATAAAGAAAAGGAAAAATATATAAAAAGTTACCTCTAACTACATCTAAATAAATACATTTAATAATTCTGCACTCCCTATAAGGTTAAACAGATATCTCTTCATTCAATATTCCATCCCTTATCTATAAGCAAATCCATAAAACATCAATTTTTCAATCTTAGTGTTAACAGTCTATAAACGTTTGCCATAATATTGCAAAAAAAGTTTTAATTTAACCTTGATAAATGTACTTTATATTCCTTTCTCTTACTTCTAACAGTCTTAATCTATAATACAATCAAATATCTTTGTAGGATTTTATTTCTCTTCAGCTCTTCCTTATCCCATCACACAAATTTCTTCAAGGCTTTAACAAGCTTTTCTTGTAGATCAACATAGGAAACCTTTTCCAGATCATTCTCTTGGTTTATAATTTTAATTTTCAAAACTTCAAACAGTTTCTTTTAAATATCCAATAAAGAGTCTTTTTCACAAACCATTCACTTGGCCTATTATTTGTAGATTCATATTCTGTACTTTCTATTTTGTAAGCTCCACATCTGTCATTCCTTCATTTACATATTAACATATTTTAACGTATAGTCTATCCATTGAAGCAAATATCATTACAGCTTTGATGAGCCATGGTGGCACAGTAGTTAGAGTGCAGTACTGCAGGTTACTTCTGCTGACTGCAATTTGGCAGATTGAATCTCACCAGGCTCAAGGATGACTCAGCCTTCCATCCTTCCGAGATGGATAAAATGAGGACCCAGATTGTTGGGGGTAATATGCTGACTCTGTAAAACCTCTTAGAGGGATGTAAATCACTGTAAAGTAGTATATAAGTCTAAGTGCTGTTGTTATTGCTATTTGATGATATTCTTACTCATTTTTTGGCTCCATTTTTCAAATATCTGCTTTAACAGTTTCTATGTTATAATGTTTGTGTCATCTTTTCAAATTCTAGTATTAACTGATATCAAAAACATGCACCCAGATTGCAACCACTTGGCCATGGAGATGCTGTGATAGTGTAAGGACTAGCCATAAGTCACTTTATTTAGCACCACTGTAACACTGAACTGTTGCTGAAAGAATGGCTATAAGTATAAAGGACTACCTGTAGAGTGTTACAACCCATCTGGCCTTCCAAATTTCCCAATCAAACTTCCCATTTCCCAGCCAAACTTTCTTTGCCCCAAATCTATCCAAAAGGACCACTCCGTGTGACAGTAGGAATTTCCACACTACATCCTATGCCACATAGCTATCTGGCCTAAAGATGCCAAATTCCTCTACTTCTCTTGTCCACCTTCTGCACACAAAGGCCTCCTTATAGTGCCCTCAGTAGGGGGGAAAACATTGAAACACTCTTGCAAAGCCATAAAGGGAGGCCAGCCAACTCCCTATGCCAGGAGACACTGTAGTTCTAGGTGGCTTAGAAATTCGAAATGCTTCCCCACAGTGATTAAATAATCCTTTGGCATCAAAGATTCAGGCTCTGAAAGCAGCTTTATGAAAAGGCCCAGACTTGATCCGATCAGATTTGTCATGAAAATAATGATGGATGGTTTCCCCCAGATGCAACAGGAAAATTGCTCTCTCAGCAACCAAAACAGCCAAGTGTTATAGCAACATGAAGTGTTACAGCACTCAGCATCAGTTGAGGATAAGTATACATATAAGTATACATATAAGTATACACTACTATTCCATCACTTCCAGGGAGCAGGGTCCACGGTCTGGGACAATGGGAATGGTAATTCAACAAAATTGGAGGACCTGAATAAGAAAGGATATTGTGTGAGTGTGAGGTTGGATGATAATGATGATTAATTTAACCATCTGATACAGGGATGGGATTCAAATTTTTTAACAATCGGTTCTGTGGGCGTGGCTTAGTTGGTGGACATGGCTTGGTGGTCATGTGACTGGCTGGGCGTGGCCAACTCAACGTCACTCACATCGAGGCACGCATCTCCTTGTCTGGCCTCTCATGACTGTGGGGATGCTGCAATAGTCATATGTGTGAAAAACAGTCATAAGTCACTTTTTTCAGTGCCATTGTAACTTTGAATGGTCACTCCACATGAGCAAAGTACCAGCAAAGGAGGGGAAAAAAAGTAGTTCCAGAGACAGGAAGTCTAATCCTGCCAAGAATGTCATAAGGGTTAACGGAGAGGCAATTTCCATAAGCAACACCAGAATGTTTCCTTCCTGCCTTCCTTACAGGATTAGGCCAGTAATTTTTTCTAACAACTGGTTCTCCGAACTGCTTAGAATGTTAACAACCGACACTAGCGAATAGGTGCGAACCTGTAGAATCCCACCCCTGATTTGATATATTACAGAATTACTGAAAAGGGAATTACTAAAATCTCTACCCAAAAGACATACTGGAACTTAGAACACAAAAAAGGCAGATTACTTACAGTTTTACTGTAAGTGATTACCTCACTTACAGTTACCTCACTTACAGTTCATTGATTTATCTTTCTCTGAATCTAAACTCAAATCTAGGAGGAGCATATGCATTTCTTGATGAGGTGCTATATCTTCTCTCTTCCCACCCCTCAAAGGAGACAAGGGAGATAGTAGTTTGCATAACTTCTACATATAGTAATTTATATGAATAAAAGCAAAGCAAATGTATAATTGCTAAAATTATTTCTACTTAGAAATTCTTCTGAGAAAAGACTGGGAACTAGAGAATGTGATTATTATTATTTTTCATATGCTAACCAGATGCTAAACTTGATAGCTTCTGGCAACCACTGCTTAAAACTTTCTGCCTTTAAACCTGAATGGATTGGGAAGTTCTTTCAGTGATGTTTTCAGACAGATAGCCATTTTAGAACTGCAAATGATAATTGTAATCCAGTTGAAATAAGGCAGAAAGGCCATGATGTATAGCATGGGTGTCAAACTCGCTGTGTTGCATTGTCACATGACGTATCATAATACGTTTTTCCTTCATGGAGCTGGGGAGAGCTTGGCTTGCACATGGCGCATTCAGCCCACAGGCTGCTAGTTTGACACCCCTGACATATAAAAGCTGTTCACACAATTTCCATGACATCATTAAGAGCTCTGGTGGCACAGTTTTTAGAATGCAATATTGCAAGCTAGTTCTGCTGACTGCCGACCCCCAGCAATTTGACAGTTCAATATCCACTGGCTCAATATTGACTCAGCCTTCTGTCAGTCAAATGAGGACTCAGATTGTTGGGGGCAATAGGCTGACTCTGTAAATTGCTGATAGGGCTGCAAAAAAGCACCATGAAAAGGTATATAACTCTAAGTACTATTGCTATTGCTATTTTTCTCCTTGCACTTTAAGCAAGGCATGAATATCCAATTACCATGAACTGAAACGTATGAACCCAGCTGCTTTGGTTCAGATCATAGCAGTACCAAAAAGAATTTAGGCCCTGGTAATTTGTGAATATGTCTATATAATTTTCTTAGGAATATAAAAAAAAGTTTTCCATTTCTTGTCATACATGATTTTTTCCCCTTTCTTTCAAATTTATCACTTTAACCCTACTAGTTTCTACACTGCTTAGTTATTTTAGTTACTTTAGATCTGTGAAAACAGGCTAAGTCTTGCCACCTCGCTGGGCTAGCTAACAAATTGTGATTTAACCTGATATGACTCCAGTCTAATTCCCAGTTTTTCCCCAACTTATTTTAGGAGTGAAACCTCAAGTAAGTGGCCATGGAGGAGGTTACTTTTCATCTCTCATAAGAGGTAAATATTTTGGGTCATTGCATTCCTCAGCCTTCTGAGAAAAGAATAATGGAATGCTATTTAATTGATAGAGGTCCCTTATTGCCAAAACCTATTCCAATGAGTGTTTTAAAATTTTGTACATAGAAATTGAACTAAGTTCCATGCATTCATAGCACAATGTGGTTCTTTTGGAAGAAGTAATAATATTCATAGCACAATGTGGTTCTTTTGGAAGAAGTAATAATATGGCGACAATCATCCACTATTTGTTTCTTCCTGTTTCAAGGAATTCATTCTTTTTAATCAGCTTGGTTTATAGCTCAGCTGAACTCTGAAACTTAACTTAAGGAGGAAGGGAGGTCTGTGCAGTGGTGGGATTCAAATAATTTAACAACCGGTTCTCTGCCTTAATGATTTCTTCCACCAGTTCACCAAACTCCTCAGAAAGTTAACGACCAGTTCTCTCAAACTGGTGCAAACTGGCTGTGGATGGGTCACTTAGTCTGTGGATGGGTCAAAAATGTCCAAAGAGTGGCTATCGGTGCATGATTGAAAAATGCCCCCCTTTATATGAATTGTGCACATGATGCATATAAAAAGTGATGGGGGTTCAGTCATAGAGTTGCAGCTGCCATTCTTGACTCATGGATGTCTCTGACTTCAGCTTCCCTTGTTTATACCCTGACTTTCAGGTGCAGGAGCCATACAGCCAGGAATTGGAATGGAACCAGCTGGAGCCAAAGCTGGTAAGTTGGATAACAACAGCAAATTGGGGGAGAGGTTCTCTTTACAGGTAGTCCTCAACTTACAACAGTTCATTTAGTGACCATTCAAAATTACAACAGCACTAAAAAAAGTGACTTATTTGTTCTTTTTCACTCTGGACCACGTGATCAAAATTCAGACATTTTCCTGATGGTTGCATTGTCCCAGGGTCATGTGGTCACCTTTTATGACCTTCTGACAAGCAAAGTCAGTGTGGAAGTCAGATTCACTTAACAACCGTGTTACTAAATTAAGAACGGCAGTGATTCACTTAACATCTGGGGCAAGAAAGGCCATAAAAATGGGGCAAAACTCTCTTAACAAATGTACCTGTATTTCAAAAGAGGAATAAAATGAAATTATTATCCATTCTGTCTCTATTCAGTTATTATGCATTGTCTTTGATCTAGTATCAAATACATTTTGTCTCTTTGTAACTTTTTAACTTTTACCATATGCTAAATATAATATGAACCAGGAGAAAAAAACCCTGGGTTTGTGCCTTTTCATCTATGAAACCCACTGGTTAACACTTTGGGATATTAGGGAACTGCAGCTTGAGGTGTTAAGTTGCTCTGAAATATGTTTAGGACAAGGTTCATCTATCAAGGAAGGGGACAGGATGAATACCTCTTCAATTTCAATGATGGCATGATGATCTTTTAACCACAAATGTTCTCTCTTTTTGTCTCTCTCATAAGTCCCAGAATTCTTAGTTTAGTCTTTGCCATTTTATTGACAGCATTTTTGGAAATGATTTGCCCTTGCTTTCTTCTTAGGGCAAAAACTAGAGAGAGTTGGTTTTATGGATAAAGCAGGACTTGGTCTCCCAGTTTCTAGCTCAGTCTCTGTAACCTCTGCCTCAAACTGGCTTTCTTATTTGATATTAATGATAATTGATGATTGTATCTTACAATTTATGATCTATGACTTGTCACTTCATTGTTTGTATGTATACTGAAAGCTTATGCACCGGAGATACATCACACTTAGCCAATAAAGAATTATCTCCCCTCCTTTCCATTCCATTCCATTCTGTTCCATTCCATTCCATATTATCCTACTATTAAGGAGTTGAAAGGATTAAGCAGGGTGATCTCACCCAAATTATCCCAGTAACAGCACTTTAAATTAAATTGAGGCAAAGTTGCAAACTGATCTGTAAAACCATTGGGTTTCATAGATGAAAAGGCACAAACCCAGGGTTTTTTTCTCCTGGTTCATATTATATTTAGCATATGGTAAAAGTTAAAAAGCAATATCGGTCATAATTTGTAGTATACACTAAGCTGTAATCATCCTTCTGTTTACATTTTACATTTTTGGCTTTTATCATCATAGGAAAATACTCCACCTTTGGGACCCAGGGGCTTTCTGCAGGACTAGGTAAGTTTAGATGGATAAATGAAATAAACCTTAGAAGCATAAAACTTTTTGGGTGATTTTTTTGTTTTTTTGTATTTGTGGGCTAGAGTTTAATGACTGAAACAGGCAAACTTGTATTTGCCTTCTAAAAACTTGAAAGGAGTTTAGTGAATTTGTTGACAGAGTCAGCTCTTGAATATATGACAAACACCATAAAAGCAGAAAGCTAAAAAAGGAATGGAAAATGCTACAGTTTCCTGATGTGCCTGAACACAAGTAGCCCTTGGCTTACACTACAATTGCAGTGGAACCTGCCCATTATAGTTGTGACGATTGTAAAGCAGGTCACCATATGATCAAACCAGAGGTAGTATTCTGGAGAACTGATAGCAGAAATTTTGAGTAGTTTGGAAAACTGGCAAATACCATCTCTGACTGGAGATTTTAGAGTATCCTTCCCTTGATATGCCCACCAAGCCATGCCCACAGAACCACTAGTAAAAAAAAATTAATCCCACCACTGGCCCATTTTTATGACTTTTTCCGCATGACCAGATCCATTTTATGACCTACCCATCCCCGCAATGGTTGTTAAACAAATGCATAAAGTGAACCCTGTCATAAAGTGAACCCTGTCATAAAGTGTACCCATTGTTCACTGTGGGCTGTTTTTGCCAAAACAGAAGTGAATGCCTGTTTTGAACAAAAACAGCATACAACATGCTCAGAACATTGCAGACAGCCATAAATGCAAGCCAGTCACCAAACATCCAGCATTTGGATACATAAACTGGTGGTGGTGGTGCAGCCATTGGAATTCAGAACTGGGTCACAAGCACTTTTTAGATGGGGTGGGGTGTCTATTGTAACTTTGAACAGTCATTAAGCAACTGAACATAAGTCAAGGACTACCTGTACATGTTAGTTGTTTACAGATAGATATTTATGTATTAATATAGTTATGAAGTTTTCAAAATATGTTCTACTGATGTTAAGTAGTCAGCAATACAGTAATATTCAAGATGGCTGGTATGGTGTTTTGCTGGTACATGTGTAGGTATGCTTGTAGATACCTATACGTGCAAAACAAGAGGGGCTTCTATTGTTATTCAGCATCCTCTACCTTGCAGATTTTGATCCTCCCTGCAGAACAGAGATGGTTCAGCAAGTTCTGACCAGTTCTGGAGATCTGGTAGCGGAATTTTTGAGTAGTTCAGAGAACCAGCAAATACCACCTCTGACTGGAGATTTTACAGTATCCTTCCCCTGCCACGCCCACCAAGCCAAGCTCACAGAACCGGTATTAAAAAAATTGAATCCCACCACTGCTGCAGAAGCCATTAAGTCTAGTCCATCTTGGTATTTAGACTGAATGTAGTGCCAAACATTTCTAGCACTTGGGGGGGGGTGTATCAGATTCACCACCACCCCCCGAGAAAGTTTGAAGTTAGAATTTTCCATTTTGATTCATTCTGAGGGTTCTGAGTAATGTAAGAAGGACTATTTGGGTACAGACCATTTCCAAAATGCTTTAAACACTCAGATTAGGTTGGAAGTTCAAGCCATTTATGGACCATTCCAAACAACCCACTGCAATCTTCAAACATTTTGCATATGCCTACTAACAAGTTCACAATGAGGACCTCTTGATTTTAAAGTAATTGTTTCATTTTTTTTTCAATCCCATTTTTCCATCAGTTAAAGAGTAACTATTTCTCTCTCATTCAATACTTTTATCTTAATAGCAACACGGCTAGGATTTCTAGACCAGCACAGTAACAGTGATTGATAAGACCATTCTATTTCTCTGCTGATGCATTCATCACAGCTAATCTAAGTCTGAAAGAACTGGTGGAAAATTTGGACTCCTCTATTTTGCCAATACAAACAAAATGTATGGTTTGAGGAAAATTACCTTAAGTCTGCCTGCAGTCATACACAATTTTTAGCTTTCCTTGTCTATCCTTGCAGGAGTTCAAAATGGATTTGGGACTGCACAAAGTTTTTGGGGCAAACCAGAGAAGCCAGGTGAGCAATGCCTTTGTTGACAGCTGGATTCCGATCTGTCAGTACAAAATCCTATATTAACAGTTTGTGTGCTAAATATACATCAGAGACTATGATGCCTACTTAGGATAAACAGAGTAGTTGATTCCTTTTACTCAGCGTAATGCACCCAACTCTGAGCATACCTACTCCAAGATCGTTGAAAAGGTAAAGGTTTCTCGTGTCCAATTCTTGAGGGTGATGCTCATATCTTTTCTTAGCTGAGGAAGCCAGCATTGTCTCAAAATGCTTCTGTGGTCATGTAGCCAGCATGAGTATATGCCAAGACGCACAGAATGCTATTATTTTCCCACTGAAGTGGTACTTATTTATGTATTTGCATGTTTTTGAGCAGCTAAGTTGGTAGGAGCTTACCCCATCATGCAGTCCTTGGGTCTTGAACTGCTAACCTTCCAGTTGACAAGCCACTGTCTTAATCACTAGGCCACTGCATCCTTTAACAATCAGGCTCTTCATCAGATATTTGCCATAAGGAGATTTTAAAAAGACTTAGCAGAGATGCACAGTTCTTTTTGGAGCTGAGGACCTCCACTGCCTTTTCAGTGGCTTCAGGCCAAAAAGGGGACAGAGCTAGGAGATTACTACCCATTTATTTAATCATAGTTTCCTTTTGTGACAGCTCAGGAAGGAGCTTGGACAAACTTGGAGGAGCTTGTGGTCCTGAGGACACAGATTTACATACTATGTGAACAACAATTACTGCAGGACTTTAACAGCAATCCCTCTTTGAAATAATAGAAAATACTTCTAGCTCAGGTTTTAGATTTTGGCAATCCCTCTTTTCCATTTTTTTCCAAAGTGAGTTACTATCTAATGCTTTTCTATCTGAATCTTTCTACCTCTCCACAGGTTACAGAATGCCAGCTGGATATGGAACCGGTAGGATGGGCGTTTCTTGTTTAGTTTCAATGCATGCATTGTCCCATGTTCAAAATAGACATTCAGAGTTCTCCAAGTTCAGTAGCCCAACATAAAAACAGGCATATTCTGAACATTTCACATTGTCAGTCTTCTTAGGCAGACCAGACCAGACAGGAGGTATGACTAGATGAGTTAATTCTACTTTATAGCAAAAGATTACTGTTTAATATCTTATTAACAGAATCTTGTGAATCTGAAAGTACAAATCTCTCACCCGTTTTACAGACTCAGAAATAATTGAAGTTCCTTTCTGAGTTTCTTCCTCTGCCCATTATGCAGCTGCAGGCTGTATTTTCTCTTATTTGATCATTCCCTAGAGAGTACCTCACCGCTCAATCCTCCCAATGCCAATCCCACATACCATGATTACACACATTGTATTACTTTTGGAACATCTAAAGCAGCCAAGGTCTGTGATGGCACATTTTACACACACTTACTTAAAACTCAAATGTTGAGCTCAATATCATGGGAAGGTTAAGAGATAAGGATTGGATTTTTGAAGTCTTCTCACCACTGAGTTGAAGTTCTCTACTTCAGGGGTCACCAACCTTTTGGATCTCAGAGACCACCAAACTCATAACTTTAAATCCCAAGGACCACTAACCGATTAGGTGGGCATGGCCTAATTTGTGGGGTGGCTTGGTGGTCATGTGATTGGCTGGGCATGGCTTATATGTAAATATTATAAATATTGATATAAATATTGATTTTTTTTATAAAAACAAGCAACTTTTACCCAAAATCAGACAAAGCAGGGAGGCAGATTGAGTTGCTCACAGAATCACAGAATCACTTAAAGATCTGTGTTTCTGCCATTGGCAATCTGAGTCTGCACTGAATAATAGAACCTTCAGTCCTAAGGGAGGTTCAGCTGTGCTTAAAAGCAGAGCCAAAGATCTAAAGACCTTTTCCTGCTTCCTAGCTAATCTAAATCTCCCAGCACAGCAGAACAGCTGATGGTCAGAAAAAGGAAAAATAGCAATTTAGCAGGCAAGTTTGCCATGTAAGGAGTGAGTGAGCGGGCCATATAGACGGCGTAGCCTTGTGTTTCTGTGCAGCTTGGATTAATTGCTTTGGGGGGGTGCTCTGGGGGTGAGATTTCTCTGTGGCCCACCAAAATTTCCTCATGGACCACCAGTGGGCCGCAGCCCACCAGTTGGTGACCGCTGCTCTACTTCATCCTTTTTTAAAAAACAAATTTTATTCAGTTTTTCACATTAAAAACAAGAATCTCTTTTTAGTGGACAACATATTTCCGGGTCATCACCTTTACATACAAATATGACAGCAATTATACATTCATATATGCATACTTAATTCTATTATTACCTTTTCCATTCCAAATTTTCAGTAAGGAGAGAAACAAACACATTAATTCTAGCCTCTTTCATTAATCTCAATCGAAACATCTTTTTGTTTCATTTCAATTATTTCAAATATAATTCTTTATATTTATTTTAAAAATAAAGACAAACAATATGTGTTTGCATCATCATCATCATCATCATCATCATGTTACCAATGTCTCTCCTTGCTTTTAATAGTCTATATTAACTTATTAATTTAGTTGGTTCTTTAGTCTGTCATATTCTCTTTCCATTACACATTCTTTTTATAAATTCTAGATTAATACAAATTTTAACACACAAAAAAAACCAAGTGTAGGTTTCCCCCATGCTCTACTTCATCCTTGAGTCAACAGAGGATTATATGCCCATACAATTTGCTAGTCTACTGATGATTCCTGTTCTGCTTCAAATGGTTTTGTTTTCAGTTACTGAAATCAATTGATTTCTCTTCAAGATAATGAGGGATGAAATGTAACAAATTTTCTATACCATAAGGCTGTCCTTAGATACTATCCAGATAAGGAGGGAAAACCCCTACTTTAAGACTGGAATGACTTAAGTCTGTCTTGCTTGTTAACAAGAGGATAAAATAAGAAAAAGATGTTTTCAATATATTTTGGGGCTGCAGTTAAATGTATGTGAGCCAAAGCCCATAGAAATTCATTTGGTTATTGGAAGCTTTTGCACAAAACAAGTCTCTTTCCTTTTCATACTTTGTTAACAAGGGAACAGAACTGTAGGAAAAATAAGTGGTGAACTAGTTTATTAAGCCTGACTACTTTTGCATTATTACTTAATGCAATTATACGGATTTTTGTGCCCCAAATAATTGGACTGTTTGCACAAATAA
The DNA here is from genome assembly GCA_033807585.1 of Hydrophis major. Classification (NCBI taxonomy): domain Eukaryota; kingdom Metazoa; phylum Chordata; class Lepidosauria; order Squamata; family Elapidae; genus Hydrophis; species Hydrophis major. The sequence goes on along the minus strand of CM066343.1, from coordinate 30,831,626 downwards.
GAAAACCTATGTTTTCAGATTTGACATGTTCCTTTGGAAAGAGAAGAGTTAAAACAGATGGAAAGGAAAGTGAACTGGAAAAAGCAGAGTGAATCATCAAGATAATAGGCCCATCCAGAGAAAGGGCTGGTGGTAGAGGAGGACCAGTTATCTGTTGGGACTCTGTAAACTAGAGTTTCCCAACCTTTCCCGGTTAGCGGCCCAGAACTGAGGGAATGGGGGAAAAGAGGAAATAATTTTGTGGGAGGGGCAAGCATCTGCTGCTTTCACAAATGGAACTGAGAGCACCTGCGACTTTATGTGAGTGGGTCATGAGCCCCTATGATACTTGTACAAGGGGGCCATGCGCATGCATGCATGGATGCCCAACAGCTGGCTGCTCACACGGCCCAATTGTGAATAAGCCATGTCCCACAAGTTGGGGACCCCTGCTGTAAACTGAGAAGACTGTTGAAAGAACAAACATGACCTTAGTTACATATTCTTTCATATTCAATTTCATATATATCATTACATTTACCACTTTCTCTAAGTTTTCTCTAATATTCAGTTCATATCTTAGCTTGTTTTATTTTTCTTTAAATTTTCTCATGTTTTCTTTGTATAATATCTAAAATTCTTGTTTCTTATTCTATATTCGTTAACTTTTATACTTTTATATGTCACATTTGCCATTTTCATCGCATACTCTTATTTCATTATTCAATAAGTTTCATCTTAGTTCTAACAATTCCAAAGATTTCCCCCTTTAATTACCAATTTGAGTTGCCACCCTTTTTTCTTATACATCACTCACTTTACTCCCCTTTAATTCATAATAATTATTAATTACTTTTTTAATAAAAGTTTTATTTAAGTTTTCACAAAACATACAAATACAAATAAAATACCTTTTTTTGAGAACAGCGTGGCCCCAGGTTATCACTTCTCCATACAGACATAAACTCAATACATATTTATCTTATATATTCTAATCCATATCTTATAACTATTTTTGCAATTTTTTCAATAGCTTTTCCCTTTCTTTACTTCCTAGAGCCTTATTTTAAATTATTTCAATCCTTTCTTAATTCAATTACATATCTTTTTCTAATTTTTAAAATCTTTCTAATCAATGTTTTTATACTTTCATCTGTCCTGTTTACAATATCATATTATCTTTTCTCATAAAACAATTTTTCCCCTGTAATTACTAGACTGGAGTGTAACACCTTTGTATCTTTTTTCAAATCTTATTTAAAAATTTAAGTTACATCTTTATAGTTATAACATTCATTTACTAACCTCTATTTTATAACACATACCCTATTTTCAATTGAATTCTGCTTGGTACATTCCCTTAAAATACACACTAAATTCTTAAAAGAAAAAAGTATATATGTATATATATCTTTGTATATATGTATAACAATAGTAAATGGAATAATTATTCTATTCAAGTTCAGCTCTGCCATTAATATTAATAACAATCTTTTACATTTCTATTTCTTTTAACAAACATTACCTAGTAATATCAGTTGTCTTTCACTTTAATCATCTATATTTCATATTTTACTTATTACTGTCTTTAAATAAAAAACAAAACAATAGTTATTAACAGTAGTCAATTATGTTATTATTCTTATTCAAGTTCATCTTGTCAACTGATAAAAATCTTCTATGTTTCTTTTCAATTTTTTAACATTCTTTTTAAATCATTGAAAATCTTATTCTCTTTACAAACAAATATTCCACTACACATCAATAGAAATCTTTTCTATCACTTTAATCATCTAATATATTTTCTCTTTTCTATTTCTAATATAACAACGCTATCCCATGCACCCTTGCAGAATCTTCTCCTTAAGTTAAATTTTAACCATTGTCTCTGTGTCTTTTAAATAGGTTTATACCTTTAATTCTTGTATGTTTTTCCTGTACCTCTATATCTTGTTTCTGTCCTTTGTAGCCTCTTTTCCTTTCCCTCTTCCCTCTCTTCTTCTCCCTCCCCTTTTTATTCCCTTTTCTATCTGATTCTCCCTTCTGTGATCCTCCCTTCTGCTTCTTCCTGATATTATGATTATTTTTCAAATTACTCTTTTTTTTTGTTGCTGCTTCAGTGCTTAAGTTTTTAACTCCCTTTCCCCCCTTTCCCTTTTTTACCCCACTTAAAATTACTTGGTCATTAAAGATGTCTTCTTCGTTGTCCTGCCCTTCTTGTTCTGCCAGCATTTCTTGTTGTTTCCATTTCTAAAAATTGAAATATGAAGCCAAAAGATCCTCTTCCGTCTTGTGCTTCTTCTTTTTGTTCTTTAAGTCTCATTTTTAACTCTTCAAGGAGTGATGCCATTTAAAAAAAAATTAAACAACCCCCAATTGATTTTATTTTGTTTCATTAGGATCCTCCATTCAAAGTTCCAGGAATCATCCAATAATCCGAAACTGTTTCTTGCTTCTTTTCTCACTTTCTCTTTCCAGGGGCTTTGTTATCTTGTAACAAAGTTTCAGCTACAATGTATTTTTTGAAAACCTTGTTGAAAATTCCACTATCATTTTTTTTTAAGTTCCAGGTAGTGTCCTCCATTTTCCAGATTCCCCCCTCTTTTTTCCTTTTTCCTTCCACTGCTCTTTCTTTTTTTTAAAGAAAGTTTTTAAATTATCCAAAAATCTTTATCCCTTTGAAACTTTATTTTTAGCTAGAAATAGCCTATTAATGTTAAAGTGGACTAGTATCAATTTCTTACTCGAATCTCTTCTTCTTAAGGAATAGTATTAGTCTTTAAAATTCAGGTTCCAGGTACCTTAAATTGATGTTCTCCATTCAACCCGGTCAGTCAAACTTTCTCCTTTAAACTTCCTCCTGCACAATCTTGTCAGATAGGAGTTCTTCTTTGAGGTGGCCATTTCTGACCACTGCTGCAACTGCCTTTTTTAATTTTCACTTTCTAGGTTAATGACAATAATCTCCTAACTACTATATATCACACATATATTTTATGCCAGATTCCACATGGTATTCTTTCTCTTGATTAAATTCCAAATCATTTTTTGTTTCAATTACATTATATTATTCAATTAATTATAAAGACTGATATTAATCTTTTTATTACAATTCTCATAGCATTTAACGATATTCTTAATTTTGTTGAATATAATTAACATTTTTCTCATACCTTCCCATTTTCTCATTTATTTCAATTATATCTATATATAATTTAGTTTAATAATGATCTTTAAAAATAGTCAAATATAAAACAGAAAACATCAGTCAATCTTTTTATTTTAAAGATCTATATTTTTATACATCACTACCCATTACCTTGCAGAATCCCCTTCACTATTCCTTATCTATTATCTCTAAGTCTCCAAACTGTTTCTTTTTATTTTTATTCGCTTTCTATATCCCCTTCTTTTCTGGTCCTTTCTCTTATTCCCTTTTTCCTTTATTTTTTCCCTCCATTTCATACTCCAGTTTTTATCCCCCTCCCTCTCTTGTGCTTTCTTCTGTAATTCTCTTTCCTTTTTCTTTGTTTGACTTTCCAAACCATTCCCTCTTTAATTATCCCCTCAAACCTCCAGATTTTAATTTTCAATCTTTTTTCCCCTTGTTTTGTTGTTCATTGTTCCATTTGATCATTAAGATTGGCTTCTTCTTTGATCAGCTCCTCCCCTTCTGGGTTTTTCTGTCCTTCTTTGTTCTCCAACATCACCATTTTTAGTTCTTTTGAAGCAATACTGCACAGTTCCACTCCTTCATGTATAATTTCCTTTATAGTTCTTAAATCCAGTTTTATTCCAAGTAAAGTTCTGTCCTTTTTGTGCACCTCTTTTAATTTTTATTTATTCCTTTCTTTGGTATTTAAGTCAAATCCAATTAACCATTAGCTTACTTCAGTCAGCTTCTAACAATCAATTTATGTTAATTCCTTTTTGAGTTTTTTCCAAGGTCACCAAATAATCCAATGTCCATGAGGTTTTTAAATTCCTTCTATTAAATTCTTAATTTTTCCCAAAGTCACCAATTAATCCCAGGTTTCAGCCTTCTTTCTTCTTCCTTTATGATTTTCTAGTTTCACTTTTCAGAGTTTCTGTTATATTGTAACAAAGTTCTTTTATTTTGTGTCAAATTCCAATTTTAAAAGAACCAAACACTTTTTAAAGATCCCACTGAAATTTTTCCTTTACCATTAGGTGGCACTCTCTGTTATATCCAAGTCCACCCTTACTTTTCATTTTCTTTTCTCTATTTAGGGCTTTTAAGCTTCAATAATCCAATTATCAATTATTATTTCTTTTGACACATTCAAGTTCAACTTTTAATTGTGCCTGTTTAGTGCCAAAATCATATATTTATTCAATTTAAGCAAATATTTTTCTTCTGGCTTCCTCCTTCTATTGTTTGAAGTTCAAAGCCACTTTCATTTGTATCCAATTTTTCTTTTCACTCTCTCTAGTTGTCGCTTTTAAAATCTTTCTTAAAAATTTATTTAAATCTTAATTCCGGGATACCTTTATATCCATATGTTGCACCTGGTTTGCCTGGTCTCCACGCTGTCCACTCCTTCACCCCTCCTGCACAATCTTTGTCTCGGAAAGCCTTCCGTCTTCAGAGTGGCCACACTACAGCCCATCTTCAGAGGGAGTATTCCTAGCCAGGGAGGGGAGATGCGATTCCCCTCAACCTGACAGGAGATCTTCCCTTCTTCATCACCCCTTCAAGTGGTTCTGGCCCCATTTGGAGCCCTCCAACAGGAGAGCATGGATCAAAGCTGCGAACGATTGATCCGTCCAAACGGAAGCACCACCGGAAGTTGAAAGAACAATGGTATTGATGCCTTCTCTCAACCTTTGATGGAGGAAGATAAGATAAAGGAAAATTAATATATATTTGCCTGCACAAAGATGAGAGGTGGTTGGCATTTTAAAACATTATCTTCAAAATCAGAGATTTGCTTGAATTTTATAATATTCTATGCCAGGAGTGGGAGCCAGCTGGCTCTGTTTATCTAATGGTAGGACAGACCATCCATGGTCAGTTTGATTACAGCAGTATTTCTAATAAAAACATGAAGAGATATGGCCTAAACCCAGAGCTCTGTCCATCTTTACAGATATGGGAAGGAAGCCACCTGATCTGTGTTTTGAAGAAGTACACAGATTCCCTTTTTAAATCATTTTGCAAAATTAGGCACTAAATAAAGGCTAGTAAACAAAAACTATGTTTGCTTAAGTGCAGAGAAACATATCAGGAACTATTTCCCAATGATCTGAAAGATAGTTGTGAAATATTTTGACCAAACAGGTTGTCTTAAGCAAATGAATCTACTGTCTGGAATTTTAAAAAAATCTGAAATACTCTGAAACTTATTTGATTTAGATCTGTCAGAAATGATGTAGGGTCTCCTGCTTGGGCAGGGGAGGGGGTTGGACTAGATGACCTGTAATGTTCCTTCCAACTCTTAATCTGTTCAAAAACAAACTTAGCATAGACTGATAACTGGCTATGAATTTGGGAAGTCATCTGACGTCTTTAACATTGGACCAGCATCACTTTCACAGCCCAGGGCTCTTATGATGCTCTAGCCTCATATTGGCGAACCTATGCCACATGTGCCGCAAGTGGAACACAGAGCCATTTCCCCCGGCACGCGAGAGGTTGCCCAGAAGAGCCCCACTGCGCATGGATGTATGCTGCCACCCAACAGCTGATTGTTGGGTATCTGGCACGCATTGCCTTCTGGGTGCTGGCATGCAATTATCGGCATAGGAGCTGAAAAAGGTTAGCCACCACTGCTCTAGCCTATAAGAATATCTAGATGGAATCAGATTAGGGAAAGCTGATTATCTAAAAATGCATTGTTCAACTAGAAATGAAATATGACCATTATTAATTTAAATTGGATTCAAAAGAAATAAACATCGTCCAAACTAGGAATTAGCTCATGGTGGATCTTTACTTTCCAGGCTTCAGAGGTGTTGGTTATCCACATCAAGGTCTCCCCTTGGAAGGTAAGAATCCTGGCTTGGATATTTCTTCTTCATTTTATGACTCTTCTTCCCAACTGAAGAGGCACTTATTTTCTAAAATGTTGGGGAAATAAAAAATAAGATACATACACATTAAAAAATACAGATATTACATGGAAAATTTTTGCAAAATAATGTAACATTAGAACATGATACAAATTTCTAGAAGAATCATTTCTCACACTAATAAATCCAACTAAATTAAAACAAATGTAAAATTGATTTTGACAGTTTAACACCTTAGCATTTTCAAAACTGTTATGCTTAACTATAAAAATAAGATTTCAGATTAGCTGAGTGATCTATACAGTAAAACTAAGCAATCATCGTCAACAACTCTTATTTTAAGGGAGCCCAAACCTCAGATAAGGCAGCAAATCACATACAGAGTTATGCTCCCTAAATAGTTTAAACTGAAGTTGACTTTGGACTGATAAAGTGTTTCTACATATATTTTTTTTAATCTCTTAACCTTTCAGTGCAAAACACATCTTGCTCAAAGTATGCCATTTTACAGGCTTAGGGGCATTTCTTGGTTAAAAACAACCCTTCTTTTGCCTGTGTTAACTTTCTGGAAACAGTTGGGTGCCTCTTTCATTTTAAGATTCCTTAGGATCAAGTCTTGTAATGATTAGTTTGCTGATTTTTCTTTCCTTTTATGTGAGATCTTAGATTGTTTGCTTAATTGATAGCTCCTGTTGGGTCCATCTGAATATTTTGATTTTTATTCATAACACTTGGCAGCACTCAGCCTAATTAGCCAATTATTTCTATGTATTGTGTCAGATGCTTTTTTAAGTGTTTTTCTTATGCAAATCATGCTTTCAGTTTCTTTTTTTGGAGTCTCTCTGTGTGTGAGTGTATACATGTATACATGACTATAATAATCTGTTATTAGTGTGAATGCTCAGAATGTCATTGTTTAGAATTTCAGCTTGTTACTAAAAAAAAAAAAAAAAGATGAACAATGTCAGATATGCATGTATTATTAACAAAAAAAAGTTATTGTTGATCTTAGAAAGAGCCAGCATAGTCATACTACACTTAAGGCTCCGGTTGCAGAGAAGGTCAATATTAATAAATATCTGGTGGTGCAGATAATTAACTATTTGAACTGGTCTCTCCATACATCATCCTTAATGAAGCATGCATACCGGTGTCTGCATTTCCTGTGTTGGATAAGGAGAGTACATCTTTCTCCTTCTGTCCTGGCCACTATTTACAGAGGCACAACTGAGAGCGTTTTAACAAACTGCATCACTGCTTGGTATGGTGGCTGCAGTACCTCAGATAGAAAGTCCCTACAGAGAGTGGTAAGGACAGCTGAGAAGATTATAGGAAGCTCACTTCCTGTTATTCAGGATACTGCTTGTAAGTTCTATGTGCTTAGAGCTCAAAGCATTGTTAGAGATCCCATACACCCACTTCAGTCTGTTTCTGTTGCTCCCCTCTAGGAGGAGGTTTTGAAGAATCTATAGCAGGACCACTAGATTCCGTAACAGCTTTGTTTCTTATGTCACCCATCTTGTAAACTTTTCCCCCCCGCCATGCATATGTACACATTTGAACTAGATTGTGATGTTTCTCTGTGTCATATAGGTGTGTGTGTGGGTGGGTATATGCATAATGGTTATCTTTTGAGAGCTGAATGCAACAACATTTCATTTTAATGTATGCTGGTTAGTGTACATTTAAAGTGACAATAAAGTTTCTATTCTATTCCAGTTCTATTCTACTCTCCTTCCTCTTCTGTTCTGTTCTACCCTATCCTTATCCCTTTTCCTTCCCCTTTCCCATTTCATTCCATCCAAAAAGGTTCATCTGCAGAATATATAGAGGTCTGACTTCTCACTCTGTCATCCCACAGGTCTTGGAGCAAGAGGCAAGCCTTCCAAAGCAGGTAATAGGATCTCAGCTTCCCCAGTAGATTCCTTTTGGGAAATATATACAGGGTAGTCCTCAGCTTGTGACTGCAACTGAGACCAGAATTTCTTTTGCTAAGCGAGATGGATGTCCAGTGAGTCCCACCCAATTTACTGACTTTTTTTTTTTTTTTGCTATGGTTGTTAAGTGGATCGCAGCAGTTAAATGAATTATATGGTAGTTAAGTGACTCCAGCTTCTCCCATTGACTTTGCTTGTTGAAAGCCAGCTAGGAAAGTTGCCAATGGCAATGACGTGATCCCAGGACACCACAATCATTGAAAATACATGTAAGTTGCCAAGTGCCTGAATTTTGATCACGTGACTCTGAGGATGCTGCAGTGGTCATAAGTACAAGATTGTGAGTAATGTTTTTAAATACTGTTGTAACTCCCAATGGTCTCTAAAGAAATGGTTGTATAATGAGAATAACCTCTATGTCAAGCACCAAGAAAATCAGGTAATTCAGGCAATGTAAATGAATATAAAGCTTTATTGCAAGCTTAAGCTCTCTACAGGAATCTTGAGCTCCTAACGGTCAAGGGAAATGAGCAGGAATTAAAAAGGCATTTAAGGTGGGCTGAACTTAGATGTATTGTGGGCACGCAGAGACTTATGACACGTGTGACCCCTCTCTCAGGCTTAGCTTGGTCATCTCCTATGCCAGGGGTGTCAAACTTGCATTGCCACGTGCCATATCATGACTTTTTTCCCCTTCGCTAAACCGGGCGTGGGCATGGGCAACGAGTGACACATCTGGCCCACAGGCCGCAAGTTTGACAGCCCTGTCCTACACTATGTTACATTCCAACCCAAAAAGACTAAGCTAACTTGCATACAACAGCTCACATACTTACATTGCTCAAATTGATGCTGTCTGTTTAAAACCAAGAGCAAATTTTCATCTTGTTACCACGTATAGTTTTACACTGGTTAAGTCTGTACAGAATATTCCAGAGCTATTTTTAGCATCCAGACTGAAAAACCAGAACCTTCACAGTATGTAAAGTTGGGGCTCTTTGTTTACACCTTTCTTTGTTCTCTTCTGAACTCTACAGAAGTAGCATCTCCTGTTAGTTCCTCTCTCTCTCTCTCTCTCTCAAGAGAAGCCTTTTTTTTTACAGGCCTATAAGAACTAAGGTTCTTAGCTCAGGGCATCTCAGAGCCTGTTGCTATCTTCTCCTATTATTTCTTGCAAGACACCTGTTTAGTTCTTATTAGACTATCCAGAAGTGCCAGCAAACTTGGTATTTCAGGTTGACATTAGCTTTATTACCTTTCCATAGGACAAATCATCCTTCATTGTTTCCTGACAATTGCAGCTTCTGCCTTCCCTTTGCTCTGTGAGGTATTCCTCCTCATCTTTTTCATAAATTCAAAGACCACTTTTAGTGGACTTTATCTGGCACTTCGTGTTCTGTGGGCAGTTTATTTATATTCATTTATCCATCCATCCATTGCTGCAACTGCTAGACTCTCAACAGGAATAAACACAATAAATAAACAAAGTAAATAGATAGCAGCCACTGTCAAATAAACAAAGTAAATAGATAGCAGCCACTGAATTTTTCTCTCTTTTTTCCTCAATAGTTTCCTTTAACAAAGATATGCAATTATTATGGACTTATGGAAAGGTACCCATTTACCATCCTAATCTCTTGCAAGTTGGTCACAGTAACAATTACATTTCATTATGATTTGGCTAGAAACCCACATCTTATTAGAGTACACAATCATTCGATGAGAGACATAACTTAGCTTCAGCAGCAGCCTTTTCTCTGAGTTGTATTTTTTTATCTTGTAGTCTGCCGTGTGGTTGCACTTTGCCAGTTCATCAGACATTACAAATTGCACCCTTAGTCTCAGTAAGCTTTTGGCAAGCCAGTCTTATCCTTTCTTGATCTTTTGCACATCTTTAGGTATGGTAACATATGACTCTCCTGTATATATTGAATCACGTAGTCCATGATGAAGAACTGGTTACTCACCCATAACTATGAAAAGCCTATATACCATTTCAGAGAAATGGTTGTCCAATCTCTTAAAAATCTCCAGTGTTGGAGCATCCACAACTTCTGGAGGCAAGTTTGTTCCACTGATTAATTATTCTAACTCTCAGGAAATTTCTCCTTAGTTCTAGGTTGCTTCTCCCCTTGATTAATTTCCATTCATTGCTTCTTGTCCCACCTTCCGGAGAATAGCTTGACTCCCTCTTCTTTGTGACAACCCCTGAGATATTGGAACATCGCTATTCTTAAATATGTATAAATGTTGTGTACGTAAGTGGAGTCTGCTGTGAGATTCCACTCATTGGTTCAACCATTGGTGGAAGAAATAAAGTGCCATCAGTGGCTGAAGTGTTGGACAGCGCTGGCTATAAAGGCCGATTCCTGTTGCAGCTCACTTTTTCTTCTGGATTGAATAAAGACTTTTCTTGCAATCTCCTGTCCTGCCTCTTCAATTCAGCACACCCATTTTATAGCTATCATGTCACCCCAGTCCTTTTTTTCATTAAATTAGACATGCCCAATCCCAGAAGCCATTCTTTATAGGTTTTAGCCTCCAGTCCCCTAATCATCTTTGTTGCTCTTCTCTGCACTCTTTCTGGAGTCTCAACATCCTTTTTATATCATGGCGACCAAAACTGGTTGCAGTATTCCAAGTGTGGCCTTATCAAGGCATTATAAAGTAGTATTAACACTTCACCTGATTTTGATTCTCTCCGTCTGTTAATGCAGCCTAGAACTATATTGGCTTTTTTGGCAACTGCAGCACACTACCATCTCACATTTAAATAATTGTCCACTAGGATTCCAAGATCCCTCTCCCAATTTCTATTATTGAGCAAAGGACCATACCTATGTATTTGGTTTTTCTTGCCTAAATGTAGAGCCTTACTTTTTCCACCACTGAATTTCATTTTGTTAAATTGTGCCCAATGTTGTCTGTCAAGACCTTTCTGTATCTTAAGCCTATCTTCTGAAGTGTTGGCTATTCCTGCCAACTTAGTGTCATCTGCAAATTTGATGAGTTCCCCATCTATCTCCTCATCCAAATTATTTTTTTTTTTTTGAAAAAGTTTTTATTAATTTTCTACAAACAAACAAAACAAACAAAACATAAAAACATCAAATCTTATATGTACATCCAGTGTGTCAGTTGGTTCATCATTTTTGTGCATTCATTCTGTAGTCTCAATTACAATTATGTTACATAACAACTCATATTGTCAATCCAAAATTATATATCCTAATATCACTAAAAAAAGAAATTTTTGACTATATTTTTAATCATTTATGCTTAATGAGCTAACAATACTTTAAACCAGTTTACTCTATAACAAATCATCTAATCATATCAAATCAATCCTAAAAAATCCTTTATAAATATAATATCAAATAGCAAAATAATGACAAAATAAAGATAATCCTTACTCTCTAGCATTCTAAATATTCTATTATCGTATTTTATCATCTAGCCATTTATAAAAAAGATCCCAAATTTCGTAAAATTGTTTATCCTCTTGCTCTCTAATTTCAAATGTCAATCTGCTCATCTCAGCACATTCCAATATTTTCTTAATAATTTCTTCCTGTAATGGTATTTTCTCATTCTTCCAATTTTTAGCAAATACAATCCTGGCCGCTGTTAATACATTTACAATCAGGTATTTCAAATCTTTACTATATATATCAGGTAAAATTCCCAATAAGAAGATCTCTGGTTTCAAATCTATATGTTTCTTTGTCATTTTTTCCAACCACATGCGAATTATAGTCCAATATTTTCTAGCATCCTCACAAGTCCACCACATATGGTAATACGAGCCGGGTATCTGATGACATTTCCAACATTTTTCAGATTTGTTCTTAAACATTCTTGCTATTCTTGTCGGAGGAAAGTGCCACCTGTAAAACATCTTATACAAGTTTTCTTTATATGCTGTTGACATTGTCATTTTATAATTTTGAGACCACAATTTCTGCCATTTCTCCAAATCAATCCCATATCCAAAATTCTTCCCCCAAACAATCATAGTTTCTTTGACTTGTTCTTCCTCTAATTTCATTCCCAGTAAATAACCATATAATTTTTTAATCACCTTCTCATCAGTACCCATCAAGATCTTGTCTAAATCAGTCTGTTTATCATAAAATCCCTCCGTTTCAGAATCTTCATCATACCTTGAGTGTATTTGTGCATATGAAAACCAATTCATCCTTATACCTTGTTCTTCTAAGTTTTGGATCGATTTAAGTTCACCCTTTTCATCCAAAAGTTCCCCATATCTAACTGTTTGTTCCTTCTTGTAAATTATAGGATAGGAAAATGCTTCAATGGTCGATAACCAAACTGGAATTTTCAAATAACATTGTCTTTTTATCTTCTCCCAATTTAACCACAAAGACTCCCGTACATAATGTCTTCTAAAATAACCCTGTGTTTTAGTTCCCTTATACCATAAAAAAGCATGCCAACCCAACAGCAAGTCATGCCCTTCTAGTGTCAACAACCTATGTTTCCTTAATGTTATCCATTCTTTGACCCACATCAAACTTGCAGCTTGATAATACAATTCCCAATTAGGCAGACCAAAACCTCCTCTAATTCTAGCATCTTGCAAAAGCTTTAACTTTATTCTCGCTTTTTTACCTTGCCATATAAACTTCAACATAATTTTATTTAAATCTTCAAAATAGTCTTTTCCAAGCCTAATTGGTATTGTTTGAAACAAAAATAAAATTCTAGGTAAGATATTCATCTTAATTGTTGAAATTCTCCCTATTAATGACAATTGCAAGTTTTCCCACTTCTTCAAATCTGTAGTTATCTGTTGTTTAAGTTTAATATAATTATTCTCCTTTAATGTGCTACATCTTGTTGTCAAATATATCCCCAAATACTTAACCTTATTTGTAACTTGAATTTTCAAAAGATCTGCCAATTCTTCTCTCTGTCTCAATAACATATTCTTTGTCAAAATCTTTGTTTTATCTTTGTTTATTTTCAAACCAGCCACCTCTCCATATGACTCTATCCTTTCCAGTAACTTTGGAGCTGTTTCAATCGGATCTTCCAAAATAAAAGCTAAATCATCAGCAAAAGCTTGTAGCTTAAATTCTTCCTTCTTAATTTTCATTCCTTTTATGCTTTTATCATCCCTAATATTTCTATTCAAGACTTCCAAGGTCAACACAAATAGCAAAGGAGATAGGGGGCATCCTTGTCTTGTGCCTTTCCTTATATTAATAAAATCTGTAAGTTCCCCCTCCATCATTACCCTTGCTGTCTGTTTATTGTATATAGCTTCTATTGCTTGAATAAATTTTTTAGCAAAACCCATCTGCTCCAATAATAATAACATAAATCTCCAGTTGACGTTGTCAAATGCTTTTTGAGCATCTAGGAATATCAAAGCCATTTGCTTTTCAGGATGAGCCTCATAATATTCCAAAGTGTCCAAGATTACTCTCATATTGTCTCTAATTTGTCTCTTTGGCAGAAATCCATTTTGATCTGAGTGAATAAAATTATTTAAATATTTTTTAAGTCTTTCTGCTAAAATTGAAGCAAAAATTTTATAGTCTGCATTCAATAAAGAAATAGGTCTATAATTCTTAATTTGCAATGGGTCAGTCTCTTCCTTTGGTATAAGTGTAATATAAGCCTCTGACCATGTTTTAGGTATCATCTTTTTTAACATAACTTCATTCATAACTTCTAACAATGGGATGCTCAATAATTCTTGAAATGTTTTATAAAATTCTACTGGAAGCCCATCTGGGCCCGGAGCTTTCCCATTATTTTGTCTCTTAAATGCTTCATTTAGTTCCATCATTGTTATATTGCTTTCTAGCATTTCTTCAGTCTCTTTAGGTATCTTTGGTAAATTAGCTTCCTGTAAATACTGTTTGACTTTTCCTTCATCAATATTCTCTTGTTTATATAATTGCCCATAAAAATCTCGGATAATTTCTTTTTTCTCCTTGTTCCCATAACAAACTTGGCCTTGTTCATCTATTAACTTCAATATTTTTCTTGATTCCTTCTCTTTTCTCAATTTATATGCTAGCCATCTACCTGGTTTATTTGCATCTTCAAAATAATTCTGTTTAGAGTTTCTAATTTTCTGTGCCAATTCTTCTTTCTCTATTAATTCCATTATATGTTTGATTACATCCAGCTTCAATTTAATATCCTTTTTCTGTGGCATTTTCTGTAATTCTTTTTCAAGAGTTTTATACTCATTTTCCAAGGCCTTAGAAGCTTGCCTTTTCCTAATATTCTTTTTTCTTGTATAATCTATTATCAAACCTCTAGCGTATGCCTTCATAGTATCCCACACATTTTGCGTTGAAGTATCTTCTTTTTTATTTTCTCTAAAGAAAAAAGCCAATTCCTTCTCCATCCATTGTGTAAAATCTTTCTCCTTTAAAATAGTATTATTTAATGTCCATCTCGATCTTTTTTTTTGTCCCTTCCATTTAATTGTCATTGGGCTATGATCTGCCCAAGTACTTGTTTCAATGCTTGTTTCTTTAATATTAGATATTAGTTCTGTTGAGATCCAAATCATATCTAATCTGGACCATGATAAATGTCTATTTGAATAAAAAGTATATTGTTTAGCTTTAACGTTTCTTTCTCTCCAAATATCTTTTAAAGTTAATTCATCTGTCATTTTAAAAAAAGACCTTGGGAGAACCTTTCTATTTTGCTTTGTTGTTGTTGCTATATAGTCCAGTTTATTGTCCACAATTCCATTAAAATCTCCCATCATAATTATATTAACATAGTCCAGTCCAATTATTTTCATGTGCAGTTTTTTATAAAACTCTTCTTGTTTATCATTCGGAGCATAAATTGCAATCAAGAGTATTTTTATATTATTATCCATTATTTCTACCATTAATACTCTTCCATCTTCATCCGAGTAAATCAATTTTGCTGGAATAGCCTCTTTAATGTATAAAACCACACCTCTTTTCTTACATTGGGTCAAAGAGGTAAATGTTTTCCCTAATTTTGGCTGTAATAACAATTGTTCATGTTGTTTTTTAATGTGAACTTCTTGTAAACAAATTATATCAAATTTTAATTTCTCTAATTTATGAAAAGTTTTCCTTCTTTTAACAGCTGAATTAAGTCCGTTTATATTCATTGTAATCAGTTTTTTTTCCTCCATAATTATGCTTTATATTTAGGTCTAACAGCTCTCGTGGATCTCACTTCACGCTGTTCTTTACTATCAATCTGTCCCCCTATTGCTCCTTTCTCTTTTTCAGTCTCCAGTTGTTCATCTTGAAACTCAATTAATGAAACCTCTTTCTCTGCTTCCTCTTTTCTTCCTCCAAAAAATTCTGCATGAAAAAGTTCTGCTTTCTCAATTGAGTCAATTCTATGTCTCTGCTCTTGCCACGTAAACATTAATCCTTCTGGAATCAGCCATCTATAATTCACTTCGTTTTCCAATAGTATTTTGGTCAGAAATCGATATTCTCTTCTCATCTCTCTCACTCTTCTAGGTATTTGTTTTAAAACCACAACCTCTTTACCCTTGTATTTCAGTGTTTTCTCTCTTGCTACTTGTAATATTTGCGTTTTAATGGATTTTTTGGTAAATCTAATATGGACTTCCCTGGGTAATTTATTTCTCATCGCATATCTTGTATAGACTCGATATATCTCATCTATTCCATCCATCATCTTTTCCTCTGTAATTTCCAAAGCATCTGCCAAAATTTCTATCATTACCGCTGCCAAATTTTCTCCTTTTTCCTCCTCTATATTTTGAAATCTAAGGTAAAATTCTGACCTTTCCATCTCCCACCTCAACATCCCACCTTTTTCTTGTTCAACCGCTGTTAATCTGCCATCAATATTTCCAATCTTCTTCTCTCTTTGTTTTCCTTCTTCCTCAATTTTTTGGAATCTCTCCTCATACTTAACCATCATTTGTTTAATATTTTCCACTTTTTCATCAGTCTTCTCTATTCTTTGTTCAATATTTTCTGTTCTTTGTTCAATATTTTCTATTCTTTGTTCAATATTTTCTGTTCTTTGTTCAATATTTCCTGTTCTTTGTTCAATAATATCTGATTTTGTCTTAAGTTCTTGAATTCCTTGCATAATCATCTGTAACTGTAAAGTTATTTTTTCTTGTTCCTTATCTTGCTTCAACATTGTCTGAATTAAACGTTGTCCTCCAGCTGGTGGGGAAGCAGAGGTAGAAGCAGCAATGCCAGGTGGTATTGGTTTCTTGCTCATTTCAAAGTTTCCAAAACTTCAAATTCTTCTTAACTTTTAACCCAACTGGTAGAGCAGCCAATTATAATCCAAAATGGAAAACTCCAATAGTAAAAAACACGAAACCAAAGAAGAAACAGAAAAAAAGGAAGAAGAAAGATCTTCAGGTTCTTCTAGACCCTAATCCAATTACGAAATAGTCCACCATAAAAAAGGAAAAAATAGAAAGGAAAAAACAAACAAATCCAAAAGATAATAATATTAATTAAGAGCAAAAGAAAAAGGAAAAAGCAAAAAGAGAAAAAAAAAAAACAAAAAACAAAAAGTTCCTTCAGGATCTTCACACCTTAATCCAATTAAAAAATCTCAATAATCCAAAAAATAATCCAAAAAAGGAAGAAGAAAAATAAAAAAAAAAAATCAACCACGACAACAGAATAATCCAAAAAGATAAATATGAAAAGCAAAAAGTCCCAATAAAAAGGAAAAAAAAAATAAAGAAGAAAAGAGAAAAGACTCTGAGGCTTTCCCTTTAAAGTAAAAGGCAAAAATAAAAATATTACTAAAAATTAAGATTTAAAAAGAAAAGCTAGCGAATGGGGTACATATAAGAAAACACACTGCACTTTGTTATTTATCCAAGGCTCTTGTTATGACTCTCTTCTCCAGCAGCTTCAAAGCCAAACCTCAAGTGTTGATAACAGTCCAGGAAAGCACCTGCAATAATATTTTGCTGTGCTCTCCCTCTATCTTATCACGTTACAAAGTCCTTGAGATGAGGTCTTTTTGCAATTCTCTCCAATTCAAATAGAATACTTTCAAGCCTCTAGTTGGCAGTGTTACAAAGTTTCTTAATGCTCTTTCTCAGCCCCAACCGGAAAAAAGAATTAATATATACAAAAAAAAGGGGAAAAAAAAAATAGCTAAAGGAAGCCTCTATCCTAAAAAAAATAAAAAAGTCAAAGGGAGCCTAAAAGTATATATAAGAGAAAATTCAGTCCGGTTACCTAAGTCACAATAAAATCTTTCCCATGGAATATAGAAAAAAAAAAAAAAAAAACACCCCAAGCCTCAATTTGACAGCACTTTAAAAACGCCGCTCAAACAATTTCAATCAAAAAAAAAATCTCACAGCTTCCTCCTCTCTTCAGAATGAACTTTCCAACCTCAGCGAATTTTCAACACAAAAGAGTTTTTCTCACCCAACCGACACACTTCAATCCAGTCACTTTCTTTTCGGAGCTGTCCCGACTTCAGCAGCTATGGAGGCTGCCTCTCCGCCGCCAGCAAAAGGGCTTCTTCCGAATCTAACCAGAGACTTTGCGATGTCTCTGGGATCCTGGAACAGTGCCCTTCACAATCACCGTCTCTCCGGGACGATTTAGGTCCGTTAGGACCGACCAGGGGCGAAAATATCAGCTGCGATCTCAGAGCCCCGAGATCGCAGCTGTAACGCCGGCACGAAGCTCCCTCCTCATCCAAATTATTGATGAAGTTGTTGAAGAGTACTGGGCCTAAGATAGAGTCTTGGGACACTCCACTGCATATTTCCCTCCATGTAGATGCAGTTCCATTGGGGACTACATGTTGAGTGCGATTGGTCAGCCAGTCACAAATCTTTCTAATGGTGATGCAAACTAACCAGAGGTGAAATTCAAAATTTTTCCCTACCAGCTCTGTGGGCGTGGCTTGGTAGGACTTAGTCTCTAAAAGGAAGAATCCGGGGCCAACTATTTCAAATCGTCCCTACCACCTCTCTGAACTGATTCAAGTTATCCCTACCACCTCTCCTGAAGTGGTGCGAGGTGGTTGAATTTCACCCACATTTTTCTATCTTATCAAGTAGTAAGTTGTAGTCTATTTGATCAAATGTGGTCTACTTTACTGAAGTCCAATAAATTATATGCACAACATTTCTCTGATTCACTAATCAAAATCAAAGAGTACAATAAGAGTTGTCTGGCATGATCTGTTTTTGACAAACCCAGGTTGGCTTTTGGTTATGACTTTGTTTGTCTCTAGGTGTTCACTGATTCGTTCCTTGATTATCTTTGAATTTACCAAACCAACCTGTCCTTGTCCCTTGGATCCAAAAATAATGTACCATGTCTTGTACTTGTCTTTGGAAGTGAGGGAATAGTGGAAGTCCCATCATTATAAGCTATGCAAAGCAAGAGAAGGTAAAGCTTCAAACCAATGCTAAGGTGTGAGAAAATTCTGAATAGGCAGAATTTTGCATCACAATCGACCAGGGACTATAGTTGCGTAATTAAGTTGTTCTTCCTAGTTTAGGATTTTCATCTGCTACATTTGGCCCTCCGTTTCATAACATCCCCTTGCTCTTCTCTAAGCCACGTTTGTTGCAGGCTGACTTCTGTTCATTTGTTTGTAAAATTTATTGGCTGCCCATATTACCATGGGGCAACTTACAATCTTAAAAAGATAAAAACTATACAAAACCTAAAAGGCAAATAAAATACTGTAAATATCTAATTACTGAGAGACAATTAAAAGATGGGGAGGGAGGGAGTAGGATGAGAAGTGGGGAGGCAGAATTTCTTAATCTGTTTTCTAATTTTTACTTTTGATTCATCTTTGCAAAGATCTTCCTAAAGAAGGATTATATTTTTCCTTCTGTGGCACATATCTCCACAGAGGTTTTCCACTTTGATGTTTCCTTCTCCTTACTTATAAACATGAATTTTCCAAACATGAACATAATGAATAAGTACATAATGTCTTTAAATGTCACATATTTAAATAGGTGATCAGCAGTGGTGGTATTTGTTAGATCTGCAGCGTGGGCACAAAGAACGGAGACGAAGCATCGAATAGTGACTTCAACTCTTTATTAGTGACTTCAGAACAGAGCAAAATACTAGGGCAGCAGCAGCTCCTTTTATAGAGCTGGCTGCTGTCACAATAACCAATGATTTGAGTTTGCCGTGCTGAGAGCGTCCAATCAGCGGCGACCCACTAGCAGCCAATCAGATCAGCCAGAGACGACCAATTACGATCCGCTGTTCGCGGGCCAATCAGAAGTGCAGGATTACGAGTCTGCTGTGGAAGCAAAACTATTAGGATTTTAAAATAACGCGTTTGCTTAGTTCGTAACACCCCTCCCTCCTAGGTTCCGTTTGGGGTGATGTATTCTCGCAGGTAGGCAGGTCGTTTCACCTGTCTACCTGATCTACGTTGTTCCACCAGTCCTTGCCCTGACTCTGGTCCCGGTGGGCTGCTTGCTGAGCCCAGCAGAGCAGATGGTCCAACCTCTCCGTTGGGTGACTCGGGGTTGTTATCTCTGCTGCCGTCACAGCTGTCATCCGGGACCCTTGGATTTGCTGCTGTCACAGTGCTGCTTTGTGGTGAGGCGATCATCTGACTGGGCTCTCCTTCGGAAAGTGAATATCCTCGGGTTGGTTGTGCTGATTGTTTGTTTCCAAGTACTGGGTCGTGTGCTAGTTCTTGTCTGGGCCCCTCAATTTCCCTTCCCCCCCAGGTTTAAGGTTCGGGGTTTGTAACGGGGGTAGGTGCCAGCCTGGAGCGCAGTTGGTCGATATGGCACTTCTACATTTTCCCATCAGTAGTTTGTAAACGGTAGGAACGTGGACCCGTTAGTTGAGTTATGGTGGCGGGGACCCAAAATGGGTCACTGGAAAAGTTTTTTGCAAACACTGGGTCGCCTACCTTGAAAGTGCAATACCTGCTGCTGGATCCAAAGGGTTTTTCCGGTGTGTAGGCAGGGTGCAGGCAGTCAAGATGTGAGCGAAGTTTCCAGCCCATCAGGAGTTCGGCTGGGGTTCTGTTTGTGGTGCTGTTTGGGGTAATATGTTGGAGGAGAAGTATCCTGGTCACCTTGTCGTCGATGTCCCCTTGCTCCATCTTGTGTAAAGTTTTCTTTATGAATTGGACCATTTGCTCAGCCCTACCATTGGCCGCAGGGTGAGCTGGCGAGGTCAAGGCATGGCGTATCCCCCGATCTGCGAGGTACTGTTCAAATGCCAGAGCGGTGAATTGGGGGCCATTATTTGAAACCAAGACATTTGGCAACCCGTGCATAGCGAATAGTCTATTTAGTTTTTTAACGATGGCTTCTGTGGTGGTGCTCTTCATTTTGTGGACCTCCAGCCAGTTGGAGTAGGCATCCACTGTTATAAGAAACGTATGCCCCTTGGTAGGTCCCGCAAAATCAATGTGAATACGGGACCGGGGACCTCGGGGTGCTTCCCATTCAGTTGGTGGTGCTTTTGGTGGAGCTGAACGAGTTTCCTGACACTTGCTGCAAGTGGCCACCTAGGTTTCTATCTGCTTATCTATATCTGGCCACCAAGCGTAGCTCCTTGCTAGTGCCTTCGTTTGTACGATGCCTGGATGTCCATCGTGCAATAGTTTTAGAACTTTATGCTGTAGTCTCTCTGGGATGACGACATCTGTCTCCCCACAAGATGCATCCTTTTTGGGAGAAAAGTTCTGTCTGCCGGTTTCTGAAGGGCTTGAAGGTGGCATTTGGTTCATTGTCAGGCCAATCTCTTGCCACCCAGCTGAGGACTCGTGTCAAACAAGGATCCTTCCTTGTTTTTGAGGCGATGTCTTGTGCAGTCAGCGGTGGTGAAGGAAGAGTTTCAATTTGTAGCATAGTCATGGTTAGAGCTGGGTCATTTATGACTTTGGGTAGTGGAGACTGGCTCAACGTGTCAGCGTGGGGAATGGCTTTTCCCGGGCGGTGTAGCAGTTGGTAATCATATGCGGCTAGAAACTCTGACCAACGCGTCATTTTTGGTGATAATATGTGAGGAGTGGGTTTATCTCCCGCTAAAATGCCAAGTAATGGTTTGTGGTCGGTTATTATGGAGAAGGATCTTCCATATACATACTCATGGAATCGTTTGATCGCAGACACAATAGCGAGAGCCTCTTTATCAAGTTGGCTATAGTTTCTCTCAGTTTTAGATAAAGTTCTTGAAAAGAACACAATAGGTGCCTCAGTACCATTTGGTAGGACGTGGCTCAGGATGGCTCCCACTCCAAATGGTGAGGTGTCGCAGGTGACAGTTAAAGGCAAAGTCTCGTTATATTGTATCAATACAGCATCTGAAGTTAACAGGTCTTTTACTTGCTGAAAGGCTCGCTCTTCACGATGTCCCCAGACCCAGGAAGCCTTCTTATTGAGGAGCCTATGCAGGGGTTCAGCAACAGTCGCCTTCTGGGGCAAGAAGATGTTATAAAAGTTAATGAGTCCCAGGAAGGCTTGGAGATCTGTTTTATTCCTAGGTCTTGGGGCGTTTTTTATTGCAGTCAGTTTTTTCTCTGTCAGGTGAATTCCCTGTTTGTCCAGAAGGTACCCAAGGAACTCAACCCACTCAGTACATAGTTGACATTTGTCTTTCTTGACCTTCAGTCCAGCGTCTTTAAATTTCTGGAGGACCATTCTGAGTCATTTTTCTAGTAGGCTTCTAGTGGGGGCAGCTATTAAGACATCATCGAAGTATGGCACGACCCCTTTTATGCCTTGAAGTAATCTTTCCATCAGACTTTGGAAGATGCCAGGTGCTACACTCACTCCGAATTGGAGTCTATTACACTTGAAGGCACCTCTGTGCGTGACTATAGTTTGGGCTTTTGCAGTCTCTGCATCTACGGACAGCTGCTGGTACGCCTGAGCTAGGTCCAATTTTGCGAATATTTTCCCACCTCCCAGGGAATGAAGAAGGTGCTGGGCCACAGGTACGGGGTAAGCGCTCTGTTAAAGCACGTGATTTAGGGTGGCCTGGTAATCCCCACAAATTCTCAAAGATCCATCAGGTTTTATGGGGGTTACAATTGGGGTCTCCCATTGGGCATGGTCAATCGGTTCCAACATGCCCTGGGCTATTAATTTGTCCAATTGTTCATCAATCTTTGGCTTGAGTGCAAAGGGCACTCGATAAGGCTTAAGGCGAATGGGCGCAACATCAGGGCTGAGATTAAACAATATGGGGGATCCCTTGTACTTGCCTAGCTTCTCGGTGAAAACGTCCTGGAATTCCTGGACGAGGGCTGCTTCCCAGTAATCACTTCCGGTTTGGTTGATGCCCACTAGTTCAATTCCTAGCGGCGCAAACCACTGCAAACCCAGCAAGCTGGGCCAATCTCGATCGATGACGGTAAGTGGTAGAGTTGCGGTGTGGTCTTTGAAAGATACTTGGACATGGCTGGAACCAGCAACTGGGATTCTGTTTCCTTGGTAGTCCTTTAATATGATTTTTTGAGTGCTGAGGTCCTGGCAACGGATGTCAGGGATCAGCTGTTTTAAGGTTTTCCAGGAGACCATCGATAGGGTCGACCCGGAGTCGACTTCCATAACACATGGTCGATTCTCAATTGTGACCTTCACTCAGATTTTCCTTGCATCAAGGGATGCAACGTGGCTGATGGTGATGGTTTGATGGGTCTCTTCCTATCTGGTTGAAGTGGCAGGTGCTCGATTTCTGTAGTAATGGTTCCATTGGCGGTCCCGGTTTAATGGTGGGGTGCCTGTTGTATGGCAGAAATTTTCTCTTCGGGTTGGGCTGGACCCTTGCTTGCTTCTGCAGACCTTTGCGATGTGGCTCCTCTTTCCACAGGAACAGCAGAGTGCGTCTAGGAATTTGCAGTCTGATTGCAGGTGATCCAGCACATTGGTACAAAGGCTTACAGTTTTGCTGGTCTCTCTAGTTGCGTTCTGACCTGAGTCTGTTGACCTCTTCTTCCTCGCTTTCTGATGAAGATTCGAGGTCTTCATGGTGGGTGGTAGTTGTGTGCCTTTCGGATAAAGGCGTAGTGTCACTGGCAAGTGGGCAGTACAGTACGTTCGCTCGGCGCATTCGAGCGGCTGACTTCCTGGTTGCTTCTGCTGCAGTAGCATCAGCGATGACATCTGCGAGGCCAATGTCCCCTTTCGCCATAATTTTGCTCTGGGTCGTAGGGTCTTTGAGGCCCAGAACAATTCGATCTCTCATGGCTTCCTCGAGGTTTGCGAAGCCACAGAGTCCTCCAAGGTTCCTGAGGTCAGCAATGAAGTCTCCAACACTCTTGCCTTCCTGTTGGTCCCTCTGGTAAAACTCGTGTCTCCTGATGAGTGTTGGTACCGCGGGTGCATAATGAGCCCGTAGGATTGGGGCGAGGTTGTCCCAGTCCATTGTCTTGACTTCTGCTGGTTTTGCAAGTGCCTTTGCCATTTTAAAAACGGCGGGCCCGCAATGGGTCAGGAATACAGCTCGTTTCTTGCCAGATGTAGCATCTTTCAAATTGTTGGTCTCCAGGAACATCTGGAACCTGTCCATATCCGAGTCCCAGTCTTCATTAGCCGGGTCAAATGGAGCGGGTGGTATAGCGCTGCTGGTCATTCTGCCACTTCTTGGTGCACTCTCAGCCACGTGCTCTGCTAGCGTTCAGTGAGTGTTCAGTCAGCTCTATCATCTCCGCATCCCACCCTCGTCGCCAGTGTTAGATCTGGAGCATGGGCACAAAGAACGGAGATGAGGCATCGAACTGTGACTTCAACTCTTTATTAGTGACTTCAAAACAGAGCAAAATACTAGGGCAGCAGCAGCTCCTTTTATAGAGCTGGCTGCTGTCACAATAACCAATGATTTGAGTTTGCCGCGCTGGGAGCGTCCAATCAACAGCAACCCGCTAGCAGCCAATCAGATCAGCCAGAGACGACCAATCACAATCCGCTGTTCGCGGGCCAATCAGAAGTGCAGGATTACAAGCCTGCTGTGGAAGCAAAACTATTAGGATTTTAAAATAACGCATTTGCTTAGTTCGTAACAGTATTCAAATAAAGTTGCCACCGGTTCAGTGGGCATGGCGTGTTGGCCGTGCTTTGCACACATGCACACTTTGTGTGCACGCATGCACCAAACGCACACTTTGTGCAGGCGCAGAGGCATTCTAACTTGCCTCCTGTAAGGCTTTATGATGCTGGTTGCTGCAGCAACTGCCGCGCGGCACTATTTTGCGTCACACAAAGCAGCTGTGCTTTGAATTCTGGCCATAAAATTGAGTATGGGAGCCCAGGCAGGCAGGTGGGCCAAATACAGAGCAGCGAAGAGAACTAGTTCAGTCTCCACTACTCATCGCCGCTACCGGCTCTCCAGAACCAGAGGGAACCGGTCGAATATCACCACTGGTGATCAGAAGCTTCACTCTTTAATCTTGCTCGGGTGGAATGTTAAAATTGTGCAGAAAGCAGCAAAAAATGTCCATTAGACATGCTGGGTTCACTTAATGACCACATGATTCACTTAATGGCCACATGATTTTCTTAACGACCACAGTGATTTGCTTTGTGAGAGTTGTAAAAATGGTTTTAAAACCAAGTTTAAATAATCGCAACCACTTACAACTAAAAATCTGGACTCAGCTGCAATCATAAGTCAAGGACTACCTATAGGATATAACATCAGGGAAAGCCACAATGCAGTGTTCTTGAGCTTGAAATGCTAATGTACCCATGTTTGTCATAAAGACAAGGGAGTCCTGGGAAATCACATTCTGTGTGCTAAGTTCTCTAGCATAACAATATGACACATTGCTGTTGTATTATTACTCACAGGATTAAGAAAGGATTGCTTTTAGGGATTGATTCAGCCAGATATTCATATTGTTACTAGTGTCAGGGAAATAAAGAACAAAGGTGGAAACAAAGCAGGATCTGAGAAGATTATCAAGGGAAGCATTCAGAACATTCTTAGCTTCTGATTACCCTGAGCGAGTTACAAACAGGGCTTATTTCTGAACACAGCTTGATAACCTAGGAATTAATCCACAGGGGGTTTAGCTGCAAAACTGTACAGTCAGTGGGAGTTTTTTTTTTTTTTTAAGATTTCTCTCTCCAAAAGGAAAATGTTCAGGCTCACTTTTCTTTTTTAAAACATACCTTTTAGCTATTCTCTGTCCCTCCTTATCTGAACAAGATAAGTATTTTACACATGTTTGGAAGTAATTGTTTCCAGTTTTCCATGTCAACCCTGCTATCTGAGCTTTAAGCGAATGATAAGGAAAAATAGCAATAGCACTTAGACTTATATACCGCTTCACAGTGCTTTATAGCCCTCCCTAAGTGGTTTATAGAGCCAGCATATTGCCCCCAACAAACTGGTCTTCATTTTACTGACTTCAGAAGGATGGAAGGCTGAGTTAACCTTGAGCTGCTTGAGCCGGTGGGTCAGTAGAATTAGCCTGCAATACTGCATTCTAACCACTGCACCACCATGGCTTTTAGTAGGAAAGAGTGTCTCTCTCCCTCTATTTGTGTCTTGGTTTTTACAGTATATTTTCTTCAACAGGATATATGGGTGGTGTTGGAGCCGGAAGCTTCCCAAGCAGTGGGATGCAGAATGGATATGGCAATGGTAAGAAAGCTACACACGTTGTCACACAGGATTGTGGCAAGTAGATACTATGCAAATAGGGTCCTTCATAGAGTTGCACTAATGATACTCTGTTGTTTGTGGACTTGTATGCAAAAATTCAGCACGTGCCAACATCTAATCACAGAACACCTGGTAGGAGGTGAGACAGAGTGACTACTAAACTAGTGGGGCAATAAACATGTTATAAAGCAGCTTCTTTGGACATACTATAATGTACAGATTTCCCTTTCAGTTTCCTCTTTGTTTCCATTTCTGCCATCTTCTTTTGGGATGCTTGAGACACTGGTAGTCCTCGACTAATGTCCATAATTGAGACCAGAATTGCCATCGTTAAGTCATTGGTATCATAAGTCAAGTCAGGCTCAATTTTACAACCATTTTTAAGTGAACCACCACAGTCATTAAGTGAATGCAGGTTCACTAGGCAAACATTACAGTTGTAAGTGAAAATTCATTCCTCCAAATGGGCGGGTTTTTGCCATAAATCAACACTGCAGGATGCTGCAACCAAAATGTGAATCAGTCGCCGAACACCTGAGTTGCAGTCATGTGAGCATTGGGGTGTGTGCAGTGATGGGATTCAAAAATTTTTATCACCGGTTCTGTGGCCATAGCATGGTTTGGTGGGCATGGCAGGGGAAGGAAACTATAAAATCTCCATTCCCAACCCACTCCAGGGGAAGGATATTGTAAAATCCCCTTTCTCTCCCCACCCCACTAACCTGCTTTCCAGCTCCGTTCTCCTGTGTAGGGAAACACAAGAAGACCCAGCCAATCAGCTGGGACTCAGTGGCAGGCAGAGAATAGATGGGGGCGGGGCCAGTCAGAGGTGGTATTTGCCGGTTCTCCCAACTACTCAAAATTTCCACTTCCAGTTCTCCAGAACTGGTCAGAACCTGCTGAATATCACCTCCGGGTGAGTGACAGTCATAAATGCAAGGACCAGTCATAAGAGTGAAGTCTGGATATTTTTCAGCAGCATCATAACTTTGAATGGTCACTAAACAAATGGTTGTAAGTTAAGGATAATCTGTATACAGGTTTTTCACAAAGCAGATAAAAATCATGGCTGCATATCTATTTTGTGCAAATTGTTCCCAGTTCTCTGTGGTATCACTAATTCAGAAACATAGACAGCTGCGTAAGTGAAGAAGGACAAAAACATTGTTGCAGATCACTTGCTGTAATAAATAGGTATGTCCAGAATGTGGAGCTGTTGACCAATGTATTAAAAATAAATAAAGCTGTCTTCTTTATCTGAATTCAGTTGCTTTAAAATACATAACAAATAAATTCAAGGTTGATAGCTTGATTTTCTAGCTGGCTAGAAATATCACATCTTCTTTTACTTTTCCAGGCTATGGAGCTGGACCTAGAGGCAATGGATTTCCTCTCACTGGAGCTCAGCCAGGTGGAAATGAGGATGGGTGACATTAATTTCTCACATTTGTTTTCCTCCTTTCCTCCAAAGAATTTAGAGAATCCTTTTAACTTAACAACTGATAAGGGAGGTAGGCTAACCAGATGGCAATCTGCATAAGCCCTCTGGTCAAGTTGATGACAAAGATCATATTTGAACATTGGTTGCTCATGATCAAATTCAACGGCTTCTGCCACTGCACTATATTGGTGCATGGGAAAATTCACTTGGGACTAACATAATATGAAGAAACCAAAGAGTAAGAAAGAAGTGAGATACAGAAGTTGTTATCAGTCAGGGTGAGAACTTATTTTGGATTGTTGTTTCAACCAAGAAAGTATGTCAGGGAGCAATTCATTTGAGCTGGTGAAAGTGTAAGGAACATTAGTTGCAGTTGCAAGGCAATTTATTTGAGAACCAGACAAATATACCAATTCCCTTTAGTGTAGTTCAAGGTTCGTGGCAATAGACATGCTCTTCTGAGTATGGCTCATGGTTGGAGTCCCAGGCCCAGTCACTTATACTGCTATAAGTATAGGATCGAGTAGTATACTAGTTTCCCATGTTGTCTTGCAATTCTTGCAATTGTAGTCCCAGCTTATCTAGAAGGCAGAAGGAAGGAATATCTAATATTCAGCTAAAAGAGATGGCCTACTGCACTGCAATGCTTTCTTTGTTCCAGTGAGATTTATAATTAGATGGATCAGCCTTTTGCAACAGCAAATGTGTCAATTTCACACATTATGCTAAGACATGATTCCTTTCAATCATGGTTTTTGAACAAGCCACATTGGGCTAAGTCATAAACCACTGGTTCCAAATGTCTGTGGCGTTTACCTCAGACTAAACGATTAAATATGATCTGCAATACCAGAGGTATCAAACTCAAGACCCGGGTCCGACTTTAGCCCACAGAGTGCTTAGATCTGGCCTCCAGGGCCGCCCTGGAAACAGCGAAGGACCAGCCCGTAATACTTCTGTTAGAGAAAACAGAGATTAGGAGGGCCATGGGTAGCTCTCCCAAGCTTTGTTTTCGCTGGCAGAGGGCTGTATAAAGCTGTTGCAGCTGAGATGGAGCTCAGGAGCCCATTTTCACTGCAAGAGCGCTTGATCCACCATAGCAGAGATGGTATTCAGCAGGTTCTGACCAGTTCTGGAGAACTGGTAGTGGAAATTTTGAGTAGTTTGGAGAACTGGCAAATACCTCCTCTGACTGGAGATTTAACAGTATCCTTCCCCTGCCATGACCACCAAGCCACGCCCACAGAACCGGGAGTAAAAAAAATTGAATCCCAGTGCTGCACCATAGGCACTTCCAACACAAGTGACTTTGAGCTGGTCATGCCCCCTTTGGCCACACCCATCCCATGGTCAAACGCAACCTGACACGGCCCTCAATGAAATCCAGTTTGACACCCCTGTGCTGTACTATACTAGCTGAACGCAAACTACCTCCAAATCAACTTGATTATGGCTTAAAATGCTGTGCAGATCCAGTCAGTCAATCTGTGAATTTTAATCAAGGCTATAATGGGAATATAGCCATTTCTTTTTTGTACCAATTTCTATTTTGAAATTATCCCAGTACCATATAGACCCTCTCTGTTTTATGCGGCATTGAATAGCTCCAAAAGGAGAAAATTGGATCAAATAATGACATAAATTATGGTTAGTCAAATACTCAACCAGATGTTCAGACTGAATTTGGCATTTTTTTCCCCATGTTTTCCACCTATCAAAAATTATTATTATGTTTTATGTATTTGAATTTTTAGTATCAAAGGGATTCTTATGCCATCACTACTGTGGTTTCAGGTTGAAACAAGCCTCTTCCCCTGTAGATATATTGGCTTTAAAATGCAGATCTTATCCCAGTTCTTTCGCAACTAGCGCGGTGCAATGGCTTAACAATTAAATTCCTGGGCTTATGAGCTGGAAAGCTGACAGTCCAGGTTCAAGACCCAAGCATCACATGACGTGGCAGCTCCCAACCCTGCCCCAGGCTCATGCCAACCTAGGAATTTGAAAGCATGCAAACGAGAGTATATAAACAAGTACTACTTTGATGGGAAAGTAACAGCACTCTATAATACCCTGTTGGCCACATGCCATGGAAATGTCTTCAGACTGCTTTGGCTCAATGGATTTGAGATGGAGATGAGCATCGCCCCCTATATTCAGCAACAACTAGGGACTTTTTTATTGTTACTCTCACAACTAGTATTCCCACTTTTTCCTACCATATATAACTCTGGATTTGAGGAGTGAATACTTTCTTCAGTTTGAAGAAAATAAATTTTAGGAAATATGCATATTTGTAAGAAATTAATCACAATTGATCTTGAATAATTGAATCAATGCTGGGATGCAGGATGTGTCTGCAGACAGTAGCTAACCATGTTTTAGCCTCACTTTTGTGCAAATTCAGCCCATGTGGTTTGTTTAAAGCCATAGTGACCCAGTAGTTAGAATGCAGTACTGCAAGCTAATTCTGCTGATTGTTCACTGAGCTCAGTTCGCCAGATTGAATCTCACTGGCTCAAGGCTGACTCAGCCTTCCATCCTTCTGAAGTTGGGGGCAATATGCTAACTCTATAAACAGCTTAGAGAGGGCTGTAAAGCACTGTGAAGGGGTATAGAAGTATAAGTGCTTTTGCTATTAAATTCCAAGCTGTTATGCAAATTCAAAAAAATATATGTTAATTGAACAAACCATAGTTATGGTGTTGGCTTAAGTGTGTCATGTGAACACAATCTTTAGATCTGTTTCATTCACAGGTGCCCAGGTTCCATATGGCGGTCAACTAGGCGGTCCAGCTGCCGCTGCTGCTGCCTCCACCAAGTATGGAGGTGAGTCTCCAAGCTATGACAGAATGAAGAGCAGTATTCCTCCACCATTCATAGGCAACTCAACAAATCTTTGTGCAGCTTGAAGTCAGAAAAGTGGACTTTGCCATGTGCTTAGCAAGCTCTGAGCACCAAAGATACAGCCTCGGAATTGCCTGAGCAGAACTACCTTGACCGTTGTTCTGGTTTTACAAAAACTTCTGTAATGGTTTCCTCCAAAAATAATCATATCCTTTGAGGAAGGCAAAGAGAATTTTTTTTGTTGGAGAACCACACATCTCCTCAAGCTTCTTTCTTAAAAGTGATGTCCTTCCAAGGTATTAGACTGAAAGTCACTGTGGATGATGGAACTTTTGTTCTATTAGCAAAGTACCACATTGGGGAAAGTTGTCTTAGAGCTTCAGATCCTTGGAGAGAGAGAATGCCTCTTCCATTTAATTGGAAATCAAAGTGTCACGTGAGGGCACTTGCTTCAAGATGTGGGAAGAGTGCGGTGGTTATAGAGGGAAGGGGCAACCTTAATCTTCCGACTACCATCTCTGTTACAGGGGCTGGGCAAGTTCCATACAGAGGACAACCACAGCAACCAGAAGCTACTGGCCTGGGAGATTATGGTGCTGGCAGATATGGTGTGTGTAAAGCAGAAATCGATTGTAGTGGGGTTATTTATACACTATACAAGAATAGAAAAATAACATAGATTTAAATCTAATGCTAAATAACTCAACATTTAGTCTTTTTAAAGATTCCAATTTTAAAAGGTGTTCTGCCTGTAAACAGATTAGAACATTTGTAGGCAAAGAGATTTTTCCCCTACTAGGTAACACTTTGAAGAACAGAAATGATTATCCATATCCATATATGACATATCTAAATATGTCATATATGCGAGTAGAGCTATACTTTATCATCAATAGGGGGAAAAAGTTCAATATGCATGGGTGAAAAGGATTATACCAATTGAATTCTTCTTCTGGTCAAAGAAAATAACAATAGAGTGGCATTTCTAGAAGATGCGTTAAAGAGTTGCCTTATTGGAAAGCTGAACTGAAATTCAGGAGTAGATTGCCTGGTGTAGAACATCCACTTCTTTGTAAACCACATCTCTTACACTAAATATTTCCTTTTAGGAGACCCCAGCCAGCTGCCATATGGTGCTCAACCTGCTGGTCTTGGAGTAGAGGGTAAACCAAGACCATTTGGTAAGACTTACAGAATTTTTTTCTAGTTGTTTTGTGATTGTTTTCCAGAGTTCTAAATTATCTTTAATGGATTTCCTGCCCTTGGTATAAATTTTGTTTCAGAGACCTGAATCAACTTACGATTTAATGCTTTCAATGTGGCATGGTGGGACATAGCAACTTCCTTTTTTTTTGCTAATAAAATTAATTAGTACAAGAGTGATCCGGGCACATCTAGCGTCTCCCCCCTAGAATCACTTCATTTTCTTTTCTTCTTCTTTTTTTTCTATTTTCCTAAATTAAATAAGGGAATGGGAACAGCAGGTCTTAGGAAGTGAACTGCTCCTTAAATTCCTCCAAAACACATGAAAGGAGTCTCCAGATGACAATCTGAAACAGGGTTGTTTTTTTTAAAGGACACCCCTCCCTTAAATAGGATTAATTTGTCCCCTAGGGGATCCTTTTCTCACCTGCTGCGTTAAAAAGCAAGAAAAAAAAATAGCATATGGTTTCCTGTACTGGCCCCAAAAGTTGGGAGACTGTGTTGCAGCCCCCTTCCTCCAGGATCAGGCCATATGATTATTCTTTGCTAATATGGGTTTTGGAAGGAGAAAAGCTCATCTTCCTACTTAGTAGAGAGATAATGCTGCAGGCCAAGTCCGCTATGTTGCAAGAAAACTTCTGTAGATATGACACCAACCTCAACATCCCTGGATTACATCTGGAGAGTCCTGTGTAATATGAAAATTTCTTGTATCTGTGGAATTAAAAATTCACTTTCCTGCTTTTTGGTCTCTTTCATCCAGGTGGGCCACAAGTAGGATATGAATCCCAGCCTGCCCAGGCGATAGGATTGGATGGTAAGAAATTGAATCTTTACAAGTTAGGATGGAAATATGAATTTAGCAATATCTTGAAAAAGCAAAAGTATTCATTATTCATGTCTTGCCGAGAATCTCAAAGTGTGAGTGATCAAGTTAGAAAACACTTATGAATGACATAATAAAGAATTACCAATTTTACTGTTCCTCTATTTCCTCTTTTTTTCCCCTTTCATATCCCAGAGCAACATTCTCAAATTTCTGAGGAGCTGTTAGGCTAG
Organism: Hydrophis major; assembly: GCA_033807585.1. NCBI lineage: Eukaryota > Metazoa > Chordata > Lepidosauria > Squamata > Elapidae > Hydrophis > Hydrophis major. The sequence goes on along the minus strand of CM066343.1, from coordinate 30,799,503 downwards.
CCTGTTAAAACAAGTCCAGAAAGAAAGATTATTAAATGAATGATGTGTTGTACTAAGATATGGTTCAATTATGTTTTCTTGAATAAACTGCAATCACCTAAATTTACATGATACATGCTATAAATCTTGATTTGCAAACCAAATCATTAAGCCAGGGGGAATCCCTAGCTGACAGAATGTAACTTCTGGTTTAAATAGCAAAAGGTTAGGCTTAATGTACCTATTTTGTCTCAAAAGAAATAACTTTCTCACCCAAAAGTACTATAAACTGTCATTTCCCTATTCCACTCCAACGCAGATCTTGAAATCAGAAATAAACACACATACATGACTGTCTACATAAAGCTTCCATTCTGCACACAATTGTGTCATATCTTTAGATAACTAGTTGCTAATGACAGCACAACTGGACCATTCAGAGAGGACAGCCTGCTCACTGCTCCTTAAGTGTTGTATTAGTTATGGAAATATATTGTACAGTATACGGTTGAAGAATAGTTCTCAGATTGCCAGCAAAGTGTTCCAGGAGACTGAAATATACTTTCATTGATTTTCAATGATCCTATTTTAAATGGAAAACATACAGGTTCTATATAGGTGATTGAAGGTCATTATCGGTAAGCAGCAGGGGTGGGATTCTACCAGTTCGGCCTGGTTCAGGTGAACCAGTAGCTCTGAGGTTCAGCTGGGAGAGAACCTGTTATGAACGAATAAAACGCTTTAATAAAGTTTTATCAAACCTTTAGAAATAGCAGGGTTCTAATCCTGCACTTCTGATTGGCTGATAATAGCGATATCGGATTGGTCCATTTAGGAGAATCTGATTGGCTGTTAACGAGCAACTCTCATTGGTTAAAGGGGTTAACACTCCACGTTTCTCATTGGTTACTAGATCAGCAGCTTGTCTATAAAAAGGCTGCTGCTGCCCTAGGTTTTTGCTCTGTTCAGAATGATTAATAAAGAGTTGAAGTTCACTGTTCACCGTCTCATCTCCGTTCCTTGCGCCCATGCGCAGAACTTAACACTGGCGACGAAAATGGGATGCGGAGATGTCAGAGCTGACTGAACACTACAGAGCACCAAACAGAGCACGTGGCTGAAGGCGCATCAACGGCGGAAACCATGTCTGGCGGCGCCATACCACCCGCTCCATTTGACCCGGCACAAGAAGACTGGGACTCATACATGGACCGGTTCCAGATGTTTCTGGAGACCAACAACTTGAAGGATGCCACTACTGGAAAAAAGCGAGCAGTATTCCTGACCCACTGCGGACCTGCCATTTTTTAAGATGGCTAAGGCACTGGCAAAACCGGCTGAGGTGAAATCCATGGACTGGGACATCCTCGAGCCCCTCCTACGGGCCCACTATGCACTACCGTACCAACACTTGTCCGAAGACATGAATTTTACCAGAGAGACCAGGGGAAAGGAGAAAGCGTTGCAGATTTCATCGCGGATCTCCGGAACCTGGGAGGCCTCTGCGGTTTCGCTGACCTCAAAGAAGCTCTAAGAGACCGAGTAGTTCTGGGATTAGATGCACCGCACGTGCAAAGTAAGCTGATGGCAAAAGGCGACATTAGTCTTGCAGATACCATCGCTGACGCTACTGCAGCAGAAGCAACCAGGAAGTTGATTGCCCAAATGCGCCGCACCAACGCCCCGCTCTGCCAACTCGCCGGCGAAACCTCACCTCGCCTAGAGGGACATACAACGGCAACCCACCATGAGGACCTCGAATCATCATCAGAAAGTGATGAGGAAGAGGTCAATCGGCTCCGGTCTGAACGAGACCAACGCCACCAGCGTAATCAGAGACTGCAGCATCAATGCGCAGGTTGTTGGGCAAACCACCCACGATCAGACTGCAAATTCCTCAACGCCCTCTGCCATGTTTATGGGAAGAGAGGCCACATCGGAAAGGTCTGTAGAAGCAAGCAAGGATCCAGCCCATTTCAGAGGGGGACCAACTACCGCCAAACTACAGGAAATCGTCCTGTGAGTCAGGAACATTTGAACCACCAATGGAACAACCACTCCTACAGAAATAAACCACTGGCCAATTCAACGAAACAAGAAGAGGCACACCAAACCATTACAATTGGTCACGCCTCATCATTAGATGCAAAGAAGATCCGAGTGAAGGTCGCCATCAAAAACCTGCCCTGCGTGATGGAAGTTGATTCAGGATCGTCCCTTTCGATGGTTTCCTGGAAGACCCTTAAACAATTAATCCCTGCCGTCCGGCGGCAAGACCTCAGAACCCAAAGAATTATACTCAAGGATTATCAGGGAAACCGAATCCCGGTCATTGGATCCACCCTAGTCCAGGTCTCATTCAAAAATCATACTGCATCTTTACCATTGACCATCATCGACCATGATCAGCCAAGCTTGTTAGGCCTTCAATGGTTCGCTCCACTCAGGATCGAGGTAGCCGGCATTTATCAAACCAGAAGTGACGACTGGGAGGAGGCCCTCGTTCAGGAATTCCAGGACGTTTTTGCAGACAAACTAGGCGAGTACAAGGGGATCCCGATATCATTTAACCTTAACCCTGAAGTAGCCCCCATCCGCCTTAAGCCTCGTCGGGTACCTTTTGCCCTTAAACCAAAGATTGATGAGCAGCTTGATAAATTAATAGCCCAGGGTGTTTTAGAACCAACAGACCACGCGCATTGGGAAACCCCAATTGTAACACCCATCAAACCGGATGGATCGTTAAGGATTTGTGGGGACTACCATGCCACCCTGAATCATGCCCTTCAACAGAACGCTTACCCGGTGCCGGTGGTACAACACCTCCTCCATTCCCTGGGGGGCGGAAAAGTCTTCGCTAAATTGGATTTAGCACAGGCGTACCAACAACTGCCTGTAGATAAAAAAAACAGCAGAGGCACAAACGATCGTTACGCACCGAGGTGCCTTTAAGTGCAACCGACTACAATTTGGAGTTAGCGTAGCCTCAGGGATTTTTCAGAGTTTGATGGAGAGACTCTTACAGGGGATAAAAGGGGTCATACCATACTTTGATGATGTTTTAATAGCTGCCCCGAATATAGAAATACTAAAAGAGCATCTTAAATTGGTTCTCCAGAAATTTAAAGACTCCAGCCTTAAGGTTAAAAAAAATAAATGTCAATTGTGTACAGATAAAGTAGAGTTCCTGGGGTACCTAACTGATAAACAAGGCATTCACCCCACCAATAGCAAACTAAAAGCAATCAAGAACGCCCCAAGACCCAGAAATAAGACTGATCTCCAAGCTTTCCTGGGGCTCATTAACTTTTACAACATCTTCCTACCCCACAAAGTGACCGTAGCTGAGCCCCTACATAGACTCCTCGACAAAAAAGCAACCTGGGTCTGGGGGCACCAAGAGGAGCACACGTTCCGACAAGTGAAAAACTTATTAACCTCAGATGCTGTTTTAATGCAGTATAATGAGACTTTGCCTTTAACAATTACATGTGACGTGTCACCGTTTGGAGTAGGAGCCATTTTGAGCCATGTGTTACCAAACGGTAGTGAAGCCCCTATTGCCTATTTTTCAAGGACCCTATCAAAGGCTGAACGTAACTATAGTCAAATCGATAAAGAGGCTCTTGCTGTTGTATCTGCTGTGAAACGGTTTCATGAATATGTATATGGACGAGTTTTTACTATTATTACCGACCACAAACCTTTGCTGGGAATTATAGCAGGAGACAAGCCAACCCACTATATATTATCACCTAGAATGACTCGCTGGTCGGAGTTTTTGGCTGCGTACAATTATAAGCTGCAGCACCGCCCGGGGAAAGCCATTCCCCACGCTGACACGCTGAGCCATGCACCACTTCTGGAAACCATCGACGACCCAGCTCCAATCCTTACGACACTCCAGATTGAAACGCTACATTCACCGCCACTAACAGCTAGAGATATCGCGATCAAAACAAAACGCGATCCTATCTTAACGCGAGTTCTTAGCTGGGTCGAACGGGGATGGCCAGTAGATCAAACCCCTGACGACTTCACCCCCTTCAAGAACTGGCAAACAGAACTTTTTTTCGCAAAAAGGCTGCATCTTATGGGGGGATAGAGTCGTCGTCCCAGAGCGGTTACAACGAGCAGTATTAAAAACACTGCATGAGGGTCACCCCGGCATCGTACGTATGAAAGTGCTCGCACGAAGCTACGTGTGGTGGCCGGGCATCGACAAACAGATCGGAGCCTGGGTAAAGACTTGTTTAAAGTGCCAGGAAGTTAGCAATGCCCCACCTAAAGCAACTCCAACAGAATGGGAAACACCCCGGGGATCGTGGTCCCACATCCACATTGACTTTACGGGATCTACTAAGGGACATACATTCCTACTAACAGTGGATGCCTATTCCAACTGGCTCGAGATCCACGAAATGAAGAGTACTACAACCGAGTTCATCATCCGGAAGTTGAACAGACTATTCACAACGCATGGACTGCCAGATGTTCTGGTCTCCGACAATGGACCCCAGTTTACCGCTCTACCCTTTGAATAATACTTAGCGGACCGGGGTATTCGCCATGCGCTAACCTCACCAGTGCACCCTGCGGCTAATGGAAGAGCTGAGTGCATGGTACAATTTGTTAAAAAAACCCTCTACAAAATGGACTATGGGGACATTGAAGATAAAATAAACAGAATACTCCTTCTCCAACACATCATCCACAGTGTCACCAACAAGACTCCAGCTGAACTATTAATGGGACGCAAACTCCGTTCCCACCTTGACCGGCTTCACCCATTTTATGAGCCAGAGAAACCCTGTGGATCTAGCGGAAAATGCCGCGAGTTCAAGATAGACGACTTAGTTTTCGCCAGAAACCTTTCTGGCGAATCGTTGTGGGTAGAGGCAACTGTAATTCAAGCCATTGGACCCAGATCGTACCGGGTGAAAACCTGCGACGGAAAAATATGGAAACGCCATATAGATCAACTTTGCTCAAGGCTACAACCTAGTTTCCGCGACTGCGGTAACTCCCAAACTGAGGGGGGAGGGGATGTCAAAGAAACCAAATTCGAGATGGTGGAAAGCAGGAACGAAAGAAGTCAGCAATCGGGTGTAACGAATGAAGAAGAATCAGGGAGGGGCGTGTCATCGCCACAGAGGAACACCTCAACAGAGGCAAGCCTGCAAAGACCAGAGGACAACAACGAGAACATTAGCGGCACCGAGTCATCCAATGAGGAACCACCAGCACCTGACTTGCCCAAAAACGTCCCGTCAAAACCAGGTTACAGACAGGAACCAATGGGACAGCATAAATCCAATAGACAGTCAAAACAACCTTCATACCTCAGGGATTATGTCACCATACCCCTTAAACGGAACCCGGGGGGAAGGGGTGTTATGAATGAATAAAACGCTTAAATAAAGTTTTATCAAACCTTTAGAAATAGCAGGGTTCTAATCCTGCACTTCTGATTGGCCGATAATAGCGATATCGGATTGGTCCGTTTAGGAGAATCTGATTGGCTGTTAACGAGCCACTCTCATTGGTTAAAGGGGTTAACACTCCACATTTCTCATTGGTTACTAGATCAGCAGCTTGCCTATAAAAAGGCTGCTGCTGCCCTAGGTTTTTGCTCTGTTCAGAATGATTAATAAAGAGTTGAAGTTCACTGTTCACCATCTCGTCTCCGTTCCTTGCGCCCATACACAGAATTTAACAGAACCGGTTCTCCAACGATCAGCTGTTGGGCCCACCTGCCCGCACTGGCTCTAGTCCATGCTTTATTTCCGGGTTTTCCAGCTCAGCTGCTTCGCGCAGCAAAGCGGATTGCATTGTGTCAGCTGTTTTACACACAGCAGAAGGTGAGTTGCAAATGCTGTATGCATGCACAAAGCACACACTCACTGAACCAGTTGTTACACCGGTTGAATCCCAACCCATGATAAGCAGTGGTCAACAATACTACCTAGATTCCCATTCCAACCATCCAAATTTACGGGAAGGAAGCATGGTGACAGGGCATTTGATGTGATTTTCTATGTTTCACATTTTCCCCTTTCCCTTTCTGTTTCTCCATCCTTTGCAGCCAACGGAAATGGACTAGGATATTTGAACAGTAGAGACCTTCAAGCTAATGGACTGGGGGCAGGTAAGGTTTACTCCACCTCCAGAAAAGACTCTTACATCTTTATCCTGCTGCTAGTTATGTAATTAGCATTAGAGTGTTCTGACATTCCTAATTGTAATCTTCTCCCTTTGTCACATGATACTAGCTTTATCTCATCCTAGCCCATGATTTAAGCAAGTCTTATGCTGATTTTAACACTAACTCTGCTAAAGCCAACACAGAATCATGATGGGCAATCGGCCTTTTCTGCACTACCCAGCCCCTTTTAAATGGGTGTATTTATTTGACCAGAACAGCTTTGATCAATGGATCCTGGAAAAGTCCCTGTATTTTAGGTGAGATGCTATTAACTATTCATCAGCCAGTCAGCAAATATCCTCGCTACTATCAATAAGGACATTTCTGTAGCCAATCAGAGTGCTAATAAGAACCAAAATAGCACATCAGTACCTCATCAGGACATCAATACAAAAAGAGCATTGGCTGAGCTAAGTTAAGAAGCCATGGTGGTGCAATAGATAGAATGCAGTACTGAGGCTAATTCTGCAGACTCCTGGGTGCCTGCAGATTGGCAGTTTGAGTCTCACCAGCTCAAGGTTGGCTCAGCCTCACATCCTTCTGAGGTTAGTAAAAAGAAGACAGGGGCAATATCCTGACTCTGTAAACCACTTGGAGAGGGCTGTAAAACATTGTGAAGCAGTATATAAGTCTAAGTGTTTTTGTTTTTGCTATCAGCAAGGAGGAAAGGTTCATAATACTGTCAAAGATTATCTTGTCTTTTCATTGTGTTTAAATTTTGCCTCTTCTTTTGTCTGGCAGCTGCGTATGGCCCCCTTGCTGCAGGCCAAGCCCCAGGAGGATATGGCAGTCTGCTAGGCCCTGGACAGCCACTAGGAGGATATCGTAAGTGGCACCAAAAGTCTGTTTTCCCATCTTTTTTACTTGTTTGCTAATATCCTAACACTGATTGGCCTAAAATAAAGAACTTCCAGATTTTTGGAATGAGCAATTATTATTTAAACTGTGTGTCTGGGTAATTCTGGTGTCTTTCAATGGAAGATCCTTAAGAACTTTATTCTTTAACATTTGTATGTCTAACTACCTGAAGTGGAAGGAATCACCAATCAATTTAATAAACATGAATTCATAATAATCAATAATGATATTAAAGCATTGTGCTTTAAAAGTTTTAGTGTAATAACAAAGGAAGCTTTATGGTGATCAATAGGAATTCTCTTTGGAGAAAGCAAGTGTTTGTCACTTAATTAGAAACATACTAAGTTTTTACAAACTGGTCGGTTCTAGAGGAGATCAAACCTAACTGCTCTTTAGAAGGCCAGATCCTGAGCATGAAACTCAAATATTTTGGCCACCTAATGAGAAGGAAGGACTCACTGGAGAAAAGCCTAATGTTGGGAAAGATTGAGGGCAGTAGAAGAAGGGGACAACAGAGAATGGGTTGGATACGACTTCGCAACTAACAACAGCAACTTCCTAATCCAAGAACTGTTGTTAAGAAGGCTTGTTTTATATAGCTACCTTTAGCATTTTGGACTCCTTTTAGTGCTTACCTGAGTTCATGGTCTAGTTTAAGGCATCAGGCTAGAAATCAGGAGACTGGGTTTTAATCTGGCGAGGCATAAGAGCCAGCTTTGGGCCACTCACTCACTCTTAGCCCAACTCACTTCACAGGATTGTAGTTGTAGGGAAAAGTAGGAAGATTTATTTATTTATTTGGTTTGTCAATTGCTTACAAGATAATAGGTATAAGTAAAAACATAGTTATGAATACATGGATACATATAAGAAAAATAAAAAAATAAAGGAAACAATAGGACAGGGATGGTATGCACATTGGTGCGCTTATGCACGTATTGTGTACTGTACATTCACCTCCCTGAGTTACTTCTAAAGTAATAAAGATGGAATAATTAAACCCTACAGATTAAGGCATAATAAATAAGTCCCTCTATCCATCAGCATTCTGCAACCAACTATATAGCCAGTGAAGCAGTGGAAATCAGAGCATCATGCTCTTATTTGCCATCACTACCCATATAGGAACATAGTTCAAAAATAATCAATTTACAAACACTTTTTCAAATACATTCCTAAATAGAGGATGTCATGAATCCGGATGTTACCAAAGCATGAATGATAGGACCCCAATCTGATGGTAGACAAGCTTCCATTAAAAGCACTTCAGCCTCCTGTGACTGGGAAAGATTTGAAAATGTACTTGGCATGTCATTGGGAGATCTATATGGCCAGAATATTGAACCCTATTTACATCTTGTGTTATCCTGAATATGGGCCAGACATCTCTGCAGGCTTCCTGGGCATTTTTGGAAGGCAAATCCAGAAAGAACTGTTTTCTGAAGGCAGGTTCTCTTCCCTGAAAGTTTTCTTACTACTATGCTGCCTTCCGAAGATGATACGATTCCAACTTACAAGCAGTTTTAGATAGTTTTAATTGCTTTATTTCCCTTTAAGATATTATTTTTAACTGAACAAAAATATGATTTCAAGAATCATAGTGACTTAGCCCTCTCAACACAGCAAAACAACCACCTTAAACTCAGAATAGAATGCAATCACTCACTTAACAACTGTAGCAAGATTGGTTGTCAGATGGAGCAAAACTCATTTAAAACTGTTTTCCTTAGTGATGGAAATTTTGGGCTCAATTGTGGTCATAAGTCAAGGACTACCTGTATAACAGGATATCTAGGGTATTTCTAAATAGCACTGTTTCCATTCTGCATTCCCACCAAATTGCTTTGAAATTTGCTGTTCAAATTGTCTTCATAAATTCAGACTTTGGAATACATGAGCCAATCAGGGCCCTGCCCCCATTTACTATGGGTCCTAGAACTCCCTATACCATTTCTATTGCAGTGAAAATCATATTGTAATGATGAGAAAATAGCACATTAGCTATTTCCCTCAGCATCTGTTTTTATGGGTGCACATTGCTAGAGAAACATCTGTTGGGAAGGAAAATAATGCCTTTGTTTGACCATTTTGATACATAGTCAAGATCTTTTTGAAGGGTAGCAGTATTGTTTTTGGTATTGAATAGCTTTACATCATCAGCGAAGAGAATGCAGTTGCTCTTAATGTGATCACAGAGGTCATTTATGTAGAGTATGAAGAAAGTTGGTCCTAGAACACTGCCTTGGGGGACACCACTATTGACAGGTACAAAATTTGATAGGATGCTCCCAATTTTGACCATTTGTTATCTGTTTGTCAGGAATGCTTCTATCCAGTTATGCAGTTGTCCAGATATACCATAAGATTTTAGTTTTAGGAGTAATTTGTCATGTACCACTGAATCAAAGGCTTTACAGGAGTCTATGTATATTGTGTCTATTGTTTTGCCCTGGTCAAGTTGTGTAGTCCATATGTTTTCGCAGTGTAAGAGTTGCAGATTACAGGATAGTTTTTTTCTGAAACCAAATTGTTTATTAGAGAGTAGGTTGTTTGTCTCTAAGTGGAGGATAATGGATTGATTAATAATTGATTCTATGACTTTACAGGTGATGCAGCATAAGGAGATTGGTCTGTAATTTTCAACTAGGCTGGGGTCTCCCTTTTTGAAGATGGGGATGACCGTGGCATGTGACCATAGGTTAGGCAAGGAGCTGGTACTGAAAGATTTTTCAAAGATTATGCTTAGAGGTTCTGTTATGGCAGTGGATAGCTTTTTTAAGGAGTAGGCACATATTCTGTCCGGTCAAATAGATAGAGATGGTTTTAGATTGCGTAGTGCTTTTTCAACATTGTCTTATGTTAAATCGATATGTATTAGATCATTGTAGTTGTCTGTGGTTCGACTAGGAAATACTGGACATGATCCATTTCTGTTAACAAATAATGAGCCAAAGAATGTGTTAAAGATGTTGGCTTTAATGGTGTCATCGTCGCAGTCTTTCCCATTAGGTCCTATCAGGGGTGAGATGGACCTTGAGTCTTTTAGTTTGTTGTTTAGAAAGTGCGGGTGGAATTGGTGCATAGAAGGTTTTCCTCTTGTTTAATGTGATAATTGGTGCATTCAGTTTTTATCTGGTGGCATAAATTTTGGTATAGGCTTTTAAAGTTGGCAACATGACCAGATTTGTTTTTCCATCAGAGTGATGTCTTTTTGGATTGAAGTTTCCTTATTGTTATGGGTAATCTGTTTTTTTGTTTTGTTTTGTGAGTTGTTATTGGTACATATAGTTTGATGACTCTTTTGACTTCAAGTAAAAATATGTTGTAATAGTCTTCAACAGTATTGCAACCAGTGAATAGAGATTGCCAATCAAGGGATGAGAGATCGTTGTCTATAAGATCATAGTTGCCTTTTTTGAAGTTATAATTGGAGCTTACATCATTGTGATAATTTTTGTGTGGGCGTATATTGAGACAAAAGTCAATCATATTGTGGTCACTGTTGGAAAAGGGTTCTTTAGCACACAGATATGAAACAGTTCACTAAATAGTTACTAAAAGAGTTACTAAATAGTAAACTTATTGCTTAGAATTATATAAAGAAATATTGTCAATCAAGAATATGATGTTAACATTTTTGATATATTTTTTTCTTTTGGTTTAGGAGGAAAGGAATCAAAGTACAGAATGAATGGATACCTGGGAAATGGCTATAGAGGTAAGATTTAAGGTGAAATTTGTATATTTCCTGTTATGTTGATTTTCATTTCACCTTCATACCAGTGGTGGGATTCAAAAAAAATTTCTACCGGTTCTGTGGGTGTGGCTTAGAGGGTGTGGCAGGGGAAGGATACTGTAAAATCTTCAGTCAGAGGTGGTATTTGCCAGTTCTATGAACTACTCAAAATTTCCGCTATCGGTTCTCCAGAACTGGTCAGAACCTGTTGAGTACTACCTCTGCTTCATACCCACCATCAGTCAAAACATGCATTCTGTCCTCATTTCTAGGCATTTATGTAAAATTAAAAGTTCCACATGATCATCAATAGTTATATTTAAATATTTGCTAGATTCCCAAGTCAGAATGTGGTTTGTTTATTTATCTTGTGGGTGAACCCAGCTATTATGAACTGCAAAACATGTTAACCCAGTCACTGTCTTTCTTGAAGGCTTTGGGATTTCAGTTTAGATGAAAAGTATTAGGGATTGCTAACATAGTTATGTATTTCGTTATGTATTTCAGTATCATTTGAAGAAAATAATGACAAAATATTATTAACTGTTTAAAACAATATTTTTGTTTTTGACTATTTTAATTTGTTTTAAAAAACTGGGTTATGGGAATTTATGCAAGGAAGGTGAATAACTTTGAATGTTGGGAAAATGGCTTCCTAGCTAATTATGTGGGGAATAGGAATCTCATGATGTTCCACAATCAGTCTCTGTAAATGGCAATGCTAGAAAATAAAATAATGGCTGCTATTGTCTTCACTTTTCTCTAGGTCGCTGCTCTTCTGGAAAATGCTGAAAGACAATACTGCTCTGCAGAACTTCCTACAACAAGATCTGACGTCTCAGCAATCTTTGGTGCTAAGTTTAAAGACCAACAATTGTGTTTCCAATATAAATGGCTGTGTCTTTTTCCTTCTGTATGTTTTATTTTGTAATTAGACGTGTTTCATTTTTTAAAAAAAGAGTGAAAAACATTGCATGTTAGTTTTTAAAGCTTTGGACAACAATATTTTCCAAGGAATAATATTATGTTTGTGACCATATTACACAAAGAGTTTGAGAAGCTAGAAAGTGCTTCCCCTCCACCCCACCCCACCCCAAGTCATACCCCGCGAATTCCACAGATTAGGAGGCAGTCTAGAGATGTTTTTCATCTAATTACGTGTCTGGAGGCCCAGACACCAATGTCTTTTTGCATAAGAATAAATCCACCATTCTCAATGTCTTGCATACTTGTGGTGTCCTTCTTCACAAAAACAAGCTTGTGTATATTTGTGTATATTTTTCAAAACTCCCACTGAATATCTTCCATTGCTGTGGTTTCCATAAACTAAGTATATTATGCACAGTGGTGGGGTTCAAAAAGTTTTACAATGGGCATGGTTCAATGGGCGTGGCCTGGTGGGCATGTTTTGCACGCGTGCACACACATCAAATGCACACTTTGCACAGGCACAGAGGCATTCCAACTCACCTCTTGCAAGCCTGTACTCTCCCCATCACTTCAGCAGCTGCTGCACAGCACAACAGCTGCGCTTCAAAAGCAGAGGATAAAGATGAGTATGGGAGCCTGGGCAAGCAGATGGGCCTAACAACAGAGCAGTGGAGAGAACAGGTTCAGTCTCTGCTACTCATCTCTGCTACCGGCTTGGCGGAACTGGGCTGAACCGGTACAATACCACCACTGATTATGCAGCAAACTAAAAGTTTACTGCTTAGTTTCTTCAACATTTTCTGGATGCTAGATAAATGTATTATATTATTTCTCAAGAAGGTATTCTGATCCTTTTCTCATGCAAAAATGGATACTATGGTATTTAGAAATTGATTTTTAAAATAAGTTGAAAATATGGATGAATGTTGGCCTCTTCAGTTCAATTATTGGATGATAAATCGTTATCATTTCTTACAATAAGGATAAATATTATTTGCTTACATTAAAGGATAAATATTTATATAAATATTTATCACCTCCTTTTAATGACCTGGGTATAAGGACTCCTTTTAACAACTTGGGTACCTGGAGTCTGGGCAACTGAAAGGAGTTAGCAGTTGTAATGGCTGGATGCCCTTTCTGTCACCAATGCATACCTACCTCAATTCCAACTACAACTGGCCTTAAATGCAAGCTACTCAATGCAAGAAGCCTTGTAAATAAAATACCTGAATATCTCCTCTTACTAAATACGGCTAAATTCAACATTATATGTGTCTGTGAAACATGGCTCAACGCATCTCTCCCTGACTCCATTACCACAGTAAGAGACTCATGTTTACCGATCAGATTGCGAAATCTGTAGAGGAGGTGGTGTTGCTATCTTCTATAAAAAGTCCTAAAAACATCCAAAGTTACCCAGGAGCTTGCTCTTCCTGAGACCATCGTCTGTGAACTGTTCTTAAATATCACATTTTGATTCTTACTATGTTACAGAGCCCCGGATTATGAAACCAAACATGTAAACAAGCTAAATTCACTACTAACGTGGGCAGCATCCTGCCCACATGCTTTTATCTTTCTTGGTGACTTCAATCTACCACATATTAACTGGCCCCTAAATGAATGTAAAACTGAACCCATACATGCAACCTTCTACAATGCTGTAACAAATCTGGGACTGGAACAACTAGTAACCAACAATACTAGGCTTAACAACTGCCTCAATCTCATCTTCTGCAATAGTGGGATTTCAATTTATAGAATACAAATGAAAGAACCCTTTTCCAACAGAGACCACAACATGCTTGACTTTTGTCTCAACATACGTCCACACAAAAATCATCATAATGATGGGATCCCCAATTATAACTTCCAGAAAGGCAACTATGATCTTATAGACAACGATCTCTCATCTCTTGATTGGCAATTACCATTCACTGGATGCAATATTGTTGAAGACCATTACAACATACTTTTACTTGAAGTCAAAAGAGACATCAAACTATATGTACCAATAACAACTCCCAAAAAAAAAAAAATTACCTATAACAATAAGGAAGCTTCAATCCAAAAATAAATCACTTTTGCGGAAAAACAAATCTGGTCACATTGCCAACTTCAAAAGCTGATACAAAAAATTATGCCACCAGATAAAAACTGAATGCTCCAATTATCACATTAAACAAGAGGAAAACCTATGCACCAATTCCACCCACGCTTTCTACAATTTTGTAAACAGCAAACTAAAAGACTCAAGTTCCATCCCACCCCTAATATTCTCAGTGTGCCGAGAGCGAGAAACATCTGCCTGTATCTAGGATCGAACTCACAATCTCCTGATTATGAGGTGAGAGCTTCACCTCTAGGCCACTGCACCACTCCAAATATATAAATATTTATATAAATATATAAATGTGTCTGTTGCCCTCATAATTTGGACTATTAGCATTTTCAACTTCAGAGATACTTAAATGATTAGAAGAGATGATTACATCTTATAAGCCCATAATTAGTCTTTATACATACTGTTTATTAATTAATCATTTTGATACGCACATTTTAAAAGAAAATGTATACTCCTATTTTATTTAAACAATAGGAAACTGTCTTTATATCAAAATTGTCAATACAGTAGATCTCAATTTACAAAATATTTACCATTCTTTATAGAATGTTTTATTGGCCAAGTGCGATTGGACACACAAGGAAATTGTCTTGGTGCAAATGCTCTCAGTGAAGATAAAAGAAAAGATACGTTCATCAAGAGTCAAGAATAATAAGGTACAACACTTAACAATAGTCATAGGGTACAATAAGCAATCAAATCAAATCATACTAGGAAACGTCAATATAAATCGTAAGGATACAAGCGACATAGTTACAGTCATTCAGTCACAAGTGGGAGAGGATGGGTGATAAGGAGTGATGAGAAGATTAATAGTAATTGTGCTGTCCAGCCAGTTATAGTTAATGGGAATTAGTATAGTTAGTTACGGAAAACTACTAAATTTTCCAAAATTCACTTTTTGCTAATTTGAAGCATGGCAACTTCTTCCTCCATGACAGATGTCTCTGATGTACCAGAGGACTCGAATCCTCCACCCACCCTTGATGTAACCGTGGAGCTTGGTTCCCAAAACCCAGAATTGGTGGTCCACAATTATGAAGAGGCAACGGGACCTCAGGAAACCTACGACCTCAGAATAGCAAGCTTACCGAACCCATAGAACCACACTTGAGGGAGGATTGGGAGACGCAATATCGCTGCTATGCAGAGTCATGGTTGGCGCTAGAGGAGATCTGTGAACCTCTCAAATGCAAGTTGTCCCCCTAGAGAATCCGCACATTGCTAGATGATCTAGATGCCCTTCTTGCACAGTGGAGAAACAGCGAAGATAAACTCAAGTCCATCCAGTCAAGACTGGGTGACCCAAAACTCCAAGCACATGTCCAATGCTTCGAGGAGTTTCACAAGGAACGTGAAGACTGCGTTACGAAAGGCAAAAATGCCCTCCAGGCAGTGCTCAATCATACGCTATGGCTGGAAGAAGTGTCAAGGGAGCAGGGCACACCCGACATAGCTCCTCAATCACATGTGTCTTCCTCCCACTATTCTAAGAAAGCCTCCTCCCTCCATCCCAAACTGGCTAGATTGCAAGCAGGTTCCAGTATCTTGCACCAATTCTCTACTGCTGGATCTCGCCATACCTAACTTCAAGAGGTACTACCTGCATATGTGGTGACGGATAATGACCTCCTCATAAAGTATTCTGAGGATAACCATGTACTGTCCACAACACATGCCCTCAAATCAGAACGCTATGCATCATACCAAGGGATGACCTGCCCTCACAAAGAAGTAACAGAAAACCGTCACTAAGATGGAGAAAGTTGGACTTAGCAGCTAGCGGTGTGTACAAATTCAACAACAAGGCAGGCAGAGAATACCTACTGTGGAAGAACATTTTCACAAGTACCATTCAACCTGAACAGCTGCTTCCCACTGAAGAACTTAAATTTCTGTTAGCATGGCTAACCATGGTCTAGTTACATGCTGAAACACATTTACACAGGCATACTCAACAACCCAGGCACCGCTATAAAACGAGCGTGGGATGCTTTGGACCAAAAATATGGCGATGACACATTGATGGAATACTCACTTCTAGAACAACTTAATCGTTTCCCATATATCGCCATCCACGAAACCCAAAAACTGGAGGATTTTTCCAACATCCTTACAGAGCTGCGAACAGCCAAAGAATTTTGTGACTTACCAGGACTGGCTTGCCTTGATCTCTTCATAATGCAAGAAGCAATCATTACCAAACTCCCAAAATAAATTTTGCAACAATGGATTGTTTTGTTTGATGCCTTTCTGGCTGCAAACCGCAAAAGAGAACCACCTTTTGCCCTTCTCCAAGAATTTGTTGTTTGGCAAACAGAGTCCTGCAACAGCTTGAGAAACCTCTGCCTCAGACGCAGATTCCTCCCAACTAACAAAGAACACAACCGAACTCTATACCTCTCAAGAGTATACTGCAAATCATTAGAGATCACAACCACACGACAACACATGAAACAGGGGTCACAACCTCCTCCATAAAGAGTTCAGGAGAGGATTCATCAGAAGCAACCCAATTTAAGCCTCCAACTCCAAAGAGAGGCCAGTTTTGCCCATTGCACAACTGTTGAAACTCCCTGAACAGGTGCCAGGGGTTTGCAGTGAAATCCCTGACCCAAAGGAAAGATTTGATAAGGAGAGTCCCAATTTTGCTATAAGTGTTGTGAATCCAAACACCCAGCCAAAGACTGCACAGCCAAGGTGCAATATCATCTATGCAACAGCAACGAGCACCCAGTCGCTCTGCATCCAGACTCAGAGCCTCCACAACAGACAACACATAACCCTCCTCCAGCCAAGGAGCCTCAGTGTGCTACAGAAGCACACCCGGAGCCAGTGGTGAATGTCAATTGCACAGCGGTGTGTGATAACACACCATCCCCTCGCTCGTGTCGTCAGATCTGCTTAGCCAACGTCTACTCTGAATGACACCCAGAAGAAGCAATGAAGATGTATGTAATACTGGATCCTCAGAGATCGCTTGCTGGCCAGGTCTTCATTCTTTGACCTCTTTGAGGTTCAGAAGGAAGAGATGCACTTCACAATATCAATGTGCACCGCACCACGAAGCATGGTGAGGAGAGCTATTGGACTCTGCATAGAGTTATTAGATGGGAGTTCCTGATTCCCACTGCCGCCTGTGTTAGAATGGGATGGGATACCAGACAACTGCAGCAAGATTGCAACGCTAGAGGTAGCAAGCAGCATACCTCACCTGCAGCACGTGGCTTGTCATTCTTGCTTTAGATCCTGAAGCCAAGATTTTGCTCTTGTTAGGAGTAGATGCTCCTGATGCTTTAGCTTACATTGAAGTAGTAAGAGGCCCTAGAGGCACCCCCTTTGCCTTCAAGACAGAACTGGGATGGAAAATCTCAGGAATAGTCTGTGTCGATCAGATGCAAGCCCCAGCCCAGGCAGATGCCTTCGCACCATCCATCTCGACAGCCTTCCAATGCTTTTTGGCACCATCAGAAACAAGAATACAGGTCCACCCTAAAAGGCCGCTGGCAACCAGCAGACTTTCACTAAGAAACACTAAACAACCACCAGCGACCAACAGACTTTCACTAAGATGCTCTACATGGGCAGATGTCTTCGCAACATCCATTTCAACCACTTGTCAACACCCCTTAGAATCGTTGGGAGCAAGAGTACCTGTCTACTCTAAACGGCTGCCAGAAGCGACCAGAAGACTTTCACAAAGTCGCTCTACACCAGACCGATCACTGACCTAGTGTTGCTGCGGAGAAAAGCTAAACTTCAAGCTTTGCATGCTTTGCTTTGTTATTACTATTTACTGTTTCTCTTAGTTATATAGTTAACTCTTTATCTTAGTTATATAGTTAACTGCTATTCAGTTAGTATTACTCTTTACAGTTTATCTTCGTTATACAGTTACTTGCTCTTTAGTTAGTAGTGGAATTTATAATTCCAGGTGGGGAGTGTGCTGTCTAGCCAGTTAAAATTAATGGGAATTGGTATAGTTAGTTAGTAATTGGGAGCTGTCCCCTTAAGTGAATGCATCATGGTAAATATAATTAAGGTATCCTGGAAATGTAGTTCATGTCATGTGGCCACATCTGTAACCCTGATTGGTCACTGAATTGACCCTTGGTGGGTTGGGGGAGGTTTTTTCACTCTTGCTTGGACCCCAGCAGCATGCTGGTGCTTCATCCTTTGCTCCTTCATTATCGGGATGAGAGATAACCATCTTTTTACCCAGAAAGACAGATATGCAAAGAATTGGACATTGAGAAGAATCTCATCATAACTGAGTTATCTTGAGGATGCCTCATGAACCAATAAAAAGACTTTGTGGAGTTATCTATCTGCCTTTATACATTCAGTCAGTAATTATAGAGGACAGAATAGTACCGTGTTTCTCCAACAATACGGCCTCCACCCATAGGAAGACCCAGCATGTTTTCTAGGCATAAAATCAAATTAAGCCCCTCCCCCCAAATTTAGGCCTAGTTTAAAACATGCAAAATGGGGGGAAGGGTGGGGGGACTTGCCGTTAGGAGCGCCCCATGGGCAGCAATTCCTTGCCACCAGCCGCTCCTAACAGGTGATCATGGCGAAGCGCAGAGAGCTCCCTACCCCCACCAAACACCTTTGCTGCAGACCCAAGACCTTTGGCACCTGCCGCTGTTGCTTTCCCTTCTGCCCATTCTGCCACCACATTTGGAGCTGCTGCTTCCGTGTTTGGAGCTGCCGCTGCCGTTTGGAGTGCCACCACCATTTGGAGCACCGCTGCCACGTTTGGAGCTTCTGCTTCCGTGTTTGGAGCTGCCACCGCTGTTTGGAGTGCCGCTGCCATTTGGAGCACCGCTGCCACGTTTGGAGCTGCCGCTTCTGTGTATGGAGCTGCCGCCGTGTTTGGAGCGGCACTCCAAATGGCAGTGGTGCTCCAAACAGAGGCAGTGCTCCAAACGCGGAAGCGGCAGCTCCAAACACGGCGGCAACTCCAAACATGGAAGCGGCAGCTCCAAACGTGGCGGCAGGCTCCAAATGGCAGCAGCACTCCAAACGGAGGCAGCAGCTCCAAACATGGAAGCGGCAACTCCAAACGTGGTGGCGGAATGGGCAGAAGGGAAAGCAACAGCGGCAGGTGCCAAAGGTCTTGGGTCTGCAGCAAAGGTGTTTGGTGGGAATAGGGAGCTCTCTGCGCTTCGCCACGATCACCCGTTAGGAGCAGCTGGTGGTGAGGCTGCCTGCGGGGCACTCTAAATGAGGATGAAAGGGGGGGAATTAAGTCACCCCCGAAAAGATGTCCTAGCCGTTTTTTCAGGGCTCAAAAAAACATAAGGCCTGGCCTTATTTTATGAGAAACACGGTAAAAGTAGTGCAGAATTTGTAAATAGTTGGGCAGCATTGTGGGAAATATTTAAAAGGTGATGGCATTCGGGGAAAAAACTGCCCTTGTATCTAGTTATTCTGATGTGCATGCTCTATAGCGTTGTTTTGAGAGTAGGAGTTGAAACAGTTTATGTCCGGGATATGAGGGGGTCTGTAAATATTTTCACAGCTCTCTTTCTGACTCATGCAGTACACAGGTCCACGATTGAAGGCAGGTTGGTAGTAATTGTTTTTCCTGAAGTCCTATTTATAAACATTTATAGAAACATTTCATATGTATTTACCTCACTGCATTTGTACAGAACAGGAATAAGTAAATCATCATGGTAGGGATGAAATGCTTCATTAAAATAGGCTTTTCCAATGTTCTAAAATTTTTATAGTTTGGGAATAAGTCATTACACATGAATTTGAGACAGAATTTAATACTTTCATACAATTATATTATTTTGATCAATATACCTGTTATATGGCAATAGATAGCTGAAAACATATCTTGTGCCTTTCTTATTGCTGAGACATCATTAAAAACTGGAAAGATACCTTTATATATACATTAGCACACACGCGCACACACACTCTCACACACACTTATATTGTTTATATACCAACTCAGTTTACCACTAGGCAGCCATCCCACACAAAAGGAAACATTTTGCAGTCAATGGACAATTAACAAATAAGATAATTTTGGAAAAGAACAATCTATAAAAATACAATTTTGAAGTGTAATAAATACCCACAGTATAGTAAATGTTTTCAGCTATATTAGCCCACTATGTTGCAAACTGTTAATGTTTTTCGAAAGTTTTTAAGGGCTTTTTGCAGACAGTGTTTTATGATATCAAACACCAGTTGAGCAAGCTGGAGGACATTGTAAAATATTCTGATTGTTCTGAAATATCATTTCAGATTTTTTCCCCAGAATTATTGGTATAGGACAATCTTACTAGTTTAACTTTCGGAATAAGCGTTCAGATCTTAGTATAAACCCAAGCGATTTCTGAAAAGCAAAAAATAAATGACAAAAAAGCATGTCTTAATTGCCTAACCTGGGACAAATGGTATTTACATCATACGGTATTATTATATATAACTCAAAGGGCCTTATATAATGTTCCTGCCCAGTTTCCATACAACAAACTGGAGGTGGATTGGGATGAAACAGAGAGTGACTAACCCAAAATCACCCAGCTAGATTTCATATTGAAGAGAGAATTTGAGCTCACTATTTCTAATCCAGCACCTTAACGAGTACACTGAAGTGGCTCTTTCAAACTTCTCATAATTTGCAAACTATCTTAAAACTGCCAAAAGAGCATACGGTATGCTCTATTTTTAAAAATTATTCTTAAGATTTATACCCTAAACTCTAATATGTTAATTTTTTATCAGATGCTCTTTTTTTCTTCTTCTCTTTAACCATGTTTAATCAGGTTGATTCTCAGAGACTACTTGGCAAGTCTCTGGTTTTCCTGGCAAGGTTTTTCAGAAAAGGTTTGCAATTGCCTCCTTCCTAGGGCTAAAGAAGAAAATGACTGGCCCAAGTCAACCAGCTGGCTATGTGTTTAAGACATCTCCAGGTTTCTACCCTAATGCCAGAACCACTATACAACACTGGCTCTCAATCTGGTCCCAACTACTTAGCAATTGTCAATTGCTGTATTTCTTTTTCATCCACATAAGCTGTTATCAGTCTAAGATCTATACTGCAGATAATATATTTTAGAAATAAATATCTGCAATTTAAAAAATTGATAGTACAATCCTAAACCCTACTGATACAAACAGATCTATTTTTTTCCCAGAGACAAGACATAGCATAAATATTGCTGTTCTGTCCTCATTTACATACTCGAAATCCCCGCGCTTTGATTGGCCAAAGCGCGGGGCTTTCTAATTGGTCAGGCGAGCCGCGCCGATTGGCTCGTTAAGAATCTCTCATGATTGGCTCGTTCAGAGCGCGGGAGATTCGAAGCGCTGCCATTGGCCGCGGCCGCCACGGTGAAAGGAATAAAAGCCGCGGGCTTTTTTCCTTCTGCCGGTTCGGTTCCAGTTTTCCAAATAAAGAGCATTGCATGAAATCACCGACTCCTGGCGTCATTTCGCGGACACGACACTGGCGACGAAAGTGGGATTCAGACCCAGAACCGAACCCCGTGTCCGACGGAAGCCAGACAAAGCACCGAGATGGCGAAAATCGCACCGCCCGCCCCCTTCAACCCCGCCACCGAAGACTGGGAATCGTTCTCCGACTGTTTCCGCATGTACCTCGAGTGCACCGGCATGAAGGACGCCTCGGGCCCGCTAAAACGCGCCGTCTTCCTCACCCACTGCGGAACCGAAGTTTTCCAGATGGCCAAAGCGTTGGCCAAGCCCGCCGACGCAACCGCCATGGACTGGACGTCCTTGAACCTATCCTTCGGCGACATTACGCTCCCGAGGTCCCCATCCTGATCCGGCGCAACGAATTCTACCGGCGAGACCAGAGAGCGGGTGAGAAATTGAGCGACTTCGTCGCCGAGCTGCGGCGCCTAGGGGGGCTCTGCGAATTTGATAACCTAAACAACATCCTGAGAGACCGAATCCAGCTCGGTCTGTGGGACCCCGCGCTCCAGAGCCGGCTGATGGCTAAGGGCAACATCAGTTTAGCAGACGCCCTCACCGCAGCCGCAGCCGCAGAAGCAACCCGTACTTCCGCCGATAGCATGCGCAGACCTGACACGAAGGACCGCGGCGGAAACAACAACCCGGCGAGGTCGACCGAACAAAAAACCGAGACAACTACACACCAGGGCGATTTCCACTCTGCATCCAGCACGTCCGAAGACGAAGAAGACATACATCGACTTCAGACGGGGCGCGACCAACGGAACCGGAGAGGTCGTAAGTCAAGGACCAACTGTGCCGGTTGCGGCGGCGACCACCCCAGGTCGGAATGCCGGTTTTTCGATTCCATCTGCCGGCATTGCGACAAAAAGGGGCACATCGCCCGGGTTTGCCGCCTGAAGAAAAAACGCAGTCCAACTCGATGGGACCAGAACGACCGGAGAAGGGAAAGCTCACCGCCCCGGCCCAGAGATCGCCACTCGGACAGCCGATGGGACCGGACCGGACGATCCTCGCGAGGCGGCGACAACCGGTGGAGAGAGGAGACCCACCAGACAGTCACCATCGGCCACGCCATCACCAACGACGCCCGAAAAATCCATGTCGAGGTACACATCGAGGGCCAGCCGTGCAAAATGGAGGTAGACTCCGGGTCCTACCTCTCCATGATTGCATGGCACGAGATAAAGCGGTTGGTGCCTACTCTCCAAAGGAGGAACGTAGACAGCCAAAGACTTATTGTGAAGGACTACCAGGGAAACCGCATCCCGGTAGTCGGCACCGAAAACTTTAACGTAACATATAAGGGGCGCACCGAACAACTCCCCCTCACGATCGTCGACCGCGACCGCCCAAGCCTACTGGGACTGCAATGGTTCGCCCCGCTCGACATCACTCTCACGGGAGTCAACCACGTCGTCGACGACGGTTGGGAACAGCGACTAGCCCAGGAGTTCCGAGAAGTCTTCGACGGAAGCCTGGGCAAGTACCAGGGGCCCCTTATCTCGTTCGACCTAGACCCTAACGTCCCCCCCCAAACGACTGAAACCTAGGCGGGTGCCATTCGCCCTAAAACCCAAAATAGACGAGCAAATTGATAAGCTCGTCAAACAGGGGGTATTGCAGCCCATAGACCATGCCCGGTGGGAGACCCCATAGTCACCCCGATCAAGCCGGACGGGTCGGTGAGAATCTGTGGGGACTATAAGGCCACCCTAAATGGCGCGCTGCAACAAAGCGCCTACCCTGTCCCAATAGTGCAACACCTATTGCACTCACTGGGAGGGGGCAGGGTTTTCGCCAAGCTCGATCTCGCCCAGGCATACCAACAGTTGCCGGTCGACGAGCAAACGGCGGAAGCCCAGACCATCGTCACCCACCGGGGAGCATTCAAATGCAACCGACTCCAATTCGGAGTCAGAGTGGCACCAGGTATATTTCAGAGCCTGATGGAAAGGTTGTTGCAAGGTATCAAGGGAGTGGTACCGTATTTCGATGACGTTCTAGTGTCGGCGCCCAACCAAGCCGAACTAGAAAGCCGACTAAGAGAGGTCCTAACTAAATTTAAAGAAACGGGACTTAAAGTAAAAAGGGAGAAATGCCAACTGTGCACGGAACGAGTGGAATTCTTGGGCTACCTCCTAGACCGGCACGGCATTCACCCCACAAGTAAAAAAATCAAGGCCATCAAAGAGGCCCCCACCCCTAAATCAAAAACTGAACTACAAGCATTCTTGGGGTTACTGAACTTTTACAATGTTTTCCTACCCCAAAAGGCGACGGCGGCGGAGCCTTTGCATAGGCTCCTGGACAAGACAGCGACCTGGACTTGGGGGAAACGGGAGCAAGCCGCCTTCCAAAAAACTAAAGACCTCCTCACCTCCGACGCCGTCCTCATACAATTCAACGAAACCCTGCCTCTGGCCGTCACTTGCGACGCATCACCTTTCGGCGTCGGCGCCGTCCTCAGCCATACCCTTCCTGACAGAAAATAAGCGCCCATCGCATTCTTTTCGAGGACCCTCACCAAACCGGAGCAGAACTATAGCCAACTGGACAAAGAGGCTCTGGCTATAGTTGCCGCCATAAAACGGTTCACGAATATCTCTACGGCCGGCCCTTCACCATTATAACGGACCACAAGCCGTTGCTGGGCATCCTTGCAGGAAACCGGGCCACCCCGAACATTCTGTCTCCTTGAATGACAAGGTGGTCCGAGTTCCTGGCGGCCTACAACTACGAACTCATACACAGACCGGGTAAGACGATCTCACATGCGGACGCATTAAGCCGCTCGCCGCTACCGGAATCCGACTCTGACCCAGCACCAACGACGACCACCCTCAGCATCGAGACCCTACCCAACCTACCCATAACCGCGTCAGACATTGCCCGGGAAACTAATAAAGACAGGCGTCTGCCGCGGGTTTTGCATTGGGTAGAAAGAGGGTGGCCGGAAAAAGACAACGATGAATCCGTCAAGACGTTTCAGAACCGCCAAACCGAACTCTCGTTGTTAAAAGGGTGCATCTTATGGGGTGACAGGGTGGTCATTCCGGACAAACTACAGGGAAAGGTTTTGGAAATGTTGCACGAGGGGCACCCTGGCATCGTAAGAACTGAAGCCCTGGCCAGAAGTTACGCTTGGTGGCCAGGGATGGACAAGCAGATAGAGGCCTGGGTAGCTAGGTGCCAGCGATGCCAGGAGACTAGGCCCAGCCCACCCACAGCACCCGTCCTAGAGTGGGAAACCCCAAGGGGACCCTGGTCCAGAATCCATATAGACTTCGCCAGGCCCACAAATGGACACACCTTCCTCATAACAGTTGACGCTTACTCCAACTGGCTGGAGGTAAGCAACATAAAGACAACAACCACGGAGGCCGTGACCAAAGAACTTTGCAAACTCTTTGCAACACACGGCCTCCCAGACGTCGTCGTCTCCGACAACGGGCCCCAGTTTACCTCCCTGGAGTTCGAGAAATTCCTGGCGGAAAGGGGCATCCGCCACGCACTAACAGCACCGGCGCATCCGGCAGCGAACGGTAGGGCGGAACGGATGGTCCAATTTACCAAAAAAACCATCCGGAAAATGGACCACGGGGAGATCCAAGAAAAAATCAACAGACTTCTCTTTACACAACACATAACCCCGAATACCACTACCAACAAAAGCCCAGCCGAACTGCTAATGGGTAGAAAGCTGAGGTCCCCACTCGACAGGTTACACCCTACGTATAACCCGGAACGGCCCCCAGACTCAAGCACGAAATACCGAACGTTCGCACCCGGGGACGTCGTATATGCGAAAAACCTGACGGGGGACCCCCTATGGATCCCAGCCGTCATCACCCAAGCAACAGGCCCACGCTCGTACCGGCTACAAACGACAGACGGACGAGCGTGGAAACGACACATCGACCAACTTAGGTCTAGGACAGCAAACGAACCCACCTCCCAAAACGCAAGCCAAGGGGGGAGGGAATACCCGGGTGACCGATTACAAGAAAAAATAAACCAGCAGTACTTACCGAGACGCAGCCATCGCGACCCCTCGCCAGAAAAGAACAGCCAAGCCAGCTCGACCGACCCGGAAAGACCGAGCAGGAGCGGCGAAACCCGTAGCTCAACCAACCCGGAAGGCCCAGGTGGGAGCCACGGAGAAAGAACCGGCCCGATCAACCAGCCGGTTCGCACAGAAGCAAGAGCAACCAAAAACCCGACCGAACCGGCCGGGATCCCGCTTACGACTGAGTTGCGCAGGTCAAGTAGGACCAGACAGAGCCCCGCCTACCTACGTGACTACGCAACGTAAGGACTGAACCAAGAGGGGAGGGGTGTTCTGTCCTCATTTACATACTCGAAATCCCCGCGCTTTGATTGGCCAAAGCGCGGGGCTTTCTAATTGGTCAGGCGAGCCGCGCCGATTGGCTCGTTAAGAATCTCCCGCGATTGGCTCGTTCAGAGCGCGGGAGATTCGAAGTGCTGACATTGGCTGCGGCCGCCGCGGCGAAAGGAATAAAAGCCGCGGGCTTTTTTCCTTTCGCCGGTTCGGTTCCAGTTTTCCAAATAAAGAGCATTGCATGAAATCACCGACTCCTGGCGTCATTTCGCGGACACGACAATTGCAAAGACTTTTAGATATTTTTTTCATGGTATTAATATTTAACATAAATGACCTCTGTGATCATATTAAGAGCAATTGCATTCTCTTCACTGATGATGTAAAGCTATTCAACATCACAGATAATTCTATTACCCTTCAAAAAGACCTCGACTCTGTATCAGAATGGTCAAACAAATGGCAACTTCAAATCTCAACAAATAAATGCTGTCTTACATATTGGCAAAAAAATCAGAAAATAAAATACAAGCTGAATAGTCAAGACCTTGTTGATGATCCAAACTCTATCAAGAACCTTGGAGTACTCATCTCAAATGATCTAAGTGCTAGAGACCACTGTAACTACATAGCCAAAAAGGGATTAAGAGTTGTTAATCAAAACACACTACTAACTAGAGCAGCGGTTGCCCACTGGTGGGCCATGGGCCCCTGGTGGGCCTTGAGAAAATTCTGGTGGGCTGCAGAAAAATCTCACCCCCAGAGCACCCCCAAAGCAATTAATCCAGGCTGCGCAGAAACACAAGGCCGCTCTGCCCACATGGCCACCGGGAAACCTCCCTGCCCATTCACTCCTTATCTGGCAAACTTGCCTGTTAAAATTGCTATTTTTCCTTTTTCCGACCATCATCTGTTCTGCTGTGTCAGGAGATTTAGATTAGCTAGGAAGCAGAAAATGGTTGGATTTCTGGCTTTCTAGCTAGTCTTTAGATCTTCGACTCCTCCCTTAGGACAAGGTTTGCTTGCAAGCAAATTCAGTGCAGACTCACGGCAAGCAAATTTGAGAGACTGAGCTAGCCAATGGCAGATAAATAGATCACTGAATAATTCTGTGAGCAAGTCAATCTGCCTGCTTTGCCTGATTTTGGGTAAAAAATATTTTTTTTAATAAAATAAATAAATATTTACATACATGGTGTGTTGTAAGTTAATTTTGTGAGTTTGCTTGCTAGCAAATTTTATGAGTTTGCTTGCAAGCAAATTTTACTGAGCTAGCCAATGGCAGATAGATCTCTGAATGAATCTGTGATTCTGTGAGCAACTTAATCTGCCTGCCTGCTTTGCCTGATTTTGGGTAAAAGTTGTTTCTTTATGAAAAAAAATCAATATTTATATAAATATTTATATTTACAGACAAGCCATGCCCAGCCAGTCACATGACCACCAAGCCACACCCACAAATTAGGCCATGCCCACAGAACTGGTTAGTGGTCCCTGGGATTTAAAATTATGAGTTTGGTGGTCCCTGAGGTCCAAAAGGTTGGCAACCCCTGAACTAGAGCATACAAAACATTTCCTAGACCAATACTTTAATACAGCTGAACAGTCTGGAACCCACATTACATATCTAATATTAACACAGTTGAGAAAGTTCCGAAATATTTCACAAGAAGAGTTCTCCACTCCTCTACTCATTGCAAAATACCTTATGCCACCAGACTTGAAATTCTAGACCTAGAAACTAGAACTACGCCGCCTGCGGTCCGATCTAAGTATAGTACATAAAATTATATATTGCAATGTCCTACCTGTCAATGAATACTTCAGTTTTAACCATAAAATACAAGAGCACACAATAGATACAAACTCATGGTTAACCACAACAAACTTGATTGCAGGAAATATGACTTCAGCAACAGAGTGGTCAATGTCTGGAATACTCTACCTGACTCTATGGTTTCTTCCCCAAACCCCCAAAACTTTAACCTTAGACTGTCTACTATTGACTTCACCCCTTTCCTAAGAGATCTGTAGGGGGCATGCATAAGCGTACATGTGTCTACTGTCTCTGTCCTATTCTTTTTTTTCTTATATGTATCCATGTATTCATAACTATGTTAATACTTATAACTATTATCTTGTCAGCAATTGACAGATCAAATAAATAAATAAATAACGAAATAAGGCTCTACTGAAACAAATACAGAGCCAGCGCATCAAGAAATCAAACCATTTTATTAAAGTTTCACCACAGAGAACTGAGCATAGCAAACTTTTTTTTTTAACTAAAGCTACTATATTTATGTAAAACACATAACTTTTGGTTCTTTGCCGCCACCCTGTGATGGTCCTGAGTTTTGCAGCAGACGATAAAAACAATATAAACAGAGAACGATGGCGCCCGAAATAAATAAATAGTTGTCTTTTAAGAAGGTGCGCGAGACAAACGAAACAAGGAACAAGCGAATCTCAGGCCCACAACAAGTGGCATTATAAAAGAGGGATTCAGTTGCCAAGCGTGCAGGCATTAAGTCTCTTTGGTGGAGGGTTTTGGGGGGGGGGGGGAGAGAGAGAGCGCGCGCGTGAGAGAGCGGACGTCTGCACATGCGCATACGCGTCGCGTTTATGATGAAAAGTCGGAAATGGGTGAGGCCGTTTGGAATTTTGGCGCGAGCGCGGAGCGTTGGGTTCCCTTCTCGAAGTTTGGCGCGCTCCTCAGAGAAGGGTGAGGAGGAGGAGGTGTGGTGGGGGACTGAGCGGAAAAAAACCGGGATTGCCGCGTCTGGGAGCCTACGGAGAATCCGAACTTTTCTTCTTTCGCGACTCCGAATTTAGGAGGTAGGAGACTCCCCGACGTTTTTCTGAGAGGGAAGGGAAGTGGTTGGTGGAATCGACTATGCTGTTGAGGAAAGGGTGCAAACACCCTGCCGGACGCTCTTTGAAGAAGATATAGTGGGTCGCTGTGCTTGTGAAGGGGAATTCGGCAGGTTGGCGAAGGGTGGTATCTGTGATTAAATTATTAGGACGACCCTGCTGCCTCAAATTTTAGGCTTCTTTGTTAGCATTTTAAAAGGCGATATTGGTACATTTGGTGTGCGTGTAATGCGTGCCATTGTGTTCACAGAAAAAAGTGACAATAATGGTTACCTTAATCTTATTTAATATGACAGTCTGGGCCTCCTCAGTGTGTAAGAAAGCATGTTTTTCCTTTTAGACAAGGTCATTTCTTTTGGCATGGGAGAACTTGTCTTTTCAGCAGCTACAAATAGAAAGCATATTCTCATTCTTAAAATTCTTGAATACACTTGCAACTTTCAAAGAACGATATTAACCTAGCTGGGGAAAAGTAATGTAATCCATAAATTTGTCACTTGTGAAATGTTTTCCAGAATCAATGTTTCCCATTATTCAAACTTCCCAGGCAGTCAGTGTATTTTACTGATTGATGTTTACTTATCAACATATCTCATATACTGAATATATGTATCATTTGTTTCTATATTCTATAAAAAGACTTGCTGCCACCACCACCCTCAGGTTCTCTCCCAAATTCAGGTCCACGCGCACTTAGATTTGTGAATTTTGAGACAACACCCAGCTGCAATTCTCCCCTTGGCCAAGGAAATATATAGGCCAATCATTGCCTCATTCCAAGGTTTCTCTCAGGGTTGTTGTGAGGTAAAAATTGGTAGAAGTTCTTGGTGTACCCTTGAACTCCTAGAGCAGGAGTCTGCAACCGTAAACACTCAAAGAACCATTTGGACCTGGAAAAAAACCACCAGGAACCATTAAACCTGGGTGGGCGTGGCCAACTTGGTGTGACTCAATCCTGCCCAGTCACATGACTTCATAGCCACACCTACTCAGCCCCTTCTCTTGCTCTGTGTCTCTCTTTATCTCTCTGCCCCTCTCTCTCTCCCCCTCCCCTATCTCTTTCTCTTTGTAACTCCAGCCAGTGATGGGACAGGGAGCCATAGCACAGGGCCCAAGGAGCCACATGCGACACCTGTCCTAGAGAAAAAAAGGACAAGATAAATGGGCCCACAGCTTATCTACATATGTAAATAATGCTACTCTAATAAGGTGTGTCTTCCATTCCCATTGTCTCTTTCAAATAAAGCCACAATCAGGTTGACTGCAGATGACAGGAACTGGAGGCTTACTCCAGTTTTAGGAATTCAGCTGTGTTACATAAGTTATGTTATCTATGTTTTCCCTTATATATTAGACCTTTTCAATTTGGTGTCATTCAGACCGCTAGATGACAGCTTTCACCATTCTCAGTTAATTGCCAAATGGCTAGGATGAAGTGATGTTTGTCCAATACTTCCAACAAAAGGAAGTCAGACTGTTGAAAGTTACAATTGGAATATTGTACCTAGCAGAATTTCTTATGTTTTAGTTAGCAGATGTCAGTGTTTGCTTGACATTGTGAAGACTTGGAAGCTGATCTGCGGTTGTTCTAGTTAGTATTTGTATGGGAAGCTACTAAATAGTACTAGAGTTGTTGGTTAAATTGGAAAATCTTTTTTGAAAAAGGCAATGGCCAACCATTTTGGAACTATTACTAAAATACTGCAAGGATTCGTGTTCCGTAGTCAAGAGAAGCTCAACACAAAGGTAATTTTGCTTTTGTGTACTGTGACAAAATGTAAGTCCACTTATCTTCCCAAAGAAATTTATAATCGAGATTTAGAATAATAGAAATTTTTTTAAAAATAAATTTTATTCAATTTTTCACATAAAAACAAAAAGCTCTTTTTAATGGACAACATATTTCTGGGTCATCGCTTTTACATACAAATATGACAATAGTTATATATTCATATATGCATACTTAATTCTATTATTACCTTTTCCATTTCAAACTTTCTGAAAGGAGAGAAAGAAGCAAATTAATCCTAGTCTCTTACATTAATCTCTATCAAAACATCTTTTTGTTCCATTTCAATTATTTCAAATATAATCCTTTAATATTTATTTTAAAAATAAAAGTAACAATATATGTTTGCCTAATTAAAAAAAAGTTACCAATGTCTCTCCTTCCGTTTAATAGTCTGTATTAGTTATTAATTTAAGTAGTTCTTTAATCTGTCATATTTTCTTTCCATCACATGTTCTTTCTATAGATTCTGGGTTAATACAAGTTTTAATACACACACAAAAAGAAACAAGTATAGGTTTCCCCCCTTTTACTGCTTTGAGTGTGACACCTCAGTGGTTAAAATATACCTTTATTCCCTCATCTTAATTCCCAATAAACCATTATTTTTAAATAGTTACAATAATAACCATTACATCTTTTCATTTGGATTCCACAACATATTTTCCCCCCTTAATTTTATTTCTAATTTCAAAAGAAGTAAAAGGGAAAAAAATTGACTATTCAATTTCTGGTCACTGATATTAACCTCATTTTTAAACATCTTCACATCCATTTCAATTATTACAATATCTTCAATAAACCTTAACTTTTCTTTTGAGAATAATCAAAACTAATAATTTCTTTTGAGAATAATCAAAACTAATAAAAGTTATTAGTATCTATCCCTCCTTTAATAATCTATATTATCCTATTTTCTAAGTATTTTTAAATTGCAAACATATTCTTGTTACCCCTTGTCACCCTGCAGAATCCCCTTTTTAATTCATCAACCATTATCTCTGAAAAAACTATTTTTTATCATTTTACTATTTCCATAGTTCTTTATTTCATGCATCTGTTTCTCACTGCCTCTCCTCCCCTTCTTTTCCCCATATCTTTTCTTACTCCAGTTTATATCTCTCTCTTTCTTGATATCTTCCTTTCCCCTTTTCTGCTGGAACTTTCTACCTCTCCTAATTTCACAGGTATTCCCCTTTTTGATTACCTTCTTAAATCTCAACTTTTTAGCCTTCCTTCTTTCCCCCCGTCTTTGTGTTAAGATGGTTTCTCCTTGAATCAACCCCTCCTCTTCTAAAGTCCTTTCTTCTTGTTCTTCAATCGCCATTTCCACTTCTTCTAACACAGAGCA
This sequence comes from Hydrophis major, assembly GCA_033807585.1. Lineage (NCBI taxonomy): Eukaryota > Metazoa > Chordata > Lepidosauria > Squamata > Elapidae > Hydrophis > Hydrophis major. The sequence continues at coordinate 30,767,844 of CM066343.1, read as the reverse complement.
AAGTAATTCGCCTCTTTCCTGCAGTAGTTCTCTCATATTTTTAAGTTCTATTTTTAATTCGCGAAGAGATATCATTACACACACTTATATTTTATAATCGTTGAAGTCCACAAAAAACACTTTTACTTTCCTTCTTTCTTCTTCCAGTTTTCTAAAGTTCTCAGTTGTTCCAGCCCGGGGTCTATACCAAAAATGTCAATCAATCCCACAATCTTTCCTTGCTTCTTTCTTTAGTCTGGTTCAGCTTTCACTTTCTAAGATTCTTACTTTGTTTCAATATTTCTTTAACATTTTTTTCAACACAAGTTCATACAGAAACAGGATGCTTTCCCTTTTGTTTGAGTTCAAGTTTTTGTCAGAAGATGGCACTCTCCATTATACAAAGTCCTTACCTTTTCCCCCTATTTTTTTATTTAGGGTTTTTCGAACCTCAATATACCAGCACAATCCAGTCTCCAATTTGTAAATTTTATTATTATTATTTCTTGACAATCTTAGGTCCAGCTTTATTTTATATCTGTTTATTGCTGAAATATTTTAGTCCAATTTAATTAAGTCTTTAATTCCGGCTTCTTCCTTTCCCGGTTTGAAGCCCCACTTAGCTGTCAAAATTACTTTCTTATTTTTTTCCCCTGTCCCTTTGTATTTCCGCCGCTTACTTTTCTTTTCTTAAAAGTTCGATGTTACCTTAATTCCGGGGTACTTTTTGTTTAGTTGTTTCACCCAATTGTCCCGGTTCAGATGTTATCCACCTCTTTCTTCCCTCCTGCACATATCTTAGTCCAGCTGAGTCCTCCTCTTCGGGGTGGCCATTTTGGACCACCGCTTCAGTCGTCTTTGTGGGGAAAAAGACCAAGCCCAGGAGCGGAGATGCAGCTCCCCTCAACCTGGCTTGTGGCTTCCCCTTACTCCACCGCCCCTCCAAGGCAGCTTCAGCCCCTAATTGCAATGATTGGGGCTCTCCGACAAAAGAGCATGGACCATGGCTGCAGACAGTCGCAGTGTACTGTCTGTCAGCGAGGAGGGCTCAACCCGGAAATCCCTGAATAATAGGAATTTTAGAGGAAGAGAATGCAAATTAAGAATGGCTAGTGGAAAATACACATATTTCAGTTTTGCTTATTTACCTTTAATCACATTAGAGGTTGGGATTAAAGGAAATTAAGATTTCATGGAACATAGCTTTGAAAACGGACTTACAGAAAAAGGTGAGTCAATGTATATTCACATAATACATTAGCCAAACATATTTTAATCAAGCCAATTTTTGGTTTTATTTTTGAAAACCCACAATACAACTAGAATTTGTTAAGTAAATCAGAATCAGTAATGGGACAGCATATTTTGTGAATATAGCAAGAGGTATTGGGAAGAATTAATCCCAAGTATATTAGCGTTAATGCTGATGGGTAAGAATCGTGCAAGAAAGCAGAAAAGTTTCAAAAGCTTAGGACTGATGTATTAAGATTGGAGAAATAAATGTTCCTTTTTCATTTGATGTGTTATTGATGAAAAAGTGGGCTGTTTATGGGTGCGTTGGATAATTTTTTTGGATTTCTTTCAAGGGGAATAAATAATTTATTCAGTGAATGATTTCCTCATTCTGCCTTTATTTAACTCTTTTAAAAAATAGAGTACACAGTTCTTGTACATAGGAATTCAGTTTTATGTGCATTAGAATTTTGTAAAACAATTTAGATTTTAAAAAGTGACCCATGGTCATAGGGTAAGTTACGGTTCTGGAAAAATCTATAGCCCATACCCCATTATCTATAAGTGAATTAGTTATGTGGGCTAGAGCAGGGGTCCCCAATCACCGGGCCCCGGACTGGTACCGGTCCGTGGATCATTTTCTACCGGTCTGCCAGTTTGCTGGGTGCCACCATCTTGTTTCGGTGAGAAAGTGCTTCCGGGTGAGCTTTTCTGGTTGGAAAGCGGCGTTTGGGTTCTGAAGGAATCCTCGCGCCTTAGTTTCATTGAAAGGGGGGGCGGCTTCGAACGAAGAGCTGTCCCGATGGCGGAGGAGATTAAGAAAGCACAAAAAAGGTACAAAGGAGGAGTTGAAGGTGACGGGGAGAAGCGGGGGACGGCTGGCTGGCCAGTCGCTCAGCTCGCCTTGCCTTGTCATGCGTGCTGATGCCGGTACCGGGCCGCGGATCATTTTGTGATGCCGGTACCGTGCCATGGCACAAAAAAGCTTGGGGGCCACTGGGATAGAGCACCAGTTGTCTCCAACCTACCTTAAAGGAATCCCCATTTTCAGTACAACGTATCGCAAAAAAGCATATATGATTACTTCTTCTTTTTTTTAATTTAAGTAACTTATGATGGATTATGTAAGCAAAGAACTGGTGAAATAAATCAATATCTGAAAGTGTTTATATTCTCCAACTTGTATTCCATTTATTGTTTGTTCAATTTATATTTATGCTGACAGTTGTGCTTTGAGTGTCTCTAGAAACTAACAAATCATATTTGTTAGTTTCATTTGAATGTCACATGTCTTATCAAGAATCACTAAGAAATTTCATGACTGTTATTGATGGATCCTGGGTACCTGCAGCAGATAGATGAAATCCATCTTATCTGAAATACTGTTCAAATGGGCAGGATTTGGAGATAACAGGGCATTCTCAGATGGAAATCTAGTACTGATTGAAAAGCATGATTGTTACTAAAGCTTTTAGTTAATAAGGATTTTTTAAAGAACAAAATAAAGCAAATCTTACTACAAAAAAGAACTGAAAGCATAGAAATGAGTAATATCAAAATAAAGGTTGTTTCCAGAATTGTAAGCTAGAAATAAACAAGTATTTGTTTGGCCCATAATATCATTAGAAATCTTTCATCCTGTAATGTTTCTAATTCTGCTACTACTTACTTTATTCTTTCTTTTTAGCCTTTTAAGTGCATCTAACTAAGGAAGAGGTAAACAAAGCAGACAAATGCATAGCTAATAGGCTTTATAGGTTTGGTTATTTATATTAGCTCTATGACTTTCATAGTTTCGTTAAATATATTTACTTTCATACAAGTTAATGTAAAGAACTTAAGAATGCTTATTACATTTTATTGGTTTTTTGTTTTTGTTTTTTAACTTAGGTTACTGGCTGTAACAATATCTTTCTCTCTTTTTAATATGTTATTACGTTTAAAAACATAGTTTAAATTCAATATACGTCATGATCTATATTATTCCAGTTAGGTTAAATATGAGGAATACTTTGTGACCATGCCTACATTCAGTTTTTATGACTGATGAACCTCAATAGCCTAGCACCAAAACTTGATGCTTTCTGGTTTAGGCTATAAAGGAAAATATTGCATAATCTTACTCATTGCATTTTCTACTTTCAGACATGCCGGTACCTCTTGACTGTTCAGGTGCTGAGTCTCAGTTGAGCCATACTCCTTTGCCAGTGCCTACCTACTTCAAGGAAGCAGAATGCAGTTTTTCCATCAAAAAGACCCGCCAACCACTGAGCTATACCCTTCCTCCACGGCCACGCCACAAGAATACATTAACTGTGAGTCGAATTTTCTCTGATCGCCGTCTGCAATCTTGGACAAAGCTCCAGCCATGTAGTGTTTCCTTCCATGGCTTGCACAAGCAAAAATTGCCTCTACATAGTCATCTGTATGATGCCTCTAAAAGAGAGTTGCTTTTCAGGCAATGTTTTCAGAAACTCAGCTATTTGGGAGGAGGATCTTTTGGAAAAGTATATAAGGTAAGGAATAATAAAGTAATGATTATTGGGTAAAAATAAAATTACATAAATTAATGGAAATATATTAATGGATTGTAGTTGGGACAGCTACATGGTAATTCTACATTCTGCAGGCCTGCATAGTGTCTGGAAGAAAACTATTGGGATCATAATCTACTTGCAAACCTCTTTGAAGCATGTGACAGACAAAGAAACAAAATGAACTTTTGTTTAGGCAGCAGATAATTATCCTATAAGTGTAATTTGTGTAATAGTTTGTTTGAAAGTACTTGTAGAATTTTTGCATTTCAGATGATGGTATTTTAAATATTTGTGATTTAATTTTGGCTGGCTTAGCAATTGGATCAAATAGAAGATTTGCTGTCTAATTACATAATATAAAGATTACTCCCTGTCAGAGAAACTTAATGTTCTTGGCACAAAATTGTACCACTCCTCACTTGGTTGTTGGGATTATCAAGTAGGGTTTGTAATTTAAAGCATTTCTGAGGATTGGCCAAGTTCCTCACTCTTCTCTTATAGGTACGGTCTCATGAAGATGGTCAGTTGTATGCAGTGAAGCGTTCTGTGGAGCCTTTCCGGAGTGAGGGTGACAGGCAGCGCAAACTGGCTGAGGTGCGCAAGCATGAGCATGTGGGGCACCATCCCAACTGTGTGAGCTTTGTACAGGCTTGGGAGGAGCGTGGTCAGCTGTACATCCAGACAGAGTTATGCCCGGGCACCCTGTTGCAGTACTGTGAGGAATATGGCCCTCTGTCTGAATGGCAAGTTCAGACCTTTCTTTGGGATATGCTTCAAGGACTGCGCCATTTACATGATCGTAATCTTCTACACATGGATATCAAACCAGCTAACATCTTTGTATCATCAACCAATGTCTGCAAGCTGGGCGACTTTGGGCTAATGCTGGAGTTGGACTCTGGGGATCTGAGAGATGCTCAAGAAGGGGATCCACGCTACATGGCCCCAGAATTGCTCCGTGGAGAATATACCAAGGCTGCTGATGTCTTCAGGTGCGGGATGTGATGAGAAGATGGGAGCTAGATTTTCTGGTACTAGGAATGGCCACTCTTGAATAGTGTTTGCTCCTTTGCCTCAAAGTTTGGTAACAATGGGTATTAAAAATCAGTGATATGGCTTAATAGTGCTGCTTACTTCAGTTACTTGATCTATGTCTTTCTGTCTTCTCAGTCTTGGCATAACTATCCTAGAAATTGCCTGTAATATGGAGCTCCCCAATGGAGGTGAAGGTTGGCAGCAACTTCGACAAGGTTATTTGCCTCCTGAATTCACTGCAGGTAAGTAGTGGCAAAGAGGACATCTGTGTGTAAAATCTACAGTGCAAGAATTCTGCTGGCAATCTTCTTAAGCAGGCAAACTGAACAGCAGAACAATCAAGTGAAGAAGCTGCTGAAATGAAAAATTCACTATGCCACACAATTAAAGATAGGTGACTGAATCCTCCTATCCATTTCAGGTCTCTCAGTTGAACTGCAGAAACTTCTAGTTGCCATGTTGGAACCTGATCATCTTCTCCGGCCCTCGGTGGAGATGTTGCTTAATTCTAGTCTCATGAAGAAAACTCAGAAGCGACGAAAACTTGTGCTATTAGCACAATCTGGGATCCAGCAGTGTGTCTCCATGTACAAGGTAAGCATGAATTTAACTAGATATTGTTATGGTCCAAATTCTACAGCAACCTTTAACCACATACTCTTTGGTGACTGTTCATTTTTATGTATGTTTGCTTCAAAATTGGTTAAACAACATTTTAAAAATAAATAAGTACTCCATAGGGCTGCCAGAGCACTCTTTTCCTTATAACTGTATTGTAACTTCTGTTCTGTACTTGTTACTTTAGTACTGCTACTAACTTGCTACTTTTACCTGTGATTGAAACTGAACTGGTTCTATTTCTCCTTGAATTCTTTGATTTCTTTGGCACATATTAGTACAAAATTCACTGATTTATATTAAATATTATTTAATACTAGAACCCTTTCCTATATTCAGTTTTAATGTCAAATTTAAGATATGCTACATTTCATGATTTTTTTTCTGCATAGTGTGTCTGCTGATCTCTTTCTCAGTGTTTGATCTGTTCCTTTTGCTTATTCCAGACTCTCCTCAGGTTCATGCAATGGCTCTGGAGAGCTGTGTGCAGTCCAATTCAGTGGTTGCTCTTTTGGCATCCAACTGTTCCAGTTACACCCCCACATTCACCATATCTTCTTCCACTGGAAAGCAGCAGTGAATGGGGTGGAGAAAATGAGGGTGATGAAGAGAGCCTTGGTGAGGATGTGCTTGAGCTTTCGGAGATAAGTGAACGACATAATCACACTTGCCCTGTGAAGCTGCAGTCCTTGGATAAGTAAGTTAAAGAGAGGCTTTTCTACCTATCTCAAAATGTGGCAGAAGTAGAAAGTGAACATGAACAAGTAGCCTGCATCAGAAGATATCATAAATAGTGGTAGACGAACCCTAGTTTTAAGGTCAGTGAAGTGCTTGCCTAATTTGAAAAACAAATAAGGTCAAATCTCAAAAATCCATTGGAAAAAATATTTTCTGATACTGGAATTGATGAATTAATAACATGAAGTAAATTCCATTCACTCATCTTTTTTAGAACTTCTTAATTCCCTAATGCTTCAACTGCATGCAGTAACCTTATCATTGGTTTTAGCAATCTCTGAAACCCAAAATAGAGGACAGCAATTAGGCTTGTGAAAAGCATTTGAAGAAGCATTTTGTAAAGAGCCTTACACAATTTATTGCCTGGAGCATAACTGACAAGGAAGAGCTTCAAATTGATAGCACCAAGTCTTTGAGAAACTGCCTTATTATTCCAAGTAGCAGTATCCTCCAATGCTTTAGTTGTCATAATGATTTTTCCATAACACCAACCTGTTGTAACTATGTATCATTGCAACTATGTATCATTCATGTGTTTGCAACAATGTATCATTCACATGTAATCATTAACTTCTGTCTCTTCAGTGACCTTTGCAAGGCACGTACAAGGGACAAGGAGCTAGACGGTTGTTAATAAGCTTATCCACACTGTAAATGATCTGTCCGGTATGCAGCTTTGTAAACATGCACATCCTGATGAGATTATCATGTTTGACTTGAGCTTTTTGATTAAATCATTTTCTTGTAAAAAAAAGCACAATAAAAGAGCATGTGCCAAGACATTCGGGGCGCGCTCATCCAGAGGAAACCTCGCTTCCTGTCGTTTCTCTCCCCTTCGCTCCCTATCATGAGCCGCCCATCTGATGCGGGATAGCAGATACCGCATTCTGGTGACCCCGACGTGATTCCCTAAGGGGGATACGTTGCGACGCGCCCATATCTTATCAGCTCGATGGGAGCTGTGCATCTCCAGGCCTGAAGCGAATTGCACATCATCGGATCTGAAAGACGATCTCGACTTTCGTAAGTATGGGTGGAAACTTTTCTCAACAACAGACGCAGCATCTGAAGGAATTGAGAGAGTTAGTCGCTTCTTCTTCTAAATATTCTGCTAATTTAAAGGGCTCACCTGTAAAAATGAAACCTATTGCTACATTATTGGCTTATGTGTGGCAACATTGTCCCAATTATTCAGAGGAAGGGTCCTTAAAAATTTCCACTTGGCAAAAAATTGGTGAACATCTCCATAGTCCTCCTCGTGCACCTATTGGCATTTTGGTCACTTGGAGGAAAATTATGGAGGCTTTAAAAGTCCATTATAAAATAGAAGCAGGGAGTGTGTTTGAATCTCCCCCGCCAAGTTATGATAACTTTTCAATTTGCTCTAACTCAGGCAGAAGCTGCTGCCATTATTCAACAATGCCCCACATGTAGTAAGCAAGGACATTCCATTCCCATAGGAGTAAATCCTAGAGGATTAAAAGCTTGTGAAATTTGGCAAATGGATGTAACTCAGTATCCACCTTTTGCCCCTTGGAAATATTTGCACGTTTCCATCGATACATATTCAAGGTTTATTCTGGCTACTCCTCAAAGGGGAGAAACTGTATAACATGTCATCAATCATTCAATTCGTACCTTTGCCTCATTGGGACATCCAAAAGAAATCAAAACTGACAATGGACCTGCCTATACAAGTTCTGCTTTCCAGGACTTCTGTAACAGATGGGATGTAACCCACAAGTTTGGGATTCCCTACAACAGCCAGGGGCAGGCTATTGTGGAACGAGCAAACTTATCTCTGAAACGTGCTCTTGATCGATATTCGTTGCAGGAAAAAACCCCGAACCTCCCAGCATTGCAAAATTCTCTTAATATTTGTCTTTACACTTTAAACTTTCTCAATCTGACTGGCATTCCTCCCACTTCTGCTGCTTCACGTTATTTTTCCTCCCCCTCAACCCCGCCTAACAGACCTCTAGTATATTATCGCAGATTGCCAGATCCCGCCTGGCAGGGTCCCGCTGAGCTTCTCACTTGGGGACGAGGCTACGCTGCGATTCTATTACCAGACAAAACCACTTGCTGGGTCCCTGGTCGGGCAGTAAGACCCTATCATGGGAATTCCTCTGCTATATCTGTATCTTAAAACTCTTCCTGATATTCTTGCCTATATCTTCTTTGCAATTTCTACCTTACTTCAACAAAACCTATGCTTCCTGTCAAAAGACTATTCGTGTTAAAACCATTTCATTAACAGAAGGCTATTATACTTGTTCCATGTGGGTACGTCATGAAAATGCTACCCGTAGTTTTCACTCTGTCACTTCTGTTTTGTTTAAAGAACACTCTACCACTCGCTCTTTTGTTCCTTCTTTACTCTTCCTATGGAAAGGAACCTTAAAATCTTTTCCTCTATTCAATCTAAACATAGGAGGACCTAGATGTCCTTCTATTGTATTATGGGTTTCCCCACCCCAACTAACATCCTTGATGAATTACCAAATTAATCTTTATTGTCATTATTGTAATTATTATCCTTTTTCTACTAATTGAATTCCCTCATTTCGCAAATGTTCTACAACTAACTTGTCCATAGCCCTCTCTTCTGCTTGTGATGTTTTTATATACCCGAACTCTGATCCTGTCAACAAACGACGCTTCAAAAGAACTGTCCATGACAATCCGCAGAAGCCTCATAGAAGATATAATATTGCTTGGACTATAACTGACTTTCAAGGAGTTTGTTTAAGTTCTACAACCAATTTTTCTCGCATAGAAGACTTCTACCCACCACTTCAATTCGATTTGGCAGACGCACCCACACAACCAGGGGATATCCTGCAATCTACACCACTTCAGGAGGAACTTTAACATCATGCCTGAAAGGAATGTAATTTATCCCTGGCAATAATTTTGTTTGGACTTGTTCCACCGGTTTCATGGCATGTGTCCACGGGGATGAAATTGTTAAATCCAAATCATTTTGCATTCAAGTATGGCTTGTGTGTATAACTCTGATGATTTTATATCCCTACAGGTACCCATGGAATACCCCCTTTTGCAAAATCGTAAAGATTTAGATCTGTTATTTTTTAAAACAAGGGGGATTGTGTGCTACGCTTAAAGAAGAATGTTTTTATGCCGATAGCAGGGGGGCTTGTTTTCTATTTCGCCATGGTTTACAACCTTTTTAACTGCATTGGCAGGATCATTAATAATCATTATATTGATTTGTATTATAGGACCTTGTTGTTTTAATAGAATATTGCAATTTTTTTTAAAAAAAATTAATTATCCTCCATAACTGCTGATGTTAATGTGCTATTGCAAGCTCATGTTATATCCTCAACACCGGACGAAAAAATGTCATTGCTGAGTTACCGCTCCTTGGACAACCCTGACGCTGACGGGTCGCACTCTTGCCTAGATGACGGGGACAGCGAACATTTCATAAAAATGGTTCCTGTCTTCTCGGATGAGGAAGAAGACTTGTCATAAATAATAAAAACAGAGGAGATGTTGTAACTATGTATCATTGCAACTATGTATCATCGCAACTATGTATCATTCATGTGTTTGCAACAATGTATCATTCACGTGTAATCATTAACTTCTGTCTCTTCAGTGACCTTTGCAAGGCACGTACAAGGGACAAGGAGCTAGACGGTTGTTAATAAGCTTATCCACACTGTAAATGATCTGTCCGGTATGCAGCTTTGTAAACATGCACATCCTGATGAGATTATTATGTTTGACTTGAGCTTTTTGATTAAATCATTTTCTTGTAAAAAAGCACAATAAAAGAGCGTGTGCCAAGACATTCGGGGCGCGCTCATCCGGAGGAAACCTCGCTTCCTGTCGTTTCTCTCCCCTTCGCTCCCTATCATGAGCCACCCATCTGATGCGGGATAGCAGATACCGCACCAACCCAAGCCTAAAGGCAACTTACAACATTAGTAAACTTACCAAATCTGTTTTTCATATGAGAATATATAGCTTTTTTGATATTTTCTCTAATTATTAAGAAATACTTTTAGCTTATGAAATGCTGTCATCAATTATTGTTTAAGCATTAAAAAATCATTGAAAGTACTCATCCAGCTTTTCAACAAAATTTCATCTTTAATTGCTAAGGATAGCTAACTGTCCTATGAAAAAATAATTATCCCCTGATAATTCAAATTATTTCTGGCTAAAAATTCACCTTTGGGGGGAAATTACTTTTTTCTTGAAGGACAAAACAGCTGTTATACACCTAGAGCTTGAATGATGAATGAAAGGAAGAGGGAGCAAATGACTAATATAGCTTACTTGTTCAAACGTGTTGTGCATCATTTGTATGTGTTAGTCTGAATTCCCCACCCATTCTCCAACATTATCTTTGTCAGAATTCTGCTAAGCCTGGTGGTAAAAGCTCCTATTTTCTTCCAGACAGCCTGTTTCCCCTCTCCTTACCATATCTCCATGTGCAAGAAGCACCTCTACACCACGGCATCCCTCACCCCAACAGACTAGTTTCAGGAAAAGCAGGTGAGATTTATTGAAGCAATGACTATGAAAAATATTTGTTTTCACATATGTATAACCAAATATAATCTGGTTTGTTTTGATTTACAGAATTGTGTAAAAGTCCTATTATTTAAACCAAGACTTATTTTGTCTAAAACCAGTCAGTAAATGTCTGGAGACTTTTGCAGTCACCTGCAAACTGAAGATACAAAATAATATTAAGAATGCTTGATGACTTAGCCAGGCCTAATACTTTAGTTGCATGTTCAGCTCTTCAATAAAAGATAAAAGTATGGTATTTTGAAGTTTGAGACTGGAGAGGCCAAATACTTTAGTTTCTTTCTTGCCAAGTTATTAGGTTTCCATAATTTCTTCTTTTTTTAACTTTTTTTTAATCATTCACAGGTCTTTTACACTCCAGGGAAGTCCCAACCTTAGTTGCAAAAGTCTAAAGTCCTCATGCAGCAGCCCCACTTCATCAAATATGTTACCTGTGAATACATTGCAACATACACCAACACATGATGAAGATGAATGGGAATCTGTTTTACATCAATGCTCCACTTTTGAGCCAAAAAATTTGCTAAACTTATTTGAGAATTCTCTGGCATCTGAGCAAAAATGTCAGAGCTGATGGAGAAATTATATTTACTTGTTGGTTCGCTTAGGCCCTTTTTTTGGAACAGGAAGAAGCTCTTGTCATTAGCATTATGCTAGAGGTCAATATGCTCAGCGGTACCAAATTTTGACAGTTCAGACTAGCAAAGCAAAGTTTTCACAGATGCTTTACTGTGTATAGATTTTATCTATATAAGGCTGTTTTTGAGATAATTTTTTGCTTTATAATTTAAGAATATTATTTTGCTGGTAATCAGTAGAAAGCAAATGACTCTGTTACTATTTAATAGAAAAGGCATCCTACTTTCATACAAATTTAAGGATTGAATACCTTCTGCATGCATTTCTTTTATAAGTTTTATGTTTGTATCCCAAAGATTTTTTGTCATTTGTGGAACTGGACTACCCTTTCATTCTGGGGATTTACAAATGTGGTAGTTTAAGTCATGATAATAAAAGCATTCAGAATTTTCACTAACTGGTCTGTTTCCTTTTTAAAAAATATGACTATAAAGTAAAACTCCTTTATGGAAAAAAAAAAGACTTAAAGGAGATGTTATTTAAAGCCAAGTGTAATAGATGATGAGGGAAGTTATTTGAGTTTCTTGTTTAATGGAAGAAATCTTGAAAATACAGACCTTTAGAGAAGTGACTGTAAACTCTGCACAGTATTATTAGCTCCCCATATTTTGTCTTTTGGTTTCGGGATTTTCCAATCAGATTATATGAGATGCCTACTCTTACTGAGTAGAGAAAAAAGTGACTGGTGATTGATTAAAAATGTGCTTTCCTGGAAGCTTATTCATTTTACTTTAGTGAGCTCCTATTAGGATATAATTAGGATACATGTATTCTTATTTTAAAATATCCAACTGTAGATTCATGTAGGCTTCTACTGATGAACGTATGTACATCATTCAGTTAGCAAAAAAATTACAATATCAGCATGAAATTTACCACCAGTTTCCAATCCCTGTCCCGTTTTTGTGGTACCTATTCTGGCTCACAGAATAGTTTTGTTTTATGCATGCAATACCTCACAACCACAGCAGATGATTTTTCTGGTGCATTTTCCCTTCTGCATATCTGCTAGTAGGAAAAATAGCAGCCAACCAAGGCACTACAGGAAGAAGAGAGGGACAATCTGGTTGCAGGCAGTGTTTCTCATCTGTAGGCTGACTATATTATATTGTAACCCAAACTGAAGTTAAAAAGTCACTGAATAAATTACTTTTTTCTTTACTTCTTTTCTCTTAAATAGGCAATATATGTGAACTTTCAGATTGCCCTATGCTATTTAATCAGCAAAGAAACAAAAAAGTACACTGATGCCATCATTCTGTTATTAGATGATTTCTGCCTGATATTAACTTGGTAAAAATTATAAGGTTACAGCATTGCTAGCTAAGCAGTCTAGTTTAGTTCTGCTATATAATTCTGACAAACCAGCAGCAAGTACTGCTATATCCTGCTTTTTAGAGAGACAACAGAAAAGGTCAGCAGGAATGACCAGAAAAGAAGGAACAGGACATGCCTAAATAGCATGAAATGGGCAATAAGCATCTTTTTGTTTACATCAGTACTGACAAGCTGATTTAACCTCTAATAATAAGTGACAAAGCATAATAGGTTTTATACTTTGTGGCTCCTATTGGGAAATCTCTATTTCTTTTACATAGACAAAATGAATGTGTCCATTTATCGGAATATACAGATGGAGTTTTCCAGTGCTGATTTTAAATTTCAGTAATAAGTTCCAGGATACAAAATTTAAAGCAAAAATACCTTAAATACCAGTCACAACTCTTTCAACTAATATGTTCAGGAGCTGATTTTGTGTCACTGTGTTATGTTAATCTATTACCTAATGAAGAGATCTTAGAAATTCCAAAACTAGCATCTCATTTTCTAAAATTTAAGTTGATCTAATAAAGTTCCTTCTACATTTTTTTCTTTTAGCCAATATAATTTTTTCATAACAGATTTAATTCTTATTCTCTTAGCCTAGATTGTAACAGGAATGAGCTGTTAAATTTTTGACTGGGCATTGAATTCCAGAGTCTGAAATTCAACTCAAATATATGTAGACACTTTTAAAATATAAAAATATGTAATTCTAGTTGAAAACAAAAAGTAAAATTTCTAAAACATCAAGCAAATACAGGGTACAAAGTCTTACTCTCTTTCAGCTGAATATGATTAAATTTTTAGAATGTAGTGATTTAACTGAAAATTAAATTTTCAATAAGCAGGTTATTAGCACTGAGCTGATCTATGTCTCGCTAAACATTTTTTGTAATTTTTATAAAACATCCAACTTTTTTTCAGCCTTTTAAAAAAAGTTCTGGATCTTAAGTATTTAAAATTCCCATCTCTCCCTCCCTCCCTCCCCATAGGAAGTGCATTTTTTGATGTAATGCCTTGCTCTTTTATTTTAAAGATATGTGATACTTCAACTTTAGAAGCTGAACATCAGCAATGTCCATCTACCCTGAGATAACAAGAGACAAGACTTGATTAGCAGCAGATTAAACCCTCTTCCAAAATAACTATGACACAAAATTCACATTCTAACATAGAAGGTTTAGGTCAATGCTTCCCTTTTCATAACACAGATCTACTTGCAACCTAGAACAAAGAATTTAACCTTCATTCTATTCCTTCAAGAACTCATTTGACTTACTTTTCAGCTTAAGTTACATCAGACACTTTCATGTTTTATCCTAGTTACCTTTTCGAAAGACGATACATCCAAACTGACATATTGTATAGATTAATATAAGGTGGGTTTTTTTCTGATTCTTTTAAAAATCAAAATTGGTCTCTATATCTATAGTTGTTTTTCAGTCTGGCTGGTTTTAACAAGGTGTATTTACAGGTGCTGCAGGAGACAATTTTGATCTTTAAAGGAATCAGAAATTTATTTATTTTAGTTGATATGCTGAGTCACAATATCATCCATCCTGTTCCGTTTCCAAATTTCTTTCCTTGGAGAAAGGAGTTTTCATTGCCACTTATATTCTTAGAAAGATACAAGTAGATTTTTTTTCTTATTTGACCATAAACTAAAATCCAAGCAGGTTGGCTTACTATACATTGAAAACTAGTTTACAGTAATGGTCACATAAAATACTTTAACCATTGTCTTAAATATTCTGTGCCTCGCTCACTAAAACAATAAGAAATAATTTGTGCTGCATAGAAAATAGGGTATTCCCCATTTTAAGGAGAACCCCTACACATAGCTTTTTAAAAGCCGAATTACAGTGATCTACATAAAATGCAAAATATGAAGGGCTACCAAATATTCAATGAGTTGCTTGATTTAGGTGTATTTTGAGGCTAAACCAAAAAAAAAAAAATGATTTTAAGATTGCCATAAAACACTAAAACAAATTCCACTTGAAAATCCATTTTACATCGAAAGTAGCATTAAGCACAATTATTTGAGTGTTCAGATGTAGAAGATTATCAGGGCCTATAAGATCTCACATACTTTACCTCTATTTAGACAATAGTCTTACATGCATCAGGATCTAGTATAGTTCAGCAGACTAAGGACTATGAGCCAAATTTAAGCACCTAAAAGAAATGCTAACTCTCCCAGTTCCTAATTTTAAGCCAAAAGACTTCAAAGGGATTGTAAAATGTTTGCAAGAATGCTGTTTTGATCCTCAACCTGCCATTTTAATTAGGTTCTCAAAAATTGCCCTCTCCCCCCAAAATTATGACCATGGACCAGTAGTTAAAAACTTAATTCTTCAGAGGAAGAATCAATCTCAGGATTCTATTTGTATCGAAAACAGATCAAATTGAAAAGCAAAATCCTCAGAATGGATCAATTCAAGAAACCATTGAAAGAAGGGAAGCAAAATGTAGAAGCTGTAGTAATGTCACGACAATAACAAAGGGAAAGATAGCAGTGCTTGCCTATTGATTACTGCAATTGCAGCAGCCATATCAATGTAGTAGAAAGTTCTTCCAAATTCATACAAAACTATAAAGCTTTGAAAAGCATTGCTCTGGTCAGGGTAAAATTGGAATGTGGTAGCAGAAAAAAGAATTCCAATCTGACCATAAACATTGTACACTGCCAAGAGAGAGACAGGAAACTGAGGTATGCTGCAAAAGAGTTATGGCCCTAAAGTTGATGACATTACCCAAAAATTGAAATCAGGACTCTTCCAACTTCAAATCCAAATCCAGTTTCAAGGTTTCAAATCCAAATCCAGTTTCAAGGTTTCAAATCCAAATCCAGTTTCAAGGTTATCCTTCTGGCAGATAAAGAAAAACCAAATTATGCAGCAGAGTTTAATATTCTGGTTTCTGACAAGCCCTTTTAAAAATCAGAAAGTATTGCATGGTGTTTCAAAGACACTGGATAAAAAGTATTTAAATAACTGCCTCTAAAAAGCAGAGAAGTTGCACGCAGCTCCAACATCATCTACTAAGGACACCTCTCTTTTCCCAGTGCCCATTTCATTTTGAATGCAAATTTAAAAAAGAGAAGCAACTAATCTTGTTCTTACTATCATCAAAGCTACCTCAGGAACAGCTCTGATGACAAAAAGTCCTACAGCAAAGAAAAGAGTTGGGGATGGGATGGGAATCTTCACTAGTGGATTATTTCTCTGATTCTATCTTATTAGTGATAAAGATTGTTTTTAACCAAATTATGTTTGCCTGTTGTAATTTGGAACTGCACAATGATCTAAGAACTTCAAGTGGTGGAAATTCATTACTTTAGACTGAGAAGTATATAAATCCTAGACAAGTTGATCCATGAATAATCAACCAATAGGAAACTACTGTATTAACCCCACAGGGAAAAAATGCAGCCTCTTTAAAATAAATCACATCCAGAAGATGTCCTTTCTTATGTATTTCAACCCTTGTAGAAGACCTTGAACTATGAGATTAGTGGCTCACACCTTATACATAACCCACTTCTCGGTCAGCAGATTTTCTGTGGAAGGGGTGAATCCAAACATGATGTGGTCATTCCTTTGGACAGGCATAGTTGGCAATCCAATGAAGATCAGCCACTACTCCCCAGTGAAGATAGAGTATACTGACCACCACCAGCACGTGCATAATCTGATGGCTGTTGAACCAATAGTCAAAACTGCCTGGCTTCCAGCGCTCAGGCACTCGTGAGATGTTGATGACGCCCCCAAGAAAGGCCAAACCGTCCATAATGAGGTATGAACGCAGAGAGGTGGGATGGCCGGTGCCTAATCCCACCCACCGCAAATAGAAGAAGAAGAAACGGAACAGAGCCTGCCAGGCAAAGGCTCGTAAGCGCCGGACACTGGAACGAGCAGTCACTGCACAAAATATACCATAGCTTGACAAGCCTGTGTAGCCCAACAGGGCAATAGAACGAACAAGTGGGGAGCAGGCCAGCGTGCAGTAGATGATTGGTAGAGCACCTGTGTGGAAAGAGACAGTCAGTCCACCAAGAAATTAAGGATAAAAACAACGGCAATCAGTTTACATGTCCAGGCACTACAGGTAGTCTCCAACCACAATGGAGCCTGGAATTTTATAAGTCATTGTGGCCTAAATCAAGGCATGTGATCAGATTCAATTTTACAATCTTTTTATAGCAATTATAAAGCAAGTCAATATAGAAGTTAAGTGAATTACTTGGTTGAACCACATGATCATTAAACAAATCCAGCATACGCAGTGGGCATTGTTTGCTGTTTTCTGCTGGAAAATGGCAAAAAAAGTTGCAAATTGTGATCACATGACTGCGGGATATTGCAACCAGTCACAATGCTTGGTTGCCAAGAGGCTAAAATGCGATCATATGACCTCAGAAGAATGCGTAGAGGAGTCATAAATTTGATAATGGGTCATAACTTTTTTTTTGAAGTCTGTTGTAAACAGTTGTGAAGCAAGGACTACATGTAACACTTGAAATATTTCAGCTGTCCTTCAGATTCTCTCAGAACAAACAGTCTTGTATTTACAACAATAGAAAGTCCCCTTTTCCCCAAATAATCTTTACAATGCAAGAATCATTCACAATGTTTTTCATTGTTTTAAATTCAATTTCTTTTAAGTCAGCATCAGTATTTCTTTTCCAAACATAACCAAAACTGCTCAATTTTACACCCCTCTTACATTTTCTTCATTCTGAGCTTTTACCCAAGATGGCTTCTGCCATCACATAAAGATTGGCTCTTCAGTACTCAAAGTACCAAGACACAATTTGGCTCATATAACCTCCATGCAACTTGCTCCCAGCTCAAAAAATATCATTTTCAGCCCTGCTGTGTTCTCAGCACGGATTGCAACTTTGTCCCTTTTTTGCTGCTCCAATCCAGTAAACCATCCATGGATAACAAGGGAGCACTTTAACTCACCCAAAGTGTTGACCATGCAAACCCCACACATATCCAGGGTGAGCAAGGTATGGTAAACAGCAGGGCCTCCCTCATGATTCATGAAGAGATGGTAAAGCACACTGCCCAGTTGTGGAAAAATGCAAGCCAAATAGTGCACAACTCCCAGCCATGATTCTGAAAGTCGAGCCCATGGAATGGTTAGCGGCAGCACGAAGAGAAACCCCAGCAGAGGGATACCTGAAAGAAGATGAAAGAAAGAACTGAGAGAGGATCCCTGCCTCTTTTTGCAATCCTGTCAGCATTTCCTGCATCTTATTCCATCCATAATGTGTTTTTGGCCTAAGTAGCATCTTTTGTTCATCAGCTGTCACAAAGCAACGATGAAAGAAATTTCATAAACCCAGAAATTGCACCAAAGCATTTTTGTATAGGGACACTCAGCCTATTTTTAAGAGATAATTTTTGCTTTAGTAGAATTTTCTATTCCTTCCACAGCTTGGTGGCTTCCTAATTGGGATTATATGCAGGTTGGGAATTCTGAGAGTTGAAATTCCAACATATTTGAAAAATACCAGACTGGAGGAAGCTGGTTTATTGGTTTCTTGTTTACTTCATGTGAGGAAGCTTTCAGCAACACTCAAAAAAAAGAGGGTGGGGGATGAAAGAAGTGGTATCCTTGTCCCAGTCATTTTTGTGAATGATATACTAGAGATTTCTCAGAAGAAAGCACAAATACAAAGAGATCCACTTGCAGATCTCCAAGTGTGTGATCTACTTAATCTACACTAATAAAACTGCTCTTAGGTTCTCTGAGCAGAGAGGTATAGATGCAACCATTATATCTCAGTGTTTCTCAACGTCGGCAAGTTTAAGATGTGTGGACTTCAACTCCCAGAATCCCCAGCCAGATTTACAGTTTAAACTTGCTGATGTTGAGAAATACTGTCATAGCTCTTTGGGCAGGGGTGTGATTCAATCACTGTAACAACCAGTTCAGTGAGCTTTGCACGCACACAGAGGTTTTGCTACTGACCTTATCCTGCAATCCTGCAATCTCTGTGTGTGTTAAACAGCTGATGCGTAGCAATCCGCTGTGCCGCGCAAAGCAGCTGAGCTTAAACCAGGAAATAAAGGTCAGAACAGAGCAAGGGGGGAGCAACAGCTGATCATCGGAATGAACCAGTTTTCTCACAGATGATCCTTACCAGTTCGACTGAACCGGGCCGAACCTGTGGAATCCCACCCCTGTTTGGGGTTTTACATGATTTCCAAACACCATAAATTGTCTACTTATGACAATTGAGCCTAACATTTCTGTTACTAACCAAAACAGTTGTTAAGTGAGTTGTGGTTCATTTTACAACCTTTCTTGCCACTGTTGTTAAGTTAGTAATACAGTTGTTAAATTGAATCTGGTTCCCCAGTGAAGAAAGTCACAAAGTCACAAAAAGTGAACATATGGCCCCAGGGTACTGCAACTGTCCTAAATAAATGTCAGTTGCCAAGTGTCTGAATTTTGATCATGTGACCACAGGGATGTTGCAAGGATGGTATGTGAAAAACAATCATAAGTCACCTTTTTTCAATGCCACTGTAATTTTGAATGGTTACCAAACAAATGGCTGTAAGTTGAGGATTTACTCTGTGCATTAGCTATTCAGCTCTCCAGATTCTGGCATTTATTAGTTGCAGAGAAGGATCTCTAGAGGTGCTATCAGAATGGCATATGCAGTCTACTTTTCTTTAAACTCTCAAAGCAGAGAGATACAGGCGTTACATTACTTCATGTCCCTCTGTTTAGAATTTTACACAACTTGCCCATTCTGAAACCACTTCCCCATATTCCTTCCTGCAATCAACAAGTGCTGGGACCTGAATAGCTGCTGAAGTTAATGCACTGCACTGACTTGCACTCAGGTGCAAATGTCCACGAGTTAAATTGTTGGTAGAGGTTTTGAACCCTACAGAATAGCATCTTCCTATCTCAATAAGGACAGATCTGTTCATATAGGGCTTTTTGCTGTCCAGTGTAACTAGTAAAACATGTGGCATTTTTTGGTGTGTTTTTTTCCTTCAAAGAAAAAAACTCAAATATAAAGAATCTTCACACTTGTTTGATACCAACTCATCGCTCTCAAGGATATCATATGTTGTAATCTGTCATCCAGCCCTGATGATTCCTAAAATTTATTCTGAGGAAAAAAAAAATGGTATGTTCCTATTACTATGATCTGGAGTAGATTTCCTTTCCACTCCAAATCCAATGAATTTAATCCATTTCTGATTTGCACATCCTGCTGTCTAAGCTTGACCTTATCCTCCCTTTTCTCATCTCCTGTTTCCCCAGCGGTTGAAGCTTTACACAAACAAATTAGGTCTCCTTGAGCCCAATTACGATGTTAATTGAGGCTGCCTGAAGCCAGATCTCAATTAGGAAGATGATAAACACCTCTCCCCCCATCTTGAAGTTCATTAAGGGCCAGCCATTCTACCTGTATCAGGCCCAAGAGAAGATTCTACAAGTGATGGTGTCAACAAGTAAAACTCAGGAGGCTTGCCACTAGACTAGAGGTAGTGTCACAAATTGAGGCATCATGCCTCACATGCAGAAAGCTTGTGGCCAAACATGTTTTGTTAACAGGATTTCTGTGACTTTAACAACACTATAAAAACTGTTAACTGATAAATCATTCCTCCCCTTCCAAATCATTCAAACCCCTGTAAAAGAGAGAGAAAGGAAGGGAGAGGAGGAGGGAGGAGCGAGGGAGAGAGAGAGACTTTAAGTTTTGTCCGACATATATCAAGAGCACTGGGCAGTAGTCAGGAGATAAAAATACAAAAAACGTTGGGAATTGATTTATTTAACTTAATGCTGCCCATCTCACTATAAGCAACGCTAGGCAATTTATAGTCACTCAATTAAAAGGCGGTATAAAAAATTCAAAAGAATAAATAAGGATCTTAAATTTAATTTTAAAATTCAGTTAAATTAAAATTGATAGAGGCAAGGAGCAAAGGGGAGAGTAATATTTAGGAAGAAAACCTTGAGTCTCTTAAAAAATCCCAAGAGTGCTACTTCTATCATGAAAGGCTCAGCAAGAACAAACATTCTTGATAGAGCAGGTTACTTTATCTTGATTACGTAAAGAGAAAACTCCACTTTTTAATCTGGCCAAAGCTCCATCCAGAAAAGGACAGGCAAAGTTTTATTCCAAGCATTCCTCAACATTGCCTAAACCAGTAGTTCTCAGCCTGTGGTCCACAGAACCCTGGAGGGCTGCAATGTCATCAGAGGGGTTTGAAGAAATGCTATGATTTAAATCTTGGGCCTGTGGCCTTCATCCGTGGCCACAGAAAGTATTTAAAGGGTCTCTGTGGTGAAGAAAAGATTGAGAACCACTGGCCTAAGCTAACAGTTCCCCAACCCGTGGCTCTCCTACAACCCCCATAATACAAATCAGCACATCTCTGACTGACAATCAGAACTACAGGCAACTATATCCTCTAGGTTAAGGAAATTTGACATAACTTTTCCTGCCTGACGTAAATACTGGAATTTGGATATTTTACATCTAAAGCATGTTCAGGTAGTCCTCAACTTACAACAATTTATTTAGTGATCATTCAAAGTTATAATGGCACCGAAAAAAGTTGACTTATGGCCATTTTCCACACTTACGACCATAGCAGTATCCCCATGGTCACATGGTTAAAATTTAGTCACTTGGCAAATGGTTCATATTTATGACAGTTGCAGTGTCCTAGTGTCATGTGATCCATTTTTACAACCTTCTGACAAGCAAAGTCAATGGGAAAGC
The DNA here is from genome assembly GCA_033807585.1 of Hydrophis major. Classification (NCBI taxonomy): domain Eukaryota; kingdom Metazoa; phylum Chordata; class Lepidosauria; order Squamata; family Elapidae; genus Hydrophis; species Hydrophis major. Next base: position 30,746,400 of record CM066343.1, on the reverse strand, counting down.
CACATTTACTTCACAATCACATTGCTAACTTAACCACAGTAATTCACTTAACAACTCTGTTAAAGGAAGGTCATAAAATGGGGCAAAACTTATTTAATAAATGTTTCACTTAGCAACAGAAATTTTTGCCTCAATTGTAGACTACCTGCACCTTCCTTCCAAACTATGGGTTCCACTGCCTTTAAGAAAGTTCCCACTGATAGGGAGGATTATGGACTCGGAATCTAAAACTTTGTGTATAAGGATCAAATAAATAATGATGATCATATAACCAAGCCACTGAAGAAAATACCAGGTATTTTAATGAAGAGATGCCTAAGTGTTTTTCACCTTAGTTCTCACTGGTCCCTAGAAACTCCCTCGGATGGGATGACAGCCTCAAGGACAATAGGGATGGTGTGTCAGCAGATAAATTGCAACTACATTTTGCTGACAGCAGAAATTTGGTACAGTAGCAAATGCCTCCAAAATGCAGCCAAACCAATTAAACAAGCTAAGCAGCAACTTTGTTCCTGGAGGAGGTTGTTTTTACTTTGGAAGAAAATATATCAAGTTGCTGTTATTTTTTTCACATCCCTACCCTCAAACCACTGAGGAACTTGATTTCTAACCTAGAGAAGAAAGCTCTCAACACCTGAACTGAAGCATCCAAAAAGATGCTAAGAAACTTGAAAGCAGCTGAAAATAGCTTTTAGAAATTGGGTGGGGAAATTAGGTTTAGAAATTGGGTGGGTCTGTGCAGGATAATAGTTGAAATTATATGTGAATATCTTAACACCATAGATTTAGGCTGAGGATGCAAAATCCAGTGCACTTAAATGGGAAGGATCTAGCTCTTTGCTGTAGTCTTAAATTTCAGTTCTGTACCAGATGTGCGAAAGGCAAGGATCAAATCTACAGTTAACCCTAAAACACAGTGATGGCCTTGGGAAGTCATTGTGTATTAGACTTTCCTGCAAGATCTCTTTCTTGAGGGTCACAAGGTATAAATAAATCTAACAATTTGAAGAACTTTACAGAATGTTAGAGGCTAGGAAGCAAGTGGCCTTCAACACCATTCAATCTCCAGGCTCAAGAAAAGGAAGCTAATTGGAGTTTTCCAATTGTATCTTATCTTTCCATTCAGTGCCTCTCTTGACATTTCTCTTTCTTACTGCACACATCCTGACTTTGCTTGCTTTTCTCAAGATTGCGTCACAGATGGGACTTTGGATTCAGAGGTATCATGGAAATATAATACTAATCAATAATAATGATACTCCCCAAGCCATACAGTTTTGGGCAAGGGAAAATATGCTGCACCATACTATACCATTTGAGATTCCCTGGAAGGAGGATGGAGAGGATTCCCCTGCCACCCACCATCACCCATTCTCATGAATCCATACACCCTCCCTTTGCTCTTTACACCAAATCTTTTCCTGACAAGAAGACAAACCTCACTTGTTTCTATGGGTTGTCATTTACATATGTAACACATACAGCACAGAGGACCGTGCTAAGCATGTTTGCTGAGATAGATGAGGCATACATAAGTCACTTAAAAAACTCTTCTGCGGCTAAACAGAAAACTAACCACTCTCATGAGCACTAGAATAGAGTTAACTTCCATCTTTCCTCGAGTGAACTTGTAAGCAAAATTAGATTTCCCAAAGGTAAGGGAAAACATTGTGGCTGTGCCACAATATAGTTTAGAATGGAGGCTGAGCAACTCAGGGCTATGTGTAGGATACACAGGACTCTGTTACGAGCTGAGGATGATTAGATTCTCACTGAAGGAGCTGCAGAAAGGAGAGTCAATAATGAAAGTAACAATAAATGGGCTGTGTGTGAATGTAAATGCACATGTACATTACAGTACCTATATAAACATGTGCAAAAGGCATTATGCAAGGCCAACAATTTTGTGCTTAAACACCCAAAATATCTTTGGAAGAGTTCATATAGGCTTCTCCTTGCACCTGCATGGCCAGCTGTTAAAGTGTAAACCACTCAGTTCAGAAACTACTATTTCAGCATATCTATGGGATAGGATGTATCTTCCTTCCCACGGGACCTGTGACATGGGTCCTCTGGCTGGAAAGAAGCAGGAGAGAGGAATAGAGAAAAGAACTGAGCCTATAACAGGATCACCATTAGCTATTTGGAAAGAAAGAGATAGGAAGATAAATAGAAAGTGGATAATTGTTTCATATCTGTGGAATATTTAAAGATGAGCTCAGGAAAAGAGTGCAGGCTTAGTGTTAAACCTTCCATGTGGCAGGACAAAGTTAAGAGTAATTATGGTTTCAAAGTCAGAAAGAATTGAAAATAATTGTCATAATTTGGGGTTCTCAAAAGATTTAGAGTCTTGATAATGTAATCTGATGAGCTGTTTCTGCAAGCTGAAGGGGGGGTTAGAAAAAAGGATTCTCTGTCCCCAATTTAATTATTTTTTTTAAAGGAAATTGCACAAAATCTACACTGAATAAATATATCAATGGTTTTAGCTAACCCCAGACTGGTGTCCTCCAAAACCACAATTCTCTTAATTTGTAAGGGAATTCCAATGCAACAGATCTGGAGCATCCTAAACATCTTATTATGAACCAAGATCTCTACACTGGGCTCCAAATAGAAATTGATGACTTCTCCCTCCACTCTCTTTTTTCAAGCAGCTCCTGCCAACTCTGAAGACCCACTGTCCCAGGCAAATTGCAGAATTTTGGTTACATGGAATAAGATAATTTAGAGCCTGCTTTTTGCAGTCTCCTATTTCTGGTAGCCAGTGAGTAACTTTTCCTGAGAAAAGTTCTCTGTGACAGCAACACAATTATGAAACTCCATTTGTAAGCATATTTGCCTGGCACAATCACCTTTCAGATATCAGGCGCAGTTTATCCTGTTCTCTTCAGCCTTAAACAACCATTAATATTGATTTTTTTTTTTAGCTACTGTTGACCCATTTACTGTATTTGTTCTTAGAATGTATTATTTAATTTTCTAGGCTTAGTGAATCCATCTTTTTCAATCGGGATATTTTTCAAATATTTGAGCCATCAAAAAGCAGATTTAAAACTTCTAAATAATAATGAATTCAGGTTTTCTACTCCCACCTTCATAAAATCCTAGTTGAATCCCAAGCCATCTGCCTCAGTTCTCTATCTGTCAAAGAAGAATCAAATTTTCTTCGCTCTGCAAAGAATTCAGAATTTCAGCAGACTGCAATGTATATGTTGGTTCTCTTACCCTATTTAGATAGAATCATCCAAGCCAATAGGAAGGAAGGATGAGTAGTACATACAATCTTCTTTTAGCCACGTGTAGCATTTAAGAGAGGAGGAAGTCCAGGTCAATTCCTCCTCCTACCTCATGGCCACACAATATCACTTAATTTCTCCAAGCATGGGCTCATCAGATCATGAGGCACATCTAGCCTCTGATCTCGGACTTCAAAAAACAGCATGAACTCATTAAAAACTGACATGATTAGTATGATAGATCAGCACCAGGAATTCTGGAAACTGAAGTCCACAAGTCATAAAGGGACCATAGTTCCCCACCTCTGAGATAGATGAAGGTTTACAGAATTAGATCCTGCAGCCCTTGCTCTATAGAATCTTTACATCAATCTTTCCAAACTTGATGTCTCCAGATGTGTGCATTTCCATTTCCAGAATTCTTAACAATGCTATAGGCTGCCTTTCATGTCCCCAAGCCAATGCACTGCCTGTGGAGTTCTGGGACACAGCCCACTCATCCAAACAGAGCCCAAGATAAGCAATCGTCCTGTAGTTTGACCAGAGATTTTGCTGTTCCTGCCTAAAGAAGCAAAGGAATAATTCTGGGCATTTTAATGTGCAAAACATGATCTGGCATTTTGGGCTCTGGATTTTCTGGAAGAGCTACCTGTTAAGGTGGTCACTGGGTATATTATATAACTAACTTCATAATATAGAAGTCACATCTGCCACACACACATACTCCCTGATCCTTACCTGTGCTACAGTCCTTTGTTTCACAAATCGTAGAACTTAAAACTTTTAGCAAAACAAGAAGAGTATCTATGCCTCTTTGCTGAAGAGTCTGCAGCATATGACACTTGTCATGGCTATCATACAGTATATGACCTGTAGAAACTAGAATGACCTTTAGACAAGAGTAAAGTGATACAGGAAGTGCTGTCTCTGCTGTAATCTGCTCAATGGGATTTTTGCAGATCAAATATGGTAATCAAATCCTGCCTTATCCTTCAGTATTGGGTTAAGAATATGGACTATTTAAACAAGATTTCTTCAATTCAAAATCAGGCCCTTCTATATCTATAAACCACAATTCCTTCTCACCTCCCAGCAGGACTCCTCAATTTTACAAGAGATGAACACTAAGCTAGACTGAACTGGAAAGAAAGCTCTCCTAGGACAGATTAAACTCCTATATATTGAGCTGCACAACAAGCCAATTAGGAAACTTGATAACTGGAACAAGAACAGTCCAGAGGTCATCTAGTCCAATTTGCTCCTTGGGTAGGATCTATAGTGCAGCATAGGAGGAAAAAAACTAAATCAAAATAAACCACAATGATCTAAGAATAGCATGGCTCATTCCAACTGCCAGTGGCTTTATAAAGCATCAAACAGAATCTACTCCTGCTCATTAGATGATATTCTTTAACCCCGAAATTACAGTTGTGCAGGGCACAGTGCTGGTCAAAATCAAGCAAAAGTCCCCCATGTGCAAAGGCAGCGTAGCTTAGATAATCACTGAAGGACAAATAATAGATGAATAACATTTACATGTTCTACTTCTAAGCTTCTCAGGAGATTTGGGTTAGTCATCACTAGAAAAAGAATGCTAGATCAGATCAACACTTAACCTGAATCCTGTTTTTACCGCACCCTTGTTTCTTCCTTTTGAATTCTTGGGCCACAACCCTAAGAAGTGACACTACCAAACCAATTCCAAGCATCTGATACAGACCATTTCCCTGAGATCTCCACCCTTGTAACGCTAAAATAATCAATAGCATCCATAAGTCAATTTTCCTGGGACGTGAGTATAGGCAAGCATGCAAACACAGATTCTTAGTTCCACTTGACTCAACAGCTGTCATAGCTCAGGGATCTATCTGAACCTTAGCTTTTTGCTGGAAGAACTAGATTTTCAAAAGATGTTGCTGCAATTAACTTCCAGTTACTGGATTTCTACCTTAGCATTGCCATTGCTCCTTCCTATCTCTCCCCCCCCCCCCTTTAGGATCATCTTTTCTAACTTGAAACCATCCACTTGTGGTTCTCCCAGAACTTTCAGACTCCTTTTGGTCATGCTGGCTAAAATTCTAAAATTTAGGCCATTCCCCAAGCAATACGGAGATGCAAATTGTTTCTAAAGGATGGAATAAGCCAGATGAGAAGGCTGCACATCCACCCTTATCCAGCATGCCTGAGATATTCCCCCTTCCCAGAATCCTTTGCAATATGCACAGATTCCTTAGCAGATGGGCTGGCATTACCTTGACAAAGAAACAATGTAGAAGGAAGTATCTCCATTTAGTAACATGGACTCTAATGCGCTAAGCCAGGACAGTTTTTTTTTTCTTAATAGAGGGAAGAAAACTAAATGCCTGTCTTCTCTGTGGGACAGTGATTCATTAAAAAAACATGCAACAACACCCTCAGGGCTCCATATCTCCAGAACAGAGTTTCTCAACCTTAGCTGCTTTAAGAGGGATGGACTTCAACTCCCAGAAGTCCCTCCCCTCTGGGTGTTGAAGTTCATCCCTCTTAAAGCAGGTAAGGTTGAGAAATACTGTTCCAGAGGACACTGCCCAGGGTGTTTTCTGAGAACTTCGGAAGTTGCTACCATTTATTGTTCAAAGTTATCTCGCCAGCAAATGCTTTCTGCTGTGTTTCTACTAATGCCATTCAACATGCTTAGGCAACTACAACTGCTCCTCTGTTCTTCTTCCTTGCCCTCATTTGACTTCAATGGACTGAGAACAATGTTCTTTGTCATTATGATGCTCTTTTTGACCAGCTCAGGAACATCAAGGAAAAGCTTACTATTCAAGGAGGATGCTTTTAGACAATTGATATGCCATTTTTCCAAAAGACTGCAGGCTGACCAGCTTCCTACATTCTGGTTTGTTGAACATTTCTGATGACCAAGATATACTAGAAAAAGCACTTTGGGATTAGTGGGGAGGATAGCATGGACTCGAGTAAATTGAAATAGGTCCATTTAAATAAAGTGTACATAGGGAAGAAAGGAACACTTTGGAAGTTTCAGGGAGGATTCAGTCTCAACCCACAGATTCTTGCTTGGTGCAAAATAATATGCACCATCTATGTTATAGATATGATAGAAGGAGAGCTGGTTATTCTAAGGTGGCCATAAAATCGGGAGTGTGGCAGAACACACATTTTAAAGTATATATTGCAGCTCACAAATGCTTATGCCTCTTAGTATATTTTGTAAGATGGAAAAGTTCCTATTACATTCTTGATTTCTTTGACACAAGTAGATGGGAAGCTTTTGCAATCCCAATCTTGTAAAACACTTAAGAGGAATTGAGGTGACCACAGAAAACAAACATCTCTTAATCCATGAAAAATAACTCTCAATTAATTCAACAAACGAATGAAATCATACTATCCTTACAAAGATGAAGAACCTCTAAGCCAACTTTTCCCAAAGTAGCATTGTCTAAATCAATGTATCTCAACCTCAGCAACTTTACGGTGCATGGATTTGAAATCCCAGAATTGAAGTCCACCCACCTTAAAGCTTCTGAAGTCTGAGAAATACTGTTTTGCTCCAAGTGATCTGGTAGGGTAAGGAGGACAAAGGAACTACAGTTTCCATGTTGGAAGGGAGCCAGAATGGGGAAAGCTATTTGCACAAGAAAACTGTTTAAGAAACATTCTACTTCATTCTTTCCCCATAAGGAGCAACAATAAGCAGCAGCTTTGCACAACTTCCCTGAGCACCTTGGTTGGTTAGGCATAAGAGGTCAGGAAGGGCTGGCCTCATCTAATTACAAGAACAGTAGCAAAAGGAAATTTGCAAGGTCCTAAGACGATTTGTTACAACCAGTCTTATTTCCTTTTCGCTCCTTTATTATTCCAAACTAATGCACTTGCCAGAGCAGAAACACATCTCTTCTCATTTTCTCACAGGAAATAATGAAACAACAAAAAGGCATTTGTTTCCTGTATATCTTAACTTACTGGCTGCTGTTTAAAGAAGACTGCAGAAGTTCAGTTCTTGAAGGCACCTGTCTTAATTTGTTTATTTTATTTTATTGATTGATTAGATTTCTGTCTAATAAATATATCTAACTCTCTGCCTTTTCCCAATAAATTTAGGGTAGGTATGCAAACATCCAATGTTTCTCACTACAGACTAGGGGAAATAGATTGGGCTGAGAGAAAATGATTGATTTTAAGTGATCTGGAGAACGCTTATTTTTGAAGATGACTAGAGCCCAATCTCACAATTCCAACAGCTTAAATGCTGCCCTGTATAAATGTGGTATATTGACAGTCTGCCTCTTTTCCATAACGGAAAGCAAAATCACATATACAGGATCCCCAAAAAATTCCTAAAGGATGGTGGCTGCATCCATTAGGAATACAGGTATTATTTCTTTACATGCTCAAGTGAAAAGCTAGATTTTGAAATTGCATCGACATACTACAACTTTTGTAGTAAGAAGGGCCAAATATTTGAGGATAATATGAGAATACAACTAAAAATAGCTTACACAAATCTTTTAAGATATGTTGATTTTAATTTTTACAGAATTAGCTGTACTTTTCTACCTGCATGATTTTCTTTCTAACATTAGAACCTTTTTAAAAATGAAAGAGTAAAACATACCATTCCATTCAGTGTTCTTTGGGCACAGCAAACAAAATCTGAATATATGTTGCTTCCTTAAACAATGAAGTCCACTCTTTGGTGAATCATTCTGCATAAAGTGTGTGTGTGTGTGTGTGTGACATAAATTACATTAAAATATGTATAATTCATGTAGTTATGTAGTTACATACATTCAAACAGACACCCTCTTCCCAATTGGTTCATAAAATAAAGGTTTTATAGTACAATATATACTTTCAGGAACAGGTACCTGTGTTTCCTTGAACACAGCAAAGACTTCAGCACTTGAGAAAGCCCTAGGATAAATTATATGTTATAAACCATGTTTTTTCTTCAACAGTAAATTAATGCAATAGAACAACTAAAATACGAGCAACACTTCAAATATCACCACAGCCAATACTCACCACAGAGTTTTCATAAACATCAGGGATGTGGGGATGAAACTAGTTTACAAAGGTGTTGTTAGAATTAATGAAACTTTTATCACAATATCCTTTGAATTCTCAAAGGAGAAAGAATGTTTTAGATACTTATGCCTATTTTTCTTCCAATCGATAGTCCAAAACAGATTTCCTTAATTTGTGATCTATCAACACAAATATATGTTCACAAAGATCCCTGCTTTTATGATTGCAACTTGGCAGCAAGTACAGGAAAGTGATACAAACTATCCTGCTAGAAGGGTAGAAACACAGTCTCTACTCAAGTGAAGAACCAGGAGGAGAGTTCCGTATAGTAGATCTGCTTTATCATTTTGAAATAAATGAAATAAAACCTATTTCCATTTGCATTCTTTCCCTCGCCATGGATTTTAATTGCAGTATTTTTTGCTTACATCAGATTGCAAAGTAGTGCAGACTATTGAATATATGTCATGTTTTGCAAAGTCAGAATTTTTCATTGGCAGTCTTTATTTATTTATCTGACTTTCCGAGCATAGCCAGGCCAAGTTTGCTTCAATATCATCAACATGTCACAAATTATTCACATAGCTATGTAGTATAGGGGGGAAATGATGAGGACTAGTCGCTTTCTTTGCTTCCTTGAATCTAAGGGAATTCTAAAGCAACCCATTTCTATTCACTTTTTGATAAATGGGCATACTGCAACCTCTAAATACTCCTTAAGTACAACTCCTGTCATTAATCAGAATTTTGGTTTAGCAAATTTAAATCCTCACAGGCTCATTCATCAGGGATGCAAACTACAGAATGAAGTCCAGGACAGGATGCATACTAAAATGCCACAGACCAAGGGTCAGGAAGGCACAAGAGCCTATAATGAATCCACAAAAAGATGCCAAGGATTGAATCCAAGGTCTTAAGCATACAAGTACAAGCTTGGTCCCTCTCAGATGTTTGCTCACTGAAGCCCATGAAATCCAAACTAAGGCTCCCATAGCAAACTTGCTGGGAGAAGGCAAGGCACTGCTACAATCAAACCACTCTATGGCCACGCTTCCCTGCACAACTTTGCCGCAAGTCTGGCAAACTTGCATTCTTTGCCATTTTGTAGGAGTAATCCCTCAGTAGTCAGCCAGGGGAAAGGGGGCATAATCCAAAGTTGAAAAAGTCTAGATAAGAACATATCTGTACGCAAAGAAGAAGCAGGTACCTCAACTTCTGAAGGAGGGCTGTCTGGCAATTGGGGTTGTTTTGTGTCTGAAGATGCTGTGCAGGAAAGCTTCCAGCAGACTAGTGATTCCATGGGTATTACTACTATACTGCACTGGGTTGCAGTTTAGTGAGCTTCAATATTTCAATATTTAACTGGCCTGAACTATAGATTTAGGGCGGGAAAAAGCAAAAGAGGTTGGTTCCAAGTCTTTTACGGGTGGGATATCCAGGCCCTGGAAGAGTGAGATCAGGATACCGGCTCTGTGGGATGGCCAGCGTCCGGAAATCACTGCTGCCACTTATTTTCTCATCCTGTGAAATACAGGAGCCACGCAAGGACACGGGGCCGGCTAAAACTGCGGGACGGGCGGGGAAGCCTCCGGATGCCCCACGCAATTCCCGAGTTCTCTGGATGGGCAGAAACGCGGGTAGCGGCCAGGGCAATCGCGGGGAGGGCCCTGCAGGGAGGGAACGGAGATCGGAGGGCATCGGAGTCCGGAAGCGGAGAGGGTGAGAAGGTAGAGGAAGCACGCATGGGGTCGGAGGAGAATCTGCCGCATCTCACCGTGGGTATAGATGTTGCCCAGCTCGTTGTGCAAGTAGAAGAGGCTGCGGAGACAGCCGGACCCGGAGCTAGCCGGCCGGTAGCCCGTTAGCACGAAGCGGTTGAATTGCAAATGAGGGGGGGAGCTGGCCCAGTCCAGGAGCCGGGCTCCCCCCAGAAAAGCCATGGCCGAGCTTCCCCCCCCTCCCCCAGGGTCAGCTATTACCCGGGTACTGCATCCTTCTAGCTCTGCTTCCTCCTGCTTCTGCCGTTGCTGATGGGGCTGCTGCAGGCGGGGACTCTTCTTTAGGTTTCCCCCCGCTCCTTTTCCTCTCCGCAGCCTGAGCTCACAATTCTGCCCCGCCCACCGATCTCATTAATATAATAGATGCGGGCTTAGCCCGCCGCCTTTGCCCGCAGTTCTCGCAGGCAACGCGCCCTGCCCTTCTGTATTTGCATCTTCTTATGCAAGCCGCGCCCACTGCCCCTCGTCTCGTTTGCATAATCCATGCACCGCAGTTCGGTATGCATGGCTGTCCAAACCAGGATTCTCTGCGTTGCGTAATACTATAGGATGTAGAGATGCAAACCACACCTATTCTATTTTGAGAGCCTATCAACTGTCCGGGAGAAAACTATAGCGTTCTATTATTAGCATAACCGAAGGCCCTCCTCGCATCGGTGCCCGCTGTTTAGAAGCGTCAGCTTTTTGCTTAAGCATTGAGACACGCCCTCAGTCTCCTCCCAGGGAGGACTGTGATTGGGTAGAGCGGCGCGCTCGGAAGGTAGCCCGAAACAGGCAAAAGATGCCCCTCCGTAGGCAGAAGGGTGTGTAAGGTTAACGCCAAGTGATTCTAAATCCTAATTAATCGGAAACTTACTGTACGGTAATCTGTTAAGCCTAAATGCCTCAACAGCCCTACATCTTCTTGGAGAAGGACTATATTATAGAGTCTTAATAATAATCTGTTTCATATCATATTTCTATTACAATATGTATGTATGTATGTATGTATGTATGTATGTATGTATGTATGTATGTATGTATGTATGCATTTATCTGATTTGTCAATGGCTTACAAGATAATAGGTTTAAGTATAAGCATGAGTAAGAATATACAGGAAATAAGTACGAATAAATGGGAGACAATAGGACAGGGACCGCAGGCACAATTGTGCACTTATGCACGCCCCTTACCAGACCTCTTAGGAATGGGGTGAGATCAATAGTGGTTAGTGTGAGGTTAAAGGAGTGGGGGTTAGAGGATTTGTAACAACAGAGTCAGAGCATTCCAGACATTGACCACTCTGTTGCTGAAGTCGTACTTTCTGCAATTGAGTTTGGAGCGGTTAACTTGAGTTTGTATATATATACAGGTAGTCCTCGACTCAAAACCACATTTGGGCCAAAAATGTATGTCGTTAAGGGAGGCATTTGTTAAGTGAGCTTTGCCCCATTTTATGATCTTGTCACCATTGTTAAATGAATCATTGTAGTTGTTAAATTAGTAACACAATTGTTAAGTAAATTTGGTTTCTCCATCGACTTTGCTTGTCAGAAATTTGCAAAAGCTGATCATATGATCCCAGGACATGGCAACTATTATAAATATGAACCAGTTGCCAAGCATCCAAATTTTGATCATATGACCATGGGGATACTGCAATGGTCAAGTGCAAAAAAAAAAAAAAAACCCAGTCAAGTCACTTTTTTCTGCACTATTGTAACATTGAACAGACATTAAATGAACTATGTCAAGGATTACCTCTATTATATTACAATATATGAAGTGCATTATTATTATTAAACCAGGATTCATGTCTTGGGCAGCGGGTTGGACTAGAAGGCCTCAAAGGTCCTTTCCAGCCCTATGATTCAATGACTACTCTTCTTGGTGTTTGGTGTTGTAAGATGTATTTAATTTTTGTAGAACACTTTTTCTCCTGAAGATTATCCCCATTTTAAAACAATTCCACAAACAAGCCAATTCAGCACTAAAAAAAGCATGTGCAGGTTTCCATCATAAATAAAAGTCTGAGCAAACTGCTTTGAGTTTTGAAGCGTGCAGACTATTTTGGGATTGAGTGACTCCATAAGATTTCTTCAATATGGGTTAATAGAACTTTCCCCCTTATTTAGGAGGGTTATTTGTGCTTTTAAAAATGCCAAAGCATGTTATAGGCTTTTCAGCAAGACAGAATTGGTTTGATAAGGCTTTCTTCTCATTTGCTTTGTGATGAACACATAGGCCTGAAATTCCAAATACTAACCAGATCTGATCTTGCATAGACTATCAAGTTCAGAAAAGGTCAGGGTTCAATAATACTCCCAACAGCCCTGTATGGTAGTCTAATTCATCATTTCTCTCAAATTGCTGACTGTTGATAGTGATTTATCTGAGATCAGAGTGGGTGTTTGGCAGAAATAGACTTTGAAGAAGAAATACCTAATCTAGAATTCAGAATATACTATTTATAAATATTATACTGTTATAAATATGAACCAGTTGCCAAGCATCCAAATTTTGATCATATGACCATGGGGAGACTGCAATGATCAAGTGCAAAAAAAAAACCCCAGTCAATTCACTTTTTTCTGCACTATTGTAACACTGAACAGACATTAAATGAACTATGTCAAGGACTACCTCTATTATATTACAATATATGAGGTATACTAATCTAGAATACCTAATCTAAAATTCGGTTTCATTGAGGGTTGCATCGGGGTTGTGTTTGACAAATGGAGGGGCGGGATGGCCATGACCAGTATGATGTCTCTCGGGTTGGGGGACATTTGTGGTGGCCCAAGCGGTCTGCCAGCAAAAACGGACTCCCAGCTGTGATGGCCTCCTGCAACCTTCTGCCAGTGAAAATGGATGTGGAGGAGGAAGGGCATTCATTTTTGCTGGCAGAGACACTGCTGGCCGGTCCTTCACTGTTTCCAAGGTGGCCCCACGGGCCAGATCTAAGCACCCCATGGCCAAATCCAGGCCCCAGGGCCTTGAATTTGATACCCCTGACCTAGTCTGTAAATCATTCTGCCATGGTGAAAGGAGAAAATTCAAGTAATACACTGTAGTAGTAGAAGATTCTCCTTATATAAAAGAAATATACAAAGTTGATACAGTTTGGAAGTGCACTCCTTCACTTATTTTTGATTGGTAATAATTTATGAATCAAGGTCTGGGTTGTTTTGACCATTCACCCATAAAATGCCGACATTCATAAGAAATCAATTACATTAGTTCTAGCCATGTGAAAAAGTTGTATTATTTTATTCTTTATTGTGTCAGTTTTTGAATCTTGCCCAATATACTCCAGCCATATCTAGGCCAATGTACAGAATCTGCTCAGTTCTATCTTAGCATCTAACCCAAATACACAAGTAATGGGACTTGCATCACAATGTTGCAATATATATATAATTTGTTCCCTATTTCACTCCCCATCCCCCATGGATGTTTATGTTCTAGATAGTACACACCAAAGTGTACAATGTGTAGTTGATACAAAATGCAATGGAACAAGAAAATCCATCATTAAATAGCCATTAAATGAGTCATCACATGACTACACCCAATTTTACAGCCTTTTTTTGCCCTGTCCAATATGCAAATTACTGTGGTCATTGAGACATCATATGAGTGCAACTTACAATCTTCCCTATTGACTTCCGCATTGACTTTGCTTGTGGGAAGCTGTCTGGGAAGATCACAAATGGTGATCATGTGACTGCAGGAAGTTGTGATGGTCATAAGTGCGAGGATCAGTCATAGGTCTGTTTTTTCAGGGCTGTCATACTTACAAACAATCACTAAATGAATAATCATTAAGCAAGATTTACTTATAACATTTAAAAATAGCCATGAAAATCATCTGTGATTGGCTAGTCAATATAGTCCTAAGGCTCACTGAAATAAAATAGGCTTTGGGGTCTTTCTAAATGCAAAGTGAATAGAGGAAAGGTGTACTTCAGATACAACCTGTTTCAAGGTGTTGATTTACTGAGAAAGTCTAAGATAACAGAAGAACATCCCTGCAATAGTTACTTTTAGCAATATATATATATATATATATATATTTGTTTTCTTAAGTTTTCGCGGGTACTTACATGTCTGGCATTCAGCTTTGTTCGGGTATTTTCCCACGTGGTGCTTTTAAAGTTGTAGCAACGTTTCAGCAGAATCTCATCTGCCATCATCAGGCTTCTGTATGGTGTTTCTCTATGAGTCAGACTTTTACAGTGGTTTCAGATTTAAATTTGGGGCAGCCTATTGCTGTGTCAGAATGGTTTTTTCTTCCTCCTGATTGGTTGAGAGTCTTGGTCTGTGTTTATTGGTCTTGGAGTTTGCTGTGTTCTGCTACTAGTATCTTCTGTCTGTTTTTTTTTGGGGGGGGGCTCTTTTTGTATCTTGATTGGCTGGCAACATTGTGTTACTTTATTGGAGGCCTTTAGTGCAGCTTGGCTTCGGGTAAATGGACGGCTATCATTCGTTAGGAAGCTGGGTTTCATCTGGGTGCCTGGTTGGGGTGTGTTTGAGCTGGAGGTATCAGGGGGGATCTGTTTGTGCCCAGGTGTTTGCCTGGCTTGTGTTGTGGAGATTTTTTTGTTTGTGAGTGCAGGCTTCCAAATGATTGACAGCCTGGTGGAATCATCTCTTCTGTTCATGATTTCTGGTCTTTTTTCAATCTCTATGGCTTCTCTGATGATTCTGTGGCTGGGATTTTCTATGGTGGCTAGGGTTTTGGTGCCATTGAAGTTGGTGTTATGACCTGTGGCTTCCATGTGTTGGACGAGTGAGGAAGTGTGTTCCAGCTTTTTGACTGCATTTTTGTGTTCATCCAGGCGGGTGCTTATTCTTCTATTGGTCTGTCCAATGTATGTGGCCGGGCATGAGGCACAGGGGACTTCATATATGCCTTGGTTTTCTAGGTCAATTTTGTCTTTGGGGTTCCTGAGGATGGCTGCTATTTTTCTGTCTGTTTTGAAGGCAGTCTTGATGTGGTGTCTGTATAGAATCTTACTAATTTTGTCTGTAGTGCCTCTTATGTAGGGCAGGACAGCTGTTCCACGGGTTTGTTCATCTTCTGGGTCTCTATTATGTCTCAGTGTGTTTTTGTGGATCAAGTTGGTGATTTTGCTTTTGTGGAAGCCGTTGGCTGTCAATATTTTAGTCAGGGTGCATAGTTCAGTCTTAATGTGTGTCTTGTCTGCCAGGCGTTTGGTTCTAGTAATTAGTGTTTTAGCCACGGAGTTTATCTGTGCTGGGTGGTGGTGGGATTGGGCGTTGAGGTAGCGGTTGGTGTGTGTTTTCTTCTGGTATATGGTGTGTCCTAGTGTGCCATCTGTTTTCTTGTAGATTAGTACATCTAGGAATGGTAGTTGTTTGTTTGTTTCTGTTTCCATGGTGAGCTTGATTTTGGGGTGTGCGCTGTTTAGGTGTGTTAGGAAGTTGTTTAGGTTTTCTTGTCCATGGGGCCAAATCACGAATGTGTCATCGATATATCTTAACCATAGTTTGGGTTTGAGTATGGCATTAGCCAGGGTTCTGGATTCGAATTCTTCCATGAACAGGTTTGCAATGACAGGTGACAGTGGTGATCCCATGGGGGCTCCTTCAATTTGTTTGTATCTTTGTTCTTTGTATATGAAATATGTGTTGGTTAAGCAGTGTTCTGTTAGTTCTATGAGGTGTTTAGCTGGTTGGTATTTATTTTTGATGATTTCGAGGGTCTCTTTTATCGGGACTTGAGTGAATAGTGAAACCACGTCAAAACTTACAAGCAGATCTTCTTGCTCCACGTGTAGATCTTTGATCATTTCCAAGAAGTCTGGCTGAATGCCAGACATATACACACACACACACACACACACACACACACACACACACACATATATATATATATATATATATATATATGAAGGAGCCCCCATGGGATCACCACTGTCACCTGTCATTGCAAACCTGTTCATGGAAGAATTCGAATCCAGAGCCCTGGCTAATGCCATACTCAAACCCAAACTATGGTTAAGATATATCGATGACACATTCGTGATTTGGCCCCATGGACAAGAAAACCTAAACAACTTCCTAACACACCTAAACAGCGCACACCCCAAAATCAAGCTCACCATGGAAACAGAAACAAACAAACAACTACCATTCCTAGATGTACTAATCTACAAGAAAACAGATGGCACACTAGGACACACCATATACCAGAAGAAAACACACACTAACCGCTACCTCAACGCCCAATCCCACCACCACCCAGCACAGATAAACTCCGTGGCTAAAACACTAATTACTAGAACCAAACGCCTGGCAGACAAGACACACATTAAGACTGAACTATGCACCCTGACTAAAATATTGACAGCCAACGGCTTCCACAAAAGCAAAATCACCAACTTGATCCACAAAAGCACACTGAGACATAATAGAGACCCAGAAGATGAACAGACCCGTGGAACAGCTGTCCTGCCCTACATAAGAGGCACTACAGACAAAATTAGTAAGATTCTATACAGACACCACATCAAGACTGCCTTCAAAACAGACAGAAAAATAGCAGCCATCCTCAGGAACCCCAAAGACAAAATTGACCTGGAAAACCAAGGCATATATGAAGTCCCCTGTGCATCATGCCCGGCCACATACATTGGACAGACCAATAGAAGAATAAGCACCCGCCTGGATGAACACAAAAATGCAGTCAAAAAGCTGGAACACACTTCCTCACTTGTCCAACACATGGAAGCCACAGGTCATAACATCAACTTCAATGGCACCAAAACCCTAGCCATCATAGAAAATCCCAGCCACAGAATCATCAGAGAAGCCATAGAGATTGAAAAAAGACCAGAAAGCATGAACAGAAGAGATGATTCCACCAGGCTGTCAACCATTTGGAAGCCTGCACTCACAAACAAAAAAATCTCCACACCACAAGCCAGGCAAACACCTGGGCACAAACAGATCCCCCCTGATACCTCCAGCTCAAACACACCCCAACCAGGCACCCAGATGAAACCCAGCTTCCTAACGAATGATAGCCGTCCATTTACCCGAAGCCAAGCTGCACTAAAGGCCTCCAATAAAGTAACACAATGTTGCTAGCCAATCAAGATACAAAAAGAGCCCCCCCCCCAAAAAAAACAGACAGAAGATACTAGTAGCAGAACACAGCAAACTCCAAGACCAATAAACACAGACCAAGACTCTCAACCAATCAGGAGGAAGAAAAAACCATTCTGACACAGCAATAGGCTGCCCCAAATTTAAATCTGAAACCACTGTAAAAGTCTGACTCACAGAGAAACACCATACAGAAGCCTGATGATGGCAGATGAGATTCTGCTGAAACGTTGCTACAACTTTAAAAGCACCACGTGGGAAAATACCCGAACAAAGCTGAATGCCAGACATGTAAGTACCCGCGAAAACTTAAGAAAACATATATATATATACATATACATATATATACCATATTAATATATAAGTATGAATGTATGTATAGGATATACACATACACACACACACACACATATATATATATTGCTAAAAGTATCTATTGCAGGGATGTTCTCCTGTTATCTTAGACTTTCTCAGTAAATCAACACCTTGAAACAGGTTGTATCTGAAATACACCTTTCCTCTATTCACTTTGCATTTAGAAAGACCCCAAAGCCTATTTTATTTCAGTGAGCCTTAGGACTATATTGACTGTATATATATAATGTGTATATGGGTGTTATGTATGTATGTGTACACTTTTGAGAGCAGGCAACAAAATTTCATTTTTAATATGTGCCAGTGTGCCCACAATAAAAATATGACAATAAAGGTTATCTATCAATATATGCAATTCTGGTACATTGATGTAAGATGTACGTGTATAATATGGAATTGGAAAATTGGCAGGATATGAAACTTGCCATACCGGATTTTGGCAGTTTTGCAAGCTGTTCTCAGTGGAGGGTAAGTCAACTCCTCTTTCTCTCTACTGATCACACAAATTGGATTTGCAAACTGTTTTCAGAAACTTGCTAGGTAGGAGGCAGGGATGCAGAGGGGGCGTCAGCTTCTCTGGCTGAAGGTCAAGGAAAACCAAATGTCTCTTCCCCCTGATGCAAGCAGAAACATGCTTTTATGAAGCTTGCAGAGCAGCTGAGTTCTTCAACTGATTGTGTTACACCATCACCAGAATGCTGATATCAATTGCTTTCCCTGTGTATGGTAGATTCTGTTGTCTTCCAGGAAAGAAGATATTTTTTAAAAATTAAAGTAGGAACATTTTAAAAAAGATTTACTGTTGTATACAAAACTGACTTCTGAATACAAAGATGTTTCCTTAAATAAACCAATCTGTATTTTCACACCAGGCCCATAATCAGATCACACAATTAAGTTTAATGGCTACCTGCTTTATTATGTTTTTCTTAATATACATGCAGCACAATTATTTCATAATAAGTTAAATAATTAAACAAATTTCAATTCTATACAATAGGATGACAAGAGCAGTCGGCTTAATAAAGTTTCTGATATGGATTCAATTCATTGAAAGGATTGAACAAATACCAAATATATTTGAATGTATACTCTGTAGTAAATGATTCTAAAATAAGGCCCTGGAGATTCAGCAAACCTAAAAAAAAGTGGAAAAGGAATGAGGCATTAACCCAGGTCCCATTTTGTGGAAAAGGGCCCCATTCCATGCACGGTTTGGTATTTAAAACTGTCCAATGGGCTGCTATCCACACTTCTTAGAATACCATTTCAGCATCCTTCCAGGAAATTGGAAATTGTGGCTTGTAATCATTTCCAGTTGTTACAAAATGATTCCAAAACTGAGAGCTAACCCACAATGGGTGCGGCCCATCAAGAGACAAATCTATCAGCCCTCATTTTACAATGCTGCCCTAGGCACTTAAGGTAGTTACTAATTGTTGAGGGAAAGCACTTTACTGGTGTTCAGAGGTACTCTTTATTCTTTCACATACTTGAGGGCTGAACCCACAGCTCCTGGAGTCATGGTCTTAGGTTTAGGTTTAATCTTGTTCTCTTTCAGTCTTAAAAATGTCTGGACTCATCTTCTTACAAGTCATTGAAGAGTTCCAAAGACTGGTCTCTGGTACCTAATATTGACAAAAGGCACGTGTGTAAACAAGGTCGAAGATCCTGAAATTAAAATGATTGGAACTGAAACATTCTGTACATTCTGTTCATGAATTACACACACACACACACACACACACAAGTGTTCCCTAATTAGCACTGTTCCCACTGTTCACACAAAGGATGCCCACTCAAAGAAATCCTTTACAAGCTGGGATACTCTAGAAATACTAGGACTGTAATTCCCAGTTTCCCTTAAACTTTGTTTACAGGTTTGGCTATTAAATTATTGACTAATTTTATAATAATATATTTCCGTAATTGTTGTGTTGGTCTGATTTATACTAAACTTTGGGAAAAGCATAATGAGGCCCTCAGTTGGAGGGCATCAGATTGGGGAAATCTAGGGCAGGGATGTCAAACTCAAGACCCAAGGACCAGGTGCAACCCGTGGGGTACTTAGATCTGGCCCGCAGGGCCACTCTGGAAACAACAAAGGACCAGCCCACGGTGCCTCTGCCAGTGAAAACAAGAGCTCAGAAGGACAGCCCACCTGAGCTCCATTTTTGCTGGCAGAGTGCTTGGACCAACACATGAGTGACCCCTCACATGAGGGATGCCATCCCCTGACTCCCCCAGGTCAAACAAAACCTTGATGCAGCCCTCAGTGAATTCAAGTTTGACACCCCTAATCTACAGGATATTGTTTTGAAGTTAATAGCCGGAGCAGGAATCCCCACCACCACACACAAACTCCATTCTCAGCTTAAGAATTACAAGAGTTAATGGATCACATTGTAGTACATTATTAAAAAAATCTGATAATTACAGATTTTTCAAACTTGGTAATTTTAAGATATGTGGGCTTCAACTCCCAGGATCCCCTAGCCAGCATGGGAGTTGAAGTCCATTCATCTTAAAATTGCCAAGTTTGAAACGCCCTGCATTAAATCAATGTCATAGTTGCTCTGGATCCTGTTTCACATTGTGGCTAACCAGATACTACTGGGTACTCCAAACAGGAAATGAAAACAATAGATTACTTTGCCCCCTTCTTTTAAACAATTCTATGTTGGCAACCTAGGGAAGGAACACTGAAAGAATTTGGCATAGGGATCTGCTAACATCTTCATCACCACAAATCTAGTCTATGATTCAATAAAATAACACACTATTAGTATGCAGCACATTTTGTCCCATTAGTTAGGATTTGCTATGTGACATGAAGAACGCTGGTATTTCCTCTATCAGTTCAGCTTCACTGCATGTACTCATTTTCTACTATTGCTGATTATCCATTCTGCATAATTATATACAGTCATTGCCTGTCCTGCTCACCTTCTCCTCCTCTTGAAATTCATCCCAATATTATAAAAAAAAAAAAAATTGGGAATTTCTCAAGGCTCCTAAGGATTTTGGTTGCTACCCTATATTCTGTACCTTTTTTTAATTTGTAAAGAACAGTATAGATGCATAGCCATCCAAGCCTTGGCTACAGCTGCAAGGCTTACAGAGCCTTAGGGACAACCCCACCATACCTTACCTCCCAAACACACTGCAGGTCCAGTAGGAAACCAGGAATCTGAAACCAGATTAGCAAAAGTCAGCAGAAAGCACCAATGTCCCTCATCTTTTTCCAGAACCTGTCCTCTTATTTAAGATCGCTTGGTTCCCCATTGCTAAAGGCAAAATACTCACAGAAATGAGCCATGTTCAATAAAAAATGGACAATCCAGTGTATCTCCTACTCAGTCCAAGAAAGCAGAAAATCTATCATTTTCTGAACCACAACCCAACAGAGCTGATAGCTTATAACACAGAAGCGTCCTTGCCAATATGAAAATAATTTAATGAAGGCTTTAAGTTCCAAAATCTGTCCTGTACCTGTGGAACCAAGGACAGCCAAGTTTTCCTTTTTCTCATTCTTTGGTGTGTCTACAAAATTTCAGTAAATGATGTTTCTGTGGTTCTTGCGGTCTTCGGAGTGTTTGAAGCTAAATGTCTCACCGATGATACAACCACAACATGAGAACCAGTTTTCCCTAGTCAGTGTCCAAAAATTCATCAAGCGTACTATACCCAGGCCTCCATTCCTTCCAAAGTTTTCCCCCTTCTATCAGTTTTAAGGAACAGGTGTGTTGTCATTACACCAGAATGCCATTGGGGAATACTTCTGGTATGATGGGGATTTCTACCAGTCCTCTTTGTCCAAAAGGACCTTTTTACAAGATCCCAGTGCCATAAAGATTAAATTAGGCCGACATGTCTTCCCTAAGGAGACATGATGAAAGTGTCTCCACTCCCTCAGGCTTTTCCTGCCTCCAAGAAAGCTGTGATATGGGGGATATTGTTATGGAGTCCTGTTACCCAATGACCTTTGGCTTTTGGGAATGTGGTTCTCATCCTAAAAGCTTCAACTTCCACTATGTCATAGAACCACAGCCGCCCATCTTGAGTGGCTAAACACTGTAAAGCCCCAGTCTTTTTGTCCATAATGAACCAAAGAAGGTCTGCTTAAACTGTCTGGCAGTAAGTCACAAACTGCAGGATTTGAGCTCCTCAGATGGTAGAGATGAGAGATTTGAGAGAGGACTGATTGGTGGAAGAAAGGTTCTCATAGCTGTGGCATAGGCATGAGCAATCGGAGGATGTCTCGTCATCTCCTCCGGCAACTCCACTCCCATTGTGCAGAGGACGGTGATGGGGGGCCCCACGCGTCGTGCAGATCACCACACGGGTATGTCGGTAGGCTACAGTCCACGCTTCACCCCCAAGACACTGGCAGCGGTTCCGTGGCCCTTTGGAGGCAAATGGGACTAAAGAATTCCCTGTCTTCTTCTGCACAAAAAGGCAAGTCCTGGAAAAGAGGGAGAAACAGGTGACATGGTCACCTAACTCTGATAGCAAGACGTCAGCAAGTAGCCACACAATCATGCCCAGTGCCGCTCACAGAGCACAATCATGAATATCAGTTTCCATCACCTTCCCAGGCAGTTGGTGATACAGGTAGATTCATTTAACAACTATCTTGTTTAGCAATCATTCACGGTTGTGATGATGATGAAAAAAATAACTTTGGCACCAGCCTTTGCATTTTTTACCTTTGCAGGTCTATAAAGCAAAGGAGAACTGGAATATGATTATAAACATAGTGGTGATTTTAGTTAGAGACCACTTAGTTTAACAACTGAATTGTGGGTTCCAATTGCAGTAACTAAACATGGACTACCTGTACATTTCCAAATTGCCTTTAGCTGTCTTTTTCCCTACAAACCAGCCAGCTTCAAAATGTGTAAAATGTACTGCAATTGCTTTGGAGATTAAGGCAGGGGTGAGATTCTACCAGTTCACACCTATTCGCTAGAACCAGTTGTTAACATTCTAAGCAGTTTGGAGAACCGGTTGTTAGAAGAAATTACTGGCCTAATCCTGTAAGGAAGGCAGGAAGGAAAAATCTGGTGTTACTTACAGAAACTGCCTCTCCATTAACCCTTATGACATTCTTGGCAGGACTAGACTTCCTGTCTCAGGAACGTCTCTGGAGTTTTTTTCCCCTCCTTTGCTGGTACTTTGCTCGTGTGGAGGGACCATTCAAAGTTACTTACAACTGTAGCAGCATCCCCACTATCATGAGAGGCCAGGTGAGGAGATGCATGCCTTGATGTGAGTGATATTGAGTTGGCCACACCCACCAACTAAGCCATGCCTACAGAACCGGTTGTTAAAAAATTTGAATCCCACCCCTGAGATAAGGTCAATTGACTAGTTGCAGAAGAGTTTGGGGAGATGTTGGTGTGCCTCCTGTCCTCTGATTATTTATCATCCTACATCTCAACCTTTAATGCTCAGCCTTCTTCATTAATGCTTAGTTCCTTGAACTAAGTAAGTTGGGTTATAGCTTAGGCCTGGGGGGAGGAGATAGCATCTGTTGAGTCATCTTTGGATAGGTACGTCTTCTGTCATTCACCATGAACCAAAGAGGCCTCTTTGGTTTGTGACGATAAGAACAATTCATCACTGGAACAACTTGCCTTCGGAAGTAATGAGCTATATAAATATTTGAAGATTACAAATAGAAGAAGTAATTTCTACATACCTAAAGTTCCATGAATGAGGCAAAATGATTGTGTAACTAAAATGCTTGTTCTGAAAATGCTAAACTTGGGCTTAACTTAATGGTAGCAAAAGTTTCAAGTATCCAAAGAAACTTGCATGAATACATCACACAGAGTCATAAGTGGTTGAGGGCCGCCTGTACTTGTGCTTGGTGACAACTTTTCTTTCATGGGGCTCAGGGAATTTGCCTGTACCCATGCACACCTTCTTTTCAATCTCTGCCTTAACTTACTTTCCCCAAAATTTATTCTCTTTCATCCTGCAAAACAGGAAGGGAAGCCACTCCTTGTTCTCAGCAGGGATGCCTGAACTTCCATTCCTCCAAGAAATTGGAACAACAAATTATACAACATCTCCCAGTCAAGTTGAACCTACCTCTTGCGCAAATGGTATGAGACAATGATGATGACTAAGATGAAGGTCCCTGTGGCCGTGTACATCACCCAAGCTGTGACACAAAAGAACAGAAGAAATCAATGGGGAGGCTTCAACAAACGTTGAACCATTAATTCAACATCATGCTAAACACAACAGCCTCCTCAAGCTGGTGCCTTCCAAATGTATTGGAATTCAAGTGCCTTAATTTCCTGCCACTAAATTAAATTAAGAAGTGATCACAGATTTCCAAGCCAGGTTACCTTTAGCCTAACTGGGGCAGTTTTAAAGCCCACATTGACTTCTCTATAATTGCAAAGCCTCTGCCACTAGGTGGTACCAAATTTAATATACTGAATGGTGCCAATGTCTTCCAGATGGGATGGGTAATGCAGAGCAGCAACCTCATTATTCTGGAGGAGACAGAAAGCTAGAAGATGACTAATTATATTAAATCCCAGATAGCCTGATGGACAAGAGGAGTGATTTACTGATGCCAAACTTCCTAAGAATGTGGCACAAACCTAAAAAATAGAGATACTTGCCATGAAAATATGTGTGGCCCAGTATACTTCTATGTATGTATATATACACATATGCAGGTTTGCATGAACACAAGCCAAAAAAAAAAAAACATAGCCAAAGGAAGGCCCCTTCTATTGACAGCGTGCATTCCATTCTTCTTTGACTGTGTCATGGAAGTATATGCCAAGCTGAGAAATTTTGGCTCTGGCTTGGTGTGCTCTTGTTAGTCCCTCTGACTTAACAGACAGATTTGAACTGGCAGAGCAACACTTAGTAGAACTTAGTAGAAGTCAGGTAAGGCAGAGGCTGAACAGAAGCCAAAAAGGGAGTTTTCCAAACCACTTTTCCCTTTCCCATAAAGGCAGCAGAAAAGATAATGCCAAATAAGCATATATCTACAAAGTTGCTAACTTTGCATTCTATGTGCATCACTGTGCCCTGTTTTCCTGCATAGAGTTCTGATTTATCTTGCTTTTGTTATTTTCCCATGCAATAGATTCAAAGTCTTCTCCCAAATAAGAGGTTATTTGCTAGATCTGCCCCAGTTAGGCTAAAGGTAACCTGGCTTGGAAATCTGTGATCACTTCTTAATTTAATTTAGTGGCAGGATCCTTGTTCATTCACCCAATTTTGATCAAAAAGAGACTGATCCAAAGTACATAATACATATATAAAGTATATATGTGTATATAAATGCAGAGAACCAGTTTGGTTCAATGGTTAAGACCAGGGGTGGAATTCTGCAGTACGGACCAGTTTGGGTGAACTGGTAGTTCTAGTGATCTGTTGGCCCCGCCCACCTGCCCCTGCCCCTGCCCTAGTCTATCCTTTATTTCCTTCTTTTGAAGTCCAGCTGATTCACACAGCACAGCAGATTACCACGCCTCAGCTGTTTCATACTCCAGTCTGCAGCAGAGGTAAGTTTTAGCTGGAAATGGCTGTTTTTAAAACGCTGTGCAGGTGAAGAGCACGCTCACTGAACCGGTTGTTACACTGGTTGAATCCCACCACTGGTTAAGACACAAGGATAAAAAGCAAGAAATCGTGACTTCAAGTACCACTTTAGCCATAAAAGTCAGCTGGATGACTTTGGGCCAATCACACCCTCTCTCTCAGCCCAACCCACCTCTCAGGGTTGTTCTTGTGAGAAAAAGCAGGAGGAAGGTGTGTTGAACCCTGAGTTATATATAAAGGCAGAATAGAAATAAAATAAAATGAAACAAATATCAAAATGAGAGGAAGAGGTCATCTCTAGTTCAATGGTTCTCAATCGTGGCAATTTGAAGATGTGTGGACTTCAACTCCCAGAACTAGGGCTGGGGAGTTATAGGAGTTGAAGTCCACATATTTTCAAGTTGCCACGGGTGATAAACACTGCTGCAGTGGTCCACTGCAAGTCTGCGATGCCCCAGTTTCCTCCTTCCACAAGTTGACCAGACAGTCTCAGAATTAGGAAAGTTGCTATGCTGGCACATCTGGAGCGAGACCATATTAGGAAAAGCTGAGCTGCACATCAATCTGTTTCTTCTCCATAACCACTATTACCTGTTTACAATAACTGTATCCCTTTCCAGTGTTTTTTGTTTGTTTGTTTATGTTGTGTCTAATTTTACAGAGCACTAGATATATTTAAATAATTACCTATTGTCTTTCTAATATTTCTTTACAAGCAGTTCTTGACATGACCATAATGGAGCTGCCCATGATGGCCAGAAATCATGACAATCATAAAAAGGCATCTGTCACAAAATTGATATTTTTTTGCTTTAGTCATTAAATGAAACACCACAGTCATTTAGTGAAGCAATGATTTACTGTGGGTGTAACTGGCCAAAACCCAAAGGTAAATGTTGGGTTTTGGCAAAGTTGCAGTTGTACAACCATGGGACGTTGCAAAAACCATAAATGGGACCTGGTTCGTGAGCACCCAAAGTTGGGTCACATGACTATGAGAAGCAAAATCATCAGAGCTTTGAATCTGGTCAGAAGTAGCCCCCTCCAGGAGGTCTATTATAACTTCAAACTGTTGCTAAGCGACAGATCGTAAGTTGAGGACTATGAACTTGTTTAGAAAAATACACACTCCAAATTTGTGGCAATGAAAGAATACAGGTAGTCCTCGACTTACAACAGTTCATTTACGACAGTTCAAAGTTATAGGCATTGAAAAAAAAGACTTATGACTGTTTTTCACACTTTGTAGCATCCCCATGAAGATGTGATCAAAATTCAGATTCTTAGCAGCTGTTTCATACTTATGACTGTTGCCGTGTCCCAAGTTCACATGATCACTTTTTGCAACCTTTTGGCAACGGGAAAGTCAGATTTGCTTAACAACCATGTTACTAACTAAACAACCACAGTGATTCACTTAACAACTGTGGCAAGAAAGGTTGTAAAATGGGGCAAACTCACTTAACAAAAGTCTCACTCAACAAATGTCTCACTTAACAGGCACAATTTTGGGGCTCAATTGTGGTCATAAATCGAGGACTACTGTAGATAGCCTTGCTGCAATTCATAATCTGAGGAAGAAGGAATAGTTTGTGTAACAATGTGAAAAGAACCCATTCCTCAACTGTTCTTATTTTCCATTTGAAAAATATGTTTTAGATACTTTTGGAATAAGTTTTAGAGCACCCCAGTGGGTTTTTGTTTCTTTGTTTCAGCCAGGAATTATTTATGAGAAACAAAAATTCTGCAAAGAATCAATAGGTAGGATACAAGGTTGGGGATCTGCTTTCCATCCATACTTATTGATCCGTTCCAAATTATAAGCCTTGAAAATATCCAAGCATCATCATCTGTGAGAGAAAATGCTGAAAGAGTGCTCTGCTTAGAACAGTACTTCTGAATTTCAGCAACTTGAAGATGTATGGACTTCAACACCCAGAATTCTCCAGCCAATGTTGTGGACTGGGGAATTCTGGACATTAAGATCCACAAATCTTCTAGGTCGTGAAATTGAGAAACAATGACTTAGAAGATGGATAGAATATATTAATGTATTAGTCAGTATTCAGAAGGGGGAATAATATGTGTATATGTGTTGGGGGGGTTAAAAATTCTTTTTAATGGGCTTTTAAAATTCCTTGGTTGTTTTGTGTGTTTGTCCTTTTTTTGGATTTTTTTTTTTGGGGGGGTAATTTTAATTAAAAATAAAATTATAACAGGAAGAAGATGGGCAGGCAACATTTTTAGCTTTATATTTTTCCACATCTGGAAGGCTTTAAAAAGGTTTTAAAATGCAAAAAAAAAAAAAAGTGGATTAAACCTTGGTATGCCTCATCTTTTAAGCATATTTTGAGAGCAAAATCAGACAAGGGCAGTTTTAAGCACTGTGATCTGGTGATTCTAAAAAAAAAAAACTGAGTCTGAAGATGTATGCCAAACAGTGGTACATACAATTGGCTCACCCTAGATTCAGAAGAAAGAAATAGATAGGAAAAAGAATTAAGTACATTTCATCTTGCAAATGAATTATCTGCTTCGAATTCCTCTCTTTCAAATATTGTAAATTTAAGGGTATTACTAGAATGGCTCAAAGGAACCCTTTGAGCCATTCTAGTTATACCCTTAAATTTATCCAACTAACAGGAGGCAAATCCAGGGCAAATCTACAATGTCAAAGAATCTGTTTATATAACATGTAAGTTTCATAGTATAATACATCCCATCCAATCTAGTCCTTTACCTCCTACCCCAATGGCAGAGTCATTGGCACTGTAGGTCCATGTTGAATTCAGCCAATCAGAAGAGGTAGGGGTCAGACGGGATCCATCCCCTGGAAAGGTCCGTAAATTGACAGAGGAAGCTTTCAATCCTGGAAGGAAATCAGAATCATGAATCACAAAGGACTTTACAGTGGATTTTCAACTTAACTTCTTATCAAAATCTCAGGCTTTCTTCATATGTTAAACAGTAACACCAGCCTCACCAATTTTGCCATGATGGGAGCTGTAGCAAGAGCAGGTTGCACAAATGCAAGAAATGCAGCTCATTAGTAACTTTTTGGAACTGGCCTAGAGTTTTCCCCATACAGAGAACATTTTTCAATTAGTGGAAGTTATGGACTGCTGCTTTAGAAGAAGATTGAATAAAATGCAAGAATTTAAATCAGCCAACCAAACAAAAACTTCACTGCAAAAGGAGCCAGTTCAAAGCATCTTTAAGATTTGGAGACGCTCAAAAGCAAAATGTCCATTTGACTTTTCCTTCATAATGCACAATATATCAATTTAGCTTTTCTTCTTATTACTGAGATGACAACTACTGATGAAAACCACTCATTTCAACAACCAAACCATACTTTGTGAAATCCTGGGACAATTGTGTCCCCCCAACCTTGCAAATTCAGCTCTGCCCATCTCTATTGAAAGAGATCTCTGGTGACACAGCCAGATTACTGATCACAGGCTGCAGAAAGATTCAAAGGGATGTCAAGAGAAACTGGCCTACATTAACCTTTGGGGATATTACAAAAATTACTTATACTACATGTAAAAATGTAATTAGAAAAAATGTAATTTAAAAAATTGGGGACATTACAAAAAAGACGTTGAGACTTTGGAAAAAGTGCAGAGAATAGTAGTAGCTAGGATGATTAGAGGCCTGGAGACTAAAACAGATGAAGAATGGGTGCAGGAATTGGGTATGGCGAGTCTGGAGAAAAGAAATGCTAGGGGTGACATGATAACAGTATTTGAGAGGCTGCCACAAAGAGGAAGGGGTCAACTTATTTTCCAAAGCACCGGAGGGCAGGACAATAAACAATGGATGGAAACTAATCAAGGAGAGAGAAAAACTGGAATTAAGGAGAAACTTCATCACAGTGAGAACAATTAACCAGCGGAACGGCTTGCGTTCAGAAGTTGTAGATGCTTCATCACTGGAGGTTTGTAAGGAGAGACTGTCTGAAATGGTATAGAGTCTCCTGCTTGAGAACAGGATTGGACTAGAAGACCTCAAAGGTACCTTCCAGCTCTATCCTGATTGATTGGTTGATTTAGGAAGAAACATGTTTCATATAGGCCAGATAGCAATAGATCTGGGTAATAGATTTCTGGAGTTTCTCAAGGAATCCTGAAATATTTTCCAAGGCAGAACATCTGTATTCCTAATACATGTGGATCTAGGTTCTACTAATTTGGGAAACAAGCACAAAAGGCATTGGATTGAGCCCAGAATGCAAGGATAAGATGTCACTAGTACAATTTACCACGCAGGTCATAGGCGTCTATGGTTACATTGCCTGAAAAGTTGACTTCATTTCTCTTACTAAGATGGTTGCCCCTGTCCCCCTCTGTAAGCAGGGCCACTTGGGAGACAGAAGGGGAGGGGGAGAGAGAAAGAGCTCCTATGGAACATCATCAGGTAAGTTTTAGAACTTTCCTCTAACATTTTAGTCAGGTGACAGCATCATCCAGGAAGCCAAAGGTCCGTGCCTACCTCGATACAAGATGGCAAAGCC
Organism: Hydrophis major; assembly: GCA_033807585.1. Taxonomy (NCBI): domain Eukaryota; kingdom Metazoa; phylum Chordata; class Lepidosauria; order Squamata; family Elapidae; genus Hydrophis; species Hydrophis major. The sequence goes on along the minus strand of CM066343.1, from coordinate 30,716,763 downwards.
TTGGGCTTGCAGAAACTGGTCTGATTGGAAGGAGAGAGAAAGACAGTCCGTGGGAAACAGCAGAGGTACAGCTGGCCTTCGGCGCCCATCAAACTGGGCCAGTAAAAGATTGCTATGTCCATCCCGGACCTCTAGGTGGTCGTTTGGATCACGGACGTCAAAGATCCGGAAGCTGAGCTCTATAGAATCACAACCTGCAGGATAAAGGACCCAGCTGCAGTTGCTGTTGGCTTCATAGTCATCTGGGAACTGAGGAGAGTAGATCACTCCAGACAGATCACTGAAGTTCCCCTGACAGGCCCCCATGGAGACTGGAACGGGAGGAGAAAAATTAGAATAGAATTGAAATCAGTATTAAAGGAAAACCATCTGATGAATCGAGTTCATCTTCAGGTTATGAAATTTAAATATTTTTAAATTTTTAAAAATGCTGAAATACAGAGAAGTGCAACATCAACATAAAAGGGTACTTAGTAGTTAATATATAATGATGAAAATAATCTAAATGTAACAGAACAGAAAATAAAAAGTTAATTTTAAAAGATCCAAATGCATGTAAAATCCATTCTATGTTGAAATGAGATTATTTCAGTTCTTATGATTAAATCTAGACCATATGGAAACCTATTGCTTCACCTTCTTATTTGTGGAATAAAAAGATTTCAAAGATAGACAACAGAACTCATATGCTGAATCAATATGCGGACTCATATCAGGAAGATAAGCTTTATTTAAATTATACATTTTACCAAAACCTAGGTTTAGAATACAGCCAAACGCCTTCATAAAACACCAAATTCCTTGTTTTAGGAATATAATAAATATTTCATTTACACTCCATTTCTTTTCAAAATGATTTTAAAAGTATTTATAATGCCAGTACAAAAAAATCTAATGTCCAACATTTTAAAAACTTTGAGAAGTCTGGTAGACATCAAATAATGTTATGTTAAATTTCTTAAATTCTTAAAAATAATTACGTTTATTAAAAATTATGATTTTTTTTAAAAAAAGTTGTACCTTGATTTTTCCAAAATTGGATATTCCAATTCTTCATTCCACAGTATAGATATGTAATTAAAGCTAGTCATCCTTCTATTTTTTAAATTCCTATAAAACTGAATTGTTGGGTTCATTTTAAGTGCTGCATCTTTTAAGGATCTCAAGACACCAGGTACTTCTAAAACTGTTAAAAGCATCTGGATTGTGCTGTTTTGTCAGTACATGTTTCAACAATATATACTGCCAAACAGATGTTATGGGTAAATCATATTCAGAATACAATCCCTCAAAATATTTAAAACAACCACTAAAAATCAACTAAAGTATTTATCCTTTGTTTGGCCCAGATATTCAAATTGAAGATCCTCTTCTCTATTTTCAAATTTGGATAATTCAGCATTAGTTTCCTATGTGGTTTTGCATCAAAACATGGTCACATGATTTACATTCAGATGCTAGACAATTAACTCACATTTATGGCAGTTGCAGAATTCCCAGGGTCATGTGATTCCCCTTTTGAGACCTTCTGACAAGCAGAGCCAAAGGGGAAGCTGGATTTACTTAACCACCGCATTACTAACTTAACAACTGCAGTGATTCTATTTACAAACATGGCAAGAGAAGTCGTAAAATGGGGCTATACTCACTTAACCAATTTCTCACTTAGCAACATCAATTTTGAGCTCAATTGTGGTTGGAAGTTGAGGACTACCTGTAGTCTTTTTATAGTAAATAGAGGTTTGTACACCAGTAGTCTTCAATTACCAACAGTAATTGGAATTGGAAACTCTGTTGCTAAGTGACTGCATTTAAAGTGTGACATTACATGACCACACTGAACTTATGACAGCAATTCTCACAGTCCCAGTTGTTTGATGAATCTTGCAAAGGTTACAATGTCCCATGGCCATGTACTCAGCATATGAGACTTCCTGCTGGCTTCCCCATTGACTTTGCTTGTCGGAAATCAACAGCAAAGGTCACAAGTAGCAATCATGTGACTGCAATATATTGTGACATGTGAGGTGGTCCTCCTCATTCAGTCCCATCATAACTTTGAATGTTTGAATGAATATTTTTTAAACAAGGGCTACCTATCATCTTAGCTGATGTCTTGTCAGTAAACTTTTATTGTTCATCTCTTGTGAAATTGGACTATTTGTCAAAAGAAGGAAAGAAAGGCTGAAATTCCTTGAGTCCATGCTCCTAGGCCAGTCTCAGCCTTTCAAGGTGGATTAGACTAAGAAACTCAGGTCATGCAGGTCGATATACACCTTTATTCAGGGATGGGCTTCAAATTTTTTAGTAAAGGGATCTCTGCCCTAATGACTGGCTGGGTAGGTGTAGCTGGATAGTCATGTGATTGTGTGGGCATGGCTAGGTGGTCATGTGACTGGGTGGTTATGGCCAACTCAACGTCACTTCTTTGTCCTAATTACCTAAAAAAGGATATCTACCAAAAAGTTGTTTAAAGTTTTGTGCATTTAATACTTAAATAAAAGACTAAGTGAAACCAGGCTTAATAACAGTGACTGTGAGAGAAATCTTGGAGTTTCTGGGTTACGTGATTCTTATTATTTCTGAGTTACATGATTCTTATTATTTGGGAATAATCCCTTAGAGGCTTTTGGCTATGTTATCTGGTTTTTTTCAATGGCTCTCGCTGAGTGGATTGTTTATCTAGCTTGCAACAGTTTTACGAAGGGTGAAATGCTCTTGGCTGAATGCCCAGAAGTTCAATTAAGCCTATTAAGAGCTTTCCCTTGCTGCTTGTCTTTCTGAGGTTATTCAGGGCTCTCTGAGCCCCACAGAGTCTTAGCTAGGGACTCACCAGAGCCCCTGAAAGCCCCCAGCAGCCCACCCCTGCCTTTATTGCAAGGTTACAGTAATAGAACCTTGCAACTCTGAATACATCTTTCCCCTCTATTCTGTTTCCTGAAGAGAATCTTGGACCTTGGTACATACAACATCAGTTGGGGAAGGTTCGCTGTTGGTGGGAAGTGAATCTCGTACTTTAGGTCGTACAACATCAGTTGCATAACTGACATGTAGAGTCTCTGGTTGAGATTCCTCCCTGTATTCCCTTGGTGGTGGGAGACTTCTAGGTATCAGAGGCAGTTCTGCCTGCTCATTTCGAAGCGGGTGCTGCTCATCCATGTAGGCCTTGACCAGTGTATCTGGGCTGTCTTCTCCCAACTCTTTGAGGTCGAAGTTGAGGGAAGCAGCTGTCATGCTGCGGCTGGTGCTGTTTTCACTGCTGTCTCTCTTTGTAAGTAACTCCACTTGGGCCTGAGCTTTGGCCATTTCAGCTTTCTGCTATATCACCTCTGTCATAATACATATCTGCCTCTGCTGCTGCAGCTTCAACTTGGCTTCTACAGCTCATTTGGCATAGCTGGCTGCCTCATAGACCATGCACCACTATGACTGCCTCATAGACCATGCACCACTATGATGGGAGGATGCTCTGGAAGAATGGTGAGAGCTGGTAGCAAAGAATTGGCGCGAGACACTGGAACCTGCCTGTGATCTAGCCAATTTGGGATGGAGGGAGGAGGGTTTCTTAGAGTGGTGGGAAGAAGGCACATGTGATCGAGGAGCTATATCAGATGTGGCCTGCTCCCTTGATGCTACTTCCTGCCGAAGCTGTTGTGGAGCGTTGCCTGGAGGGCTGTCTTGATTGCCTCGACACAGTCTTTGCATCCCTTGTGAAACTCCTCGAAGCATTGGACATGTTGGAGGAGTTTGGGGTCACCCAGTCTTGACTGGATGGACTTGAGGTTGTCTTCACTGCATCTCCACCATGCGAGAAGGGCATCTAGATCAATTAGCAATGTGTGGAGTTTCTCGGGGGGCAGCTTGTGTTTTGGGGCATTACAGATCTTCTCAAGCTCCACCCAGGAGTTTGTGTAGTGGTGATATTGCTTCTCCCAATCGTTCCTCAAGTGTTCTTCCATGGGTTTCATAAGCTTCTTACTCTTTCTGAGGGCGTAGGCTTTCAGAGATATCGCCGCTTCCATAGAGATTTGGACACCTGAAACTGGGTTTCGGGAACAGGCTCCATATTTACAGCAAGGGTGGGTGGAGGGTTTGAGTCCTCTGGTACTTCAGGGACATCCGTCATGGCTGAAGCAGTTGCCATGTTTCAAATTGGTAAAAGGTGACTTTTGGAAAATTTAGTGATTTTCCATGTAATTCCCTTTTTTTGTAGGGTGCGCTGAAAGCAGGTAGCAGAAAGTAGAATTGCTGCTGGATTTAATACTTGAGCACGTAGGTGGCATTGCAGAGTCTGGGCGATGCTAGCACAGCACACAGTATAGCAGTTTCTAGGGTGTGATGTGTGTTTGCTACACAAGGGGGCATTAGAGGTTGCATAGCAAAGTCTGAGACTTTGAGGGCTAAACGCAGAAATATGTGTAGCGAAGTCTGAAGACTTGGAAGCTAAATGCAAAAATATGCCTATTAGTGTCGCTTGCTCCACAGTGTGGCAGTAGAGGTTGCGTAGCGAAGTCAGAAGACTGGATGGCTAAACGCAGAAATATGCATGGAAGACGCTGTTGCTACGCCCATGTTAGGTTGCAGTTAATCCTGGAACATTGAATTAAATTGATAAATTGTCCACAATAATTGCAAAAAGGGTTTATCATTGGATAAACACTCTGGTCAAATTTGAGAAACTGTGTAAAAAAAAAAAAATCAAACTCTGGGAAATTTCTCCTTGAGCCCCAGATGTAGCTGTGGGCTGCTTTACTTAGGTTTGTTAGGTTGCAGTTAATCTTGGAACATTTGAATTCAATTGATTAAATTGTCCACAATAATTGCAAAAAGGGATTATCATTGCAAGCGCGTATTGGTAAACTCTGGGAAATTTCTTCTTGACCATGAGATGGTGCTGTGGGATGCTTTGCTTGAGTCTATGGGGAGGGGGGTGAACTCTAGAGGAATTTATTGTTTCCTTGCTGGAAGAAAAACCAATCAATCGAATACAACACTCCAAAGGTTTGCTTGCAGTGTTATATGTATTTTTTTAATTGTTTAATAAAGATAGGGGAACATGAAGAAATGTTAAGGTTTTGAGCAGAAAGAGAAATTGTTCCTTTTTAAAACATTGCTTTGGATTAGCCTTCTTTGCTTTGAAGATGGTCTGTCAGTAATGAATTATGACCCCCAATAAAATGGCCAGAGTAGTTGTAAAAATAGCTGGAGAGGCTTCTCTTATTGCCTCTGAGCTGGAAAAATGCAAAGCCTTTCAGCTGAAATGAGCAGGGCAAAATTAGTTTTCCTTTCTAGAAATGCCTGCAAGATTTCTGAAACTTTCTCATTGCATTTGGAAAGGGTTTGTAATTGGATGAATACAGGGATGGATGAGATATACTTGGCCCCTCCCTTTCTTTTACAAATTGGTCTTTCTAAGTTAGGAGTTGTAATTTGAGACACAGCACTTCTTTCGCCCCTTCCTGGCTTGATATGAAGACAAGGAATCCTGCCTCAGTAAAGGAAGAAGAAAAAAAAGGATCGAAGGAGGCAAATTTGATTGCTTTTGAAAGCCAAAGCATACGATATTTGAAAAGTCTCTTGCATAAAAGGGGAAGGGGGGTATTCTTGCCCCTCCCTGCAATTCAAACTGAGGCACAGAGCTTAGCATTCCACATTCTCTCCTGGCTTCAACATTACTTTGCTTTATCACAAATCCAAATTAACTGTCTTTATATTGATGGGCTTCAGGACTTCAAATAACCATATTTTTACTATTCTGTATCCTGTACAGATGCAGATAGATTAACTCCACAAAACATCCATAACAAAGTACTTTTATTGGTTCATCAGGTATCCTCATAACTCATATTTGTGACAAAGTTCTTCTTTAATGACTAATCCTTTGCATAACTTGTAGGTAAAAAGATGGTTTACCTCCTATCCTTTTTCTCCCATCTTGCAACGATAGAAGTAGAACAGTTATCATGAGTCCATGAGTTCAACCAAGAGTGAGGAAAACTTCCCCGACCCATCGAGGGTCAATTTAGTGACCAATTAGGATTACAGATGTGATCACGTGACACGGACTACATTTCCCAGGATACCTTAACTACATTTACCATGATGCATTCCCTTAAGGAGACAGCTCACAATTGCTACCTAACTATCCAATCCACTACACTGGCTGGACAGCACCCTCCCTCTTTTTATCTTCTTGAAAACCAGGGAGGGGCCTGCCTGAGATATTTACGCATACTACATTCTTGCTCTGGGCTGAGGCCTCTTTTATCTGCTATGCCTCTTCCTCCTATCCCTTAAGGTCATTTCCTCTTCCCCCATGACCAGCAGGTTGCATTATAAAATTTAATTTTTCCCCCGATTGCTATTGCCAGCAGGACAAGATAGATGATGAAAAAACTCTTTCACATACACAACAGGACTGTGAAGATGTCCATGAAGTATTGCCTGGGAACCAGTGAGAATTGCTCAGCCACTATAAGTAGCAAGAGGTAAGGTCCAGATATGAGTATCCTAGAAGAGACGAGATTTCCAACATTTCCATGTTTCTGCTACACCTCTCTTAATAACTCTGTTAAACTCTCATAAAACTGGAGAAAGGGGTTCCTCTCATTTTTAAATGTATCCCATCTCCTGCTAGTGTATAACCAATATTCTTGCCCTCACATATCCTTCTTCTTAGTTATTAGATTTATACCCTATTTTACTCACATACAATTCCAGGAAAAGGTGTTCACAGCAAGCGCTATGTGTATGCCTAAGTATGCTCAAAATTCAGTGTAGACCTCTGAACCTGGATTGCTGCATAGCCTTTATGATTATAGAGGGCTGGTGAAAACTGAATGGGAGCAACTTGCCTAAGGCTAAGCAGTAAGCACTTGGCTGAACCAAGCTTGTCAACAGTTACAGTACTACATCCCACATCACAACGTTAAAGGCAATTAACAGGGAGTATTAAACATTGCATCCAACTATCATGGAACTGTTATAACCTGGCCAAAGGTAAGATCCACCTACATGAACAGTTGGATCTTTTCCTATGCAAGCAATATTCTTATATTTTGCAGCTGGCTCAGATTTAACAATTATGCTTCATCAGCTCGTCCATTTCTGTGTGCAACCTGAGATAAGAGGAAGGTGGAACCCAGGAATGCAGCTATTTAGAAGAACTATATGCATAATATAATACGCGGCATAGGTAGGTAGCTCCCTTTGACGGGATGTACAAGTGTTGATTAAACTATTCTCAATTTTACAGAACTTTTGCAGAGCACCTATTCTACTTCCCAGTCCCATTCTCCCACCCCCACTAAATTTGGAAACAGACCTGAGATTGTTGGCATTCCCTGGAACTCTGAGGACAGGCAAGAATACCATAAGCCAATCCTTCAAGCTAACCAAGAGGTGAGCACAAAAAAATAACATTCTTTCAGAATTGTACCCTGAGCTACAGCAGTTCCAAAGTCACAAACTCCCCTTGTCTCTCATCCCAACTGAAGGGGAGGGAACCAAATTGCTAAGCCCACCACCATGCTTTCCATACACAGTCTTTTTTGTTGTTTGTTGTTGGGCATTTTGTAAAAACTTCCCTAAACTACGGGTACCAGGGAAAATTTCTTTTACAGGTATTCCTCAACTTATCACCATTTATGTTGCTAAGTGAAAAAAATGTTAATAAGTTTTGGTCCATTTTATGACTTTTCTTTCCACAGTTGTTAAGTGAATCACTGCAGTTGTTAAATTAATAACACATTTTAAAGTGAATCTTAAACTTGACTTTGCTTGTCAGAAGGTCACAAAACAGGATCATATGACCCCAGGACACTGCAACTATCATAAATGTGAATCAGTTGTTAAGCACCTGAATGTAGATCATGTGACCATGAGGATGCTATAATGGTCATAAGTGTGGAAAATGGCCGTAAGTCACTTTTTTCAGTGCCATTGTAACTTTGAATGGTCACTAAATGAACTAGTGTAAGTCGAGGACTACCTGTACATGCATTTTTTTTTTTGCATATAAATTTTCAAAGTCAGCATAATCCTGCAGGGTGCTACCTGCCCTTCTGTGGAAACTTGTTTAAAGAAGGTGGAAAAATATTGCAGGGCAGTTTTGCGGTATGGTGAAACTTGCTAGGAGATTTAAGATTGGGTTCCCTGATAGGATTGCAAAAATCCATTAGATTTTGAGGTTTCTCAACCAGAAGGAAGTATAATAATGGTGGCATGCTAAAGCAGTCAACGTGGAATGTAATTCTCCTCCCCAAATTGAGAAACAGCCTAAAAGATAAAGTCAAGGATGCCAAAAAAAGTGCAAAATAACCAGGCTCTAGTTAAGATGAGGCAGGCATGTTAACAGTCCTGAAAATCCAGGACTAGAGTAACCTCTAAAAGGTTTGGGCTAGGGAAAAAAGATCAGCTATAGATAGTCCTTGACTTATAGTGTAATGGAGCCTGGAAAGAGGTAAACTTACATCATGATACACTCACCCAGTTTCTGTCAATCTGACCTTTCTTGCCAATTCATCCAGATGCTGTCCAAAACCGGGTTCTCTGATAGATGGAATTTAATACACAAAGGATGCTAATTTGAGGATTGCTATCTTAGCACCAGTTTGGCATTGTGATCAAGGCATCAGGGTAGAAACTGAGACCATGAGTTTTAGTCCCACCTTAGCCACAAATCCAAGTGGATGATCTTGTACCAATCACTCTTTCTCAGCCCTAAGGAAGAAGGCAATGGCAAATCACTTCCCAAAAATCTTGCCAAGAAAATTGTAGCGACTTGTCCAGGCAATCTCTAAAAATCAAATATGATTGAATAGAAGAAAGGGGGGGGAAAACCTCCTAGCAAATGCCAAGTGGAGAAGTAAGAGTCCTTGGTATAGAAAAACTGTCCATCCGAACCTCCATAGAGCTCCAGCACTGCAAATCAGTTGTGGGAACTCATTGCCATGATGTCAATTGCTGGACTAGCATGACAGCTATGCCTGAAGAGCTCCTCCGTTGGCCATGAATTTGGAAAACAGAAAAAAGATGTTCACTGGATTCCACGTTGGGGAGACACTCAGCTGTTTAGAGCAGTGTTTCTCAACTTTGGCAACTTTAAGATGTGTGGACTTCAACTCCCAGAATTCCTCAACCAGCATGCTCAGTCAGAGAATGGCTACCTAGAACTACCTTTAACAAATGTTTGTAAGGAGAAGGGATTTTCAGTAGCACAAAACCTGAAGCTCTTGACAACTGAAGCCATTCTCTCCCAGGCAATTGACTTGTTGAACTGGCAGAATGAGTTTAAACATGGCAAAATATCTGCAGCCATTGCAAAGAAGGCACAACTAGATTGTCTGATTGTGGAGAAGCCGGACAAGCAGGGGTGGGATCCGACAGGGTTAACTACCAGTTCGGTGCGCGTGTGTGTAAATCTTCATCAGTTTGCTGTCGGGACAGCTATGTGCAGGGAAGCAGCGTTTGAAAAAGTACTTTTTGCCTGCTTTTTCAACCGCAGCTGTGCCTCGCATGGCAGCTGAGGTTAAAAAAGCAGGAAATAAAAGGTCAGGTAAGAGCCTGGGCAGGCAGATGGGCCAAAACAGCAGCAGACATAGAACCGGTTCTATGTCTGCTGCTCTTCAGAGCTACCAGTTCTACAGAGCTGGACAGAACCAATAGAATCCCACCCCTGTGGACAAGGGTATATTTTACTCACTCACATCCCTTTTGGCCTCTTTTTAATCACACCATGTAGTCACAGGTATATTTGTGTGAAAATCAAAATGCAGATGACGCTAAAGAAAATCTATTCTTCTTTAGGATGTCACTTAGATCTCAGAATTGGCCATTAATTCCTCCTGAATCTAGTTGCAACTGTCCAGGAAAAGATAATTTAATTTAATCTAATCCTAATTAAATCTGGAATTGTTTAGAACAAAATGTGAAATATCTGGATCACCTTAAGCTACCTTTCTTATTCATGTAGTAAGCAACTATAACCAGCCAAAGGGATTGATCAAATATGTCAGGGGTGTAAAACATAAGGGCCATGGGCCAGATCTGGCCCATGATGTGGTCAGATCTGGCCCATGGGACCATCTCAGAAAATGTAAGGGGTCAGCCTACATCAGATGTAACAGATAATCAGAGTTGGAAGGGACCTTGTAGGTCATCTAGTCCAGCCCCCTGCCCAAGCAGGAGACTCTACACCATTTCTGACAGGTGTGAGTCCAGTCTCTTCTTGAAAGTCTCAAGTGATCTCTTTGGCCTGGTCTACCCAGTGCAAAGAGGAAACATGCCAGCAGTTTGGGGAGTGGTGTCAAATTGGACATGCACACCCACTTGGCCATGCCCAATGAGTGGCATCAAGCTGACCACGCCCACCCAGTTGGCCACACCCACCCAGCCCCCAGGTCAACCCCCCCCTCGATGCGGCCCTCAATGTCATTAACTTTGACATCCCTGAAATTCTCCCCCTCCCCCAATATTTATGCTAATATATACCAGCTCTTGAGACAGACAAGTAGCCCTTGATGGTTCTGAAAAATTGACTTATGATCAGTCCTCACACATACAACATCCAACATTTCTATAGTCATGTGACCAAAATTCAAGAGTTGGCAACTGGCATATATTTAAAATGGCTGAATTATCCTGAGGTCATGTAATTGCCATTTGTGACTTTTCCAGCTGAAATACCAAGTCAAAGCTGGATGAATTTAAAAACTGCTATGATTTGCTTAACCGTGGCAAAAATGGTCATAAAATAAAGTGTGAGTCACTTAACACCTGCCTCGCTTAGCAACCGAAATGCTGGTCCTAATTATAATTTTAAATCAAAGACTATCTGTACATGGAATGGGACGACTCACAACAGCCAGGTGGGCATGACTGGGTGGGCGTGGCCATCTGAGTGCCATCTTGTGGGTGTGACTGGGTGGGTGTGGCCAGGTGAATGCAACTGGGTGGGTGTGGCCAAGTGGACGTGGCCAGGTGGGTGCAGAACAAGTCACCCCAGGCAACTGGACATGGACCCAACTCAGCCCACCACCAGAAAATAATCCCCAGAGAGGTGCTGGCAAACAGGAAACAGGGAAGTGGCAAAATTAGAAAAAGCAAAGGATGGATTTATTTCTCCCCCCGCCTTGCAGAAACATTCCATTTTTCTTTCTCCTTTATGGGGAAAAGTTTTCCTACCAACTTTAAAAGGGAAAAAAGCGAGTAGCAAGGTGGATTCAGCTGCTTGATTTGATGAACTATGCAAAGAAGAAATCAATTGTCTGGTTAATTCTTTAAACAAAACTTTTCTCCCTACCATTCTGGCTAATTTTGTTTTTTGGTTTTTTTTCCAAGTTTGTATGTGACATATATTTCAAAGCAGTACTATTGATTTTACTTTTAGGTATAAAGCGGAGTCAATTTCATATGTCTTTGCCTAGTTAGTATAGTCAAATTGACAAAGGCATATGAAATTGACTAGACTAGGGTGAGAATATAAAACTGATACCATAGCAGAACAAGCTGGAAGGACTCTGGAAATGATAGATAGGAACAGTCCTCATCACATTGCCTCCAGAAGATACTGGTGAGCTGGAAGAATTTTTTTTCTTTTCCTTTTTAAAACAAAACTATTAAATTTAAAGGAGCAAAAAACAATTCAAAAGAGAAAAACAGATAGAAAAGGCCAAGCTGGAGCTCGCAATTACAGAACTATTAGTCATAAAAAACACACAACCTTTTTTAGCACCTCCCACTTCTTCCACAATTACTCAGTGTGCATCTTATGCACATATTCTACACAATGCAGACACTGCCTTGTTGTGTTTATTATGTGCCTTCTAAGCTGCAATTGTATTATGGAAAAATGTCAGTGCTCCGCCTCACATGTTAAAGAGCTCTTACATAGTGGTAGGTCCTAACTTGCTATGGTTATTAAAAACAAATTAAAATGGAAATAATACTAAGCTGTTGTCACAGTCAAAATCACGAAAGAGTCCAGCTGCATCTTAAATAAACAGGAAGACAAAACAAAGTTCCTGAAAACTAACACTAGTTAAAATAAATAAATAACTGCATTCCAGATGTTGAGAACATAAAACTAGCAGGATGGGAGCAAATTACAGCCAACGGCCAAAGAAAATACCATCTTTCTCTCCTATACCCCAAAAAATGTGCAACAGCTTGTTCCTAAAGCGTCCTTCCTATTTATAATGAGGGTTATGGCACTTGCAAATACACTCTCTGCTAAAGCAAAATATGAACTCAAGCACATCCCTGAATCATTAACAGTGGAAGTTTCTAACCCCAGGTAAAAAAAAAAGTTGTGCTGCAGCATACATTTCTACAAAAGAAAACACAATTTACGCAGAAGAGTCTGCAGTATTGGAGGCTGTCATCTTAAATGAGGAAAACAAAGTTGTACCTTCAACAATGCAAGCTCGTCTCCTTTTGCACACGTGTGCAGAGTCACATGGTACACACACCAGAGTTCATCATGATAGCATGACACTGTTTTTGTCATTTTTTTTCACCCTGCCTATCCCTCCTTCCTCAGATGCCTTTGAATCTATGAATGCCTCTTCTTAGGATTTCATCCCACCCAATTTCATGGAACTTTATCCTCTTCTCCATAGCCAGCAATTTACCCCCTCCAAATGTAAGCAGCATTTCCATGCCAGTGTTCATCTTAAAACTTATCTCCATGCCAGCGTGATGGATTTCAGCAAGGATTTTACCTTCTATCTTGTAAGCTGTTGTCTGGCACTTCTTCCAACCGATTGTCATTGCCCTCCCTATGTCCCCATGATACTGGGAACTCTCTTTGAGGCTTTGAAAAGTGATCCAATCCAATGAAAGAGATTGAAAAAGGGTAGCAAGCTGGCACTCTTCTACCTTTCTTGTTTGAACCTTGTGGCGCAGAGATTAGAGTGCAGTACTGCAGGCTACTTCTGCTGACTGTCAGCTACCTACAATTTGGAAGTTTGAATCTCACCAGACTTCCATCCTTCCAAAGTTTGGTAAAATGAGGATCCAAATTGTTGGGGGCAATAGGCTGACTGTAAACTGCTTAAAGGGGGCTGTAAAGCATTATGAAGCAGTATATAAGTCTAAGTTTCTTTTTCACAATTCTGTGAGAAGAATTAACCAAAAACAACAACAACAACCGAATCCTGACCAGCCATTGCATGGTGCAAATATAGAAAATAAACGAATGGCAGCAAGGCAAGAAGAGGGAAATTCTAGCATCTAGGAAGTAAAAAAAGGAGAAATATTTTCTCTGGAGAAGGAAATGAGCCAGCAATTAATTAGATCACAGTGTCCATGGGGACACAGGGAGGGCCAATGACAAGCTCAGTCCCTAACTTACTGTATATGTGAACATGGTCTCAGTATGTGTATAGAACAGGATTTCTCAACCATGGCTGCCTGAAGATGGATGGACTTCAACTCCCAAATGCTGGCTGGGGAATTCTAGGGAATCCTGGAAGTCAAAATCTGTACATTTTCAAGCTGCTGAGAAACACAGGTATAAACAATAAGAAAATTCTGAGAAACCCCTACGGTCTGAGGCAGTTCAATATGCGACTTAGGGCAGAGTTCCCCAATCTTTCTGGATTTGAAGACTCGCAGGGGAGAGGGGATGGTTCTGCATGAACAGTGGGCAAGTACGCACACACATTTGAGCCCCATTTGCTCATTCAAGTAGGGATGCACACAATGAGCTCCCCACTTCCGAAGCCCCGTTCTGAACTGCTCAAGGACCAGTAGAGGGACATGGCCTGGGGGTTGGGGACTCCTGATTTAGGATACCTTGGATTCCAAATCCTGGAATAAGAAGATAACTTGAATGTTGTCTTTCTAAAAGTGTATTGAAGTTGTTTCTAAACTGCATCAACTTCACTGGATGGCCTTCAACGTTTAACATTCTTTTATCCAAGATGAGCGTGCACATTCTCACACTTACCATTGTATATCCCAATCCGGCCATCTCCTCCACACAGTTCACTGGACTTGCCAAAACAGACTTGATCACATTCCACAGCACTCACTTGCTGGCTGTGGCGGATATCCCCTTCATGCCCACAGAAACAGGCATAACCGGCTTCCACGCCAGCAAACTTTTCCAAAACGGGAGAGGAAAATAAGAGACGATTTAAGATGGCACCATCTTTTTAACTGCATGGCTAAAATGGTGAAATGTGAAATTTTACAAGGAGGCAAAGATAGGACAAGCAGTTGTCTTGAAAGAAATTCAAGACTTCCTGTGACATATTGTGTCTGATTTAATCATAGTTTACTGAATAAGACAAATTGGGTTCTCTCAACATGCTAGGCCATAAATCATGGTTTACAGACCTTAAGTACTGTATTTGCATGATAAACTGTAGAACCAGTTGTCCATTTTAGGGCCAGAAGAAATGGTTTACTTTCTATGGAGCAATTATGTGGAGTAATACCAGCAGATTTATGTTTCCATAAAATAAAAGGGGGTGGTGATATGGAAGATTATAAGAAAAGAGCCAAAATTATTTGCGATAACCCCAAATTCTTGCTATTTTCAAATGAGAAAGCTTAAACAGGGATCATAATCAAGCCACCAGATTGAATAATGCTTTCCCAGGTATTAAAAAAAATAGACTAATCTTCAAATTCAGTATCTCCAGAACAGAAGCATAACCATGAGGGTAGCCGTCTCAACCAAGTGTGACAAATGGATAACAACTGTGCATTTGTTGCGCTAATAAAAACTGATAGCCTGGAACGACAAAACAAATGCTGTTTGATGGCTGAGCTCTGTTTCACGGGGTGCCAAGAATTGGGCTGATGGGATGAAAATAGAGAAGGGAAATAATATGTGTCTACTCTACTCCCATCAGTTGTCTGAGAAGATTAGAAAGACCAATCCAAAAAAGGGGAAAAAATAGATCAGTGAGGACACATGCCAAGAGCAAGTGAAGAAAATCAGGATTCAGGCCTTCCATATAAGCTAACTCTGCCTTATTCTGAGGTTCAATCAATCGGAATAGATATGGAAAGGACCTTGGAAGTCTTTTAGTCCAACCCCCTTCACAAGCAGGAGATCTGTACCATTTCAGACAAGGGACTGTCCAGTCTCTTCTTAAAAACATCAAGTGATGAAGCACCCACAACTTCTGACAGCAAACTGTTTCACTGATTAATTATTCTCTCTTTTAGGAAGTTTCTCCTTAATTCTAGATTGCTTCTTCCCTTGATTAGTTTCCATCCATTGCTTCTTTCTTGCCTTCTGGTGCTTTGGAAAATAAGTTGACCCCCTCCTCTTTGTGGCAGCCTCTCAAATACTGGAATACTGCTATCATGTCCCCAGCAGCCCTTCTTTTATCTAGACTAGCCAAACCCAAATCCTGCAACCATTCTTCATATGTTTTAGTCTTCAGGCCTTTAATTATCCTATTTGCCCTTCTTTGCACTTTTTCCATAGTCTCAATATCTTTTATTTAATGTGGTGACCAACACTGGATGCAGCATTCCAGGTGTGACCTTTCTAAGGCTTTATAAAACAGTACTAACACTTCACATGATTTTGATTCTATGCCTTTGTTTATATAACCAAGGGTTCTATTAGCATTTTTGGTTGACTGCCACACACTGCTGGCTCATGTTTAAGTGATCATCCACTAGGACTCCAAGGTCCTTCTCACAATTACTGTGTTTGAACCAGGTTTCACCTAATCTGTACCCGTACCTTTGGTTTTGCCTGCGTTAACTGTAAAACCTTGCTTTTTTCCACATCAAATTTCATGTTGTTGGATGGGGCCCATTGTTTAAGTCTGTCAAGATCTTTTTGGATCCTGAATTTGTCTTCTGGGATGTTAGATGTTGGTCATCATTTGATTTGCTTTTTAGATGAATTTGAATTTCAAATGAAGGGTAGAGAGCTAGTTGCCTACAAAGTGCTGATGGTGCTGTGATCAGCAAACAAACCAACTGGGAAAGCTTTTTATGGTATGGAGATATGCACTGTTGCCCATCAAATCAAGCAGCAGCTGCTCAAGGCCCAATAGTTAAGACAGTTCAGAAAAGCTGGCAAATAAACTATCTATATATCAATATTAAATAGATAGCTCTTTATTGAAAACCATGGATCAGTGGCCAGCAGCACCTCTATTGCTGCTTTGATGGTATTTGTTGAAATATGAGAGGTGAGCCATCTTGGCTACCCATTAATAGAAAAAAAGAATGATCATACTGTTCTTAATGGGAATGATAGTTTAATGGGGTGATAAGAGTACAAATGAAAAAGAGGTTGAAATTACAAATGGAGCTTCTATCAGATATTTTTTATTCAGGGAACTAGAACTTTTTGGTTCCCAGGCACAGAAATAGTGAATCACTTGGACAATCACATAAATATGAATGTGCTGCAGCTGACAAAAAAGCCAATACAATTCTAAGCTGCATTAACAGAGAGATAGAATCAAAATCACGTGAAGTGTTAATATCACCTTATAATGCCTTGGTAAGGCCAGACGTGGAGTACTGCATCCAGTTTTGGTCGCCACAATGTAAAAAAGATGTTGAGACTCTAGAAAGAGTGCAGAGAAGAGCAACAAAGATGATTAGGGAACGGAAGGCTAAAACATATTTAAAAAATGATTGCTGGAGCTGGGTATGTTTAGTCTAATGAAAAAAAGGACTAGGAGAGACATGATAGCTGTCTTCCAATATCTCAGGGGCTGCCCCAAAGAAGAGGGAGTCAAGCCATTCTCCAAAGCCCCTGAGAGCAGGACAAGAAGCAATGGATGGAAACTAATCAAGGAGAGAAGCAACCTAGAAGCAAGGAGAAATTTCCTGACAGAACCATTAATCAAACAAGTGGAAGGACTTGCCTCCAGAAACTGTGAATGTGCCAACACTGAAAATTTTAAGAAGAGATTGGACAATCATTTGTCTGAAATGGTATAAGGGAGCAGGGGCCTTGACACGAAGACCTCCAAGATCGCTTCCAACTCTGTTACTCTGTAGTCACTAAACTCTGTTGTGTTCAAAAAAATTTAATTCACCAATAATTATAAATCAATACATAAGTTCATTGGGTTTTTTAATTAAAATCTCTTAATAATCTCCAGTCCCACACAGGCAAATTTTATTAGCTGTGTCAGAGCATTGCTTTGTATCTCTTTGAACCAGGCTACATCCTTATATATACTAATGTTAAAGGTCATTAAATTAGCCTTCTCAAGCTTTGCAAACCAAGTCAGATTAGAGAAGACGAATCTAAAAGCATGCAGTATTTGAAACAATGTCAGGATTCTATGTTTATATTAAAAACAAGCCCAGAGCTGCATCACACAACTCCAGTGTGGCAGGTTAGAAAGAATGAAATCCTTCTCACTGGTGCTTTTTTTCCCCTAGGCTGGAGAGGAGAATGTGGGAATTGAGTGGAATCATTCCCTGACTTTTGTTGATTATTTTATATTAATCTATAAGCTCTCTTTTTCTCAACCAATGTCATCTAATTGTATCCGGACCGTTCAAGAACTCAATTCATGAAGCCCAGAATTTGTAACCAGCTTGTTATCTGGGAATTCTGGGAGATGTAGTATTAACACACATAGACAGCCCCAGGTTGGGAAGGCCTTTTGAAACAACCTCCTCAATGGACTGAGAAAGGCCTCCCGAGTTTCACATAGCAAAGAGACGGTTATACCTTATAGCCTCGTTTGCGGCAGAAACTGAGGCAAACTTGTACTGTGAGTTTGGTGGATGTGCCACTGCTCCCACTTAACGTTGGGGGAGTGCCCGAGTCCAGAAAGCATCCAACATAGCCGGGCACTGAAAGAAACAATGAAGAATGTGGATAGAAATTTTGAATGTTTATGCGCGAAGGTATCACAACACTACACAACTTTAGGATTTTACAAATAGCCTTCATTTACCAACCACAGTTGGGACTTGCAATTCTGTAATTAAGTACTACAGTCATTAAGCAAAAAAAGTCACGCGATTACACTAGACCTATGATGTTATCTTCTGCTTCCGTCATTACACAAATCACCATGATCGTTAAGTGAAATGTCAGATGACTGGGGTTTCCCTTTCACATTCTCCATTAATTTTGCTTGTTTGAAGCTGATTGGAAGCTCACAAATGGCAATCACTTAAACATGGGAAACTGTGGCTGTAAATGCAAAGATTGGTTGCAAAGCTGTTTTTCCTTTTTCAACTGTTATAAATTCAAATAATCACTAAACAAGGCAGTCAATAAGTGATGGCTATCTGTGATGCAAACTGGCCAAATGATTCACAGCAGCCAGTTGTGGGGAATTCTGGGAGCTCTATTCTACCCATCTTGACATTGCCAAGGTTGAGAAACACTGCCTTATTGTTTTAAGTGAAAAGCACAGGCAACTGTCTCAAAATAGTGCTTGTCAGATTCAACAGATTTAATGCCAACATTTGCCTTACGCTTTCTTGAAATGTTTTGCCCCTGTATTATTTATGCTTTCTTGTATTTTTTTCAGAATGCTTCAAAATTTATTCAAATTTCTCTTCTTGATGTTTACAGTACATTCCTGTTGAATCTTACAAGGGTGCTACCGCTGTATTTTGTTCCTTTCATTTCAAAGATGCCCTGGCTGATCAAACTTCAAAATCTGAAAAGGGCCAATAGAAGGGACCTGTCTACCCTTTGGATGACTGCCATTGAATGAAGCAAAGACCAAGAGTGGATTTTCATCCATATTTCTTGACTGTCCCATAATAAAGACAAAATCATAACACGCCATCTCTGAAAATTTGTTAAAATGTTCTTCTCCTTTGAAATAAATTTCAAAGCAAACAATCTTTTTTCTGAGCTGGTGAGCTATCAGAATAGATGCTTGTCAATTTGAAGAGGAACGGTAGGATGACACCAATTTAGGAAAAGCTGAGTTACAGACTCCAAGCGGAACCAGCAAACAATTGAGGAAAGGATGTTCAACTTTCAGAGAAGGTCCACCAGTTATTAACTTTCCTATAGCATGGACCAAACTTTTTAAATCCAATTCTGGCTGATCCCTTCACCTCGATGCAAAATCCAGCACTTACTGTGGCAGGTTGGGATATCACAGTACTTCCAGTAGATCCCTTCTTCGTTCTCCGAGATGTAGCACCAGGGTTGTACATCACCGTCTGGATTTCGGCAGTAATTGTGACTGCCCAGCCCCCACTCGCCATTGGGATATTTGGCCGTGTTATAGGCATGTTCTCGTGTCTGGTTCCAGTAGAGACAAGGCTTCCCAGCGGATCCAGGAGCAGTTCTGTTCTGCAGTCCCCGATAATCAGCTCCATTCACCATAAAACATTCAGATAATTCTGGGGAATAATTAAAGGGAAAAAGAGATGGTAAGAGACAGGTTTCTTCTCCATGTTTATTCCTGCATATTTCATTTCCTAAATGAATACTGGTGGTTGTTATCGTGCATTTCCTCCACATTCACTAAAGAACGAAGTCATACAAAGTAATGATTATTTTGAGATAAATCATCAACTCTTGAAGATTGCATGGATGTACTTCAACTTATAAGACCCAACTCTTAGCAAAGTCAGTCAAGCAATGCCTTATCCTCACAAGAGAGCCATTTTTGATTGCTGCTTTATGATGAAATCTGTTTTATCACTTCCAACCCAAGACATACCTCTGATCAACAATTCTCCTTTCCTTTTTCTCTCTTGATCGTCACAACAATTATCTCTGTATCACATGCAAATGATAAATTGGATCGCAATGCACAGAAAGTAAAGATAAATTAGCCTTTGAAGCATCATAAGAGTCTGTTTTGATTTTGCTGCAGAAGAGTAACACAGCTATCCCTCGGGAAGCTGTTATACACAAACAAATTTGTCCTCACAACAACCCAGAGAGTTTGGTTAAATTGAGATATAGTAACCAGCTCCAGGTCATCCAAGGAACTTATGGTAGCCTGCCCGGAAAACAATCCACAGTTCCTCATCAATGAAGAACTTGTGGCTTTCCTGGTATTACTGAAACTCTAATTCCCAGCCATTCGCCATATCTGCTGGGACTGCTGGGAGTTATAGTTCAGCAACATCAAGAAGGCTACCAGTTCCTGGTGAGAGACATATATAAACCCACAAATAAATGTACGGATACAAATTATATAATCAAGAAATAAAGAGCTTTCAATTTTAAAAACCTAAGGCTTCTGGTCTAGTGAATTCATACTTGTTCAGAGATCAGTGCCTATCTATAATACATGTTTCAGTCAGTCAATTAAAATATAACACATTCACATACAAGTTACTAAATGTTTTAGTTTTAATCTCAGTCAGTATTTGTGAGCTGGTGTATGGAGTGAATTCAACTTCTTTGATTAATGCATGATTCAGTGTATTGTGTAAACCAGGAAAATCCATGTAGGTTGTGTGAATGCAGCCGATGCTCCCAATTGGGTCAGGTCAACAAGACAGTAAACTTTGTAATTATAATCAGGAAATCCCACTGAATATATTTTCAGAGAGAGAGAGAGAGGGAGGGAGGGAGGGAGAGAGAGAGAGAGTACTGTGGCATTGATAAGACTGGCACAGTAGGATACTAATCCTTGTTTAGTCACTGTCTCATTTAGTGACCGCTCACAGTTAACAATGTTGATGAAAAAGTAACTTAATGACCATTCCTCATATTTAGGTCTGTAAAGCAAAGCTCATGTAAGTCATTTAGTTACAATTAATGACCGAATTGTCTATCCCATATGTTATTGTTAAATTAGGACTATCACTGGTACTTGATTCAAATATTCAATCAGGCATAAATTATGCAGGATAGCTGTCACATCCTACATAATTACAACTTGTAGAACTTCATTTCTAGATGAGGAAGAGATCCCAAATTTTCAAACAATCTTAAAGCTAATCTCTCAGTCGTAGAGGAATCCTGAAGGGCTGAATTCAGCCCTGGATTTCTTATTGGTGAAGGAAAGTCCCTCTGTTCCTTCACAGAAAGAGCTTCTGTCAAAACAAGTTATAATTTGGGGGCAGAAAATTGGAAAAGATAATCCTGCTTCTCTTTTACCCATAATTGGGGAATTCGCTTTGGTCAAAAAGTTGGAGGGAAGTACATGTTTGAAGACCTGCAGCTGGAGAAGAGGTTTTGAGGTCTTCTGGGAAATTCACAGGAGACCTCCAGCTGCCCCTTCTTTCTTCCCCCTCCCAATCCTGAAATGTGGAGCTGGAGAAACATCAGAGCAAGCGTGACAAGACAAGCTTGGAAGAAGAGGGGCTCCTCTCAAGGCTGCCTCCAGGGTGGGGGCCAAACCAAGATTAGAGATGCTAAATGTGTAATCAGTTAAAGCATGCAAGGGCTTTGAAGATTCAAAGGGAAATGGTGGAGGGTGTCCTGTGAGATTTGGCTGGAGGCAAGAGAAACACAGGAGACCCTTTTAGATCTCACATTTGGGGAAGAGGAAGGATTGGAGGAGGATCAAAGAGTTCAAAGACACATTTAATCACCCATGCCAAGACAGTCAAGTGCAGGCAGAACACAAAGAAAGAATATGGGGGGACAGTGAGATGGGCAGGGCCTCTGCTAAATCTCTGACCTCTACCAAGGTCAAAAATGAGTCCTTGTAAACCAAGGATGAGCAATATTTTGGGTGGGGAGTCACATTTGGTCTTTGAGTAGAGTTACAGGTAGGGATAAATTCCCCAAAGGTGGGAGAGACAACATAAGGAACTTGGCAAAGCCAAGACAGAATTAAATTCAGTTGGATTAAAATGGAATTGATTTATTTACATGGAGATAGGATTATTCCCATATATTTAATTTTTCTGTTTATGCTTATTTGTTGATTGGATTTACGACCATCATAAGAACCAGAAAATTTGTTAAACAGTGCAATCATTAAGTAAGACATCACATGTTTAAATGCTGAGGGCTTCTCCATTGACTTTGCTTATCCAAAACTGGCTTGGAAGGTTAAAAATGGTGATTACATGAATGCAGGATACTGCATCCACCATAAATTTGCAAGTTGCCAAGTATCCAAATCACAATCATATAACCACGGGAATGCTACAACAATCATAAGCATGAGGACTTTTTAAAAGACTACATATATTAATTCATTAAGAATTAAAAATTGTAGAAGGGCTCCAAGTATTTCAACCAAGGATTTTAGGGTTGATGGGGTGGTCATAGGGACCAGGGATGGGATGGGATTCTACCGGTTCTGTCCACCTCTGTAGAACCAATAGTTCTGAAGAGCAGCTGACAGAGAACATACATAGAACTGGTTTTATGTCTGCTGCTATTTTGAACCTGCCTGCCCGGGCTCTTACCTGACCTTTATTTCCTGCTTTTTCAACCTCAGCTGCTTTGTGCGACACAACTGTGGTTGAAAAAGCAGGAAAAAAGGGCTTTTCCAACCGCTGCGCACTTGCACGCAGTGCTGCTCAGCTGTCCAGGCAGCTTAGCAGGTCATAAATTGCACATGCAACACAGAGCAACAGAACCAGTAGTTATACCGGTCAGATCCCATCCCTGATAGGGCCCCTTAATAAGTATCTTGTCCCACTGTGGAGTGCCATCCATTTGCATCTGCAATATCAAGATTTAATTGTCCCAGAAATCCCATTTTTACAGTGTTTTCTCCACAGATCATAAACACTAATCCCAGGGAAAAGTCTTATCTCTCTAGGCCCGTGGTTCTCAACCCTGGCCCTTTTAAAATGTGTGGACTTCAATTCTCAGAATGCAAACTGGAGAGTCCTGAGAGTTGAAGTTCACACATCTTAAAAGGACCAAGGTTGAGAATTATTATTCTAGGCAGCTGATTGAAGTGGTAGAAATATGAAAATGGCGGAAGGAACGCATCACATCAGGTTACAAGTTACTATGTTATTTCTAAATGTCCCTGCATATAAACAAAACATACAAAACCTATACTCCCTTTTCACCCAAGTAAAAACTGACAAATCAAGGAAAAAAGTTCTAGCCCAACCCAGCCCTGGCTTTGCTTGTATTCTCTTTCAAAGTCATACAAGCATGTTCCTCACTGCATTCCTATGTGTCTACATAGCAAGAACCTTCACAAGTTAGTTCTGTCATCCAGAGTCTGAAGTATATGCTTTGTACAAATATTGGAACCCTGCCACTGATTTCTATTACAGCTTTAGGCAAAGAAAATAGCATTCTGGATCTGAAGAGATGTCTGTGACAGAAGACTAAGCCCAGTGGCCCCCTGCCATTTTGAAGATTGTCCTGGCATCGAACTGCCCTGCAAGGGGTGCAAAGGAAGAATGCTGGCATAGAATAACACTTTGAGGAAGCAAAAGGATCACAGCTAGCCATTAGGGCAATTTGCACAAGCGTATAGATCTGCTGAAAAAAATAGGAATAGAAACATTCGTGTGTGCAACTTGGCACTGCATGAAGTAGGTTGCAGAAGTGGCAGCAGGCCATTTTCCTTGCAGAATCCAATCTGTAGCTCTCCCTTCTTCTTTTTTAATTCTGGAAAAATGGCACAGATTCAGCAAGTCTAAATAATGCCGAATGCCGGTGGTAGAACTCACAAGGGTAAACAAAAGGGAAGGGAAGCTGCGTTCTGGGCTGGCAAGGAGATCAGACATCCAGCGGCTGCCCCTTGCCCCCACCAAGAACTTGAGAGGGTTGGCCCCCAGCCTGCCTTGTTTTATCCCAGACATAGTAATGTCCTTCCACAGCTGGGAATAACCCATGACTTGTGCTTCCTTCACTTGCCTCCTGCCATCAATCCATCCAACCACCCACCTTCCAAGTTCAATCCTCTCCTGGTGTAACCAGATGCTTTTCAAACCTAGCAGACATGAGCCCCAGGGGGATGGGACCCACCTGTTGTTGGAGATGGAAATAGCTGAGAACATAATAAACAGGTGGTCGATATGAAGCAAGAGGACTAGGCTAGACTAGGAAGGGGAGGGTAGCAAAGAGAGCTCTTCATGGGAGGATATGGAAGCCTACAGAGGCCGGAGACTGGATGTCTAGCAGGTGGTGGGTGTTGGCAGCTGGTCCTTTAGAAGATGCTTAGGACCAGTAGAGTCCTATGTGGGGGGGGGGGCATGAATGTGAGATGGCCCTGGGGAGGTGAGGGAGGGGGAGCAAAAATCAGGGGTGAGGCATTAGACAAATGGTACAGGAGGCCTTGGTGTTACCGCACTGTTCGAATTGCTGAAGAACTGTGACATGAATGTAATGGAATGCATACAGGCGGGCCAGGAGGCTCATAGCTCTGTTTCAACAAACGTGGGATTAGCTATTTTGGTACCATTGTAGAAAGCTTCCTCCTGCTGAAGTTGCAGCTGTCGAAAGACCAACAGGCTGTGGAGAAAGGATGACGAATAGGACAGGCAAGAATGTCAAAAATCTCTGTAATGCCTTTCTTTAAAAAGAAATCAAAGGTATATTCATACCTGTATTCTATATCTCTGGGGCTTGCATCTGTGTTCCAGATACTCTGGAGATCCTTGGATATTTACCAGGCCCCTTTAGTGAGAATAGCAGTCATATTAGATGAGCTGCTCTGGGTGTTGTCCCCAAATTCGGGTCTTAGCCTGGCGCCAAACCAATGAAGATATCCAATCACGAGGTGCAGGGTTGATTTCCTTTTGCTGAAGTACTTCAGCAAAAGGGGTCCCAGCTAGCAAAATGCCAGGACCCAGAACAAAGAATTCAACAAGCTTTTATAGAAAACAAGTTGTTCAAGAAACATTGTTTAATAGGATTTTTGAAAATTATCTAAAGGGTCATATATTGGTTCCATGCTATCTCTATTTCTAAGTCTTAACTAATAAACACTTCAAAAGTTATCTAACAAGTATTCTATTGGCTCTACTTCAACCCTATTCCTAAAAGTTAATTAATA
The DNA here is from genome assembly GCA_033807585.1 of Hydrophis major. Classification (NCBI taxonomy): domain Eukaryota; kingdom Metazoa; phylum Chordata; class Lepidosauria; order Squamata; family Elapidae; genus Hydrophis; species Hydrophis major. The sequence continues at coordinate 30,691,897 of CM066343.1, read as the reverse complement.
GGCCTCCTATAAGATTTTTAGCAAGGCTTCTATTGCAGAATTCCCCAACCCTTTCAGATTGGCGGCCTGGAATAAAGGGGGAGGGAGAAAAGACAGGATGGTTTTGTGGGAGGGGCAGGACCATGATGTGTGCATGTGCACAAGCACCCGTTGCTCGTGTGTGTGGGGTGAGAGTGTGCCTGACCCTCACTTGAATGGGGCCAGGAACATCTATGGTACTACACAAGTGGGGCCATGAGTGTCCACAATGCTAGCGCATGTGGAACCGCAAATCTCATGAAGCTAGCATGAGTGGCACCCCGAATGCCTGCGATGTTTGCATGAGTGACACCCTGAGTGCTGGTGATGCTCATGTGATTGGGGTTGTGCACTTGCACACTCACATACAAATAGCCCATGGCCTAGTAGTGGCAGAGGTATATACAGATTGGGGACCCCTGATCTATTGCCTGTTTTAGCTCTATTCCTTATCTTAGCAATATGTCTTTGTATAATAGAGCCTCGGTTGCGCAATGGTTAGAGTGCAGTACTGCAAGCGACTCCTACTGCAATTTGGCAGATCGAATCCAGGCTCAAGGTTGACTCAGCCATCCTTCCATCCTTCTGAAGTGGGTAAAATGAGGACCCAAATTGTTGAGGGCAATATGCTGGCTCTGTAAATTGCTTTGAGAGTGCTGTAAAGCACTATAAAGCGGTATATAAGTCTAAGTGCTATTGCTATTGTTATATGCCTGGTAGACAGCTCTTGTTTTCTACATTGAAAGAGGCCCCACCTGTCCACACCCCCTCTTCCAATTTTTTTTGTTATGCAAGCTTCACAAATACCATCCCCTCCCTTCCTTCTGAGTTCATGCCATAACTGCATTTTTATAGCAAACGGCTCTACAGCAAATGGCCCATCATTTGCGACAGCTGCTCCACCCCCACGGATCTTCTCCTTCCCCATCAACCAGGCCGAGGGAAGACCTGAGGTGTTTTGGGGCCAAGCCAGACTGACCAGGGTCATCATTCACATGTTCACACACTTCATATAGAAGTGGCCAAGCGTAAAGGAAGCATGTTAGAGAAGCACCATTGCTTTGGATTTCAGTCTATGTTTTTCTAGCTGCATCGTTCTCTTTTTAGTTCAAACATAGTGGAAGTGAGTTGGAAAAGGAACAGAGAAACACTGTGATGGACTAAAGAAATAGTAGGGCCCAGAAATCCTGAAAGGCTTGTGGTTCCCCTTCTTCAGTACCATTTTATATACCAGTAGTTAAGTAAAACTATCTACATTCTCTGCTCCTCATTTCACATGTCAGTGGACAAAATTGTGAAGAGATCTGGGTTTCTTATTACTGCCACATCCAGTTTGGCCTTCAGGGCCTATAGGTCAGCAATGGTGCTATGGGAGATTTGGAAACAATTTGAATTCTGAGAAACCTGAGAGAATAAAAAAACCTAATACAAACAAAAGTGATGCCCTTTTTGATGCTTCATGTACAAACGTGAAAATCAAAATGCTCAAATGAGAGGTGGTTAAGGAAAGAATAAGGGTATGAAGAGGAAAGAAGGAACAGTTTTCTGGCTAGCCATTTATAACTCTTCCAGGATATCCCATCCCATTCTTCTTTAATTTTCCATCTTCCCACCTCCAAAACATCAATATAAGTCAGACTCTTCAGAGAAAGGAGTTTTCCTCGGTTTTTGTTTCCTTTAATTGTATGATAAGTGTTAAGAAACCCCTGCATATATTTAAGTATCGGTATGCATATATAAATACATGTAAGAATTGATGGCATGTGGACCAAGGCAGTCATAGAATGGATCTCACTTGATAAAAAGCGTCCATGAAAGAGATCTAAAACAAAATGGATTGAAGATTTCAGCAAGTATTGTGGGCCCAGTTGGCAAAAGAAAGCTCAGAACTGTATTGATTGTGGAAGAGGGCGTTCATCCTGCAGTGCGTAGACAATGGCTAAAATGATGGTGATGACAACAAAGATGATGATGATATAGATGACTTACACACACTCATACAAATATCATCTGACGGAGTAAGCTGCAGTTCAACATTTGCCATAATGTCATTACTGATAAATTGGTGCTACTATGTCTCTGTTCAACGACATTAAGTGATGTTTTTCTAAACATTTCAGGACAATAATTCCTGTTGCATAGTTTTGAAACCATCACCAAGCGATCCATAAAAGCATAGAAGAGATAAAAAGATGATTTTTGGATTTCTACCACATTCCATTTATATGCATGTTATTGGCAGCATATACGATCTGGGCTGCTATAGCTCAGGCAGCCATAAAATGATAATCGCTTTTTAAAAATTGCCTTTTCCTCCTATTTTTTTCACTAACCACAGGCCCTCTTTGCTTGCAGCCAACACAATGCAGCATGAATGCAAAACCATTTATTGCTGCAAATTAAATAAATATATCAAGCAGCAATATTCCTTAATCTAATGCTCTCCAGCAGGGTTAAAAATCTAATATCCCATCATCCTATCCTATTTTAGGGGTGGGGGAGAGATTAACTAATTAAACTGAAAAGCTGAAGAAAAACAGGACCTGTTTAAAAAGGGAATGTACAAGTTCCATAAAAATTCAGTTAAAACGTTCAAGGTTTTAAAATCAAGAACAAAATTGAGAAACAGAGGAGAGTCACCAGTTTGGAAAGTAAGTCCTTTGAAGGAAGAAAGAAAAAGCTCAGCATATTTAACCCTAAGAAGAGAAGATCAAGCAAAAGTATGACGATGGTCTTAAATTCCTAAAGGGTTGTCACATATAAAGTGGAGCTAAGTTCCCAGTTGTAATTTGGAGACCTGGACTGAAAGCCATGGGTAGGAAAAGAAAAATGCAAGGAAATGTGTGCTTCTAGCTAACTTCTTACAAATCATTTCCTGATGATTGTGAACTATTCACAAGGGCCTTGGTGGTTTCTTCTGCTGTAGGGCTTGGAGCAGCTATTGCCTGGGGTTGATGTCATACTGTAGTACATCACATCTGGAGGGCTTCAGGTTCAGTAGCTGAAGTCCCTTCTAGCTTTGGAACCCTATTTTTTTAATATCGCAAATGGACCCAGAAACCTGTCAGCATGATGCAGTCAGCGATCAGAGGAGATCCAGGCACACTTCCACAATCAGCTATATTACACACCAAATGACCTTGTGTGTTAATTACTGTCTCTCTGATTGACTTGCCTGCAAGAGGAATTGTGGGGGGGGGGGAGGAGGGAAGAGGTGGCAGGGAGGAAAATTCTATTTGCTGCCTTGAACTTCTCTGAGAAAAGGTGGGATAGAAATTCAAGTTTGCCTACCAGGAACCAATGCTTGAACACATCTGTTACACATTGCTGAATTTTCTGTCCTGCCTGGTCTTCATTTAGCTTGCAATACTGTAGTCTGTCTGCCCCTGATTTAAACAGAGTGCACTTTTTTTTTCCAGTTGAAGAGTTCCTCAGAAAACCTAATTCAGAGTAGGCCTCCCCAGCAACTATATTTGCAGGACAGGGGCTACATGTTCCCTCGTGTTTATGCATTTGTACGTGGAAACAAAGACATACAACCCCTCGCTGAGACCTAATTTTTAACTGACTAGAGGAAGAAACTGAACTTGGGAAGACTGACAGTTTCAGCCTATTGCGTAGGTAGACTGCAGCTCTGGCGTCAGAATAATGGGTTTTACAAGTATAGGAACGTCTCTAGTTTACTTGTGAGAAACTGAAAGGCGTGCACTTTTGATACAAGCCCTTTGGCTTAAGCCTTTTGGCAGGAGTTCTTGCATATAAATTAATAAATCCTGGCTTAGCCAAAATCCACACAACAGCATAATGAAATGACTGGGTATTCCTTCAGCAAGATGTGACAATGCTGCTAATTCAGATAACTCTTTAATTTTGGAGCACGGATTATGTATTAAGGTCACGCCTCTGCGTTCTACACTCTTAACTACTCCACATTCCACAAAACTGGAAAATTGCTTTATTGTTTTCTTTTGTGTCTCTCTTTCTGAGTCTCATCTTTGAACAGGTTTCCAAAATGAAATTCAGCAGGTAATTAAAGCAACTATATTTTCAGGGACAGTGAGAATTGCAGAGGCATTATTAAAGATCATACCCGGAGATTAAAAATAAATAAATCAAAATAGCGTAGGAACATTCTGAAAATTATCTGGAAGGAAACAAATGGGTCTAACTGCCTCTGTGATCACAGTGCCCCCTTATGGAGCCCGAAGCTTTAAAACTGGCTTTTTCTTCTCTTATTGTTCAGAACATAGAAAAACAAAAAGTTACTTTGAAAGAGACTAACTGGCATTTCCTGTTACAAAAGAAATAGAAAGAAATTATAATTGATTCAAGTAAAACAACAAAGGGAAAATGGAGTATTTCATGATCTGCAGCCACAAGAGTTGTCAACACGAATAACCCCACCTTTGCTAACTGCATTAAAGGGCAGAGGTTCAACAGGTGAATCTTACACGATCCATTACAACTTCACTGCAAGTATTCATATTTCATCTGCTGAATTGATGTTTCACCCTGAATAGATCAACCTAAGAGAGCATAAAATGCAGAGAAGGTTTCAGGAAAAGTTGGATCACATGATAGGTAAAACTTTCCTTCTCCAACTGGTAAATTCTGGGTAAATTAAATGTACCCCCCCCCCAAAAAAAAATCATTCCCTTATCCATAATATTCCTAATCCCACTCTTTCTCAAGAACAAGTTGAATGGTCCTTCTTTACTCCCCATCATTTTCTTCTAACCACAGATTAAGAGAAGCTCAAAAAGAATTAATGAATCTTCCCAAGCCATTTAGTGAATGTGCTCCAGATTTAAACAAGTCAATGAAAAAGCTGTGGTAGCTCCATTCATATGACATGCTAAACCGAATAATGACTAATGGATGGAGAACTATTGATGGTGATGGGGAGGGGGGAGAACAAAATTAAAGTGGGTTGGAGGGGAGGGCCCAAAAAAAAGTGGGTGGAGCCCAAAACAAACAGTGGGTGGAGCCAGTGAGTGGAGTTTGCAAAACTGGAAGATTGAATCTCGCTTCTCTTCTTTGCGTCACCTCATCCCTTTCACTGTTATTCCGATTTTGGCATCTCTCTTTGGCTATCTCCATGCTTCTCAAGACACACATTTCCTTATCCAAGTGACATCTTGTCACTCTGAAGGAGGCCCAAAATGGGAAGAAGGAAAATGGAAGATTTGTTCATCTTCTTGGATGAGTCTTCCCTTCCTCCACAATCTTAGAAGCCCTATTCTGAACCCTCTGAATAATGGCAGCCACCAAGCACATCCATGCATGGATCAACCATACCACCCAAGAATTTCCACACCACTTGTCCATGAAAGAGCTAGAGAACAAAGAGTCTCCAAACAGAGGAATAAATAGAGATGTAGGATGACTTCAGGAAAGTATTACATTAAAGGCACTGAAGGACAGCCAAGATGCGTTTGGGGAAGGGGGAGAAGGGGGGAAATATTGGCAGCCCTAGTAACTGTCAGATCTCAAGGATTAATATCCAGCTCCATGATATAAGTCCTTGCCTGGCTGGGAAAGTAGCCAGACATCTTTCCGTCTCCCTGGGAGATACAATGAAAGGAGGTGTGGAATAAGAATGTCTTCTTCCTGCATACCTGCACAGCATTTGTTATTTGGTCTTTAGCCCAGAACATAACTATATTGGCTGGGTTGTGAATATATGAAGCCGTCTCATGCGGAGATGAACTGGTCCTCTGAGGCTGCGTTAGCCTGCTCTGCCAGAAGGCCATCTCCAGAGGGTAAAATAGAGTTGTTTTCTTTCACCTGCTATAATTGGATTTTTCCAATGGAATCCAACCTCTAGCATGCCAAGCAGGTACTTTAGCATGCTGCCACAATCCCTTCCCAAGGAGAAGTTCACTCCGGAATGTGTGCAAGAACACTCCAAAAGGAAAGAATATGTACAAAAATGTATCAGCACATTGGGGAGGGATCGCAATCCTGGTTGGGTCCTTTCAAACATCAAGGGTCTGATTTCCCACTCAAATGGCACAGTGGTAGTGATTTTGTTTTATTTGTTTACATCCTGTCTTTATAATTTTTATAAATAACTCAAGGTGGGGAAAATACCTTCCTTCTCCTATTTTCTCCAAAATAACAACAACAGCAACACTGAGAGTGTCTAGAAGGCACCCAGTTCATCTTCTGGTTTCTAGCCTGGAGCCTTAACCACTATACCAAACTGACACTAGTGATGATGGATACAAACACACCTTTCACTAGACTCTTCCTCCCATTTAATTACTTTAATTAATCCACCGTACCTCTGGAACTCTCTACAGTTCCTTGCATCCAATTCCAGCTTTCCCCAAACTGGAGTTTTTCTTGAGAATTTAAGACCACAACCCCCATCATCCCAAGCCAGTGTGTCAATCGCTTGAGACTAATGGGGACTATAATACAACAAATCTCAAAAGACACCTGCTTGTATAAAGCAGCCCTTTCTAAACCTGATAATATGGAGCTGTTTTCCCACCGCTGTACTTTAGTTCTCTGGCTCTTTCCAGTTTTTCTTTCTTACAGCCCTTTTGGGGCAGCATCCTATCCCTTCATTCTTTTCAGCGCTGCGAGTGCTGAAAACAAAACCCTGACGTCTCATCAAGTTCATAAATTCCCTAGTTTCTCCTTGCTTAATAACACCAAGGTTCAACAAACAGCAAGCAATTCCCATTTCTACTTACAGCTGGCCCCCCTAAGCTTTGCTGTACTTCATGTAACCTATCTTTGCAAATAACTGAAAAAGGGGTCAGCTTGTTTGGAGAGGAGAAAAAAGAAGGACTGGGAAAACCCGTCACTGAAGCTGCAATCATTATAGTGGCACGGGAGTGTTTTGAGGGTGTAGGTGAGGCTCATCTCCTCCTGCCATCACAGTCTTTTCTCAATAATACTCCAGCACAACACTCTCCAGTCATTTGGGATTCTCATTTCACAGGTATTCTGGACTCCAGTCTGGAGGGGCAGAGGATGCTTTGGCTCAGAAGGGCTGGGGGGTGGGGAAGAGGGCAGGATCTCTGCCAGGGTATTCTCCTCCCATGCCACCACCATTCAAGCTGTCTTTGTGGTCCAGCAGCTGTCTGGTCTGCCAGGGTGAGGGAGAAATTGGTGACACTCATCTGTCTGCAGTCGTGGCAGGACAGGTGGTCAAGATGGGGAGCTTTTGAGGCCGAGGGCTCCTCGGGCCAAGCAGAGGCACCAAGTGAAAGAAGCAGGAGGGTCCTTCCAGGCCAAAGGCAGAGGACAAATATACCCACACCACTTAAGTGGCTCTCCTTCTCTTTGCAATCTCTGGCATGTCTATGCTGAGGGCTATGGCTGCGTTTCCAGCTGCCACTTTCTGCATCTCAACAATCTTATGTGGCTAACACTCTCACAACAACCTCCACAGGCACACCTGGAATAAATAGATACATGTTCACACAACAACTTGGCTTTGGAATGATCCCATTTTTTGGGGGGGGGGGGGGGTTTGTACCGTATTAGCACAGCAATGTTCCCACAACCCTGTAAGCCATGAGCAGACAAACCAAACTCAAAACTAAACCAGCTGGGCACAATTACAAATGCTGCTGGTAAATCTTTAATTGATATAGTGATGTATGAATGCGGCCTGCACGTTAAGATGGAAGGCATGTTTGCTGAGCTCTCCATCAAACCTGTTACTCAATCTTCTGATCTAGAACTCCCATGATGCTGCTAGGGAGTGCATAGAAAGGGTCGAAATAGACAATGGCCACTGTGATGGGCATTGTAGTCTGAATTGCCTAGGTAATACTAGTTCAGGAAAGCAGAGATGGCCAAGTCAGGATGTCTGGTCCTCATCACTGGCCAATACAGACTTTTTGTCCCACCTCCCAGGTTTTAAGATATGGGTCATGGGCCCCATTCCCAAACTTGTCTTCCCAGTTCACTTACCTGCTTTCTGCAGAGTCCATGACCGTTGAAGGAGCACCAGAAGGAAACCAACGACTTCCCAGGGCATCTCTGGACAGTGTCACTCCTGCTCTGGGCATCAAGGCTGCCCCACAGCTGGGGGGTGTAGGAACCGCCAGGATCCCAACTGACAGCTAGAGCCGGTAATTGGAGCTGCAAACCCTCTCTGAACTGTCACGGTAGGAGACCTGATTTCACTGTCCAGGGTGGTTCTGTCTATGGTGGGAACTATGCTTTTTCTTCTCTGGGTTTCCGAAGGGCAGCGCGACGGAGGCTGCCTTCTCCCGATTTGAAGGACGCGCATCTGGAGTCTTTACTCGGGAGTCAGGAACCTAATAAGCGCCCTCCCAACGCAGCCGCAGATTAGGATCGTCTTCCCGGAGACATTTAGGATTTCTCCGGGTCGGAGATCATCCTGGCGGCGGGATTGAAGACGCGCCGCGGAGACGGGATTGCACCTCGCCCTTCTTCAGCTTCGCTCCCAAACTTCTGATCTCGAATCGGATGGATCTTCTGCCAGAAGCAGGATGCTTAGGGATTGATCCCGATCTCTTGCCTCTCCGCCTCCTTTCCCCGCCTCTCTTGGCTTCCAACCAATCCCTTCTGCTCCCCTCTCGCTCCTGGAATGAATCCGGATATCTCCGGATCCTCCCCTCTTCCGACCGGTAGGCGGGTAAAGCTCAGTCCCCGCCAGGTGTCATCCTCAGGTGAGTTTCTTCTATCCCTCGAGGAATCTCGCTCGGCGTCTGTACTGAATGGTGGCGTCCAGAGCAATCCTGCGGGGCCGGCCAATCCCCGAAGGACCAAATTCGAGGGGAGTCGAACCGTGGCGCTTGTTTACATCGGTCGGGTGACGCAGTTCAGGCAGCCCGAGTCGTGGTCCTCTCGCCTGGGTGAGGGAGAGGTCGGATCCTCCAGTTGCCGTCCTAAAGCAAGACGACCACCTGTCGCAGCCGCGCGCCCCGGCTCGACGACGCTTGGACAGACGGCTCTCTTCTCCGGCTCTGCAGCTGCCGCGACCGCTGCCGCCGCGTTCCGTTCCCCCAGCCCGCTCCCCTGGCAGCCGGAGGCAGAAGAGAAGGCGGCTCCCCCGCCATCCCCACCCCACTCCCAACAGATCTCCCCGCCCTGGCCGGCGGCCGCCCCTGGGACGTCCCATCCCGGGGAGGGAGGGCCGAGGGAGGGGAGGAAGAAGCCGTTCTTCGGCGGCGTCGGCTTTGCAAGCGAGTCACTTTTCTCAGCGTTCCGCGCAGCCTTGAAATCCGAGACGGGGCGGAGCCAAGGAAAGAGGAGGCGGTTCGTAACGGAGTTTTGGGGACGCAGGCGGGACGCGATGGAAGTTGCTGGATGGCCAGGACAGGAGCTATGGATTGCACCCCGCCCGGCAGCTTTTGTTCAACACCCGCCCTGCGTCAGCAAGAGAAAGCCATGCAGATGAAGATCACAGATGAGATACCAAACGATCACCTAGAAAGAACAAAAATAACACCACGAATGCTACATTAACAACAGAATCAATGAATCAGCCCTTTTAACAATTATGGAACCGCAATTAAAAAAAAAAAAACCCACGTAATTTTAAAAAGGGCTCTGGCAATCGTCCCAGAAGCAGAGCGGGTGGGTGGATCGGCATTCATCTGCCAGAATGCCGTTTCTCATAAGCTGGGTCAATGGGCACCTAGAAAACAAGATTGTCTACTGGAATGAATAACAGACAAGGTCATAGAATATGGGCGAGCGATCAGTCTAGATAGCCGGGATCAACCATGGAAGCTTTTACAGGTTAATAAATTAAACTGCTGGAAAAGCAATGGCACCTAGCAGAGATATTTCAGTGAAAGAATATAATCAAGGTATTCTGCCCCAATCAATACTCCTAACTGCAACTTTTCACACCAATAGAACCTTCTGGATACTCTTCAAGGATAGCTCTACATTAGAGATCACTGCAGAAGTCCAATCGAGGTGGATAAAGTATGGAGGAATAATGTTAAAAGAAACCTTTACAGATCATGCACTTCTCTTAATTGTGGGACAATTTCATTCTACTGCTGCCACGCAAAAGTCTGTAAGCCAAATAGAACAAAGAAGCATTTCCAAGAAGAAACCTGTAACTCTTTCTGGAACAATATAAAATCAAAACCTGGGCCAAGCTATCTCTTTATCAATAGCAGCTCTAAATTAGCTCTGCTTGTTCACACTGGTTCAGCCCAAAACTAAATCAACCCAAGTGACAATCCAAGCTATCAACCATTTCCTCAGGGTGATCAATATGTTGATGACACTCCAAATCTCACTAGTAGTTTCAATCAATGTCACAAAACCCCCCAGATAAAATACTTCTCTGATTTTACAGGTTGTTGTGGACCCTACTTTGAAAGGCAGAAAGAGCTAAGCTTAGGGACTATCCAAGAGGATTTTCTACAGAGTGTTTCCATGGCTCAATACTTGATAGAAATTCACAGTAAAAGCCTGATCTCACTGGTTATTAATTTAAGTAGAAATATTGTCTGTTCATATTCAAATGCTTTTCTCTTTTTATTATAGCGATGTGTATGTCACCTAATTCACTAGACTGATGCGTGTTATTAAATCTGATATTTTGGCTGTAAAAAGAGATTTGAAGTGTGATCCAAGGTTGAATTTGTATGGTAACCTGCTTCATCTCCTTGCAATAATCTTGGGGATAAAATTACTCCAAGGTGGAAGACACTCCAAGGTGGAAGAGATGAGCCCGTGCTTAGTTAATGGTTAGAGCAATCCTCTCCAAAATGCCCTCTTTCTCCGAGTGCAGCAGATTAATCTCCTTTCATTCCCACCTAAACCATTCTCTTAATAATATTCTACTGATTAAAATGCATTTCTGACTCCCAGGTATTTAGCAAAAGCAACAAGATCAAATTTTGTTCCCCCTCAGAACAATGTTACTGAAATCTAAGAAATGAAACAAAAAAAATCAGAATTGGTGTTTCATGTGAAAGGATTGTCATTTGAGCACTAAAAACTACATCCAGAGATACTTCTGCTTCTTAATTCCCAGCACCCCTATCCCGATTCATCTCCTAAACCACTGTTTGCCACCTACCCTCCTGGTAGATGGATTTGGAGTTTCTAGCAAAGACAGTCAATTCAGAAAACCTAAGTCTGTCCATCCCTGGATTGAAGAAAGTTGACACTTGCAACATTCAGTTAGTATAGGAAACTGATTTAGCAACTGTGGATTTCCTTCAAAGATTCTTAGGAACTGTAAAACAATTTGTTCAAATTAAAAACACTTTTGAAGCCTTAAACTTCCTAGGATTATTTGTTGGGAAGTTCACAAGAATCAAGTTGACCCAAAGCACATTGCAGTATAGAGGTTGGGCACCATGATCATCCCTGAGGGCAGGGGTGGGATTCTACCAGTTCGCACCTATTCACTAGAACCAGTTGTTAACATTCTAAGCAGTTCAGAGAACCAATTATTAGACGAAATTACTGGCCTAATCCTGTAAGAAAAGCAGGAAGGAAACATTCTGGTGTTGCTTACAGAAACTGCCTCTCCATTAATCCTTATTAAGTTTGTGGCAGGACTAGACTTCCTGTCTCTGGAACATCTCTGGAGTTATTATTCCCCTCCTTTGCTGGTACTGTGCTTGTGTGGAGTGACCATTCAAAGTTACAATGGCACTGAAAAAAGTGACTTATGACCATTTTTCACACTTACAACTGTTGCAGCATCCCCACAGTCAGGTGAGGAGATGTGTGCCTTGATGTGAGTGATATTGAGTTGGCCACACCAATCATAACATGATCACCAAACCATGTCTATCCAGTCACATGACTACCAAGCCAGGCCCACCACCTAAGCCACGTCCACAGAACCGGATGTTAAAAATTTTGAATCCCACCCCTGCCTGAGGGTGTCTCAGGAACACTTGTCGTTCCCAAATGTGTGGTACGATTCTAATGATCCAATGGCAGTGATGACTAGGGATTATGGAAATCATCATCTAACACTTCTAGAGAGTGCCAGAGTAGACATACTCAAGAGTTGGTAATTCCAATTTCTTGATGGAGCCAGCATGTTCAGTTGCAAAATATTGGAGAGCTTGAGCAGATTATAAAAGTAAGCTAACAGAATCCTGCTCTGCCACAAAGCATTTAGCAATTTGGGTAAGATTAATGCTGAGAACCCACACTAGGGATTAAGTCAGGGACAAGCATTTTCTACAGGGCTATAGGCCACAATTCAGCTGTTATTCTGGAGGGCCACCAAAGGCCATGTAGTTAATGCTAAGATGCAAAGGAAGCATTGAATATTTTCAGCTAGGGCTTTGGGAATGTGTGTGTGTGTGCTTTTAAGAAGGAAGACATGCAAACTTAGGCCTCCAACCAATACTCCAACCACTCCCAACATGAAGACTTTAAGGAAATGCACTTTTGCCAGGAAAAAATGCCTTCTACTCTCCTTCAGGTTCAATATCAGCTCACTATCTAGAATGCTGGAGCAACAAAAGATAATAAACACAAATGTTTTGAATACTCTAAGGACATACATGGAAGTATTATTATTTGATGATGAAAGCCACCCATAGTCGGCTTGTAGCCAGATGGGTTACAAATTTAATAAATAAATAAACAAATTAAATAAATAACATTAAATAAATAAATAAATATTGTTATTAACCTCAGTCTCATCATCACTATCTTATAAAATTCAAACTACTTGCTAGCTAAACAAATATATTACTGGTAATTCTCAATTTAGGATAATAACTGAGCCTGGCAATCACGGTTGTAAGTCAGGATGGTCATAAACTGGGTCACTACATGCCTGGAGCCTATTTTACAACTTTTTCATGGAAGCCTTTAAACGAATGCAGCAGTTGTTAAGAAAATGCTATAGTTTTTAAAATGCTATAGTTGTTAAACGCGTCGGTCTCTATGGTGTTTTTTTTTTTTTGCCAGAAACAGGAAATAAATGCTGGTTTCCAACAAGGTTATCATAATTTGTGGTCGCAATACTGCAGAGTGTTGCAAATGGCCATAAATGTGGGCTGGCTGCCAAACACCCAAAATGCAATCCCATGATCACGGGGGATAAGTGGAAGACTACCTCTAAACAATTCTTCCCCCCAAAAAAAGCTAGATCTGTGCAAAAAACTCACAATCATAAGCCTAATTGCTCTCACAGAGTTATTGTGACATAAAAACACATAGCATGAGGTACTCGCATCTAACACTCAGCAAAGTCACTGTGCTGGCTATATGATGTTCTCTGGTCCTCCTATCTTTTAGCCAAACAATGTTTACAGGATATTTTGAAAGGTAGTAAGGTTGTGGCTAATCTAATCTCTAGGGGTGTGGGTTGAGGTTCCATAGGGCAGACGCTATGGCAAAAAAGTATAATTTAAAGCAGTGTTTCTCAATCTCAGAAACTTTAAGATGTGTGGACCAACACCAAAAATTGCCTTAAAGCAGTGTTTTTCAATCTTAACAATTTTAAGACATGAGGACTTCAACTTCCAGAATTCCCCAACCAGCCATGAATTCCCCAGAATTCTGGGAGTTGAAGTCCACAAATCTTAACACTGCCTGAGAGTGTTAACTCTCTGAGGGTGTTACACTGTGTGTGAGAGAGGGCTTTTGTTCTATTCTGCTTCTCAAATAAGGATTACTAGTGACTTTTCTACATTCGAGGGGACCAATAATGACCCTAACCTATATAAAAATTAAGCCAATTTCTGGTAAGATAGATGTGAAGAGATGGAAGGGCATTGTTCCAGGTGGAGTTTCCTAGGAAGGCTAAGTGTGGAGGAACGATGAGATGGCAAAGAAGGATGCCAGGATTAGCCAGCTGTGGGTGGAGGGGACAAAACTGTGTCAGAATGGGTTCTTGTGGATTGGCAGTGTGGCTTATCAGTCCCAGAACACAACACCTTTTTTCTTCTCCTCCTTTTCATCTGCTGTTTTCTTTCAGGTTCAAAGCTATAAGGGGGAGGGGAGGGGGGAAAGCAATTTCATGGGGATCAAGGGGGGGATTAGCTGTGATGTGGCTTGCTTTGGTGTCTCTTGGCAGCTCCCTTTGCAGGCTGAGGGGGTTTCTGTGCAGGGAGAAGAAGCCAGCTAAGATTTGGGGCCTGCAGAAACCTGCCCCCTTTGAAGGGGGCTTGGAATTCCCCCCCCCAGGGTTGGAGGGGGGGGCAGGGAGTGGCCCCAGGTGGTAAGCTTCAATAGCGGTGCAAATTGGGGAGGGGGATGAGAAGGAGGTTGTGGAGGCATCAATCATACCTCGACTACAAAAGCTTCTGTGAACACTCAAGCATAGAAAAATCCAGACTTTGAAATGCAACCAAGTCCCTCAAATGCTGAGGCAAGCTCCAAAATGTTCCCCTTGCAACCACACACACACATTCCTTGCCAGTAGCGCAGCACGCAGGTAGCCACATGGAAGAGTGTACAAGTGCATACAGGCATTCATTAAGGGGAGGGGGGGGGAGAGAGCAAAGGCAGATAATCCATGACCCTGGAAAGGACTGCAACTCCCACTCTTTTCCCCACCAGCCAAGCTAGCTGGGGCCGGTGGGAGTAGGAGAGTTACGGAGCATGGAGTCTGCTAGCCTCTCTTTGAACAGTCAGCCATTTTTCTGAAGTTGGACAAATGAAAAGAGCTCACCGCCAATGATTAATGATGAGTGCATTCCCTCCACCATTAAATTTATCTTGCCAACTAACTTAAACTTACAATATCTTTAAGGCCAGAAAACTGGGTTTTCGCAAGATGGTTGTAAGACACATCAGAGCCTCAGTACGGGTCTGTGATGAGGCCCCAGACAGATGAAGGCCCACCCACATGGTTGCTCCAAACCACCTCCCATCTCTTCCCACAGGTGGGAGCTTCCTTGGCTCTGAAGGTCACAGTCAAAGGTCCAGGGATGCAGTATCTTGTATTTCTCAGGCATTTTATATTTAATAGGAAGTGCAGGTAATCCTCAACTTAAAACCACAAATTGCCCAAAATTTATTTTGATAAAGGAGACTGTGAGTTTTGTCTCATTTTACAACCTTTCTTGCCAAAGTTAAGTGAATCACTGCAGTTTTTAAGCTAGTAACACAATTGTTAAGTGAATCTGGCTTCCCCATCGACTTTGCTTGTCAGAAGATTGCAAAAGGGGATCACATGAAGTTAGGACACTGCGACCGTCATAAATGTGAATCAGTTGCCAGTTGTCTGAATTTTGACCATGTGACCATGAGAATGCTACAAAGATTGCAACCATAAAAAATTAAGTCACTTTTTCCAGTGCCATTTTAACTGAATGGTTACTAAACAAACTGTTCTAAGCTGAGAACTACCTGTAAAAATCAAATACACGTTCATTCCATTTGTCCTTTCATTCAGCATCCTTTTCCACCAGAGGTAGCCCAATATTTTCAAAACATTCTCAATAAATTATACTAAGGAAAGTTAGATAGGGAAGGGTGAGAATCCATCCGTTTCACTTGCAGAGAAGCCAAGCAGTGATTGAACTAGGTTACTTCATAAAAAGATTGTAGCAGTGGTGGAATTAAATATATTTTACTACTTGTTCTGTGGGCGTGGCTTGGTGGCCATGGCAGGGGAAGGATACTGCAAAATCTCCATTCCCTCTTCACCCCATTAACCTGCTTTCCAGCTCCGTTCTCCTGTGTGGTGCAACAAAAGAAGACCCAGCCGATTAGCTGGGACTCGGGAGGCTGAGAATAAATGGGGCCGGGGCAGTCAGAGGTGGTATTTGCTGGTTCTCTGAACTACTCAAAATTTCCACTACCGGTTCTCCAGAACTGGTCAGAACCTGCTCCAACTGAGTGAAAAGGACAATCAAATTCTAATACCTACAGACTTTAACTATATACTACATTCAGCCATTTCAGATGACAAAGTGTGTGTGATTTCAAATATCAAGGTGCATGGGAAGTGGCTTCAAGTCGTATGAACCCTATCCAAGGCTGCAGCCCACAAAATCTGGAATGGGAATTTGAGACTTCCCTCAGAAATTGTCATCCACTTTTGACAGCACAATTGAAGGGGAAAATATGAGGTAGTCCTCATAGGGTGATCATAATTAGGACTGGCAATTGGGTCAAAAAGCAAAGTGGCTGCTAAGAACTGGGTGGTGAATGCCATGGTGTGCTGTAGTGACTCAGTGGTCAGAATTCAGTATTGCAGGCGAATTCTGCCCACAGCCAGAGTTTGATCCTGACTGGCTCAAGGTTGATTCAGCTTTCCATCCTTTCAAGGTCAATAAAATGACCCAGGTTGTTGAAGGCAATATACTGTCTCTGTAAACTGCTTAGAAAGTGTTGTAAAACTGTGAAGTGGTATATAAGTGTAAGTGCTACTGCTGTAGTTAAGTAAAACTGAAAGTCTGTTTATGACCTTACATCAGCTTTGCTTTGCTGCAAAAGTCGTAAATGTGAGGATTGGTCATAAAGTTACAATTTCATCACCGTCAGAAGTATGAATGCTGCTAAACAAGGCAGTTGCTAAAGACTACCTATATAAAAAACATGATATAAACATAAAACCTTTCTGTAAAACTTCCCTCTCATTCCCGCCCACTTTTAGAGGGAGGGTCTTAAAAATGACCATTAAAGACAAATGTGGCCCTTGTTAATATTATTTCCACCTTCATTCATTTCTGTGGAAGAAATAGTAAGACTTTTGCGTGACAATCTCTTCCTCAGGTAGTTTTTGATATATGGCCATAATGGAGCTTGGAATTTCTGAAATAAGTCATGACAGTTGTAAGTTGAGGTGCCCACACAACCAGGCCTGGTTTTACAACATTTTTTGTGGTGATCATTCATTGAAGATGGCAGTCATTGAATGAATCAATGTATTCCTATGAGCATTTTTTGACAAAAATCAACCCAAAGGCTAGAAACTGGAAAAAATCGTGGTCACATGACTACAGAATACAGCAACTCTTCAAAAAGTTTGGGCAATTGTTAATTATCCAAAATACAGCCATGTGACTGTGGGATTATGTGCTATCATTGGAACTCTATAACCAGGTCATAAATAGTTTTTGGTGGATCCATTAGAATTTAGAATAATTACTTAACAGTCATTAAACAATGACTACCTGTATTGGAATCAATATACTCAGGACTCTGAATGTGAATAAGGAGCATTAATACCCAGTTTAAAGGAGTTAGTCTGTCAGTTTCATTTATTATAGGTTTCTCCTTAATACAAACAGTTTGATTCAGAGAAACAAAACTGGCTAATGCCAGTTTTATTTTGGTGCACATTTCTTTGAATACTGTAACCCTCATTTCTTTGCAATAGTTAGTACAATGAAATAAATGTTTTCACTAGAAAACATCTTTCGTACATACTTTGAATTCAATATTTGCATTTTTGAACAGACTTTTCTCTAATATGCTCTTCCTCCACAATTTATTTTAAACTATTACCAAACTAAACTGCAGAATTTGGAGAACTGGACACCTTTTTTTTGAACTATTACCATCTGACAGATGATAGTGGATAATAAAAACGGGAATAAATAGGCTGAAAAACAGCTTCTATCCCAGGGCAGTAACTCTTTTGAATTCTGCTGTATAGTGCAATATTAATGCAATATCAGGGGTTTTCAATTCAATGTATAGAATGTGAAGGATGCATGTGTTTATTTTCATGGTCATAATGTACATTGAAGATGGTATTTAATTTCATTGTACAAGGTGCGATGACAATAAACTAAACTAAACTAAACAGCCGCTTTTGAAACATTTCAATGCACACTAGTTTGAAAATGTAAGATTATTAAATTCTAAAGAAATTTAACAAACAGATATATACAGGTAGTCCTCAATGTATGACCAGAATTGAGCCCCAAATTTATGTTGCTAAGTGAAACATTTGTTAAGTGAGTTTTGCCCACTTTATGACTTTTCTCATCATGTTTGTTAAATGAATCATTGCAGTTCTTAAATTAGTAACACATTTGTTAAGTGAATCCGGTTTCTCTATTGACATTGTCAAAAGGTCACAAAAGTGGATCATATGATCCTGGGAAACTCCAACCATCATAAATATGAGTCAATTGCCAAGCCTCTGTGTTCAATGGGTCCGCACAGTAAAGGAGAGGCAGGACGTGGGAACTGGTAAAGCAACCTTAGTCAAGGAAAAAGCCACTCAGCCGCGGCAGGCGCCAACTTCTTATAGTCGGCACTGTCCAAAGCTTCAACCATTAATGGGATTTCATTTTTCCTGCCAGCGGCTGAGCCAATGAGTAGAGTCTATTAGCTGACTCCACTCATTGGCCATATTTGGACATATACAACACCCCTCCCCTCCTAGTTAGTGTTCCTCCAATCAGCATCCACCTACTGTACGTAAACATGTAAGTAGGTGGGGCTTCAAGGGGTGTGACTGGACCTGCGCACCTCACTTGTTCCTAGAGCGTCGGCCCAAGTGGACAGGTCCGCCACTGCTCCGGTCCCTGCCAGTGAAATCGTCTCGAAGCTTGTTACTGGCGTGGTATGGACTGTCGAGCCTGAGGCTTCAGAAGGACCTCGCGGGACTTCCTCTTCTCAAGATAAGTGTCTTTATTGTTGTTGTGTTGGTAGATCGGTCCCAAGACAAGACGCGAGGCGAGTGACTTTTAAAGCTCTTAATTATTAAGGTAGATCTGCTTGCTTGGTTCAGATCGACAGCGGCTTATATTGGTCTCGCACAGGATGCTGTGGCCAATGGCAGCTGTTCGAATCTCCCACAATTGGCTCAGCCAATCACGGTAGCTTTGTAACGGCCAATCAGTGCCGCACACTCGACCAATCAGGTTGCCGTGCATCTTAGCCAATCCGAACGCAGGTTTACAAGAATGCAAATACAGAACACCCCTCCCCTCTTGGTTCAGTCCTACGTAACGTAGTCCCATAAGTAGGTGGGGCTTCGTACTTGCCTACTGGACCTGCGCAGGTTAGTTGTTCCTTGGTCTCCGGCTGGTTCGGTCGGGTTCTGTGTTGCTCTCCACCTCATCAATGGAACCACCTGGAAGGGTGAGTCAGGCCTTTCGCCACATCTCCCTCCCAGTCTACCTGGGCTGGTTGAGCTGCTGGCTCCGTTGTTCCCACCCGGTGTTTCCAGGCTGGTAGAACTGGCTTGGCTGTACCTTCCAGGTGAGGCTTCGGGCTGGTCGTCTGTCTCTGGTGAGTATCGCTGGTTTCTTTCTTGTTGGGTTTGTTTGTTTTGCGTTGTGGGGTTTTCTTCTCTTTCTTGGGTGCTGTTTGGGTTTCCCCTTCCCCCTCTGGTTTCCGTGTCAGTTGTATTTCCCGCATTGGTTCTCGATCTTAGCTGATCGATGTGTCTTTTCCATGCTCGTCCATCAGTTGTTAGTAGCCGGTACGAACGGGGACCTGTTATCTGGGTTATAGTTGCTGGTACCCAGAGTGGGTCCCCTGTGAGGTTCTTGGCATATACTGTGTTGCCCGGTGTGAACATTCGGTGCTTGCTGGATGAGTCGGGGGGTTTCTCGGGGTTGTACATGGGGTGCAGCCTGTCTAGTGGGGACCTTAATTTCCTCCCCATTAATAGTTCTGCCGGGCTTTTGTTGGTTGTTGTGTTTGGGGTTATATGTTGTATAAATAGCATTTTATTAAACTTTTCTTGTATTTCCCCAGTTTCAATTTTTTAGATTGTTTTTTTGGTAAATTGTACCATTCATTCCGCCCTCCCATTCACCGCCGGATGTCCTGGCACTGTCAGCAAATGCTGATTCCCCGTAGCACTAGGAATTTTTCGAATGGTAGCGCAGTAGATTGGGGCCCGTTGTCAGATACAATTATATCTGGGAGGCCGTGACTTGAGAATAGTTTGTTGAGTTCTCTGATAATGGCCTCTGTGGTAGTCTCTGATAATGGCCTCTGTGGTAGTCATTTTCATGTTACTTACCTCCAACCAGTTGGAGTAAGCATCTACCGTTATCAGGAACGTGTGTCCCTTTGTGGGACCGGTGAAGTCTATGTGAATCCTGGACCATGGCCCCCTGGGGGTTTCCCATTCCAGGATTGGGGCGGTGGGGAGGCTTGGCCTGGATTCTTGGCATTGCCTGCAAGATGCCACCTAGGCTTCGATTTCCTTGTCCATCCCTGGCCACCAAGCGTAACTTCTGGCCAGGACTTTTGTTCTAACAATGCCTGGATGCCCTTCGTGTAACATGTCCAAAACCCTTTTCCATAGTTTTTCTGGAATAACCACCCTGTCCCCCCAAAGTAAACAACCTTTTTGTATAAAGAGTTCTGTTTGCCGGCTTCGGAAAGTCCTGACTTGTTCATCATCGTCTTTTCCCGGCCACCCTTTCTCCATCCAGTTTAAAACCCGTGCCAGGCATTTGTCTTTATTGGTTTCCTGGGCAATGTCTGATGCGGTTAGGGGGAGATTGGGTAATGTCTCTATGCTCAGGGTGGACGTGGCGGGTGCTGGGTCAGCGTCTATGTCACGCAATGGAGTGCGACTCGGTGTCTGCATGTGAGATTGTCTTACCGGGCCGATGGGTGAGCCGGTAATTGTAGGCGGCAAGGAATTCGGACCAACTTGTCATTCTCAGGGATAGAATGTTCGGGGTGGCCCTGTCCTCCATCAGAATCCCGAGCAGAGGCTTGTGATAGGTGATGATGGTGAAGGTTCTGCCGTAAAGGTATTCATGGAACTTCTTTACGGTGGTGACGATTGTCAGGGCCTCTTTATCCAGCTGGCTGTAATTCCTTTCCAGTTTTGAGAGGGTTCTTGAGAAGAAGGCAATGGGCACCTCTTTTCCATCAGAGAGAGTGTGGCTGAGGATGGCCCTGATGCCGAAGGGGGATGCGTCGCAAGTGACTGCTAGTGGTATGGTTTCGCTGTATTGGATGAGAACAGCATTCGATGTGAGTAAGTCTTTAGTCCGATTGAATGTGTGTTCCTCTCGCCTTCCCCAGTTCCAGGTGGCTGTCTTGTCCAACAGCCTATGCAACGGTTCCACTGCGGTCACCTTTTGGGGCAGGAAAACATTATAGAAATTAATCAGCCAGAAACGCCTGTAGTTCAGTTTTATTTCTCGGCCTGGGGGCTTCCTTGATGGCCCTGATTTTTTTTTCCGTTGGATGGATCCCGTGTTGGTCTAGGAGGTACCCTAGGAATTTGACTCTCTTGGTGCACAGCTGGCACTTCTCTTTCTTGACTTTTAACCCCGAGTCTTTGAATTTTTGAAGCACCTCCCTCAAACGGCTCTCCAATTGTTTTTGGTTGGCCGCTGACACCAGCACATCATCAAAATAGGGCACTAGCCCCTTGATGCCTTGGAGCAGCCTCTCCATCAGGCTCTGGAAGACCCCCAGGGCTATGCTGACTCCGAATTGGAGCCTCTTGCAATGGAAGGCTCCGCAGTGGGTGACTATGGTTTGTGTCTCTGCGGTTTCCATGTCAACTGGCAATTGTTGGTAGGCTTGCGCCAGGTCGAGTTTCGCAAAAACTTTGCCTCCCCCCAGTGAGTGCAGAAGGTGCTGTACTACTGGGACGGGATAGGTGCTCTGTTGCAGGGCGCAGTTGAGGGTGGCCTTGTAATCACCACAAATTCTCACCGACCCATCTGGCTTTACCAGGGTGACTATGGGGGTCTCACACCTGGCATGGTCTGTTGATTCGAGTACCCCTTGTTCGATGAGCTTGTTTAACTGCTCGTCGATCTTCGGATTCAGCACGAAGGGTACTCGCCAGGGTTTAAGGCAGATTGGGGCAATGTTGGGGTTTAGGTTGAAGGATATCGGGGCCTCTCGGTACTTGCCTAGGCTGCCATCGAAGACTTCTTGGAAATCTTTTGCAAGCTGCTCCTCCCAGTCCACCTTGGTGATGTGGTTGGTGCCCATCACCTCTATTCCTAATGGTGCGAACCATTGTAGTCCCAAAAGGCTAGGGCGGTCCTTGTCCACGATGGTGAGGGGAAGTATTTCGGTGTGCCCTTTGAATGTAATTTTAAAGTATCCTATTCCAACTACGGGGATACGGTTCTCCTGGTAGTCCTTGAGGATGAGCTTCTGGCTTTCCAGTTCGTGTCTGTGGATGGTGGGCACCAGGCGCTTGATTTCCCACCAAGCAACCATGGAGAGGTAGGATCCAGAATCCACCTCCATTTTGCATGGTCGGTCTTCAATGCCCACCTCCACGTGTACCTTTTGGGCATCCCAGTTTGAAGAGTGGCCGATAACAACCATTTGGTGGGTCTCTTCTCGTTGTTGAGCCTCATTGAGATGCCTGTTTCTTCCTTCCCGGCTCCATCGGCTCTTGGTGTGCCGGTCTCTGGTTCTGGGGGGGGGGAATGCCATCTCGTCTCTGGGGGCTGCTGTCTCGACGCCGGGACTCTGGTTCCGCTTGAACTGGCATACCCTGGCAATGTAGCCCCGCTTGTCGCAGTGCCGGCAGGTTGTGTCGAGGAATCGGCATTCCGATTGTGGATGGTCGCCCCCGTACCTGGTGCACTAGAAACCCAACTTATGACCTCGTCGCTCGTGCTGGTCTCGTTCCGCCTGGAGCCAGTGGATGTTTTCCTTGTCATTCTCGGTGTCAGTGATGGAGTCGAGATCGCCATGATGTGTGGTGGTGGTTGCCTGGCGACTGGCTTCAGCGTGCTTCTCGGGAGTTGGGGCTGCCTCGGTTGTTACAGGCCGGTCCGCTGTGCTTGCTTGCTGCATCCGGGCCACTGATTTCCTGGTCGCCTCCGCTGCAGTTGCCTCAGCGAGGGCATCGGTGAGGGATATGTCACCCTTGCCATTAGTTGGCTTTGAAGGATAGGGTCTTTAAGTTCCAGGACGACATGGTCTCGCAGGGCTTCATCCATGTCGGTGAACCCGCACATGCCCCCAAGATCCCGTAGATCAGCCACGAAATCGCTGATACTCTCACTCTCCTTCTGATCCCTCCAGTAGAAGTCGTGCCGGTGAATGAGGGTGGGTACAGCGGGCGCATAGTGGCTTTGCAACAGCGGCTTGAGGTTGGCGCAGTCCATCGCTTTCACATTGAGGGGTTTGGCAAGGGCTTTCGCCATCTTAAACACTGCGGGCCTGCAGTGAGTCAGGAACACGGCTCTTTTTTTCTGTCCATTTGCGTCCTTTAGGTTGCTGCTCTCTAGTAACATGAGGAATCTATCGATGTAAGATTCCCAGTCCTCTGCAGCCTGGTTGAAAGGTGCGGGTGGCGCTGTGCTGCTGGCCATGATGCCGGTTGCCTGGCCGCGGTGCCATGTGCAGGGTGGGTCTTTGTACAGAATCCCACCTTCGTCGCCAGTGTTGTGTTGGTAGATCGGTCCCAAGACGAGATGTGAGGCGAGTGACTTTTAAAGCTCTTTATTATTAAGGTAGATCTGTTTGCTTGGCTCGGATCGGCAGCGGCTTTTATTGGTCTCACACAGGGTGCTGCAGCCAATGGCAGCTGTTTGAATCTCCCGCGATTGGCTCAGCCAATCGCGGTAGCTTTGTAACGGCCAATCAGTGCCGCACACTCGACCAATCAGGTTGCTGTGCATCTTAGCCAATCCGAACGCAGGTTTACAAGAATGCAAATACAGAACAATTGTTGTTGTTCGGGGATTTGTGCCTGCGGTGTAGGTGTTTGCAGCCTATGTTGTTCAGTTGTTGCGTATCGGGTCATTGGCCAGTTGTCTGTGCTTGGGACCCGGCCCCGTAACTGATCGATGTGTGACTCCCATAGCTTCCCTTCCTCCGTCTCTATTCTATAGGACCACGGCCCTGTGTTTTTGACAATCCCTTGCTAGCACCCACATTGGTCCTCTGGTGTAGCTGTGTGCATAGACCAGGTCCCCTATTGTGAATTGTCTGCATTTCCCCATGGAGTCTGGGCTGTTTCTGTGCTGTAGTTGGGATGGACCCAGTCTAGTACGGTCCACAACTGTCGACCCATTAAAAGTTCTGCCGGGCTGCGGTGTGTTGTAGTGTGGGGTGTCATGTGCTGAGCAAGGAGCATTTTGTCGATCCTCTCCTGCTCGTCCCCCCAGCCCATATGCTGTAGTGTTTCCTTAGTGGCCCAGACCATTATCTCTGCTTGACTGTTTGTGGCCAGGTGGGCCGGTGCTGATAGTGCATGTTGAATCCCCAGTTTGGCTAGAAACGCCTGAACTCTAGGCCGTTGTATGAGACGAGGACATCTGGTAGTCCATGAGTGGTGAACAGGCGCCTGAGTGCCTTTATTGTCACCTCTGATGTGGTGGATTGCATTAGGTTTACTTCCAGCCACTTTGAACAAGTGTTGGCGACTATCTGGAATGTCTGTCCCTGGCAGGGTCTTGCGAAATTGGCATGTATTCAGGCCCATAGTGTGGTGGGTGTTTCCCATTTTCTGGATCTTGCAGCCGGGGGCACTGGCCTGGATTCTTGGCAAGATGTACAAGTGGCAATCCAGGTTTCTATCTCCTTGTCCATCCCCGGCCACCATACATAGCTTCTGGCTAGGGCTTTCATCCGGGCTATTCTGGGACTTCGTTTTTCCCGCCAGTGGCTGGGCCAATGAGTGGAGTCTCCATTCCTTGGCCATATTTGGGCATATACAAAACCCTGAATGTAAATCACATGACTAAGGCTGGGGGGAGGGTAGAGGAAGTCATTTCTCAATGGTAGGGAGAGGCTGGTGTTGTTCACAAGCCTGGCTAGGCAGGCTGAGAGGCCGTCTCTCTGGGGCCATAGATCAAGAATGCAAGCAGGACAGGACTTGTGAACCTGAAAGCTTCAGTCAAGAAAAGCAGAACACTTCCTTTTCAAACTGTTGAGTAATTAATGCCAGAATTGGTGTTAAAATGACAGGCAGGTCTGCTATTTGGATTTTGTCCCTCAGATGCCCTAATGGCTTGAACCTTGGCCTGAGAAATTTGCCTGAGATAACAAGATGGATGCTCTAACTTGCCTCATCTCATCATTACTGCATCAATACCCAGGACAGACAGGACAATTTTATACCAGTCTGTCCTTCCCATACAAAAACCTATAGTGACATACAACAACATTGCCAGGTTTGGTGCAACAGTGCTCAAAATTTATCTGTTAATGAGTTGTGCTATATAAATAGATTTAATGAGCATTGAGTTCCCTCATTAGAGTGTTTTGTAACTTGCCACAGTCTTCTACACACTAAGTTTTACTGCTGCTATCTTTTGTTTTAGATTCTTGACTTTTGTATGCAGGTAATCCTCAGTTTTTTAGGGGACACAGTGGCTCAGTGGCTAAGACGCTGAGTTTGTCAATCAGAAAGGTCGGCAGTTTGGCAGTCCGAATCCTTAGGACTGCATAACACAGTGAACTCCCATTATTTGTTCCAGCTTCTATCAAGCTAGCAGTTTGAAAGCATGTAAAAATGCAAGTAGAAAAACAGGGACCACTTCGGTGGGAAGGTAACAGTATTTTGTGAGCCTTCTGTGTTTAGTCATGTCAGCCACATGACCATGGAGATGTCTTCGGACAGTGCTGGCTCTTCGGTTTTGTAATGGAGATGAGCACCACCCTGACTAGCACATATGTGCAAGGGGAACCTTTAGCTTTACCTTTAGTTCTCAATTTATGATCTCGGTCAGTGATGGCTAACCTTTTCAGCTTGGTGTGTTGAAAATCGGGAAAAAGTGTAGCCTTTCTCGGGTCGTGTGTCACTTCAAGAAATATCAATAATTTGGTTTATGACGGACTGGGCTGTGGTGATCACACAGGGCTGTGAAACTCGTCTCCCTGGTCTCAGGGCTGCAGGTGCAGGATGTGGGGATTGGAAGGCCACCTTACAGGGCTGTGAACCTCATGGATCTCCTTTCCTCCTGTAGAGTTCCTGAGGTAATGAAACTGACAAACCTCAGTTTATGGCGGTTAAAACTGGTTCTCTGCTGCAAAGATCTTGCGGCAGCAGTGACACCACGCCTCCATGCAACAAGCAGGGAGCAGGGATTGGAACAGACCACAGGCAGCCTCTAAATGTGCAGGTTTTCCCCACACCAACAGAGGTGTCACTCAAAGTGCCTCGGCGTGTCACGAGTGACACGCGTGTCATAGGTTAGCCATCACTGATCTAGGTTGAGAGCAGAATTTTTTTTGGCTAAGCAAGGTGATGGTTTAAATGAGTCCTGCCTCATATTTAGTCTTTTTTTTCTGTGGTTATTAAAATAATCATTGCAGTTGTTAAGTAGATCATGTGTTCCTTAAGCAAATCCATCTTTGTCTATTGACTTCAGTTGCTGGAAACCAGCTGGGAAGGTTGCAAATGGTGACCATATCATTCCAAAGAGACTGCAACCATTGCAAATAACTGACAGTTGCCAAGCATCCAATTTTGATCACATGACATGCTGTGATGCTCGTAAGTGCAAGAGCCTGTTAGAAGTAATTTTTTTCAGAACTGTTGTAACTTCAAATGGCCACTAAATGAATAGCTTTAAGACAAAGATTACCTGTATACTTTTCATTTTAAATTCATACTCTTTGTATCTTTTAGTTGTTCATCATTCTTTCATCAGACTTTTATTTTTACTATTGATGTCTCCATTATATTGTTTTCATGACTGTACACTTTCCTTATGCCTGCTTGTGGCTGTAATAAAGGTTTGATTTTGAGAGGTTCTGATTCCAGTTCATACAAAGCACTTGAACAGGCTGGCAAGCTAATCTTACTTCAATTTTGGCAATAGGGAACATTTTCCTCAGCTACAATTTAAAGGCATCAGGATAGAGTAGAGTAGGAACAGAATAGAATCAGAACAGGTTTATTTGATCATATGATTAGATAAAAAGGAATTATCTCTGGTGCATAAGCTCTTAGAGTATATGCAAAACAACAAAATAATAATAATCATATATCAAAGTAATAATAATCATAATCATGATACTAATGAGAAGGTAGTAGATGAGAAAATTAAAAGTGATACTGCCATACTACATGGGTAAATATACTTAGACATAAGACAGTACTGTGGGAATTAGTGTTAAGCAGAGGGATGTCACCAAAAAAACCCCCTATCTCTATGTCTAGTTGTTTTGGTATGCGATATTCAATAGCAGCATCCAGAGGGGAGAAGTTGGAACAGTTTGTGTCCAGGATGTGGGGGGTTTGTAGATATTTTCACAGCCCTCTTTCTGACCCATGCAGTATTCAGGTCCTCAATAGAAGATAGGCTGATTGCAATAGTTGTTTCTGCAGTCCTAACCATCCAATGAAATCTGTACCTGTTCTGTTTGGTTACTGTATGAAACCAGACACTTATAGAAGTACAAATTATATTCAATAATTCTTCTATAGATGTGTATTAGTAGCTCCTTAGGCCATCTGCGCTTTTTGAGTTGACACAGGAAGAACATTCTTTGTTGTACAAGGTGGCAAGATGGGAACATGCAGCTCTGCCTTTTAACAGATGATGAAACACACACACACACACACACACACACACAAACCCCATCAGTATACCATCAGAAGCAGTTACTATTACTAAAAGAAACCCAACCTCAAGTTCTGGACATAGAACCTCCATATTTGGAAGGTTGTTGTTGTTTAATCTTTCCATTGTTCCTACTCTTGGCAACTTTCTTAGGCAAGTGGTCTCCATTGTACTGTGTCAAACACAACTTATTTCAATTGTTGGATGTTCATTTTATGTGTCAGATTTGATGTTATCAAGCCAGTGTGTTTTTTGCTTGCTCCTTCATCTCTTTCCATTATCCATTCTGAGCATCATTGACTTCTCCAATGAATTTGCACATATGCCATGACCAAAGCAAACCAGACATATTTATTTTATTTTATTTATTTTGATTTGTCAATTGCTTACAAGATAATAGATATAAGTACTGTATATACATAGTTATAAATACATGAAATGGGTACATATAAGAAAAATAAAAGAAACAACTGGACAGGGATGGTAGGCACATTGGTGCACTTATGTACGCTCCCTACAGACCTCTTAGGAAAGGGATGAGGTCAATAGTAGACAGTCTAAGGTTAATAGTAGACAGTCTAAGGTTAAAGTTTTTGAGGTTTGGGGAAGAAACCACAGAGTCAGGTAGAGTATTCCAGACATTGACTGAAGTCAATTGACTGTTGCTGAAGTCGTATTTCCTGCAATCAAGTTTGGTGCGGTTAACCTTGAGTTTGTATCTAATGTTTCCTCTAGTGTTGTTATGGCTGAAGCTGAAGTATTCATTGACAGGTAGGACCTTGCAATGTATGATTTTATATACCATATTTAGATCAGACCGAAGACAGTGTAATTCAAGGTTTTCTAGGTCTAGAATTTCAAGTCTGGTGCCATAGGGTATTCTACAATGAGTAGAGAAGTGGAGAACTCTTCTTGTGAAATATTTCTGGACTTTCTCAACTGTGCTAATATCAGATATGTAATGTGGTTTCCAGACTGATGAGCTGTATTCCAGTATTGGTCTAGCAAATGCTTTGTATGCTCTAATTAGTAGTGTGATAGTAGTGTGAAGGCTATGTAGGATTAGGTTAACAACTCTTAATGCCTTTTAGCTATGTAGTTACAGTGGGCTCTAGCACTTAGATCATTAGAGATGAGTATTCCAAGGTCCTTTACAGAGCTTGGATCATCAACAAGGTCTTGACTATTCAGCTTGTATTTTATTTTCTGATTTTTTTTGCCAATATGTAAGACAGAACATTTATTTGTTGAGATTTGAAGTTGCCATTTGTTTGACCATTCTGATACATAGTCAATATCTTTTTGAAGGGTAGCAGTATTGTCTGTGGTATTGAATAGCTTTACATCATCAGCTAAAAGAACGCAGTTGCTCTTAATATGATCACAGAGGTCATTTATATAGAGTATGAAGAGAATTGGTCCTAGAACACTGCCTTGTGGGACACCACTATTGACAGGTACAGAATTTGATGACACTCCCAATTTTGATCATTTGTTGTCTGTTTGACAGCAATGTTTCTATCCAGTTATGCAGTTGTCCAGAGATACCATAAGATTTTAGTTTTAGGAGTAGTTTGTCGTCTACCACTGAATCAAAGGATTTACAGAAGTCTATGTAGATTGTGTCTATTGTTTTGCCCTGATCGAGTTGTGTAGTCCATATGTTTTTGCAGTGTAAGAGTTTCAGATTACAGGATAGTTTTTTTCTGAAACATAGCTTTGTGATTTTAGCTTCCACGATGTGTCTGATTTCATATGATTTAGCACCTCTGTGTTAGTTACTTTGGCTGTCCATTTGGAAGCAGTATACCTGTAATTAGCAAGTGCCCCTGGGGCAGTAAACTGCAAGCAGTCATTGCCCCCCTTCACCGCCTGTTATTCTACTGTTCCTCATGCTCCCCAGGGTGAAAAGAGGCCCCAGTGAAAAAAAGGGGATTTCCCAGAAGTGATATGACCAGTCCAGGCTGCTTGCCTTGTTACACAGAACCAACACTTCAAAATGTTGCATCTGAAGATCTTCCTGCTTAGTGTTGCTTGAAGAGCAAGCAACCCTACCAGATTTGAGTCCTGAATCCCATTTGCAAGGGTACCCCTGAGCATTGCAGAGTGCATGCCTTTTGCTGTATGGAGTCAGCCCAGCCTGGAATGGCGAGCTACTGAGATGACAGGGTAGAACCTGGATGCTGGTGTTTCTCCATTTCTCCATAGAGGAATCAACCAGGGAGAGCAAACATTATCACCAAATAAATACCCTCCCCTGTAGTTGCTATACCCGAAGCCTACAGATAACCCCTCCAGTTAGCCAATAAACAGCTTCTACATTTGTCAGCACCCAGGTCTTTTACATTTACAGTTTCTACCTTTGTCAGTACTCAGGAGCCCAGTGGATGCTGCTTGCTATCAGATGGAACCGCTGGTCCATTAAATCCAGAGCCCAGTATTGATAGTACTATCTATCTATCTATCTATCCCATGCAGACAAAACCTCTTTTGGAATTCTACCTCTTTTTTTTAAATTCATTTAAAAAAAAATGGGAACAGGTCCCCAAAGCAAAAAATTAGGAAAGACTGACTGATCTGACCAGGTTTTAGGCTTTTTTTTTTTTTTTTTTTAAAGCAGCATTTCTAGCCATTATGTCTGCTTTGCAGGCCTCTGAAAAATGATGAACGAGGCTTCTTGAAACCCACTGCTGATAATTAGCAATAGATTTCAAAGCTAGGTTTGTAGGAATGTGGGCTGAATAGAGACCCAGCCAGCCAGCCAGTCAACCAACCAACCTCAATGTTCAAGTTGTCCAAAACGGAATTCTATTCTCAAATTTCTCTTCTTCCAGATCATAGAACATGTGATCGTGGCTCCCCTTCATCTTTTGTGTCCCTTCCAGCAATTAGCATCTTGGAAGTAGAATTAGATATGTGGGAAAGGAGGGCTGGCAAGAGCCTATTTGGGGCAGGGGGAGGAAAAGACTGTTTTTTATGCACACAAGACTGAGTGAGGGCTTTGCCATGCTTTGCCAAACCACTGGAAAGTTAGTCCTCAAGCATCCAAGGATCATTTTTCCTTTTACGAGTGAGGGACCTGGGGTGAGAGACTCACATGAGACAAGCTTGTTTTCTCATCTTTTAATATATGACTGCAGAGTAGTTCACCATTGCCCCAGGACCCAACACGCAGGAAATTTCACACTGTCCCTGAGACTCATACAATAGTAGTCGGCAACTGGATTCTGCTGGTATCCAGTTGATGGATGGATGGCAAGAAGCCAAGCCTCTTCCTTCTCCTTTCATTCACTTGCTGACTCTACAATAACTCCCAAATTGGTACTGCAAAAATCCAAATCAGCCTTTCAGGAGATGGGCTGGAACTTTTTTTTTTTTTTAAGGAAAAACAGAATAAGTCACTTTCAGCAATAAAACTGCCAAAGGCAAGGATTGGGCCCACTGGATAAGCAAGAGCCTTTTAATGGGAGGAAAATTTTAGGAGCATGCAACTTCCCCCACTGCTTAGCCACGTAGCCTTAAGCAGAGCTCCAGACAACAACACATTAGCGGCAACACCTGGAACACCAACCCAGTTGAGGTAATATTGGGAAGGAAACCAGCTAGATTTCCCTCCATACATTTGCCCCCCATCCTTCCCCCCACCCTAACTACTGGTGGGGCCCATCTTCTCATTCTGTGGCTGTGAAGGATTTATTTTGCTACCCCAGCAAACACCCACAATGAGTCTGTGGGTATATGGTTTAGTTCTATCCTCTTAAAGGCTGTTTCAGCAATGAATCCCATCAGTTAATTACACATTGGCAGAGTTCTCACAGTATTCTAGATGAGGCTAATTAGAGCTGGGTAGTTTGTGGTTCTCTGAGTTGTGGGAATCCAGACAATATCTTAGCACATTTTCTGAAGCAGGCCACCATGTTAAATGAGTTGTTTGGTAGGGGAGGGAGAGAAATAACATGTTTATGAGAGTTCAACAATTATTTGTTTTGGTTGGATTTAAGATTGAACATAGTCTTGGAATCTATCCATTATGTGTGGAAAGATTGTCCTATAAAAGACTGACATTAATGCAACAGCTATAAAGGCTATAAAGGTGGGGCCATGGGTGACGGTGAGTTGGGATGGGGAGCAGCTTAAAAAACAAAAGGTCAAAATAGCAGTTGCAACTGTGTGATTGAAGCCACACAGCTTTTTATGTGCACATAAAAAGAAACAGGGTTCAGTTGCAATGTTGAGGCTGCCATTTTGAGTTTTTTTTTCCTGCAGATGTCTCTGGGAGGCATGTGTGTGTATGTGTGTGCACATGTGTTTGTGTGTGGGGACAGAGTGTTAGATGTGGGCAAAATGACCCAAATGGTACATTTTATTTTACCCTTCCTCATAAAGTTAGAATTTGGGGTCATCCAGTCGAATAGTTTGGCAGGAAACTTAGGACAGACAAAAGAAAAAGGAAAAAAGAATCTTCCCACACAACGCGTCATTAATTTGTGGAATTTGCTACCACAGGATGTGGTGGTGGTCATTAGTTTGGAGGCCTTTAAAAGGGAATAAGACAAATCCACAGAGGCAAACTACATGATAACTATATATTTTCACTGTGGTTCAGATTCACTACCCCTCCAAATGTTGGAGAGAATTGTAACTTTTTGCCGAAAAGTTGTGGCCTAAGAATAGATAATATATGCCTTGTGTATGAAAGGCCTCTAACCATCTGCAGACAGGGAGAACTCTGAAAAGCTTTGGCTGTCCTCCCACAACACACTCCACCACTATGGTTTGCCAGTTTATGTCTCAGAGTTGTATGGATCCATCCAGTGGTGGTTTTATGGTTCAGTCTTCTATAAATAAACCATTGGCTGAACCGTGAGCTAACTTTCAAATATTGTGCGAACACAATCAGGGTAGAAGTGGGCTTTCTCATGCTAGGGCCCTATAGATGTGTCAAGATAATCCTCCTAAATGTCCAGGGAAGCTGAAATACTTGCAGTTGCAGCCCCAAATCACACTCAAGTACCAGGTGGAGAAAAGTGTTTGGGAGCAGAAGTGAATGGAAATCAGGTTAGGTTCTGTGGTTGTGTTGGCACAACATAGCTAATCCAGGAGGAGATGGATTTTTGATTGTCCTAAGCCTTCCTGGCCTAGTGAAGGTAGTCGTTGGCTTACAGCAGTTCATTTGTGACCATTCGAAGTTATAATGGCGCTGAAAAAAAAGTGACAACTTTTCACACTTACAACTATTGCAGCACCTTCATGGTCACGTGATCAAAATTCAGAAGCTTGGCAACTGACTCATATTCATGACGGTTGCAGAGTCAGGCAATCCCCTTTTGTGACCTTCTGAGAAGCAAAGCCAAAAGGGAAGTCAGATTGACTTAACAACCCAATTACTAACTTTACAACTGCCATGATTCATGCGACAACTGGGGCAGAAAAAGTCATAAAACGGGATAAAATTCACTTGTCTCAATCAGGGACAGAAATGTTGGATTCAGTTGGGGTCGTATACCGAGGACTACTTGTACATAGTGGGAAGAAGAATCCGACAGGGTCCACTTGGGACTGTAGGATTCCAGCTCCCATCTGTCCAAGCCAGCCTGGTCAATGTCAAATGACTGTGGGAACTGAAGATCAAAACATCTCCAGACTTATCTTGTGAGCTGGGAACTGGAGCTATTCTGGGCTAGCCTTTGTGCAACCCAAGCAGAGGGGAATTCCATGCGAGATTGTTTCCTAACTCATGTGGGACACAGGACTCTATCCTGGGGGGAAATTCCCTCCTACAGGTGGTTCCAGAGGGGAGGACAAGTGCGGGGTGCAGAGCGGGTGACAATTTCTGCCTCTTCCTGTCCATTAATTAAGGATTAAGTAGAATGCAAATCAAATGGTGACAATGTGACAGGCCTCATCTTCATCTGGCCTCCAGCTGAAAAACCGGCCTCAAAAATCTCCACTTCCCACCCACTCAATGCCACATCCCTTTTCTTTTAATTTGGTCCTGATGAGTCCCAGAATTGATGCTGCAGCAGAGGGACACTCCCCTCTTCCTCTCCCATTGCTGAAGGCCACCCCAATGTGGAAATTAAAGAAAAACTGAAGCTAGAGTTACTCAAGCACAGTAATGATAAATCCAGTGCCTCTGTAGATATCCATCTTCTCTAGTCTGGCATTCTCCAGTTATGTTGGGACTACAACTCCCAGAATTCTACAGCTGGAAGATTGCCTTGCGTGATGGAACATACAGCAGGGCAGCTATGGAATTCTGGATGCTGCAGTTGCAACACTTTGTGGGCACCAGATTGGGTAAGGCTTCCTATATGGCCATAGAGATTGTCAGTCATCCAGGTCATAGTTGTCCCAAAGCTGCTTTTTCAAAAGGCAACTGTTTTCCTTGAAGGCATTTCGCTTCTCATAGAAGCAGCTGTTTATTTATAAGATATATTTATGATACAAAAGCTCTGAGTGACGTAAAGAGCCATGGAAAGATACATGCTTGGCATTACAAGACAAAACAGAAAGATACCCGAATGTAGATTAGAGAACAAACGAAAGTATACGATATCAAGAGAGAAAAATAATGGAAATAGGCAAGAAGAACAGATGGCATGTGGACCAAAGCAGTCAGAGAAGGGATCTCACTTGATAAAAAGTGTCTGTGAAAGAGATCTAAAACAAGATGGATCGAAGATCTCAGCAAGTATTGTGGGCCCAATTGGCAAAAAAAAAAAAGAGCTCAGGACTGTATTGGTTGGAAACATGTGGAAGAGGCCTTCATCTTGCAGTGGGTAGACAATGGCTAAAATAATCATTTCACCACAGACTATTATACATGCTTTCAACTATTCCTCAACAAGGAACTACAGTCCACTTGCCATAAAGCAGAAGGTCATGCCAGCATTTCCCCCTTTTCACTCAAACTGGTATCCTAACACATCAGGTCATATTCAGCCATTCAGAAGTAGAAAAAAACATCAGATACATATTTTTCACATCAGTTTCTAAACAGGAATGCTTAGCTTGAATAGTGATGACCTGCTGTTTGTATCAGAGTTCTTAGGCATGCAGAGCAGTGGTGGGATCCAAAAATGTTTTACTACCAGTTCTGTAGGGCGTAGCTTGGTGGGCGTGGCAGGGAAGGATACTGCAAAATTCCCATTCCCTCTCCATCCCACTAACCTGCTTTCCAGCTCCGTTCTCCTGTGCAGGGCAAACCAAAGAAGATCAGCTGGGACTTGGGAGGCACAGAATAGATGGGGGCAGGGCCAGTCAGAGGTGGTATTTGCCAGTTCTCTGAACTACTCAAAATCTCTGCTATCAGTTCTCCAGAACTGGTTAGAACCTGCTGAATGTCACCCCTGAATGCAGAGCCCCCTCTTTTGCTAGTCTCAATGTGCCATATGAACACACAGCTGTACAGGCACACCCCAAAACACCAGTAATATGGCCTTCCACCCATGGCTCTATTTCTGACCTTCTCCAGAGCCAGTGTTCAGGTCTTCATAAATGACTTTCAAGGATCTTTTTTAGCACAGGTAGTCCTCGACTTACAACAGTTTGTTTAATGACTGTTCAAAGTTACAACGGTACTGAAAAAAAGTGACTTATGGCCATTTTTCACACTTACGACTGTTGCAGTATCCCCATGGTCATGGGATTTACATTCAGATGCTTGTCAAGTGGTTCATATTTATGACGGTTGCAGTGTCCCAGGGTCATGTGATCCCCTTTTGCAACCTCCTGACACACAAAGGCAACAGGGAAGCCAGATTTCTTTAGCAGGCGTGTTGCTAACTGAACAATTCACTTAACAAACGTGGCAAGCAAAGTCGTAAAATGGGGCAAAACTCATTGAACAAATTTCTCACTTCGCAACAAACACTTTGGGGGTCAAAGTTGAGGACTACCTGTACCTCTTTGGCAACATCAGTGGTAGCAGAGCCTTTCTGAAATCTACAACCTGAAAAAAAAATCCTGGGATGATCCGAAAACAGAGATTTTGCAAATCGTCCAGTTAATGCATTGGGATTAGGACTGCTCTGCCCCATGGGAGTCTCTGCTGCTCCTTCCTTACCCTCTCCAGTGCCCCCCTCCACAGCTTCCGAGTAACCTGAATCCTCCAAGCACATCAGCCAGGAATGGCTTTCTTCCCGCCACCCCTTCTGCGCTCAGATCTGCCTCCAGCTGCACCTGGCAAATGTTGAGCCTGCTCTGATCCGGCTCCTGTTTGAAGCAGGGTGCCTGAGATTCCAGGCATGCATGCTGCCTTTTGTTCCTCTCATCCTATAGTCTACCAAGCACAGCTATTTCTGTCTCCTGCTCTTGGCATCCGGCTACCAAAGGGAATTGCAACAAGTGTGTTAAGAGGAGTGGATGGATGCTTGGGGATCAGTTAGGGGTGACCGGGGGTGGGGGGGTGGGTTTGAGGCATAACGTGTGTATATGGGAGGTTGGAAATATTGCAGTTGGGTCCCTCTTGGAGCAATTCTCCAAAGAACCACTGGGGGAGCCAGGGGACATTCTTTTTTTTTTTTTTTTGATAAGAATTTTATTAATTTTCAATAAACAAACATACACATACAAAACACAGAGCATAAGAACATAAAACTTCTTTTGGGAAAGCGGCTTAGTTCCGGGTTACATCTTTTTGTGCAGACATAAATTCAAATTCATGCTCACTTTATATACCATTTCATATCTTATTTACCATTCTACATTTTCTATATAGCTTCTCCCCTCTTTTCACTCTCTTAATTCTATTTTGTTTATTTCATCTCAATTTAAATCATTATGCTTATATCTTTTGTCTGTTCTGTTTCAATTATCTATTATCTTTTCTCATTGACACAAAATTTCTGTAATCACTGATTGAAGTATGACACCTATATATCTTTCCCCTAAATAACACTTAAAATAATATATAATTTTCATTCTGATTCTGCTTAGTACACTCTAAAACTACGTATTATATTTTAAAATAAGGAATAATAAATTTATAATATAGTTAAAACAATAATCCATAACAAATTAAACTCTATCGTTAAATCTTAAACATTTTACATATTCCTTTTAATATTTTATCCCATTTTATAATCATATAATGTTCCAATTTTCTAACGTTATTTCAAATACAAATACAACAATACAATCTTATGTACTTTTGCAGAATCTCTTTTTAGATTATATTTTTACCCATTATCTCTGAATGAATCCTGTTTCTTTACATCTTGTTTCAAACCTTTGTAACTTCTCTTCCCTTTTTCCCTTTCTTTTCCAATCTAGTCTTTTTACCCCCTTGTTTAATCTCCACCCTCTTAATCTCCACCCTCTTCTGTATTCCTCTTTTCTGTTGCTTTCTGACATTGTAACCATTTTTCATCCTATTTTCCCCTTTTTTGGTTGTTTTTTTAAGTCTTAATTTCTCCTTTCTCTTTCCCCTCTTTTCCTTTTCTTCCCCAATTAGAATTGCTTGTTCATTAAAGATGGCTTCTTCTTAATCCCAATCTCTTTGTTCTTGAAGTTTCTTATAGGTAGAAATCGCCATTTCTAAGAAATGAAAAACAGATCCAGAAGAGCCCTTCCCTTCTTGTTCGTCTTCTTTTAGCTTTTTAAATTCCATTTTCAGATCATCAACAAGTAGTAGTATTGTGAAATTTTTTTAAAACAGCCCAAATGTTTTTAGTCTTTCAAATAATAATTTCCAAAGTCCCAAAGTCACCAAGCAATCCAAATACTCTCAAACTGTTTCATTTAAACACTTTCTTCTTTTTATACTTCTTTTTATACTTGGAGTTACAGTTGCAAAGTTTATACTTTTTATACTTGGAGTTACAGTTGCAAAGTTCCAGTTGAAATATATCTTTTAGAAGTCTTGTTACAATTTAGCTCTAGTCTTATAATTTCCAAGCAGCCTCCTCCAGCAGAATCTTAATATTAATTTTTTTCCTCTCCCTTCCCACTTATAGCAAAAAAGTTTTTTTTTAACCTCCCCCGCAATATTTACAAATCTTTATTGTCCCCTTGGCTTTACCTGTTGATGCCAAAGCAGGTTTTTCCGATTTCCATCTGCTATCACCGTAAGGAAGGAGAGTGAGAAAAAAGAAACTTTCCCTTTTACTTTTGTTCGCTGCTTTTTCTGTCTTCTTTGGGAGCGATGTATCTTTAGTAAAATTTAAATTCCAGGGTATTTAGATGTTCCTTATTGTCCCGGGTCAGCCAGTAACTTTCACTTCAAAATTCCTCCTGCACAATTCTTATCCAGCTGAAAGCTTCTTTGTGGTGGCCATTGCTGACCACTGCTCCACCGCCTTCCGAGAAGGGAGTTAAGCCAGCTGAGGAGGGGGGTTGTGATTCTCCCAGACCCCTGCCTGGTTCTCCCCTATCTTCAGCTACCTATACGGGGTAACTATAGCCTCCAAATCTGACTGGATTGGGGGCACTCTAGCGAGCGTGGCAGAAATCGCGCATGATCGCGGATTCCTGCCACCACCAAAGCCTTGAAACCGGAAGTCACCAGCCCCCTGCCACTATAGTGTTGCTGTTTGACAGTGTGCCATTTAGCCAACAGTACCTCTTTGAGTGGCGTTTCCTCAGGAAAGTGGTGGATGGGAAGGAGACAGACCTCAAGTCGGTTCTTCTTTCATTTCATGAACATTTACAAGCAGTTCATAACTTGAATGGTAATTAAGTTACGCTAATGGGGTGTATTCAGTTCAGCCCTTTCCTGATGTTAGAAAGATCAGTTGGTAAGTTTTGCATTGCCTGTGAAGGTACAGGTGACTTATGAGCACAACTGAGCAAAAATTTGTTGTTAAAGTGAGACATTTGTAAAGTGAGTTTTGCCCCTTTTTTATGACATTTCTTACCACAGTTATTAAGTAAATCACTGCAGTTGATAAATTAGTAACCTGGTTGTTAAGCAAATCTGGTTTTCCCATTGACTTTACAACGGTCGTAAGTATGAACCAGTGGCCAAGAATCTGAATATTGATCACATGATCATGGCGATGCTGCAAAGGTTGTAATTGTGAAAAAGAGTCATAAGTCACTTTCTCCAGTGCCATTGTAACTTTTGTGTGGTTACTAAATGAATGATCACTAAATGAACTTTGAATGCTCGTTAAATGAACTGTAACTTGTTGGATCTTTGCAATGGAGTTTGATGCAAGCAGCAGTTGCTGCTTTTGTTTTTTTGCCCTGAAGACCTGTGAAGGCAACTTATCATGGACCAAATGTTTTCCCAAGACACACAACTTAGGTTTACTGTATTTATTGGCATACATTTTATTGATTTAATGTTTTATTTCAATCTGTAAGCCTTATTGCTTTTGAGTAGAAAATATTTTGAGGGACTGGGGACTGCAATAAATTATCAATAGCGCTGAGGTCCCCAGAGGTTAGGATGTGGTCACTAGGTTCCAGATCCTGCACATCCGCTATGAAAAAATGTTGCCTCAGTTATTCCATACCACAGGCCTATAACTCCTCTGCCTTTGCCTCACACTCTTGCGTGCCCCTCTGGGCCCTATCCACCATGTATGGAAGGAATCCAAAGCAACTGCTTTAGCCTTGTCTTTTCTGTGCAGTCACATCCCTGTAAGTACAAGTACCTCTCCAGCAGAGGTGGGTGTGGGAACAGCTAGTTCACAGTCTGAGGAATCTACATTACACAACCCTCCAAATGGAGTAACATAACCCTTTTGCCAGATGTGTATCAAACATCCCCATGTGTCACTCACAAAGGCGGAGACAGTAAACATTGTCAAGCATGTGCGTCTCTCTGCATCCGTGTACTAGTGGCATGAAGCAGGAGTTATTGATGTGCCACAATGGAGACATCTGCTTATTTGGTGTTTCTTGCAGTTGGCAAATTTGTTAAGTGCCCCCTGTCAGCAAACAGAGAATGATACATGCAAGTTAAGTGTTAGGAATGGGCATACTGATTGATAAAGTGATAAAGTTTTCCTTTTTAAGCTTTGTTTGATCCCACTGAAATCTATTTCATCCAGCAGCTTATGGATGATTAATCCCAAAGCTTCATTTGATGCTTACAAGCCACCTCACTATTGCTCATTTTGTAGCAACTAGGATCCAATGGCACACTGCTCCTGAATGTGGCGGTTCCATTTTAACAACTGATGGCCTTTATTATTACTAATGCTAACATTCAACAATTAACTGTGGGTTTTGTGCTATAGTTATCACATAAACAGGCTTCAGAGAGTTTTAAAGGAGACATGAAAGTCAAAAGATTTGGCGCTACATAAATGTGATGAATAATGAATGAATGAAATGAAATAATCAAAAATATAAAGTATAAAGTATAATGGCTAACATGTGTGAGAGCAGCAATAGTTATTCATTAAAAATGGACAGTAGTTGGATGTTTGTGAGAGAGAAACTTAATACGTTCATGTGTGATATAATATATGTATATGTAAAAGAACAGAAGCTTTTGTGCTGGAGGCAATTTGGGCAGCTGTTGAAGTTTGCAGAGGGAGGGAAGACTGGTTTGGAAAAAGCAACTGAGTGTGTGCGTGTGTGAAAGAGAGGGAGAGAGGGAGGGAGGATGGGAGTGTGTGTGTGTGTGAGAGAGAGAATATATACTGTATGATTTAATAATTGAGTGTGGTATTTTTCTCTTTAAAACCTTTCACTTTGTTCATAGCAGTACATACTGTTGTTTTTTAAAATGCTAAACCAAGATTGGTAGAGATGAATAAGGAAAGTTTGGGGACACAACACTAACCATTTTGCCTGAAGCAAAGGTTTGTCAACATTTTATGTGTATGTTTTGAATGCAACTTCCTATCTGTGAGTTAAATTCTGCATAATACCGTATATACTCGAGTATAAGTCGACCCGAATATAAGCCAAGGCACCTAATTTAACCACAAAAAACTGGGAAAACTTATTGACTCGAGTATAAGCCGAGGGTGGGAAATGCAGCAGCTACTGGTAAATTTCAAAAATAAAAATAGATACCAATAAAAACTTTCACTAGGACAGTTGAGAATAAGTTTAATGTTCACAATTTCCTCTTTGAAAGATACCAGTAAACAGGGAACAAGAAGATGAAGAAAAAGAAGTGTGTTTTTTCACACTTTTCACACTGCAGTGAACAAAAATGGCATCATAGGAACAGGCTTATTCTCAGTCCAAAGGTTTGTTTCTGATTTCTTCCCTGATTTAAGGGAAATTTGGGAAACGATCTCACTATCATGAAAGGTTTGATTGATTCACTAACCCAAAAGATGATGATGATAACAGTGGGAGGCAGGAGTCACTCTCTCCCTTGCAAGAAAAAAGCAAGAGCCGTTCTTATGATCTCTCCCTCTCTCTCTCTCTCCCCGTAATACAGTCAAGCCCTTTCCAGCACGCGCGATCTGCCTTCATCACTTTGTACCTTGCAAATGCAAAATCCTGGGGGTTTTGCATTTGCAAGGTGCAAAGCGGCGGGGGCAGATCCCACGTGCTGGAAAGGGCTTGACTGTATTACGAGGAGAGAGAGAGAGAAAGAGAGATCATAAGAACGGCTCTTGCTTTTTTCTTGCAAGGGAGAGAGCGACTCCTGCCTCCCACTGTCATCAACATCTTCTTCTTTTGGGTTAGTGAATCAATTAATTTGGGAAATGATCTCACTATCAGAAAACAACGCGAGCCGCCACCACCACCTCCTCCTCCCCCTCCTCCCGAGTAGACTGAAAGCAGCTGGAGCTGAGGAAATGAAGCTGAGTGGAGCGACCTCGGCTCGTGTTGTTTTCTTAGCCTAGAGCTCAGAAAACAACACGAGCCACCACCACCACCTCCTCCCCTTCCTCCCGAGTGGACTGAAAGCAGCTGGAGCTGAGGAAATGAAGCTGAGTGGAGCCGAAGCAACCTTGGCTCACGTTGTTTTCTCAGCCTAGAGAAAGGGGAAGGGGGCTCATCTGGACCAAGGGTGAGTCTCCCCCTCAGTTTCCCCTGAAGGATCTTCCGTCGCTTTTGCCTTTTCCCTACATCTTCCCTCTGTTAAAATCCCCCCACACACACACACACACTTATTTTCGGTCGGATAGATTTCGTGTCTGAGCATTCTCACATGGCGGTGGGTCTTCCCCCCCCTAAAAACAGTTAAAAAAAGAAAAAACAATATATCCTCAAGCAAGAACTTTTCTGCTTCCGATTACCCCCATGCTTAAAAGTTGCAAAGGAAACACAGAAGCAGGGAAGTGGCTGCCCAGCTTCGGAGCTCCACACCATTTTTTTTTTCAGAGGGGAATATGACTTGAGTATAAGCCGAGGGGTTTTTTTTCAGCACAAAAAATGTGCTGAAAAACTCGGCTTATACTTGAGTATATACGGTATGTGGATGTGCCAATGCTATTAAAGAACACACCAGGGCGGTCTGTGTATGTAGCCTCTTACTATGGCTTGTGAGTCACTATAAATGCAGACATGTTGATGTGGTATTTGACATGTGGCAATTGGCAAATATAGTTCTTTGAGCCATGCTGCCCTTTATTGATCTCACTAAATGTTTTTAAAAATCAAAAACAGGTCTCAGTCTCAATCAGTCCCATCTGTAGCCCTTGGTTTCCTTAATGGCACTAGAATAGATTTCTATCCATTTGCAAATCTTCACCCCCCCCCCAATTTTTTTTTTAAAGACAAAGTGCCAGATACCCCAATAGGTTTCCTTAGACAAACATCCCCTTTGTCTCAGGAAACAATCAGAGTTGCTAGTGATCAACTTTTCTTCCTTCCCAGTCCCTCAGAAAAGGGAAATTGTAAACTAAGCCTCTTATAAGTCCCATCAGGTATAATAAGTAGGACAGATATTATTCCCTTTGGGGTTGGTCTTTACTGTGTAATTTCAGCTTGACAGTAGAGCTGAGAAGCTGAATCCAGACAGAAAGGCAGACAATGTTGTTTCCATTGCTGTTCCATACACGGCTCATGAGTTCTCATTTGCATTGAAGACCACAAATGTCCGGTTCTTGGCATTCAGTGAACATACTCTCAAGAGTGACCAGGAATGAAACCAAAGGAAGTGAGATCAACTGCTTTCACATAAAGAAAACAAGGCATTTTGTAAAAAGTTGGGCCAGACTTGGAGATAATCTTCTAGAGAGGTAGAAATCCGTAGCTTGGCTTTGTTAAACAAGAAATCCCTAGTGCAGTTTTTCCCAAGCTTGGCATTGGGAATTGAAGTCCACCCAATTAAACCTGCCAAGGCTGGGAAACACTGCCCTAGGACAAGCGTACCCAATGGATCTCTAAAAAACACTGCAAAGTTAACAACCTCAATCCATACTAATTATCATGATGAGATATATTTGTGCCTTCAACTTAGCCAACCTCCCCGGCCATTGCCTAGACAAGTCCCTGGAATTTTATTGGCAGCATTTTCGGAAGTAGTTTGTCCTCTTAGTGCTGAGAAGGATTGAGTAGCCCAAGGTCACCAAGTTGGTTTCAGGCTTAAATTAAGATTAAAAATTAGTTTCCTGATTTCTACTTTGAGGTCTTTAACAACTACATTTAAGCCAACTCACTCTCTTGCCACAATGATAGGATTATACGAAGAAAGATAGAGAAACATCAGTGAGACTTTCATAAATTCATTCTCTTATAGTATCATTCCTAATTCCACCATTCCCTGGATTTATGTACTATTTTAAGTATCATCTCCAAGCAAACCAAATTAACGGTGCTCTTTAAATTCCTCTCTTCTTTGGAACAGCAATATCATCTGGACTGATCAGCAAAGCAAAGGGGCAATGAGGACAGGGAGAAAGTGAAATGACCAACTCTCAGTCTATGAATCAACCAATGGTTAGCTAGACAAAGCCTTCTTTCTCTAGAATAGGGGTGTCAGACTCGATTTCATTGAGGGTCGCATCAGGCTTGTGTTTGATCTTGGGGGGGTCAGGCGTGGCCAGCTGGACATCACTTGTGTCAGAGGCTGCCCGATTACCCTGCCAGTGAAAAACGAGCTCCTGAGCTCCCTTTTTGGCTGCAATGGTCCTTTGCTGTTTCCAGGGCAACCTCCCAGGTTGGATCCCAGGCCTTGAGTTTGACACCCCTGCTCTAGAGTCTCTA
This sequence comes from Hydrophis major, assembly GCA_033807585.1. Taxonomy (NCBI): domain Eukaryota; kingdom Metazoa; phylum Chordata; class Lepidosauria; order Squamata; family Elapidae; genus Hydrophis; species Hydrophis major. The sequence goes on along the minus strand of CM066343.1, from coordinate 30,648,431 downwards.
GATTGTAACAATCAGATTGGGTTTCTGCATTGTGTTCCCCTCTGTTCTGCATAAGGGTCCTGCTTTCCTCATGGCTACTTAAAGCAGCCTTCCCAAATGCAGTGTTTACAATTTGGTTGGGCTGTAATCCCATCATCCCTAATCAACACTGGCAGCAAATAACACATCTGGAAGCTCAAGGCTGGGGAAAGGGGCTGCAGGATGTAGGGAGTTATAATGGAATGGCAGCCTTATCAGAGTGGGCAACAGGAGGGAAAGAGAAAAGATTTGCCTTACATGGCCAACTTCTCTACCTGTGCAGGGCTCAGGGTGGCACTGAGGCAATTGTGGCTTCAAGTCAGCCATGTAAATATTTGGGCCAATGAAGAGTTGGCTTTTCTGAGACAAGTAGTAAATATTAAAGAACAAAGCCTAGTAGAATCCCTCATTTAGTGGCTGTTCACAATTACAACAGCAAAGCAAAAATACAAACAAAAATAACTTTATGACCAATCTTCACATTTATGATGTTCACACATCGGTTAGGGCTAAGGAAAGCTGAAATAAAATTGTTTCAGTTTCATTTAATAACTGCTTCAGTTAATGACTGAATTGCTGGTCCCTATTGTGATAGCTAAACAAGGACCACCTGTAATTGCAGTGGGTTTCTAACAAACACAGTAGTGTTTATTTACCACCTACTAAACCTTAAAATACAGAAAATTCACAAAATGTAATTGTAGTCTTACAGCATGTTGTCCCTAAGCAAGTAAACAATATTGTGACTTAATGTGATGGATTGTCTCAAAATGAGAACTGAATTCCCACACCAAGGCTACAGATCTTACACTGCAAAACTCCAAATCTTACACTTTCTTTATCTCTATGGCACATCTGGTGGTAATCCAGAAGCCAAATTCTGGTAGCCTCAAACAACATTGCTGAATCATTAACTACGTACCATAGCCAATTTTAGCTTGTCAAAAGCAGAAACTCAGTGTGCTATAAAATCAACTTCCTTGTCAATTAAAAACAAAAATGGTCCTGTGCATTTCGAAAGACAAAGAGAAGGCATTAACCGTAGGGGCATCATCTAGCATTGTGTGTACGTGTTCCTATGTCCCCTTCCACAGCCTGGGAACCTCCCAGTTGCTCCCTCCACTCCATCACACGCTGAACACTCTCACAAGTTTCCAAATTGTCAGTTAAAAACATTATTTTCCAACCACAGACAACTGTTTGACATTACTGCCGAATGAGGGAAGGCAATCCAGAGGCTGGGCTGCAGGAAGGGCACATAGCCATATGGGAGAAGCCGGAGAACCCAGAAGCTGTGGGCTCCACTTTGGTGCGTAGCAGGCCAGAAGCCACCAGCTGGCCTTGTAACAGGGAGGCAGTGTTGAGGGAGAGCTGCACTTGGCTTTATCCCATGTTTCAGAGGGAGAGCTGGGCTTTCCTCAGAATGCAGATCCTTTATTTTAGACAGACTTTCAGCCCCCTCGACATACTTACAACAGTGCCCCCTCCTGCCCCAGAACCCAAAACTGATTAAAAATCACCTATCTGTGAACATGACTGGAAAAAAAAGACAAAGTAAGACTAGCAGAGGGAAGAAAATGTAGTTTTTTTTCCTTATCTAGCATGGAATTCTGTACTGGTAAAAAGTGCAATGGACTTTATATATGCCTGTTCCTTCCCAATCAATCACCTTGTGGTAAACTACAACTCCCATCCCTATCTCTCTTCCTGGTCTCTACCCATATTAGATTATAAGTTCCAAGAAGAATGGGGTGATAACAATTGTCACACCCAGGTAAGGTAAGGTTGATTTATAATACATGTTTTAAATTAGTTTTTTCAATGCAATCAGCAACTGTACATTCCTGTACACAATTAATACTAACCTGGCACAATTAATCAGGCTTGCTAAGGAGCAGTAAACAAATTAACTTTCCCTATCCTTTTAGTGAGTGTTTTATGCAAAAACAAAAACAAAAAAACCCCAGGAATTTTAGATCTACAAAGGAAAGATGTATGCCTGCATATGTGACTGGGTTCGCCTGCATATGTGACTGGGTTTGTCTAACTGAACTGGCAGTCAAATATTGATTTGACCTTGCTAGAAAAGCATTGTGGTTGTGAATTGAGATGATCCAAGGGGCCCTCTCAGGGATGGTAGACTTGTGATATCCCTTGGCAAACCAGCAATTGCTCATTGTTGTAAATCACCAAGGAACAGATACTTGTATCAATATCCCAGATTCTGGAAATGGGAAGGGATCACACAAGTCATTTAAACCAATCCTAAATGAGATAGTACAAAATGGGATTTGACTACAATAAATAAACCTCTTTACTCAATATTTTCTCATTTCAGAACAATCAAACCTGGGCTATAAAAATCTGGCAATCATTTTAGAAGACAGAAAAAAACAAGTTTACTCAATATGACTAACATTAATTATTTTTGCAGTCAGATCTGATCAGTTTACCCTTATAAATGAGATTTCAGAGTGAATGGAGGAATGGGAAGTTTATTATCCAACCCTAACCCCTCCCTCCCCTTTTAAACCCCTTAATTAGGCAAGAAATAGATAAAATTTTGGACCCTTTTGACATATATAATTAACAGCCTCCTAATGTTCAGAATTTCAAATTTACTGCTGGGATGGGTAAAACAAGATGGATTTTCAGAAAGTTTTATGTCCTGTATGGTAGTTACAGAGGAGCTTTTAATGTCATGAATTCAAGTGACAATTTCAATTCTCTTCTTGCTGCAAGGACATCACATATAAAAATTAACTCCCGGTTTATTATTCCACCAGATTTATGTGGGGAGAGTAGATTATTGCAATGCTTCTCAAAATGGGCTTAATAAAGAATACCTAACTGAATATAAGATTAATCCCAATATTCTGCAGTGATCTCCGTCCATTTCTAGCAACCCGGACAGGGATTTTACACATGCTAACTTTGGCATTTTAATGCAGCGTAGATTCCTTTAGAAATGGGATGTTTGCTACTCGCTTTCAATTACTACCATTATGCAAAACCCCCTCTTGCCGCTGTCCTCCCCTGGCAGCTGCTTGGAGAAGCAGAAATCTTCCCCACATAAATTAATCACAGCCCCTTGACAGCCAGACCTGTGTCTAGGAGTCTAAGAATAGAGGTCAGACTATAAAATATTGGGGTACAGGACAAAAGATGCAAGGGGGACAGCCTAAGCAATAGATGTGTGTGTGTGGGGGGGTGTTGCATGCACTCAGCAGATTAATGAGTGGGTGGGCTGACAGGTGTGGGGGAACCCTGTCAGGACAAAGGCACCCCCTCCTTCCCTCACCGCTCCTCTCCTCCTGGCAAAGGAACCGGTTAGTCTGCCCCAGCCTGCTGGAATTGGCAGGAGAGAGACAGCAGCTTAATGAGAAAGTGTGAATGACAAAAGCCTGAGGGAAAGGGAAAGCAAAGGCAGGGGACACCTGAGTTTGGTGAGAGGGGGTTAAAGAAAAGTTCTTGGGTCAGGAGTAAAACTTGCCATCTTAATGCAGGCAGATATCATTCCAGATCTTTAGGGATAACAAATGCAATCATGATATATCTATCCATATTTTACTTTAAAACATGTTACGGCCAGAATACACACTTTTGAGTTTCACAGAAACCTTCAGCAGAACAAAATCAGCCAGAGCGAGGTAACAGAGGTGTTGAAACCTAAAGGAGCCTGAATTGCAGAGAGTTAGAAAAAGATTCCTTTGAGGTTCCACTGGTTTAAATGTATTAATTATGTGATCTGCAATCAGTTGATGAATTAACGGCGTAATCTTTTGTGCGGTTACTTGTGCTTAAGTTAAGTCAATGGGAATTTCTTTGGAAATGTGAGATTTGCTGAGAATCGGAATGCAGGTAGTCCTCATTTAATGACTACAAGTGGGACCGGCCACTTGGTCATTAAGCAAAGTAGTCGTTAAGTGGAACCACAACTGTACTTTATGATCTTACTTGTCAGCTTTCCATTGCTTTACAAAGCTGCGGAGGTCATAGAGAACTGGTCACAAAGTTTTTCTGTCCCAACTGTGAACATTGCTAAACAAGGACTACATGTAGCTTTACATAAAAATTAGATCATCTTTCATTTTTTGGGATTTAAGCTAGTGGGGCCTTACACAAGTTAGCCATCGTTTCTCTATATGTGACAAGAAATGCCTGTTGTAAGACGTAGTCAGCCAATCATTGTTTTCTTAAGTATGTGTACTAAAAATAAAGGTGTATTAATCTAGCTAATTCTTTTCATAATTCAACACTGCTTGAAAATTGTGGATTAGGTTAATTCATATAATTGCTTGATTGCTTAAGTTATTAGCCTTAATTAGTACCATAAAACTAGAGTGCAGACAGATAGTTGATAAAGGGACAGTTTATAAAATGCTTAGCATGAACTGAAGTTTATTTTCCTTGTTTGGTGCCTCCTGTTCTTTGTATTGTGTCCAATGATAGCCTTCTTCAGGCAAGTATCCTCCAGATCCTAACACATCTGGAAAGCTTCAGGCTGATGTATGATAAATGATACAGCATAGCAAATTACAATAGTTTAACAAGGAGGGGAAGATGTATTTACTCAGAACTAATGAAAAGGAACATCAAATGCCTTTTTTTTTTTAAACAGCTAGTCCTCAACTCACAATCGCAATTGGGATCAGAACTTCATTCATAGGTTTCATCAGTCATTAAGTTGAGGCATCCCTGGATCAAACCCAATTTTACAATTGTTTTTATGGTGGCCATTAAGAGAATCACATGGCTGTAAGTCCAAATCATATGGTTATTAAGTAAATTGGTTTGGTCTAGTGGTTCAGGCACTAGGTTAGAAAGCAGGAGACCATGAATTCAAGTTTCACCTTAGTCAGGAGGAGGGTGGAGCTGGCGTCACGACGATACGGCATGTGATCTCAGAGGTCTGAGATCGCAGCCAATATCTTTGCCCCTGGATGGTCCAAATGGATTTAAACCGTCCCGAAGAGACGGCGAAAGTGAAGAGTGCATCCTGCTGATCTCAGGGACACCGCAAAGTTCCTGGTAGATCCAGGAGAAGCTCATCTTGCCAGTGGCAAAGAGGCAGCCATTAAAGCTGCTGAAGTTGGGACAGCTCAAAACGGAGGAGAGCAGAAAGAGAAAGTGTGCCAGTTTGATGAGAACTTTTTTATTCTAAGATTTGAAAGGACACCCTAAGGAAAAGAAAGAATCTGTAAAAGTTTTGACAGAAGTGATTAAGCAGCGATTTTAAACGGAAGTGTCAAAGTAAGGTTTTTTTTCTTTTTCTTATTGCTAGATTTCTATACGCGATTTTGCATTTTTGAAACTGGACTGGTTCTTTTCTTATTTATACCTATCTTTTCTTCTCCTTTTTGATTTTGTAATATTTTAGGCTAGAGGCTCCCTTTAGTTACTTAGTTACTTTTTATATTTCTTTCCTTCTTTTTTTTTTGGTAATTTTTATTACGTTTTGCTTGGGAAAGGAAGGGGAAAGTGAGAGTAAAGAAATTTTGTAACACTGCCAACTAGAGGCTTCAAAATGCTTTATTTCCTGTGACCAGACGGAGCTGAGGAAGCTGAGAAAGAAAGCACTGAGATTCCCTTTCAAGGACATTGCTGAGATAAAATAGAGGGAAGAGCATGGGAGAGTGTTATTGCAGGTGCTCTTCTGGATTTCTATCAACAGCTGGAGCCTGGTGTTGAAGCTTACGAAAAGAAAAGGTGATAAGTTTTTGGAGAAGAGAGTCATAATAAGAGCCTTGGATAACTAAACAAAGTGCAGTGTGCTCTTTTTATTTTTTCTAAGCTGTGCTACCCATCCTTACCAGCTTTATTGTATTTTTTTTTTTAATCTTTATTCTTGTAATAACTATTTGGGTTTTTGGCCTGGTTGGAGCTTGTTTTTCTTTTTCTTTTTCTTTTTTGGAAGTCCAAGCTCCACGTTTGCTTTTTATTTTAAAGGGAAAGTCTTAAAAGCTTTTTCTCTTTTCTTTCCTGGCATTTTTTGTTTTTGTTTTTATCTACTTTTTTGGGTTTTTTTTTAATGCACGTTTTTATATTTGAGACCCTTCAACTGGATTAAGATGTTGAAGAACCTGAAGAATTTTTCCCTTTCTCTTGTTTTTTTAAGTCTTTTTTTTATTTAACTACTGATTGGATTAAGGTTTACAAGAACCTGAAGAAATTTTGTCTCCCACCCCATTTTTTATTATTATTGGGCTTTTTTCCTCTTTACCATTTTTATTTTTTACTCTGAATTATAATTGGCTACTTCACAATTGGATTAAGGTTTAGAAGAAATTGAAGATTTTGAATTGTTTAAAATGAGTAGGAAACTCACAGCTTCTGGATCCTCAACTTCTACTTCTGCCTCTCCACCAGCTGGAGGACAACGTTCAATACAGACAATGTTAAAGCAGGAAAAAGAACAAGAAAAAGTGACTCTACAGATGGTTATGCAAGGAATGCAAGATATTAAAACAAGATCAGAGACTATTGAAAAGAGAATAGAGAACATTGAACAAAGAACAGGGAAAGCTGATCAAAAAGTGGAGAACAGTCAACAAATGATGTCGAAGTATGATGAGAGATTCCAAAAAATTGAAGAAGAAGATAAACAAAGAGACAAGAAGATTGGAGACATTGACAGCATACTAACTGTGGTTGAACAAGATAAAAGTGGTATGCTGAGATGGGAAATGGATAGATCAGAATTTGATTTTAGATTTCAAAACATAGAGGAAGAAAAAGGACAAAATCTAGCTGAGATAATGATAGAAATATTGGCCGAAGCTTTGGAAATAACTGAAGAGAAGATGATGGATGGAATAGATGAGGTTTATCGAGTCTTTACAAGTTATGCGATGAGAAATAGCCAACCAAGAGAAGTTCATATTAGATTTACAAAGAAAGCCATTAAAACGTAAATATTACAAGTGGCAAGAGAGAAAACATTGAAATACAAAGGCAAGGAGATTGTGGTCTTAAAACAAATACCCAGAAGAGTGAGATAGATGAGAAGAGAATACCGATTCCTGACTAAAATGCTACTTAAAAAAGAGGTGAATTATAGATGGTTGATTCCAGAAGGGTTAATGTTCACATGGCAAGAACAGAGACATAGAATTGATTCAATTGAGAAAGCGGAATTATTTTATACAGAATTTTTTGGAAGGAAAGAGGAAGAGGCAGAAAAAGAGATCTCACTAATTGAATTCCAAGAGGATTGTCAAATGGAGACTGAAAAAGAAGAAGGCACAGTAGGTGGAAAGGAAGGAGCCAAAGAACAACATGAACCAAGATCTAGGAGAGCTGCTAAACCCAATTATAAAATATAACCATGGAAGAGAAAAAATTGATTATAATTAATATAAATGGACTTAACTCAGCCGCCAAAAGAAAAACTTTTCATAAATTAGAGAAATTAAAATTTGATATAATTTGTCTACAAGAAGTACATATTAAAAAAGAATATGAACAATTGTTGATACAGCCAAAATTAGGGAAAATATTTTCTTCTTTGACCCAATGTAAGAAAAGAGGAGTGGTTTTATATATTAAAGAGACCACCCCAGCAAAATTGATTTATACTGATGAAGGTGGAAGAGTACTCATGGTGGAAATAAAGGACAATAATATGAAAATACTCCTGATTGCAATCTATACTCCGAATGATAAACAAGAATTTTACAAAAAATTGCATATGAAAATAATTGAACTGGACTATGCCAATATAGTTATGATGGGAGATTTTAATGGAATTGTAGACAATAAATTGGACTATACAGCAACAACAATAAAGCAAAACAGAAAGACTCTCCCAAAATCCTTTTTTAAAATGGTTGATATATTAAATTTAAAAGATACATGGAGAGAAAAAAATGCTAAAACTAAACAATATACCTTCTCTTCAAATAGACATTTATCATGGTCCAGAATAGATATGATATGGATGTCAACAGAATTAATATCTAATATTCAAGAAATAAATATTGAAACAAGTACCTGGGCAGACCACAATCCAATGACAATTAAATGGAAAAGACAAAAAAGAAGATCGAGATGGACATTAAATAATACTATTTTAAAGGAAAAAGATTTCACACAGTGGATGGAGAAAGAATTGGCCTTTTTCTTTAGAGAAAATAAAAAAGAAGATACATCAATTTAAAATGTATGGGATACAATGAAGGCATATGCTAGAGGCTTGATAATAGATTATACAAGGAAAAGGAATACTTGGAAAAGGCAAGCCTCTAAGGCTCTAGAGGATGAGTATAAAAGACTTGAAAAAGAGCTACAGAAAATGTCACAGAAAAAGGACATTAAACTAAAAATGGATATAATTAAACACAAAATGGGTCAAATAGAGAAAGAGGAATTAGCACAGAAAATTAGAGGTGCTAAACAGAACTATTTTGAAGATTCAAATAAACCAGGTAGATGGTTAGCATATTAACTGAGAAAGGAGAAAGAATCAAGGAAAATATTGCAGTTAATAGATGATCAAGGCCAAGTTTGTCATAGCAGTAAAGAGAAGAAGGAAATCATTCGAGACTTTTATGAGAAACTACATGCAAGAGAATATTGATGAGAAAAGAGTTAAGCAGTACTTACAGAATGCTAATTTACCCAAGATACCGAAAGAGACTGAAAAAATGTTAGAAAGCAATATAACTATGATGGAGTTAACTGAAGCACTTAAGAAGCAAAATAATGGAAAAGCACCAGGCCCAGATGGACTCCCGGCAGAATTTTATAAAACATTACAAGAATCATTGAATCTCCTATTACTAGAAGTTATGAATGAAGTTATGCTAAAGAAAAAGATACCCAAATCATGGTCAGAAGCCTATATCACACTTATTCCAAAAGATGAGGCTGATCCATTGCAAATTAAGAACTATAGACCTATCTCTCTACTAAATACAGATTATAAAATTTATGCTTCAATATTGGCAGAAAGACTTAAAAAATATTTAAATAACTTTATTCATTCTGATCAAAATGGATTTCTGCCAAAGAGCAAATTAAAGATAATATGAGAGTAATTTTGGATACCTTGGAATACTATGAGGCACATCCTGAAAAACAAATGGCTTTGATATTTCTAGATGCATAAAAGGCATTTGATAATGTGAATTGGCGATTTATGTTATTATTGTTGGAACAGATGGGTTTTGCTAGAAAATTTATTCAAGCAATAGAAGTGATATACTACAAACAAATGGCAAAGGTAACGATAGAGGGAAAATTGACAGACTCCATTGACATAAGAAAAGGAACAAGACAAGGGTGCCCACTATCACCTTTGCTATTTGTGTTAACTTTGGAAGTGTTAAACAGAAATATTAGAGATGAAAAGAGTATAAAAGGAATGAAAATTAAAAAGGAAGAATTTAAGCTGCAAGCCTTTGCGGATGATTTGGTTTTCATCTTAGAAGACCCCTTAGCAACAGCACCAAAACTATTGGAAAAGATAGAGGAATACGGCAAGGTGGCTGGTTTGAAAATAAACAAAGACAAGACAAAGATTTTGACAAAGAATGTTATCAAGACAAAAGGAGGAATTGGCAGATCTATTGAAAATTCAAGTCACGAATAAGATCAAGTAATTGGAAGCTCCACGGGGTGACTTTAGGTCAGCTACTCTCTCCTAATCCAGTCTACCTATTGTTGCTTTGGGGAAAAATAGACAAGGGAGTGCTGTGTGTACTGCTGATTGAAAATGTGGGAACTAAATCAAATAAGTAAATGTTAAAGATATGAAGTTTACTGGTAAATTTTGCAATTTTCTCCTACTGGCATCCATGTTCTTCTGACAAGTTGAAAAGGTACAACTGATATCAGTATATTCAATCTAACTCAAAATATCAAATCTGAGTTGTTGGGGTTCTCTTCCCCAATGATATAATTCTCACTAAGTTAGCAGTTTCCTCCCAAGGTCACTGTAGAGACAGTGGTATCCTTTATCACCTCAGATTTTGTCTGCCTTTGCTTGGTTCCAACCTGGAGGGCAGCTAAGCACCAACAGCTTCCTTAATACGCTCCGTTACCTCAGCATTTCTTTGCCCCTTGTGTTAAGTTTTCCAGAATTTCTGCAAACAGCATTTTTGAGCAAAACACCTGGTATGCTAAAAGCCAGGCAGGCCTTTCTTTCACAGGCCCTTTCGCTTTGCAAGGCAAGAACCGGTTTTGAGCCATGAGGAGAAAAACTATTCATTATCTTTGATGGGAATAAAAGCCTCTTTCTTGTCTAATGGTTGGTTTGCCATCTAGTGGTTTTTTCAGGAACTTCATTCACAGGAGTATCCTTTAAAAAAGCCAACTCTTGGTTTGCCAGAAATGCTACTTGTTTTGACCAGCTAGACTTCCTTCAATCTCTAAGGAATTCTGTTAAAGTTTATGAGAAAGTTAGAGAGCTCTAATAGGAGATTTTATTCATCCCCCGCATATTCCCAGTTTTCTTTTGAGAGACAATTAACCCAGTTGAACTTATGGCTTAGCTCCAACTTAGAGAGAGCACAGCATCGATTTTTATCTGATGTGCCAAAAAATAAGATTCAGTATGGACATTGAAAAGTTACCAGGTTCATTTGCAGCCCACATTCAGCTTCGGGAATAGAACCAAAAAGTGTGAGAGAAGAAATATCATAGATGTGACTTCATGTCTGTTGTCTTTCACTAATAATGACTCTCTACACAGAATAACAAGAATTCCTCTTTCATACTGCTACTTGATTTTGGTGTTTTTGTTCTACCAAATATAGATGGGGTCAGTGGTGGGATTCAAATTTTTTTAATACTGATTCTGTGGGCTTGGCTTGGTGGGCATGATAGGGGAAGGATACTTAAAATCTCCAATCAGAACTAGTATTTGCCAGTTCTCTGAACTACTCAAAATTTCCACTACCGTTTCTCCAGATCTGGTCAGAACCTGCTGAAGACCACCTCTGGATGGGATGGAAGATGGAGGAAGAGAGGGAGGGGAAGTGATGATGATGATGATGGCAATGATAGCTCCATGACTTCATATCATTGGAGTTAATACCCAATAAAGCAGATTCTAATATTCATTTCAACAAACAGAATAATTGAGCAAAGGACTTGGATTAAAAGATCTTAAAGATTCCTTCCAACTCTGTTATTCTGTTATCCTCATCCACTGATTTTCTTATAGGTACGTATAAGACTGCAATTGGGCCTGAAATTTTGGTTGTAATCTATGACAGTTGAAAGTTGAGGCCTGCATGTGACCGGACCTGATTTCAAAACTGGTTTTACAGCAGGCATTATTCAAATCATATCATCCTAAGTGCAAACTCATTCTGATAAACGGGCAGTTTTTGCCAAAAAAACCCACAAACAGTCATGTAACTGTTGGTGGTGCAACCTGTTATAAGTATGAGCTAGTTGTCAAATGTCCAAAATATGGCCATATGACCACAGGGCGGATGGGTGTAGCATGACATTTTACAACATCTGGAAGGAATATAAAGTACTCTTTCTGAGACTGTCCACTATAACTCTGAATGGTGCTTAACCAACTGGCCATAAATCAAGGACTATCTGAATTCTTTATCACAACTTGCCACTGCTTCCTGTACCATAACTGTAGGGAAAGCTGGACATGATCAGGTCACCTTTAATTGTTAAAAAAAAGTATTCACACCTCCCCCTGCCCTGTAAAGATGAAACTTCTGTGTTATTAGGGGGGAAAAGTGGGGGGAACCAAGTAGGTATGTATTCAATGGTTTGGGAGCACTCTTCGTTATGAATGGCCCAGAGGCCAAACAAAATATTAAACTGTTGTTGTGAGACCATTTGTAGGGAAATTTTTCTCTCCTCAGGTAATTGTACTCTGCAAAGTGCAATGAATCTTGCTATCCCATCACATAACCAGTTTTGGGATTAAAAGACCTAGATTTCCAGCTCAGATATCACTTCTTGGAAAGCTGCCCTACCGACTTCCCCAGGGTCTTTTTCACAAGCTTGATCTAGTGGTTAAGGCACTATGCTAGAAACAGGAAACTGTGAATTGCAATCCTACCTTAGGCATTAAAGTTCTCCCTCTCAGCCCCACCCACCTCACAGGGTTGTTGTGGGGAAAATAACAAAAGGGAGGTGTATTAGGTATGTTTGCCATTTTGAGTTACTTATAAAACAAAGGCAGAATAAAAAAAAATTGAATTTAAAATTTAAAAACTAACAATAGTTCTACACATTTCTGACCCTTCATGCTTATCAAAATATTGAGTTGCTAATAAGATTACCAAATGACCATATTTTCTATCCAACCACCAAAGCAAGAATACAGACCTCAGGGTTTTTACAATTTTTACCAATAGTGCTATTTATTAATTTATATACTGTTTTCCCTTGAAGAACTTTGGCATCCATAGTCCTAGATCCTATTTCTCCTCAACCTTGTGAGGCAGAGAGCCTCAAATAATTCAATGAGCTTCTGGGTTCAAGGATGAGCCTGCCTGATCTTAGCCAGCTCCTTAACCCACATTAAATCACAGTGCAGAGCATATGATTGTACTATCACAGCCGATGTATGCATATAAGGCATTAAGAAGGATAGTACAAGGTCAGTATGCTTCATCATTCAGAAGTTTGGGCAGTTTTCCAGGATTCAGTCTTCCAGAATTAAGGAGAGACTTCCTAACAGTGAGAACAATTAACCAGTGGAACAGCTTGCCTTCAGAAATTGTGGGTGCTTCATCACTGGAGGTGTTTAAGAAGAGACCGGACAGTCCCTTGTCTGAAATGGTATAGGGTCTCCTGTTTAAACAGGGGGTTGGACTACTAGAAGATCTACAAGATCTTTTCCAGCTCTATTTTGACCAAAGTTCTGATGGACTTCTTCTGCAGTGATCCTGTCGATTGAAAACCCTGACATAAAGGTTCACCAGGCATTAGTAAAAGGATTCCTTGAGATCTCTGGTTAAGAAATAATTCATTAGTTCTTCAGTCTGCCTACTTGTAAATGCTATTTTAAAAACGATTTTTTTTTTTTTTAATTTTGGAGGTTTTTAAATTTAAGCCAGTCACTATGAATTATACATATTGATTGGACGGTAGGTAGAAAGTATTTCTTTGCTTGGTAAACCCATTCCTAAGTGCAGGCAAAGTTTGGTGTTCCTAACTTAACTTTAGCAACGTGTGCCAAGAGATGGCATGTCATATCATCGTCTCATGCTATCTTAAACCGCAAGAGTTTAGGGCTAGGTTTTTTTTTTTAACAAGGCTTAGTCCATCTCTTTCTCCTCAGTGAGTCTTTTCTTTAAAAAAAAAATGATTCAATAGAAAAGTAGTAAACGGCAAATACTGGAGGTTAACAAAGGACCACAACATCACTTGGAACCCTAGTGAAAATTAAGTAATAAGATAGTAAGTGTGCCAGTAAGTGCAAGATTAAAATCCCACCTGAAAAGACCCAAGTCTGTTATCAAGTACTGATCCATCTAACCCAGTCCCACAGTTCTTGATCTGCAATGAAATCCTAAAACTCATCTTTTGGCTTGTCCAGGTTGATGCCACTAATTTTTTTTTTCCCAAATTCGTGTTCAGCACTGCTTTCCATTGGGCCATAGAAACCTAGAAATTCCCCTTTCATTTTTCTACCTCTGTGCCTTCCCTAGTGATGGTCATTCCTTTCCCCCGGCGGAGGAACACTCTGCACATACTCAGAAGCCATGCATGCGCGCGCGCACACACACACACAAACTCATCCCCAAGCATGCTGCTAATTGGATACCTTCCAGCCCTTTTTGAGAAAGAGAAAAGAGGCCCGGGAGGGCAAGGAGAAGGAGCAGCGGGCCCAGATGCGCGCCATTGGGCCCCGGCACATCCCAGCGGGCGGAGGGAAATCATCCAGCGAAGGGCCCGGCTCGGCGACTCCTCCATGGAGCAATCGTGGCAAGGCAACCCTCCCCAGCCTCCCCCTCCCCTTTTGGGCGAGGGGCTGTCCCAAGCCGGCTTCCCCTTCCTTTCGGCGCTGACTGACAGGGATCGCAGCCACTGCCTGCCCTGTGGAGGGGGGACTAACCCCAGCCTCTCCGGCGCAGCCCGGGAACCAACCTGGTGGTCACCTCCAGGGCAGGGCAAGGCGAGGAGGGCTTGCGCGGCGCAGCGGGCGAGGCCACGGGCTGGGGCGGGCCGAGCCGAGCCGGCCAGGGTATGATGGGTGCCGCGGAACTCAAGGCGGAGCCACCGCCACCGCTGCTTCTCCTGCTGCCGCTGCTACCGCTGCTGCCGCCGCCACAAGAGCCCTAAAAGAGAGCCGCGCTGGAGGCGCCCCGGCCCAGGTAGCGCAGCCGGGCCCGGGGCGCGCCAAGGCGGGCGAAGAAAGGCGGGCGGGCGGGCGGAGGAAACAAAGGGGGAGCGGAGAAGTAGTTGGAGCCGGGACTCCCGGGCTTTAGGCGGGCGGTCGGGCGGCTGAGCCGGAGGGGAATCTGGGAGCTTCGCACGCGGACTCGGCGCTTCTCCAGACTGGCGCGGGTCCGTTAGGGCAGGCGAGGGAGCCCGAGCTCCAAGGCGGTTCCGCGAGGGACGGGACTCGGAGCCCGGGATCAGAACTTCAGCAGTTCTTCGGGGTGGAAGGAGGGCGGCGGCGAGGAGCCCCCATCCTCTCCCCTACACCCCGGGAAACAGGGCTAGTCCTGCCGGGTCCGTTAGAAAGGAGGCGGAGAGGAAGGAGGCTGGATCGGCGCCAGGAGTAGAATACCTGGGTCCTTGAGGGAAGAAATGAATGGGCGCCTCATGCGCCATGGAGAGGGCTGTGGGTGGGCTGTTCGCCGAAGGGAAGAGAGGGGCTTTCTTGGAAACACGGTTCTCGTCCTGGAGAAATCTAGACGTCGATTTCTCCGGAGGAGAGAAAAGAGAAGAGGCTCAAACGCATCTTCTGAACCTGCATTTGGGTTTTGCCAGGCAGTCGCACGGGGAAAAGGGGGTACAGGAAAGATGGATGGGGGGAAAGGGGGGGATAATAGCCCAGAATCCGCCTTGAGTAAGACAAAGTGGGATCTACTTGGCACAAGGCATCTCGGTCACTTTTTTTTTTTAGTCCCAACCAGTGGTGGGATTCTAGTTTTCTTCAGGACTGGAAGCTTTGGAAGAGATAACAGTAGTTTTAAAAATTATTAATTTTTAAAATTAACGTGATGGCCCCCGAGTACAAAAAGGTGTATTCAGTTCTTGCAGAGAAGGACTCCCTCTGTAATAAAAGAGCTCCATTGCTACATTTTTAAGAGAGCAGAAATCCTTAATAGGGGACTTCAATTCCTAGGATCCCCAGTCAGAATGGGAGTTGTAGTCGAAATGTATTATAGGGTTAGGGGAAGGTACCAGGCAAATCTTGCTTTAGGTCACAAAGATGTTCCTGTAGATTTGTTTAACTTCAGCAGCCCAAGAACAAAGGAGTTGCAGTTCAAGGTAGACCATCCACCACTGAATTTAGGATAAAATTATATGTATGAATCAGAAAAGAGTAGTTAGCAGCAGGGTTCGGTGTACCCTTCTTGTTCTCTTGACTTTAGTATTTTCTCCTCTTGTTCCCATAAAGGAAAATCTTGTGGTATATCTAAAGATTGGCAGATGATTCAGAACAGATTGAATCTTGTACTTAAAAGTTCATAATTATTGTCATTAGATGCAGAGAAGATTTTTTAAAATACTATATTTACCATATGGAGAATAACCTAAAGGTGGGATATCCAAGATGCTCCATGTACAATTTTAGTTGCCCAGAGAAAAAGTTTTGCATTTAGTGTGGGATTAATTAAAGAACTTGCCAATTTCTTGGCCAATTTAGATAAATCAGAGGCACAAGGTAAAGCCACATGCTTAAATAAATCTTTTCAGCAATGGCTCTTCTGGCTTAACACCTGAGGAGACATCAGGTTGGGAAAAGCTAGCACAAATCAGTATGCTATTAGGTGCTAAGAAAAGGTATCAAAAATTTTTTTTGTTTTCCTATTTTGCTTGACCTAAATGCATACAAGCAAAGTATGAAATGAAAGTCTCCTTTCTAGAGTCTCCCTTACAGTATATTAGATAAGCCTATGCCTGTATGATCTGCTGAATTTAAGCATGATTGGGGAACTAAGATCCTGATCGATGCAGAGGTAATCAAAATAACTATTCCTGCAGAACACAGTCTCACACTAGATATATAAGCCACTTATGCATTTTCCTTGAGTTAAAAAAAAGATGCAATGAAATTTTTTTTTAAATGAATTTTATTAATTTTACAAAAAACAATACACAATCCAGGCATAACAACTTGAAAAATCTTTTCTAAAATAATAATAATAATAATTAAAGAAGAAAGCCAATAGAACATATAAAATAACTCCAAATTGTAATATCAATATTTACATTATCTATTTAACTTCATATCTTATCCAGACTTCTCCTTTTATCCAAATTATCTTTCTTGCTTATTAAAATTTTATTGCCTTTCATAAACATACAAAACATAAACAAAACTAAAACATCTTTTCTGAAGGCTGCCTAATCCCGGGTTGAAACTCTTCACACAGACACAAATTCAAACATCATATTCACTTTATATATCCTTCCATATCTTATTATCATTTTCTCTCTTTTTTTTTATAAACCAATTTTATCAATTTTACAAAAACAGTGCACAAACAATCAACACATAACAGCTTATAAATTCTTTTCTAAAAAAAAAATAATAATAATTAAAGAAGAAAACCAATAGAACATAATGATTCCAAATTATAATATCAATATTTACTTTATCTATTTAACTTCATATCTTATCCCAGCTTCTCCTTTTCATCCAAATTATTTCTTGTTAATTAAAATTTTATTGCCTTTTATCAATATACAAAAAAAAATAACAAAACCTTTATATATCCTTCCATATCTTATTACCATTTTCAATAACATTCTTTGTCTGTTCTATTTCCAACTATCCATTCATCTTTTTTCTTTTACTATACTTCTCCTATACACTAATTGGAGTGACACCTTTAACTCATTACCCTAACTTAAAAGTACTTCATATAACACTTAATTTATCTTGGGATTCTGTTTAGTAGATTCTAAAATTACACAGTAAATTTTATACTCTAAATACACATATAAAAACACAATCTTATATACCTTCCAGAATCCCCCTTTTATCCTTAATTAAATTCACCCATTGTCTCTGAATAAACTTTTTTTCCTTTAGATCTTGCTTCCCACCATTAAGGCTTCTCCTCTCCCCCTTTCTCTCTTGCTTATTCTTCTCCTTGCCCTTTTTACCCCTTTGTCTCTCCTCCTCCCTTTTCTTACTCCCTTTCCTTTGCTTTCTAACTTTGCATCCACCTTTCCTCTCATTTTTCTCTTTTTTGATTGTTTTTTCAAATCATAAAATCCCCTTTTTCTTATCCTCTTTCTCCTCCTCCCCGGAAAAAACCCATTGTTCATCAAAGATGGCTTCTTGTTCCTCTTCTTCTTTGTCCCAGTCATTCTGCTGCGTAATCAGTTTTTCATAAGTACATAACGCCATTTCTAAAAATTGAAATAAAGTGCCCAAAGTATCTTTTCCATCTTGTTCTTCCTTTTTATATTTTTGATATTCAGTCTTTAGTTCATCCACAAGCGATGCCATCCTGAAAAGAGAAACTTTCCCCAAAACAACCACCCAAGTATTTTTAATCAAAAATAATTCAAAAAAAGTTCCAAAAGTTTATATTTTTCTTCTTTCTTCTATTTCTTTTTCTGGGGTTACTGTTTAATCAAAGAGGTCCAATTACCTTGTATCTTTCTTTGAGATTCTAGGCAATCTCCTCCTTTTTCCACTTCTGCTCCAATTTTTTTCCCTCTCCCTTTCCACTTGCAACATCAATTTTTAAATGATCAGAAATCCATACCTCTAATAAGGGTTTTCCAATTTCTTAAATTTTTAAGTCCAATGTCCAAGAACTCTTGTCCCTTAACTTCAACTTTCAGAATAATTCACCTTCAGTGCCCAAACAAATTTCAAATCTTCATCTGCTGTTTTCATGGGGTGGGAGAGTGAAGAAAAAAAAAGTTCCCTTTAACAGCTTCTCCGCCACTTTCGATCTTCTTAGGGATACAATGTATCCTCCAGCAATTCAGACAGCTCAATTCCAACGAATTTAAAAGATGTTGATTGACCTGGCTCAGCCAGCACTTTCACTTTTCTTGCTTCCTCCAGCATAATCTTACCCGGTTGCTGGCTTCTTCGTAGCGGCCATTGCTGACCGCCGCTCCACCACCTTGGGAAAAAGGGGGTTTTCTGGATGAGGAGGGGGTCTGCGGCACCCCCAACCCCCTGTCCGGCTCCCCTCTCTCTTTGGCTGTCCCTACAGGGCAGCCATATCCCCCTGACCCATTTGGATCGGGGGTACCACAGTGGCAAGCGCAGCAGGAATCGCAAACGGTCGCGAATTCCTGCTGCCATTGAAGCCACGCGGAACCGGAAACCAAGATGCAATGAAAATTTCTAATGGCCTTGGAATTGGAGGCACAAGGTGGGAGGTTGCTGGATCTTCGCCCATCTCCCTCCTGAGCCCAATTAATTCCTTGCATATTCACAGAAAAAGAAGCTGAAAAAGTAGAGATGCTGCTGTCAGAACAATTCTGCTTTGCAGTCATTCCATCAGCTTCTTTTTCTTTTCTTGTAAATTTTATTTGAGTTTTCACAAAGAGAAAAAAAATACAAATAAAACATCTTTTTTGAAAGCAGCATAATCCTGGGTTATATTTCTTCGTATAGACACAAATTCAGGTTCATGCTCATTTTTATATTCTATTCTGTATCTTATTACTATTTTACATTTTCTGCATAGCTTCTCCCCTCTTTTAATTTTCTCAGTTTTATTTTAATTATCTCAATTCAAATCATTGTATTTATATTTTTTGTCTGTCCTGTTTCAATTATCTATTATATTTTCTCATTAAACAAAATTTCTCCTGTAGTTACTGATTGGAGTATGACGGCTTTATATCTTTTCTCTAAAGTTGCAACATTCAATATAATACATAACTTCCATTCGGATTCTGCTTGGTACATTCTTAAAATACACACTGTATTCTTAAAAAAAGAAAAAAAATTATAAATGTATATAATTAAAACAACATTCCATTCCAATTCAATTCTATCATTAATATTAATATTCATTAAAGTCTTAACATCTTTAACATTACTTTCAATTAAATATCATACTTCTATGGGAACAATTATAAGCTTTCCATAGTTAATTCCCCCCCTTCACTTATATTTTATAAAACATTAACTAATTAAAATGTTCCCGTTCCTTCCTAATTCAATTTTCTCATTTATTTTATTTCACTTATTTTATTCACAAACATTTCACTAAATTACACTATTTTATCCCTCATTTTAATCATATGTTGTTTCCAATTTTCTAAAGTTATTTCTATTACTAATATAACAATACAATCTTATGTACCTTTACAGAATCCCTTTTTCAGTTATCTCTAAATAGGTACTGTTTCTCTATATCTTGCTCCGGTCCTTTGTAACTTCTTTTCCTTTCCTTCTTCCCTCTCTTCTTCTCTCTCCCCTTTTTACCCCCTTGTCTCTCTACCTCTATTTCTCTCTTCTGTATTCCCCTTTTCAGTATTATACTTATTTTTCGAATTATTTTTCTTTGGTTGTTTTTTTAAGTCTTAAATTCTCCATTCTGTTTCCCCCCTTTCCTTTTTCTTCCCCACATAAAATTACTTGTTCATTAAAGATGGCTTCTTCTTTGTCCCAGTCTTCTTATTTTGCAGTCTTTTCTTGTTTCTCATAGTTCCAAATATCCATTTCTAAGAATTGAAAAATGAAGCTAAAAGAACCCTTCCCTTCTTGTGCATCTTCTTTGTACTTTTAAAGTTCCATTTTCAATTCATCCAGAAGTGGTGCCATTGTATAAATTTTTAAACAACCACCCGATTGATTTTAGTCATTCAAATATAATAACCAAGAATCCAAAGATCACCAAATAATCCAAATACACGCAAGCTGTTTCTTTTTTGCTCTTTTTTTTCACTTTCTCTTCCCGGGGTTACTATTTAGTTACAAAGTTTCAGTTAAAATGTATCTTTTAGAAGTCTTGTTGAAATTTTACTTTAGATTCTTTTTAATTCCAGGCAGTCTCCTCCCTCTTCCAGATCCTGCCCTTATTCTTTTTCTCTCCCTTCCTGCTTATGAAAAAGAAAGTTTTTAAATGTCCAGAAATCTTTATTATCCCTTTGGCATTTTGTTTTATTTTCAGCTTAATTGCCTATTGATGTCAAAGCGGATTTTTCCGATTTCTTATTTAAGTCTCTTAGTTGTCAGTATAGGGAAGGAGAGAGAAGGGGAAAAAAAGCCAAACCTTTCCCTTTTCACTTTCCTTCGCTGCTTCTGACTCTTCTTTGGGAGCGATGTTATGTTTTGTAAGTTTAAATTCCAGGGTACCTTGGTTGTTGCTTTTACAATTTAACCCAGTCAGCCAAAACTTTCATTTCTTATCTTCCTCCTGCACATTCTTTTCCGGTTGAGTTCTTCTTTGTGGTGGCCATTTCTGACCACCGCTGCAACCGCCTTTGGGAAAGGGAGTAATGGCCAGCTGAGGAGGAGAGATGCGGCTCTCCTCAACCCTGCTGGCGGTCTCCCCCCTCTTCATCACCTCTACAAGGTGGCTTAGCCCCGAAACCAGCCGGCTCATGGCGCTCCAGCAGTGAGCCCAGACAGAAACCATGCACAATCGCGGATTTCTGTCTGTCGCCGAAGCCCTTCAAACCGGAAATCCTCCATCAGCCTGTTTCTATGGCAGATGGAAACAATGGTAGTTAATGGAGACCTAGAGATTCAGATGATATATGCAACTGATGCATATTATTGGAAAGGGCATGATTTTAGATTTATTTAGTATCAAAAGTGTACAGCTACCCAGTTTGCAAAATGGCTGTACTTTATTTTAACCATCATTTTGCCCTATTGAACAGTTGAGTAGCCTAACTCAATGGCTAAATTCACAATATGCTTAGTGTCAGTTATAGACCTACTCGATGCTTTTGTACATTATTTCAACATTGGCTAGTTTTAATTCTGGAATTTGGAAGTGTAGTTAGTTAACATAAACCCAAGCCATTTTGGTTCATTGCATTGTATAAATCCCCAAATTGTGTTCTATGCAAATGCAGCTAGTGTACTAGCTTACTAAATGATCATGTGATTATCCATCTAGTCCAGATTTGTGAATTTTGATTGATTGTAACTCTGTAGGGCAGTGTTTCTTAACTTTGGCCACTTGAATATGTATGGACTATAAGTCCCAGAATTCCCCAGCCAGTCTGCTGTCTGGGAAATTCTGGGAGTTGCAGTTCA
This sequence comes from Hydrophis major, assembly GCA_033807585.1. Classification (NCBI taxonomy): domain Eukaryota; kingdom Metazoa; phylum Chordata; class Lepidosauria; order Squamata; family Elapidae; genus Hydrophis; species Hydrophis major. Next base: position 30,627,058 of record CM066343.1, on the reverse strand, counting down.
TACATCTACAAGAGGCCAAAATAGAGAAAAACTGCGATAGGGCTCTAGGGCAGACCATGAGGCTACAGTCTTGGAGGGGGGAGGGAGGGAAGGAATGGATAAATATACCAGAAGCAGCAAAAAAAAAAAAAAAAGATTTATCAAATCATTTGTTTTCCTGTTCCAATCCATTCTGTTCCAGAAGTGAGCTGAGCATAAGGGAGAAAGTTAGATTTATTGGTAGCTATTTCGCATCCTGAAGATGATTTAAAAATTTCAGATTCTGTTTAAGAGCAGTAAGAAAATCTCATTCTGGGTGTAATATTATGAGTTATATTTCCTTTTGGTAGATCCTTCTCCAAGATCTTTGGAAACTATTTGTGTGTTTTTGTACACTTCTGGTTCCTGGGAAGAATGAAGAGTTTCCACTAAAAAGTCAAAATCAAACTCTTAATTCTGTAATCCTGATTAAGGTAGGGAAAGCTGTTTGTTCCCGAAGAAGAACTTCTCGACACACTAACTTTTATAGGATTTGCTAAGGATTTAATCAGGAACCCTGATGTACTATTAGTAGATCCCCTACTGGATTTCAGCCCTTATCCAGAGGAAGGAATATTGGAAGGCTACTTTATATCAGGTCATGTTTTGTGGCAACCACTCTCACTGGATCTTAGTGACTTTTCAAACTCTTAAGTAGAGAGACATCTTTCAGATGTTCTACTTAATTTTTTAAAGGAAGATACTCAGAATTATCTTTTTCCACAAGGAGGAAGTTACATCACTGCTGGTTGTGGCTAAAATAAAATGCTCAACTAACTTTATACAAGCCAATGTGTTCTTATATGATGAGAGAAAGACATGAATTTTAGGAGATACCTAATTATTCCATAAATGATCAACCATAGCAAATTCTATACTTACATTGACTCTAAGCAGGTATTCCATGGTTAATTTTATCCTTAATAGGAATTATCAGATGTATTAATAAGGTTTATATTTTTAACCGATGAATTTAAGATGGCATCCACAGTACTCCATCCTGTTTTTTCCATATCAACCCTATGAGTCAAAGAGAGGGCTAAAAGCTCTAAATCAATAGTTCTCAACTTTAGTAACTTGAAGATGTGTGGACTTCATCTCCCAGAATTCACCAGGCAGAATAGGGTTGGCTAGTATGGCTGGCTGGGGAATACTGGCAGTTGAAGTCCACGCATCTTTAAGCTGCAAAGATTGAGAACACTGCCCTAAATCATTCAGTGAGCTTCTAATACTGCTCCTACACCAGCACTTTCACCACTGCATCACTCTGCACAGAGAATATCCTGGCGGTTAGTATAAATGAAAACACCAAAAATATTATATAGTATATAAAAATAAATCACTCACACACACACACACACAGAGGGTAGTGTTTCTGTATAGAAACATGACATAATGTGAGATCTGTATCTTTTTTTTTTTTTTTTTGAGAGAGAGAGAGCTTAAATGAATGTGGACTTTCATATTACCATTCAAATAAATAGTACAGTACATTCTATGCCAGTATTTTTCAAATTTTACAACTTTAAGATGTGGACTAACTCATAATTCTTAAATTTGCTAAGTTAGAAAAATACTGTTTTATACAAACTTATCCATTCATAGGTTTACCTGCATACCTATATATGCCTATCATTCATTAAGACTTATTCCCAAATCAGTGTATGTTGAATTGTAGTTCTAGTAATAATCAGCGTAAGTAACTGTATTCTCCTCTGGGATTCATTGTAGGATGTGACAGAAGGAATACCAGATGCACAACTAAGCTGGAAGCCTCTATCTTCAAAGCTGAAGAAATGTAAACAGTTGTAGTCTGTCACATAAGTGAGATAACATTAAGCAGAGATTAGATATATTCCTGAAGGAGATTATTTTCATTCCCTGTTTCTGATACTTTGCTATGAATGCTGATACTTATGTAGAAAAAAGCACACCACTGACTGAAAAATGGTAGCACCAGCAGACTTAGGAAGTCTCCATAAAATATGGAACAAATGAAGTTATTAGGAAGATGTGGAAGAATTTTGATGCAGGTAGTCCTCAATTTATGACTGGCCATGTAGACATCCCTCTCACCCCCCAAAAAACTACTTATAACCCAGTTCCAGAGTTCTGACAGCCATGTTCTCCTGTTACATGACCGCATCATTCAGCAGCTGGCCCACTTTTATGACCATTTGCAACATACCTCAGTTGTATAACCATGATTTACCCTAATTTTGCTGGAAACTGGCAGTTTACTTCTTTTCCAGCAGAAAGCAGCCCACCACAAACAATGGGTTTTATGATTACAACCACTGCAAAAAAGGTTCTAAAGTCAGGTTGGTCACTGATGATGACCCATTTTATAATTGTAATTGCTAAGAACAATTATGGTCATAAGTCAAGGACTACCTCTATTTAAAACTCTTCTTGACAAGACATTTATTGCCAAACAGCCCAGTCTCACTCATACAATTTTATGGGGCGTTTGCCACCTTTAGTTCTAATTATATTCACTTATTTTTTGCTTTCTATATTTTCTTTTCACAGAAAAAAACCACACAAAAGCATGGGGGAGAGGGGGAATGGGAGGACCATAAAAAGCATTTTGGACAATAATCCAGGGAATCAAAGTATTCCCAAAAGTGTAGGAATGGATCAGGGAGCTGGCATCCTGAATAAAAGCTCTCTATCCTATTGTGTATTCTCAAAGGTCCTACTTCTTGTGATTTTTATATTGAAATACAATCTTCCAAAGCAGTAGATCATTTATATGCTCCTGAAAATGGGAAATGCATTGCTTCCTCCTCTCATGATGATTTCCTGATTTCTAATTGGATATGATTGTAATATCCAATGTGGATGTATTGTAAATTCCAGAAACAATGGACTTTTTGAAAACATAATGGGCATTCTTACATTCCCTTTTGTTAGCTAATATGTTCCAATTCAAGGTTCCCTACTTGATGTCTTATAGAGCATAACTCCCATAATCCCCATTCATTGTGGCCCATTCGAGTTATAAACCACGAAATCTGGAGGTAACTATTTTGTAGAAATTAGAACATTTTGTATTATTATCCAGAACTCTGATTGAGGCTGCCGGGAAAAATGTCCATAGGAGATCATTTGAACCACATGTAGCATATTAGCCAGTATTAGTAGTAGGCAAATAATGGTTGTGAAACTGATATTATGCTGCTTCTGAGCATAATTCTTAATGGTGTTTTTCCTTTCTGTATCAGGAAGGTGTCCTTTTACTTAATCATTACATCACTGGCAATAGGATACCTTTAAAGATTGTCCATCATTTCCTGTTGGGTGTCATATACTTATCTGGCTCCTTGGGACTACACGTTGCATTGAAACTCTTTCACTTGGCAGAGTCTCCTCTGGCTGGGTGGCTCTGCTTTTGTCTGCAGGAAGCTTGGAGGAAAAGAATTTCTTGCGCGAGTAAAAGATGGCTGCCACACAGGAAGTACCACCTCCAGCATTGGGCCTCCATTTTTTGTACCCATTAGAAGAAACAATGGCACCCAGGGTGAAAATAGAAGAGCCTGGGCCCCCATGCCCTGAATCAGGTTGGGAATGGGATACTCCGGGAAAGGCTCCTCTTGTTGTCCAGGCAGGCACCATTAGTGATCTGTTGAGGTGGGCAACTCCTCCCCAAGTAAGGAGTGACCCAATTCCACAGCTCTGGGAAGTTCAGTGCCAAGAGATGGTACAAACCCTGAGGACACCTGCTGACGTCATGCCAGCCCCTGTGCCTGTCCCACCCCCAGCCCCTGGCTGGAGCAATCTCCAGCTACCTGAGCTTGCACCTGTGGATGACATCGAAGCCTACCTGTCATCCTTTGAGCGGGCAGCCGAATCATGCCAGTGGCCGAGGGGAGAGTGGATGAGCCGCCTTATGCCAGCTCTTGGAAAAGCCCAGCCACCCCATAATGGCTTGGATGCCAGGAGCAATAGGAATGAGCACAGAAAGTCCAAATCTTCCGGCCTGCGAGGGGAAACAGGCGCCAATGTGGAAATGCAACGGCAGCGTTTCCGACAGTTCCGTTACCAGGACTCTGAAGGCCCCCGGGAGGCTTGTCGGAGGCTCCGGGAACTTTGCCGGCGTTGGCTGAAGCCTGAGAGCCGCACAAAGGAGCAGATTCTGGAACTGCTGATCCTGGAACAGTTCCTGACCATCTTGCCCCAAGAGATCCAGAACTGGGTGTGGGAACGAGGCCCTGAGACGTGTGCTCAAGCAGTAGCTTTGGTGGAAGGATACCAGATGGGGCGACGAGAGGCAGGGGCGTGGGAGCAGCAGGTAAGGGAACGTTTAATCTTTTTAATTATAGGTTGTGATGAAAACTAACATCATGAGCACGCCAGTATTTTTTTTATCATTCTTCCCACCCACAAGGCAAAGGAGAATTGTTTGAGAATTGTCAGTGTTTTAATGATTGCATCAGTATGCCCAAATACAACTTGCAAACTGAACTGGCAAGATAAAGCTCAGTCAAGAATAGAGGAAGGATGATACACAGGTAAAAGTTTTTGAATTGGCACAAGTTTTCAACAGAATTGTCTTTTTAATGTGTTGATTTGTTTATCAATTACTTTTTATTAAGCTTTAAAACTTTTCCTGTTTATGTCCAAAGAGCGCAGAAAAAATTGGATCATATGAAAGCCTTCCTCATTATTAACAAATGAACATGCATTCAGCCAATCACGTTTTTTCCTGATTTATTCAGGTTGGAAGTGGCTGCTCATCGATTGTGGAAGCAAGCAGGGGGATTCTGGTGGGAAAAAAGCCAAAAGCGGTATTTCCAAAGGCCATTTCCAAAAGCAGCTCTCACAGCCTCTTGTTAATAGCCATGTTGGTTAGAACTGATGAGAGCAGAAATCCAAAACCTTCAGAAGACACCAGGCTTTTGGCTATTTCAATGAATAGAGTGCTAGATAAGATGGATTTGCTATCAGATCAATCTGTATCCTTTTGAAAAGTGTTTGGAATGGGAATTGCAAAACAATAACCATGGATGCTTGAAGGGCTGATTAATTATTCCCTTTTAGATGCAAGGCTTAAACAAATAAATGGAATAGATAATTCCCCTAAATTCTTAGTGACTTACTGTTGTCCTTGTTGCTAGGTTACAGTGCGGGTCAAGGTTGAACAGGTAAGCCCACAGGAAATGATTTTACCTGGAGCATCATGGGATCCTTCGTCCTCGCTGCTGCCACATCCTGAGTACCTATCCTCATCCGATATAACACTAAACCAGCCTATCCCAGGCCCTGCTCTCAAGATGCCCTGCATCCCAAAACAAGAACCACAAGGCCTTCAGGAAACAGGTAAGAAGAAAGAGAGAAGCAGGGATGTTCTAGGGATTTTTCCTGCCAAAGGAAATCAGTTGCCACAAGAAAAACAAGTCAATGATAAATTCTTTAGGGAAGTTTTGTCTATAACAGATGAGGAATTGTCCAATTCCCATTATCTCCAGCCAGTGGAGCTAGAACAGGAATTTGTACTTCGGCAATATCTGAAAGATAGTTGAGCTAAGATATCCAGACAGCTTTTAAAAACAAATTATGGAATGATTGGCTGTCGGAGAAGTTGAATATTCATTTAAGAATTCTAAATGCTTTGCTTCCTTTTAGTGGGCATTTAGATGTTTGCAGTTTGATGACTCTGTGCAAACCACCTTATTTAATAGTAATTTTAATTTTCAAAAAGCATTTCAATATCTCCAGTCAGACCACATTCAACATTTGAAGGTGGAAGAGAGAATATAATCTATCTTATCTATCTGTCTCTTATCTTATTTTTATTTCACTCATTAGAGCAGCTTACACATGACCACTCTAAACAAGATACACTTTGTCCAGATGTTATTTTTTTTGGGGGGGGGGGAGGAACTGAATTTGAAAAAGAAAATAAATCTTAAAATTCAATTTCTTCCAGTAATATAGCACCTTTTCTTTTTGTGCACCTTTGAGTCAATCATGATTTCTGTCAAATATCTAAATGGTTTTCCTGTCAAGATTTTTTAGAACGGTTTGCCAACAATGCCTGTTTTCTAGGCTAAGAAAGAAAGCTGGACCCAGCCAGCTTCAAGCCTCAGGCAGGCCTAGAAAGTGAAACTGTTATACCACTACAAAATTTAAATTATTTTGTATTCTATTCCAAATAATGGAGGATATAGGTTAGTTACGCAGGAGCTCTATCGGCTGACTATAGAGGATAGAGAGAGAAAGATACAGTTCAAAACAGTACATATTATTCAGGCTAACTAAAATGATTATAGGATTAGAAAGATGAAGGGTGTTCCATTAATGCATCCTGATCTGGCTCCTACCAATTATCATGTGTTAAATTCCAATAATTTCCATTTCCAGAACTTTTAATTTGGCCCAGCTGTTACTCCTCCAATTAACTGCCTCAGATGTTTTCTTATACAAACTAGGGATAGTGGAGAAATTTTAATTAACAGCCTCAAAGGTGCGTTTTCAAAAAAACTGTTTTTTCCTTGAGGAAGAAGAAGAATTGTTTCTCATCCAAGAAGCTTCATTGGTTCTGGAAGGATGTTGGGGGTGAAAGTCCAAAATGTGGCCTTTTTGGAAAACATTGCTTTGTTCACTTTAGGAGCATTGGTTTGAAAGAGGGGTAAAAGAGGCCATTTTTGTTAACATTGAGCAGTCCTCTTTCAACAGAGGAGTGGGGTTTGGAATCTGATACCACCTATCTCCTGTCTACAACACAGTCCTTTCAACATTTCCAAAAAGATTTCACCCCCATTTGCCGGGTCACTCTCAGGTGACCCTGAGAGCACAGATAAACCCTCAAGTAGCCTCAAGAGTTCTCAGGGAGAATGCTAACAACCAGAGGACTACAAAGAAATATAATCCTTCTACCACCACCCAATCCTGTCATATCTAATCTTTCCATCGTCCCCACCATCCTGCCAGAATCCATGAAGCTTCTTGGATGAGAAGCAAAATGTCTTCAAGGAAAAATAAAGTCTAGTTACCTTTTGAAAAAGCACCTTTGAGACAACTATGGCCTGGATGACTGAGAATCTCCAAGATGTTCATTAGCAGTGTAATGTAAATTTATATGATTTCCAATTCCTGTATCTATCTATGGGCAAACTGGAATGCAATTGTTTACCTAAATCTATTCTTTTGAAACTTAATTACAATAGACATATTGAATAAAACAAGTTTAAAATCTGAGAAAGGAAGAACTGAGAAAATCAATCATAAATGAGTCATCTCTTTTTATTCTATCAAACTTCAAATGCCTTCTTTCTTGCCTATAGTTAGCTGTTCCTGGTTCCTCATTTTGTATATTTATTCTCTACTTTTTTCCAAACCCAACAATCATTGCCCTTACATGGCCAATAATTAAGAGTACCAAAGAATCTTCAACCAAAAATTAAAAATTAATTTGTGGAAATGATTTTAAAAAATATTTACTTCTGTTTGTACTCTGTATAGATGTTCTGGAATTAAATAACTCTTATCCTACACCAACTTATTTTTGATCAGCTATTAGCCTGACACACAACCAAAATTATGCCTAGGTGTGTAGACATCACCAGATGGAACATATAGAAACTAAACTGACTATATTTTTTATATAAAGAGGTGGAAGAACTCATTTAGAAGAACAAAGAAGTGACCATGAGTTAATCACAGAATAGATTCGGCTCAAGCTAAAGTGGAAGAACAAAGGCAGTCAGTTTTCAAAGTAAGATCTTAAACATAAGCCTACCATTTTCAAAGACAACATTAGGCGCTTTGAAGTTCTGAACCTCATTGATAGGAAACCAGAGATACTATAGAATTAAAGAAGTTGTTATGGATGAATCTCAAAAGCAAAGAGAGGAAATGGCTGAGGAAGTAAAAATAATTAGAACTCTGGGAGGCAGAACTATGTTGTCCTGGAATTTCAGATAGTGTGGTGATGAGAAACTGTAATCATACCTCAGTATTAGACTTCATGAGAGAAAGTTTTGTTGGACTTACAAGGATAGTAGGCAAGATCCAACAGTTCGATACTGTAAAGGAGAAAAATGTCCAAGAAGATTGGGAGTTTCTGTCATAATGCGATTTTGGAGGCACAAATCCAAACAGTTCGTACAAGAAGGAAAAATTTAAAAATCTGAAGAGACCAAAGTGGATCTTCACAGAATGTAAAAAATTGCTTAAAAGAAAAAAGCAAATGTACAAGAAATGGAAAGAGAGGAATATATCCTAAGAAAAAACAAAGCAGTTGGCAAAAAATACAGATCTAGTGGGAGAAGAACTAAGCCTAGTGCAGGCTAGCCAGGAATGCCAAAAACAACAAATAAAAGTTTTTTTTTGTTTCAGGAAAGTCCCAAGCCAAAGAAAAGTCAAGGAGACAGGAGGTCTTCTGCAGAGAGATAATGGTAAAATGGTTAAGGAAGAGGATAGAAGACATAACTCAACTCTTATTTTGCATCTGTTTTTTCTCAAAAGTTGAATGAACCTTCAGTTGACTCACACTGTGGCATTGGTGGGAGGAAATGAACTGAAACTCAAGCTAACCAAAGAGAAACTGAGGGAATTCCTAGCTAATTTAAATGAGTTAATATTCAGAACCAGATGATTTATACCCTAGGGCAGCACCCCACCCCACCCCCACTCCTTTTTTTGGCACCAGGCATCAGTTTCATAGAAGACATTTTTTCCATGGGGGGAATGGATTCCGTTTCACTCGCTTTCCTGCCACTCACTTCCAGCTGTGCAGCCCAACAGGCCACAGACTGGTACTGGGGATCAATGACCTGGTTTGGGAGCCCCTGCCCTTGGGTATTAAAGAAACTAGCAGAAATATTTGCAGAATCATTTTCTGTAATTCCGAGTACACCTAGAGAATAAACAAGGTCCCAGAAGACTGGAAGTGGATTATTGTTCTTTTTTTTTTTTTTTTAAGGAAGACACAGGACTCCGGAAAGCCTAAGAGTTTGACATTAATACTGGGCAAGATCCTTGAACAGATTATCAGGCAGCATGTTTGAGTGCATAGATAGGAATTCATTAATTAATAGGAGCCAACATGAATTTATGCTGAACAAATCATATCAGATTAACAATCTCGTTTTGACTGAATTATTGCTGGTTGATCAGGAAAATGCTGTGGATATAGTATATCTTGACTTTAGCAAGACTTGACAAAATCTCTCAGAGCATCCTTACCTACAAAGTGGTCAAACATGAGTTTAACAACTCAACCATTAGATGGATTCACAGTTGGCTCAAGGATCGTACTCTACAGTTAGTTCTAAAGGATGGTCAGTACATGAGAGGACAGAAGAAAAAATCAGGAAGATTTAGAAAAGTAAGATAATGGCAGAAAGAAATAGAATGAAATTGAACACGGAGAAATGTAAGGTTAAAAAAAAAAGAAACAGATAAAGGTAGTCCTTATCACCGATGACTTAACAACCATTCAAAGTGACAATAGACCCTCCCAAATATACTTACAACTCCGACTCATAGTTCCAAACAGCCATTTCCCTATCCACCCATGGTCACATGATCAAATTTTGGGTGCCTGGCAACTGGCTACATTAACAGCCATTTGTAGATTTGGCAGTCATGTGATTTATGGCTTTTTTTTTTGCTGGCAAAAAACACCCATTGCTGACAATAGATTTGGTTTACAACTGCCAGATTCACTTTACGATCATCATAAAATCAGGTTGGTCTTCTTCAACGTATGAACGTCATGACATACAAAGGACATTTCAGGCTCCCATTACAGTTGTTCGGTTGAGGACAATCGGTACAGGATGCAGAAAATCATCACTCATGAGGAGCACATGTGAGAAGGACTTGGTGTACTAGTGGATCATAAACTCAGCAACTCTCAACAGTGTTGTGCAGCTTGCAGTGAATACCAACATCATCTTGAAGAGCATCAAGAGAAGGATAGAGTTCAGATTGTGAGAAGTAATTGTCCCAATCTGTTATGCTTTGGTCAGGCTTCCCTTGGGTTATTGCATTTAGTTCTGTACACTTAGTTTTTAAAAAATTGATAAACTGGAGCAAGTCCATAGAAAGGCTTCCAAGAAGGTTGAAAGGATTGGAAACTAAATCATATAAGGAACAGTTAAACAACCTAGGTATGTTTAGCTTGCAGATGAGACAGGTAAGAGGCAACATGATGTTGCATTCAACTTTCTAAAGGGCTGTCACGGAGGATTTGTGGTAATGTAGTGCTTATAATGCGGAGACTAACTCTTACCTACTGCTAGGAGTTTGATCCTAACTGGTTCAAGGGTGACAGCCTTACGTGCTTCCAAGATTGATAAAATGAGGACCCAGATTGTTGGAGGCAATATGCTGATTCTGTAAACCACTTAAAAGAGTGTTATAAAGCACTAAGTGCAATTGCTATTTGGGCTCATTCATACTTGCTCCAGAGGGTAAAACTATATCTAAAAGGATGAAACCTCAAGGATATATGCACATATTAGACCTAAAGAAAAACTTGACAGCAAGAGCTGTCAGTCAGTGGAATAAATTACTGCATGGAAGTGGTCCTTTTCATTTGAGGTTTTCAAAGAAAGGCTAGTTTGTCTATTAGAGATGGTGTAGTAAATCCTGCAGTATGCGGTAGGTTGGATGTGATGACTCTTTAGGTCTCTTCCAACTCTGCAATTCTATGATTCTAAGGCTGAGGAACAACATATATTATTGCTGATGCATGTTGGATAATTGAGAAAGAATACCAAAAGTTAAATCAATACATGCTTCATTGAATATAGAAATGGCATGGGTTGTATCAACCATGTCAAATTGTGGCATGTTCTTAGGAAAACAACAATCTTAGAATGTCTCATTGTTTTCTTGCAAAACCTCCTACACAGCACAGGAAGATTTAATCTGGATGGAACTTGGTGGAAGTTTGGAAGGAGTAAGACAAGGTTGTATACTCTTTCCTTATTTCTTCAAACAATCGTATTGCCCTGAAAATAAGACCCAACCACAAAATAAGCCCTAGCCTGATTTTTAGCATGCTCCTAATAAGCCCTTCCCCCAAAATAAGCCCTAGTCAAGATCAGGATCATCCGGGTGTGTGTGGCCAGCACCAGAGGCGTCAGGGCCACGGGGGCGGACAGTGTCAATCAGTAGCCACAGCCCGCTCAGCACAGGTGAGTTGATTACCTGTCCAAGCAGCAGTCAGAGGAGGGTGCAAGTGATCTGGACACGCTGCATGGGCCACGGGAAAGCCAAGTCAGGCCAGAGTGAGTGGGGCGGCCACAGGAGACTTATCTTCGCGTAGCAGCACCTGCAGCAGATGGAGGAAGAGGTGCAGGGGGGAGGCAGACAACCCAGACGCAGCACATGGGCCACAGGAAAGCCGAGAGTCAGTCTAACATTTGTTCTAATAGCAGAACAAGATTTTTGTTGAGGTTATAAAGGTCCAAAGTAACTGCCCAGCTTTGTCATTTCTAAAATGATATAAGCTATCAGTTTACAGGCAGAAATTACAAGAACTGAGACAATTTGAAGTAAATGTACAATGGAGAACATGCGGATGGTCCTCCAGTTATAGACATCATTGAGACTGGCAATTATAATCATAAGTCATGATGGTTGTAAAACTGAATCACCATGTGGCCAAATCCAGTTTTATGATCTTTTTTGTTGTTCAATGAATGTGATGGCATGAATCCATTGTTTGCTGTCAACCGTTTCTTGATGGAAACCAGAAGTAAATGCTGGTTTCCAGCAAAACCATCATAAATCAGCCATCTGACTACTGTGCACTGCAAGAGCCGTAAATGCAGACTGTTTGCCAAGCACCCAAAATGGAGCTGCACATTGGCAGGAGAGCACAATGTCGGAACTTCAAAACCAGATCATAAGTAGCTTTTGGGGGGTCTGGTTCAATTTCAACTGGTCACTAAATGACTGGTTGTAAGTCAAGGACTACCTGTGCCTGTTTGTCTTAAGTTAGTAGCTGCATGTTGTCAGACTCACCTGCCCATTAGGAAAGACTTTCCTGTTTCTTTCTTAACAGGGTCCCTACTGGCCAATGGAAATCGAGAGGAGCACTCTTTGCCTGGAGGAATGATGGAAATGGGATTGCTACCTGGGAATTCTCGGGAGAAAGTGTTGGGTGAGAATTGTGGTGAGCGGATGAGTCAACAATTTGAAGTGAGATGTGGAGACATAAGAGAGAATCCAATTGCACATCCCAACTCTTTTGGACGTTCTCACCCAGCAGGAAAGTCCCTTCACCAGTGTTCAGAATGTGGGAAAACATTTAGCCGTAACTCCCATCTGCTCACCCACCTAAGGATCCATACTGGGGAGAAGCCCCACCAGTGCCCTCAGTGTGGCAAACGTTTTGGTCATACTTCCCAGCTGACTCGTCACCAGAGGACCCATGCCTCAGAGAGACCTTTCCGATGTGCTCAGTGCAGCCGAAGTTTTTACCAGAGCTCAGAGCTGACCAGGCACCGCGTATCCCATGCCAGAGACCGTCCATATGGGTGCAGCCAATGTGGGAAGAAGTTCCGTTGGAGTTCTGATCTCATCCGACACCAGATCACACATACAGGAGAGAGACCGTACAAGTGTCCTGACTGCGGGAAGAAGTTTGGTCAGAATTCACACCTGGTTCGACATCGGAGAACCCACACTACTTAGCCAAGATCTTCCCAGAAGGAAAGAAAACTCTGTTTCCCAGCATTGAAAGCTCAATAAGGGCCAAAGTATGGAACCAATCCACTGCTTAGCTTAGTGTCATAATGAGCCAGATGACTGATGAACTTTTGGTTCAATATATGCAGAGGTTTATCTGTGAGCGTGGCTTAATTAGAAAAAAATCCAGTCTATCTGCAGCAGTATAGGCAAGGTGGCAGTTCCACAATACCAATTTGTGTTCTTCAATAGAGTGTCACAGTAGAGCGAAACTGATTACTCTAAAAACGTGCTGAGCTTTTCTAGAGTTGACTTCCTGGACAATACTGAACCACTAATATTGTGGTGGCGCCAGTTGGATGTCTTTTTTTCTTTCTCTATCTCCTTTTTCTTCCTCCCTCATTCTCTCCTTTAATAGAAAAGGTAATAGGTCTCCTAATCATCTAGACAGATTTTCTGTTACATAACACAGCCTGTATTCCTTACCCTGAGAAAATTTCTGTCGTGAAGCAAAAGCAATGTATTTTTTAGAGAAAATAACCAGTCTGTATTAGCAGAGGGTTGAAATCTTTAAAATGATGGAGATCCCTTCTTGGGGAAGCTGCTGTGGAGTATTTTGCCTTTTTAAAAAAATTACAACTTTGATAAATGGAAAAATTATCAACCTAAGTTTGTAGTGTCGTGGAATATATACAACAGGGCTGGGTTTGATTTCAATGGGTTGGCCTGCAGGTTAGGTGAACTTTATTACGGCCGATTCTTAGGGCTGGCCATGAATGCACAAGGGGATTGATGGCAGGCCTCCCATCTGATCTTTTTCATTGCCAGTAATCCTGCATCTACTTGCACACCTCAGCCTCTTTCTTTGCGAATGACAACACTGGCAAAACACTCCTCACATTCAGCAAAGAAGATCTCAAAAGTATATTCTTGAGTACTTCAAGAGAACGCTGCTACATTTGTAATGCTTTTCACATTGAGTCATGGGAAGCAGCGGAAGGAGTAAGAGAGTCCTTTGCTGGAGGGAATCAGTACACGGCACTTAATGCAGTTCACCCTTTTTATTGACGTATGACCTGATAACACTGACCAAGGATCTCTTGTAATTAATTATGGTGGCCATGTTGACACAACACATTTATCAAGACAATGAACACTCAAGCTATTGCACCACTCAGGACACTTAAGTTTCGTTGTGTGGATCCCAATCATTAGATTAAGTTCCAGTACATTGTGTAAACCCAGGTAATGGGTTAATTCATCTAATATGAACATAATATGCTAGAAGATTAAAAAAAACACCTGTTATGACCCAGGTGGTCATGGTTAGGCAGGCCTCCAGAGTGGTCTTTATTTCTCTTGGAATGGTTAAACAAATGACCCTCCACTGATCAGCAAAGCTCCACTGTAGTTCCCCCTAACAACAATTCATAGATTACCCAGCCAAGCCACAAGACAAAAGTCCAGGCATAAGACAAGAGCAGTTTTGAAAGGAAAGTCTTCAAGACAAGAACAGTCTTCAAAGCAAGGCAAAGCAGTCTTCACAACAAGGCAAAAGGTATGAGTCAAAGCCTGAGGAATGTAATCCAAAAACAAACACTTGTTCCTGGTAAAAGCCCCTCTTCACGGCATTTCTCTAAATAGTATTCCCCAGGTGAACCTATGGGTGGGGCACCCTCCCAAGTAGTCGTGCTGCCCTGCACTGACTTGTCCTCCATTCTCCACTTGGGGATCGGGTGAGGAAGGCAGTTGCTCACCACTGGAGCTCCATTGCTCCTTTGCTCCACTGCCTGCCCTTTCCCTCTCCTCTCCCTTCACTTGATCAGTCTGCGTCCTTTCTTCCCCCCTGCCTACTCTTCTGAAGCCCAAGGGATGCAGGACTGCCTCCTCCTCCTCCCCAGGTCATTTCTCCTGGGCCATAGGGACTGTGCCATCCCTCTCCATCAGCCATCTCCTCAGACCTAGGCTCTGAAGGGCCATGATAATCCCTAAGAATTATTGCCTAAAAATAAAGTTCACTTTCTGATCGCTGCAGATGTAGTGCCCCATTCAGTGATCTCTCAAGGTTTATCTATTACTCTTTTTTAAAAAAATAACAGGTGAAAACCGGACGTGGAATGCTAGTTGTTTTTTAGTTATTAGTAAAAAAGCTGAACTTTTGATTATGCTAGAACCATTTCCTCAGACTGCTTTATTTTCACAATGTGCCTGTCAGCATTCCGAGTAACACATTCACCAAAAGCAGAACTCCAAGGGAGGTAGATTCCTCAAAGAACATGTTTGTAGGATATATCATATTGGCATAGCTGGTAAAAATATATATAAAAGTTTTCACAGTTTTCATCTAATTAAAAGAGCAAATATTTCTCCTCCCAGATGTCAATGATCACATTTTCCATTGAAAGCAGCTGGCAGGCTACTTGGTCACTCCTTTCCTCCTTTAATTGCCATCTGCTGAAATGACCTTGGTTCCCACAAGAATTTTTTTTTGTTTTGACCATTAGCCAGTCTATCTACTTTACCTTTTCCTTCCCCCTCTCGGGGCTCATAGCAACTATGAGAAACAAAAAGATAACTTCAACCAGATTTGCTTCAGAGTTGACAGTGCCCTGAGACATATTAGAATAGAATTAATAGAAAGGGTAAAAAGTTTTAATTATCTAGACTTTTATTGTTACATAAAACAACCTGTATTCCTTGTCCTGAGATCATTTCTTTGTTGCGAAGCAAAAGCCCAGCCTTATCATTGCTACCTTGTATTTTTGAAATTATATAAGCCTTTTCCTTCACAGTGGGCACCTTATTTGGGGATAATTGGTATTACAGTTCATCAGGTTTGGAAAGGCTATGATGATTTTTCACCATAAATGTGAGGCATTGACATTTTCTTAAGACATTGAACCAGGTTTGCCTCTCTGTGGCCTAAAAAAAAAATGTCCATGATGGTATGCAAGGAACTATTTTAATTTTGGGCATTAAACTTAGAGTTCTGTTTTTCATTTTTGCAAGAAAAAAGAGTGCATTTATAGTTGGAACTAAACTGCCTACAAAGAATGAAAGAGAGAAGAAAAAACAGTGATACAGGTACTACACATAGTAACCAAAAGATAAAACTCCAGGATTATAGAGAATCTTCTTCCAATTACTTGTTTGCTTGGGTAATTGGTGCAAAAGGACCCCCAAATACGTTCACGTGTATTTTATTTGCATAGTCCGTACAGGATCCAGAATTCACTTTATTATAATGCAGATTTTAGTGCAGATGATGTGAAGGCAAGTTCATTTTTTATGAAAAAAAAATTAGCTGAAGTCCCACTGAAGAAAAACATGTTTCTATCATCAGCTTTTATAACCAAGTAGATTACCTTGAAGAATAGTTAGATTAATGAAGTTTCCAGAGTTTTCAAGCTGTGTTTCATACATAAGATATCTTCAACCTAGATATCAGGAATTACAGTTAAGACTCTTACCAAGCATCAAATTTTAAAAGGCAGATATGAATGAAGCTTTTTTTTAAATTTTATACTGAAGAGGGACTTCCAAACTACTCAGATTGCAGAGTGGGAAGACAATTCGTTAGTTTAAACATTTGGTGTGATGTCTTAGAGGAAAGATTAAGCACTATGCTACACTCAAGCTATATACCAGACCAAGGTCCAACAATGGCAACTGACTTTTTAAGAAACATTCTCACACTCCAAGGATTTTGCACACAGGCTTCCAATGTAATATAATTTGGTTTGATTTGCTGCAACACTCAATGTTGATAATTCATTAGCAAAAATTTTGTGCATGTCCATTTTTGGAAATGGGATGAATGCTTCAGCCATCGCTGAAAGTGGAAAAAGATTAGACCATTCTTTGGCTTCTGGGCCAGTTGGCTAGAGTTTTTGTGTAAAAATTCCATGGAAGCTGTGGTTAGAAAGTTGTAGATAACTCCAATATCTTTGAGATAAAAATCAGTATTATGTTCCTTTTGGTGTGCATACTAGAACAGATGATCTCCAGCTGTTAGTCATCTCAACCCTTCGCTCTTTTCCACACTGATGCAGTAGTGTGCAGAAAAGTGTCTCCATTGCTAACTTCAGCTTTGATTTTATTGTGCTGAGGATGCGGATTAAAGGCCTTAAAGACAAGCAGTGCTCAGAATAATTAGGGAGGCTTCTGGTTTACAGGTAGCCTTCGACTTTTGACCACAATTGAGCCTAAAATTTATGTTTCCAAGTGAGACCGTTAAGTGAGTTTTGCCCCATTTTATGAACTTTATTGCCACAGTTGTTAAGTGAATCACTACTATTGTTACATTAGTCACATGCTTGTTGAATGAATCTGGCTTCCCCATTGACTTTGCTTGTGAGAAATCACCAAAATACTGATCACAAGACCCTGGGACACTACAACTGTCATAAATATGAACCAATTGCCAAGCATCCATAGGGATGCTGCAACGGTCATTAAGTGTGAAAAATGATCATTAGTCACTATTTTCAGTGCTGTTGTAACTTCAAACGGTTACTTAATGAACTGTCGTAAGTCAAAGACCACCCATACTAATCTGTCAGTACCGAGCACACCTACTAAATGTTGTTAGAATTGATAGTTGTACTAATTTTAATGTTCCCCATTGGAGTTAGTAAACGGGGTCTGCTATTGCACTGAATTGTGGAGGTTGCCCAAGAATCTCGAGGCTTAATTCAGTGAGGGGTCCTTGGTGTTCTGTGAGCTTGCTTGTTTTCTGGCAGATGTTTCATTATCCATATTAGTTAAGATCATCAAAAGCATCTACAAGAAAACAAGCTAACAGAGCACCAAGGACCTCTCATTTCAACCCTGAGCTTCAAATATTCTCCTTTATTGGCTTAATTAAGTCCTTGTCCATTCTCCCCATTTTCACAGAAACCTGGCCTTGAAATGGTGATCTCTAAGCAGCTAATTTCAAGAACCAGAATCAATTGGTAGAGAGACGTATTAAAATATTAGGAAAAGCTTAATATTTCTGCATTTCTGAAAGAATCAGGAAATAATTACTATTTGTTGAATTGGGGATTATGGAAAATAACTTGCCGGTAAATCATAACAATATTTTATCAAATCACTTGTCAAGAAAATCCACAAAAATATAGCTTGGTCATAGTAGTTCTGACATTTGAGAAGTACAAATTCAGCTATCTCTTTTGGCCTTCATTTAAAAGAATAGTAAAAAAAAAATGCAGGTGGCTCTCCTTGATTCTCAGATTAGGGCAGAAAAATTCAAAGGATCCACCAGATGGATCCTACTTGAGATCCGTCGCCATTACCTCTTGATGGTTGTTCCCTAATTCTGTGACAGAAGATGGGATTTAGTGAAAGTCACTAATGGCCACTATGATATCCTGTCTTCCCCTGTAGGGAAGACAGGACATCATAGAAACAAAAATGTAACATAAAAAAAGAGTTAATGAATAACTCACTTACTCATTTATCATTCTGACTATAGGTTAAACGTCCTCTATTGCCACGATAGTGAACCTATGGCACACATGCCAGAAGTGTCACACAGAGCCATTTCTGCTGGCACGTGAGAGGTCACCCAGAGGAGCCCCACTGCAAATGCATGTGTGCCCTCTGCTAGCCAACAGATTTTCGGGTATCTGCTGCAAATACTGCTGTGTTAGAATGGTTAGGGTTACCTCCAGTTCGAACCTACCCCAACCAGGAACCCAGATGAAACCTAGCTTCCTAATAAATGATAGCCATCCGTTTACCCCAAGCCAAGCCACACTAAAAGCCTCCAATACAGGAAACACAATGTTGCCAGCCAATCAAGACAAAAAAAAAAAAATGCCACAAAACAGTCAGAAGATATTAGAAACACCAATCAAGCAGAACACAGCAAACTCCAAGACCAATAAACACAGACCAAGAGTCCCAACCAATCAGGATGAAGAAAAAACCATTCTAACAAAGTCGTAGGCTAGCACCAAATTTAAAACAGAAACGGCTGTGAAAGCCTAACTCACAGATGAACACAATACAGAAGCCTGATGAAGGCAGATGAGATTCTGCCGAAACGTTGCTACAACTTTAAAAGCACATCTATAATGACATGGGAAAAATACCAGAACAAAGCTGAATATCATACATGTAAATACCCGTGAAAACTTAAGAAAACAAATATATACATATATACACACACAAATACATACATACATATATACATACACACACACACACCCTGGGTTGCAGCATTATCTCTTATAGAAGAGTAGAAGAGATAATCAAGTATAGATCTGAGATGATCAGTCCAAGTGAGTATTTGATAAGGCAACAAAATTTGGGCAGCAAAAATCTGAACAACCAATAGGTGGTAGAAAGGTTGCTGGATCTTGTGATCTGGATTTTAATATGTGATCACAGATGTTACCCAGCTTCATGCTAAATAGATTGGATCTAGATCTTGAACTTGGATCTAGATTTTAGAAGCATATAATGAAAGGTCACAAAATTGTCTCCCAATAATGTGTCTTCAACAATTGTTTCCATGATTTCCATATTTGCCTTTAGGTTTTGGAACAATGCCTTTCTTTCCACACCGACTACAATCCATGCAGTCTAACCCCAGCGCAATACAAGGTCCTCTAGCAATCTTGACAAACTTTGGACAATGCAGTGCAAACTAATGTTATAAAATGTTTTAAAGTTCTAACCTTTGATCTCAATTCTCCTGGGATGCCAGATTTACTCTTTCACTCATTCATGTTGTCCCTTATTCTTTCATGCACTCAGCATAAGCAAGACTGAGAGCAAAACAAATCATACACATTTGCTGTTCATCATTTATAAAGTAAAAAGTGCTGAAAGGTCTTAGAAAGTTTTAGGGCAACAACTACCATACTTATTAATCAGTGTTGAACACTTAGCAACTCCTTCAAAGCTGCAGAATGGTTTTCTCGGAAAAGGGATATTAGCTCCAACTGAACAAATATGCACAGTGGTGTTGCTACTTTAAATATTAATCTGACTTCAGTCCCCAGTACAAAAAACATTTTAAAGCCTTTCATTTTTTTAATTAATTTGAAATCACTACTAGCCCCAGATCCTTAGAATCACCGACACAAATCAGAAATTTGAAATTATTTAAAGCAGCACATTTAAACATTTTAAGAAGAGTAAACATAAACATCTTTTCAGTTGGCCAGAACAACTATCTGTAACACCTTAAAGCTTAATTCCTACTTTTTGCAAAAAGATCCTCCTCTACAACCACCCCCATATTTCATCAAGTGAAGATTAATTCCACCTATAAGCAGACTTCTTGCTAATTCACCATTCATCCTAGCTAGAACGGTAAACAATAAGGTTGGCTGAATAATTTAAGAGGTTCTGTGGGGATTTGGCTCAATCTGAATTTTCAAAACACATCTTCAGAAATTCAAAACATGTTGACAAACTGCTTCTGAATGATTTTGAAATCTTACAAGGAGATATAAATGTCCAAATACACTTTTTTTCCAAGTCAATTTAAAGGTCTGAATGATAGGGCATGGCTTTGATCATACAATTGTGTCCACGATCTTCCCCCATCCCCAAATCTTTGGTTATTCCTGAACTATTTTATTATGGGATCCAAAATGGACTAGAATAGAATAGAATAATAGAATAGAATAGAATAATAGAATACAATAGAATACAATAGAATACAATACAATACAATACAATACAATACAATACAATACAATACAATACAATACAATACAATACAATACAATACAATACAATACAATACCTTTATTGGCCAAGTGTGATTGGACACACAAGGAATTTGTCTTGGTGTAAAGACTTTCAGTATGCATAAAGAAAAGATATATTCGTTAACAATCAAATCATACAGGAAACAGTCAATATAAATCGTAAGGATACAAGCAACAAAGTTACAGTCCTACCATCACGTGGGAGGGGATGGGTGATAAGGAGTGATGAGAAGATTAACAGTAATAGTAGTACACAGTTTGTAAATAGTTGAACAGTATTGAGGGAATTATTTGTTTTGCAGAGTGATGGCTTTTGGGGAAAAAACTGTTCTTGTGTCTAGTTGTTCTGGTGTGCAGTGCTCTATAGTGTCATTTTGAGGGAAGGAGTTGAAACAGTTTATGTCCAGGATGTGAGGGGTCTGTAAATATTTTCACAGCCCTCTTTTTGACTCTTGCAGTATACAGGTCCTCAATTGAAGGCAGGTGGGTAGTAATTGTTTTTTCTGCAGTCCTAATTATCCTCTGAAGTCTGTATCTGTCCTGTTGGGTTGCAGAACCAAACCAGACAGATATAGAGGTGCAGATGATAGACTCAATAATTCCTCTGTAAAACTGGATCAGCAGCTCCTTGGGCAGTTTGAGCTTTCTGAGTTGGCGCAGAAAGAACATTCTTTGTTGTGCTTTTTTGATGATGTTTTTGATGTTAGGTGTCCATTTTAGGTCATGTAATATAGTAGAACCTAGAAATTTGAAGGTCTCTACTGTTGATACTGTGTTGTCTAGTATTGTAAGAGGTGATAGTATGGGAGGGTTTCTTCTAAAGTCTACCACCATTTCTACGGTTTTGAGTGTGTTCAGTTCCAGATTGTTCTGGTTACACCACGAGGCAAGTTGTATAACCTCCTGCCTACATGCAGATTTATCGTTGTCTCAAATGAGACCAATCAGTGTTGTGTCATCAGCACAAACTTCAGTATTTTAACAGATGGATCGTTTGAGATGCAGTCATTGGTATATAGGGAGAGGAGAAGTGGAGATAGCACACAGTCTTGTGGGGGGCTGTGCTGATTGTACAGATATCGGATGTGATTCCGCCTAGTTTCACCTGCTACTTCCTGTCTGTTAGGAAGCTTACGATCCACTTACAAGTGTGTTCAGGTACCGCTAGTTGGTTTAATTTACTTAGAAGAGTGTCTGGAATGATGTTATTGAATGCTGAACTGAAGTCTACAAAGAGGACCCTTGCGTAGGTATTTGGAAATTTAAGGTGTTGTAGGATGTAATGCAGAGCCATGTTAATGGCATCATCTGTCGATCTATTTGCTCGGTATGCAAACTGCATGGGATCTAACAGCAGATCCATGATGGTTTTCAGGTGGGACAGCACAGGCCTTTCAAAGATTTTCATAACTACAGATGTTAGAGCAACTAGTCTTTAGTCATTCAGTTCCTTGATGGAGGGATTCTTTGGCACTGGGATGATGGTAGAACGTTTGAAGCAGGAAAGAACATAGCACATCTTTAGTGATCTATTGAAGATTCAGGTGAAGATAGGGACCAATTGGTCAGCACAGATTTTTAAGCAAGAAGGAGTTATCTTGTCTGGCCCTGTTGGCTTTTCCTGGCTTCTGTCTGTGTAATAGATCTTGCACTTCTTTTTCTGTGATCACCCTCGGAGGTTGTGAGCCCAATCGAGTGGGGCCAGTTGTAGGAGGCTTGGCTGTTGTTGGTGTGTTTGAGATGTGGGTTGTGGAGATAGGTGGCTGTAGTTTCTTTTCAAACCTGAAGTAAAACACATTCAGGTCATCTGCTAGTTGTTGATTTCTTTCTGCCTGGGAAGGAGTTTTGCTGAAGCCAGTGATGTTTTAAGAGTTTTCCACATGGTTTGCTGGTTCATTTGTTGAGAATTGATTCTTTAACTTTTCAGAGTAGCTTCTTTTTGCTGCTCTGATCTTTCTAGTTAATATGTTTCTGGCCTGGTTGTCTCGCATTCTGTCACCTTTTCTGTAGGCTTCTTCTTTGGAACGACATAGTTGCTTAAATTTAGATGTGAACCAAGGTTTATTTTACTATATATTTGCAGGTTCCTTGTTGGTACACATAAGTCTTCACACAAACTAATATAGCTCATCTAGGTCTGCAGAGGCATCTTCAAAAACATTCCAATCAGTGCAATCAAGGCAGGCCTGGAGTTTCAGCTTTGACTCATCCGACCAAGTCTTCACTGATTTAATTGTTGGTTTAATGGTTTTAAGTCTTTGTCTGTAGGCAGGTACAAGTGAATCGTGCAGTGGTCAGAGTGTCCCAGAGCTGCTCATGGTAAAGACCTATAAGCACCTTTTACTGTTGTGTAGCAGTGGTCTAAAGTATTTTTTGCCTCTGGTGGGACAATTTACATGCTGGAAATATTTTGGGAGCTCTTTCCTTAAATTTGCTTGATTGAAATCTCCTAAAATGATGGGAAGGGAACCTGGGTGTTTGGCTTCAGCCTCCATAATTTGATCAGCAAGAGTTCATAATGCCTTGTTTATACAGGCTTGTGGAGGAACATACACAGCTATTAGGGGAAATGAGGAGAACTCACGTGGAGAGTAAAATGGCTTACAGTTGATGTGTAAAGACTCTAAGTTTTCATCACAAAACTTATATATTATAGTTATATCCTGAGACCAGCTGTTGTTGATATATAAACATAATCCTCCACCCTTTGTTTTACCTGATGTCTCTTCAATTCTGTCTGATCAAAATGTCTGAAATCTTGGGATGTACCTGGTGTTGTCCCCATGAATTTGTGGATTAAGCCAGGTTTCAATAAAACAAAGAACAGCTGAATTATAAAAATCAGAATTCCATGTATTTAAGAGATGAATTTCATCCATCTTGTTAGCCAGTGAGCATAAGTTAGAAAGATTGAAGGGAAAGGAGTTTTTTCCCCCTATTTCTTAGTCTGTTTAAAATTCCCACTCATTTACCTCAATTTAACTCGATGAAAAGAAGGGAAGAATCAGTGGATGCTGTTCTTCAGATACTGGGGTGCTACTGATGAAAGTGGAGGTGAGCCCTTCACACCAACTCAAGTTACACCTCTGGAAAGAGAAATGAAGGATTCTTTCTCAGGAAGATAATTATAGTTCTGTCCAGTGGTGGGATTCATTTTTTTTTTTTTGAAAAAGTTTTTATTAATTTTCTACAAACAAACAAGACAAACAAAACATAAAAACATCAACTCTTATATGTACATCCAGTGTGTCAGTTGGTTCATCATTTTTGTGCATTCATTCTGTAGTCTCAATTACAATTATGTTACATAACAACTCATATTGTCAATCCAAACTTATATATCCTAATATCACTAAAAAAAGAAGTTTTTGACTATATTTTTAATCATTCATGCTTAATGAACTAACAATACTTTATACCAGTTTACTCTATAACAAATCATCTAGTCATATCAAATCAATCCTAAAAAATCCTTTATAAATATAATAGCAAATAGCAAAATAATAGCAAAATAAAGATATTCCTTACTATCTAGCATTCTAAATATTCTATTATCGTATTTTATCATCTAGCCATTTATAAAAAAGATCCCAAATTTCGTAAAATTGTTTATCCTCTTGCTCTCTAATTTCAAATGTCAATCTGCTCATCTCAGCACATTCCAATATTTTCTTAATAATTTCTTCCTGTAATGGTATTTTCTCATTCTTCCAATTTTTAGCAAATACAATCCTGGCCGCTGTTAATACATTTACAATCAGGTATTTCAAATCTTTACTATATATATCAGGTAAAATTCCCAATAAGAAGATCTCTGGTTTCAAATCTATATGTTTCTTTGTCATTTTTTCCAACCACATGCGAATTATAGTCCAATATTTTCTAGCATCCTCACAAGTCCACCACATATGGTAATACGAGCCGGGTATCTGATGACATTTCCAGCATTTTTCAGATTTGTTCTTAAACATTCTTGCTATTCTTGTCGGAGGAAAGTGCCACCTGTAAAACATCTTATACAAGTTTTCTTTATATGCTGTTGACATTGTCATTTTATAATTTTGAGACCACAATTTCTGCCATTTCTCTAAATCAATCCCATATCCAAAATTCTTCCCCCAAACAATCATAGTTTCTTTGACTTGTTCTTCCTCTAATTTCATTCCCAGTAAATAACCATATAGTTTTTTAATCACCTTCTCATCAGTACCCATCAAGATCTTATCTAAATCAGTCTGTTTATCATAAAATCCCTCCGTTTTAGAATCTTCATCATACCTTGAATGTATTTGTGCATATGAAAACCAATTCATCCTTATACCTTGTTCCTCTAAGTTTTGGATCGATTTAAGTTCACCCTTTTCATCCAAGAGTTCCCCATATCTAACTGTTTGTTCCTTCTTGTAGATTATAGGATAGGAAAATGCTTCAATGGTCGATAACCAAACTGGAATTTTCAAATAACATTGTCTTTTTATCTTCTCCCAATTTAACCACAAAGACTCCCGTACATAATGTCTTCTAAAATAACCCTGTGTTTTAGTTCCCTTATACCATAAAAAAGCATGCCAGCCCAACAGCAAGTCATGCCCTTCTAATGTTAACAACCTATGTTTCCTTAATGTTATCCATTCTTTGACCCACATCAAACTTGCAGCTTGATAATACAATTCCCAATTAGGCAGACCAAAACCTCCTCTAATTCTAGCATCTTGCAAAAGCTTTAGCTTTATTCTCGCTTTTTTACCTTGCCATATAAACTTCAACATGATTTTATTTAAATCTTCAAAATAGTCTTTTCCAAGCCTAATTGGTATTGTCTGAAACAAAAATAAAATTCTAGGTAAAATATTCATCTTGATTGTTGAAATTCTCCCTATTAATGACAATTGCAAGTTTTCCCACTTCTTCAAATCTGTAGTTATCTGTTGTTTAAGTTTAATATAATTATTCTCCTTTAATGTGCTACATCTTGTTGTCAAATATATCCCCAGATACTTAACCTTATTTGTAACTTGAATTTTCAAAAGATCTGCCAATTCTTCTCTCTGTCTCAATAGCATATTCTTTGTCAAGATCTTTGTTTTGTCTTTATTTATTTTCAAACCAGCCACCTCTCCATATGCCTCTATCCTTTCCAGTAACTTTGGAGCTGTTTCTAGCGGATCTTCCAAAATAAAAGCTAAGTCATCAGCAAAAGCTTGTAGCTTAAATTCTTCCTTCTTAATTTTCATTCCTTTTATGGTTTTATCATCCCTAATATTTCTATTCAACACTTCCAAGGTCAACACAAATAGCAAAGGAGATAGGGGGCATCCTAGTCTTGTGCCTTTCCTTATATTAATAAAATCTGTAAGTTCCCCCTCCATCATTACCCTTGCTGTCTGTTTATTATATATAGCTTCTATTGCTTGAATAAATTTTTTAGCGAAACCCATCTGCTCCAATAATAATAACATAAATCTCCAGTTCACGTTGTCAAATGCTTTTTGAGCATCTAGGAATATCAAAGCCATTTGCTTTTCAGGATGAGCCTCATAGTATTCCAAAGTGTCCAAGATTACTCTCATATTGTTTCTAATTTGTCTCTTTGGCAGAAATCCATTTTGATCTGAGTGAATAAAATTATTTAAATATTTTTTAAGTCTTTCTGCTAAGATTGAAGCAAAGATTTTATAGTCTGCATTCAATAAAGAAATAGGTCTATAATTCTTAATTTGCAATGGGTCAGTCTCTTCCTTTGGTATGAGTGTAATATAAGCCTCTGACCATGTTTTAGGTATCATCTTTTTTAACATAACTTCATTCATAACTTCTAACAATGGGATGCTCAATAATTCTTGAAATGTTTTATAAAATTCTACTGGAAGCCCATCTGGACCCGGAGCTTTCCCATTATTTTGTCTCTTAAATGCTTCATTTAGTTCCATCATTGTTATATTGCTTTCTAGCATTTCTTCAGTCTCTTTAGGTATCTTTGGTAAATTAGCTTCCTGTAAATAAGGTTTGACTTTTTCTTCATCAATATTCTCTTGTTTATATAATTGCCCATAAAAATCTCGAATAATTTCTTTTTTCTCCTTATTTCCATAACAAACTTGGCCTTGTTCATCTATTAACTTCAATATTTTTCTTGATTCCTTCTCTTTTCTCAATTTATATGCTAGCCATCTACCTGGTTTATTTGCATCTTCAAAATAATTCTGTTTAGAGTTTCTAATTTTCTGTGCCAGTTCTTCTTTCTCTGTTAATTCCATTTTATGTTTGATTACATCCAGCTTCAATTTAATATCCTTTTTCTGTGGCATTTTCTGTAATTCTTTTTCAAGAATTTTATACTCATCTTCCAAGGCCTTAGAAGCTTGCCTTTTCCTAATATTCTTTTTTCTTGTATAATCTATTATCAAACCTCTAGCGTATGCCTTCATTGTATCCCACACATTTTGCGTTGAAGTATCTTCTTTTTTATTTTCTCTGAAGAAAAAAGCCAATTCCTTCTCCATCCATTGTGTAAAATCTTTCTCCTTTAAAATAGTATTATTTAATGTCCATCTCGATCTTTTTTTTTTTATCCCTTCCATTTAATTGTCATTGGGCTATGATCTGCCCAAGTACTTGTTTCAATATTTGTTTCTTTAATATTAGATATTAGTTCTGTTGAGATCCAAATCATATCTAATCTGGACCATGATAAATGTCTATTTGAATAAAAAGTATATTGTTTAGCTTTAACATTTCTTTCTCTCCAAATATCTTTTAAAGTTAATTCATCTGTCATTTTAAAAAAGGACCTTGGGAGAGCCTTTCTATTTTGCTTTGTTGTTGTTGCTATATAGTCCAATTTATTGTCCACAATTCCATTAAAATCTCCCATCATAATTATATTAACATAGTCCAGTCCAATAATTTTCATGTGTAGCTTTTTATAAAACTCTTCTTGTTTATCATTCGGAGCATAAATTGCAATCAAGAGTATTTTTATATTATTGTCCATTATTTCTACCATTAATACTCTTCCATCTTCATCCGTGTAAATCAATTTTGCTGGAATAGCCTCTTTAATGTATAAAACCACACCTCTTTTCTTACATTGAGTCAAAGAGGTAAATATTTTCCCCAATTTTGGCTGTAATAACAATTGTTCATGTTGTTTTTTAATGTGAACTTCTTGTAAACAAATTATATCAAATTTTAATTTCTCTAATTTATGAAAAGTTTTCCTTCTTTTAACAGCTGAATTAAGTCCATTTATATTCATTGTAATCAGTTTTTTTTCCTCCATGATTATGCTTTATATTTAGGTCTAACAGCTCTCGTGGATCTCACTTCACGCTGTTCTTTATTATCCATCTGTCCCCCTGCTGCTCCTTTCTCTTTTTCAGTCTCCAGTTGTTCATCTTGAAACTCAATTGATAAAGCCTCTTTCTCTGCTTCCTCTCTTCTTCCTCCAAAGAATTCTGCATGGAAAAGTTCTGCTTTCTCAATTGAATCAATTCTATATCTCTGCTCTTGCCACCCAAACACTAGTCCTTCTGGAATCAGCCATCTATAATTCACTTCGTTTTCCAATAGTATTTTGGTCAGAAATCGATATTCTCTTCTCATCTCTCTCACTCTTCTGGGTATTTGTTTTAAAACCACAACCTCTTTACCCTTGTATTTCAGTGTTTTCTCTCTTACTACTTGTAATATTTGTGTTTTAATGGATTTTTTGGTAAATCTAATATGGACTTCCTTGGGTAATTTATTTCTCATCGCATATCTTGTATAGACTCGATATATCTCATCTATTCCATCCATCATCTTTTCCTCTGTAATTTCCAAAGCATCTGCCAAAATTTCTATCATTACCGCTGCCAAATTTTCTCCTTTTTCCTCTTCTATATTTTGAAATCTGAGGTAAAATTCTGACCTTTCCATCTCCCACCTCAACATCCCACCTTTTTCTTGTTCAACCGCTGTTAGTCTGCTGTCAATATTTCCAATCTTCTTCTCTCTTTGTTTTCCTTCTTCCTCAATTTTTTGGAATCTCTCCTCATACTTAACCATCATTTGTTTAATATTTTCCACTTTTTCATCAGTCTTCTCTATTCTTTGTTCAATATTTTCTGCTCTTTGTTCAATATTTTCTATTCTTTGTTCAATATTTTCTGTTCTTTGTTCAATATTTCCTGTTCTTTGTTCAATGATATCTGATTTTGTCTTGAGATCTTGGATTCCTTGCATAATCATCTGTAAAGTTACTTTTTCTTGTTCCTTATCTTGCTTCAACATTGTCTGAATTAAACGTTGTCCTCCAGCTGGTGGGGAAGCAGAGGTAGAAGCAGAAATGCCAGATGGTATTGGTTTCCTGCTCATTTCAATGTTTCCAAAACTTCAAATTCTTCTTAGCTTTTAATCCAACTGCTAGAGCAGCCAATTATAATCCAAAATGGAGAACTCCAATAGTAAAAAACACGAAACCAAAGAAGAAACAGGAAAAAAGGAAGAAGAAAGATCTTCAGGTTCTTCTAGACCCTAATCCAATTACGAGATGGTCCACCATAAAAAAGGAAAAAATAGAAAGGAAAAAACAAACAAATCCAAAAATAATAATATTGATTAAGAGCAAAAGAAAGAAGAAAAAAGAAAAAGCAAAAAGAGAAAAAAAAACCAAAAAGTTCCTTCAGATTCTTCACACCTTAATCCAATTAAAAAGTCTCAATAATCCAAAAAAAAACAACAACAACAACCACAACAACAAAGTAGTCCAAAAACATAAATATGAAAAGCAAAAAAGTCCCAATAAAAAAGAAAAGAAAAATAAAGAAGAAAAAAGAAAAAACTCTGAGGCTTTCCCTTTAAAATAAAAGGCAAAAATAAAAATATTACTAAAATTAAAATTTAGGAAAAGGCTAGCGAATGGGGTATATATAAGAAAACACACTGCACTTTGTTATTTATCCAAGGCTCTTGTTATGACTCTCTTCTCCAGCAGCTTCAAAGCCAAACCTCAAGTGTTGTTGATAACAGTCCAGGAAAGCACCTGCAATAATATTTTGCTGTGCTCTCCCTCTATCTTATCACGTTAAAAAGTCCTTGAGATGAGGTCTTTTTGCAATTCTCTCCAATTCACATAAAGATACTTTCAAGCCTCTAGTTGGCAGTGTTACAAAGTTTCTTAATGCTCTTTCTCCCCCCCCGCCAGAAAAAAGGAATAATATATATATAAAAAAAAAATAGCCAAAGGGAGCCTCTATCCTAAAGAAAGTTAAAAAATCAAAGGGAGCATAAAAATCAAAGGGAGCATAAAAATATATATAAGAGAAAATTCAATCCGGTTACCTACAAAGTCACAGTAAAATCTTTCCCAAAAAGTATAAAGAAAAGAAAAAAAAAAAAACCCAAGCCTCAATTTGACATCACTTTAAAAAACGCCGCTCAAAACAATTTCAGTCAAAAAAAAATCTCACAGCTTTCTTCTTTATATCGGATGAACTTTCCAACCTCAGCGAATTTACAGCACAAAAGAGTTTTTCTCACCCAGCCGACACACTTCACTCCAATCACTTTCTTTCCGGAGCTGTCCCGACTTCAGCAGCTATGGAGGCTGCCTCTCCGCCGCCAGCAAAAGGGCTTCTTCCGGATCAAACCAGAGATTTTGCGATATCTCTGGGATCCTGGAACAATGCCCTTCACGATCACCGTCTCTACGGGACGGTTTAGGTCCGTTAGGACCGACCAGGGGCGAAAATATCGGCTACGATCTCAGAGCCCCGAGATCGCAGCTGTATCGCCGGAAGCTCCGCCTTCTCCCGGATTCATTTTTTTTTTATTACTGGTTCTATGGGTGTAGCTTGGTGGGCGTGGCAGGGGAAAGATATTGTAAAATCTCCAGTCAGAGGTGAACTACTCAAAATTTCCACTATTAGTTTTTCCAGAACTGGTCAGAACCTGCTAAATACCACCTCTGGTTCTGTCCCAGCATTTCCACACAAGGACCACATGCAGTCACAGGTTTTCTCTTTGCTGTGAATCTGCTGATATTGCACCAAGGAGAATTTATGCATGCAACTTTGTTCACGTTGAATACACTGATGGGGCTGGTCCCCCAAATGGGTCCCTCTGGTGGTTCATGAGGTGGGAAGAGTCCACAAACTTTCCTACACTGAGGGAAGCTTTTCTCCTGAGCGGATCTTCCGGTAGATGCCTTCGCTGGCCAAACTACTTCCCACACTCAGTACAACGATACTGCTTTTTTTTTTTTGAAAAAAAGTTTTTATTAATTTTCTACAAACAAACAAGACAAACGATACTGCTTTTTACCTGTGTGAATCCTCTGGTGCACAACAAGCGCTGATGGCCACCATAACCCTTTGTCACAATGGGTTCAGGCATAGGCGCTGTCTCAGCCGAAGACCTGAGGATGAATTTGGAACTGTTCAAGTCCCGCAAATCTCTCCTTATACTTTACTTGTTAAAAGGATTCTTTGAGTATGACTTGAGCATTCTTGGATGTTGCCAGAGGACAGAATACAGATGTCACTCCACAGCTGTCAACAACTAAAAGGGACAGAAAGCTATGGACATGATTCAAGTAATTAGCACAATGTAATTATGTATATGAAGTCACCATTGCTTGTTCCACAGACCTCCAAAGTTCTAAGAAGATCCTTTATGCTGATTCTAGCTCAGAGCTGTCATGCCCTGGCCACGCCTGGTTTAACGAAGGGGAAAAATGTTCCAATATGTCACGTGATGCCGCTATCACATGAGTTTGACACCTCTGTCCTAGCTGTTTAATTATTTGGTTTAGAACTATCTATGCTGGCAGTGGAGGAAAATGCAGAATTTAAGGGGTCACAGAGGCGCCTGCAGACCACAAAAGTCTTGGATGCCGACCTCAGAAATCTTCCAGATTCTTTCCAACTTGTAATGATGATTCAATACTTAATCGAACAGCAGTCATAATAACTACTGAGTCTTTTCATTAAAATTAAATGTAAAAAATAATAATTTTATCCAGGCTCAATAGTGCAACAATTGTAACTTCAAGGAGAGATCATGAATAACTTTCTCCCAGTCTGTCATAGCTTTAAACTTCAAAAAAATGGTCATAAGTCAAGGAAGGCCCTTATCTTATTCAATTATTTGTTTGTTTATTACACTGACACTGCTGAATAAATTTCTCTACAAAAAGCTCAATCAGATACATACTTATTCTTACACCAACCTTGTTAGGAGAGAGATTTAGAAAGAGTGATTTAAGATCTTCCCAAGAGCTTTGTGATCCAACTTGAATATCAGTCCTATATACTGGTATCAGGGGTGAAATTCAAATTTTTTTCCCTACCGGCTTGGTGGGCATGGCTTGGTGGGACTCAGTCTCTAAAAGGAAGAAGGTAGGCAGGCATGTGCAGGGCCAACCAGTACAAATCATCCCTATCACTTCTCCGAACCAATTCAAATCGTCCCTACCACCTCTCCTGAGGTGGTTGAATTTCACCCCTACTGGTATTATATTGTATATTTAAAATGCATATGTTATCCTGGTGATATTCTTTCAATTATTCCAAGACAGAACAATATTTTGCCCAGACTACAGATGGGACCTGAAGTTTAGAATGGGAAACCTTGACTTCCGGTTGATGTTGTGGCATGAACAGCTGGAAAATAGTGGGTTCTGCCGAGTCCCACAAAATCCAACCAGCAACCACTGTCGAGAGACCCTTCAGGGTCATAGCCACCTTGGACAGGTAGTGAAGGAAAGAGAGGCACTCCACTGACCATGAGGGAAATTGCAATTTCCTTGTTAGGTCTGAAGCAAGCTCTCCCCGTCCAACAGCAGGGATGATGGCCATTTTCTGGCTGTCATGAAGCTGGGACAACCAGAATTGTGCTGGAGGAATATACAGACAGAGCATTCAAACTGTTGAGATTATGCCAACTTTTACTCTGAAGATTGGAAATAATAACAAGAATATTAAAACATAACTCCTAAACTTAAGATAATGGCAGATTGGTACATGGAGAAAAATAAAACTGAGAACAAAGAGGTGAAAGAAGCCCAAGACAAGCTAATAAAATACAGAAAGCTTGGAAAAAGCCCAAATAATTTGAAAAACGATTTTCTGGAGAATGTATTTGGTTTATTTGTATTTTCAACCCCCCTGGATTTAATTGGAAACTCACCTGTTTTTGACAGACTATTTAATCTGGATTTGGGTTAGGAGAGACATCTATTGGAGGAAGAAAAGTACTACAGCACAATAGCCACAGCATTTTAGAGAAAGTTACTTCAATAAACACAAAGCCTAATACACAAAATAGAAGCAACATCTGGAGAACAGGCTGATCTTGACTCTACTATTGACAACTTGGATAATTTGGAAACATTTACTGAGCCTTTTTTGGTTCTGTTTTCTTGCCCTTTGGAAAATTTATAAAAATGAACTAACCTGCAAATAACTAAACTTAACTAAATTTGGCTATTGGATTATGGATTTGGAAGATGGGAGGAATCTAGTGATTTAATTTGGACTTGGACTATTGGACTTAATCTAGATTTTGATTTGGATTTTTAACGTTATTCAACAGAATATCCTATGAGACAAAAGAATAAAAGTATTAGAAGAAAAGAGAAAAGAAGAACAGATAATAAGATTTTAAAATTTGGACAACTGGTAGATGCATAATTGGGGAAATGTAAATTGTAAACTATAAAATAAGGGGTTTTACAAAAGGATTTCCAAGAGACAGCAGGGCTATGTGGAGAAATATTATGTTAAAAGATATGTGTGAATTTTGGAAAGGCAACAAGGAGATAAGGGGATTGTTTAAAAATACAAAAATGAATGTAGAAGCTACCCAATAATTAGGCAGGAAAGAACAACATGATACTCAAGAAATAGGTGAGAAGTTAGAAAAGACAGTGGAAGGAGAAAAGCAAAAAGATACACAAGAAGTTAAAAATAAAGAGGAGAAAGGATTAATAAGCAGATGATATAACTCCATAAAGGTTTATAATAGAATAGAGGGGAAAGGGAGAAATCTCTGTAAGAAAAACCAAAAAGTTTTGTTGATGGGAGTTCAAATACAACAGAAGAAAGAGACAAAAGGTATTCAGAAGGGGAAGATTAGTAGATACAAAAAACAAAACAAAACCCAAAAGAGATACAACACTCCAAGAGAAAGAGATAAAAGGTTGATTAAAAATCAATAAATGATTAAATTTCAAAAAGATCAAGAGATGATGGATAATGAGAAAACATTTCAATAAAATGGGAAAATATAGACAGGGAAAATAGTAGTATATACATGAATAGAACATATAATTTAATAATATAACTCAAATAAGTAAAGACAGTAGATGGGAATGTAGGAATGTAATTAAACTGTGTTATTAAAATTAATGTGTTAAACTATGTTATGAATTTAAAATAATCAAGGACTAGAATTGTGTGGGATTTGGAGATATACTCTTGGGATTGACTAAACACTGTTAATATTTAGTGTTATAATTAACCCTATTCATTTGGAATATTGAAGCAATGGTGGAATTATGAATAATTTTTAGAAAATATTAAATAATGGTATTTAGAGATTATAAATACAAGGCGCAAAGAACTGTTATTTATGTTGAAATGAATTAATGGGAAAATGAGAAGTTGGAAAGTTGTGGAAGTTGGGAAATTAGAATTACACACCTATTTGTATTATTGTTGTTATTGTTGCCAAAAAAGAATTGACCCAGTTAATGCAAGGTTCATAAACTATGTATGTTTATAATAAAAAAAAAAACTTATTGGGGGAAAAAAAGAAATGAGAAAACTTGCCTAAGTTCAACCTGCTCCCTCTGCCGAGTTAGACACCAAAGATATATTGTGATTTGGAGCACAGTGTTTTAGTTATTAGCCAATCCACCTATAACAAGTTTTTGGATTCTTCTTGCATTAAAAAAAATCTACATTGCTGGATTTCAATCCAGCTCAGGGTTTGATGGAAGCTGTAGTCCAGTATATTCGGTAGCATTAGGCTAGGAGAAGATACTCCACCATCTAACTTACCTATTCTTACAAAAGGATCTTGCCTGCCAGATCCACCAGAGCCCTTTCTTTTGTGAAAGAGTCCCATATAGTTTCTGTGTCAGAAGAACTTGCAACAGGAAAAGAGTTCAGAGCAGATCAGTCCAACATAGATAAAGAGAACAAGAAGCAACATTAGAAGAGAAAGAATGCTCCATCAATAGGGTGTTGATGATGTGAATGCTGGTTTCAGTTTTCCCTTAGGAAACTAATGGATTATTATGCTTCCTCTTAGATATGTGCCTAGAATTGTGTGCCTTGCCAATAACATTATTTTGGAATACTGTTTTCCTGGTCTACGGCCCTCCTCCAAGGAGCAGTTAAAAGGTGGATTGAATGAGCTATTCTTGCCAGCTCAATTATGATCATAAGTTAAAGATAATTGTATTTTCTCTACAATAAAAACCCAGCTAGTTATCCAGGGTAGTTTGTGTACAGTTGCTTAAGCCACAAGCAGAAAATAGTGAATGAGACTCTCAGATTGTCATGTGCAAAGATGCTTCACAAGGATTAAAGGGGAGACAAAGGAGGAAAGGACAAAGAAAGAAAAGAGTGAGATAAAGTCAGGGAAGGATGGAAGGAAGAAAAGAAGGAGAAGGGTTAGGAAGGATGTTAGAATACTGCTTTTGACATAAATGTCCCCATCCTTGGCCTGTATAACCCTTGGCCATGCTTGGATTTTTGATTGCCAGAGATTTCTGTCAGGGAGAACTTTGTTTCAGTTCACATCCTTATCACCAGAAGTGCAGTTGTAATCAAGAATAGACCATATGAAATATAGCACTGTTATTCCCCGAATGAATCACACAGAATGTAGCTGGTATGGATTCCTATTTTTACATTCTTTCTGAGGAGAACAAAAGCTTCACTGTATTCAGTTCCTGAACACACCACGCCAAATAAAGGAGGAAAAAATCTTTTTGTGTGAAGCTGGCATATTGTGCCTATCCTAAGCTATGCAGAAGGAATAAGGTAACAAAGCTACAGGTGGCCATGCCTTTCTAACACTGGATGAAAGCCAATACCCCATAAAGACAAATGTTCTTTAAAAAAATAAAAGTTTAATTTATTTAAATCACACAGCCTCGCCTAACAAAAGAGTTATCCAGCTAACCATTCCTCTTTCAATATTGGGCTGTTGTGCTCTTTCCTATAATCAAGGTTATCCGTACATCACATCTATATCACAACCTGACCAATGGGAGCAGTCCACTCACATGCTCTCAGCCTATTCAAAAAGAGATCCATCCTTGTAAGTTTTGCAGAATCATTTGCAAAGCCCCTGAAGTAGTATTTGTCAACTTTGGCTATTTTAAAGTGCTTGGGCTTCAGCTCCCAGAATTTCCCAGCTAACATCTTAAAATGGCCAAGATTGAGAAACACTATCCTAAAGAATCACCTCCATCATTTATAAGATAAATAGGTATGTGCAGAGGGGTGTACAAAGGAAAGACTTCATATCCCATCCCCAAGGAACATAGAAATATTGGAATCACTCATTCACTGAGCTGGTATCCCCCTTCTCTTTGGTCTCCCTGCAGGGCAGAGGTCCCCAAACTTGGCGACTTTAAGATTTGTGGACTTCAAATCTGATGTGGGTAAAGAATGGATAACATTAAGGAACAGTACACTATTGACCTTAGAAGGGCATGACTTGCTGTTGGGATGGCATGCCTTCCTTTGGTACAAGGGAACTAAAACACAGGGGTATTGTAGAAGACATTACATTCGAGAGGCATTGTTTTTAAATTGGGAGAAGATAAAAAGACAACACTATTTAAAAATTCCATTATGGATATCTACTATTGAAGCTTTTTCTTATCCAATAATATATAAAAAGGAACAAATAGTTAGATATGGTGAGATATTGAATGAAAGAGGTGAACTTAAATCTATGCAAGCATTGGAAGAACAAGGTGTAAAAATAAACTGGTTTTCATATTTGCAAATACAATCTAGATTTGATAAAGATGTTAAAACAGAAGGTATTTATGATAAGTTGACTGATTTAGATGAAATCTTGATGGGTACTGATGAAAAGGTAATTAAAAAACTTTATGGACATTTATTAGAATTTAAATTGAAGGAGAAACAAGTTAAAGAAACGATGATTGCTTGGGGGAAAATTTTTGGATATGGGATTGACTTAGAAAAATGGCAAAAATTGTGGTCTCAAAATTATAAAATGACAATGTCAACTGCATATAAAGAAAATTTGTACAAGATGTTTTACAGGTGGCATCTACCACCGACGAGACTTGCGAGAATGTTTAAGAATAAATCGGATAAATGTTGGAAATGTCATCGGATACCTGGTTCATATTACCATATGTGGCGGACATGCTCAGATGCAAAAAATATTGGACTAAAATCCACACATGGTTGGAAAAAATGACAAAACAACATATAGACTTTGTTATATATTTGCATACTTACCTATGATAGGTTGGTCCATGGTGGCGGGAGATTTGAAGAGCCATCATTGGCCATGAGCCATGAGCAGCTGGCTATAAAAAAGGCTGCCATGGTTTCTCCGCGCGTGGTTACTAGGAAGAAAATAAAAAGAGAAAAAGTCAACTGGGTTTCTAATCTCTTTTCCCACAATGCAACATTGGTGACGAAGGTGGGATAGTGAGACAAAGGAGCCCAGTTATGCACGTGGCAATGAGGACTGAGCAAGATGAAATGGCCGGGAACAACTTGCCACTTGCACCATTCAACCCAGCAACCAAAGACTGGGAATCCTACATCAACCGATTCCTCATGGTCCTAGAAGGGAGCGATCTCCAAAGAGTATCTGAAAATAGGAAGAGAGCTGTCTTCCTCACCCACTGCAGAACTACAGTATTCAAAATGGCAAAGGCATTGGCAGCGCCCAACATTGTAAAGACAATGGCGTGGACGGACCTAGAGAAATTATTGCAAGCCCACTATGCATCAACCGTTTCATGCCTCATCCAAAGAAACTAATTTTATCGGTGCGACCAAAAGGAAGATGAGAGCATCAGAGATTTTGTTGCAGCACTAAGAGACATTGGCGGAGCATGCGAATTTCTAAACATGGATGAAGCCATGAGGGACCGCGTGATCCTCGGATTAAAGGACCTTTCACTACAGGGTCAACTACTAACAAGACCTAAGATAACATTGAAGGAGGCAATAGAAGAAGCCACCGCAGTGGAAGCCACACAGAAATCGGCAGCCACCATGCGACAAATGAATAAATTACCAAAAGAAACCTAAAAAGACACTAATCAAACATGCAATAAGACACCACATGAAACAAAAAAACCCTCCACCACAACACACCATGAGGACATTGACTCCCTATCAAAAGACGAAGAAGAAGAAGAAGAGGTAAATCAACTCCAGTCAGAAAAAGGTAGACGGGAGCAGAATGAAAGAAAGTCACAATTCCATTATGCTGGGTGCGGAGGAAATTCCACGTTCTGAATGCCATTTCTTCGATGCTATTTGCAGGTATTGTGAACAGCAGGGACACATAGCAAGGGCATGCCGAACTAGAAATAACTATGGCCCTAAACAAAGATGGAATGCCTCCCCCCCCCCGAGGGAGGGAAAAGCAAATAGGGAGCCGTTGGAGTCAAGAAAACAGAAAGAAGCAATGGAAAGAAGCAAACAGAAAAGAGGAAACCCATCAAACAATAACCATTGGGCACTCAAACTCAATCAATGCAAAAAATGTACATGTGCAAGTCACCATAGAAGGCCAGCCATGCGAGATGGAGGTGGACTCAGGCTCGCATTTATCAATGGTATCGTGGGATACCCTAAAAAGACTAATACCTCATATAAACAAGGGACAGCTCGAAATACAAAAACTCACACTAAAGGACTACCAGGGAAACAGAATTCCTGTAGTAGGTACTGGACATTTCAAAGTTGAATTTGAAAAACACACTAAAGTCCTTCCATTAACAATAGTCGACTGGGATCAGCCCAGCCTATTGGGACTCAAATGGTTTGCACCATTAGGAATCGGAGTAACCAGAATAAAGAGCATTACTGAGACAGACTGGGAAGAGAACCTGATGAAAGAATTCCAGGACATCTTCAACGGAGAACTGGGCAAGTACCAAGGGTTCCCTATCTCATTTAATTTAAATCCAAATATAGCCCCTATAAGACTAAAGGCAAGATGAGTTCCTTTCGTGTTAAAACCAAAAATTGATGAACAATTAGATAAACTTATCACACAGGGGGTATTAGAACCATTAAACCATGCAAGGTGGGAAACCCCAATTGTTACCCCAGATGGGTCAGTATGTATCTGCGGAGACTACAAAGCAACCCTTAACCACACGCTACAGCAAAGCGCATGTTCCAGTTCTGGTGGTACACCTATTACATTCTTTAGGGGGAGGTAAAATCTTTGCGAAATTGGATCTTGCGCAAGCCTACCAACAATTACCAACTGACCCAGAAACAGCAGAAGCACAAACAATTGTGACATACAGGGGGGCATTCAAATGCAACAGACCACAATTTGGAGTTAGGTTGGCCCCAGGGGTATTTCAGAGTTTAATGGAACGCCTGTTGCAAGGAATAAAGGGGGTGGTACCATACTTTGACGATGTATTAGTATCAGCCAAGGACAAAGAACAACTGAAAGACTGCCTAAGAGAGGTCTTAAAAAAATCTAAAGAGGCGGGACTAAAAGTAAAAAAAGAGAAGTGCCAATTAGCCACCGACAAAGTCGAATTCCTGGGATACCTCATGGACAAAGAAGGGATCCACCCCACTGAAAACAAAATCAGACACTAAAGGAAGCTCCCAGACCCAAAAATAAAACAGACTTGCAAGCCTTCTTGGGACTTATTAATTTTTACAATGTATTCTTACCACAGAAAGCAACAATAGCAGAACCACTACACAGGTTGCTTGATAAGAAAGCTACCTGGACCTGGGGGCGACAAGAAGAAACAGCATTCCAGGAAATAAAAAACTTACATCAGACTGTATGCTAATACAATACAGCGAGACCCTTCCAATAACATTAGCATGCAATGCATCACCATTCGGCATAGGTGCCATACTCAGCCACGTATTACCCGATGGAAGAGAAGCACCTATCGCTTTCTATTCAAAAACTCTATCTAAACCAGAGCGGAATTACAGCCAACTAGATAGGGAGGCATTGGCTGCAATAACAGGAATAAAACATTTCCACAAATATATCTATGGCAGACCTTTTTCACTTGTCACAGACCATAAACCTCTCCTAGGAATCCTTGCAGGAAACAAAGCTACACCTAACATACTGTCACTGCAGATGACGAGGTGGTCTGAATTCCTAGCTGCCTATAACTACAACTTGATCTACCGACCAGGAAAGAACATAACACACACTGACGCCCTGAGCCGTTCCCCCCTACCTGATTTAGATAATGATGCTGCACCAACCACATCAACCCTTCAAATCGAGACGTTGGCAAACCTATCCTTAACAGCAACAGACATTGCTATGGAAACCGCGAGAGACAGAAACCTGGCACGGATTTTAAATTGGATAGTTAAAGGAAACGAATACTTGAATATTGCACGAGGGTCACCCGGTTATTGTCAGAATGAAATCCCTGGCTAGGAGCTATGTATGTTGGCCAGGGATGAATAAAGATATAGGAGAGTGGGTAGCAACTTGCAAATGATGCCAGGAATCTAGACCTACACCCCCTTCTGCACCTATACATGAATGGGAAACACCTAGGGGACCATGGTCTAGAATACACATTGATTTTGCAGGACCAACTAAAGGACACACATTTTTAATAGTGGTAGATGCTTACTCAAATTGGCTGGAGGTAAACATCATGCACTCAACCACAACAGAAGCTGTTATTAGACAACTAAGAAAACTTTTTATGACACATGGATTGCCGGATTTAGTTGTATCTGACAACGGACCACAATTCACAGCAATAACATTTGAAAAGTTCCTGGCAGAACAAGGGATAAGGCATGCACTAACACCCCAGTACATCCAGCTATGAACAGATGGGTGGAATGCATGGTCCGTTACACTAAGGAAACACTACACAAATTGGGACCAGGGAATATACAGGAAAAAATAGACAAACTACTAAGTATACAATGCATTACACCAAACACCACAACAAATAAAAGCCCAGCAGAATTATTAATGGGAAGGAAACTAAGATCAAACCTAGACAGGCTACACTCCACATATAATAGCCCAGAAAAACCAGCAGACTCCTGCAGTAAGTGCCGCACATTCAAAACAGGGGATCTAGTCTATGCAAAAAACCTCACGGGGGAACCATTGTGGATACTGGCAACAATAACCCAAATAACAGGACCCTGGTCATACAGGGTAGACACAGAGGACAGGAAGAGCTGGAGAAGACACATAGACCAAATCAGATCGAGGACCACACTGAGAAATACTAACAATCAGGAAGAGGAGGGGGGAGAACCTACACAAATAAAGGAATTGCCGCAAACATTAAACAAAAATAGCCAAACCAGAGAGGGGGGAGACCCCTCAAACACAAACAAAAGGGGAGCGGGAGACCCTCCACAAGTAAAAGAAGTGACAAAACAAACCCTAACAACGACACAACAACCAATACTAACATTAGTCCCAATTGGAAATTGCAAACATGCACCTGAAACTATAGAAGAAGAAAACAACTTGGGGACGCTGGAGCAGACTTCGAAGAACCATCAGGAAGCCACTCCTGGTGGGAGTGGCCAAGCCAACTCAACGAGCCAGGAAAGGCCTGGTGGGAGCAGCATGGCCGACTCTACCTTCCAGGAGGCTCCACGGAAAAGAACGGGAGAAACAGCAACCCTGTCCGAACAGTCCAGAGGCGAACTCACAACTGAATTGCGCAGGTCCAGTCGGAACCATAAGAGCCCCGCCTACCTATGTGACTAAGTAAGATAGGTGAGGCCCGGATTGGTTAGACTGGACCACATGGGGAGAGGTGTTATATATTTGCATACTTACCTATGATAGGTTGATCCGTGGTGGAGGGAGATTTGAAGAGCCGTCATTGGCCACGAGCCGTGAGCAGCTGACTATAAAAAAGGTTGCCGCGGTTTCTCCGCGTGTGGTTACTAGGAAGAAAATAAAAAGAGAAAAAGTCAACTGGGTCTCGAGTGTCTTTTCCCACAACACAACAGACTTTAAACCAGAGATCTT
Source organism: Hydrophis major (assembly GCA_033807585.1). NCBI lineage: Eukaryota > Metazoa > Chordata > Lepidosauria > Squamata > Elapidae > Hydrophis > Hydrophis major. The sequence goes on along the minus strand of CM066343.1, from coordinate 30,585,410 downwards.
TTTATTGGGAATTATACCGGAAAAATATAACAAAGAGTTGAAATATTTGATTGTAAATGTACTAACAGTGGCTAGGTTTGTATTTGCTAAGAATTGGAAAAATGATAAAATACCGAAGCAGGAGGAAGTTATTAAGAAAATTATGGACTGTGCTGAAATGAGTAAATTGACATTTGAAATTAGAGAAGAAGAAGATAAAAAAATTTTATATGATATGGGATTTGTTTTATCAATGGTTGGATAAAAAGGCATGGTAATGTAATAGACTAGATAATTCTGTTATAGAAATTTAATGGACTGATATAAAACATAATATAGACATATATAACCATTGGTTGAAAGTATAACATGAATTTTAAGATAAAATTTGGAATATCTTGTATAAAACGATGGAATAAATAGTTTAGACATAGATGATTAATAACTGATAAATATATAAGCATATGTTAGTTTGACAATGTGAAAATTGATATAAACTGTGGGTAATGACTACAAAAGGATAGCACAAAAGATTCATAACCAACTGACACACTGTATGTATATAAAATGGAAGATGTTTTTATGTTTTGTATGTGTATGTTTGTTTTGCAAAAATAAAAACTCTTTTATAAAAAAAAAAGATTTGTGGACTTCAACTCCCAGAATTCTCCAGTCAGCTGTGCTAAGTTTAACTTTAAGCTATGCTTAAAGTTGCCAAGTTTGGAGACCTCTGCTGCAGGGAAACATGATCGGTCTAGTGTTTCACAGAATTAGTTGTGCTACTGGGGATTCACAACATCCATATGCTTCAGTGTTCCTGGCATCTGAAATGGCAAGATGAGATAAGACCATTTCAGTCCAGAAGAACCAGGTTTGTACAGGGATATTCTACATGTTTTAGCTGACAAACTGAAGGAATGAGAATAAATATCTTGATGGGTTAGAGAAAGATTTAGTATGCTTATGAAAATTAGGAATTGTAAGAGCTTCAACTTTTCTTCCAACATCCCTTATAAGAAAACATAAGGAAAAAAATCTCTGATAGTGAGATGGACAGTACTGAATCTAAAAGAGGAGTAAATCCTTCCTCCTCTTTTTGTTCTTGAAGCAGCCACTCAGGTATTTTATTTATATCACACCCCAACTTTTGAACTCAGGAGCGTGAAGTTATAACTGCCCAATTATAACTCTTTAGCAATTTTGTTTTATTCACACACAAAATCTGAGATTCAGCTTCCAAAGGCTCATTCCAAAACCCCCAGCATGAAAGGGATTTGGGGGAGGGGGTAGATAAATGGAAAAAACCCATGAGGTGAAGCTACCACAAGGCAAAGCAAAGGAATATGGTGGAATGAAAATAAAGACAGCCAGTGTTTTACCTATTTTTTTCTTTCTACTTTCCCTTCTCCCATTGCATCCATTAAATAACTCTTTGCTAAGAGAGCTGTTCTTATAAAGAACAGTTAAGCTTAGTAAAAACCTTGAATCTATAATTCAAACTCAACTCTTGGTAATTCAAGGACATATCTAATTCCTTTCCCAGCAATGTTGTAATATGGCAGTAATTTGCCTTTGTATTTTCCAATATATTTTTTTTGTTTCTCATTTCCTACTCTAAGCTACAATTTTATTATTTCTGATCTTAGACCCAAATAAAATAATTTGAAGGTTGCAGGTTTCTTCTGCCTTATCAATATTGAGTTTATATACCAGTTTTTAATTTGAATGTTGTATGTTTGCAGACAGGAATGCCATTTGAATTTATGAGTGGAAAGGGAACTTCATGAAGACAGTAATGTCACAAAAACAGAAAAAGCCCAAGGGGAACATCAGGTCAACCATAAAACAAACTTACATAGGAAAAGGAATCAAATAAGTTATTAAAGAATCCCTATAGACAAAAGTCTAAGTAATTAAGAAAACTAGACAAATAAGAAAAGGAAACAAAAAGATAATTTAGAAAACCCTTACAAACATAGGACATACCAAATAAGCAAAACAAACAGACAAAAGACACAAAATATAAATTACAAAAGGGACAGACAGGAGATTGCCACAGAACAAATATGAAAAACTATCTTAAAGCTAAAGGAGATTAGAGAAAACCAATAATACAATCTGGCCACCCCACGGAGTTTGCCTTCTGCACCCCACAGAGTTTGCCTTCCGCACCCCATGGAGTTTGTCTTCCACACCCCACGGAGTTTGTTCTCCGACGGGAATAAAGACAAACTCAAACAGGATTTGAAACATTAAGCACAAATACAAAGATTCACACAAAACCAACTTACAAAGGGAGAAAAAGGTATAAAAAACCAGGGACTAACCATAAGAAGTTAGCTAGCCCAGGAACGCAGACTTCTTGCTGTTCCCCACCTTCCTGAAAAATAAAAAGATCCAGCTTTCAAGCAGTTGTCTGTATCCTTGCGCCGGAGCTCTCCCAGCGGAAAAATCAAATCCTTGAAAGAAAGGCATTTTGACACCTTTCAACAATTGGCGTCCACTAAGGTTTCCCAGTCAACCCTACCACCGGACTGGGCCTGTGGATCCAAACCCAGCTGGCATGGACCTTCTTTGTCCAGGGTCAACATCCACAGACCCAGCCCGGAAGGTATAGGGTAGTAAAGGGAGTCCTTGAGCTTTTCCGCTCAACAGCTGCTTGAAAGCAGGTGAGTACCGCTTCAAATTTATAATCTTACTAGTGAGGGGAGTGGAAGCATGAGTGGACCAGGTATGTGATTGTGGGTTTTCTCTGCAGAAACAGCAGGACTTCACCTCCTCCATGATTGCCAGCCGTACCCCAGCCAGCTGCTAGCTCAAACACAAGCTGTGACCGGCTGGATTTGGGAATGCAAGGGGTGATCACGGAGTGTGAGTCCTTCTGAAGGACATAAGAAAAACCGAGTGGGCTGCAAAAGGAACTGGTGTTAGGAAATAAATAAAAAGCAGAGGAAAAATTATCCCGGTGCATCCCACAAGCAAAGCCCTGTGCATTTAGAAGGGGCCCGTACTGGCTGCTGGCTAACAAAATTGGAAATAGTTTGTCTAAAAAAAGCAGAAAAGGTCCTTCCAGATCCCCACCTTTAAGGGAGATCTGAAAACTGATGGCTGTGTAGGGAGGGGTCTGTACCGAAGTTGCTAGGGGGCAGACAGTCTCCAAGATCCTTAGGGGGAGACTTTTTAGGGAGGGTCTTAAAACTGACGGCTAAGTTTCCCTAAAAGAAAGGGGCCCGTACTCCGTGTGTAGGGAAACCGGAGTCCTTTCCAGACCTTTTTTGTCTGAAAACTGATGGCTGTAGCCCAGCTAAACCAAAATAATCCCCACATCAGGCAGGGAATATGGGAAGTTATAGCTCGAGGACAATGGAAGAGACCCCCTTGGATAAATTACTTGAGGCTTATGATGAAAGGCAAGTGCCTGTCCTGATTGGAATGCATAAAAAAGAAGCAAAAAGAATTTGCAAAAAGTGGGCTTTATTGCGAGATGACACGGGTAGACAAATTTGGCCTGATAGCGGTACTTTAGATTATAAAACCCTGAAAGCACTTAGAACACGCATTAAACCCAGCCAAATACCCTCTTGGTACTGCTGGGCTGAAATGGCTAGGACTAAAGACCTGATTGAGGGAAAAAATCAGGAAAAACCTGAAACCCATTCCCTGGAAGGAAAGACTGAGGCATGGATTATGGCTCCCCTTTGAAGCAAACCAGTGCCAGGCAGAAATAGGGGACAATTACAATACGTTTTAACTCACACTCCCTTCTCTGCCTCTGACTTGGTCATCTGGAAAAAGGATAGCCGAGCTTTCAGGGCTGATCCTCAAACAGTAATTCAAACCCTGAAATCTATCATAGACAGCCATAATCCATCCTGGGGTGATATTGTTAAGTCCGCGTGGAAGGAAGCCAGGAGTTGGTGACTTTGTTTCAAGCTCTTTTTATTAGGCAGGTACCGAACTGAGGATATAGGAAAACTTTGCGGCTTTTTATTTCCAAGCCGCGGCGGCCACAGCCAATGGCACCACTTTGAATCTCCCGCGATTCGAATGGATCAATCGCGGGAGATTCTCAGCGAGCCAATCGGCGCGGCTCGCCTAGCCAATCAGAGCGCCCCGCGCTTTGGCCAATCAAAGCGCGGGGATCTCAAGAATGCAAATGAGGGGACAGAACACCCCTCCCCTCTTGGTTCAGTCCTTACGTTGCATAGTCCCGTAGGTAGGCGGGGCTCCGTCTCTGCCTACTGGACCTGCGCAGGTCAGTCGTAGGTTGGATCCCGGCCGGTTTGGTCGGGGTCTCTGTTTCTCCAGACTCCGTCGTGGGAACCGCCTGGTCTGTTTGGCCGGGCCGCTCTCCGCAGGTCCCTCCTGGGCTACCCGGGTTGGTTGAGCTGCGGGTTTCGCCGCTCCTGCTCGGTCTTGCCGGGTTGGTTGAGCTGGCCTGGCTGTCTCTTCCTGGCGAGGTTTCGTGCTGGCTGCTTGCAGGTGAGTATGGCTGGTTTATTTTTTCTCGGTTTTGGTTCCCTGGGTATTCCCTCCCCTCTTGGTTTGTGTTGCGGAGGTTGGTTTTGCTTGGTTGCGCATCGGTGGTCTCTTGTGTGGTCGTCCTCGATCTTAACTGGTCGATGTGGCATTTCCACGCTCGTCCGTCGGTTGTTTGTAGCCGGTACGAGTGTGGGCCTGTTAGTTGTGTTATGACGGCTGGTACCCATAATGGGTCTCCGGTTAGGTTCTTCGCGTAGACGGCATCGCCTGGTGCGAAGGTTCGGTGTTTGCTGGTGGAGTCTGGGGGTTTCTCTGGGTTGTACGTGGGGTGTAATCTATCGAGTGGGGACCTTATTTTCCTCCCCATTAGCAGTTCGGCTGGGCTTTTATTTGTTGTGGTGTTTGGGGTTATGTGCTGGATGAAAAGTAATTTATTTATTTTGTCCTGGATCTCCCCGTGGTCTATTTTCTGGATGGTTTTCTTTGTGAATTGAACCATCCGTCCTGCCCTACCATTCGCCGCCGGATGCGCCGGGGCTGTCAGCGCGTGTCGTATGCCCCTCTCCGCTAGGAATTTTTCAAATTCTAGCGAGGTGAATTGGGGCCCGTTGTCGGAAACGAGGACGTCTGGGAGGCCGTGTGTTGCGAAAAGTTTGCAGAGTTCTTTGGTCACGGCCTCCGTGGTGGTTGTTCTCATGTTGCTTACCTCCAGCCAGTTGGAGTAAGCGTCTACAGTTATTAAGAAAGTGTGTCCTTTTGTGGGCCCGGCGAAATCTATGTGGATCCTAGACCACGGTCCCCTGGGGGTTTCCCACTCTAGGATGGGTGCTGCAGGTGGGCTTGGCCTAGTTTCCTGGCATCGTTGACACCTTGCTACCCAGGCCTCGATCTGTTTGTCCATCCCTGGCCACCAAGCGTAACTTCTGGCCAGGGCTTTTGTCCTAATGATGCCCGGGTGCTCCTCGTGTAACAGTTCCAAAACCTTCCCTTGTAGTTTTTCCGGGATGACCACCCTATCCCCCCATAGTATGCACCCTTTTAGTAACAAGAGTTCCGTTTGCCGGTTCCGGAATGTCCTGACGGACTCGTCGTTATCCCTTTCCGGCCACTCTTTCTCTACTCAATGCAACACCCGCGCCAGACGTTTGTCTTTATTAGTTTCTCGGGCAATGTCTGACGCGGTTATGGGTAGGTTGGGTAGAGTACATGTGGTCGTCGTGGGTGCTGCGTCAGTGTTAGGTTCCGGTAACGGTGAGCGGCTTATGGCGTCCGCATGGGAGATAGTCTTATCAGGTCTCTGTGTGAGTCCGTAGTTGTAGGCAACCAGGAATTCGGACCACCTTGTCATTCAGGGAGACAGAATGTTCGGGGTGGCCCTGTTCCCTGCAAGGATTCCCAGCAGCGGTTTGTGGTCCGTGATGATGGTAAATGTCCGGCCGTAGAGGTACTCGTGAAACCTTTTTACTGCGGCGACGACAGCCAAAGCCTCTTTGTCCAGCTGGCTGTAGTTCCGCTCCGGTTTGGTGAGGGTCCTTGAAAAGAACGCGATGGGTGCTTCTTTTCCATCGGGGAGAGTGTGGCTGAGGACAGCGCTGACGCCGAAGGGTGAAGCGTCGCATGTGATGGCTAGTGGTAGGGTCTCGTTGTACTGGATGAGAACGGCATCCGAAATGAGCAGGTCCTTGGTTTTTCTGAAGGCGGCTTCCTCGCGTTTCCCCCAAGTCCAGGTAGTCTCCTTGTCCAAAAGCCTATGCAAAGGCTCCGCCGCAGTTGCCTTTTGGGGCAGGAAGACATTATAAAAGTTTATTAGCCCCAGGAACGCCTGCAGTTCTGTTTTTGACTTGGGTGTGGGGGCTTCCTTGATGGCTTTAATTTTCTTGTTGGTGGGGTGAATGCCATGTTGGTCTAGGAGGTATCCTAGGAATTCAACCCGCTCTGTGTACAGCTGGCATTTTTCCCTCTTCACTTGAAGCCTGGTTTCTTTGAACCTCGTTAGCACCTCCCTTAGGCGAGCCTCTAGTTCAGCCTGGTTGGTTGCCGATACTAGTACATCATCGAAGTATGGGACCACCCCCTTGATGCCCTGTAAGAGTCTTTCCATGAGGCTCTGGAAAATCCCCGGTGCCACGCTGACTCCAAATTGGAACCGGTTGCATCTAAACGCTCCCCGATGGGTGACTATGGTTGTGCCTCGGCAGTTTCCTCGTCGACTGGCAGTTGCTGGTATACTTGGGCCAGATTGAGTTTCGCAAAAACTTTGCCCCCTCCCAGTAAGTGTAGGAGGTGCTGCACTACTGGGACGGGGTAAGCGCTTTGCTGCAAGGCGCCATTTAGGGTGGCCTTATAGTCCCTGCAGATTCTCACTGACCCATCAGGCTTAATCGGGGTGACTATGGGGGTCTCCCACTGGGCGTGGTCTATGGGTTGTAATACCCCTTGCTTGACGAGCTTGTCAATTTGCTCGTCTATCTTCGGTTTGAGTGCGAATGGGACCCGCCTTGGTTTTAGGCGTTTCGGGGGAACGTTGGGGTCTAGGCTGAAGGATATAGAGGGCCCTCGGTACTTGCCTAGGGTGCCGTTGAACACTTCCTGGAAATCCCGGGCCAGTTGCTGCTCCCAGTCAGCTTTGGCGATGTGGTCGATGCCCGTGACTGCGATGCCTAGCGGTGCGAACCATTGAAGTCCCAGTAGGCTAGGTCGGTCTCGATCGACGATGTTTAAGGGAAGTCTTTCGGCGTGTCCCTTGTAGGTCACTGTAAACTGTCCTGTTCCGACTACAGGGATGCGGTTTCCCTGGTAATCCTTGAGGATTAGTCTCTGGTTTTCTAGTTGCTTTCTCTGGATGGTAGACACCAAGCGTTTAAGTTCTTTCCAGGCTACCATTGAGAGGTAGGACCCGGAGTCCACCTCCATTTTACAGAGCTCGCCTTCGATGCCTACCTCCACGTAGACCTTTCTGGTGTCTGTGGTTGTGGCGTGGCCGATGGTGACCGTCTGATGTGTCTCTTCTCTCTGCCTGGCCTCACCGCTTCATTGGGCTCGTCCGTTTCGCTCCCAGCGGTTGTCTGTTGGCCGGTCTCTGGTCCTGGGGGGTGTGCTCTCTTGTCTCCGCTCGCTCGGGTCCCATCGCCTGGGGCTGTGGATCTTCTTGAGGTGACAAACGCATGTGATGTGGCCCTTCTTGTCGCAGTGCCGGAAAACGGAGTCAAAGAACCAGCATTCGGATCTGGGGTGGTCGCCTCCACAACCGGCACACGCGGTCCTCGACTTACGACTCCACCAGCTGCGCTGGTCGTGGCCCGCCTGTAGTCAGTGGATGTCTTCCTCTTTGTCGGACATGCCCGAGGTCGAGTGGAGTTTGCCTTGGTGGGTGGTGGTTTCAGGTTGGGCCTCGGTCGACCTTGCAGGGTTGTTGTTTGCGGTGCGGTCCCTGGTGTTCGGTCTCCGCATGCGGTCTGCTGACTGTCAGGTTGCTTCGGCGGCCGCGGCGTCGGAGACGGTGTCGGTGAGAGCGATGTTGCCCTTAGCCATCAACCGACTTTGGAGAGCGGGGTCCCAAAGGCCGAGCACGATTCGGTCCTGAAGGGTCTCATTCATGTTGGAGAACTCGCATAGTCCTCCCAGGCGCCGCAGCTCTTCAACGAAATCACTGAGACTCTCGCCCGACCGCTGGTCCCGCCAATAAAATTCGTGCCGTCGAATGAGGATGGGCACGGCTGGAGCGTAGTGGTTTCGGAGCAATGGTTTGAGGTGCTTCCAATCCATTTCGGTCACGTCGGCGGGTTTGGCTAGTGCTTTTGCCATCTTAAACACTGCGGGCCCGCAGTGTGTTAGGAAGATGGCTCGTTTCTTCGGTCCCGTGGCATCCTTCAGATCGTTGCATTTGAGGAATATGTGGAATCTGTCCGTGTAAGGTTCCCAGTCCTCGGTAGCGGGGTTGAAGGGGGTTGGTGGCGCGATGCTGGCCATCTCGTCGGTTGGCTGGCTTCCATTGGACATGTGCTTCGGTTCAGGATGAGGATCCCACCTTCATCGCCAGTGTTAAGTCCGCGTGGAAGGAAGCCAGGAGTCGGTGACTTTGTTTCAAGCTCTTTTTATTAGGTGGGTACCGAACTGAGGATATAGGAAAACTTCGCGGCTTTTTATTTCCAAGCCGCGGCGGCCACAGCCAATGGCACCGCTTTGAATCTCCCGCGATTCGAATGGACCAATCGCGGGAGATTCTCAGCAAGCCAATCGGCACGGCTCGCCTAGCCAATCAGAGCGCCCCGCGCTTTGGCTAATCAAAGCGCGGAGATCTCAAGAATGCAAATGAGGGGACAGAACAGATATGACCCAGCTGCTACAAGTCTTTCTAACTAAAGATAAACTATTAAAACTATTTGAAAAAACAGACCAAATAGCTAAACTACCAACTATCCCTGGACAGGCAGCCCCAGCCCACATCGCATGGCTAGTACATCGCCCAGACTGGGACTACAATGATACCAATCACTGGGATGAATACACAAGAGCAAAAAATAACTTACTAGAAGCTTTAGAGGAAATAGGTAAAAAGCCTTTAAACTGGTCAGAATTTCAAAAAACAACACAAAGAGAAAATAAAAACCCTGATGTCTTTTGGGTCCGCTTGTCAGAAGCAGCTATTGCATATGCCCATCTAGACTTTAGCTGCCTGAAGGACCAAAGGATTTTAGCTTCAGCCTTCATGGACCAGTCCACCGTGAATATCAAAGAGCATTTCCACCGCTTCGTCTCTAACTGGCCAACCTTAGAAATAGCAGAGTTGTGCAGGATCGCTAACTTTGTCTATGATCAACGAGACAAACTGAAAGAGGAGGAGAAAGATAAGAAAAGGAGGATAGAAAGACATGAGGACTTAAAAATGTTTGCTGTAATGCAACATGATGCCAGACAAACGCCAGGTAAAACCCCCTATAATTCAAGGAAATGCTGGCATTGTGATAAAGCAGGATGGTCACAAGGCAAATACCAGCATTGCTATAGGTGCAGACAGGAAGGGCATTTCAGCAGGCAAGGTAGGAAACAGCTTTCCTGCAACCGGTATCACCCACCACCTAGAAACATGAAGCCAGGCAATAATCCAGTCCATTACACTGAATAACAAAGTTTTAATCATCATGCACCACCCAGTGCTTCTTTTCCTCAAATAAATAATAACAATGGACCTCAACGGGAGCAAAGAAGGGAAAATGACCTGCCCCTTTCCTGACTAGAACATGAGAATGAAACACTGAATTCATGGCTACCTTTAACGGGCTGGCTATTCCCCTAAAAGGCAACCCTGAAGGGGAACCCATTGTCACCATTCTTATAGGAGGAAAAAAATACAATTGCTTAGTTGACACTGGAGCCACCTCCTCATTAATTACTGAACCACCATATAAAGTTTCAATGGCTGAAGGGGCTCGGGATAGCATAATGGGAGGGGGAGGGAATAATCCCTGTAGAATTTATCCACAACGTAACAGTAGAATTAGGACCTTTCACAGTAGACCATTCCTTCACTATTTGCCCCCAGTCCCCACTATCCCTCCTAGGAAGGGATCTCCTATGTAAAATGGGAGCTACCATAACATGTGGCAAACAGGGGCTGCAATTGGAGATCCCAGGAAAAGGCACACACAAGACAATCATGCTGATAACCAGCAACACAGGGCTTCATGAAGATTTAAAAAGCCTGCCACCCTCCTTATGGGGCTGCGATGCATCAGAAGTGGGACTACTTAAAGGAGCAACACCTGTTACTATCCAAGTGAAACATGGACCGCCTCCATGCGTGCCCCAATATAAAATCCCTGCAGAGGCAATTCACCCCATAAAGGAATTAATACAAGCATACCTAAAGCAAGGAGTTCTCATTAAATGTACCTCTCCCTGCAACACCCCCATTTTTCCTGTAAAGAAATCTACAGTAGACAAAGATGGAAACCCCACCTTTAAATTTGTGCACAATTTGAGCCTCATTAATAACCATGTGATACCAAGAGCCCCATAGTGCCTAACCCATCAACTATAATCACCGAGACGCCAGCCTCAGCCACCTATTTTTCTGTCATAGATTTATGCTCTGCTTTTTTTAGCATTCCGGTGGACCCAGCATCCCAATATCTATTTGCCTTTACTTGTCATTTTGTCAAGTCTAGACCAACAAGATACCTGGACTCAATTGCCACAAGGCTACACTGAGTTCCCTACCTTATTCTCACAAATATTAAGGGCAGACCTCTCCTCCATTTCCCTACCACAGCAGTCCACTTTGATCCAATATGTTGATGATTTACTGCTGGCATCTCAGATCAAGCTAGCATGTAAAACAGACACCCTACACTTACTTGAAGCCCTGGCAGAAAGAAGGCACAAAGCCTCCCCTTCCAAATTACAATATATTTAAAACAAGAAATAACATATCTGGGATACATCATTGCACCAGGAATTAGAAAATTGGCCCCTAACTGGGTAGAGACCATTTTAGCCAAGAAACCACCCCAGACAAAATGACAAGTAAGAGCTTTACTGGGAGTACTGGATTTCTGCCGCCCATGGATCCCCTAATTTGGGGAATTAGCCTGACCATTCATTCAGCTAACAGGCAAAAACATGCCTGACCCCATTGAATGGTCCAAACCTTTGGACAAAACACTTCAGACCATGAAACAAACCCTGGCATCAGCCCCAGCACTCGGGCTACCTGACTATAGGAAACCTTTCACCTTATTCATCCATGAAAAGTTAGGTGTTGCTTCTGGCGTTCTGACACAGCCTTTTGGACACACACATCGACCAGTCACTTACTATTCTGTAACCCTAGATCCAGTAGCTCAAGGGGCTGTCCCCTGCTTAAGAGCCGTGGCGGCTACAGTCGATCTAAGGATTTAGTACTAGGACATCCTCTATTGCTGAAAGTCCCCCATGAAGTTTTTGCGATTCTCTTAAAGAGAGTATTACATCTCTCAAACGTAATGTGATCAGAGGTAACTTTTTACCTCTGATCACATTACGTTTGAGAGATGTAATACTCTAAACCTAGCTACCCTGCTCCCCACAGAACAGGAGGAAGGTAATCTCCATGATTGCCTCCATTTAGTGCATGACGCTGAACTACCCCACTCCGATTTAACAGATACCCCACTACAAAATCCCAACATTGAACTCTTCACAGATGGTTCCTCCTAAATGCACGAGAACAAAAGAGTAACAGGAGCAGCTGTAGTCTCCCTACAAGAAATCATCTGGGCTTCCCCCCTCCCACAGCGCCCAAGCAGCTGAGCTTATAGCTTTAACTAAAGCTTGCAAAGCTGCAAAGAACCGATCTACTAACACACTATACAGATTCCAAATACACTTTTGGAGTCTGCCATACAACAGGAGCTCTATGGAAACAACGGGTTTTTTGAACTTCAGCGGGACAGTACATGCACCATTAGTAGCCAAACTATTAGAAGCCATTAAATTACCACAAGTGCTAGCAGTCATCTATTGTAAAGCCCACCAGATGACTCTACAATAACAAAAGGAAGCCAATATGCAGGTGCAACAGCCAAATGGGTGGCAACCAAACCTTTACCTTTTACCATCATGACACCAGCCTTAACAACTAAACCAGAACTACCATACAAACAATTTCTAGATAAAGGGGAATCTGAACAATGGGGAAAAAATTTTCAGCAGTTTTTGAGCAAGGATTTTGGAGAGTCCCAGACAGCAGATCCATAGCCCCACGACGTCTCCTTAGGTTAATTTGCCAAAGACTACATACAAAGGGACATTGTGGCACACAAGCTATGGTAGAAGCCATCAGGAGGGTATGGTATGCACCTGGAGCCTATAGTGAGGCTACAAGAATAGCCACTACATGCCAAACCTGCCAAGCAAATAATACCACTTCCAGAAAAGCAATTCATGAAGGAGGAAGACCCTGGGTGCAGAAACCATTTGAAAAGATCCAAATTGATTATATACAGCTACCTAAGGCAAATGGGTATCAATATGCTCTTGTCTGCAAGGACCAACTAACCCACTGGGTAGAGGCCTTCCCATGTCACCATGCTACTGCCCTAGAAACAGCCAGACATCTCCTCAAAGACATTGTGCCTAGGTTCGGGGTTCCCACCATTCTGGACATGGATAGGGGAAAACACTTCATAGCACAAGTCCTCACACATATATTCCAGGCCCTGGGCATTACCCAAAACCTCCATGTGCCCTATTCTCCGACATCATCAGGAGCCGTGGAGAGAGCAAACAAAGAGGTGAAGACCCTACTGGGCAAACTCTGTCAGAAGACACAACTCTCCTGACCACAAGTGCTTCCAATTGCCCTCTTTTATATCAGAACTAGACCAAGACAAGATATAGGTATTTCCCCTTTTGAGATCCTTTTTGGTCGCCCCCCCCCACCCGATACCCTACAAGGCCTAGATCCTCATTCCCTTTGCTTAGATAGGAGGGATATGGTTCTCTCTTATCTTACAGCCCTGCAAAAGAGACAACAGACCCTCTGGACCCAGAGTGCGCTGACACAGACCTTACCCCTGGAAGAAGCCCTGCATCCATATGAGCCGGGAGATTGGGTGTGGATCAAGTTCTTCACCAGAACCTCACCCTTACAACCCAGGTGGAAAGGACCCTACGAAGTCTTACTAACTACACACACTGCCATAAAGGTTGCAGAATGAGACTCTTGGATACATTGGACACATGCAAAGCCAGCAGTCATAGACCATAGCCAAACTCCACCACAATCAATCCCACCCATCAAACTCAAGAAAAATCTGGACACAGATCAATGGACGCTTGCAGTATTCTTCAACACCACTGAATCACACAACTGTGAGGAACCAAGTGCAAATGTTAAATTACACAAAACTGGACTCCCAGGTGCTGAGTTATAAAGCTCTATATTTTTTTTATTTTTTATTTTTCTCTCACCTTCTCCATTTTTTTCCTTTTTCCCTTTTTTCTTCGTTTTTTTTTAAACAGGGAAGAGACTTCAGCCATACCTTTTAGTAATTTTTGAGACTTGATCTATACCTTTTTTTACATTTTATTGTTACCTTTTTTTACATTGTACAAAAAAAGGGAGGGGGGAGGGAAGAACAGGAATCTAGCAATGGGAAACATGAAATGAAACATATACTATGTATTATTATCTGTAACAATTGTAACACTTATAACACAAGCAACTACATTCCTGGAACCAAAGTTTATCCTGGAGAAAGGAAACTTATGGGAATATTTAGCAAGGAAAATACTCAAAACCACTAACTTTTGCTTAGCAGGAGGGAAATCAGTCAAGGACATCTTAACCACATGCCTAATGGGAGTGGCAACTAGACGACATAACATCATAAACTACACCACATTTAGAAACCTTCCTGACTCCTACGAAAGCATTTTTAGCTGGGGCCACTCTACAAAAACCAAAGACCACACCATGTACACCCGACACATTGCTGCAGTAACCACCTCTGAGAGATGCTTTAATGTCACTGGGTGCAGCACACCTAGGGTCACAGAATGCACCAGCCTTAGCAACACAGAACTAAAATGCAACTACACAGAGACCATACCATTCTCAAAAGAAGTTAGAAGCACTTGTGAGTCCTCCTATGGCTCAAATGGCTATTGGCCACCTCTTCCTGCACCAAAATGAAGGGGTTGTTCTGGGTCTTGGCTTTGAATTTTCCAATGCTGGATCACCCCTATATCAGGCTCCTCCTTTTGCAGTGGAGACAACTTCCAACTCAAGATTTTTCCCACATGAAGGACACAAGGAATTTGTCTTGCTTTCTCTGGTGCTTCTCCTATATTAAAGTTTGCTGCTCCTTGTTCTTCTCTTTTGATTCTATGTAATCACAGAGACACTTTTAAGGATCCCAAGTCTTCCTTTGTTTCTGTCTCCTGCCATTTTCACTCCCATGGTACTAACTTCAAGCCTCTCTTCCAAAGACTCCCTTTCTCTAGCAAATACAGAAGAAAATTAACCTGCCTATTGAATCTGTTCTAATTCAGTCTGTGTGGAAACCTATTTGAAGGAGCTGTGTGGGCTATTGAAATATTTTTTCAAAAAAATGATAATCAATTATAAAGTCTTATACAATTAAATGATTTTCCATTCTTCTTTTTTTAGAAGAAGCATTCCCTCTTTCTGTCTCACCTATCATGGAAAGCCTTCTCTAAGATCTACCTACCTAATAACTAAGTAAATTTAACACTTCTGCATCATACCAAAGTCTTTTCAGAACTTGCATTATTGCTAGAAAGATGTACCAGAAGTGAATAAGTTAAAATACTTACAATTAATCAGTTAACAATTTTTATTTTTCATCCAGAGAATATAAGGTAATAAGATTGTGGTTTCTTCTCCAAACCCCAAAAACTTTAACCTTAGACTGTCTACTATGGACCTCACCCCTTTCCTAAAAAAGACGTAGGGGGTGTGCATAAGCACACCAACCTACCTATCGTCCATGTCCTATTGGTTTTTTTTTCTTATATGTATCCATTTCATGTATTCATAATCATGCTTATACTTATACCTGTTATCTTATAATTGCTTGACAAAATAAATAAAAAATAAAATATTTTCCAAAAAAGAAGTCTGACAAAAGCAAATTATGACATACAAACAGTTTCACTGTATAGAACAGGGAATCAATCAAATTTATTCCAGCTGTCACATATATCAAATGTTTAACTTGAAATTTGCAAATGAAGCAGTTAAATTAGGGGTGTCAAATTTGGGCCATCATAGCAGTATCATGTGATGTATCATGGTTTTTTCCCCCTTCGCTAAATCAGGCCTGGGTTTAGCCAATGCATGATGCATTCAGCCCATGGCTTGTGAATTTGACAGCCCTGAATTAAATGAAGTTCAAATTTGCTTTCATTTAGGTTGCCAAAATCAGAATTTGAGTTACTGTGGTATTTGAAGGAATTTTATTAAAATGCTTTCAACACTCTTAACAAGATTTAAACTATTTCTCATAATACCTCTGGAATCCAATTCAGCTTTCTTGAAAACTGAAGTAAAAGATTCATCTTAGTTTCATTCTGACCTACATTCATAGGTGGGCTATTTTTGAATCCAGGACTCACTTTAGATAAAACTAGAGATCACAGACTACACTTGCCCTGTTCTTGTTTAGCTAGCCAATCAAACTTCCCTAGCCCTTGTTTTAGACAAAGGACTATTTTTCAATAGGTGTGTTTGGGGGATGCTAACAGATTGGAAAGTACTAATTTTTTTAAAAAAAGTATGCATGCTTTACAATGAGCCACATGGAATCAACATCACTTGATCTCAATAAATTTAGGCCTGTCTCCCAATTCTTCAGCTGAACATACATGCATATTTTTATGTATATGTATTCTTCTGTCATCTTCCAGATCCCTCACACATAACCTTTCCACTTTCCTGTTGGAACACCTGATTCCCATCACCCCAGAAGGTAGAGCAGGAAGGAATTTAGTTCTCCTCTCAGCTCATTTGCTCACTCTTGCCCTCTATCATATTAATCCCTGGAAAACTTAAGTCATACAAATCCCATCTGCAGAAAGAAGAAACCACATCTGGATTGTCAGTGCTTCTTGGTTCAAACTTTTGAGAATGCCCATGATTTGATAGTTTTTCCACATGATGAACTATTTGAAATTATTTAAAAAACATAATTGAGTTCCCAAATTCAGCCTGGAAGTAGCATTGCTTGGGGAGGGAGGGGAGAGAGAAAGAGTACCCTGGGGTTTGTGTCTACAAGCTAAGTTCTGATTGCACATCATTGGTTGTGCAAAATCTTGTACCTTATGACCACAATCAGGACCAGAATTTCCATTGTTAAATAAAGCAGTTATGAAGTGAATAGTATCTGATTTTATGATCTTGTGGCTGCAGTTGTTAAGCAAATCCAGCTTCTCCCATTGACTTGGCTTGTCAGAAGCTGTTGAGAAGTTTGCAAATGGAAATCACATGACTCCAGTATGCTGCAACCATCATAAATATATTCTGGTTGCCAAGCACCCAAGTTTTGATTAAATGTTGGGGGAATGCTGCGATAGTACTAAGCATGAGGAGCAAGCATAAGTCACTTTTTTTCAATGCCAGTGTAATTTTAAACCATCATCAAATGAATGATTGCTTGCATCCATCAAAATTAAATAAAAGCCTCTACTCTGGTGTTATTTAGAAGAGTTCTTCACCTTGGTCTTCAGTGAGGGAGAGCAAAACCCCTCACTTAATTATGTTTGCCATCTTTCATCCTTATCCTTCATTGCAATGTTTTTCATCCTTGGCTGCTTGAAGATGTGTGGACTTTAACTCTCAGAACTCCATAGCCAGCATTGAGAAACAATGCATTATTTAATGTCATGTTTTGTTTGATTTTGAGAATAAGAGTTTGGTGTCATATAAGTTTAATATGTTGTACTTGCTATAACAGATACTGAGTAACTTCTGTGCGTAGAACCTGTCTTGGGTCTGTGTGGAAATCCTTAGTTTCTCCTTAAGTTGCTCTCCAGTAAAATGAATCAATAAAGTCCATTCAAGCAAGAAAGAGAATACACCTGTTAGTGATTCACAAACATTTTCCTCTCATGACACCTTTACTTTCTTAAAAAAAAACTGATGACTCCAAAGAGTTTGGGTTTATTTTATATTTACTGAGAAATTTAAAACTGAGAAATTAAAACAGAGAAATTTAAAGATATTTGTTTGATTTTGGAAATTTTTGAGGTCAAAACACATTTGGAAATCCGCTGCTGTAGTGGTAATTTGGAGTTTGAGCCAAGGGTAAGATTCCCATTGACAAAACCAAACTTTGGTTGAGGCACAAACACTTTCAGAAATCCATGAAGATAAAACGTTTTTCTGAATTCCAATGTAAACTTTTGTCGTTGAAGAAGGAGAAATGGGTTTTTTTAAATTTGAAATCCGTTTTCAGTTTGTGCTGTAACATATTACACAAAAACTCTAGAAAGAAATTTAATCCGGGTTCAAAATATTCACATAAGGGGACTCTATTGAAGATTCTCAGCATATTCTCCAGAATTTTATTTAGGATCCAGACCACGTTCTTTCATTTGTACCTCCCCGGAACTTTCCCACCTGGGCCTTTTGTTTGTTTCCTCTCCGAAAAAAGAATTGAAGAAGAAAAAGCTATCAGTACATTATAAACTTTAGATGTCTGTCTGGCGTTCTCCGAGAAAGCATAAGTGGCTTAGCTCGCAACGGGCTACAAGAATCATTTTCTTGTTTGCTTTTTAGAGGTTTTTTTATTTTATTTTTAGGAACAGCAGTTCAATAAGGTCAATTCCGGTTTAGAAGATGAAAATGAAAAGGCATGGTTTGAATGTAATCTCAAAGGAAATAAAATACGAGGCAGAACGTCTGGGAATAGTGTATATCCCGTGATAGTATATATGTCCCATGATCAAACTATCATGATCATGATCATGATGATTGTCATTATTATCATTTCTGCTACTATTACATTATTCCGTTGTCAAGGCAGGTGTCTGGAGACAATCAGTTTTCCAAAACTCTTCCTCTTCAAACCTTAAACTAAGGCCCGGATCTGAAACCCACGAAAATAAATAATAATAATAAAAAAATCCGATCCTAGCGGAGATGGGTGGGAGACGGGAGAAAGGGTCGAGCTAAAATTCTGGACTGAAAAAGGGTTAATAGCCTGGCGACCACGTGGGAAACAAGGAAGAGGAGGCGGCGCCTTCCTGCTCCGCCTTTGGAGTGGTGAAAAAGGTTCGGGGTAGCGAGTCCCTCCCTCGCCCGCTTAAGCAGCCGCTTCTGGTGCAAGAGGGCGGGAGGGAAGACCAGCTCTCCCTTGCAAGGGACAGGACAGAGGCGGACCTTTCCTTCTAAAGACACGTGCGAGACGATCAGGAGGGGGTGGTGGCGTCGGCGGCAAGGTAAGGGATTAGGTGGGGAGGGCGCTTCTTTTATCACCCCCCGTCCAAGGTGGGTATAATATCAAAAGGTCGGAAAGGGGTGGCTGGGTGGGAGAAAGCTTAGCCATCTCTTTGCCCCTCCCATCCCCAACCACATCAAAGAGGCAAAATGGCTGCATTCCCCTTGTCTTGGTGTCATATGGGGGGAACGAATGGGTTGGAAGCGCCCCGAGAGGCTCTGCTCCGTGGGGCGTAGGGCAGTCGAAAGCCCGGCTTTGCAAGAAAAGGGTGGGCGCAGCAGATAGGAAAGTGAGTGTGCGGGGTTGGGGAATGAATGGCTCAAGGTCCTTTCCGTGGGGGTGCGTGCCTCTTGCAAACGGGGTGGGGGCCCCGAACGGGGTTTGCAGTGGGAGAAGCCCTTTGCAGGTCGGGAGGGGGGTAGACGTTTTAGGAAGAAGAGGAGGAGGGGAAGAAAATGTTCTCCTGGAAAGCGGGTGACAGGAAGTGGAGATGCAATAAACGAAGTTGGAAGGGGAAAGTTAGGGGCAGCTGTGTTCGGGGGGTGGGGGAGAACAGGAAGAGGAGTTTGCAAACCGTAAAATGGAGGAAGGGGTTTTTAGCGTTTGAAGTGGGGAAGGGAGAGGAAGATTCGTTTTATGCAAACTCAGTTTCAACAATAAGGTGATGTTATAAGCCCAAGCCCTGTTTGGGAAAAAGTGACATGACTTGCTCATTTAGGAATAACTGAAAATGACCTGCCTGCTTCCTAAACCTGGGACACAGAATGAATTCCCTAAAGAATCAGTCAGAGCCTCCATTCCAATTATTTAAAAAATTGTGTGGCTCTTATGAGTTGCTGCTACGCAGGTACATTTAAAAAAAATCCACAATTGATGAGGTTAGTAATTAGTAAGAAGGCCTTATCCTCTGCTCCTCTATCTTCTTTCTAGGGAATTTTATGAATATTTTAGGAGGGGATGCATTTGTGAGCCAGATATTGCTCTGGATATTGTTTGGAAAGTGAGAGGTAGAATTTTGAATTTCTTTGATTTATATCTTGTGAAAAATTCCTTTGCCTCAGAGGTCTATCATTGAGTTGGCAAAATAAATCAATGAAAATAATCTGTTTGATGTTTTTGCTTGTTTGTCAAAACCCTAGAGATTGCATCCAGTAAATCAGAATCAGTAAACCTGAAAATTGTTGATTCTGAAAAAAATACTCTTTCCATGTACAGTACATCTAAATGTGTAAATTTAATAGGCAAAACTGCCCCTGCTGTTACTGTTGCTTGTTTTCATAATAGGTTTTGTCGTGGATAGTTGCTTTATATTTGATCATTTGCATTTTTTGAAAGAGGAGGCTTTTTTTCCTTTTAGAAAGATTAAATATCTCAATGATTATTTTGAGAACCATAAGTATTACTTTGTTATGATGTTTCAGTTGGGAAGATGTACAGCCCTGCTCCACTCTTTTCAAATTATTAATATTGACTGAGTAACTCTAGTGGAAAAGCCAGTTATAAATCAATACTTACAATGTGACAAGGAGCAATAGTGGACAAGAAGAATATGCAATTTTTGAAATGAAAAGTTAGGGATTTTTTCCCCCAGATTTTACCCATTACTACTGGAATTGAAAATGAAGAAAGCTTCAAAATTGTTTTTTCTTTGGGGGGGGGGGAGAGAATCTTTAGAATTTGATACATTCACCCCAAAGCATTATTGAACAATTGTTTTCCTGCATATCATTGTCACTTATGACTGTGAAATGATACAGTGAAATCAGTTCACATGTAGAGAAACTAAACATAATTTTCTATGGTCTTGATTCTGAAGTGACACCATATGCCACCCGTGACATCTTCATGAGTGGGGAGAAATGAGAGGTAGCATCCTTGTGATTTTGTGCAAAAATGATTTTTAAATGGAGTTGCAAATCTATTTTGCCCTGGTTTGGAAATTAGAAAACTTGAGAGAAAATTCCTGACTTTTTATGTTGGTTAACAAAGAATTGTTTAAGATTATCCTGGTTCTGTGCATTTTATTTTATTGTTTTGATTTGATAAATTATTCATTTTCTCACCACCTATGTGTGGTGATGTGCAAACAACAGACTTAAACTGCAATAAAAGAAGGCAACTATTGTGGAACAGGTTTGCTATTTTCTGGGGAGATGGAGCAATATTATATGAGTTTAGAATTTTAAAACATGAGCTGGATATAATAGGTGATTTCTGCAATGAAAACATTTAATTGAGAAATATTGTCATATTGGAGAAAGTTTAGTTCTAAGTTTGGCTTCCAGCATGGTGAAAGATAAGTGAAGAGAACCTTACTGTGATGTGATCTATTTATTAGCTTTTTATCCCAACTTTATTACTTTATAAATAATTCAAGATGGCAAACATACCTAACATTCCTTCCTCCTCCTATTTTCCCTAGAACAAACAACCCTGTGAGGTGAATTGAACTGAGAAAGAGTGTCTCGCCCAAAGTTACTGAGTTGACTTTCAAACCTAAGGTGGGATTAGAACTCATCATCTCCTGGTTTTTAGACCAGCACCTTAACCCTACCTCCAGATTCTAAAGTGGTAGAATCTATGAAGAATTATTATTCTGAATGTGTAGATTCAGGGAGAGAGCTGCATGGATGAAACCATCATCCCCTGCTCTTTATCCTCACCCTTTCCAAAAATAGATTGGGCAAAGAATAATCACTGTAGCATTATTCCTTTCCCATTATCTTTGTGAAGGAGTTGTTAACTGTTTTGAGGAAGGTTTTTCTTTGACATTAACTCATCTTAAACTTTTCCAGTCTTTAATTTGCCCTGTGTTTTTTTTAGGCAATAGAAGCTTTCTGACTGATGACAACTGCCCCTGTGAATGAAAGCAGGTTTAAATGATTGAAGTATGTTTGAATTATAATTGCAATATGTCAAACCCAGGGGTAACTGTCCTGCTCTTAAAAGTGAAGTCTTTTTTTGTCGTTTTTTTACACCTCAGGGTAATTTTTTTTTTCTTAAAATGGTTTCTGCCAGGGGAAACACATCCATCATCTTACACTAAACCAAAGCAAGCCATACAAAAAAGCCCCTTTTCCTCAGAAATACCTTTCTTTTTTATATAGAATGGATTATGTAAATATGAATTTGATTAATCTCATTTTGTTGACTGCTCAGGTAATTGCTTTTTTTTGTCTTTTTAGGGAGAAAGTACTCATGTAAACACATTTGGAAAAGCCAAATCCACTTGATATATGGCGGAATCCTGTGACAGAGCAGTTTCCTTGACAACAGTCTCTCTGCCTCCTGGAAATTGTTGACAAACTTTGGCCTAAGCTTGTGGTCAAAATTTGAGGAGGAAGAAGATTCTTCCCACCATGTTTGCCTGTGAGACGTGGGGTATCACTGGCCAAACCTCAGTCTACAATTGGGATAAATCTGTCTATCTCTTAGAAAATAAAATGGAGTCCATACAGGGTTCACAGAAAGTGGATCTCCATTTTAAGGTGCTGCTTGAGCAGGAGATGTATCGAGAGATCACAATTGAGGAGGAGGAAGAGCCTGACGAAGTAGAAGTAGATGCTGAAGGGGAGGCAGATGAAGAGGAAGAAGAGGAAGAGAGGGGAGAGGAGGAGGAGGAGGAGGAGGAAGAAGAAGAAGAGGATGAAGAGGAGGAGGAGGAGGAGGGAGAAGGGGATGAGGAGGAAGAGGAGGCACATCCACAAGGTCCTCAGCAAGAGGCAGTGGGAGCAGTTAATGGAGATGACTCCCTGTTTGTGGTGTGTACTGGAACAGTTGAAGAGCTGCTAGGCTTAGAGACATCACTAACTGCTGAATCAGTGCAGCTAGAGGCAGCACAACCTCAGCGCTGGGAGGTCCATTGGGAGGAGGTGCCCCAAACTTCACAGCCTTTTCTTCCTGAAATTATAGAATCACAATTAATATCACCAGAAGCAGCCACCTCCAATATCACTCAGGTAGTGGAAGTCGCTGCAACAGAGGTAGAACTGGACACCTTCCCAACTATGGAGCAACTAGGGAATACTTCATCTTCATGGGGAGCATCTTTCATTGAAGAGAGCCACCAGGACCTTCAACGCTCCCCAGCTAGTGCAGATAGAGGGAGTACTGGCAAAGCACGGACACCTATATCTGGAGGAGGCAGTTTCAGCCTGGAGACTGCCCGCCGGCGCTTCCGGCAGTTCTGTTACCAGGACACTGAGGGTCCACGAAAGGCATGCGGTCAGCTATGGGAGCTCTGCAATCACTGGCTGAAGCCAAAGAATCGTACTAAGGAACAGATTCTTGATGTTCTGATCTTAGAACAGTTCCTAGCCGTTCTCCCTCCTGGAATCCGAAGTCGGGTATGGGAGTGTAGCCCGGAGACTTGTGCACGGGCCGTGGCCCTAGCGGAGGAGTTCCTAGCCAAGCAGAATGAAGCAGAAAGACCAGAAGAGGAGGTAAGATGGCTCAGTCTCCCTTCCTTTCCTTGCATATATTCTTAAGGTTCATTGTTGGGCTATATTATTTGGGGGGGGGGGGAGACTTTGGGATAGGCAAGTGCCTGAAATGGGATATCTGCAGCAAGTATGGGAGGTAAATGAAATGGGTGGAGAGTCAAAATATTTTCCTTTTGGAACAAATGATGTTCACACCTGACTGGTGGTAATTACGCAATTATTATTCTTAAGACTTTATGATACTACCATTCTTTCAAAGCACACAAATCTCAATCTCAAATCTCAATAAAACATCACAGAACAATAAAATAAAACACCATAAAATTGAAGAAATATATTCTATTCTATTTCCAGTAGACAGAGGAGGTCTCAGCAGGTTTATGACTGGTCCAAATTAGCAGGGTGAATGCCATTTTAAAATATTTCCTCCTATAGCAAGTTTAGACAACTGTACCAAACCACACCTAGTACTTGAAGTCGTTCTTCTCCCTTGGCTTGTTTTACTTGCAGAACTATGGGGAGCACCAAAGGTGTGATCATTCCTCTGCAACTGAAATGCTACAATCCACTGTCTCCTTACCAGCCCTATCACACTGCAATCTATGGGCATTGCCAGCTGTCCTTAGCCAACTGTGGCCTGCTGATTCCATATGCTCACCTCACTTCTTGCTACTTTTAATCCATGATCTTGGAAAGTCATGGGGGTGGGCTTTTTTTACAGCAGACAGTCAAGCCCCTGTGCAAAAAATGGGGAGGAAATATACATGGGGGGAGGGGGGGAAATTCTGGCAATTCAGCCTGAATGAGCTGGAATTTTCGATTGCTTGCAAGCTGTTCCCTGATTTCCTACAGGGATGCAAACCATTGGCAGAGACAACTCCTGGTTCAGATTGCTATTGTCATAAAAATATGTTTATAGTCTTGGGTTTATCCTCAACCCCACCTGTGGTTTCCAGCAATGTGGAATCTGTGATCCGACCCCACTGCTTCTGAATTACAATTCACTGTGTCTTTTTATCAGCCAGACTGACAGGTGTGTTGAGAGTGACAGTCTGTGGAGGTCTACTGGTTTCTGCCTGACCTTTTAGAAAGTTTGTTATGGACAATCTTAAATAGGGAGATGAGACTGATCAGAAGTTCCTATCTGAAGAAACATCCTCTTGGTTGAAGCACCTGATTCATACTGAGATTAAAATGACATTTCTGGAACTATTTAGCTCTTTAGAATTTTGTCCTAACTTACAAATGTGTATTAATTGCGAGCCTGGATTTAAAATGACTCATGGGTGCGTCTACCTCCACTGCAGCAAAATTGGAAGCTAAGTTTTGATCTTGAAATGTTTGGGAATTGAAATAGCAGTATAACTGGATGCAGAGCTAGAAACCAGGAGACCGTGTGTTTTAGTCCTTCCTTGGAATGAAAATGGACTAGGTGACTTTAGACCAGTCTCTGGTTATTGTGGGGAAAATACTGTGGGAGAAGTTAGGTATGTTCACTGTCTTATTTTTAAAAATAAGGTGGGATATACAGTAAATAATGTCCTAGTCCTTGAGAAGAATGAGATTGATGCATAAAAATGCCAAATCCAGTCTAAGCATTTGGGTACTGTGCAACAAACCATCATAATATTCCTTGGCATAACGGTAGACAAAAGACTCACGTATCTAGAGAACTGAGTCCTCTAGATGCATGCGTATTTTGTCTACTGAAAATGTTCAGCTATTTTATGATGCAACAACTCTCTGAAGTTACTGTCAGAGGATTCTCTCATTATCTGTTGTTTGATCCTTTTATTTAGAGAAGTTGGATGCAAAACTTTTATCAAAAGTGATGAACCTTCAAAAGTCTCCTCCTGTATTTGTGAAGACAAGGACATTTTCAGATGTTTTGGCATGGCCTGGGGCAAAAATTGTGGGAACTGTAGTCCATAAGATCCAGCAGGCATCTGGTTGGGTAATCCTTTTCTATATAGACTAGACCAGATTGCAAATATGCTATGTAGTGATAATTTCCTTCCAGCAGTGTAAAATTTATCTTTTTACTTACATTCAAGCTTGATCAATTCAGAGAAATTCCAAATTTTCAGAGTTTGATTTTCAATATACATCAAACTTAGACTTGTTAATTTTCCCCCCAGAAGCCAACAATTATTGTTCTAAAGAAGGCCTGACTTCCTAGGAAAAGATTATTTGACATGTTCTCTGCCACTTTTGGTAATAGACTGAAAGGGTTCGCATGCCAAGACATCAAGCAGCTCTGAATTCCTTTCTCCCTCCCAAGGAAGAGAGTGCAGGAAAGGGTTACATCAGATATACCTCACCTTCTTGGATGTCCCTTTAAAGAGAGGAAAGAAGCAGAAGCTGTAGTTTTCAGAGGCAATCAGGCTTCTTCTTTAACATCTGAGCGATTATAAATAGTTGGGATGCCAAAGCTGAGGCACCTCAGCAGGAATGAGTGTGGGCAAAATTATCCCCTCTCTCAGCAGGAAAAATTATGTATTTTTTTTTTTCATCCTCAAGATTATTTTTTTTAGAAATTGCCTCAAACATCAGGGGTATTCTGGCTCTAAACCATCATCATGCTTATAATTTTTAAGAATCAAACTCTAGATCCATTTTTTTCATTTCCTTCTCAGCTCCTCAAATCTCTGAACTGTCCACTGAAATCTCATAGGCTTTACAGATCTTTAAATTAAAATATTTCAACATCCTCCCTCCTGTCTCTTTATTTCCTTTGTCATGATGGTCTTCCACAAAGAGGTTTGCATTATCTGCCTTCAGTAGATTTCCAGAACACTACACAAAGGATGCTGGGAGCTGTAGTCCTGCAGCCTGGAAGCAAAGGGTTTCTGCTAAGAAGTTAAATTAGGTTTCTTCTAAGAGCTCCTTTCTGCAGAAATGTAAACTGTAATCAGAAAGTAGGCATTGATATAAATTGTGACACTGGAGCAGAAAGTCATAATTCATGATTTTTTTATTGGAACTTCTTTATGGAAACCAGAAGCACTTGAGAAAATGATTAATGTAGTTTTCATACTGTACAACAAACTCGGTCTCCTAAGTCTGATTGCATCCCCCATCATCCCCAGCCAGGTAGCTCTAATATATCATCTTTCCTGAATTCTAAAACCCATGCAGTTATAAAGTTTTTCTTAATTCTTGTAGCATTTCTAGAATGTCAGTTTTCATTATTTGTGGAAGTCACAACTATATTTAATTGATAATTTTGAAATTTGATTCCACTGATTGAAATTTAATTTTTGCTTTGGCCTCAGCTTCTAAAATGCCTATGAAAGGACAAATTTAGCATACCCCAGCCTTCAGATTATTATTGTGCACCTTTGCCTTAAAAGAATCAGTAGAAAGAGTTACTCAAAAGTCATAAAAATCTGCAACTGAACCAAATTGATCCTCAAATCATGTCTCAAAAAATATTTATCAAATTTATAGTCGAAAGCTAAAAGTTTCAAAAGACTGTAGTGTTCTTCTGAGATTTCTACTTCTGAGATTTCTACTATTTCATTTCATTTAATAGGAGCATTGCAGATTCTGTGTTGGAGGGAACAGACTCAAAGTGCTCTTAGGTATTGAGTTAGGTATTGGGTTTTTTCCAGAGAGGTTTTAATTTTGATTTTCCTGTTTGAAAGGGAAGTGGAAGAGTCCAAATGGAAACTGATTCGTGGGGTTCTCTTATTTTTGTTGTTGGTTCTTATTGGCTCCAGGTTTAGTGAAAGGGTTTAGAGCAGGGGTGTCAAACACGCGGTCTGCAGGCTGGATGCGTTACACGCTGGCCACCTCCACCCCCATTTTAGCAAAGGGGGGAAAGTTGCAATACATCACATAACGATGCGACACCATGAGTTTGACACACCTGGTTTAGAAGTTTAGAGAAAAATATTAAAATCAAAAATTAATACAACAGAAAAGCAGAAGAAAAACCATGTATGCTTTTGGTTGTCCAACTGTCCAAGATTTCATGTGCCAAGACTGCATTGAATAATCAATTGAATTAAAACTTGTGGCGTGTTTTGCTTGCCATCAGTAAATGATACTAAAATGCAAATAAAGCAGTCCACATTCTGAATAGTAACAATAGCAGAATACTATGAGATGGGAAGAATCTATATTGTGATTATGATGATATCCTTCACTTACTTTGTGCAACTCAAGCTGGCATGCATACAGTAATGCTTTTTCTTAGAATAACAACCTTGTGAGGTGGGTTATTTTAAAAATTTTCCCTAGTTTCAGAGAAGGTAAGTTGTAGGCATCTTGGAGAACATCTAATCCAACTCTTGTTCAGTTCAGGATTCTAGTACAGCAGGGGTGTCAAACTCTATTTCATTTAGGGCCACATCAGGGTTGTGTTTCACCTTGGGGCAGGGAGGGCATGGCCAGTTTGACATCACTCATGTTGGGGGCACCTACAGTGACCTGAGTGCTTTACCAGTGAAAATGGGCTCCCAATCTCCGTTTACAGCTGTGATGGCCTCCTGCAAGCCTCTGCCAGTCCTTTGCTGTTTCCCATGGGCCAGATCTAAGTACCCTATGAGCTAAATGCGGCCCATGGGCCTTGAGTTTGACACCCCTGTACTATAGCATCATTTACAGATGGCCAACTACTTTCTACTTAAACCCACCTAGGAATATGTAGTTTTAAAATAAGATGTAAATATTCCCTCCACCCCTGCCAAACAGCCAGGTCTGTATGGGGAATAGATCCCTATGGGAGAGCTGCGGCCAACATTTTTATCCCCTTTTATTTTCTTTTTCAGAGAGGAAATGTTTATTTTTCTAAATCTGCTTAGGTTAGTATTAAACAAATACTAATTAGTTTAGTATTTGACTTCTTTGTTAATTGTGCCTCTTTGATGAATCTTCAGGATTTTTACTTATTTGAGGAAGTAGTGGTGGCATTTCCTAATGGAGACCAAGTCCTTTCAAATACTGAGCATGGAGATATATGCATGGAAACTGGACAACGGGATGATGTAGATATATGTTTGCTTGGTAAGGAACTATCAATCCACCTACTTAGCGCTTTGATTTGCTTCTATTTCTCTAAATGCATTTTTAAAATTATTATTGATATATGCATTCCCACCGTACAAGGATTATATAAAATGGTAAACATCTAGGAACTAAATGTATAGAGTAATATAAATCCTAATGAAGGACTAAGTATACTTTTAAAAATAACTCAATTTAGCTTCTCCAATCCAGTGTCCTCCAGATGCCATCATTCATAGCCATTGTTCTTAAGACCTGCCAAAGCAGTGAACCTTAAATTCTGTTCTTTTTCTTCTTATATTCTTCTTAAATTTGGTCTGCTGTGATATCCAAATCTGAAAGGTGCATTTTCAAAAGGGAACTGGACTGTGTTTTTTTCCTTTGAGGAAGATGTTTCGCTTCTCATCCAAGAAACTTCATCAATTCTGGCTGGATGATTGGTTGCTGGGGAGCGGGGGGAAGCGGGGGAGAGAACTGGGAGAAGTATTCTGACAGGATGTTCCAGAGGAATGTAAGGATTATATTTCTTTCCAATCATCTGGTGGTTAGCGCTCTGAGAGTCATTGAGGCCACTTGGGGGATTATCTGTGCTCTCAAGGTCACTTGAATCAGACTGCAAACGGGTGTGGAATCTTCTTGGAACTGCCAAAAGAAGTGCTGTAGGCAGGAGATAGATGGTGTCATTATCCCTCTCCCTTTTCTTGAAGGAGCACTGTTCAATTCTAACATAGATAGACTCTAATTTGGAAGTCCACATTCTGGATAGAGAGAAGATCATTGGTTTGACCAAGGGGAAAAAAGTTGAACAGCTGTTCTTCAACAGAGGGGGAGGAACATGACCATCTATCTCTTGTCTACAATCAGTCCTTTGGGCAGTTCCAAGAAGATTCCACCCCATTTACATTCTGATTATGAGGGCACAGATATACTCCCAAATGGCCTCAACAGTTCTCAGAGAGAGAGAGAGAGAGAAAGAGAGAGCTAATGACAAGAGGACTGCAAAGAAATAATCCTTCTGCACCCATCCCCATCCACCTTTGCCCAACACCCTGTCAAAACTGATCCTTCCATTCCCCACCCCTTCAGTCCAACCAAAACTGATGAGGCTTCTGGGATAAGAAGTGAAATGTCTTTTTCCTCAAAGGAAAAAACATAATCTAGTTGCCTTTTTAAAAAGTACATTTGAGACAACTATGACCTGGATGGCTGAGAATATCCACAGACATCCTTCTGAAGTATAATAAACTGTTTTGTATAAACAATAGATTTATTAAGCAGAATTGAAAGCTGATCATGGTTGGGGATTAAACTCTGGTAAATGCATATCAAAACAAGAACAGGGACATGCAGAGGTGATTTGTGAAGCCAGTAGTTTGCACACAGCAACCAAGTTATATCCCTACAATTTTCTTTTTCTTTTTGGGCTATGATTAAACAACATAGAAATATTTTCCCCCCATGGAATTCCAGTGAAGTGAATTTGGAATAATGTCTTCATTTTCCCAGGATAATGCAATCCATTCCTTTGCTGCTTTGGCATTGGACTCCACAACGTTATCAGGGTCTTTGAAAAATACAGGCAATTAGTAACAAGTGCTATCAGGCAGAAACCTGTCAGCTTTCCATTATGCTGGTCTTTCACCATAATAAAGATTTGATTTGTTAGCTTTCCTTCCAAAAGATCTAAAAAAAGTCTCGCGATGGTGAGTATCCTTTACACATCCCGAAGCATGTTTTCAAGTAAGCTTTAGGTTTCACGTTTTTCCTTTCTTGCATAGGTTCTTCTGACTCAGAAGCCACCTGGGATTCTTCTGCAGATGATGGAAGAGAAAGAGGAGGAGGTTCAGGTGAGTCAAAACCTTTCCTTCTGCAGCATCATGATTTTGAATCGCTGTGATCTTATCTCCCTCCTCCAACCCCAATCTGAGGGCAGGCTTCAGCTATCGAAAGGCTGACCACCCTGGCTATAACAGTGAAAAGTCTTTATGGTTTTTTGAACTCCAAAACACTATCTCTCATTAGTAAAAAGACATTGGTTTTTGCCAATTGTCTGAAGGCTGCTGTCCTTAATCGCCCTCAAGCTCATTTGGTACTTACCGATGAAGCAGATGAATTCAGATTGTCTTCTGCATCTGAATAATCTTATTTTGATTATTGTGTACCAGACAAATAGAGTATCCTTTCTTTTTAATGCATTAGCATGGGCTTGTTCGGCATGATAATTGTGAAAAGAAGAAGCTTATAATTCTTCCATTTAAGATGATAGTCTTGTGGGGGAGCAGCTGACAGAATTTCAGCTAGGTAGTACAGGTTTTACAGGCAGTCCTCGATTACAATAGTGCAGGGATGTCACACCTAAGGGCCGGGGGCCGTATCTGGCCTGCAGAGTGCTTAGATCTGGCCCGCAGGGGCGCCCTGGAAACAGCGAAGGACTGGTCCATGGTGCCTCTGCCAGCGAAAATGGAACTTCTCAGGGCAGCAAGTATTTTCGCTGGCAGAGGCTTGCAGGAGGCCATCACAGCCAAAAATGGAGCTTGCGAGGGTGGCGAGTGGTCCTCCAGAGCTCAGTTTTCACTGGCAGAGCATTCAGGCCACCAGAGTGACATTGAGCTGGCCCATACCTACCCTGTCCAAACACTCCCAGTTGTCAAACACAACCCTAAATGCAGCCCTCAATGAAATTGAGTTTGACACCCCTGCAATAGTTCATTTAATGACCGTTCAAAGTTACAACAGCACTGAAAAAAAGTGACATGTCCCTTTTTTACACTTACAATCATTGTAGCATCCTCATGGTCATGTGATCCAAATTCAGATGCTTGGCAACTGACTCGTATCTAGGATGATTGCAGGGTGTCATGGTCATGTGATCACTTTTTGCAAACCTCTGTCAAGCAAAGTCAATGGAGAAGCTAGATTCACTTAACAATTGGGTCACTAATTTAGCAGTTGCAGTGATTTAACAACTGTGGCAAGAAAGGTCATTAAATGGGACAACATTCATTTAACAAATGCCTCGCTTAGCAACATAAATTTTGGGGCTCAGTTATGGTCAAGGGCTAGCTGCAGTTCCAACTGTTGGAAATCTATTCCAGCCATGTTATGTCTAGCTTCTAAAAATTTTCCAGCATTGCTTAACCATCATACTGATAGGAGCTAGGAATATATGCTTTATATAATAACAAAAACAATAACCATCATCATAGTAATATAAACATAATGGAAAGAGATAGAAACCAGATGTCGGGGTTCCAGTTAACACACCCAACAGAATCAAAACTCCAAGGCAGGCATATTCTTGAAAATATAGATTTATTAGGCATGTCCTATTGGCACATCTGGGGAAAACCCGACTCTGGAGGATCTGAGATTTCCCCCACCCAAATCAAACTCCAAAATTCTTCCCCTCAGGTCACACATTCATCCCAGCATCCAACTAGTTCGCAGCCACCATCTGGCTGGCTTTGGTCCATGCCTCTCCCAACACCTGGTCGAATGTCCTTGGCTCCCACGGGAAAGAATGTTGTTTTGACTACACATCCCCAGCTATCGCTATCGCTATCTCCCCCCTCGCTTTCCCACAGCTCAGGCCGCCCTGTGGCTGTGGCAGTCCTGAAGATGCTCCCAAAATGTCTCCGGCTTAAAAGATGTCTTCAGGGCTGACACCAGCTGTACTATTTATGCTGCCTGATTACATTGCAACACAGGCTTGTACTTCCGGAAAAATGCCTTAAATGTTACAAAGTGGCTACTTCGCCAATTAAAAGACTTATGTTGTTTTAGTCAAACTTAATAATGAATGCTAATAATCAATTATATGATTATTAGTTAATGCAGATTAAGAAATCAGCAAGTTGTTTTTTTATTTCAGTGATGTTTTATTCTGGAGTAAGTGCATGAGACAGAGGAAAATTATAGTGTCTGAAGCTAGCAAAATTTGGTTGTCTATAAGGAACAGAGCACTTTTTAACAAAAACCATTCAGACTGAAAATCTAAATCATTTTGTGGAACTGCTTGTCTTTTTGATTATCAATTACAGGTAGTCCTTGAGTTACAACAGTTCATGTAGTAATTGTTCAATGTTACAACTGCAGTGAAAAAAGTGACTTATGATCATTTCTCACAGTTTTGACCTTTGCAGCATCCTCATGGTCACATAATCAAAATTCAGATATTTGGCAACTAGTATATATTTATGATGGCTGCAGTGTTCCCGGGATCATATGATCCCTTTTTGGGATCTGACAAGCAAAGTCAATGGGGAAGCCAGATTTGTTTAACAACCGGGTAACTAACTTAACAACTGCAGTGATTCACTTAACAACAGTGGCAAGGAATGTTGTAAAATGGGGCGGGGATCAGAAAATAAATATCTTAACAAAAGAAATTTGGTGCTTAATTGCGATTGTAAGTCGAGGACTACCTATACCATTCCTGACCTTTGACCTGGGGAGATGGGAGTTAAAATCTCAACCACAACTAAAAAGTCACCAGTTCTTTGCTCGTAGCATCTGCAAGGAGGTAAACTAATACTTTGTGTGAGATAAATGTCATTGCATAAATGTCCTGACTTATGAATTTGTATCAGATGTCTTAACGCAAATATGTACTTGTGTCATTTTGTGATGATATTGGGAGTTGCACGTTTCGGCATCAGTCACATTTGCTGTAGATGCTACTGCCCTTGCTTTGGATAAAACTTTGGATTGTATCTTTCTGTTTGCATGTTATTATCATATGTAAGGTATGTTATCACAATGATTAATCCAAATGGATACCTGAATATAGCAATAGCAAAAACATTTAGATTATATACCACCCATAGTGCTTTACAGCATTATCTAGGTGATTTACAATATCAGCATTATTTGCACATTGCCCCCAACTATCTGGGTCCTCATTTTACCGACCTTGGAAGGATGGAAGGCTAAATCAACCTTGAGCTCCATCAGGATCGAACTCCAGACTGTAGGCAGAATTTGCCCACAGTAGTGTACTTTAACCACCGCACCACCAGAGCTCTCTGTAATCCCAAATATGTTGGGAATACAACTAGAGCAGGGCTGTCAAATTCCTGGCCTATGGGCCAGATGCGCCCATATCCAGTTTGGCAGAGGGAAAAAAATTCCTGATATATCAGGGGACGCTGTGACAATGTAGTTTGACACTTTTGAACTAGAGTTTCTGACAATATGGCCCAAAAGAAAGAAGGTGAAGTTTTCAAGCAGAGTTTGACTCCTGGCAATTTCATGGATAAATGGCCCACCATTGCCTTCTACTATGATGGCTTTTGATTGCTTAATCTAGTTTTCAGTTCCCATCAGTGGTGGGATTTTTTTACTACTAGTTTTGTGGGCGTGGCCTGATGGGCATGGCAGGGGAAGGATACTGTAAAATCTCCAGTGAGAGGTGGAATTTGCCGGTTCTCTGAACTACTCAAAAATTCCACTACTGATTCTCCAGAACTGGCAAGAACCTGCTGAATACCACTTCTGGTTCCCATCTAAAATACCAACTAAGCTTCACCCCTCTTTAGCTTTCACAGCTAGAGCAGATTTGCCAGGTGCTGCAGTAAATCCTCTCTTATGGAAGATGAAGTCCCAAATAATCTGGATAATGTTAGGTTGAGAAGGGCTAGCTAAGAAAATCTGCAGAGGAGACACCCCTTTAGGAGGAGGGACATTATCTGCTATGTAAGATAAAATAGAAAGGCCCTACATGGAAGTACTTATTGGAATATGAGTGTGTATATGTGTGATCTCTGAAAACCACTTTCTTAAGTTTCTCTTGTATAAGCATAATTAATTCAGTCAATTAACCTAAACTGAACTAGTAACTTGGCTAATATTATTTCCCCCGGGGTGTAATTAATCCATTCAGTTTTGTAAAATATATATATTTTATATATATAAATATAAGTTGGCTGATCATGGTTTATTGAGTCAGCAAAGCTAGATGATGTCTATAAACCGTTTGAATTCTCTCTTATTCCCACATCAAAGCAGGTGCCCAGACTCCCAACAGAGCAGATCCTCAGATGGGATTTGGAGAAAAATCCAACGGAACAGTGCCACATATGGCTCCGAAGAGGATACGGATAAGAGAGAAACGCCACCCTTGCATTGAATGCGGAAAGCGATTCCGCTGCCAGTCAGAACTGGCCCTTCATCAAAAAGTCCACACCCGGCCCAAATCCTATAACTGCACTGAGTGTGGGAAACAATTTGGTCGATCCTCACATCTTACCAGGCATCAGAAAACCCACATGGGTGAGGAATGCCATGTCTGCACCGAATGTGGCAAGCGATTCCGCTGGTCAATGGAGCTGGCCATCCACCAGAGGATCCATGACATGGAACAGCCACACTACACCATGGATGCTGACACTTTGCTTCATTGGCCCTCTGAGTTCAATGCAACCGAGAATATTTTGACAGGTGAGAAAGCACCTCCCAATGGTGATATGGTAAAAACTCATACAGTCAAGAAACCTCATCTTTGTCCCGAATGTGGAAAAGGCTTCCGGTGGCCCTCAGAACTTGCCACTCATCAGAAAACTCACAACAAGAACAAACACTACCTCTGCCCTGAGTGCGGGAAAGGATTCCAGTGGCCTTCGGAGCTGATGGCCCATCAGAGGAGCCACGCAGGCAACAGTTTGCCTCCCATTGCTGATTGTGAGAACAGCAATAGCCAACCACCTCATCCCCCTCACCTAGGAGCTGGCATGACGGAGAAACGCCATCTTTGTGGAGAATGTGGCAAGGCGTTCCGATGGCCGTCAGAACTCACCACACACCAACGTATTCACACAGGAGAAAAACGCTACTTCTGTACTGAGTGTGGGAAGGGGTTCATATGGCCTTCAGAGCTGGCTGCTCACCAGCGAACCCACACTGAGAAGGAAGCTTACCGGTGCTTGGAGTGTGGGGAAATATTCCATGATCTCTACGGTCTCACAAGACACCAGAAGACCCACCTGGCAACCAAGGTCTATCCTTGCACAGAGTGTGGGAAAAACTTCAGTCGGCAATCTCATCTGACTCGGCATCAGATCACTCACACTGGCGAGAGACCCTATCCTTGTACAGAATGCGGAAAGCGGTTTGGACGACAGTCGCATCTCACTCGGCATCTAAGAATTCACACCGGTGAGAGACCCTATCAGTGTGGTGAGTGCGGAGTGAGGTTTAGGCGGAGACACAGTATGATGTACCATCAGCGGATCCACTTGAGAGAGGCCAGTGGAGGTCTGGACATGATAAACCCTCCTAATGCAGAAAGCCTTACCGATCCTCTCCAGAATCCTATCCACGTCACAATTTGACACGGGTTGGTAGGGAAGTAATTTCACAAGGAACGTGGGATGAGTGAGTGGGACAATTTGATCACCACATCTGGAAGAGATTCCAGTGGTTGTATTATTTCACCAGGGTTTGTATCACAGGCAGGGTCCAAAAGGCACACGTTTCAGGGTTCCATACAGCCTGATAGACAATACTAGCACAGGGCCTATGAATTGGGTAAACGCTGCAAAGGATTCTGGGACAAAATGCCCACATTCTTCTCTGGCTATATGTTGCTTTGTAGTTGGGCTGAAAAACAGGGCTTCCCCCAGAAACACATCTGGTAATTTGGTGGCCAGGTTAGCCCCGTGGTCCTAATTTTAGATTTGGCCCTTGCAGAGCTTTTGTGGCAGGAAAGAAACATTTGATAACCAGGATGTGTAACCCCTTTGCTACTCTTAGCAGGCAGAGCAGTGTTTGTTCCCTGGAACACATGGTTGTGGTGGGGTGTTAGATAGAATCTGTTTTCTCACTTTCTTCACTTTTTCTTTCTGTGGCACAAATGTGGTCAAATCAGGATTGTTGTGATTAGAGGACTCTGTGGGGTCAAGTTGTTCCTTTCAGGGCAGGGCGTTCTTTGCTTTTGCATTATTCATATGTAGAAATAAATCAGTAATACTTTTCCCACTCATATGCTGTGGCAGTGGGGAAAGCTGATCTTTCCCACTTTAAATAATAATAATATAATTATAAAAATCTCTTATGCTCAAGAGTCTGATTTGGAACAAAATCCAACAATCTATTACTTCAGTGGCAATTCTTCATTTCTATCAATCCTATCAAGGCAAAGAAATCAGCTGATCAATCTAGATTTTGCAAAACAATATGGCAGTATCCAAAGATACTTTCTCTGAGATAACTTTCACTCTCCACAGCACTTCTGTTTTTCCTTTCCTCTTTTCTTGGGATATCTTGGGTGAAATTTCCTTCCTTCCCTGGAGGCCAAATTACTTATTTTTAAAAAATAAATAAGGTAGCATTTGGGCCTTCAGAGCAGTGATTCTCAACCATGGCAAATTTCAGGTATGTGGATTTCAACTCCCAGAATGTTGGCATGTTGGGTGGGAAATTCTGGGAGTTGAAGTCCACACATCTGAAATTTACCAAGGTTGAGAAACTCTGCTTTAGAGAAAAAAGAATAGACATCTTCTTTCACTAGATTGCTATAGTGTTCTCCCACCTGGGACTCTGCAGATGTCTAGAATTGCATTTTGTTTTATCCTTAGCCACCACAGTCATGCTTTTGGGGTGATGTGAGTTGTAATCCAGCATGTAGAAAGATAGCAGATGTAGACAAGCTGGACCATTATTTATTTATTTTATTTTTTGAAAGTATCAGTTTTTTTTAATCCAGTAAGGCCTTGAATTAAAACAACTATATTGCAGTACAGTAAAATCACTACAAAATAACAGCTGGACCAAGCTGTTGTTTCACAATCAAATTATCAGAGTTGATGAAAGGCTCTAAAACCTACAATATTTCTAAAATGTCATGAGGAATGACAATATCCACACAGCCTCCACTGGACGGAGATCCAGAGTGATGGTTCTTATGAGAAAATAATTTCGTTTTGTACCTCCAACGTAGCCTCTTGATGGAGGAATGTAATCCAGCACATAGAAAGATAGCAGCTGCAGGAAGACTGCACTATTATTTATTTATCATTATTTTTTGAAAGTATTTATCAGCAGAGGGGCGGGGGGGTTTGTTAGTTTTTTTGTTGAAATCCAGTAAAGGCTTGAATTAAGACAAACCACATTGCAGTACAGTAAAATCACTACAAAATAACAACTGGACCAAGTGCTTTTTCACAATCAAATAATATTAAAATTATCAGAGATGATGAAGAGCTCTACAAACGACAATATTTCTAAAACGTGAGGAATGACAACATCCTTGCAGCTGCCTGTGGAAGGAGATCCACAGAGATATTGTACCTCCAATGTAGCTTCTTGATGGAGGGAATTATTAGAGATATGAAGGGTGTGGGTTGGAAAACAGATGTTGCCTTAACCTTCTAGCTCTGCATTTCTGAAATGGTTCAGCCCTATATTAATTTAGAATTAATTATATTCCTTTCTTTCAGGCGGATTTACTCCCTGAAACTATTTGGACATAAAACTAAAAAAGCAAAATCTAGATAGGAACAAAGAAGAATACATTTTTGTGACTCTGTTTTGTGAAATGTAAACAAAAACAGTTTTGAAACTGAAATGAAAAAAGGTAGTCTCAGGAGAATTTGAGACGAAAGACCAAACTTTGTGGCACTTTTTGTTCTAAGATTTTTCTTCTTTGCATTGGCTTTGTAATGATAAGAGAGATTTCCCTACCAACCTTTTTTTTAAATCTGCCTTTGAAAGTATGGAATCCCTGAAGAATGAACATCCTTTTAGGAATAACTTCAGAATAAAGAACTTTCTACAATTAGTGCCTTGTGTGTGCGGTTTCTGAAGAGTAGACTACAGGTTCTGGCCCTTACCGAATGGAACAAGATGATGCTTTGGGATGGTTCATAAAAGTCAGCAATACCTTTATTCCAAGCTGTGCTTTTTCACACCAATTCTTCATTTTCTGTTGACACTCATTCGGTTTGTTGAAAGAGAATTTGCTTTCTTGCAGAGAAATTCTTGGATTTAAGTGAAATTAAAAGGTGTTCCTGCAGTCATTGACAGTATTAAGCGTATTAAACATTTAATCTGGTTACTTAATTAACCCATTTGAGGAGTTTGTACAATACATTGAATCCTAATCCTACCAAACAGCTGGTTCACATACCAAATGATCTGTAATTTATAATTCCAAATCCTTTTTTAAAAAAATAATCCTGTTTGTTTCTAAGGATGCTTAGAGGGTTATTTATGCAAGAGATTCCTTTGACTAATACCTTGCAGAAGTCCTGCACAGAAACACCCATAATTTGTAGAAAAAGATGACCCTGAGTGGAAATTCTAAGTTTGTAACTTAATATTTCTGGTGAACACCAAATAAAAAATCTTAAATATGTTCACCTCATGCGATTCAAAAACTATGCCATTAGAGGGAGCTCAAGCTTTTCAAAAGAAACTGCTTTATCCTCACGATTTTAGGAAATCATACAGTGGTTTAATATATTACTTTTTAAATTTCCTGCTCTTTCTTTCAACAGAGCAACTTTGACAATAGCAGTAAGATATAAAGAAACTTCAGGTAAAATGCTAGAAACTATCATGAATAGCTTAATATAACTACCATTATTGCATTAAAATGAGGCTGGATACAAAGAGTTGTTATGGTCTATTGAGGCAACCTGGTTTCTGGAAGCTAAAGGATTAAATCCCCACAGTTTTGATTTTCAGAAGTAATTTGATAGTGCGTTCTTCCTAAGGCTGAGAGAATTAAACCAAGATCATTGACAAGACTGATTCAAGATCTCCAGGCTCCTCATCCAGTAATTTCATGCACTATATACTAACAGACACAATACAAAATCCTTAACTAAAAATGCTAGTCTAAAAAAATACTTTAAAATATGTTTGAATTGCAACAAATGGATGGGATTTCTAGCTGATTCTCTTCTAGTTTGCATTTTGATGGAATTTTTATCTGTGGTACTTTTTATATTAAAACTTTTTTTTTTACTATTCCTTCCCCTCACATTTACTCAGATATTGCAATTTAACAGTTGAAGAATTATTAATCATTAAGGAAGCAGTGTTGAGCCACATCAAATCTAACTTCGGCCAGCAAAAAAAAAAAAAAAAGCAAAAACCAGCCTGGCACGGAATCCTTTGTGCCTCTACAATTAGCGCAGAATTCAGTTAATTGCCGGTTTATATTTACTAGCAATCATTACAGAAAGACGATTTAGCAGCTGAATATGATGCAACTTGACAACTTCAGCAAGCTTCCAGCAATTTCTTTCAGGGAAATGTTTTTTTTAACTTTCTCAGGAAACATCACCAAACAGGAATGTACAAACAGTGTAGTTGAAGAATAAAGATGTTTTCGGCAAGATAAGTTTTGTGCAGACATCAACTGTTAACCTGTTGTTAATGGCAAGCATATGTAGCATGTAGCTGCTTCAATTAATGCAAAATTCTAAAATCAAGTGCTTAAGATTATTACTAATTCATCTTGAACTGGATGTCTTGCATAGTATTAATTTTAGAGACAAAATTCTTCTGCGATCATGGTTTACAAGTAGTTACAAGAATTCATGAAAACTATTAATCGGATCCTAATTTGTTCAGCCTCCACACTGAGCAGTTTTTGTTCATAGGTCAATGTACAAATTTTACCTAAGTAACCATGAAGTATTTTCTTTCCTAAGATCCTTAGAAATGTACAAAATGACTTGGCTCATCTAACATTGCCCAACTAGGCAAACACATCTTGGGCAATAGATAGGCACTTAATGGTTACAATGGATCTTTTTCCTAATCTCAATCATTTTTGCAAATATCATCTTTGCTAGCATTGCATAATACATCTCACACCAAAGAAAATGTTAGTTTGTTGGACTGTGACATTGTAGTGCCAACAATATTTTTATCCTAGGAACACTGGATTTGCTGTTGACAAGGCAAGCAATATTTTGTATCAGCAAACAAGCAATTCTCAAGTCTACACATAACATTTATAGCCAACAAGAAGCTATTTTAAATCAGTTTATCTACTTCCTGCTTCTTGCTCTCTCTATAATTCCCTATATCAATTATAGAAGATATGTGTGTGTATGTGTTAGTTTAAACTGGTGTCTTCCAAACTTAGCAACTTTAAGATGTGTGGACTTTAACTCCCAGCCAGCCATGAAGTCCACCATCTTAAAGTTGCTGAAGTTCAGAAATACTGCTTTATTCAAATTCAGTGCAACATGACAAGTGGTTAATCAAAAGTCCCTATTAAATACCTCATCAATATCAGAACTTAATAACTACCATTTAATAAAGAGAATAAATATAACCATATTGTTTGCTTATAAGCCTCAGAACCATATCACTGCAAAATAAAATACTATTCAAATCCTCAAAAGATGATTTATTTTTGCATATTTAATAACTACTTAAATGAATAGAATTCCTCTCATTTTTCTTTACCACAGTACACATTTCCATGGCTAGGATAGAAAACTAAAACAATTTGTGACAATGAATTTTGGCTCAGATTACACCCTTTTGTGTACTGAATAACTTCACCCGGTCATCCAACCCTGTAATTCTCTCCCTGAGAAGGAAAGTGACTGGACTTAATTGGGATGTGAAAGGGAAAGAATTATGAAAGATTATCCTTGCAAACATTGGCCTTGCTTGTAGTACATATGGAAATACCACCCAACAAATGCTACTTTGATGGACCTGGACATCAAACCTTCATAACCCTTCTGGTGGCATCTTCCTTGCTGATGGACCGGAGACCGCAATAGTCCGCGGTTTCTATCTGTGCTCTCCCGTCGGAGGATCCTGAGCATCTGCTTTTGGGGCCAGAACCACCCTGTAGGGGTGGTGAAGAAGGGGGAAACCATCAGTTGGGTCAAGGGAGCCACATCTCCCCTCCTTGGCTGGCACCACTCCCCTCCAAAAATGGCTGTAGCAGTGGTCAAATATGGCCACCCTGAAGAGGAAGAGGTAACTGGGACAAAGATTGTGCTGGAATGGTGAAGAAGAGAACAGCATGAAAATCGGGCTAATGAGGCACAACATTTAAACATAAAGGTATCCTGGAATTAAAATTTTAGGAAATTTAAAGAAAGATAATAAAAGCAGTGACCAGAGAAAGTGAGGGAAAAAAATGTTGACAGCTGAAAGTAGCTTTGAACTTTGAAAGGAGGAAGCCAGAAGAAAATACCTGTTTAAATTGGATAAATATATGGTTTTGGCACTAAATAGGCATAATTAAAGCTGAATTTGACTGTGTCAAAAAACACCCCCAGTAATTGATATTTGGACTTACTGGATTTTTGAATTTTAAAAGCCCTAAATAGAGAAGAAAAAAAAAGAGGGGGGGGCGGATTTTGTATATAACAAAGAGTGCCACCTAGTGGTAAAAGAAAATTTTTGTGGCTCTTAAAAAATGAAAAGAAATTGTTTATTTAAAAGACATGGAGATAATGGTTAA
The DNA here is from genome assembly GCA_033807585.1 of Hydrophis major. Classification (NCBI taxonomy): domain Eukaryota; kingdom Metazoa; phylum Chordata; class Lepidosauria; order Squamata; family Elapidae; genus Hydrophis; species Hydrophis major. The sequence continues at coordinate 30,544,113 of CM066343.1, read as the reverse complement.
ATAAGGATTAAAAGGGGGGATTCTGCAAGGTGATGTGGTGTAGTATTAATGTATTTGAAGTAATAAATTACTTAGTAGGAAAATATAGATTTTTAAAATGAAAAGATTGGAACTGATACTTTCATGTTATTAGAATACTTGTTCTTTGTTAAACTATATATAGAGAAAAATTGAATAAATGTGAAAAAGAGAAACTATGATAAGTTTATTAACTATGTTTAATTACTTCAAGAATATAGTTGAAATGAATTATGATGATTGCTGTAATGAGATTAGTACCAGTTTTTATGATTAATTGAGTAGACTAATTTTTTTGAAATTATAAATGATTTGATGTAATTGAAGGAAAAAGTGCCATGCAGAATCTGACTTAAAATGTATGTGTGTTACGTAGTTGCTAGGAGATTATTGTTATTAATCTTTAAGGTGATAATTAAAAAGTTAAATGATTATTGGGAATTAAAGAGGAGTTAACCAAATGATATATAAGATATAGGGGTGGTACACTCTAATTGGTAACTGGGGGGGAAACCTTTTTGAAATATTTGAATTAAGAAGGAATTTTTGAAATGATGAAATAAAAATATGCGATGAAATTTCATACCAGACAGATAAAAGTATAAAGCACAATAAATATGAAGATACGACAATTATTTAAAGTTAAAAGAAATAGGTTAAGAAATGAATAGAAAATATATAAAATAAGTTTGGGAAAAATACTTGAGAAAATTAATAGAAAATATGTGAAAAAATGATAGGATATGAAACTAAATGTGAAAGATGAATATGTAATCAAGATTATGTTTGTATGGAAATGTGAAAACCTGGAATCATGCTGTTCACTAAAAAATATGTTTTTGAAATGTGGAAAAATAAAAAACTTTTTATAATAATAAAACAAACTTCATAACCAACAGTCCCTGTGAAGGAATTCATAATCTGGGGTCTCAGGCACCTTATTAGGACTTATCCAGCTGGCATGCATCTCCAAGAGGATCTGACTGATTTTAAACATATAAAATATTTAACTACCTTGTTTGATGTCTCAATTACAGAAGTTAGTCTCTGTCCCAGGGACTACTGATATGAATTTTGACTGACAGTGGCTTCCTGACGGTGGGAGAGAGAGAGAGAGAGAGAGAGATCTGATCTAACTGCTCTCTGTCTCTCTCTCACATACACACACACACGCACATACACACAAACAAATTTCAGAATTCCTTGGTCCAATACATTTGGAGATCACCATTTCTGAAAGATAATTACAGTTATTCTTTGCAGATATTTTTTGACAGGATCCAGCAGTTTTCCAGCATGTCTCCCACCTGTTAGGAAAGCTAGGCTAGAATGGAGAGCTCTACTTTCTCTAGAGAACAAACATGGGTGCATTTTTGTCTCTTAATTTCCAGTTCAAGTTCCATTTAGCCTTCCCAGTAATAACATGTTCTACAAACTATTCTCAGTTTATAGGCTTAGGTGTCTTCTAATTGATGCTTTAAAGATAAAAACTAGGATACAGGGCTATCACTGATCTTTTAGAATATATAATTCATTTGTGGGCACCAGAACCAAGAATCTTACCTTCAGGATCTTTAACTTTCTATCTCCAACTCCCAATTATTCTCTCACAAACGCACAGATTAGGCCAATCTATTTTGTGCGCGTACACACACTGTGCATGGACACATGTGCCAAATGCACATGTGTAGGTGCAGAGGCGTTCCCACTCGCTTCCTGCAAGCCTGCACTCTCCTGATTGCTTCAGCAGCTGCCTTGCAACATTCTACTCCGCCACACAAAGCAGCCGCGCTTCAAAAGCAGAGGATAAAGGTGACTGTGGGAGCCTGGGTGGGTGAATGGGTGGGCCCAACAGCAGAGCGGTGGAGAGAATTGGTTCAGTCTCTGCTGCTCATCAGTGCTACCGGCTTGGCAGAAGTGGGCTGAACCGGTAGAATACCACGACTGAATGGAACTGAAAAAAAGTGACTTATGACAGTTTTTCACATTTATGGCCATTATTAGCATTCCATAGTCATGACTGTGATCATAATTCAGAGACTTGGTACCTGACATCAGTGGTGGGATTCAATTTTTTTTTACTACAGGTTCTGTGGGCGTGGCTTGGTGGGCGTGGCAGGGGAAGGATACTGTAAAATCTCCAGTCAGAGGTGGAATTTGCTGGTTCTCCAAACTACTCAAAATTTCTGCTACCGGTTCTTCAGAATGGGTCAGAACCTGCTAAATACCACCTCTGCCTGACATGTATTTATGGTGGTTGCAGCATCGTAGAGTCTTGTGATAATCTTTTGCAACTTCCCAACAAGCAAAATTAATGGGTAAGACAGATTCAATTAACAATTGCATTACTAACTTAACAACTGCAGTGATTCACTTAACATCTGTGGCAAGAAAGGTCACAAAATGGGACAAAGCTCACTTAATGAGAGACATTTTGGGCTCAGTTGTGGTTGTAAGTCAAGGACTACATCTAAAGGGATTCTATGGATCAGGCACCCTCCCAAAAGTTTGTGAGTGAGTCTCTTCACCTCTTACATTTGGCTGTTAGGTTAAAGTTTAAACACACTAAGACTATGCAATCTAACTCCACGTTTCTCTTTTATGGGTTAGGCATACAGTACTCGTTTTATTGTGCTTTGGTTTATTGTACTTCACAAATATTGTAGTTTTTTTACAAGACCTTCCACCAACAAAAAGGTTATCACTCACTGAAGGCTTAGATGATGATTAACATTTTTTTAGCACGAAAATACAGGTAATCCTTGACTTAACAACAGTTCATTTAGTTACAACGGCACTGGAAAAAATGACATGACCATTTTTCACACTTACAACTGTTGCAGCATCCCCACAGTCACATGATCAAAATTCAGACCCTGTGTAAATATACCTGTTATATGTACTGGGAAACAAAATAATTCACTGGGAAACAAAAACAAAAAAAAACCATTTGTCTCACTTTATTGTACTGCAGGCCACTTCTGCCAACTATCGGCTATTCAAATCCCACCAGGCTCAAGGTTGACTTAGCCTTCCATTCTTCCGAGGTAAAATGAGGACCCAGATGTTGGGGGCAATATGCTGGCTCTGTAAACCTCCTAAAGAGGATTGTAAATCCCAGTGGTGAGATTCAATTTTTTTTACCACCCGTTCTGTGGATGTGGTGTGGCTTGGTGGGCATGGCAAGGGAAGGATACTGCAAAATCTCCATTCCCTCCCCACCCCACTAACCTGCTTTCCAGCTCCATTCTCCTGTGCAGGGCAACCAAAAAAGACCCAGCCGATCAGCTGGGACTCAATGGGAGACAGAGAATAGATGAGGGCAGGGTTAGTCAGAGTTGGGATTTGCCGGTTCTCCAAACTACTCCAAACTTCCACTACCAGTTCTCCAGAACTGGTAGTCTGCCCTCAAATATGCTAATAAATAAATGTCCTCCAATAAATAAGTAATAAGCGCCTGAGCTTCTGATCTTGTGATGTGCTCTTTCTGTGCAAAGTTGCGAGTCCAAATCTACTAAATCATAATGACGACATTTGGGATTTGTAGAAGTTACTTAAAAGAATTGCTTTGTTAATCAAGGTCCAGAAAACACCATTTAAAAGCAGGATTGCAGGGGGCATGTTTTCCTCCTAGGTAAAGGGAAGACGGGGCTTTGAAGGTTGATCTAGTAAATATGGTGTCTAAAACCTTACAAAGCTGATATTAATGACATGTCTTTAAGAGGGAAAGAAGTTCAGGCAAGTTTGCATACCAGAAACTTTAAAAAAGAAAAAAAAGAATTTGATTTCCAGCCAACCTCGTATCAAACATTGTGCCAAGCATTGCAAAACGTGTTTCAAAAGGCAAAGCCCTCCCTATTTGGCTGGATCAGAAAGGCTGAATCCAGTTCCTCTTAAATACTCGCAGTTCTTCTCAGTACAGACTAAAGTTTCTCTGCTGCTTCACTTATCTGCCTCTGCTCCAGTTCCCAAGCCAAAGCCCACCAGGAGGCCAGCCAGCTCCATCCAAGCCAAGGTAAATATTCCAGACAGCTGAGGCTCTTCCTGCTTGGCTGCACTTTGCAAAAGGAAGGAAGAATGTGGGTCATGTAAAATAGAAGTTTTGAATCAGAACTTGTTGGGTCTTTGTGAAGGGCTGTCTTAAACCTCCCCTCTTCCCCAATATCTGTGGATACAAGCTGGTGAGTATTGCTATTTTCTTTAAAAGGGGGACTAGCATGTGAAGATTGAAGCTGCTTTGATTACCCTTGAACAATTTTTCACACTTCTCACCAAGAGTAAATAGATGTCACACTAGCAGTTTCTTAGGAAAACATTTTAAATTATAGCATATTTGAATATCAAGATTAGAGATATGCTTTCCTTTTTTTTCTATTCCTTCTCTATGTCTTCCTTACTATCTATCTCCTCCAGCTGACTTTTCAATCCTGCGTCCAGGGTGACAGGACTATCTCTATATGTCAGATGTTCTGAAACATTTGGGGGTGCTTCTATAAACTGCTATTCTCATGAGGCTCTGAATACAGGATAGCTGCTGGGTTGGCTTGCAAATCTCTTAACTCTGGATGAAAAGAGTTGCATTTCCTCAGAATGCCATTCTCCCCTTTAATCCATTCTCAGCGAAAATGAAGCAAGAAGAGATGCGTCCTCCATTGGTCCCTGTTAAGGGGATCCCCATGATAAAGTATTTTGCAGAAATCTATGATGAAGTGGAAAGATTTGAAGCACATCCAGATGATCTACTGATCTCTACATATCCCAAGTCTGGTGAGTGATGCTTTTGACTTCACTTTCTTAAATGAAGAATGTAAATGCTGGTCATTCATGCGTGGATAATTTCCAGTTCTCTACTTTCCCTTTGTTCTAGCAACACACAAGACAATAAGTTCTAGGCAGCTGGAAAGCAACTTTGAGAGGCTGACTATATATGCCTGAAAAGAGACATATCTACTTACATTACAACTGCTCTGCATCCCAATAATTTATTGCCCTTAGTTTTGCATCATGAAGGCATTTTTCTTTCTACTAATTTTCTTTTTTGCAAAAACATATCTTGTTGCTAAATTATAGTATACTATTAACAGATTGCTAGATGCATTCAGCATAGCTGACATGCAATTTAATCTAAAACAGAATTATTTTGGGATATATTATTGAAGCAATTGCATCTGTCACTTAAAATATATTTTGGTTAATATGTGGCCTAAACATACATGTGAAAAAGAGACACAATCAGCATGAATTTGCAGGCAAGTCTTCACAGCAGGACACCTCTGGATAGCTTCCAAATATTAATTAGCAGAACTCTCATTTGATAAGAAAACCAGTGGAATGTTTAATCTGATATGCCGTTGTTAGCTACTAGAGACTGCCCTTTTAAGTGGTGTGTATGAGGGAGAACAGGGTGTTTAGTATGCATTCTCATTGCCTGCTTGTCCACCCTCCCTTCTAAGTTTCTTTCCTGTACATAGGACATAAAAACCACACTTCTAGTAGGAGGAGGGCTGCTTTGCTCATGACTGTCCAGCAAAGCAGCTAGTCCTAGACCAGGGGTCCCCAACCCCAACCCCAGGCCATGGCCCACTACCGTGCTGTGGCTGTTTCATAAGTGAGCTGTGTGATCTGTTGGTTGGTGTATATGTGCAGGTGTTAATGCAGCTTGACTTGCACCAGTGGCAGCCATGCAGCTCAATTTACAGTGGACAGGCTCACCACTTGCATTGGCCAATTCCCTTCTTCCCCTTTCCCTGTGGGAACACCAAGCCATATGTTGTGTATGCAATAAAGATTAATAAAGTGTGAGCTTGGATTAAGTGCAGGGTTCTGGCCCTGCACTTCTGATTGGCTGTTAAGCGGCCGGACCGGATTGGCCCATTCCGGGGAATCCGATTGGCCCTTAACAGAGAGTTTCTATTGGTTATAAGAGCTAGTATTCCTAGCTCGTTATTGGTTAAAAGTTACAAGGTTTGCCTATATAAGGCAGGGTTTAACTACTGTTAAAATGAGGAAGTCACAATGTAAATAAAGAGCTGAAGTTCACCGTTCAGAGGCTTGTCTCCATTCTTTCTCGCCCATGCTCAAAACATAACACTGGCGACGAGGGTGGGATTTGGAGATATCTGAACCAACGAAACTTCAAAGAACACCGAGCACATGACAGATGATGCCAACAACGGAATCATGTCTGGTGGCATCATACCACCTGCTCCGTTCGATCCAACACAAGAAGACTGGGAGTCTTACATGGATCGTTTCCAAATGTTCCTAGAGACGAACAACTTAAAGGATGCCACAGCCAGGAAGAAGCGGGCGGTGTTCCTAATGCATTGCAGTCCAACCATATTTAAGATGGCCAAAGCACTAGCCAAACCCCGAGAAGTGAAGGCCATGGATTGGGACGACCTCGAACCTATCCTGCAAGACCACTACGCCCCGACCGTGCCTACGCTCGTGAGATGCCACGAGTTTTATCAGAGAAGCCAATGAAAGGGAGAAAGCATGGCTGACTTCATAGCAGACCTCCGGAATTTGGGAGGACTCTGTAGATTCACCGATTTAGAAGAAGCACTAAGAGATCGCATAGTTCTGGGACTAGATGCACCAGGCATCCAAAGCAAGCTGATGGCGAAAGGCAACATCAGCCTTGCCGACGCCATCGCTGATGCTACTGCAGCAGAAGCAACCAGTAAGTTGGCTGCACAACTACGCCGAAACCGCGCTCCGGTACCACCGCCGGCCAGCGAAATCTCACCTAGTTCAGAAGGGCAGCTTGCGACAACGCACCACGAGGACCTCTCTTTGTCGTCAGACAGCGACGAAGAAGGGGTCCATCGATTACGGTCCGACCGGGACCCTCACTTGAAGGCTTTACGCCCTTGCGCTGGCTGTGGAGCCAACCATGCCAAGTCCGAATGCAAATTCCGCGATGCACTCTACTATGAGTGCGGGAAACGAGGCCACATCGGACGAGTCTGCTGCAGCTTGCCAGGACCCAGCCAGACCTCAAAAGGGGCTAACTATCGCCAATCAACAGGAAACCGTCCTGCACAGCGAGAACCAGTAAACCACTCCTACAGAAATCGAGCTTTGCAGAGAGAAGAGGCTCACCATACTATCACTATCGGTCACGCCTCAACCTTGGACACTAAGAAAATCTGAGTCACAGTAGCCATCGAGAACCAGCCTTGCCACATGGAGGTCAACTCGGGATCGTCCCTCTCGATGGTGTCTTGGAAGACACTCAAGCAACTCATCCCCACAATTCAACGCCAAGATCTCCATTTCCAACGCCTCATCCTCAAGGACTACCAAGGGAATCGAATCCCCGTCGTCAGTTCCTGCCGAGTCCGAGTCTCCTTCAAGAAGCACACAGTGTTCTTACTTTTAATGGTCATTGATAGAGAAAGGCCTAGCCTACTAGGCCTCCAATGGTTCGCACCACTCGGCATTGAAGTGGCCAGCGTAAAGCGAGTCAGTAGCTGTGACTGGGAGAAAGACCTTATCTATGAGTTCAGGGACGTCTTCGCAGACAGCTTAGGCGAGTACAAGGGGACCCCAATTTCATTCAGCCTAGATCCAAAAATAGCTCCCATTCGCCTAAAACCCCGTTGAGTTCCGTTTGCCTTAAAATCAAAAATCCACGAACAACTCGACAAACTGATAGCTCAGGGGGTGTTAGAGCCCATCGATCACTCCCCTTGGGAAACCCCTATTGTAACACCCATTAAGCCAGACGGGTCAATCCGAATTTGTGGGGACTACCGGGCCACTTTGAACCACGCCCTGCAGCAGAACGCGTATCCAGTTCTGGTGGTGCAGCATCTCCTCCATTCCCTGGGGGGCGGGAAAGTTTTTGCTAAATTAGATTTAGCTCAGGCATATCAGCAATTACCAGTAGATGAAAAAACGGCACAGGCCCAAACTATTGTGATGCACCGAGGTGCCTTTAAATGTACCCGACTGCAATTCGGAGTTAGTGTAGCCCCGGGGATTTTTCAGAGCCTTATGGAAAGGTTATTGCAAGGAATTAAAGGCGTGGTCCCCTATTTTGATGATGTATTAATTGCAACCCCTACAAAAAAAAATCTTACAGGACCGGTTAAAATTAGTCCCCCCAAAATTCCAAGAGGCCGGTCTTAAGGTTAAAAAAAAACAAATGTAAATTGTGTACTGACAGCATTGAGTTTTTAGGGTACCTGATTGATAGCCAGGGCATTCACCCTTCCGAAAGTAAATTTAAAGCGATCAAAAACGTTCCCAGGCCATGAAACAAGGCCGATCTCAGGCGTTCCTAGGCCTCATCAATTTATAATGTATTTTTACCGCACAAAGCAACTGTCGCTGAACCATTACACTGGTTGTTAGATAAAAAAGCAAATTAGCTATGGGGTTACCGTGAAGAACAGGCATTCCGAAATGTTAAAAAACTGCTCACTTCTGACTCTGTACTTATGCAGTATAACGAGACTTTGCCGTTAGTTATAACCTGTGATGCATCGCCTTTCGGGGTGGGCGCCATTTTGAGCCACGTACTGCCTAATGGGAACGAAGCCCCTGTTGCATATTTTTCAGACTCTTTCAAAAACTGAGTGGAGCTATGGACAAATTGATAAAGAAGCCCTTGCAATTGTCTCAGCTGTGAAAAGATTCCACGAATACGTGTATGGCCGGGGTTTTACTATTGTGACTGACCACAAACCTTTATTAGGGATAATAGCCGGAGATAAGCCAACTCCCTACATATTATCCCCTAGGATGACCCAATAGTCAGAATTCTTAGCTGCTTATAACTATCGGCTGCAATACCACCCGGGGAAAGCCATTCCCCATGCCGACGCATTGAGCCGAGCACCGCTTCCAGAGACTCTCGATGATCCTGCACCAACGGTAACCACATTGCAAATCGAGGCACTCAACTCGCTGCCACTGACCGCCTGAGATATCGCGAGAGAAACCAAATGCGACCACACCCTAGCGCAAGTTCTGGGCTGGGTAGAACGTGGATGGCCATTGGACCAGTTATCAGATGACTTCACACCGTTCAAGACTCGACAAACTGAGCTCTTCTCCCAGAAAGGCTGTGTCATCTGGGGCGACAGAGTCGTTATCCCAGAACGACTCCAGAAAGCGCTGCTGAGAACCTTGCACGATGGCCACCCCGGCATCATGCGAATGAAAGCCCTTGCGCGAAGCTACGCATGGTGGCCGGGCATTGACAAGCAAATCGAACAGTGGGTTAAAGCTTGTCCCAAATGCCAAGAAGTCAGCAACACCCCACCAAAAGCCATGCCTACTGAATGGGAATGCCTACTGGTCCCGAATTCACCTGGACTTCGCGGGGCCAACCAAAGGCCACACCTTCCTGCTTACTGTCAACACCTACTCGAATTGGCTCGAAATCCTTCGCATGACGACTACGACCTCCGAGGCGGTTATCAAAATCCTAAACAGACTTTTTACAACCCACTGATTACCAGACGTCCTGGTATCCGATAATGGCCCTCATTTTACCGCACTAGCGTTCAAGCAGTACCTCGCTGACCGCAGCATCCGCCATGTGCTCACCTCGCCTGCGCACCCTGCGACCAATGGCAAAGCAGAATACATGGTCCAATTTGTGAAGAAAACCTTGCAAAAGGTAGACTACGACAACATTGATGACAAGGTCAATCAAATCCTCTTCTTGCAACACATCAACCCACATAGCGTCCCCAACAAAACTCCCGAACTGCTAATGGGACAAAAGCTCCGCTCCCACCTCGACCGGTTGCACCCAGCTTACGAACCGGAGAAACCACTAGGATCCAGTGGCCACTGTCACACCTTCCAGGTAGGAGACCTGGTTTATGCTAAAAACCTATCGGGTGACCCGTTGTGGGTGGAAGCGACAGTAGTACGTGTAACCGGCCCCAGATCCTACCTGGTACAATGCCACGATAAACTTTGGAAATGGCATATTGATCAATTACAATCGCGGCTTCCAGCGGCCAGTCCGCAACTCCCCTATGACCAAACTGAGGGGGGGGGAGGTACAGAAGAAGATGAAGTCCTAGGAAACCCGTTCGAAGGAAATGACGGTTTGATAGAAACTCAGCAAGCGGAGCCGGAGGGAGAAACTGTTGCACCTCAGGGAATTGCAGAGAATGTGGGCAACGACGTAGAAGTGAACTCTGAACCAGAAACAGCCCCATTGCCAAACAACAATCTACCTCAGCGTGATTGCAGCCAGCCAATACAATGGAAATCAAAGAGACTAATAAGACAACCATCCTACCTAAGGGACTATGTAACTGCGCCCTGCACATAAGAAGCCAGGGAGAAGGGGTGTTGAGTATGCATAAAGATTAATAAAGTGTGAGCTTGGAGTAAGTGCAGGGTTCTGGCCCTGCACTTCTGATTGGCTGTTAAGTGGCCAGACCGGATTGGCCCGTTCCGGGGAATCTGATTGGCCCTTAACAGAGAGTTTCTATTGGTTATAAGAGCTAGTATTCCTAGCTCGTTATTGGTTAAAAGTTACAAGGTTTGCCTATATAAGGCAGGGTTTAACTACTGTTAAAATGAGGAAGTCACAATGTAAATAAAGAGCTGAAGTTCACTGTTCAGAGGCTTGTCTCCATTCTTTCTCGCCCATGCTCAAAACATAACACCATAGAGTTGGGGACTCCTGTCCTAGGCAGATGAACCGGCCTCCTGTTCTCTTCCCTGATCTCAATTCCTCACTGAAAACAATGTTTTCCAAAAGCATTTTTCATTTTGCAAATACAATCCTGTCATCATTATCACTGTTAAGTCCTGAGCATGGGCGCAAGGAACGGAGACGAGACATCGAACGGTGACTTCAACTCTTTGTTGTAAAATAAGAACAGAACAGAGCAAATATTTGGGCAGCAACAGCTCTTTTATGGAGCTGGCTGCTGTCAAAACAACCAATGATTTGAGTTTACCGCTTTCACAAGCGTCCAATCAGGGCCCCTCGTTAACAGCCAATCAGACTGGCCAAAAACGACTAATCACGACTCGCTATTTGCGGGCCAATGAGAAGTGCAGGATTACAAGCCTGCTGTAAAGTAAAGTAAAGCTGTTTAGAGTTGTATCACTGCATTGGCTTAGTCCATAACACCCCTCCTCCCTAGGTTCCGTCTGAGGGGTGGGGTGATGTATTCTCGTAAATAGGCAGGTCGCTTCACCTGTCTGCTTGACCTGCGCTGTTCCACCGGTTTCTGTCCTGGTTCTGGTTCCGGTGGGCTGCTAGCTGGGTTGGATGGTGAAAATTGTGGCCCTGGGCTGCTTTCCCTGCTTACGCCAGTGCTGTCTTCCGGGTTCCCTGGATCTGTTTCCATCGCAGTGCTGTCATGCGGCGAGGCCACTCCCTGGCTCGGTTCTCCTTCTGATGGTCAGTATCCCCTGGTTGGTTGTGTAGACTGTTGGGTTTCGATTATCATTTCTTCTTCAGCCTCCTCAATGTTCCTTCCCCCCCAGCTAGAGGTTCCGGGGCTGAGATAGGACTAGGTGCTAATCTGGAACGGAGTTGGTCTAAGTGGCATTTCCACATTTTACCATCTGCTGTTTGTAGGCTATAGGATCAGGGTCCCGTAAGTTGTGTTATGGTCGCGGGGACCCACAATGGGTTGCCCAAGAAGTTTTTCGCAAATACGAGGTCACCTTCCTGGAATGCCCAACACTTGCTGCTGGATCCTGGGGGTTGTTCCAGCGTGTAGTTTGGGTGGAGGCGATCGAGATGGTCTATTTAAACTGATGAAAACTTTCATAATGTGTTAAACAGACTGATTAAACAAATAAAACTTTTCCTCAAACTTTAAATGGGGTACACTGGTTATCTTAATATGTCATGAAATGGAATGTGGAAATAAATTTTCTTGTTATTTAAGATGATGCAATCTGAATATTCTGTCTTGTACGTCACAAAATTGGAATAGGGCAAGCTCTAGTTTTGAAAGTGATAGATGGAATGTTCACATGGAGAATCCGTGGATATGAGTTTTGGCAAAGCAGAGCTTTTCCTGACAAAGGCCCAGATTAGGAGACTGTGCAAACTCTTAATCTGGGCTTTTCTGGGCTTCTCCAGGAGTGATATGATAGCAGTGTTCCAATATTTGAGGGGCTGTCACAAAAAAGAGGCAAATCAACCTATTTTACAAAGCACCAGAAGGCAGGACAAGAAGCAATGGATGGAAACTAATCAAGGAGAGAAGTAACCTGGAATTAAGAAAAACTTTCTAACAGCGAGACCAATTAACCAATAGAACAGTTTGCTTTCAGAAGTTGTGGGTTCTCCATTACTGGAGACTTTTAAGAAGAGGCTGGATATCCACTTGTCTGGAATGGTATGGGGTCTCCTGCCTAAGCAGGAGGTTGGATTAGAAAATCTCTAAGGTCCCTTTCCATTGTATTATTTCATTATTCTGTTATTCATTCTAAAATGAATTAGGGTGGGGGAAGAAGTTTAGAGTAGCAATTGCAATAACATTTAGACTTATATACTGCTTCACAGTGCTTTACAGCCCTCTCTTAGAAGTTTACAGAGTCAGCCTGTTGCCCCCAACAATCTGGGTCCTCATTTTACTGACCTGGGAAGGATGGAAGGCTCAGTCAAATTTGACCCTGGTGAGATTTGAACTACCAAATTGCAGGCAGCTGGCAATCAGCAGAAGTAGCTTGCAGTTCTGCATTCTAACCACTGTGCCACCACAGCTCATACTCATGGATAGCCACACACTAAAAAAATTTCAGTAGTAGGTTAGAAGATTATTGGTTTACTTTGGCAAGATTCTGTCCATTAGCTTATAAGCAAATACAGGTTTGGACCTAATTGGATTTCACTGGGTAGTCTTGGGCCTGACAATAATAAACTCTTTTAATTCTGTTGATCTGAACCTTGACTTGGAAGAAAACTGAATCAGCATGAAATTTACTCTTCCTGGTGCCCAATCTCTATCCTCCTCCCTTGCTTTTGTTTAATCTCATTTGCATTCATAATAGATTAATAGGAAGAGAGCCAGGTTAACCTGTGATAGCAAAACAAAAAAAAACAAAAAACCTAAAACTGTTTTGCTTCTCCACTTGTAACACTGGAATTGAAGTCTGGTGGAACACCAAAGGGCAGGATCAGAAAAACATTTTAGATGAATAAGGATATCCTGCCTGTTAGATCGGGTAGATTGGGGTCATTGAGACGTGAGACCAAAGTGAACAGTCAGCTCTTTATTGGATATACAGTTCTGTACAAGACCTGCGAGCCGCTCGGCTTTATTCAGCTGGCTGGCAGCTTGGCAGCCAATGACAGCGCTTTGAATTTCCCGCGATTGGCTCGGCCAATCGCGGTAGATTCTTAGCGCGCCAATCACAGTAGTTTAGTTAATCAATCAGGTTGTGGTCCGCATGGACCAATCAGAACTCAGGATTTGGAGAATGTTAATATAGAATACTGCCACTCCTGATTGGCACCTGGAGCAGACAATTTCACTCTAATTCAAGAATGAAGTGTTGAGTATCCATTGGTAATGTTGCTATTGTGCCATGTTTTCTAACTTGTTGATGACTGTCTTCATTGTGCTTTGTATAATAAATTTCCATGGCACTATGTTCCATAGAATATCCAATGCTTTGGACATTTCAGAAAATAAAGTAGATCTAGAAAGTCTACACACCCCTGTTAAAATGCCAAGTTTTAAGATATAAAAAAAATCTAACCAAGATAAATCAATTCATATGTTTTTCTACCTTTAACATAACATACAGATAGTCCTCAATTAATGACATAATAGAGCCCAAAATTTCCATTGCTAAGCAAGTTGTTCAGTGAGTTCTCTCGACTTTATGCCGCTTTCTTGCTGCAGTTGTTCAATGAATCACTGCATTTGTTAAGTTAGTAACATGGTTGTTAAATGAATCTGGCTTCCCCATTGACTTTGCTTGTCAGAAGGCTGCAAAAAGTGATCACATGACCCTAGGGACACTGCAACCATCATAAATACATGCCAGTTGCTGAGTGCCTGAATTTTGAACACCAAACCATGGGGATGCTGTAATTGTCTTAAGTATGAAACAGAGTCATAAGTTACTTTTTTCAGTGTTGTTGTACCTTTGAAAGCTATTTAAACAAATGGTTGTATGTTGAAGACCACCTATACAAGCTATGTAATTCAATTGAAAAACTAACTGAAATCTTTTAGGGAGAAAAATAACAGTAAAAAACTTACAAAAGTGTGGTTGCACATTCTTAAACTAATATTTTGTTGAAGCCCCTATGATTTTATGACAACATCCAAATCTTGACTGTTTCCTAGTATGATTTGATTGCTTATTGTACCCTATGACCATCATTATTGTACCCTATGACCATCTTGACTCTTGATGAATGTAACATCCAATATTTTGGGGTAAGAGCAAAAGTGCTCAAAATCTGTCAAATTGTGAGGGCATCTTTTATGCAAGGCCCTCTTCAGGTGACCCCACAGATTTCAGTTGGACTCTGGGCTATTTCAAAACTTCAAGTGAAGCTATTTTTTTGTTGATTTGAAGATGTGGTATGTCATATTGAACGGTGAAATTTCTCTTCCTCTTTAACATTTTAGCAGAGGTCTGAAGCTTAAGTGCCAAAATTGTCTAATATTTGGAACCATTCATAATTCCCTCCATCTTTTCTAAAGCCCCAATTTCAGCTGAAGAAAAGCAACCTATAGGAGCAACCTATAAGAATGCTTCATTGTGGGGATGGTGTACTTCTCGTGATGCACAGTGTTATGTTTGTGCCAACCATACTTTCTGGAATTACAGTATAGTTAAAAGTTCAGCCTTGGTCTTATCAGACCATAGCATATTTTCTCACATCCTTTTCTCAGACATGACGTAGGTTTTTGCAAAATGTACCAAGGCTTGGAGGTTTTCTTTCTATCTTGCCAAAGGCATATGATAAATATGGAAGATCATTGTCACAAATAGTGCGCAACCAATGCTCGCCAGAATTTCCTACAGCTCCTTAAATGTTGCTGTAGGCCTCTTAGGAACCAGTTTCCTTCTTGTTTTTTCATCAATTTTGGAGAGGTATCCATTGGTAATGTTGCTATTGTGCCATGTTTTCTACACTTGTTCATGACTGTCTTCATTGTGCTTTGTACAATAAATTTCCATGGCACTATGTTCCATAGAATATCCAATGCTTTGGACATTTTTTGTACTCTCCTCTTGAATGATACCTTCCAACAATGAGATCTAATCAATTTCAATCAGAATGGAGCTGGAAGGGTTCTTGGAGGTCTTCTAGTCCAACCCCCTGCTCAAGCAGGAGACCCTATAACAGGAGTGTGAAACTGATGGCCTGCAGGCTGGATGCAGTCCATGCCCACCCAAACTCCATAAAGAGAAAAAACTCACGATACAGCATGTGATGGCAACTTGATGCTGTGAGTTAAACACCCATGCTTTATAAGCTTTTAGCAGACCATGGCTTTTGCTCTAAGAGGCAACTGAGTAAATATCAGAAAAAATTCAATTTGAACTTCATATGGGCTTGATCAGAGCCAGTTTAATTAAGGGCAGATGTATGCTGACTATTATTTGGCATAGTTTTAATATGATTGATTAATTCTGAATACAGCCACATTCCTACTCGTAAGAGAATTTGAACACTTATGCAGGTTTTTATTTTATTTATTCCAGGTTTTTATTTTTATTTTTTCTCCCTGAGAGATTTCAGTTTGTTTTTCAATTGAGTTGTATAGCTTAAATGTTATATTAAAGATGTAAAAATTCTGAAGTGATTTATCTTGGTTTGATTTTTTTACATCTCAAAAACCTGGCATTTTTAAAGGGGTATGTAGACTTCCTACAGCCATTGTCTACCTGTTGTAGCTATAACAAGAATCATGTTTTGTTTTAGGCAATAATCTGTTTCTTGTAAATGATCTTGGTTGGGCACGTCCAACCTTCTTGTGCTTTTTCAGGGACCACCTGGGTCAGTGAGATAATAGACATGATCTACAAAGAAGGCAGTCTGGAAAAATGCAAAGTTCAGCCCATCTACATGCGAGTCCCTTTCCTGGAATTTGCTGTACCTGATGTCCCTACAGGTAAAACATCATAGGTGTCTTCCCCTCTAGACAGCAATTGGGAAGAAGAGGGTTGGAGCTGGAAGTCTAGCCTGTGATGTGACTGAGAGAAGGAGTGGCAGAACCTGGGGGCAGACTCAAAAGTGGTATCAGCCTAGAGTCTTTGCGTAGCTACAAATGGACTAACTAATTCTAACCCTTCTTGAATTCTGTTGACCTTTATCTAATGCCAATCTAGTGCTGTTAGTTGAGTAGATTCCTGTGCACAGGCATGAATAATAAATCAGTTCATGTGTGGTCCTAGTCTTTCGCACCTAACATTGGAATAGAAATACCAACGGTGAAGATGGGAGAGGATGCAAACCATATAAAATGGTAGATTGCAAACATCTTCATAGCTTTTCCTAAAGCTAGTTGAGTTATCTGCAAGCAAATTCATCCAGAATGTGTCTGGTATGGATAGGGTAATGGAGGGTGGAGAGAGTATGGGAGAAGTCTCTTCAATTATTCTTTTTTCCCTTCCAGGCATTGAACTGCTTAAGGAAGTACCCCGTCCATGTCTAATTAAAACCCACCTTCCTGTCCAAATGCTCCCCAAATCCTTCTTGGAAAAGAACTGCAAGGTGAGAAAAAATGTTAATGCATGAAGAACTAGTCAATTGAACACAAGAACATTTTGGTAATGAACTTCTGCAAATCATTATACACCATATCCTCAAAAATGAAATGCATTATCAGTTTAATTAACTTTCTTGTTTGTCACTCAACAGGTTATCTATGTGGCCAGAAATGCCAAAGATGTGGCTGTCTCATACTATTATTTCTACCAAATGGCAAAA
This sequence comes from Hydrophis major, assembly GCA_033807585.1. NCBI lineage: Eukaryota > Metazoa > Chordata > Lepidosauria > Squamata > Elapidae > Hydrophis > Hydrophis major. The sequence goes on along the minus strand of CM066343.1, from coordinate 30,527,189 downwards.
GTACACCCAGAGCCTGGAACATGGGAAGAATTTCTGGAGAAGTTTATGGACGGAAGTGGTAAGTGGATAATAAATCCTTCCAAGCATTGAGTTTGATATTAACCCTCCTTGATATGGTAACTTCAAAATATGATACTGATCCTATTACCTGCAGCTAAGAAAGCAAATAATGGGGGTGACTGCATACCATTTTGGGGGAAGACGGCCTTGTAGAAGCTCTTGAAACTCATGAGATGTTTCACAGAAATTCTGTGAATGAGAAGGTCAGATCAGAACCTTCTTATTATTATTATTATTGTTAGGAATATAAGTCGCATAACAGGTATTTGGGTTAGAAATATATAAACCAGGATAAACATTTTCGTACTGTGTCTTTAAGAGATTGCAAAAACTGCAGTTGGGTGTGGTTTTTCAAACAGCCATAAGATGAAGCCAGAAACCTGGATTGTTTTAGTCTGAGTCTCAGAAGAGAGTGTGAGTGTATCTCTGTTTCCTTCTGCTGGAAATTGTTGCCGTTCCTCCATTTTTCCTAATTGACTGATATTTTCTGGTTTTAATGTAAGTCTTACTGAACTGTTTTTTTGACAGTGGACTTTGATTATTATCCTTTCCATTTGAGTGGGTAGATATGTCCGTGTAAATGTATGGTTCTTTAGTTTGACTGTCAACTTCTACTAGAGTTTCTACTCCTGTTTCATACTCCTGATCTCTGAACCAAAATAAGTAGTAAGGAAACTGTAGCTTTCTCCATGTTGTTGCACTAAAATTCCCAATCATTCACAAGCATTCTATCTCTCTCCTCAGTGTCTTTTGGATCCTGGTATGATCACGTCAAAGATTGGTGGGACCTCATGAAGAAATATAGGATTCTGTACCTCTTTTATGAAGACCTGAAAGAGGCAAGATTCTTTCTGCTCCTTTTAGTAACCTTCTTATTCGCTACTACTCTAATTTTCAGTTCTTTTCCCTTCATTAAAATTTAGGTATGGAACATAGATATCCTCTTCTACAAGTCTTAGGAATTGCCAATAGGGAGGACTGGGATGGGACTTCTATAGTATCTCCAGGGCCAAAAATTTCAAGTTCCTTAAAAAGATCCCTTACTCCAGCATTCTGATTTTAATTAGATGCTCCTGAAAACCTACAAATAGAAGATGAAGAATGCAAAATGATTGTCATCCATTCAAACTTGTTTTCTTTTATTTCCACATATTTATTTTACTTTGTATTTGTTCAGCAAGACATTTCTTACATTCTTTTCCTAATTACAGAAGGAAGTTGACCTATATATAGAGATGCCTGAGAGTGAAGCCATAGAAACTAAGAGTCATGTCTTATTTTACTAATTTCAATAGGCCTATTTTATCTAAATCAGAGCCACCCCAAAGTTGAATACAAGACAGTTACTCCCATCTCTCTTCTCACTTCCTCTATGCCAGAGGTGGGCAATTAATTTCTGTTGGGGGCCACATGGAAAATCAGATCTGTGTTCGAGGGCCGAACCAATTTTATAAAAGGCCATTATAAAGGGCCCATTATAGGAGAAGGCGGAGCTTCGTTCCGGCGATACAGCTGCGATCTCGGGGCTCTGAGATCGCAGCTGATATTTTCGCCCCTGGTCGGTCCTAACGGACCTAAATCGTCCCGGAGAGACGGTGATCGTGAAGGGCACTGTTCCAGGATCCCAGAGACATCGCAAAATCTCTGGTTAGATTCGGAAGAAGCCCTTTTGCTGGCGGCGGAGAGGCAGCCTCCATAGCTGCTGAAGTCGGGACAGCTCCGGAAAGAAAGTGATTGGATTGAAGTGTGTCGGCTGGGTGAGAAAAACTTTTTAGTGTGGAAAATTCGCTGAGGTTGGAAAGTTCATTCTGAAGAGAGGAGGAAGCTGTGAGATTTTTTTTTTGATTGAAATTGTTTGAGCGGCGTTTTTAAAGTGCTGTCAAATTGAGGCTTGGGGTGTTTTTTTTTTCTCTTTTCTCTATATTCTTTGGGAAAGATTTTATTGTGACTTAGGTAACCGGATTGAATTTTCTTTTATATATACTTTTAGGCTCCCTTTGATTTTTTAATTTTTTTAGGATAGAGGCTTCCTTTGGCTATTTTTCTTTTTTTTTTTCTGTATATATTATTCCTCTTTTCCGGTTGGGGGGGAGAAAGAGCATTAAGAAACTTTGCAACACTGCCAACTAGAGGCTTGAAAGTATTCTATTTGAATTGGAGAGAATTGCAAAAAGACATCTTCTCAAGGACATTTTAACGTGATAAGATAGAGGGAAAGCACAGCAAAATATTATTGCAGGTGCTTTCCTGGACTGTTATCAACAACACTTGAGGTTTGGCTTTGAAGCTGTTGGAGAAGAGAGTCATAACAAGAGCCTTGGATAAATAACAAAGTGCAGTGTGCTCTCTTATATATACCCCACTCGCTAGCCTTTTTTTTTTTTAAATTTCAATTCTAGTAATATTCTTATTTTTGCCTTTTATTTCAAAGGGAAAAGCCTCAGAGTTTTTTCTTTTTTTTTCTTTTTTCTTCTTTATTTTTTTTTTCTTTTTTGTTGGGACTTTTTTGCTTTTCCTATTTACCACTTTGTTATTGTTTTTTTTTTTTTTGGATTATTGAGATTTTTTAAGTGGATTAAGGTGTGAAGAATTTGAAGGAACTTTTTGTCTTTTCTCTTTTTGCTTTTTGCTTTTTCTTTTCTTTGCTTTCAAGCACTATTATTATTTTTGGATTTGTTTGTTTTTGCCTTTTTATTTTTTCCTTTTTCATGGTGGACTATCTCGTAATTGGATTAGGGTTTAGAAGAACCTGAAGATATTTCTTCTTCCTTTTTTCCTGTTTCTTTTTTGGTTTTGTGTCTTTTACTGTTGGAGTTTTCCATTTTGGATTATAATTGGCTGCTCTAGCAGTTGGATTAAAAGTTAAGAAGAATTTGAAGCTTTGGAAGCATTGAAATGAGCAGGAAACCAATACCATCTGGCATCTCTGCTACTACCTCTGCTTCCCCACCAGCTGGAGGACAACGTTTAATTCAGACAATGTTAAAGCAAGATAAAGAACAAGAAAAAGTAACTTTACAGATGATTATGCAAGGAATACAAGATCTTAAGATAAAATCAGACACCATTGAACAAAGGATAGAGAACATTGAACAAAGAATTGAGAAGACGGATGAAAAAGTGGAAAATATTAAACAAATGATGGTCAAGTATGAGGAGAGATTCCAAAAAATCGAGGAAGAAGGAAAACAAAGAGAGAAGAAGATTGGAAATATTGACAGTAGACTAACAGCGGTTGAACAAGAAAAAGGTGGGATGTTGAGGTGGGAGATGGAAAGATCAGAATTTTACCTTAGATTTCAAAATATAGAAGAGGAAAAAGGAGAAAATTTGGCAGCGGTGATGATAGAAATTTTGGCAGATGCTTTGGAAATTACAGAGGAAAAGATGATGGATGGAATAGATGAGATATATCGAGTTTATACAAGATATGCGATGAGAAATAAATTACCCAAGGAAGTCCATATTAGATTTACCAAAAAATCTATTAAAACGCAAATATTACAAGTAGTAAGAGAGAAAATACTGAAATACAAAGGTAAAGAGGTTGTGGTTTTAAAACAAATACCCAGAAGAGTGAGAGAGATGAGAAGAGAATATCGATTCCTGACCAAAATACTACTGGAAAACGAAGTGAATTATAGATGGCTGATTCCAGAAGGACTAATGTTTAGGTGGCAAGAGCAGAGATATAGAATTGATTCAATTGAGAAAGCAGAACTTTTTCATGCAGAATTTTTCGGAGGAAGAAGAGAGGAAGCAGAGAAAGAGGTTTCATTAATTGAGTTTCAAGATGAACAACTGGAGACTGAAAAAGAGAAAGGAGCAACAGGGGGACAGATTGATAGCAAAGAACAGCGTGAAGTGAGATCCATGAGAGCTGTTAGACCTAAATATAAAGCATAATCATGGAAGAAAAAAAACTGATTACAATGAATATAAATGGGCTTAATTCGGCTGTTAAAAGAAGGAAAACTTTTCATAAATTAGAGAAATTAAAATTTGATATAATTTGTTTACAAGAAGTTCACATTAAAAAACAACATGAACAATTGTTATTGCAGCCAAAATTGGGGAAAATATTTACTTCTTTGACTCAATGTAAGAAAAGAGTGGTTTTATACATCAAAGAGGCTATCCCGGCAAAATTGATTTACACAGATGAAGATGGAAGAGTATTAATGGTAGAAATAATGGACAATAATATAAAAATACTCTTGATTGCAATTTATGCTCCGAACGATAAACAAGAAGAGTTTTATAAAAAGTTACACATGAAAATAATTGGATTGGACTATGTTAATATAATTATGATGGGAGATTTTAATGGAATTGTGGATAATAAATTGGACTATATAGCAACAACAACAAAACAAAATAGAAAGGCTCTCCCAAGGTCTTTTTTTAAAATGACAGATGAATTAACTTTAAAAGATATTTGGAGAGAAAGAAATGTTAAAACTAAACAATATACTTTTTATTCAAATAGACATTTATCATGGTCCAGATTAGATATGGTCTGGATCTCAACAGAATTAATATCTAATATTAAAGAAACAAGTATTGAAACAAGTACTTGGGCAGATCATAGCCCAATGACAATTAAATGGAAAGGACAAAAAAGAAGATCGAGATGGACATTAAATAATACTATTTTAAAGGAGAAAGATTTTATACAATGGATGGAGAAGGAATTGGCTTTTTTTTTAGAGAAAATAAAAAAGAAGATACTTCAACGCAGAATGTGTGGGATACAATGAAGGCATACGCTAGAGGTTTGATAATAGATTACACAAGGAAAAAGAATATTAGGAAAAGGCAAGCTTCCAAGGCCTTGGAAGATGAGTATAAAACTCTTGAAAAAGAATTACAGAAAATGCCACAGAAAAAGGATATTAAATTGAAGTTGGATGTAATCAAACATAAAATGGAATTAATAGAGAAAAAAGAACTGGCACAGAAAATTAGAAACTCTAAACAGAATTATTTTGAAGATGCAAATAAACCAGGTAGATGGCTAGCATATAAATTGAGAAAAGAGAAGGAATCAAGAAAAATATTGAAGTTAATAGACGAACAAGGCCAAGTTTGTTATGGGAATAAGGAGAAAAAAGAAATTATTCGAGATTTTTATGGACAACTATATAAACAAGAGAATATTGATGAAGAAAAAATCAAACAGTATTTACAGGAAGCTAATTTACCAAAGGTACCTAAAGAGACTGAAGAAATGCTAGAAAGCAGTATAACAATGATGGAACTAAATGAAGCATTTAAGAGACAAAATAATGGGAAAGCACCGGGTCCAGATGGGCTTCCAGCAGAATTCTATAAAACATTTCAAGAATCATTGAGCATTCCATTGTTAGAAGTTATGAATGAAGTTATGTTAAAAAAGATAATACCTAAAACATGGTCAGAGGCTTATATTACACTTATACCGAAGGAAGAGACTGACCCATTGCAAATTAAGAATTATAGACCTATTTCCTTATTGAATGCAGACTATAAAATTTTTGCTTCAATCTTAGCAGAAAGACTTAAAAAATATTTAAATAATTTTATTCACCCAGATCAAAATGGATTTCTGCCAAAGAGACAAATTAGAGACAATATGAGAGTAATCTTGGACACTTTGGAATACTATGAGGCTCATCCTAAAAAACAAATGGCTTTGATATTCCTAGATGCTCAAAAAGCATTTGACAACGTGAACTGGAGATTCATGTTATTATTATTGGAGCAGATGGGTTTTGCTAAAAAATTTATTCAAGCAATAGAAGCCAGATATAATAAACAGACAGCAAGGGTAATGATGGAGGGGGAACTTACAGATTTTATTAATATAAGGAAAGGCACAAGACAAGGATGCCCCCTATCTCCTTTGTTATTTGTGTTGACCTTGGAAGTGTTGAATAGAAATATTAGGGATGATAAAAACATAAAAGGAATGAAAATTAAGAAGGAAGAATTTAAGCTACAAGCTTTTGCTGATGATTTAGCTTTTATTTTGGAAGATCCGCTAGAAACAGCTCCAAAGTTATTGGAAAGGATAGAGGCATATGGAGAGGTGGCTGGTTTGAAAATAAATAAAGACAAAACAAAGATCTTGACAAAGAATATGCTATCGAGACAGAGAGAAGAACTGGCAGACCTTTTGAAAATTCAAGTTACAAATAAGGTTAAGTATCTGGGGATATATTTGACAACAAGATGTAGCACATTAAAGGAGAATAATTATATTAAACTTAAACAACAGATAACTACAGATTTGAAGAAGTGGGAAAACTTGCAATTGTCATTAATAGGGAGAATTTCAACAATCAAGATGAATATCCTACCTAGAATTTTATTTTTGTTTCAAACAATACCAATTAGGGTTGGAAAAGACTATTTTGAAGATTTAAATAAAATTATGTTGAAGTTTATATGGCAAGGTAAAAAAGCGAGAATAAAGCTAAAGCTTCTGCAAGATGCTAGAATTAGAGGAGGTTTTGGCCTACCTAATTGGGAATTGTATTATCAAGCTGCAAGTTTGATGTGGGTGAAAGAATGGATAACATTAAGGAAACATAGGTTGTTGACATTAGAAGGGCATGACTTGCTGCTGGGCTGGCATGCTTTTTTATGGTATAAGGGAACTAAAACACAGGGTTATTTTAGAAGACATTATGTACGGGAGTCTTTGTGGTTGAATTGGGAGAAGATAAAAAGACAATGTTATTTGAAAATTCCAGTTTGGTTATCGACCATTGAAGCATTTTCCTATCCTATAATTTATAAGAAGGAACAAACAGTTAGATATGGGGAACTTTTAGATGAAAAGGGTGAACTTAAATCGATCCAAAACTTAGAGGAACAAGGTATAAAGATGAATTGGTTTTCATATGCACAAATACATTCAAGGTATGATGAAGATTCCAAAAAGGAGGGATTTTATGATAAACAGACTGATTTAGATAAGATTTTGATGGGTACTGATGAGAAGGTGATTAAAAAACTATATGGTTTGCGTGGCTTCGGGGCAGCTCGCGATTCCTGCTGTGCTAGCCGTCGAGGTACCCCCGATCCAGATGGGTCAGGGGGATATGGCTGCCCTGTAGGGACAGCTGAAGAGAGAGGGGAGTCGGATAGGGAGGTGGGGGCATCGCAGACCCCCCCCTTCTCCGGGAAAACCCCTTTTTCCCAAGGCGGTGGAGCGGCGGTCAGCAATGGCCGCCACGAAGAAGCCAGCAACCGGGTAAGAACTGTGCTGGAGGAAGTGTGAAGAGTGAAAGTTCTGTCTGAGCCGGGTCAAGTAACACCTTTTAAATTGCCTGGAATTGAGCTGCTTGTTGCTGGAGGATACATTGTATCCCTAAGAAGAGCGAAAAGCGGCGGAGAAGCTGTTAAAGGGAATTTTTTTTTTTTTTTTTTACTCTCCCACCCCACGGAAAAAGCAGAAATATTTCGATATATTAGACATTGAAAGTGGATTGCTTTGAAAGTTGAAGCTAAGAGACAAAGGGATTTTTGGACATTGAAAAATTTGAGAAACTGGAAAATCTCTGCTGGAGGTATGGATTTTTGATTATTTAAAATTGTCATTGCAAGTGGGAAGGGAGAAAAAAAATTGGAGCAGAAGCTGAAAAAGGAGGAGATTGTCTAGAACATCTTTGTGGATCCCAAAAGAAGATATATGGTAATTGGACCTCTTTGATTAAAAATTAATTCAGAAAGAGAAAGAGAAGAAGGAAGAAAAGTATTAACTTTTGGAACTTTTTTTTCTTTTTTTAATTGCTTTTGATTGTCTTTGATTAAAAATACTTGTGGTTGTTTTGGAAAAAGTTTCCCTTTTCATAATGGCATCGTCTGTGGATGAACTAGAGATTGAATATCAAAAATATAAAAAAGAAGATACTTTGGGCGCTTTGTTTCAATTCTTAGAAATGGCGTTATGTTCTTTTGAAAAGTTGATTACGCAGCAGAAGGACTGGGACAAGGAAGAAGAGGAAGAAGAAGCCATCTTTGATGAACAATGGGTCCCTTCCGGAGAGGAGGAGAAAAAGGATAAGAAAAAGGGGATTTTAAGAATTATAAAAACAACCAAAAGAGAGAAAAATGAGCGAAAAGATGGAGGCAAGGTTAGAAAGCAAAGGAAAAGGAGCAAGAAAAGCGAAGAGAAAAAGCAAAGGGGTAGAAAGGGCAAGGAGAAGAATAAGCAAGAGAGAAAGGGGGGGAGGAGAAGCCTTAATGGGGGGAAGCAAGACCTAAAGAAAAAAAGTTTATTTAGAGACAATGGGTGAATTTAATTTAGATTAAAAGAGGGATTCTGGAGGGTATATAAGAGTGTGTTTTTATATGTGTATTTAGAATATAAAATTTATTATGTAATTTTAGAATTTTTTAAACAGAATCCCAAGATTGAAGGCAGTCTTGATGTGGTGTCTGTATAGAATCTTACTAATTTTGTCTGTAGTGCCTCTTATGTAGGGCAGGACAGCTGTTCCATGGGTCTGTTCATCTTCTGGGTCTCTATTATGTCTCAGTGTGTTTTTGTGGATCAAGTTGGTGATTTTGCTTTTGTGGAAGCCGTTGGCTGTCAATATTTTAGTCAGGGTGCATAGTTCAGTCTTAATGTGTGTCTTGTCTGCCAGGCGTTTGGTTCTAGTAATTAGTGTTTTAGCCACCGAGTTTATCTGTGCTGGGTGGTGGTGTACGTATATATATATATATATATATATATATATATATATATATATATATATATATATATATATAATATATATATATGTTTTCTGAGGTTCTCGTGGGTATTTGTATGTGGATCTTTGGTTATTCGGGTTTTCTCCCGCGTAAGATTGGAAGTATCTAGGCAACGTTTCGATGAAGTCTCATTCATCATCTTCAGGCTTGGTCTTCAGCTCTGTGCTTCTCAGAGTGATGTGAGCTTGCAGCTGCTTCTTCCTTTTAACTGCTAGTGGGGGTGTGACTTGATTGGGTGGGGGTGTGTTCTCATTGGTTGGGGGTTTGGCTGTTTTCTGATTGGCTGGAGGCGTGTTCTGTTCAGGTGGGGGCTTGATTGTGCTCAAGTTAGTCTTAGTTGCTGGAGGGTTTGAGCTGGTGAGCTGTGATCTTGCTGTTAGGCTTCGAGTTCGTGGTCGTGCTGCATCTTCATGGTGGAGGTCAGTTCGCTTCATGTATGGCTCAGAGGGGTTTGAGGTGGGTAGTGATGCAGCTGCAGTGCAGCTTCTGGTCCGTGGTCGTGTTTCATCTTCTGTGTGGGTGTGAGTCTGCTTTCTACGTGGAAGTGTGGTGGTGGCATCTTGTGTGGCTCTCAGCGGTGTGGGTCTGGTGTCATTCTTCATGTTAGGTACGCGTCTGTTCATGAGGGCGGGTTTCCAAATGGCTGGTATAAACGAGAATAAACGAGATGATGCCTCCCGCCTACCAGCCATTTGGAAGCCTGCACTCACAAACAAAAAAATCTCCACACCACAAGCCAGGCAAACACCTGGGCACAAACAGATCCCCCCTGATACCTCCATCTCAAACACACCTCAACCAGGCACCCAGATGAAACCCAGCTTCCTAACTAATGATAGCCGTCCATTTACCCGAAGCCAAGCTGCACTAAAGGCCTCCAATAAAGTAACACAATGTTGCCAGCCAATCAAGATACAAAAAGAGCCCCCCTCCCCAAAAAAAGACAGAAGATATTAGTAGCAGAACACAGCAAATTCCAAGACCAATAAACACAGACCAAGACTCTCAACCAATCAGGAGGAAGAAAAAAACCATTCTGACACAGCAATAGGCTGCTCCAAATTTAAATCTGAAACCACTGTAAAAGTTTGACTCAGACAAACACCATACAGAAGCCTGATGATGGCAGATGAGATTCTGCTGAAATGTTGCTACAACTTTAAAAGCACCCCTATTATGACGTGGGAAAATACTCGAACAAAGCTGAATGCCAGACATGTAAGTACCCGCGAAAACTTAAGAATATATATATATATATATATATATATATATATATATATATATATATATATATATTATATAAGAAAAAGTAATACCGCGGCTGCTCCTGCTACTACTTTCCACGCTTTCCAAACGCGAGTCCCAGGAGAAAACAAACAGCAAATCGCGCTCAGGGGCATCCAAGCCCACCTAAAGCTCGGCCGCTGCTGGTGGAGCCTTGCCCTACCTTGGTGCCCTATTTCCTGGCTCGGCGGTCCTGCTCGGGCGGCATTTTAAAAGCCCTCCTCCTCGCGTACGTGCCCGACGAGCCGCTCACCACGACAGCGGCTTCCAGCACCCGAGCAACTTCCCAGCAACTTGCAGCTTGCTTTTTCCTCTCGGGCGCTCATGCCTGGCCCCAAGCTGCACGGTGGAGGGGAAACCCGGAGCGCCGCCAGGTCGCCTCCTCCAAGCAGCCCAGCCACCAGGCAGAACCCTTCCCGCTCATCCCTCGGGTGTCTGCCTCATTCCTCTCTCAGTCGCTCTCTTGCTCCTCCACAAGCCCAGGAAGAAACTGCTTCAAAGAAGCCGGCAGGGTGGCTTCCTGTCAGCGCAGCTCCTCCGAAGCGCCCGTTCACCCCCACACAGCCACCCACGGTTCAATCCAGTGCTCCGTTCTGCCTGACTGCCTGCCTTTGTTTCTGGTTGTTTCGGCTGAGAATAATAACTATTCACCTCTTTTTCTCTTTCTTTTCTGGGCTGGTGGAGGAGAGAGAGAGCGACTGAGAGAGGAACAAGGCAGACACCCAAGGGATGAGCGGGAAGGGTTCTGCCCGGTGGGCGGGCTGCTTGGAGGAGGCAACCCAGTGGCACTCTGGGCTTCCCTTCACCGCGCGGCTCGGGGCCAGGCGTGAGCGCCCGCGAGTTAAAAGGAAGCCGAAAGGGCTTCCAGGCTTAAACTTTGCACAGTGCGGCGGAGGGGAAACCCAGAGCGCCGCTGGATCGCCTCCTCCAAGCAGCCCGTCCAACCGCCCACCAGCGGAACCCTTCCCTTTCCTCGGCGGGAAGACGCTCCTGCCTGCAAACTTTGCCTGTGCAAAGTTTAAGCCTGGAAGCCCTTTTGGCTTCCTTTTAACTCACGGGCGCTCGCGCCTGGTCCCGAGCTGCGCGGCGGAGGGAAGCCTAGCAGGTGGGTGGGCTGCTTGAAGGAGGCGACCCGGCGGCGCTCCGAGCTTCCCTCCACCGCGTGGCTCGGGGCCAGGCGCGAGCGCCCGCAAGTTAAAAGGAAGCCGAAAGGGCTCCCAGGCTTAAACTTTGCACAGCGCGGTGGAGGGGAAACCCGGAGCACTGCCAGGTCACCTCCTCCAAGCAGCCCGCCCATCCGCCTGCTGGGCAGAACCCTTCCCTTTCCTCGGCGGGAAGACGCTCCCGCCTGCAAGCTTTGCCTTTGCAAAGTTTAAGCCTGGAAGCCCCGGGAAAAAAAGGGGGATCGGCGGGGACTCACCTTCGGAGAGGTCACACTCGAAGGTGATTTCAAACTCTCAGCCGAGGCCTTTGCAACGTTCTTTTCTTTCCTACTCTGAAAGTGCTCCGCACTGTTTTGCAGCCTTTGGGGCCACGCGGCGCAGGGCAATACGCCATGCCCAGCAATTTTTTTTCAGGGGCGGGCCGGATTGGACAGACCAATGAGCCGGATGTGGCCCGCGGGCCGTAGTTTGCCCACCCCTGCTCTATGCTAATCATTTCCTCAGGATAGCTGTTTTGCTGCCAAGCTAAACTTTGGTTAGCCATACTTGGCATTAAATAATACTGACTCATAATGGAAACTCATGGCTAAAAATTGCTTGCACATGTGTTTACTGCAAAGCATTATAATAAGAAACATTCTTGACTGGATTATAACTGTACACCAGATAGATAATAGCTGTCAAATCACAAAGGACAGTGTATTTTATTTTAATTTATTTAATATAACACGATATACCTGTACCTCAAAACTCTTCCTAATCCAAAATTCCTGACTTTCATTACTTGATTGTTGTTTGTACACAGGATCCAGAACGGGAGATTCGAAAGATAATGGAATTCCTAGAGAGGCCAGTTGATGAAAACTTAGTCAAGAAGATTTCACACCATACTTCCTTCAAAGTGATGAGTCAGAATCAGATGGCTAATTACAAAAGCCTTCCCACTTCAGTTATGGATCACACTGTTTCTCCTTTTATGCGGAAAGGTGAGCCTATCAAATAACCAAACTGGGGCTGGACACACATAAAAGGCTAAAATAGTAGTGTTACCTTATCGAAATTGACATGGTCCAAATGTGTTAAGATTTCCCAGCCACCAGGATTACAGCTAGTCTTTACAATAGTTATTTAGTGACTGTTCAAAGTTACAGCAACACTGAAAAATGTCACTTATGACCATTTTTCACACTTATGACCATTGCAGCATCCCCATGGTCATATGACCAAAATTCAGAAGATTGGTAACTAACTTATGGTACATTTAGGATGGTTGCTGTGTCCCTGGGTCATGTAGTCATCACCTTTGGCGACCTTCTTGCAAGCAAATTCAATGGGGAAGCCAGATTCACTGAACAATCATGTAACTAACTTAACACCTGCAGTGATCCACCTTTCTGGAAAGAAAGGTCATAAAATGGGGCATGGCTCACTTAACAATGTCTCAATTAGCAACATAATTTTTTGACTCCGTTGTGGTCATAAGTCGAGGACTACATGTACTATCTCTGCTGGTCAGAGATTATGGAATTTGAAATGAAGCTTTCTGCTTCTAATATGACCTTGATTTATTTGAGAAAAAATGAGATACAGGTCATGTAATATTATTGCTGTAAGCAAATAGGCTGTGATGGTACATGTACAAGCAAGCTGAGCAGCTGTTAAATGTATGGGCTTCAACTCCAAGACTTTCCAGAAAGAATGACCATGATTTTTAACAAGCTGGAACAAATGGTAGAGACTAGCATGATTATTTTGAATAGAAGGGGATATATGCAGCTCAGAGTTGAAGTGTGGAGTACTTGGTACTCTCTGAGCTTGGTTGTAGTATGGTGATGATGATCAACAGGAAATGAAATGTCTCCAAGCAAATGCAATACAATGGCTTGGGGAAGACTAATATGTCATTATCAGAGAAGGTTATGAGTGGGCCCTTGATGATGAGACTCAGGGAAGATTGCAGAGAAGAGCAACAAGGATATTAGGGGGCTGGAAGTTAAAACATAGACAGAACAGTTGGTGGAATTGGGTCTGTCTAGTTTAGTGAAAAGAAGGACTAGGCAGTGTTCCAATATTTGAAGGGCTCCTCCAAAGACAAGGGGTCAAATTATTTTCCAAAGCACCAGAATGCAAGACAAGAAACAATGGATGGAAACTAACCAAGGAGAGAAGAACCCAGAACTAAGGAGAATTTTCCTAATAATAAGAGCAAACAACCAATGGTTTGCCTTCAGAAGTTGTGGGTGCTCCATCATTGGAGGCTTTTAAGAAGAGACTGGACAGCTATTCGTCTGAAATGGTATAAGCTCTCCTGCTTAAGCAGGGGGTTGGACTAGAAGGCCCCTTTCAACTCTGTGTTGTTCTATGTTCTGTGAGGAATTAAATTACTCTCTTATTTTGATCATTTTCTGAGAATTTCACAGCTTTTATAGAAACCAAGTAAGAAACAGGCAAGTTAGATATTGCAGTCTGACAAGTCTAACCCACATGAAGAAAATATATTTGAGAAAGTGAGATTGTGTAATGGTATGTGGGATAGATCCTGGGCAATGGGGCAAAGGGATGCTGTCTAAGGAATGGTCAAATTAAAGACAGCATAACCTGCAGCTGGAAAGTGAGAGGAGAAGGAAGCTTAGAAGCGACCCTCGCTAGTTTCTCAGGCTCTAAATGAAATGGCAGAAGAACTGTACTTCCAGATTTTTTTTAATGTAGCTTTATAATAAAGTTGAATTAGGTTATCTGATCATATTTCTATCTGGTTTACCTGATAAACCTGATAGATGTCTCGTGCTTGCTTCCCCTTTCTTCCAAATGTATGTTGAACATTAGTCTTCCATTTACCCTCTGCCCATTTTCCCCTTAATTTTATTCTCTAGAGAAAATAAATTCTGAAAAAAAACCACAATCATATCATGTTTCTTGAGAAGTATTTTTAGGAGCCTTCTGTCTGGAAGCTTTTCAATAAATAAAGCTTATGTTACTCCTACAATAGTCCCCACCACATCGTTGGAAAGAAGTGAGCACATTGGTAGTCCTCAATTTCAACAGTTCATTTAATGATTGTTGAGCCCAATGTTGTTATGCATTGTGGACTACTTGTATTCTACATTCACCAGTTGGGGATCATTCAACAGTTGGGGATCTCTGACTTAGAATTTTAGAGTCTACCATTCAGGTTAGAGGCAAAAAGGAAAAGTCTGGATTGGAGAAACAGGCCTCAACCCAACTTCAGCTGTGTCCAAGGAGTGGCCTTGACTGAAAGGAGACAGAAAGAATAGATGAGAGAGAGAAGAAAAATGAGTATTACTGTTCCAGCAGTCATATATTACATGTTGTTTTAGCGTATTAATGATTAAATACATCTGTATTTCACAAACTATAACTTTTCCTGGTAATAGGTGTCATCATGTAATCAGGAAAAATAATCCCAGGTGTACATACTTTAAATATGGAGATCTGCAACTATCTCAAAAGGTTTCACCAAAAATCTCATGCAAATCTGCAAAACATCCCAAAGCTCATGAGAGATTACCAATATTTTAAGAGATTTGGGCAATACTTTCAGTAGAAATTTGAGCTATTTAATTTTGGGAGAGCCTTTTTGAGATAATCCAACAAATGCTTTGCTATGTAGAGATCTCCTACTGGGATTCAACTTTACCTTACCCAGTTTTGAAATAGTCATGTTGCAATAGAAAATATATACCTAATTGAATAATAAAATGTCTGTAAACAATCAAGCTCAGAGAACACCAAGGACTCCATAGTTCAACCCTGAGCTATATATCTTCTCTTGCAAAAGAACGTTTAAAATGTTATCTACTTAGGTAATTAATTAACTGCAAGCACCCACCATGCTCAGAGAACATCAAGGAAACTAATGTTGGCTATTATTTCTCCTTCAATCTAGGAGTTGCTGGTGACTGGAAGAACCAATTCACAGTGGCACAAAACGAGCGTTTTGATGAGAATTACAAGATGCAAATGACAGGAACTACTCTCCAGTTTCGAACAGAGATATGATTGTTCTTTTTCTACTTGGGTATGCATTCTTTCCCTCACATTAAAATAACCCAACATGTTTTATGTGTTCTGAGCATATGTCACTACACATATATCTCTTGGGGCATATGATAGCCCAACAATATATGGCCTGTCAAGATAATCTCTACATGTAGCATGGATAGCAGGTTTGCAGTAATTTGGCTCCTCATGTGATATCCTAACCAAAGTGTGCCTAAACTCGGTCCTACACATTGGTAAAAAAAATCAGTACACCACATGGAAACTAGGCAGATATGACCTCGTTGATAATCCTCACTCTGTCAAGGACCTTGGAGTTCTCATATCAAATGACTTAAACGCCAGAGCTCACTGTAACAGCATTACCCAAAAGGCATTAAGAGTTGTAAATCTAATCTTATGAAGCTTCTCCTCCATAAATATCGAATTGCTAAGTAGAGCATACAAAACTTTTGCCAGACCAATACTTGAATACAGCTCATCAGTCTGGAATCTGCACTGCATATTAGATATTAATACAATCGAGTGAGTCAAGAAGTATTTCATGAAAAGAGTACTACACTCTGCTCATAACAGAATACCCTATATCACCAGGCTTCAGATTGGGCTTGGACAACCTTGAACTATGCCGCCTATGATTAGACTTAAGTGTAGCACACAAAATTATCTGCTACAATGTCCTACCAGTCAATGACTACTTCAGCTTCAACCACAAAAATACAAGAGCATACAACAGATACAAACTCAATGTAAACCTCTTCAAACTCGATTGCAAAAAGTACAACTTCAGCAACAGAGTGGTCAATGTCTGGAATGCACTACCTGACTCTGTTGTTTCATCCTGTAACCCCCACTCCTTTAACCTCAAACCACTGTTGACCTCACCCCATTCCTAAGAGGTCTGTAAGAGGCGTGCATAAGTGCACCTTAGTGCCTACTGTCCCTGTCCTATTGTCCCCAGTTATTCGTACCTATTTCCTGTATATTCTTACTCATGTTTATACTTATACCTATTATCTTGCAAGAGATTGACAAATCAGATAAATAATAAACTCCATTACTGTCCTTCCCATGAGCAGGAAATGTGGCATGTGGCACAGGTACACCCAAGCTGGATAACCCTAATATAGACTTTCTCTCTTAGTAAAACACATTAAGTGAAAACCTTAATTGACCAAATCCATGATAGATAGCAGAGATTTTAAAAAACATTATGGGTGAATTTCTGTACTTTCACAGAATGTTTACTAAATATGGAAAAACAAAGGGGAAGTTTTAAGGCAGATGCTGGTAGAAAAATAGTGGGAAGCCAGTAGTGTGCAGCAGCAGTCAAAAAACCCACAAAAACTAATATAACCCTTGGTTGTATAAGCAGAGGCATAGAATCAAAATCATGTGAAGTATTTGCACTATTTTATAATGTCTTAGTAAGGCCACACCTAGAATGCTGCATCCAGTTTTGGTCACCACATTACAAAAAAGATGTTGAGACTTTGGAAAAAAATGCAGAGAAGAGCAATTAAGAAGATTATAGACCTGGAGACCAAAATGTGAAGAACAGTTGCAGGATTTGGGTTTGGCTAGTCTAGAGAAAAGAAGAACTAGGGGTGAAATAGCAATATTCCAGTATTTGAGGAGCTGTCACAAAGAAGAGGGGTTCAACTTATTTTCCAAAGCATCAGAGTGCAGGATAAGAAACTGTTGAGGTAGTTCCCCATTAGGAGAATGAGCGCACACAGGGAGACGTAATGAGAGTGATGAAGAATAACATGTGTGCACCTAATAATATGTGTGCACCTACACTGTTATGAACATAAATCCTCTTCAAATTCTCCCAACACCTAGCAACAGACTCTTCTCCACGAATATGGACTAGCTGCTGGTCACTCAGTCTTAGTCCAATTATACAAAGAGTTCGTTCATTGTTCCATTTAAAGTCAGCAATCTTCTTGGCATCCTCGTTTTCTGGATCCCAAACATTTACATCCAGTGGGTCTTGAACTACATTCCGTAACTCTTCTCTATGCAGAAGTAGACTGCACTTCATACACCAGGAAGCATAGTTTGTTCCATCCAACTGGGTTATCAATGATAGACTTGTTGAAGGGTCTTGTGCCATCTTTACCAGGACAATAAACCACAATTAAACAGTAAACAGCTTTCAGTATACAGTACTGTGCATTCACACCAACTCTCAGTTATCTGAGCCAGGTATGGCCTGGGCCCATAACCAGTGTTGAGGTAATTCCCCATTAGGAGAATGAGCGCACACAGGGAGACGTAATGAGAGTGATGAAGAATAACACATAACCAGCACACAGATACACTGTATAGTAAAAATGTAGGTTTTTACTTCCAGTAAAACTGTTAAGCAGAGTTCAACAAATAATCCAGGTCATTCATGGTTAAAGCAGTCAGTTTTTCAGTCCAGGGATAATCCAATAACAAAGTCCAGTATCATAAACAGTTCAGTTACAGACTTACATCAAATCCAAGACTAACGATGATCAGCAACAGTCAACAGGGAAATGCAGGAATGGCAACACTCTCCAGAACAGAACAGAACAACCCAGGTTTCTGGCTCCATCTTATGGCCATTTGAGGAACCATACCCAATTACCATTTTGGCCTTCCCTTAAAGTGACAATATTAAAATGTCTATCCTGGTTTATATATTTTCCAACCCAACTGTTAAGTGACTTACATTCCAAACAGAAACAAAGAATGAAAACTAATCAAGGAGAGATGTAACCAGGGGTGGGAGTTCAGAGAACCAGTTGTTAGAAAAAATTACTGGCCTAATCCTGTAAGGATGGCAGGAAGGAAACATTCTGGTGTTGCTTGCAGAAACTGCCTCTCCATTAACCCTTATTACATTCGTGGCAGGACTAGACTTCCTGTCTCAGGAACTTCTCTGGAGTTTTTTCCCCCCTCCTTTGCTGGTACTTTGCTTGTGTGGAGTGACCATTCAAAGTTACAATGGCACTGAAAAAAGTGACATAACCATTTTTCACACTTACGACTATTGCAGCATCCCCACAGTCATGAGAGGCCAGGTGAGGAGATGCGTGCCTCGATGTGAGTGATGTTGAATTGGCCATGCCCAGCCAATAACATGACCACCAAGCCACATCCACCCAATCACACGACCACCAAGCCACACCCACCACCTAAGCCATGCCCATAGAACCAGTTGTTAAAAAATTTGAATCCCATCCCAGATTCAAGGAGAATTTTCCTAACACTGAGAACAATCAACTATTGGAAGAGCTTGCCTTCAGAAGTTGTGTGTGCTTTATCACTGGAGGTTTTTAAGGAGAGACTGGACAATCAGTTGTCTGAAATGATATAGGGCAGGGGTGTCAAACTGGAGGTCCATAAGCTAGCTGCATCATGTGCAGGCTATGCCCATCCCAGCTCTGTGAAAGGGCAAAAAAGTCATGATATGTCACATGATGGCAATGCGATGCAGCGAATTTTACTCCTGTGGTGTAGGGTATCTTTCTTGAGTAGGGGGCTGGACTAGAAGCTCCAAGGCCCCTTCCAGTTTCTATTCTATTCTGTTCTAGTTTATTTTTGAAGAAAGCCAGAATGGCTGTGAATAATTGTGGGTTCTGCCTTCTTTGTTATATGAAAATGGAAACTGGCAGTACAGTGGGTTTTCTGTATCTTGGATTTATAAACTGTACAGATGCAGAGAGATAACTCAACAAGACGTCCATAACAAAGAGCATTCATTGGTTCATCAGGTATCCTCATAACTCACATTTGTGATGAAGTTCTTCTTTTATGACCAATCCTTTGTATATCTGCCTTGTAGTGAAAGATGGTTATCTCCCAACCCATCTCATAGCAGTATAAAAGCTGCTATCGGTTCATGAGTCCAGGCAAGAATGGAGGGAAACCTCCCCCAACCCCTCAAGGGTCAATTTAGTGACCAATCAGGATTACAGATGTGGGCATGTGACATGAACTACATTTCCCAGGATACCTTTAACTACATTTACCATGATGCATTCCCTTAAGGGGACAGCTCATAATTCCTAAGTGACTATCCAATTCCCATAGACTGACTGGGACAGCACAGTGGGAGTAGGATATTTCTGAATGTGTAGGATAAGAAGTGATGGTTTCAGCATGGCAGGATCAAGAGTGAATGGGTTCAGACCGAATATAAAAGTGAATACTAATACAGTGTGAAGAAATACTGTACAGTGATGTATTTAGATCATACATTATACAGAGTAAGGATCTGCAGTGCTTCACAGCCAAAGAGAAAACATGTGATCTCCAGAAAATCTGGTTGACACTGACATCTGAGTGGCACAACTGCTTTGAAGTAGGGCTCACGACCCCCAAATGCCACACCTGTCATGTGCTGATGAAAGGAAATACAACATATATTTACAAGCCAGGTAAAATTTTGGATATGGAATAAACAATACTTATCTGGAGGACTGTGAAGATATTTACTGTGTTATATGCATCTACTTTATGATTACCGGAGATTTAAATGTGAGAACAAGGAAGATATCTAACTAAATAGTCTCTGTGGTGCAGTGGGTAGAGTGCAGTACTGCAAGCTACTTCTGCAGCCAGCTGCCTACAATTTGGCAATTCAAATCCCACCTCAAGGTTGGCTCAACCTCCCATCCTTCCAAGGTGGGTAAAATGAGGACCCAGATTGTCGGGGGCAATATGCTGACTCTGTAAACCACTTAGAGAGAGCTATAAAGTGGTATATAAGTCAAAGTGCTATTGCTATTGCTAAAGTGACCCCTGAATATTATGATACATGACTGAATTTATAAAAAGGAAGAGATTTTGAACAACTCCCTGGATTACTTAAAGGGAACTGAAAGTTTAACTATGAGACATAAGGAATTATGATCAATGTATTTTTTGGAGAGCAATTTTAGGCTTGAATATGTGGTTCCTGGACTACTGAATAAAAGCAGGACCTATTAAAATGAGATCCTCAATAAGAGGGAAACGAAGGTACGATGTTAATGTATATAAAGGACATTATAATAAGAAATCACAAGGAGATCACAAGGAGATTAAGGAAATAATGCATGGCATAAAGGGAAAGCTGGACAATATAATACAAGGGATAGTGATTAAAGATCAAGACACCCAGGAAAGGGAGGAGTCAACAGAAAAAAAAATGGAGGGAAAAATAGAATAGATGAACGAGCAAATAAAAGAAGATCAGGAGACAATTAAAAATAACAATGACTGACGAAACAAAACAAGGAGAAAATAATCTAAGAGTTTTAAAAAGAGATGGAGAGATTTTCGAAAAGTAGACAGGGGCATGGGTAGATACTTTGAAAGCTAGACAGTGGAAGAGGCTAGAGATGGGAGAATATTTAGATTGAACAATCAGGATATAAATGCAGACAGAAACAAAAATCTAAGAGGGGAATGTGGGAGGCAAGTTAAAAAACGAATAAGAATTAAAATATTAATGTAGACAAGAGATGATGGTTAGAAAGGAAATCTCTTTTAATATAAGGGTGGCATGATTAAAAGCTAGAATAGAAATAGAAATAAGAAAATGGAAACATTATATATACTATTATATAATAAAATAAAAGCAATAAATTGGTATTGAAATAATATACTGAAACATTGAATAATTAAATAATGGGAAAGCATAACTTAACATAAATATGTGTATTAATATTAGAACTACATTAGCTTGATGAATATAATTAATATGATTTTTGTTTTTTATTAAAATGAAAGCAAATAAGAATTAAAGTATTAATCTAGATAAGAGATGGGGAGTAAAAAGGAAATGTCTTTTTAAAATATAATGGTGGCATGATTAAAAATTAGAATGGAGATAGAAATAAGAGACGGGGGATTATTAATGTACACATTTCTATATAATGAGATAAAAGCAATAATTAGAGGAAAGATTAAAAATTGAATAATGAAATTATGTATATGTAAACAATATTGTGATTGGCATTAGAATAATATATTGAAACATTGAATAATTAAATAATGAAAGGCTATAACAATACAGATATGTGTATTAATATTAGAATTACATGTTTGATGAATATAACAAATATCATTAATGTTATTATTCTTATTTGCACCCAAATGTATAATACCCAGGTGCCACACTGTTCACACATTGATGTGTAAAATAAAATAAAGAACTTGACAAAAAAGTGTCTTTCATAGTAATCACACTATTCCAGATACAATACAGTACATTGGAGCCATGGTGGCACAGTGGTTAGAATTCAGTATTGCAGGCAATCTGCTCACAACCAGGAGTTCATTCCTGACAAGCTCAAGATTGACTCAACCTTCCATCTTTCTGAGATCGGTAAAATGAGGACCCAAATTGTTGGGGATAACATGTTGACATTGTTAGCTGCTCAGAGAGTGCTGTAAAGCACTATGGAGCAGTATGTAAATGTAAGCGCTATTGCTATTGCAAAGTTGCAGGTAGAGCTCTAACGGCATGTCTATTCTTGCTTGTGTCTTAAATTGAGGACTACCTATACTTGCCTTGTGTTCAATCCCCAGAAAATAAGATTGATCATCACTGGAAGTTTTTAAGGAGAGACTTATTGCTAAATGAGAAATTTGTTAAGTGAGCTTTGCCTCATTTTATGACTTTTCTTGCCACATTTCTTAAGTGAATCACTGCAATTGTTACAATTAATAATATGGTTGTTAAGTGAATCTGGCTCCCCCATTGCCTTTGCTTTTCAGAAGATCACAAAAGGGGATCACATGACCCCAGGACACTGCAACCGTCATAAATATGAACTAGTTGCCAAGCATCCAAATGTAAATCATGTGACCATATAGGGATCCTGCAATAATCATGTGAAAAATGGTCATAAGTCAGTTTTTTTCAGTGCTGTTGTTACTTTAAATGGTCACTAAATGAAGTGTTTTAAATTGAGGACTACCTGAAGTTTAAAGAACAAAGGGCAATTAATAGTTGTGGCTGCAGTTTGTAATTCTAAATGATATGGAAAGATATAACAGATGGTCATGTGAATGTTTTACTTATATCTGGATTGTTTAATGGTAGAGTTTCCAATCCCAATTAGCATTGTTAATCAAGGGCTATCTTGATTATATTTATTTTATCATGACCATCACTAAAGGCTGATATAGTTCATTATCTAGACACTCAACATAAGAGAATAGCAAACTGTATTCTTACTTACATTTTCCTCATTGTTATCTCCCATTTGTAAGAAGCCATTAGTTGCATTAAAACATTACACTAAGCTGAATTAAATGCCCATTAATTTGAAAAATAAGATATAATTAAATTAATTAGCATCACCCAAATATGGTTTGGTTTTATGTTTATTTTGTTGAATAAAGACAGGTTTGGGAATGATAAGCAATGGTTTATGGCTTACAAGTAATGTTAACATATAAAAAAAACAGTGGAATGAGAGAATAAGAGAAGAAGGAACAGGTTTTGTTAAGTTCTGCGCATGGGTGCAAGGAACGGAGACAAGGCAGTGAACAGTGAACTTCAACTCTTTATTAACCATCGTGAACAGAGCAAAAACCGGGGGCAGCAGCAGCCCTTTTATAGGGCAGGCTGCTGACCTATTAACCAATGAGAACATGGAAGTATTAAACCCTTGAACCAATGAGAATGGCTCGTTAATAGCCAATCAGATTCTCCAGAACGGACCAATCCGATATCGCTATTATCGACCAATCAGAAGTGCAGGATTAGAACCCTGCTTTTTCTTTAAGCTTTGATAAAACTTTATTTAAGCGCATTTATTAGTTCATAACACCCATTCCCCCCGGGTTCCATTTGGGGGGTGCAGTGACGTAATCTCTAAGATATGTGGGTTGTTTTAACTGTCTATTAGATTTGCGCTGTCCCACCGGTTCCCGTCAGCAGTCCAGCTTTGGTGGGACGTTTTCGGACATATCTGGTACCGGCGGTTCCGCATTCTCACTGGACGACTCGGTGCCGCTAGTTCTGTCGTTGTTGTTGTCCTCCGATCTTAGCGGGCTAGCCTCCGTTGTGGTATTCCTCTGTGGTGAGGTCACACCCCTCTCTGATTCTTCTTCATTACTCGCGCCTGATCGCTGACTTCCTTCGCTTCTGCTCTCCACCATCTCAAATTCGGTTTCTTCGACATCCCCTCGCCCCTCAGTTTGGGAGTCCCAAGAGTCGTGGGAACTGGGTTGTAGCCTAGAGCGAAGCTGATCTATATGGCATTTCCATATTTTTCTGTCGCAGGTTTGCACACGGTACGATCTGGGCCCAGTGGTTTGAATTACGGTTGCTTCGATCCATAATGATTCGCCGGAGAGATTTTTAGTGAAAACTAAGTCGCCTACCTTGAACTCACAGCATTTTCCGCTGGATCCGCAGGGTTTCTCTGGCTCGTAGGAAGGGTGAAGCTGGTCGAGGTGGGAACGGACCTTGCGTCCCATCAATAGTTCAGCTGGCGTCTTGTTGGTGACGCTGTGCAGAGTGATGTGTTGGAGTAGGAGTATTTTGTTTATTTTTTCATCAATGTCACCATAGTCCATTTTATGGAGAGTTTTTTTAACAAATTGTACCATGCGCTCGGCCCTGCTGTTAGCCGCAGGGTGCGCTGGCAAAGTTAGTGCATGGCGGATGCCCCGATCCGCTAAGTATTGTTCAAATGCCAGGATGGTGAACTGGGGTCCGTTGTCAGAGACCAGAACATCTGGCAGTCCGTGCATTGCGAATAGCCTGTTCAATTTTCGGGTGACGGACTCCATTGTAGTATTCTTCATTTCGTGGATCTTGAGCCAGTTGGAATAGGTATCCACTGTTAGGAGGAACGTATGTCCTTTAGTAGGTCCCGCAAAATCAACGTGGATGTGGGACCACGGCCCCCAGGGGGGGTTCCCATTCTGTTGGAGTTGCTCTGGGTGGGGCACTGCTGACTTCTTGGCACTTTAAGCAAGTCTTTACCCAGGCTTCGATTTGTTTGTCAATGCCCGGCCACCACGCGTAGCTTCGTGCGAGCGCTTTCATACGCACGATGCCGGGGTGACCGTCATGCAATGTTTTCAATACTGCTCGTTGTAACCACTCTGGGATGATGACTCTATCTCCCCATAGGATGCAGCCTTTTTGTGAAAACAGTTCTGTTTGCCGGTTTCTGAAAGGGATGAAATCGTCAGAGGTTTGTTCTATCGGCCATCCTCTTTCGACCCAGCTAAGAACTCGCGCTAAGACAGGATCTCGTTTTGTTTCAATTGCAATGTCTCTGGCTGTAAGTGGTGGTGCCTGTAGCATTTCAATCTGGAGTGTCGTAAGGGTTGGAGCTGGGTTGTCGACGGTTTCTGGAAGTGGGGCATGGCTCAGTGCATCAGCGTGGGGAATGGCTTTCCCCAGGCGGTGTTGTAATTTATAGTTGTACGCAGCTAAAAACTCTGACCAGTGAGTCATTCTAGGTGACAATATATAGGGGGTTGGCTTCTCTCCCACTATAATCCCTAACAAAGGTTTGTGGTCGGTAATAATAGTAAAAACTCATCCATACACATATTCATGAAACCGTTTCACAGCAGATACAACAGCAAGAGCCTCTTTGTCCATCTGGCTATAATTACGTTCAGCCTTTGATAAGGTCCTTGAAAAATAGGCAATAGGGGCCTCACTTCCATTTGGTAACACATGACTCAAAATGGCTCCTACTCCAAACGGTGATGCGTCACATGTAATTGTTAGAGGCAGAGTCTCGTTATATTGCATTAAAACTGGGGTTAGTAAGTTTTTCACTTGTCGGAATGCATGCTCCTCGCGGGGTCCCCAGACCCAGGTTGCTTTTTTGTCGAGAAGTCTATGTAGGGGCTCAGCTACAGTCTCTTTCTGGGGCAAGAAGATGTTGTAAAAGTTAATGAGCCCCAGGAAAGCTTGGAGATCAGTTCTATTTCTGGGTCTTGGGGTGTTTTTGATTGCTCTCAGCTTGCTATTAGTGGGGTGGATGCCCTGTTTATCGATTAGGTACCCCAGGAACTCTACTTTGTCTGTACACAGTTGACATTTATTTTTTTTAACCTTAAGGCCAGAGTCTTTAAATTTCTGGAGAACCAATTTAAGCCGCTTTTCTAGTATTTCTCTATTTGGGGCAGCAATTAAAACATCATCAAAGAATGGCATGACCCCCTTGATCCCTTGCAAGAGTCTCTCCATCAGACTTTGAAAAATCCCTGGGGCTACGCTCACTCCGAATTGGAGTCAGTTGCACTTAAAGGCGCCTCGGTGTGTAACGATCATCTGTGCCTCTGCGGTTTTTTTTATCTACAGGCAGTTGTTGGTAGGCCTGTGCTAAATCCAATTTAGCGAAGACTTTTCCGCCCCCCAGGGAATGGAGAAGGTGTTGTACCACCGGTACTGGGTAAGCATTCTGTTGAAGAGCATGATTAAAGGTAGCCTGGTAGTCCCCACAAATCCTTAACTATCCAGCCGGTTTGATGAGTGTTACAATTGGGGTTTCCCAGGGAGCGTGGTCCGTTGGTTCTAAAACACCCTGGGCTATTAATTTATTGAGCTGCTCATCAATTTTTGGTTTAAGGGCAAAAGGTACCCGACGAGGCTTAAGGCGGATGGGAACTACTTCAGGGTTAAGGTTAAATGATATCGGGGTCCCCTTGTACTCGCCTAGTTTGTCTGCGAAAACGTCCTGGAATTCCTGGACGATGGCCTCCTCCCAATCGTCGCTTCTGGTTTGGTGAATGCCGGCTACCTCGATCCCGAGTGGGGCGAACCATTGAAGGCCTAACAAGCTAGGCCGATCACAGTCGACAACGGTCAGTGGTAATGACGCAGTGCAATTTTTGAATTATACTTGGACTTGGCTGGATCCAACGACCGGAATTCGGTTCCCCTGATAATCTTTGAGTATGATTCTTTGGGCTCTGAGGTCTTGGCGCCGGACAGCAGGGATTAATTGTTTAAGAGTCTTCCAGGAAACCATCAAGAGGGACAATCCTGAATCGACTTCCATCACACAAGGCTGGTTTTCGATGGCGACCTTCACTCAGATCTTCTTTGCGTCTAGCGATGAGGTGTGACCGATTGTAATGGTTTGGTGTGCCTCTTCTCTTCTCGATAAAATGGCTGGTGTTTTATTTCTGTAGGAGTGGTTGTTCCATTGGTGGTTCAATTGTTCCCGACTCACAGGGCGATTATCTGTGGTCTGGCGGTAGTTGTTTCCCCTTTGAAATGGGCTGGATCCTTGCTTGCTTCTACAGACCTTCCCGATGTGGCCTCTTTTCCCACAGAAATGGCAGAGCGCGTCGAGGAATTTGCAGTCTGATTGCGAGTGGTTTGCCCCCACAACCCGTGCATTGGTGCAGTAGTCTTTGATTCCACTGATGGCGCTGGTCACGTTCAGACCGGAGCTGGTTGACCTCCTCCTCATCACTTTCTGATAGCGATTTGAGGTCCTCGTGGTGGGTTGCTGTTGTGTGCCTCTCTAGGTAAGGTGAGGTATCGCTAGCGAGTTGACGGAGTGGTGCGTTGGTGCGGTGCTTTCGGGCGGCCAACTTCCTGGTTGCTTCTGTTGCAGTAGCGTCCTTGATGACATCAGCAAGGTTGATGTCCCCTTTTGCCATGATCTTGCTTTGTACCATCTGGTCATCTAATCCCAGAATTATTCGGTCTCTCAGAGCTTCTTCAAGGTCTGTAAATCCACAGAGGCCTCCCAGGTTCTGGAGATCCGCGATGAAATCTGCAACGCTCTCTCCTTTCCGCTGGTCCCTTTGGTAAAATTCATGTCTTCGGACAAGTGTTGGTATGGCGGGTGCATAGTGGGCCTGTAGAAGGGGATTGAGGATGTCCCAGTCCATGGTTTTTGTTGGGGATAACATTGTTTACCCTAACTGGTTTAGGTAAAATAATAAATATGTAATCATGGTTTATAAGTTAAAGTGTCTGCAACTTTAAATATAGGAATGTAATTAGGGGAGTGGTTGTGAAAGCACTTTAAAAGAAGCAAGATGACAGCTTGCTCTCTCTGGCTTTGATGATCCCTAATTACTGCATGGACTCAAGACTGCGTTACTCCAACGGGAGAGAGACAAAGGACTGATTTGTAAGTGAACTGACATAGGATATTTCTACATGGACTTTGCTAACTGAATATCCTTGAATGGACTGACTAAATGATACATGACTATTGGACTGTTATTTTGACTATGCTATAAATGGAATAAACTATATTTTTGATAGCACAAGCGTATCTATTATTTTTACTGTATGTTAACAAACATACAAACTTATATCACTCATTTATCTGTGTGCCTATCTGACTAACGCTGCACATTCTGTTTAGCTTGTCTCCTTAACCCTGGTTGGGGAACCCAGGCTTAACAGTTTTCACCTCAGCTGATTTCGCTAGTGCCTTGGCCATCTTAAAGATGGCAGGCCCGCAATGGGTCAGGAACATTCCTCACTTTTCCCCCGTAGTGGCATCCTTCAAGTTGTTGGTCTCCAGAAACATCTGGAACTGGTCTATGTACGGGTCCCAGTCTTCTTCTGCCGGGTCAAATGGAGCAAGTGATATGGCGCCTCCGGACATGGTTACGTTGTTGATGTGCCTTCGGCCACATGCTCTGTTTGGTGCTCTGTAGTGTTCAGTCAGCTCTGATGTCTCTGTATCCCACCTTCGTCACCAGTGTTAAGTTCTGCACATGGGTGCAAGGAACGGAGACGAGGCAGTGAACAGTGAACTTCAACTCTTTATTAACCATCGTGAACAGAGCCAAAACTGGGGGCGGCAGCAGCCCTTTTATAGGGCAGGCTGCTGACCTATTAACCAATGAGAACATGGAAGTATTAAACCCTTGAACCAATGAGAGTGGCTCGTTAATAGCCAATCAGATTCTCCAGAATGGACCAATCCGATATCGCTATTATCGGCCAATCAGAAGTGCAGGATTAGAACCCTGCTTTTTCTTTAAGCTTTGATAAAACTTTATTTAAGCGCATTTATTAGTTCATAACAGGTTTCATCCATTTTGCCCTTTCCTTCAGAGTACTGGTTGGTCTCAAAAAAAGAGAACCAACAAACTGGAAAGAATTAACTAAAATGAAATGCAGAGATTTCGTTACAATAGGAAATTACAAACCATCAACTGATCAATGTCATCCCTGCTGAGGGGGATGTTTCACTGGCAGAGGAACTGAATCATTTCTTTGCTCGCTTTGAAGTGGAGACATCAGAGACATATAAAACATAACTACCAGCCAATTGTAGCCCCCACCTCATTGTGGAGGAACAGGAGGTGAGGAGCATTCTGAGGGCTGTGGACCCTAGAAAGGCTGCCGGTCGTGATGGTATCTCTGGCTGAGTGGTTAAAGACTGTGCTGATCAGTTGGCTGGAGTCTTTACCAGGATCTTCAGTCGGTCTTTATCCCAGTCCACTATTCCATCTTGTTTGAAGGTTTCCACCACATACCTCTTCAGCCCTTATCCTTAACACTGGTATGCCACAGGGTTGTGTGTTGAGTCCCTTACTCTATACTCTTTATATGCATGACTGCATTCCCACTCATGTTAAATTTGCAGATGATGCAACAGTGGTGGGACTTATCTCCAGGGTGGATGAGTCTGCCTACCGAGATGAGGTAGACCGGTTGCTTTTATGATGTGGAGACAAAAACTTGGTCCTCAACACTAATAAGACCAAGGATCTTATAGTGGATTATAGAAGGAACAGATCAAACATCCAGTCCTTGCTTATCAATGGAGACTGAATGGAGCAAGTGGCCAGTTTTAAGTTTCTGGGTGTTACCCTAAAAGAACACCTGACCTGGGGTGCCCACATTGCAGCACTGGTAAAAAGGGCCCAGCAGAGATTATACTACCTGAGACTTCTCAGAAAACAACAACTGAATGAGAAACTGTTGGTGACCTGCACCATAGAGAGCACTTTAACATACTGCACCTCTGTATGGTTTGCCAATTGCACAGTGGCAGATAAGAAAGCACTCCAGAAAGTTAATGTCATTGCCCAGAAGATCATTGGTTGCCCTCTCACCTCTTTGGAAGAGCTTTATAATTCCCGCTGTCTTAAGAAAGTTCAAAACATTCTCAAATATCCATCTCATCCTGGGAACCCTTTTTTTGAACTATTACCATCTGGCAAACAGTACAGAATAATAAAAACAAAAACAGATAGGCTGAAAAACAGCTTCTATCCCAGGGCAGTAGCTTTTTTTAATTCTGCTGTCTAGTGCAGTGTTGGTGTGGTGTCGGGGGTTTCTGGTTCAATGTGTGGAGGGTGAAGAATGTGTGTTTGTGTTTATTTTCATGGTCATGATGTGCACTGAAGATGATGTTTGATTTCGATGTACGAAGTGCAATGACAATAAAGTAAAGTAAAGTAAAATCTCACTATGAGCATCTTGTCTGATGTCACCTCCCAAAATCTAGAGTGGCTGCTTTTTGTTTTCAAAACTCCTTCCTCAAAACCCATCTATGGGCTTTGATACAATATCATAATCTTTATTCCTAAAGAGAACTCTTCACTTATTCTCTGTTTAATCTCTTCTCTATTTTAGTGAGGACTTGCTTTTGTTACCTGTGAGAAATGTTGAAGATGCTGAAATTGTGATTTCTGGTTTGCAGCCCTTCAGAGCAGGCAGGAATCTGCGACTGTGCGCGGTTTCTGCCTGTATTCACTGCCCGAGTGCCCCGAGCCATTTGGCTTCGGGGCTAAGCCACCTCCGTAGAAGGTGGCGAAGACAGGGGGGTCTGGCAGGGTCGAGAGATATTGCACCTTTCTTCCCTAGCCAGTGAAACCCCCTTTTCCAAAGGCAGCTGAGCGGCAGTCAGCAATGGCCGCCACATAGAAGAGCTCAGCCGGAAAAAGAAAGTGCAGGAGGAGCTGTGAAGAAGTGAAAGTGATCTTTGCTGACCGGGACAAGCAACAGTGAAAGTACCCTGGAATTTGAAATCTGCTAAAGAAACATCGTTTCCAGAATGTGTCAAGCAGCGAATGTGAATTAAAGGAAAAGCTTTTTTTTTCTTTTCACTGTCCTTCCGAACGTGACAGCGATAGAACCTTAAGAGAAATCAGAAAACTTGCATTGGAGGTATGGATTTCTGAACATTTAAAGGAAAATTGCTGCTGTAAGTGGGAAGGGAGAGGGAAAAAAAATTGGATCAGAATTTGAAAAAGGAGGAGATTGCCTAGAATTTGAAAGAGCTTTAAATATTAATACGGCTTCTAAAAGATACATCTTAATTGGAACTCTTTGACTAAACAGCAACCCCAGAAAGAGAAATGGAAGAAAGAAAAAAATATTAAAAGAAATAGTTTATTTGGATTCTTTGGTGACTTTGGAATTTTGGGGAATTATTCTTGATTAAAAACACTCGGGTGGTTGTTTTGGAAAAATTTTTTCTCCTCATGATGGCATTGCTTGTGGATGAACTAAAAATTGAATACCAAAAATATAAAAAAGAAGAACAAGATGGGAAAGATACTTTGGGCACTCTTTTTCAATTACTAGAAATGGCGGTATGCACTTATGAAAAATTGACTGCGCAGCAGGATGACTGGGACAAAGAACAAGAAGAAGCCATCTTTGATGAACAATGGGTTTTTTGGTGGGAAGAGGAGAAAGAGGAAAAGAAAAAGGGGATTTTAAGGCCTGAAAAAACAACCAAAAAAGAGAAAAATGAGGTGAAAGGTGGATACAAGGTTAGAAAACAACAGAAAGGGGGAAAGCAGAATAAGAAAAGGGAGGAGGAGAGACAAAGGGGTAAAAAGGGCAAGGAAAAGAATAAGCAAGAGAGAAAGGAGGGGAAGAGAAGCCTTAATGGTGGGAAGCAAGATTTAAAGAAACAAAATTTATTTAGATACAATGGGTAAATTTAATTGAAAAAAAAAGGAATTCTGTAAGATACATAAGATTGTGTTTTTATTTGTGTATTTAGAATAAAATGCTTAAGATATAAATGAGTATTAATATGTATGATTAGTTTCTTAATGGCATTGATTGTGGTTCATATGCTTTTCTTTTTTGTTATTGTATTTTTTCCTTTCTTATAAAATGCATTGTGTAATTTTAGAATGTACTAAACAGAACCCCAATATAAGTTAAGTGTTATATTAAGTATTATTAAGCTAGGAGAAAGAGTTAAAGGTGTCATACTCCAATCAGTGTACAGGAGAAGTTTCTCTAAAGAGAAAAGATGAATGGATAGCTGGAAATAGAACAGACAAAGAATGATAAGTATTATGAATTGAACTGAGATGAGATAAATAAAATAAAATTAAGAAAGATAAAAGAGGGAAGAAGCTATATAGAAAATTGAAAATGGTAATAAGATATGGAATGATATATAAAGTGAATATGATTTTTGAATTTGTGTCTGTGTGAAGAGTTTTAACCCGGGATTAAGCAACTTTCAGAAAAGATATTTTATGTTTTTATGTTCCATGTTTTGTTTGTCTGTGTATTGTTTTTGGAAAGTAATAAAATTTTAATTAGCAAGAAATATAATTTGGATAATAGAATGAAAAGAAGAAGTTGGGATAAGATATGAAGCTGAACAGATAACATAAATATATATATTATAATTTGGAATTATTTTGTATGTTTTATTGGTTTTTTCAGAAAAGATTTTTTATGTTATGATGCCTTGTTTGTTTGTGTATTGTTTTGTAAAATTAATAAAATTTGTTTTTTTTTTAAAAAAAAAAGATGCTGAAATTGTATATAAATGAAGCTCATGACAAGATAATGCTGTGCCCACATCAAGTGATGGAAAGACCTAGCTAACACCAAAGCCATGCCAAGAACAAAAATGAACTCCAGTCTGCATTTTTATCTATGATATTGCTTCTCTTTAATCATTGATCTCTTTCCTTGTGATGCAAAAATCCAGACATTTAAGTTCTTTGATTTCTAGTTCTTATATTTGTGAAAGGGATATAGCTTGTGCATTCCTTCCTTCCTTCTGTTCCATACTAGCAGGCTTGTAAGCCTGCGTTCCTATTGGTCCAGAAAATCCGGGCCATGATTGGACAGTTTAAGAAATCCTGATTGGCTCGTATACGGGCTGCCGCAATTGGGTAAAACCAAGTGCGGCAAGCTCAAAAGCATGTCATAGGCTGCCTAGCCGCAGCCAGCTCTATAAAAAGGGCTGCTGCGGCTAGGGTTGTTGTCTCAGTATCTGATCTCCTAATAAAGAGCTGTTGTTACTACTTCGAGTCTCGCCTCTCACTACACAGACATAACTCTGGCAATGAGGATGGGATACTGAGACAACAGAGCTGACTAGCGCATGGCAGATAGCGCATAGAAGACCAGCAAAATGGCTAGCAGAGCCGTGCCACCCGCACCATTCGATCCGGCCAGCAAGGACTGGGAGTCCTACATTGATCGCTTCCAAATGTTTTTGGAATCAAACAAACTAAAAGACGCCATCGGCAGCAAGAAGCGAGCGGATTTTCTGATGCACTGTGGACCCGCCGTTTTTAAAATGGCCAAAGCACTTGCGAAGCCCACAGAAGTCAAGACGATGGATTGGGATACCCTGGCTCCCATCCTTTGGAATCACTACGCTCCAGCAGTACCGACTCTCATCCGTAGGCATGACTTTTACCAGAGAGATCAGCATGAGGGAGAGAGCATCGGAGAGTTCGTAGCCGACCTAAGGGACCTAGGAGGCTTGTGCAGATTTGCTAATCTAGACAAGGCTATGCGAGACCGAGTCGTCCTCGGCCTGAAAGACCCAACTCTACAAAGCAGGCTGATGGCAAAAGGGGACATTTCCCTCGCCGATGCCATAGCTGAAGCCACCGCAGCTGAGGCCACCCGTAAGTTGGCGGCGCGAATGAGGCGTTCCAATGGAACCGACCACCAATCCGCCAGCGAGACGGCAACCACATCAGAAAGACACGCAGCATCCACACACCACGGTGACATCGAATCCCCTTCCAACAATGAAGAAGAAGAAATTCACAGACTTCAGTCGGAACGCAAGCGACGAGACCGGCACAGTCATAAGTCGAGTTACCAATGTGCTGGCTGCGGAGGATATCACCCATGTTCCGAATGTAAGTTCCTGGATGCTGTTTGCCGTTTTTGTGAGAAACAAGGGCATATTGCCAAAGTATGCCGCAACAAACGAAATTCAAGCCCCCGACGATGAGGAAACAGCCCAAGAAGAAGTGATGGCACCCCCACCATGAACCGGGATGGCCAAAATGGCAGCTGTTGGAACCGGGACAACCAACCCAGAAAATTCAGTGATGTGCCCAGACGAGAAGAAAAGCACCAAACAGTCATCATCGGCCATGCTTCATCAATAGACACATGAAAGATACATGTAGAGATCACCATCGAGAATCAACCTTGCACCATGGAGGTGGACTCCGGTTCCTCCCTCTCTATGGTCTCATGGAGGACCATAAAATGACTAATTCACAGCATCCGCCGCCAAGAACTAAGCGACCAGAAACTAATATTGAGATACTATCAAGGTAACCGCATTCCGGTCGCTGGCACCAGACATTTTAAAGTCTCCTTCAAAAACCACACCACCATCCTACCACTCACCATCGTTGACAGTGACCGACCCAGCCTACTCGGGTTGCAGTGGTTTGCACCGTTGGGGATCGAGATGGCAGGCATCAACCACACAGAAGACGAAGACTGGGAAGCAGCGCTTGTCCGTGACTTCCAAGAAGTTTTCAGTGAAAATCTAGGCAAGTACAAGGGGTCCCCTATCTCCTTTAATCTTAGCCCTGACATTGCTCCCATCCGTCTCAAACCGCGCCAAGTGCCTTTTGCACTCAAGCCTAAAATAGACGAACAATTAGACAAACTAATAGCACAAGGCGTGTTAGAACCCATTGATCACACCAGTTGGGAGACCCCAATCATCACCCCCATCAAACCAGATGGCTCCCTGAGAATTTGTGGAGACTACAAGGCCACCCTCAACCACGCATTGCAGCAGAGCGCCTACCCGGTGCCGGTGGTCCAACTTCTCCTACACTCACTAGGGGGTGGCAGAATCTTTGCAAAGCTCGACCTGGCTCAAGCTTATCAACAACTGCCAGTCGATGCTGAAACCGCAGAAGCCCAAACTATAGTGACACATAGAGGGGCGTTCAAATGTAACTGGCTCCAGTTTGGGGTCAGCATTGCACTGGGGATTTTTCAAAGTCTAATGGAGAGGTTGCTGCAAGGAATTAAAGGAGTTGTGCCCTATTTTGATGACATTTTAGTAGCAGCCCCTACCAAAAAACAATTGGAAAAACAACTGAGGGTGGTCCTACAGAGATTCAAAGACGCTGGCCTCAAGGTAAAAAAGGAAAAATGCCAATTATGTACTGAAAAGGTTGAATTTCTTGGATACCTCCTTGACAAGCAGGGAATTCACCCCACAGACAAAAAATTGAAAGCCATCAAAAACGCCCCCAGACCAAAGAACAAATTGGACCTCCAAGCCTTCCTCAGACTCATTAATTTCTATAACATTTTCCTACCCATAAAGCGACTCTCGCGGAACCCCTGCATCGACTCCTTGATAAAAAGGCTTCCTGGATATGGGGACATAGAGAAGAGCACGCTTTTCACCAAATAAAAAACCTTTTGACTTGAGATGCAGTCCTTATTCAATATAATGAAACACTACCATTGACTGTTACTTGCGATGCATCGCCTTTTGGTGTTGGCGCCATCCTGAGCCACATTTTACTGAATGGAACAGAAGCCCCCGTTACCTTCTTTTCCAGAATCTTGTCCAAGCCAGAGAGGAACTATAGCCAGCTGGACAAAGAAGCCCTTGCCATCATTTCCGCAGTAAAGAGATTCCATGAAAACATTTATGGTAGGACATTTTCCATTATTACAGACGATAAGCCCCTACTTGGCATATTGCCAGGTGACAAACCCAATCCATACATCTTGTCATCCAGAATGACAAGATGGTCTGAATTTCTTGCCGCTTACAATTACAAATTGATACATCACCCAGGCAAGACTATCTCGCACGCCGATGCCTTAAGCCGTTCCCCCTTGCCGGACTTGCAAGATGACCCAGCACCCACATTACCAGTCTTGCAAATTGAAACTATACCCATGCCACCAGTCACCGTGCAAGACATCGCACACGAAACTAAAAGAGACAAACGCTTGGCGCGAGTTCTTAGCTGGGAGGAAAGGGGATGGCCAGAAACCGAGCCAAATGAACTTTTTAAACCATTTAAAAACAGGCAAACTGAACTCTTTTCGCAAAAAGGTTGCATGTTGTGGGGAGACCGGGTAGTAATACCAGAGACACTACAGAAAAAATTTTTAGACTTACTACATGAAGGGCACCCTGGTATTGTGCGCATGAAAGCCCTGGCCAGGAGCTATGCTTGGTGGCCAGGCATGGACAAGCAAATTGAAACCTGGGTCGCCACTTGTAACAGATGCCAAGAGACTCACTCGGCTCCCCCAAAAGCCTCACCACTAGAATGGGAAACACCCCGAGGCCCTTAGTCGCGCATCCCTATTGACTTCGCAGGGCCAACCAAGGGCCATACCTTCTTAATCACTGTTGATGCTTATTTCAATTGGCTTGAGGTGAGCACAATGAAGACAACCACCATGGAAGCTGTCATCAAAAAATTAAATAGACTTTTCGCCACGCATGGTCTGCCAGATGTTATAGTATCTGACAATGGCCCACAATTTACTGTCTTGGCTTTCGAGCAATACTTGGCAGACCACGGCATCTGACACGTATTGACATCATCAGCCCACCTGGCGGCGAATGGTAGAGCTGAACGCATGGTTCAATTTACAAAAAAAAAAAAAAAACACTGCACAAAATGGAACATGGCAACATCCACGAGAAGATCACCAAGATGCTTCTCCTACAGCATATCACACCGAATACCACTACCAACAAGACCCCAGCAGAACTTTTAATGGGCAGAAAACTCAGGTCACCTCTAGACTGCCTGCATCCTGCTTACACCCCAGAAAAACCCATTGGTTCCAGCAGCAAGTACCGCGCTTTCAAGGTAGGAGACACTGTGTTTGCCAAAAACTTCACAGGGGACCCAATTTGGATCCCCGCAAAAATCACTCAAATCACAGGCCCCCGCTCCTACCGGCTTGAGACACTGACGGGAGGTCGTGGAAACACCACATTGACCAGCTAAGATCCAGGCTGGCCACTTCCACCCTCATAGACTCTAACCAAGAAATCAGGGGGGGGGGGAAACCTCAAGTGCAGAAAAAGAACAAACACCTGTGCAAGCAGAACACCCCCCACAAACATTAAATAAAAACCAACAATATTTACCAGCCAGAAGGGAGTCGTGGCAGACAGGCACTTCTCCTGAAAGCAGCAGCCAGACAAGCTCCACCAGCCCAGAAAACCCAGGTGGGAGCAGCAGAGCAAACGACTCAACAGATCCTGAATCACCAGGTGGGAGTCGCAGCTACAGGACCGGCTCACCCTTCCAGGCAGTTCCATCTAGCAGCTTGAGAACGACGTGGAGCCCGTCTGAACCTGATGGCGAACAGAGACTTTGTGAACTGCGCAAGTCTAGTAGGCAGGTACGAAGGCCTACTTGCGTGACTACGTTACCCCGCCCCTTGGATGGAACCAAGGGGGGAGGGGTGTTCCACACTAGCAGGCTTGTAAGCCTGCGTTCCTATTGGTCTGGAAAAGCCAGGCTGTGATTGGACAGTTTAAGAAATCCTGATTGGCTCGTATACGGGCTGCTGCGATTGGGTAAAACCAAGCGCGGCAAGCTCAAAAGCATGTCATAGGCTGCCTAGCCGCAGCCAGCTCTATAAAAAGGGCTGCTGCAGCTAGGGTTGTTGTCTCAGTATCTGATCTCCTAATAAAGAGCTGTTGTTACTACTTTGAGTCTTGCCTCTCCTTGGGACCCACCACCCAGACATAACACCTTCCTTCCTTCCTTCCTTCCTTCCTTCCTTGAAATGTCACTACTTCATCTTTAGTTTCTTGGTAGATTACTTGCAAAAGTGTAAATGCTGAAAAATAGTGGGTTGACATCATTCATATTTTACATTGTAAGTTGTGTTCCAGGTAAACAACTGCAGAATAAAAGTCTCATCCAAAACTACCCTATGACTCATTTTCTTTTGGTCTTACAGAATTTTAGTAAATAAGTGTTACGTGACTTACGACTTAAGCTTTTAATATATGATATAGTTCATCTTCATGAAATCTGATCATGTTTAAGAAACATATCACCTTGAACATGACATCCTGCTTTATATTTCTGTTTTCTTCCCGTCTGAAACCAAAAGATCTGCCAGCGCAGGAAAAGTCTTTCAGCAAATAAAAGAGGAACATATATACGTAGTTCTCAAATTATGACTGTAATGTAACCTGCCCATCACAGACATAAAATGTGTCATGTAATGACATAATTTTTATGACCACTTATACAGTGGTCGTTAAGCAAATTCTGTAATTAAGCAAATCTATGGTTTGCAATGGATACAACTTTGCTGAAAACCAAAAGTAAAGGCCAATTTCAGCATTGTAAAATTTAGTCAAGTCACTATAGGACATTACAAACAGCT
Organism: Hydrophis major; assembly: GCA_033807585.1. Taxonomy (NCBI): domain Eukaryota; kingdom Metazoa; phylum Chordata; class Lepidosauria; order Squamata; family Elapidae; genus Hydrophis; species Hydrophis major. The sequence goes on along the minus strand of CM066343.1, from coordinate 30,489,335 downwards.
ATAAATGTGGCCTAGTTGCTGGGATTCGGTCTCATGACTATAGGGGAACGCATCAGGTTGAACTTTGAATCTGGAAAATCAATCAGAAAAGAGCTGGAAGGGATCTTGAAGGTCTTCTAGTCCAACCCCCTGCTGCTCAAACAGGAGACCCTATACCATTCTAGAGAACTAGCTGTCCAGTGTTTTCTTAAAAACCTCCAGTGATGAAGCACCTACAACTTTTGAAGGCAAGCTGCACCACTGGTTAATTTTTCTCACTGTTAGGAAGTTTCTCCTTAGTTCCAGGTTGCTTCTGTCTTGGATTGGTTTCCATCTATTGTCCTGCCTACAGATGACCTGCTCCTCTTTGTGGCAGCCCCTCAACTATTTGAATACTAATATCATGTCACTCTTATGACAGACCTATCTGGGTCATAATCCCAGATAGGTCTGCCATAACTTTGAATTGTTGCTAAGCCAACAGTCATAAATTGAGATTAACTGTACAAGACTGAGGTGGTCTTATAAATTAAATGTACAACTTAAAGTACTAAAAGGAATCCTGGAATCATTAACAACAGATCCTTGAGAGGAAAATAATTGCTTAAGAGACTAGCTGAACTTGAAAAAAGATTTTGAAATTAATTATAACAATGTTTCCTTTTGGTTGTTTAAATATTTGTAAAAGTAAATTAAGATTTTTAAACAAATTTCTTTGGAAAGGGACTTTGAAATTTGAGTAGGGGGAATCAAAAAGAACTAAAGATTATAATAAAGGATAAAAGATACAGAAAAGTACAATATCATTTGACTGTGGAAGAATTCAGAGATTAATAATGTCTTAAATTAAAGACATATAAATAACCAGCTCTATACCTGTACTTCGATCGGGCTTAGTTTTTGTGGAGGAAAATAAGGGGAAAAATTGTGTCTCTTCTTACCAGCATCTATCAGTATTCATCTGGTTAGCATCCTGTCAATGTGTGAGAAAGTTGGGAGGTGTTTGGATACTGAAACAGTATTTGCTGTGTGAACAAGAAGGAGACAGCAGGGAGCCTGGGCATAGCTTAGCTCAACTGTTCTGTACTAAAGCTGGTTGCTGTTATAAACTAAAATTTCCCTCCTCTGCTTGTGTTTTGTATTTAGAACAGATTTCTTTTCAGAAGGGGAGGGGGAGTAGAACTCCTTAACATCAGAATGTGTTAATAATAATATACGAAATACTAATGCTTTGATGGTCATTTCAAAAAATCCTTTCTTAGTGAGCATCTAGAAGCCAAGAGGAACATACGTGCCAAATTTCAAGTTTGTAGGCTTTACAGTTCTGGAGATTTTGTGATATGCATGAGTGGTATTTTACTTTTATATAGATAGATAGATAAACCAGAAGAATGAGTTGGGAAACCTTTTTATCTTGGATTTACAAAAGAGTTGTGTTAGGTCTGGAGCATGGGTGTGAATAACAGAGACGAGCCGGTAGAAACAGTGAACTTCAAACTCTTTATTTACATGGTATGACAGCTCAAACTGGATGGCTGCTATAGCCTTCCTTATATAGGCAACTTATTAACTATTCAACCAATAGCAATCCGGGAGCGCTAGCTCCGTTAACCAATGAGAATGGCCTGTTAATGGCCAATCAGATTCTCCTGAACGGACCAATCCAATCTTGCCATTAACAACCAATCAGAAGTGCAGGGCCAGAACCCTGCACTTGACTTCAAGCTCATGATAACTTTATTTAACTTTATTCACCCCTTCCCCCCGGCTTCTGCTTACGGGGCGCGGTCACATAGTCCTTGAGGTAGGACGATTGTTTTATTAGTCTTTTTGATTTTCGCTGTGTGCCTAGCATTTGGCTGCACTCTTGTTGAGATAGATCGTTGTTTGGTGAAAGGGGTGCCTCTGGTTCAGAGTTCGCGTTTCCGTTGTCACCAATATCTTCGGTAACTCCCTGAGGTGAACTCACTCCCATCCCTGGTTCCTGTTCCCGCATTTCTGTTCCGCTATAGTTCCCTTCGAAAAGATTTTCCTCTAGTTGAAATTCGTCTTCCTCTGTATCTCAGTTTGGTTATAAGGGAGTTCGGAATGGCGTGACTGCAGCCACGATCGTAGTTGATCGATATGGCGCTTCCAAAGTCTATCATCAGGGCACTGTAAAAGGTATGATCTTGGGCTGGTTATGTGGATTACCGTCGCCTCTACCCACAGTGGATCGTCCGATAAGTTTTTAGCGAATACTAAATCACCTACCTGGAAGGTACGGCATCGGCCGCTGGATCCGAGTGGTTTGTAGGCTGGGTGTAACCAATCGAGGTGGGAGCGGAGCTTTCGTCCCATTAGCAGCTCGGCGGGAGTTTTGTTGGTGACGCTGTGAGGTGTGATGTGCTGCAGGAAAAGGATTCGGTTGATTTTGTCGTCGATGTTGTCGTAGTCTTTTTTTGTAGCGTTTTCTTGACAAATTGTACCATGCGCTCAGCCCTACCGTTGGCCGCAGGGTGTGCAGGTGAAGTGAGCGGTCAGCCAGGTACTGTTCAAAAGACAGCGCGGTAAATTGGGGCCCATTGTCAGATACCAGAATGTCGGGTAATCCATGGGTTGCAAACAGTCTTTCTAGTCTTTTGATGACCGCTTCGGTGGTCATGTTCCTCACTCGGTGAATCTCGAGCCAATTCGAGTAGGCGTCGACGGTTAACAAGAATGTGTGGCCTTTGGTCGGCCCTACAAAATCTAGATGGATACGGAACCAGGGTCCCCGCGGTGTCTCCCATTCGGTTGGGGTTGCCTTTGGTGGAGCATTGCTTACTTCTTGGCATCTCTGGCAAGTTTTAACCCACAATTCAATTTGTCTGTCGATGCCTGGCCACCACGCATAGCTACGTGCGAGGCCCTTCATGCGCACGATGCCAGGGTGGCCATCGTGCAAAGTTCTTAATAGTGCCTGTTGGAGCCATTCTGGGATTATGACTCTATCGCCCCAGATGATACAGCCCTTTTGCAAGAACAACTCTGTTTGACGACTTTTGAATGGTGCGAAGTCGTCTGGCACTTGGTCCAATGGCCATCCGCGTTCCACCCATGTGAGGACTCGTGCTAAGATGGGGTCGCGTTTTGTTTCTCTTGCGATATCATGGGCAGTTAATGGCGGCGTATGAAGTGTCTCGATCTACAACGTTGTCATCGTTGGTGCGGGATCATTGATGGTTTCTGGGAGTGGTGCACGGCTCAACGCGTCAGCGTGGGGAATGGCTTTACCGGGGCGGTATTGTAGCTGATAATTGTAGGCAGCCAAGAATTCTGACCAGCGGGTCATCCTGAGAGAAAGTATGTAGGGAGTTGGCTTATCCCCAGCGATTATCCCCAGCAATGGTTTGTGGTCAGTCACTATAGTAAAAGCCTGGCCGTACACATACTCATGGAATCTTTTAACAGCCAATACAATTGCCAGGGCTTCTTTATCGATCTGGCTATAATTCCGCTCAGTTTTCAAGAGTGTTTTTGAAAAATAAGCGACAGGGGCTTCGTTACTGTTAGGTAATACATGGCTCAAAAAGGCGCCCACTCTGAAAGGCGATGCATCACGTGATATTTAATGGTAAGGTTTCATTGTACTGCATTAGTACAGCGTCAGAAGTCAGAAGTTTTTTTATATTATGGAATGCCTGCTCTTCTCTATGACCCCATACCCAATTGGCTTTTTTATCTAGTAAGCGATGTAAAGGTTCAGCAACAGTCGCCTTGTGCGGCAAGAATACGTTATAGAAATTGATGAGGCCTAAAAACGCCTGGAGGTCAGCCTTATTCTGGGGTCTGGGAGCGTTTTTTATTGCTCTCAATTTGCTATCGGTAGGGTGAATACCCTGACTGTCAATTAAATACCCTAAAAATTCAACACGATCTGTACACAGCTTGCACTTATTTTTCTTCACTTTCAGGCCTGCTTCTTGGAATTTTTGTAAAACCAGTCTTAAACGATCCCGTAAGATTTTTGGAGTGGGGGTAGCAATGAGCACGTCGTCAAAGTAGGGGACAACGCCTTTGATCCCCTGCAGAAGTCTCTCCATTAGGCTCTGAAAGATCCCCAGGGCTACACTGACTCCAAATTGGAACCACGTACACTTAAAGGCACCTCGGTGCATTACAATAGTCTGTGCCTGTGCTGTTTTTTCATCAACCGGCAGTTGCTGATAAACCTGAGCTAAGTCTAGTTTAGCGAAGACTTTTCTGCCCCCCAGGGAATGGAGGAGGTGTTGCACCACCGGCACTGGATATGGATTTTGTTGCAGGGCATGGTTTAGGGTGGCTCGGTAGTCCCCACAAATTCTAATGGAGCCATCCGGCTTAATTGGTGTCACGATTGGGGTTTCCCATGGGGAGTGATCGGTTGGCTTTAACACTCCCTGGGCTATCAACTGATCAAGCTGTTCGTCAATTTTCGGCTTTAGGGCGAACGGAACTTGATGAGGCTTAAGGTGGATGGGAGCTATTTTTGGATTAAGGCTAAAGGATATCGGGGTCCCCTTGTACTCACCTAGCTTTTCCGCAAAGACGTCCTTGAATTCGTGGGCGAGGTCCTCCTCCCAGTCACTGCCGCTGATTCAGTTAATGCCTGCCACTTCAATGCCGAGTGGTGCGAACCATTGTAAGCCTAACAGGCTAGGCTGGTCCTTGTTGATCACCGTCAAGGGTAAGTATGCTGTGCGGTTCTTGAACGAAACCCGGACTCGACTGGATCCTACGAATCCGGTTTCCCTGGTAGTCTTTTAGCATGAGCTTTTGGAATTGAAGGTCTTGGCACCGGATAGTAGGGATGAGTTGCTTGAGGGTCTTCCAGGAGACCATTGAAAGAGACAATCCCGAGTCAACTTCCATTTGGCAAGGCTGATTTTCGATGTCTGCTTTAACTCGAATTTTCTTGGCATCCAATGGAGAGGCGTGGCCGATAGTGATTGTTTGGTGAGCCTCTTCTCGCCTCATTAGGCGATTCATGGGTCGGTTTCTGTAGGAGTGGTTTGCTGGTTCTCGCCTTACAGGATTGTTTCCTGTCGATTGACGAAGATTGGCCCCCTTCGAGGTCTGGCTGGGTCCGAGGAGACTTCTGCAGAACCGTCCGATATGGCCTCATTTCCTGAACTCATGGCAGAGCACATCACGGAATTTGCAATCAGAACGGTAATGGTTGGTCCCGCAGCCAGCGCACAGTTGTTGGGACTTCGGGTAACGGTCCCGATCGGACCACAGTCAATGGACTCTTCTTCGTCGTTGTCTGACAACGAAGAGAGATCCTCATGGTGGGCCATCGAGAGCTGTCCTTCCGACTTAGGTGAAAGTTCACTGGCTGGTTGGTGTGTCGGAGCGCAATTTCGGCGTAGTTGAGCAGGTGACTTTTTGGTCGTTTCCGCTGCCGTAGCCTTAGCAATGGCATCGGCAAGGCTAATGTTGCCCTTAGCCATTATTTTGCTCTGCACGTTTAGAGCATCTAATCCTAGAACCACTTGGTCTCTCAAAGCCTCTTCTAGGTCAGCGAAATGGCAGAGGCCTCCCAAGTTTCGGAGGTCCGCAACGAAATCGGCAACGCTTTCTCCTTTACCCTGGTTTCTTTGGTAGAACTTGTGCCATCTTACGAGCATTGGAACACTCAGTGCATAGTGGGCCCTTAGTAGCGGTTCGAGGACGTCCCAGTCCATGGCCTTCACTTCGGCCGGTTTTGCTAGCGCCTTGGCCATCTTGAATACGGTCGGCCCGCAGTGCGTCAGGAATACTGCCCATTTCTTCCCAGTTGTGGCATCCTTCAGATTATTTGTTTCCAAGAACATTTGGAAACGGTCCATGTAGGACTCCCAGTCCTCTTGCGCTGGGTCGAACAGAACGGGTGGTACTACGCCGCTGGATATGGTTCCGCCATTGTGCGTTTCAGCCACGTGCTTGGTTGTCTTCGCCGTTGTTCTAGTTGGCTCTGATGTCATCCAATCCCATCCTCGTCGTCAGTGTTAAGTCTGGAGCATGGGTGCGAATAACGGAGACGAGTCGGTAGAAACAGTGAACTTCAAACTCTTTATTTACATGGTGTGACAGCTCAAACTGGATGGCTGCTATAGCCTTCCTTATGTAGGCAACTTATTAACTATTCAACCAATAGCAATCTGGGAGCGCTAGCTCCGTTAACCAATGAGAATGGCCTGTTAATGGCCAATCAGATTCTCCTGAACGGACCAATCCAATCTTGCCATTAACAGCCAATCAGGGCCAGAACCCTGCACTTGACTTCAAGCTCAAGATAACTTTATTTAACTTTATTCATTCACAACAAGTTGCATTGAATTTAGGAAGGAGTTTCTAAGAAAAGAAAAAGAGAAAATGATAAATCAATTTGTGAGACACTCTTTCAAGGGATTAAAGATCAAGATTCTTAAAAGTAAACAGAAGGAACATGAAACTGATTTATATCATCAAGATTAATATATACTATATGTTGTTGTTTCTGATACCACTGAATAATTTTTTTCTGACTAAGATGTATAACCAGGCTTTACAGATATATTTATAAAGAAGAGATAATAAATAAAGAAGAATTCTTTTGTATTACTTTTAGTGAATGTGGTAAGTTACTATGTTAAAAAAAAGTAAAGAAAATATATATAAAATTGATTTATTTGATTAAACTTAACATATATACTGCTAGTAACTTTTAATGATTGGGACTTAACATATATACAGTGCTGATAATTTTTGCTGATTGGGACTGAAGGATGAAGCTTCACAATTTATTTATAAAGATGAGATTTGGGAAGAACTCTTTTGCTGAAATGCAGAAACAATGATAAATTTAAAAAAATTGTTCACAAGGATTGAATTCCATTCCTTTTAAAAACTTGAGGTTCCTTCCACTTCAAGCCAAAGGTCCACTGCTGCCCTACTTATTCTAATGCCCAGACCTGCCTCTGTTCCTGTTTCCCAAATCAGAAACAGCCAGCAGGCCTGCTAGGTACATTCAAGCCAAAATAAATATTTCTGGACATCTGAGATACAACTTTGCTGTATTCTGAAAAAGGGAGGAGGGATATAAGTCTTATAGAACAGAAATTTTGAGCCAGGACTTATGGAAGAGGATGTCTCAAGACCCCTCAAATATCAGGGTAATTAGGGCTGTTTTCTTTGAAACGCTTAATATGTAAAGTTGATTATCTTTGTAGACTTCCTCCTGTTCTGCTAATCTAAGTCTTTCAGTAATCCAAGATACATGTGGGGACCAATCACAAAATGCTGTTCAACATGCCATGGCAGCCATGGCAGCTGTCCTCAAGTTAAATGCCTTCTAATTATGTGGAGAAGAATTCTAATAATACTCAAGTAGTTTGGAAAAAAAGAGCCTTGTAAGGCAGAAAGTTGTGACAGGCTTAACTTGATTACATCTCCAAGCTAGCTTTCTGGCTAAATTGCTCATGATGCCTACTAGACAACGAGAAAGGAAAAACGTATTCTCTATGATTACTCTCTTCTGAGTGAGAGATAATACAGAGTTCTGAGAAAATGTTTTCTAATTGCAAAGTATAGCATAGAATAGAATAAAAATGTTATTGTCAGTTTAGAAGTACACTAATCAGCATTTATTAAAATGAAATTTCACTGCATTCAGCTCTCAAAAGGTAACCATTATGCACATATCCCCACACATGTATGTGACACAGACAAACATCACAGTCCAGTTTGGATGTGTACATACACATGGTAGGGAAAAAAAGAATCCTGCGAGTTTACAAGATGGGTGGCATAAGGAACAAAGCTGTTACGGAATCTAGCGGTCTTGCTAAAGATTCTTCAAAACCTCCTCCCAGAAGGGAGCAACAGAAACAGACCGTGAAGTGGATGTGTAGGTTCTTTAACAATGCTTCAAGCCCCAAGCACATAGCATTTAGAAGCAGTATCCTGAACAACGGGAAGTGAGCTTCTTATAATTCTTGTCTTGGCTGTCCTTACCACTCTCTGTATGGACTTTCTATCTGAGGCACTACAGCCACCAAACCAAACAGGGTTGCAGTTTATAATAAAAACACTCTCAATCATGCCTCTGTAAAAAGTGGCCAGGACAGAAGGAGAAATATGTACTCTCCTCATCCGATGCAGGAAATGACTACCTGTATGACAACTGTTATAATTCAAGGACTACCTGTATAACAAGATATTAAATAAATGTTTTATTTAATATCTTGTTATACAGGTAGTCCTTGAATTATAACAGTTCATTTAGTTAAAGTTTAGTTCAAAGTTATAATACTGGAAAAATGACGATCATTTTTCACACTTATAACTATTTTAGCATCCCCATGATCATATGGTCAAAATTCAAACGCTTGGCAACTGGCATGAATTTATGACAGTTGCCATGTGCCAGGCTCATGTGATCACCTTTTGCAACCTTCTGACAAGCAAAGTCAATGGGGAAGCCAGATTCATGTTATTAATTTAACAACTGCAGCGATTCACTTAACAACCATGGCAAGAAAGGTTGTAAAATGGGACAAAATTCATTTAATGACTGTTTCACTTATCAACAGATATTTTGGGCTCAATTGTGGTCATAAGTGGCAGACCATTCTTCCTAGGGCAAAATTCCTGGCTTTCAATATTTGATTGCTGCATTGTCTGCAAAAGAGAACAACAGATTTGAAAGATAATGGAATTCCTACAGAGGCCAGGTGATGAAAGAAGATTGCACATCACACCTCCTTCAAAGAGATGAGTCAGAACCCAATGGGTAATTATACAAGTGTTCCCATTTCATTTATGAATCACACCATCTCTTCTTTCATGAGGAAAGGTAAACCTATGAATCAACCAAATTGGGGCTGGATGAAATGAAATTTGCATCTCTAATGTTCATAAAAGGATGAAATAGTAGTGCTGCCTTCTCCAGCCTGACAAGCTCCATATGTGTTAGATTTGCAATTCCAGCTATCAGGGCTAATCATTGTGCTGGTCGGGGATTATGGAATTTGAGGTCAAACTTTATACTCTTAATTATTACTACTTGAGAGAAGGTGGGGTAGAGGGCAACGATAATTATAGCATGGAAATATAATTTTGCTGCAGGCAAATGTTATTGAAGGCTCTTTGTTACATTCACAACAATCTTCACCAACCTGGGCAGTTTGCAGGTGTGGAAGTGTCAAACTTTCCAGAAAGAATAACAACGATTGACAATGCAATACAATGGCTTGGGGAAGAGTAACATGTGCCATTCAGGTTGTGGCTGAGTTCTTGAGCAACTAGATGGTTCTCATATTTTTTTATTCTTTTCCTGGGGATTTCACTTCTTCTACAGGAATTTCCAAATAGGAAACAGACAAGTCAGATCTTGAGATCTGACAACCCTAATCAAGATGGAAAAAAATGAAACAAGAATTGCAATTATGCCTGCCTTTTGCTAGCTTCTACATTCTCCCAAATACACCATATGTCAATCATTTATTTCCCCTCTGCCCATTTTCTGCTAATTTTTCTCTCCAGGGGACACACTGTTGTGGATCCAACTTTATTTTATCCAGTTTTGAATATAGCGATGTTGAAATAGAAGATAACATACATTACTTAGTGGGGTAATGAAATGTCTGCCAGAAAACTGTTCTGTATGGTCATTTACATTCTTGAAACCCCGCGTTTTGATTGGCCAAAGCGAGGGGTAATCCGATTGGTCTAGTGAGCCGCGCTGATTGGCCCGCTGAGAATCTCCCGTGATTGGTGGAAACGAATCGCGGAAGATTCAAAGTGGTGCCATTGGCCGCGGCTGCCGCGGCTTGAGAATAAAAAGCCACTGTTTTTCCCTCAGAGCCAGACCGGTTCCGGGGACCAATAAAAGAGCTGAACTAAGTCACTGACTCCGGGTCTCCTTGCCGCAACGGACACGACACTGGCGACAAAGGTGGGATTCTGAGGCTAACCCCCATCGAGCACGTGTCCGAAGGAAGCAAGACCGACAAGATGGCCAGCATCGCTCCGCCCGCGCCCTTTAATCCCGCTAGCAAGGACTGGGAATCATACATGGACAGATTCCTCATGTTCCTCAAATGCAGCAACATGAAGGATGCCACCGGGCCGAAGAAACAAGCCGTCTTCCTAACACACCGCGGGCCCGCAGTGTTCAAGATGGCAAAAGCCCTAGCAAAACCTGCTGACATCAAGGAGATGGACTGGGATGACCTCGAACCATTGCTCCGTAACCACTACGCCCCCACCGTGCCCACCCTCATCAGGCGGCACGACTTCTACCGGAGGGACCAGAGACTGGCCGAAAGCATCAGCGATTTTGTGGCGGAGCTGCGGAACCTAGGGGGCATGTGAGGGCTCTCCGACATGGACGAGGCCCTACGGGACCGCATCGTGCTCGGACTTCGGGACCCAGTCCTACAGAGTCGGCTGATGGCCAAAGGCGACATCGCCCTCGCCGACGCCATTGCTGAAGCTACCGCAGCCGAGGCAACCCGGAAATTGACGAACCGCATGTGGAGACAGGACGCCGGAGACCGCACCATGACCGTCGACCCAGGACGGGCGACCGAGGCCCAACCGGAAGCAAGTCACCGTGAGACCACCACCCACCATGGCAAACTCCACTCTGCCTCTGACACCATGGACGAGGAGGAGGAGATCCACCGGCTCTAGACGGGACGTGACCAGCGAAATCGGCGGGGTCGTAAGTCGGGGACCGCATGTGCCGGGTGCGGAGGTGACCACCCTCGAGCCGAGTGCTGTTTCTTCAATGCAGTCTGCCGGCACTGCGACAAAAAAGGTCACATCGCCTGAGTCTGCCGATTGAGGAAGGCCTACAGCCCCAGACGGCGGGACCACAGTGAGCGGAGACGGGACAGCACACACCCCCAGAACCAGAAATCGCCAAGCTGACAGCTGATGGGACCAGAGCGGGTGGAACTGACAAGGTAGTGAAACCTGGCGGAAGGAGGAAACCCACCAGACAGTCATCATCGGCCATGCATCAACCACCGACGCCCGAAAAGTCTACATGGAGGTAGGCATCGAAGGCGAGCCATGCAAAATGGAGGTGGACTCCAGGTCCTACCTCTCTATGGTCGCCTGGCGAGAGGTCAAATGCTTGGTGCCTACCATCCACAAGAAGGGACTGGAGAACCAGAGACTAATCATCAAAGACTACCAGGGAAACCGCATCCCGGTAGTCAGAACCGGACAATTCAAAGTGACATTTAAGGGCCGCACTGCAAAGCTTCCCCTGATGATCGTGGACCGAGACCGACCCAGCCTCTTGGGGCTGCAATGGTTCACGCCACTCGGCATCGAAGTCATGGGTATCAACCACATTGCCGAGACCGATTGGGAACAGCAACTGGCACGGGACTTCCAGGAAGTGTTCGACGGCACCCTAGGCAAGTACTGAGGGGCCCCCATCTCCTTCAGTCTAGACCCCAACATTCCCCCGAGACACCTAAAACCAAGGCAGGTACCCTTTGCACTCAGGCCAAAAATTGACGAGCAAATTGAAAAGCTCGTCAAGCAAGGGGTCCTTCAACCCATTGACCACACTCGGTGGGAGACCCCAATAGTCACCCCAGTCAAGCCCGATGGGTCGGTGAGAATCTGCAGGGACTATAAGGCCACCCTAAATTGTGCCTTACAACAAAGCGCCTACCCCGTCCCAATAGTGCAGCACCTTCTACACTCACTGGGGGGAGGCAAAGTTTTTGTGAAACTCGATCTGGCCCAAGCATACCAACAGCTGCCAGTCGACGCAGAAACCGCGGAGGTGCAAACCATAGTCACCCACCGGGGAGCGTTCCGATGTAACTGACTTCAGTTTGGAGTCAGCATGGCACCTGGAATTTTCCAGAGCCTCATGGAGAGGCTTTTGCAAGGAATTAAGGGGGTAGTGCCCTACTTCAACGACGTGCTGGTGTCAGCAACCAACCAGCTAGAACTAGAGGGTCGGCTAAGGGAGGTGCTAACGAAATTCAAGGAAACCGGGCTAAAAGTGAAGAGAGAAAAATGCCAGCTTTACACAGAGCGGGTCGAGTTCCTGGGGTACCTCCTAGACCGGCATGGCATCCACCCAACTGCAAACAAAATCAGAGCCATTAAGGAGGCCCCCACACCCAGGAATAAAACGGAACTGCAGGCATTTCTGGGACTGCTTAATTTTTACAATGTTTTCCTGCCCCACAAGGCAACCGTGGCGGAGCCTTTGCATAGGCTCTTGGACAAGGTGGCGACCTGGACTTGGGGGAAACGCAAGGAAGCCGCCTTCAGGAAAACCAAGGACCTGCTCACCTCGGATGCCGTTCTCATCCAATACAATGAGACCCTACCACTCACTGTCACATGCGACGCCTCACCCTTCGGCGTTGGTGCCGTCCTCAGCCACACACTCCCAGATGGAAGAGAAGCATCCATCGCTTTCTTCTCGAGGACACTCACCAAACCAGAGAGGAACTATAGCTAGCTGGACAAGGAGGCCCTAGCTATCGTCAAAGCAGTGAAGAGGTTCCACGAGTACCTCTACAGCCGCATGTTCACCATCATCACAGACCACAAGCTGTTGCTGGGCATCCTGGCAGGGAACCAGGCCACCCCGAACATCTTATCTCCCAGAATGACAAGGTGGTCTGAATTCCTTGCCGCCTATAGCTACCAGCCCACACACCGACCCGGTAAGACTATCACCCATGCAGACGCTTTGAGCCGCTCGCCATTACCCAACATAGACACCGACCCAGCACCCACGACGAGCACCCTCAGCATAGAAACTCTGCCCGATCTACCCATAACCGTGTCAGACATTGCCCGAGAAACTAATAAAGACAAACATCTGATGCGGATGTTACATTGGGTAGAAAAAGGGTGGCCGGAAAAGGACAATGACAAAGCATTCAAAACATTCCGGAACCGGCAAACAGAACTCTCACTACAAAAAGGGTGTGTACTGTGGGGGGAAAGGGTTGTTATTCCGGAAAAACTACAAGGGAAGGTATTGGGTTTGTTACATAAGGGGCACCCAGGCATAGTTAGAACAAAAGCCTTGGCCAGAAGTTACACTTGGTGGCCAGGGATGGACAAGCAAATCGAGGCCTGGGTGGCAAGGTGTCAACGCTGCCAAGAAACCAGACCGAGCCCTCCCGCAGCACCGATTCTGGAATGGGAAACCCCCAGGGGACCCTGGTCTAGGATCCACATAGATTTTGCCGGGCCCACCAAGGGACACACATTCCTAATAACCATAGATGCTTACTCCAACTGGCTGGAGGTAAGCAACATGAAAACCACCACCACAGAAGCCGTGACCAAGGAACTTAGTAAACAATTCGCAATCCACGGCCTCCCAGATGTCATCGTGTCAGACAATGGGCCCCAATTCACCTCGCTAGAATTTGAAAAATTCCTAGCGGAACGGGGCATACGACACGCACTGACAGCTCCAGCACATCCGGTGGCGAACGGAAGGGCGGAACGGATAGTTCAATTCACGAAAAAAACCATCCAGAAAATCGAACACGGGGAAATCCAAGAAAAAATAAATAAAATGCTTTTTATACAACATATAACCCCAAACACGACAACAAACAAAAGCCCGGCAGAGCTGCTAATGGGGAGAAAATTAAGGTCCCCACTCGACAGACTGCACCGCACATACAACCCAGAAAACCCCCCAAACTCCTCCAGCAAGCACTGGTCCTTTGCGCCAGGTGACGCTGTTTACGCAAAGAACCTAACCGGAGACCCACTGTGGGTACCAGCAACCATAACCCAACTGACAGGTCCCCGCTCGTACCGGCTGCAAACAACCGATGGACGAGCGTGGAAACGCCATATCGACCAAATAAGATCAAGAACGGCCATAAGAAACACAACCGACATGCAACCAGACACAGACGAACCCCTTAACACAAGCCAAGAGGGGAGGGAATACCCCGAGAACCAAAACCCAAGAGAAATAAACCAGCCATACTCACCGGCCAGCAGCCAGCCCGAAACTTCACCAGGGAGAAGCAGCCAGGCCAGCTCGACCAGCCCAGAAAGACCAGGCGGGAGCGGCAAGAACCGCAGCTCAACCAGCCCAGGTAGACCGGGAGGGAGCTGCGACAAGCAGCCCGACAGGGCCTTCCAGATGGTTCCAACGACGAGACCAAGAGAAACAGAGAACCCAACCGAACCGGCCGGGAGCCAACCAACAACTGACCTGCGCAGGTCCAGTAGGCAAGTACGGAGCCCCGCCTGCTTACGGGACTACGTCACGTTGGACCAAACCAAGAGGGGAGGGGTGTTCTATATGGTCATTTACATTCTTGAAACCCTGCGCTTTGATTGGCCAAAGCGCGGGGTAATCCAATTGGTCTAGCGAGCCGCGTTGATTGGCCCACTGAGAATCTCCCGCGATTGGTGGAAACGAATCGCGGGAGATTCAAAGCGGTGCCATTGGCCACCACGGCTTGAGAATAAAAAGGTGCTGTTTTTCCCTCGGAGCCAGACCGGTTCCGGGGACCAATAAAAGAGCTGAACTAAGTCACTGACTCCGAGTCTCCTTGCCGCAATGGACACGACACAAACAACCCAGCCCAAAGATCATCAAAGGTTGCATAATTGAACCGTGAGCTACATATATTCTATCACAACATAACTACCATACATTTAAATTGTTACCTCGTTGGTTAATGAAATACCTGCAAGCAAACAAGTACTAAGCAAGTACTAAGGACTCCATAGTTATGTTGACTATTATTTTTCCCTCCATCAGGAGTTGCTGGTGACTGGAAGAAACAATTCACAGTGGCAAAAATGAAATTTCAATGAGATTTACAAGATGCAAATGAAAGGAACTATGCTGCAGTTTCGAACAGAGATATGATTGTTGTTTCCCCCCCTCCTTGAGTTGGCACTCTCTCATTTATAATTTAAAAAAACCATACACATTCTGTATATGTGCCCTGAATGTATGTTAGTACACTGCATATATAGTACCTCCTAGATACACCAACAGTATATGGGTTGTCAGAGTGGTCTCTAGACTGTAGCTTGCATAAAACAGCATGCTTGGAGAAATTTTGGCAGTGCATGTAGCATCTTGGCTAAAGTGTGAATGTAATGACCATTGAGCAAAAAATGTGCCATGTGGCACAGGTATACCCAAGGCTGATACCCCAAATTTTTCCCTTGGTAAACATCTCAAGTGAAAGTCTTAATTGATCAAACATATGATGAATGACAGAACTTAAAAAAAAAACCAAGAGCAACTAGATGGATTTGTATACTATGCTATAGTATATATATAGAAAACCAATGGAAAAATTTTAAGATAGACACTGTTCGAAGAGTAGTGGATAGTTTCTGGTCTTGTTGTTGACAGAAGGCAAAATAGCTATAAACATAATTGTGGTAAATAAGAGTAAATAAATGCTGAATGAATATGGACTGAATTCAAAAGTAAATACCAATATAAAGGAAATACTGTACAGTGAGATGTTTTGATCATACTTTATAAAGAGTAGGGATCCAATCTGGGTCGGTCACCAGGAGTCTTCCGAGCTTTCAGACTCATGCTGGAGCCCATCTTCAGGGAACTTCTCTCTGGCAGATTGTGTGCTTTTCTCGGTTTGGTATTGTGGTATTGTAGTATGCCACACAGAGTACAGTACACACTTGGCTAGACTCTAGAGATAAATTCCCTGAAGACTGGCTCCAGCATCAGTCTGAAAGCTTGGAAGACAAAACCTCTGCTCTTGGTGACCAACCCAGACTGGATCCTGCAATATTATCCTGGGACATGTTTATTCATTTGTGAGAGTAGGGATCTGCCATGCTTTGGATCCAAATAGAAAACATGGGATTTCCCATAAATATGGTTGAGAAAGAGACATTAACAGTATGGGGCAACTGTTTTGGAGCAGGGCTCGTGACTGCCAAATGTCACATCTGTTAGCACTCCTAAAAAAATGGTATTTATCATAGTAGTCATACTACTACAGAGAAATGCATATTTCAGGTAGAGCACCAATAACATATCTATTCCTATTCCGAGCAGATCTGTAGCAGATTTTCTTTCCTTAACCTTATTTTCTGGAGCACCATTATACAAGGACTACCTATACTGGTCCTCTTGGTTGGGCCAAAAATTGAACTCTTCTGGAGGGTATTTCAAATTTTTTGTTTAAACCATTGGTAAATTGTTTTACCTGAAACACTCATTGACTGGGTCAAAATGCTATATAAAAAAATATCAGCAGCCAAGTGTGATACCCAGCTGGCCTCTCCAACAGGTTCCTGGTGAGGGTTGGGATGCATAAAAGCTCTGCACTGTCTCTACTTTTGTTTATATTGGTCTTGGATACCATCACACATGACCTGCAGCAATACGCATCCTGGATTATGCTCTATGATGATTATGTTATGCTTTCTTCCACCACAGAGGTGGAGTACAGCAACAAATTCAAACATGGAATGATCACCTCAACCATTTCAGACTCTGCCTCAACATCAAGAAAACTGAGTACTTAGAGATGATTACCGCCCCTGGAATGCTTCAAATCAATGGAGAAAACTTAAAGAAGGTGGATACTTTTTGGTGTCTTGGATTCCATCTCCAAGGCAATGGCAACATCAATGATGAAGAGCAAGCAAGGGTGAATGCAGCCTGGATGCATTGGCAAGAACTCACTGGTGTGTTAAGGGACAAATGAATGCCAAACCATTATCTAAGATTTACAAGACAACCATCTGCCCTGTTTCACTGTATGGTACTGAATGCTGGGCAGCAACAACAGGGACTGAAAGCTATCTCCATGCCATGGAAATGCAAATGCTCTGTTGGATATTATGCATCTCCCTTCTTGATCACATCACAAATGACACCATTTGATAGCATTTTTGTGTGGCACCAGTTACGGAGAAACTGAGAGAAGGCCAGCTCCGCTGGTATGGATACATCCAGAAAGAGCACCTTCCACCATTGCCAAAACTGCCTACCAGTTAGAAATTAATGACTGGAGACCCTGCGGGCATCCAAAACAGAGATGGCAAGACACCATCAATAAAGACATGCAAGCCACAGGCCTGCGCCCTGGAGATACAGCTGATTGTGCAAAGTGGCATTCAATTATCTGAAAAGTGGACCCTGCACCTGCAGGAATATACTAGGAGGAGGAGGAGGTAGTTGACAAATTGTATTAGCTAGGACGATTCTTTATTTATTAGCTTGAATTGGATTACAACTGACATGGTATGTGGCTTGAATGGCAGGAGGGGTCTTCTCAACCTTTAGGCTAAGTTTGAAGAAAGACAAATTGTCTTGTAGGCTTCCAACAAGTTGCTGCTAGATTTTCTCTGCTGCTTTTCTTTTCTGGTAGGTTTTCAGCTCTATTTCCCTGATGTGGTGAGGTTTGCCTGCCCCCCAAATTAGAGCTGAAGTGAGCAAAACCTTTTCCCTTTGTCTCCTTTTCAATCTTTGAGGAAGATGATTGTAGCTCTTCTTTCTCCACACAGATCCTAAGGAATAATTAGAGCGTCTACAACAGGACTGTCAAACTCCTAGCCCATGCCCAGTTTAGTGAAGAGGCAAAAAGTCCAGATATATAGCATGATGCCGCCATGACAACTTGAGTTTGACACCCCTGATCTACAACATCTCAGTATGATAAAAGGCAAACTAACACACAGCATTATAGCCCAAATGCTAATAAACAGGAGCTGTGAAACAACAAACGAAAAACAATGAAATCTTCACACTGCGGTTCAAACACAGAAATGGCCCAGAACCAGATTGGAATCCAAATTGCAAATTGAAAGTGGAGCCAGCCAAATTAAGCCAGAAGCTTTTGACAGGCTCCGACTTTTCTTTGCAAGGATCAAATTGCACTTCATTCTTAAATTAAAACCACTTATTTTAGAAGGAATGAAAAGCAACTGTGGAACTGTATAGGCAGAGCTGCTCGTTGTATGCTTCACTTGAGGTGAAAAGCTTTCCACAGGACTGGAGTCCCAGGAGCTTTTTCTTCAAAATAGAAAAGTAGATGCTTTAATTACATCTTTTAAAACATCATTAATATGTCATAACATAGTTTCAGCTTCAGACAAACAAACTAAAATTCGAATAAAGGCCTCCTTTCCAGTACCAGGTTCATTTAAAGATAGAAATTAATTATTGGAGAACTTTTCTAAATACAATACAGATAGTCCTTGACTTACAACAGTTCATTTAGTGACCGTTCAAAGTTATAACAGCACCAAAAGAAAGTGACATGACTATTTTTCATACTTATGACTATTGCAGAATCCTCGTGGTCAGGTGATCAAAATTCAGATGCTTGGGAACTGGCTCATACTTATGACGGTTGCAGTGTCCCAGGGTCATGTGATCCACTTTTGTGACCTTCTGAAAACAAGGTCAACAGAGAAGCCAGATTCACTTAACAATCATGTTGTTAACTGGAGAACTGCAGGAATTCACTTAACAATTGTAGCAAGAAATGTGGTAAAATGGAGCAAACTTAACAACATAAATTTTGGGTTTAGTTGTGGTCATAAGTTGAGATCCTGAATGACTACTTGTAATGTGCTTATGTGATAATGCTGCAACATGATACTGTATTAAGATAAATGCTCTTTGTTTTAAATAGTCAAAATGTCTTTCTGAATTCTATAAAGTTTGCTATTTTTAGTGTGGCAGATGGTTCCCATTTAATGAACACTTGTTCGGCAACCATTCAAATTTATGGTAGTGCTTAAACAGTGTTAATAACAAGTGGTCCTCATATTTAAAGTGCATTCAGAAAGGATTCAGACCCCCTTCACTTTTGTCAATTTTGTTATGCTGCAGCGGGATTTTACAATTGTTGAAATGTATTTTTTTTCTAATCATTCTACACCCAGTACCCCATCAGGAGAAAGCGAAAACAGAATTTTTAAAATGTCTGTAAATCTATTAAAAACAATTTTAAAAAAAATCACCATCCAGCCTGACTGAGCTTGAGAGGATTTGCCAGGAAGAATGGCAGAATATCCCACAATCCAAGTATACAAAGCTTGTTGCATCTTAACCAAAGACTCAAGGCTTTAATTGCTGCCAGAGGTGCTTCAACAAAGTACCGACTGAAGGGTCTGAATACTTATGCCAATATGATATTTCAGTTTTTTCTTTTTAAAAAATTTACAGATTTCTCTGAATACTTTCTGAATGCACTGTATATAGGTTGCAGCATCATGTGACTGTGTGATCTCCACTTGTGATCTATTTTGTTAGCTTCCTATAAGAAACAGTCAATGGGAAAACCATAGGAGGCCTCAAATGGTAACATGATGTCGTTGTTCAACAATTAATATCACTTAATGACAGTAACTGGGAATGCTGGGGTTTCTATTGCTATGCAATGCAGTCGTGTGATTTGTGCTTTATGATTGATTCCAATAACCATTGTTAAGGATTACCTGTATTATCTATAAATTACTGATTTTAAGACCTCCTGATATTTTTAAAATGAGATTGTAAACTATTATTACCCTGGACTATTTATCTTTTATTCTAGACAGCTCCTTTAAGATTTAATTCATTTTTTTGGTTTTGTTCTTCTTTTTCCTTTGTATAAGAAAGTTATAAATATAAATAAATTTAAACCATTTTTTAAAAAACCCTTTGAACCTTTTTTCAGATTCGCCCCTTTTTCAGATTTTTCCTTTATTTTTTTCAAGAAAAAGATGGTCATTGCAGGTTTTATATGCTTCAGGTAAGCTAAAGATATAAGACATTATGTGTAATGCAAATTCAAGGCCATATACCTGGGAAGACAAACACTGCAAAATCAAAATTTGCTATGGTCTATCAAAACCCTTTCATAATCTCCAAAGGGAGATTACACTATTTGATAATACTTGTTGCAGTTCCTCACTGCCGAATCTGGAAGTTAGTCTATGCATTGTAGATGGTCAAGGCACAGAAAAACCAATCCAGAAGTTTACAAAAAAAGCATTATAAACATGGGAGTGACTGTCAATCTTATTTCCAACTCTTAGTTTCAGGATGCTATGATGCACTAAAATCACACCTGGAAGAAAAAAAATAGGATGGATGCAGATAAGCAAACTGGAGATTAATCCAAATAAAACAATTGTACTGGGAAGCAAGCATTGCAGCCGGTTCTGAAAGACATTGCAACCCTCCTCTCTGATTAGTTTTGAAATTGAAATGGTTGACAACATTTTCCCGCGCAGTCCATTTGGTTAAAGAAAACAGAAATAAAAGGTAGGAAAGCATTTAAGATTATCTATTTCAAGATCTTGACTGTTCAGGAAACATGTTCAGATTTTAGAAAATAGTAGATTTCAGAAAATAGTAACAGATTATAATTAAAAGCTTTGGTTAATTAATTAAAATTCTATAAGAGCAAAAGAAAAAGAGTAACAGGACAGTTTCAGATGAGACTTTTATTCTGCAGTTGCTTACCTGGAACAAAAAATATTATACAACTTGTTGTATAATATCATCAACTTGTTCTTGTTACCCACTATTTCCAAGGATTTGTATTTCTGCAAGTAAACTACCAAGAAACTAAAGATGAAGTGGCTGACTTTTTTGTGGTTCAGATCTGAGTTTGAAGGAAGGAAAGAAGGCAGGCCAAAGTACATTCCATTCAAAAATATGTCATGTTCTTAAAATTCTTCCAAAGTTCACATCACAAGGAAAGAGGCTAAAAATTAACAAAGTAGCAATAACAAAAAATGCAATTGCAGTTTTGAGTTTATGTTTGTTATTGGCTTGGTTTTGATATAACAAAGAAGCTAAATCTTTCCCTTTTGCAATGAGTGCACAATGATATCACGTCTTCAGCTAAATCTAGAGGTAGTCCTCAAATTATGATCACAACTGAGCCCAAAATTTATGTTGTTAAGTGAAACATTTGTTACGAGAGTTTGCTCCATTTTATGATTTTTGTTGCCACAGTTGTTAAATGAATCACTGCATTTGTTAAGTTAGTAGCATGGTTGTTGAGGTAAACTGGATTCCCCATTGACTTTGGTCAACAGAAGGTTGCAAAATGAGATCACAGGACCCCGGGACACTGCAATTGTCATAAGTATGAGCCAATTGCCAAGCATCTGAATTTTGCTCATGTGACTATGATGCCGCAGTGGTTGTGTGAAAAACAGTCATAAGTCAGTGCTGTTGTAGCTTTGAACAGTCACTAAATGAACTGTTGTAAGTCAAGGACTACCTGTATATAGCCTCAAAAGTTCTCACAGGCAACACAAGCACATCACTAAAATAGAAAGGTTGTAAAACAGAGAGTGAGTGGAAGGCTACCTTTAAGAATGAAGAATAGGAGGCTGTAAAAAAAAACCAAATATGGGCTTTGAGGAAGGAATTTTGCAGAGGAAAAAGGGACCCCTGTAGATTTGAAGGACTGGTGGTACCAGGCAAAATGTTCATTCTGAGACTCCCCACTGTAACAAAATCTCTGCCTTTCATTCTACCTGATCCCCCCCCCCCGTTTGCTTATTCTTTTTTAGAACCAACTAGTACAGCTAGTCTTCAACTTACAACAGTTCATTTAGTGACTATTTGAAGGCCCCTGAAAAGAGTGACTTATGGCCATTTTTCACACTTGCAACCAGGGGTGGGATACTACAGGGTTAACTACCAACTCGGGATTTACGAGCTTCCCTGTCCGCCGCTCATTAGCATGTCATCAGCATGCTGCTACCTAGAAGCAGCCTTTGAAACAGCCTTCTGTTCTTGTTTTTTTAACTGCAGCTGTGCCTCCTTCGGCAGCTGAAGTTGAAAAATCAGGAAATGAAGATCAGGTAAGAGCCCGGATCGGCGGGTGGGCAAAAACATCTGCAGACATAGAACCGGTTCTATGTCTGCTGCTGTTCAGAGCTACCGGTTCTACAGAGGTGGACAGGACCGATAGAAACCCACCTCTGCTTGCAACTCTTGCAGAAACCCCTTGGTCATATGATCAAAATTCAGGTGCTTGGCAATTGACTCATATTTATGACAATTGCAATGTCCTGGAGTCATGTAATTGCTTTTGTGACCTGACAAGCAAAGCCAAATTCACTTAACAACCATATGACTAACTTAATAACTGCAGATTCACTTAACAACTGTGGCAGGAAATGTCGTAAAATGGAGCAAACTTCATTTAGCAACTGTCTCACTTAGCAGCAGGAACGTTGGGCTCAATTGTGGTTGTAAGTCAAGGACTACTTCTATTTAGAAGGAAGAGGCAATAGGTGCAAAAGCCCTTATTCCTTTCTCCCTTTTTTTTGATTCTGGCTCTGTTGCACACTACCTAAAACCAAGTTTTGTTTGATAAACTACAAGGTTAACATTACTTGTAAGTTATAAACCATTGTTTATAATTCCCAAACCTGCCTTTGTTAAACAGAGTAAACAGAAAGCTGAACTATGTTTGGATAATGCTAATTATTTTATTTCTTATGAGATCATTGGGCATTCAAATCAGCTTAATACAGTTAATACAGCTACTGACTTCTTACAACTGAGAGATTACAAGGAGGATGTAACTAGGGACAGGCCTTGCCACTCTGACTGAGTGCCTAGAAGTGGACAGCATCAGCCCTTAAACTGTTCATGATAAGATAGCATGAAATGTATCCTTGCACAATGTGTTCTGTTTCAACTCCTACCCTCAAAACGACACTATAGAGCACTGCACACCAGAACAACTAGACACAAGAACAGTTTTTTCCCAAAAGCCATCACTCTGCTAAACAAATAATTCCCTCAACATTGTCCAAATATTTACAAAGTCTGCGTTACTGTTACTATTAATCTTATCATCACTCCTTATCACCCATTCCCCTCCCACTTGTGTATCCTTACGATTTATATTGACTATTTCCTAGTCTGATTTGATTGCTTGTTGTACCCTATGACTATCATTAAGTGTTGTACCTGATGATTCTTGGCTCTTGATGTATGTATCTTTTCTTTTATGTACACTGAGAACATTTGCACCAAGACAAATTCCTTGTGTGTCCCATCACACTTGGCCAATAAAGAATTCTATTCTATTCTATTCTATTCTATTCTATTCTATTCTATTCTATTCTATTCTATTCTATTCTATGTACAGCAAGGAAATCATATTAGAGAAATAACCTTTAATCAGTTGAGTTAGAGAGAAGCAGGTTCATATCAGCCATTTTGCAAAGATGACACCTCAAATCTATTCAGAAGTCAATCAGTTCAATTCTGACAATACTGATAGAATCCTTTCCCTTACCAGCAACAAGCTACGGGGAATCCTTATGACTGTAATTGAATCTGGAATTATGGCTGTACATTGTTCCAGTTGTTAAATGGACCATCTTTTTATTGTGCCTGATTTTAGTACCATTTTTACACTGGTCATTAAGTGAATGTGGCAGTTGTTAAGCAAATATGGTTGTTAAGCAACTCCGTTTGCAGCCCTCATTAAGCAAACATGGCAGTTGTTGAATGAACACAGTGATCATTAAGCAAAGTTTTATCCATTGAGCGTTTTTTGACAGAAACCAGAACCGCCAAAAACCATGACCACGAAATACTTCAAATGGCTGTAAAGACAGCCAGTCGCCAAGTGCCCAAAATGTGATCATGTGACCATGGGGGTGGCATGTGGCTGTTGTTGGAATATCAAAATCAAGTCACTAAGTACCTTTTGTTGAAACAACAGGGGGGACTTCAAACAGTCACTAAGCAGCTCTTCATTAAGTGAGAAATTCCTATAGCTTAATTCCTGATGATGTGTAACCTGCAGAGCTTTGCCTTCCAATGAAATAGTTTTTGAGAGCTTCAAAGGAAAAACGTGAGAAGGTGGCACGGTGAACTTCTCCAGCAGATGCTGGTAGTAGTCAACTCATTTTGCCTAATGGGAGGAACTGAAAGACACTGGAAAAGGACCTCTATAAGATATAGAGAATGGAGGGGGCAGGGCACAAGCATGCAAGCAAACTTGTGTAACAAGGAAAAAAGTAGTCACTTTCTGGATCGATTTGCGTATGGGAGAGAATCCAGAAGTTTCATTTTCATATCACTATCTTATCTGACAATATGTTATTCAAATACTAGCTGATGCAAAGAAATACACTTTTAAAAAGCTGAGCTGTCACTGACATATTAATAAAAATAGAGGGAGTGATACCAGCACCACCACCACTGTTTCTCTTATTTAAATATATATGCTGTTGACTCTTTCAAATTCAGGGCTGCTTACAGCCTGAGGTCACTAAAAATATTTCTCAGAGATAATGCTTTCAAGCCATGAATCTCCTTTCTTCTTAACTTTGCCCTACATTTCAAATTGCTAAATATAATAGCTTACACCTCCCTGTTGTAAGACATCTCCTTCTCCTCAGTCCAATCATAACCATTGCCGCACACAAGGCAAAATGATCAAAGTGAGAGATGACAACATGATTCTTAGCAAATGTTTCGTGCGCCTGTGGAAAAGTCCCTACCCAAATCTTCCTAATATAATTCATTGAGTTAATCAGCAAACCATGTAAAAGATTTCATGAGTTTAAGAGGCCATGGATAAAGTTCACTGCCTAGCAGAAAGGCACGGAGTTGACATACACAATGAGAAATAAGAGAACATTCACTGTGGAAAAAAGATAGGTTTCGAAGGAAAGCATGTAAAATTGTAGGTAGTAAGTACCCGAAAAGTCCCAAAGTCAGCAATAATAGTAGGAGCCTTTCAACCTGGTGGTCTATTGATTAATTTTATTCAGGGCAGTAACTTTAGGTCATTCTCTCTCCCCCCCCCCCAATTCCTATCCTCTCACAACCTCCCGAAACAAAAGAAAACTGACAAGTGGTAGCAAGCCCAGGTTTATTTGGAAAGATTTTGTTTATTCTCAGTTCAAGCTCAATTTATTGAGGAACATTGTGCCATGAATTTTTTGTCAATTTCCTCAACAACAAAGGGTCACATGAAACATTTACATGACACCTATTGTTTCTGTTTTTAAACAAAAACAAATCTCTTCAAAAATTTGGTAGGTAAAAAAGCCATTTCTAGCTGATACCAACTAGAATTTATTTTTGAATATTTGCATAAACAGCTCTCTTTACAAAGAAACAGTGCTGTCCTTTTTCCCATTTCCCCCTAAGTTTATAAATATTTTATTGGGCAAAATGTCTATGGAGATTCTTAATCATCCGAGTCATGAAGGTGCTTTTCAAAAAGGAACTGGACTTCTTGGTTTTTTTCCCTTTGAAAGTGTTTCATTTCTCATCCAAGAAGCTTCTTCAGTTCTGAAGAATTGAAGAAGCTTCTTGGATGAGAATGTTTCACTTCTCATCCAAGTGAAACATTTTCAAGGAAAAAAACCTCTAAGAAAATCTAGTTATCTTTTTAAAAAGCACCGTTGGGACAATTTTTATTTGGCCAAAAAGTTTTATGACACAGGTACAAGTTTTTAATTTTCTAAGAACTCTTGATCACGATACTTTGAAGTCTAAGAAAAAAACTCTGGTCTGTTAGGTAGTATTATCTGAAGCAGTAAGAGAACATTTTTAGGATGCAAAGTGAGTCTCATTAGATGAAGAATGATGTTACGCCGCTTAAGGGTTCTTTCTAAAACTGCAGGGAAAGAAGAAATAAATGAAATGTTTATAATGTCCCCTTTCTGGAAATACAATTTCTAGCTCCATAATTCTTCCCGTTGAAAATTCTAGAGATTGAGAGCTGCCATTATCGGGTGTTTTGCACTTACCAATAACTTTAAAAAAAATATTATATAGATATACTCTGCTTTGACATACTTCTTAAAATTGTTGATTGTATAATTTCTATTGAAGGCAATTATTATTATTTTTTTAAAAAAAGATTTTATTAATTTTCTACAGACAAACAAGACAAACAAAACATAAAAACATCAACTCTTATACGTACATCCAGTGTGTCAGTTGGTTCATCATTTTTGTGCATTCATTCTGTAGTTTCAATTACAATTACGTTACATAACAACTCATATTGTCAATCCAAACTTATATATCCTAATATCACTAAAAAAAAAAAGTTTTTGACTATATTTTTAATCATTCATGCTTTATGAGCTAACAATACTTTAAACCACTTTACTCTATAACAAATCATATAATCATATCAAATCAATCCTTTATAAATATAATGTCGAATAACAAGATAATAGCAAAATAGCTATTATAAAGATATTCCTTACTGTCTAGCATTCTAAATATTCTATTATCGTATTTTATCATCTAACCATTGATAAAAAAGATCCCAAATTTCATAAAATTGTTTATCCTCTTGCTCTCTAATTTCAAATGTCAATCTACTCATCTCAGCACATTCCAATATTTTCTTAATAATTTCTTCCTGTAATGGTATTTTCTCATTCTTCCAATTTTTAGCAAATACAATCCTAGCCGCTGTTAATACGTTTACAATCAGGTACTTCAGATCTTTACTATATATATCAGGTAAAATTCCCAATAAGAAGATCTCTGGTTTCAAGTCTATGTGTTTCTTTGTCATTTTTTCCAACCACATGCGAATTATAGTCCAATATTTTCAAGCGTCCTCACAAGTCCACCACATATGGTAATACAAGCCGGGTATCTGATGACATTTCCAGCATTTTTCAGATTTGTTCTTAAACATTCTTGCTATTCTTGTCAGGGGAAAGTGCCACCTGTAAAACATCTTATACAAATTTTCTTTATATGCTGTTGACATTGTCATTTTATAATTTTGAGACCACAATTTCTGCCATTTCTCCAAATCAATCCCATATCCAAAATTCTTCCCCCAAACAATCATAGTTTCTTTGATTGTTCTTCCTCTAATTATATTCCCAGTAAATAACCATATAATTTTTTAATCACCTTCTCATCAGTACCCATCAAGATCTTATCTAAATCAGTCTGCTTATCATAGAATCCCTCCGTTTTGGAATCTTCATCGTACCTTGAATGTATTTGCGCATATGAAAACCAATTCATCCTTATACCTTGTTCCTCTAAGTTTTGGATCGATTTAAGTTCACCCTTTTCATCCAAGAGTTCCCCATATCTAACTGTTTGTTCCTTCTTATAAATTATAGGATAGGAAAATGCTTCAATAGTCGATAACCAAACTGGAATTTTCAAATAACATTGTCTTTCTATCTTCTCCCAGTTTAATCACAAAGACTCCTGCATATAATGTCTTCTAAAATAACCCTGTGTTTTAGTTCCCTTATACCATAAAAAAGCATGCCAGCCCAACAGCAAATCATGCCCTTCTAATGTCAACAACCTATGCTTTCTTAATGTTATCCATTCTTTGACCCACATCAAATTTGCAGCTTGATAATACAATTCCCAATTAGGCAGGCCAAAACCTCCTCTAATTCTAGCATCTTGCAAAAGCTTTAGCTTTATTCTCGCTTTTTTACCTTGCCATATAAACTTCAACATGATTTTATTTAAATCTTCAAAATAGTCTTTTCCAAGCCTAATTGGTATTGTTTGGAACAAAAATAAAATTCTAGGTAAAATATTCATCTTGATTGTTGAAATTCTCCCTGTTAATGACAATTGCAAGTTTTCCCACTTCTTCAAATCTGTAGCTATCTGTTGTTTGAGTTTAATATAATTATTCTCTTTTAATGTGCTACATCTTGCTGTCAAATATATCCCCAGATACTTAACCTTATTTGTAATTTGAATTTTCAAAAGATCTGCCAGTTCTTCTCTTTGTCTCAATAGCATGTTCTTTGTCAAAATCTTTGTTTTATCTTTATTTATTTTCAAGCCAGCCATCTCACCATATGTCTCTATCTTTTCCAATAACCTTGGAGCTGTTTCTAACGGATCTTCCAGAATAAAAGCTAAATTATCAGCAAAAGCTTGTAGTTTAAATTCTTCCTTCTTAATTTTCATTCCTTTTATGCTTTTATCATCCCTAATATTTCTATTCAACACTTCCAAGGTCAACACAAATAGCAAAGGGGATAGGGGACACCCTTGTCTTGTGCCTTTTCTTATATTAATAAAATCTGTAAGTTCCCCCTCCATCATTACCTTTGCTGCCTGTTTATTATATATGGCTTCTATTGCTTGAATAAATTTTTTAGCAAAACCCATCTGTTCCAATAGTAATAACATAAATCTCCAATTCACGTTGTCAAATGCCTTTTGAGCATCTAAAAATATCAAAGCCATTTGCTTTTCAGGATGAGCCTCATAGTATTCCAAAGTATCCAAGATTACTCTCATATTGTCTCTGATTTGTCTCTTTGGCAGAAATCCATTTTGATCTGGGTGAATAAAATTATTTAAATATTTTTTAAGTCTTTCTGCTAAAATTGAAGCAAAGATTTTATAGTCTGCATTCAATAAGGAGATGGGTCTGTAGTTTTTTGGGTTTTTTTGAAAGAAAATTTTATTAATTTTCTACAAACAGACAAGACAAACAAAACATTAAAACATTCAACTCTCATATGTACATCCAGTGTGTCAGTTGGTTCATCATTTTTGTGCATTCATTCTGTAGTCCCAGTTACAATTATGTTACATAACAACTCATATTATCAATCCAAACTTATATATCCTATAATCACAAAACAAACAAAAAAAGAAATTGATTATACTTTTAATCATTCATGCTTTATGAGCTAACAATACTTTAACCAGATTATTCAACAAATCATATAATCATACCAAATCAATCCTAAAAAAAAACCTTTATAAATATAATATCAAATAACAAAATAATAGCAAAATCACAAGATAAAGATATTTCTTACTATCTAAAATATTCTATTATCGTATTTTATCATCTAGCCATTTATTAAAAAAATCCCAAATTTCATAAAATTGTTTATCCTCTTGCTCTCTAATTTCAAATGTCAATCTACTCATCTCAGCACATTCCAATATTTTCTTAATAATTTCTTCCTGTAATGGTATTTTCTCATTCTTCCAATTTTTAGCAAATACAATCCTGGCCGCTGTTAATACATTTACAATCAGGTATTTCAAATCTTTACTATATATATCAGGTAAAATTCCCAATAAGAAGATCTCTGGTTTCAAGTCTATATGTTTCTTTGTCATTTTTTCCAACCACATGCGAATTATAGTCCAATATTTTCTAGCATCCTCACAAGTCCACCACATATAGTAATACGAGCCGGGTATCTGATGACATTTCCAGCATTTTTCAGATTTATTCTTAAACATTCTTGCTATTCTTGTCGGAGGAAAGTGCCACCTGTAAAACATCTTATACAAGTTTTCTTTATATGCTGTTGACATTGTCATTTTATAGTTTTGAGACCACAATTTCTGCCAATTCTCTAAATCAATCCCATATCCAAAATTCTTCCCCCAAACAATCATAGTTTCTTTGACTTGTTCTTCCCCTAATTTCATTCCCAGTAAATAACCATATAATTTTTTAATCACCTTCTCATCAGTACCCATCAAGATCTTATCTAAATCAGTCTGCTTATCATAAAATCCCTCCGTTTTGGAATCTTCATCATACCTTGAATGTATTTGTGCATATGAAAACCAATTCATCCTTATACCTTGTTCCTCTAAGTTTTGGATCGATTTAAGTTCACCCTTTTCATCCAAGAGTTCCCCATATCTAACTGTTTGTTCCTTCTTGTAGATTATAGGATAGGAAAATGCTTCAATGGTCGATAACCAAACTGGAATTTTCAAATAACATTGTCTTTTTATCTTCTCCCAATTTAACCACAAAGACTCCCGTACATAATGTCTTCTAAAATAACCCTGTGTTTTAGTTCCCTTATACCATAAAAAAGCATGCCAGCCCAACAGCAAGTCATGCCCTTCTAATGTTAACAACCTATGTTTCCTTAATGTTATCCATTCTTTGACCCACATCAAACTTGCAGCTTGATAATACAATTCCCAATTAGGCAGGCCAAAACCTCCTCTAATTCTAGCATCTTGCAAAAGCTTTAGCTTTATTCTCGCTTTTTTACCTTGCCATATAAACTTCAACATGATTTTATTTAAATCTTCAAAATAGTCTTTTCCAAGCCTAATTGGTATTGTCTGAAACAAAAATAAAATTCTAGGTAAAATATTCATCTTGATTGTTGAAATTCTCCCTATTAATGACAATTGCAAGTTTTCCCACTTCTTCAAATCTGTAGTTATCTGTTGTTTAAGTTTAATATAATTATTCTCCTTTAATGTGCTACATCTTGTTGTCAAATATATCCCCAGATACTTAACCTTATTTGTAACTTGAATTTTCAAAAGATCTGCCAATTCTTCTCTCTGTCTCAATAGCATATTCTTTGTCAAAATCTTTGTTTTATCTTTATTTATTTTCAAACCAGCCACCTCTCCATATGTCTCTATCCTTTCCAATAACTTTGGAGCTGTTTCTAGCGGGTCTTCCAAAATAAAAGCTAAATCATCAGCAAAAGCTTGTAGCTTAAATTCTTCCTTCTTAATTTTCATTCCTTTTATGCTTTTATCATCCCTAATATTTCTATTCAACACTTCCAAGGTCAACACAAATAGCAAAGGGGATAGGGGGCATCCTTGTCTTGTGCCTTTCCTTATATTAATAAAATCTGTAAGTTCCCCCTCCATCATTACCCTTGCTGTCTGTTTATTATATATGGCTTCTATTGCTTGAATAAATTTTTTAGCAAAACCCATCTGCTCCAATAATAATGGGATGTTGAGGTGGGAGATGGAAAGGTCAGAATTTTACCTCAGATTTCAAAATATAGAAGAGGAAAGGAGAAAACTTGGCAGCGGTAATGATAGAAATTTTGGCAGATGCTTTGGAAATTACAGAGGAAAAGATGATGGATGGAATAGATGAGATATATCGAGTCTATACAAGGTATGCGATGAGAAATAAATTACCCAAAGAAGTCCATATTAGATTTACCCAAAAATCCATTAAAACGCAAATATTACAAGTAGTAAGAGAGAAAACATTGAAATACAAAGGTAAAGAGGTTGTGGTTTTAAAACAAATACCCAGAAGAGTGAGAGAGATGAGAAGAGAATATCGATTTCTGACTAAAATGCTATTGGAAAATGAAGTGAATTATAGATGGCTGATTCCAGAAGGACTAATGTTTAGATGGCAAGAGCAGAGATATAGAATTGATTCAATTGAGAGAGCAGAACTTTTCCATGCAGAATTTTTTGGAGGAAGAAGAGAGGAAGCAGAGATAGAGGTCTCATTAATTGAGTTTCAAGAGGAACAACTGGAGACTGAAAAAGAGAAAGGAGCAGTAGGGGGACAGATGGATAATAAAGAACAGCGTGAAGTGAGATCCACGAGAGCGGTTAGACCTAAATATAAAGCATAATTATGGAAGAAAAAAAACTGATTACAATGAATATAAATGGGCTTAATTCAGCTGTTAAAAGAAGGAAAACTTTTCATAAATTAGAGAAATTAAAATTTGATATAATTTGTTTACAAGAAGTTCATATTAAAAAACAACATGAACAATTGTTATTACAGCCAAAATTGGGGGAAATATTTACTTCTTTGACTCAATGTAAGAAAAGAGGAGTGGTTCTATACATTAAAGAGGCTATCCCAGCAAAATTGATTTACACGGATGAAGATGGAAGAGTGTTAATGGTAGAAATAATGGACAATAATATAAAAATACTTTTGATTGCAATTTATGCTCCGAATGATAAACAAGAAGAGTTTTATAAAAAGCTACACATGAAAATAATTGGACTGGACTATGTTAATATAATTATGATGGGAGATTTTAATGGAATTGTGGACAATAAATTGGACTATATAGCAACAACAACAAAGCAAAATAGAAAGGCTCTCCCAAGGTCTTTTTTTAAAATGACAGATGAATTAATTTTAAAAGATATTTGGAGAGAAAGAAATGTTAAAGCTAAACAATATACCTTTTATTCAAATAGACATTTATCATGGTCCAGATTAGATATGATTTGGATCTCAACAGAATTAATATCCAATATTAAAGAAACAAATATTGAAACAAGTACTTGGGCAGATCATAGCCCAATGACAATTAAATGGAAGGGACAAAAAAAAAGATCGAGATGGACATTAAATAATACTATTTTAAAGGAGAAAGATTTTATACAATGGATGGAGAAGGAATTGGCTTTTTTCTTCAGAGAAAATAAAAAAGAAGATACTTCAACACAGAATATGTGGGATACAATGAAGGAATACGCTAGAGGTTTGATAATAGATTATACAAGAAAAAAGAATATTAGGAAAAGGCAAGCTTCTAAGGCCTTGGAAGATGAGTATAAAATTCTTGAAAAAGAATTACAGAAAATGCCACAGAAAAAGGATATTAAATTGAAGCTGGATGTAATTAAACATAAAATGGAATTAATAGAGAAAGAATAACTGGCACAGAAAATCAGAAACTTTAAACAGAATTATTTTGAAGATGCAAATAAACCAGGTAGATGGCTACAGGGGTGTGTGAGAGCTGGTTAAAAAAAAAGTCTGAAAAAATCTGAAGTGAATAAGGTGCGCGAAGCGCATGTGCGCGAAGCGCACATCACAAGTGTGAAGCGCGAAGTCCCTTAGGCCGGGGTCCAGGGCCCACCTAGGGCCCTGGAAGCTCTGGGGTTCTAGATGCTCTCTGGTGCAACTTAGGCTTATTTTGGAGACTATTTCCATCAATTTCAACTGCTGTTTTTGAGAATAAACACTTTACTTTTTCCATACCAAACCTGAGGCTTGAATCTTTGCATCTGGGACAACCACTGTAAAAAACACTTCTAAATGATCTGCTGCCTGGCAACTGGCATTTGCTGGTAACAGGTTGAAAAAAACACCAGGCAACTCTCAACTTTGCAGTGAAATCCAATTCTATACAGTCATGTATAACAGTTCAAAAAGTGTTTGTGAATGGGGCAAACTATTTGTATAGGGCCCCATTTTCTCTCTCTCTTTTCTTTCTTTCTTTCTTTAAATTGGGGCTGAGAGAAGGGAAGGGAAGAAAAGATTATTGACAGGGAGAAAGACAGGGAGAAACACCTGGAAGTGTGAGCCCTCGAGTTTCCTTAGGGAAGACCAGACAACAAGGGGAGAGGAGAGGAGGAGGAGGAAGAGGAGAGTTAAAAAAAAAAAGAGTGGGAAGCCAACTCACGCGTGCCATCAAAGCCAGGGGGAAGTGGGGCTTTC
The DNA here is from genome assembly GCA_033807585.1 of Hydrophis major. Lineage (NCBI taxonomy): Eukaryota > Metazoa > Chordata > Lepidosauria > Squamata > Elapidae > Hydrophis > Hydrophis major. Next base: position 30,456,177 of record CM066343.1, on the reverse strand, counting down.
TCCGCCTGCTGCCGCCAGAGGAGTGCGGGGGGGGAGTGCGGGGAAAGGGGGTTCGTGCCGAGGCTCCGCAAGCGATTACCAGATTTGCAGCTCCGTTTGTTGGTGAAGCTGGAAGCACGCAACGCAGGAGCTCGCAGGGGCCCCGGGCGCCCGTTAATGGGGAAGGAGAGGCCGCTTGGGGTCGCCAGGCTCAGGCAGCCTCCCCCACCCCCTCCCCTAGCAGCGAAGAGCTGCTCCGGGGGCTCCCGCCACGGCGCAGCCAGGCACTTTGTCTCGCTGCCCCCGGAGCAGCTCTTCGCTGCTGGGCTAGGGGGTGGGGGAGGCTGCCTGAGGCGAGCCTGGCGGTTTCTTTGCGAAGCTGGAAGCGCGCAACACAGGAGCTCACGGGGGCCCCGGGCGCCCGTTAATGGGGAAGGAGAGGCCGCTTGGGGTCGCCAGGCTCAGGCAGCCTCCCCCACCCCCTCCCCTAGCAGCGAAGAGCTGCTCCGGGGGCTCCCGGAGCAGCCAGGCACTTTGTCTCGCTGCCCCCGGAGCAGCTCTTCGCTGCTGGGCTAGGGGGTGGGGGAGGCTGCCTGAGGCGAGCCTGGCGGTTTCTTTGCGAAGCTGGAAGCGCGCAACACAGGAGCTCGCGGGGACCCCGGGCGCCCGTTAATGGGGAAGAAGAGGCCGCTTGGGGTCGCTTGGGGCCGCTTGGGAAGAAGAGCTGCTCCGGGGGCTCCCGCCACGGCGCAGCCAGGCACTTTGTCTCGCTGCCCCCGGAGCAGCTCTTCGCTGCTAGGCTAGGGGGTGGGGGAGGCTGGCAGTTTCTTTGCGAAGCTGGAAGCGCGCAACACAGGAGCTCGCGGGGGCCCCAGGCGCCCGTTAATGGGGAAGAAGAGGCCGCTTGGGGTCGCCTGTGTGTACCTCAGTGGGTAGACAGCCGCGGCGGCGATGCTGCCATGGAGGCGCGATCAGTTGAAGCCACGCCAGCGCAGGCCAGGCATGGTGCCGTAGCGGCTGACTCGAGTATAAGCCGAGGGCGGTTTTTTCAGCACAAAAAATGGGCTGAAAAACTCGGCTTATACTCGAGTATATACGGTATGCCTGAGAACTGAAGTGTTCTGCTTTTCTGAAGAGCGAATTTCCGACTCTCGGATCTTGATCCGATGGGGGAAAAAAAACGCGGAAAATGTAGATTGGTGTTTGAGGGAAAAAATCGGAATTCCAAGTAAAATCGGAGATTTCACAGCCCTATGGCTAGCATATAAATTGAGAAAAGAGAAGGAATCAAGAAAAATATTGAAGTTAATAGATGAACAAGGCCAAGTTTGTTATGGGAATAAGGAGAAAAAAGAAATTATTCGAGATTTTTATGGGCAACTATATAAACAAGAGAATATTGATGAGGAAAAAGTCAAACAGTATTTACAGGAAGCTAATTTACCAAAGATACCTAAAGAGACTGAAGAAATGCTAGAAAGCAATATAACAATGATGGAACTAAATGAAGCATTTAAGAGACAAAATAATGGGAAAGCACCGGGTCCAGATGGGCTTCCAGCAGAATTCTATAAAACATTTCAAGAATCATTGAGCATCCCATTGTTAGAAGTTATGAATGAAGTTATGTTAAAAAAGATGATACCTAAAACATGGTCAGAGGCCTATATTACACTCATACCGAAGGAAGAGACTGACCCACTGCAAATTAAGAATTATAGACCTATTTCTTTATTGAATGCACACTATAAAATCTTTGCTTCAATCTTAGCAGAAAGACTTAAAAAATATTTAAATAATTTTATTCACCCAGATCAAAATGGATTTCTGCCAAAGAGACAAATTAGAGACAATATGAGAGTAATCTTGGACACTTTGGAATACTATGAGGCTCATCCTGAAAAGCAAATGGCTTTGATATTCCTAGATGCTCAAAAAGCATTTGACAACGTGAACTGGAGATTTATGTTATTATTATTGGAGATGGGTCTGTAGTTCTTAATTTGCAGTGGGTCAGCCTCTTCTTTTGGAATAAGTGTGATATAAGCCTCTGACCATGTTTTGGGTATCATCTTCTTTAACATAACTTCATTCATAACTTCTAACAATTGGATACTCAATGATTCTTGAAATGTTTTATAGAATTCTGCTGGAAGCCCATCTGGACCCAGTGCTTTCCCATTGTTTTGTCTCTTAAATGCTTCATTTAATTCCATCATTGTTATATTATTGAAGGCAATTATTATTGAATGCATTATGAATTTTTTTCTTCATAGCATGTTTTTTATTCGTTACTTCTTTTCTACTTTGCTTTTTATATTTTTATTTTTGTGTGGTTTAAATGTCACAATTAAGCAATAAATAAAATAAAATTATGCAATCTGTTGTTTTGAGACTAGTTCCACGTCATTACTCCTAGTTTTGAAAATGTTCCAAATTTTGAAAAAAATTCTATTGAAATTCTAATCACATCAGAAGAGCAATACCCCTTTGATTTAGGTTTTTTTTTGCAAATGGTGAAATGAACGAAATTGGAAAATGTGAAATAGAAACATTAAAACTATTTTCCATAGCTGACCAGTCATCCTTTTAACACCATAATAAAAATAAATTCCCCAATCCCCTCCTACTTTCTTTTAGAAATTCAGGTCAAGTCCTTGTGTTTCAATTGCTGGATTTAATTCCAAATCTTTTCTCCAAGGCAGGATGTTTTGCAATCTTCTTAATACAGGAGAAAAAAATAACTGGAAAAGTATCTAAAGTAATACTTCATTAATCTGAGGCATGTCAAAAGGACAGCCTAAATAAAATAAAACAGCTGCAAGAGGGAAAAATTTAAAAATCCAAATAACAAAACTGACAAATAGCAAACAATTGTCTTTTCTTTACCCAAAGAATTGAAGTTGGCTGCTTTGAAAGCAACTATTGATTCCTGCCATGGTAATTAAGTTTTGGAAATAATCATGTAATTATTTTTCACAAAGCTGACTGTGTTGTATTGGAAGGCAAGCTTCTTAGATTCATAAACTCCTGCTCTTGATGGGCTTCTGTTGCTTCCTGCTTCATTCATTGTCCCTCTGCAGAAGTTCATTGGAATAGACCTTGCTACTCACCAAGCTGTTGGTGCAGGGCAATGTCACTTCTTCTTTGTTTCTTTGCAAGCCACAACATAGCGTTGAGCTACATTGAGAGGGGGAGAGTAGCCATCTGCATAGCTGGTATCTTCAAAGAGGACCGAGTAGTCATCTTGGGGCTGAAGCCAAGAAAAAGAATGGATTTAGTTATCTCCTACAGAGGGATGGCCGTTCATTCATGCTCTCCACTGGATTATTAAGCAGCTTCCTTTTCTTTTCATGCTTCTCCTTACTTCATCCTTCTCTATCTCCCTTCTTCCTGTTCTTTCCCACACTTTTCAAGCCATTTCCACATTTCACTCCTGCAGTACTAAACTGTCTTACTAATAGACAGCTGCATCTTACTGATACACACAGAACCTTTTTAGACCCCAATTATGAATTGATTGGGAAAATTTTCAAAGAGATTCCTGCTTTCCTATATTCAGAGCTACAAAGAACATGCACTGACACATATCTTCGTAACAGTCATTTGCCAACTGTTGATGGAAGAAAATTCTTTGAACTTTTAATCTGTCTTTGCTCTCGCTCTCTCATCTGTCTCTTTGTCTTTCTCTCTATCTAATCCATCCATCCATCTCTTGAAGCTTATATCTCAAATTTCATAATTATCATAAAACATGTAATGCATTATGAAGTAGCAACCCCAATTATATGCCTCTGCATTCATAGATCTAATAAGATATATTTTTCTTTCCATACACTAGCAACTTAGCTACTTCACCATTATGTCTCAGCACATTTAAAATAATTGTTATTGATCCAGAATGTAACATCTCCCATTATTGTTCCTCAGCTAATTGTTATTTAGCTTCTTTTTTTCTTAGAAAGCTTGACTTTCAATTTTATTTCCTTTCTATCTGCATTACTAATTTAAGACAGAGACGGATATTCCTGCTAAACCAGGAATACGATAGCTAAGGGGCAAAGCAATGTTAACACTGATCAGGTGAAATTCCAGTGCTGAAGAAAATATCAAGGATTTTGAATTTGGCAAAATGAGATGGTGAAAATAAATAAATTGGGAGCAATTTTCTGTAAAGAATTTTTAGAGGTAGTTGATTTGGAGGGAAGACAAGGGGTTGCCACAAAGAAAAGGCTATTCTCCAAAACACCTGAAGGCAGGACAAGAAGCAATGGGTGGAAACTCATCAAGGAGAGAAGCAACTTAGAACTAGGGAGAAATTTCCTGACAGTTAGAACAATTAATCAGTGGAACAACTGCTCTATTAGTATCAACAGAGTTACTCTGTAATTATTACCTAGAGAACAGCTTAGGAGAAAGAGCTACAGGCCAGACCAAGAGGTTCCTTAGACCAGGACTCAATGGGTCTTTGGTCAGACAGGTGCTATTCTATCAGGTGGATCTGCATGAGCCATTCTAACACCAGTTGGAGAATATTACAGTCTGGACCATTTATTAAGGAAAACTCTTATGGCCTTGTCCTTACCCGCTGAGGTGGAGCGTGGATAAGGGCTCGGTAGAAGCAGGTGGTTTGTGGGTACAAGGCGAGGACTAACTGGTCCTTCTGGAACAAGGCCTCCGGGTCTGTTTCAGGATTGGCCTTCCACTGAGGCAGAGGGATGATGCGACGCCGGCTCAAGGTATGACGTCTGTGGAAAAGCAGAAGTCAAGATGTGCAGATTTCTCATAAACCCCCATAATTCAAAGGGAAAATATGTGGGGGGAGGTGCTGAGGGACACAGGTGAATTTCAGGAAGTAGACTGGGGAACATTCAGGGTTCCCCAAAACTTGCAATGTTCTCTTCTGAACTTTCTCCCATCAAATACCAGGATGACCCCAACCCAGCTGGACTTTTACAAGGCTACAAAGACCTGGTTATGTGCTGAGGGCAGGGTCCCCAAGTGTGTTAAGGGCCCCATTTCTTGGCTATATTAATATCTATTGCAATATTTACTTGGCAACCATATATATTTACTCTTTATTGTTTAATGTTTTTATGATGTAGGCTGCCCAGAGTCACTGATTGAGATAGGTGCCTATGGAAATTAAATAAATAAAATATACTTATGTTTCATTTTAATTATAAATATAATTAAGGTTTAAAAAGTGAATATTCATGCACTACTGACATATATTTAATCTTCCCCTAATCACATTAGAAGTTTTGAAAAGTATTTTGGAAATCTCTGCTTTCAAAGGTTCTAGGACCTGGGGCCTCATAAGGCGCATTTCTATCTTTATAAAAATCCCTTCATCACTTACTCTTTTCCTTCTTCATCAATGTCATCCACCTCGTATCTGAAGAAGAGAAAATAGTGAAGGAGAGTTTGAAGAAATCCAAATGGAATGCTCCCAGAGAAAAAGTTACCAAAATGAATTCTTGCACAATACATCCATAGAATAGTTAAAAAGTCAAAATCCACCTTCCTTTCATTTGTTTATTTGTTCAGATTAGGATGAAAAGTTAAAGCATACCAGTAAAACTTTGCAACCTTCCAGGGAAAATGTGGTTAGTGCACAGTACAAAGATAACCAATAATAACAATTACCAGCACAGAATCTTGTCTATTGTTTAAATTTTAGCATGTATATCAATGAAGTTCTGCAGTCATTTCTGGTACTGCAGTGAAAAGAAAGAGACTTTCCTTGAAGTAGGAATAACCTGAAGAATGGTTTAATACGGACTTCTTTAACATTGTAATGATTTAGCAATAAGAATCTGCAGCTTTTTTGTTAGCATGGGGAGACATGACTGAGAGACCAAAAGCTATGACTGAGCAGGACTAACTGGACCCTCTCCCCCTGCCCAACCCTCTGAGACCTAAATCTGGAGCCTCCATTAGCAATATTTAAATTAGGAAAACTGGAGTCCCTGACTAAAATGGATCCCAGGAAATCAATTATTTTAAACTGTTGACCAGCTTAGTTTCTCTTTTCTGCCTTCTCGTATTCTCATCCTGTCTTAGGACCATTCTATTTCAACTTGAGAAAATGGTGGCTGTTGAAAAACAAGACTGAAGGCTAAAGAAGAAAGGATCTGGGATGACATATAAATCTACACACTAGTAAAGTCTGTGAAGTCCTTTTTGAAAAAGATGATTCTGCCATGTTTTCAAAATCAATACAACACGTTTCTGATTTCTCAGACAGGAATCTCTTTTGGATCCTTGCACATATTAATGTCGTAGTTTAGGCTCAATAGGCATGAAGCACATAGAATAAAAAAAGTTATTGTTGCATTAAATGTACACTAATCAGTATACATTAAAATGAAATTTTGTTGCATTCAGCTCTCAAAAGATAATCATTATGCATATACCAGTGGTGGGATTCAATTTTTTTTTACTACAGGTTCTGTGGGAGTGGCTTGGTGGGCGTGGCAGGGGAAGGATACTGTAAAATCTCCAGTCAGAGATGGTATTTGCTGGTTCTCTGAACTACCCAAAATTTCCGCTACTGGTTCTCCAGAACTGGTCAGAACCTGCTGAATACCACCTCTGGCATATACCCATTCAAATACACATATATGACTCAGAGAAACATCACAATCTAGTTTGGATGTATACAAATACACTGAGTTTACAAGACAGGTGGCATAAGGAACAAAGCTGTTACAGAATCTAGTAGTCCTGCTATAGATACTTTAAAGCCTCCTCCCAGAAGGGAGCAACAGAAACAGACCATGAGGTGGTAGTGCGGGGTCTCTAATGATGCTTTGAGCTCTAAACACATAATGCTTATAAGCAGTATCCTGAATAACAAGAAATGAGTTTCCTATAATCTTCTTGGTTGTCCTTATCACTCTCTGTAGGGATTTTCTGAGGCATTGTGACCATCAAACCAGGCAGTGATGCAGTTTGTTAAAATGCTTTCAATCATGCTTCTGTAAAAAGTGGCCAGGACAGAAGGAGAAAGATGTGTTCTCCTCAACTGACGCAGGAAATACAGACGCTGATTTGCATGCTTCACTAAGGATGATGTGTCGAGAGACCAGGCAGTTAGTTATCTGTACTCCCAGATCCTACTGAACCACTTCCACAGCTGTAGCCTTGATACGAAGTACAGTATGACTATGCTGGCTCTTTTTGAATTCAACAATGATCTCCTTTGTTTTGTTAACATTCAAAGCCACGTATTTCACCCAGTCCATCAAAGCTTTTACCTCCTCCCTACAAGAATCTTCAATATCATCCCGGATAAACTCCACCACTGCCGTGTCATCCTCATACTTCACAGTACGATTCATAGCAGGCTTGGCACAGCAGTCATGGGTCATCACATATGGATTCCTGTGGGGAATCCATACGCAAGATGGCATTGTAAACTTTTCTTTCAACTTGCACAAACTAGGGCCTATCAATAAAGAAATCAAGTATCTATATACATTATGTATGCACACATCCACACACCCACTGTACCATGTTTCCCTGAAAATAAGACCCCGTCTTATTTTCTTTAAGCTTATTTTGGGGGTATGTCTGGTTTTTTTTTAATAACAAGGCCCAACCCAGCTCCTTCACTCCCTCATACATACAGGAGGAGGAGACCGCAGAGGCTGACTGCAGGAGGTAGAAGGAGCCAGATGCCCAAAGGGGCATCTGTCTGTGTGCCTTAGATCAGCTACAGGCCAACGTGGAGAGAATGGCTGTTGGCTGCCACGAGGTGAGGTGAGAGAACAATCTGATCAAAACTGGGAGGGGGAGGGAGAAGAGAGAAAGAGAACGCTGCCAATCCTGGTATAACTCTCTGACTTTAAATCAGATCTCTCTCTCTCTCTCTCTCTCACACACACACACACATACACACACCTCCTCTTGCTGCAGTGGCGGTACTTCGGTGCCTGGCTGGCTGGGATGCACCACTTTCCCTCTTTCTTCTCCATGCTCCTCCTTTCCTTCCCTTGCTCCGCTTTCTCTCTGTTCAGCAGCACCTGGGATCTACTTTTGACAGCAACATGGCTTGGGGAATGGTCAATTCCCATTTGTGGTGTGTTGGAAGGAAGATGGAAAGCAATCCCCCTCCCCCACACACACACACCAGACCAGACCAGACTGGCAGGGGTGGGGAAATCAAGCAGTGTCAAAAACAGCTGAAAGTGTGGCATCCAAGCCCTGGAAGATTGTGGGAAGCGTGTGCTTAGAAGCAACAAGTAACGAGAATTGCAGGCAATGCTGTCCCTGTAAACTACTGTAACTTCTAGGGTGTGAATGCCACACTTTCAGCTGTTTTCGGCACCCACCAGGCTGGTCTGATGGATGGAATTGCCTTCTCCACTGCTATGGTATAGAAACAACTACTGTTCTTAATTAGCAAAACGCTATCTGTTAATGTAGAAATTCCATCTATTAAAATTTTTAAAAGACCACAGCCTGAAGACCCTCAATGTCACTATTATAGTCCCATGTATACTCACTTGTTGGTGGCATGATTGTAGCTCACAGCTTCAGCCAAGATCCACTGTTCATCCCCATCAACAGCCTTGACACGAGCTGCCACTTTATCTCCTGGTTTGGCCACATAATCACTAGAGGCAGGGATGGCACCGCAAAGGGGAGGTGGCCTGCACAAGAAATCAGACAAAAGGGCCTCATTCATGGCTGAAGAGCGACTTCAGATGCTCTTAGCCCACCAGACCTTCCCAGCAATTACTTTTCTCCAGGCTTCCCAATCCACAATGGAAGAGTCATGGCGCTCTGCTGGAGAAGAGTCATCAGCACTCCACGGCGCATGGTTTTACGTGGTGGCTCAGAGTCATTGTAGAGACCAGCAATCTTGGCAGCTGTGAGAAGAAAGGGAAGCAGACCAGAAAAGTGAAACTATAATTATGGACAGAAGTGTCTCAACCAATATAATGCAATATGAATGAATCAATCAATCAATCAACCCAAGGCAAAACCAGACTTATGGTTTAATCTTAAGAAAAAAAACACTTTCAATATTCCAAGGAAATAAACTTTGCAGGCAGTTTCCCAGCGTTTAGATGAACCTGTCAATCAAATTTACTTCCATATCAAGAACACAGTAACTTTATGCTCTACAACAGAGGTATCAAACTTAAGGCCAAGGATGAGTTTCTACCAGTTCGCACCTATTTGCTAGAACTGGTTGTTAACATTCTAAGCAGTTCGGAGAACCAGTTGTTAGAAGAAATTACTGGCCTAATCCTGTAAGGAAGGCAGGAAGGAAACATTCTGGTGTTGCTTGCAGAAACTGCCTCTCCATTAACCCTTATTACATTCTTGGCAGTACTAGACTTCCTGTCTCAGGAACGTCTCTGGAGTTCTTTTTCCCTCCTTTGCTGGTACATTGCTTGTGTGGAGTGACCATTCAAAGTTACAAGGGCACTGAAAAAAGTGACTTAAGACCATTTTTCACACTCACGACTGTTGCAGTATTCCCATAGTCATAAGAGGCTAGGTGAGATGCGTACCTCAATGTGAGTGATATTGAGTTGGCCACGCCCAACCAGTAACATGATCACTAAGTCACACCCACCAACTTAGCCACACCCACAGAACCGGTTGTTAAAAAATTTGAATCCCACCACTGCTTAAGGCCCATGGGGTGCTTAAATCTGTCCCCACGAGGCTGGCCTGGAAATAACAAAAGACCAGCCCATGGTGCCTCTGCTGATCAAAATGGGCCATGGGAGATGCACATGGGTCATTTTTGGCCCTCACGGCTTCCTGGTGGCCAAAAATGGGCTGTGGGAGGTCTGTTTTCAGCCCCCATGGCCTCCTACAGCAGTCTGGTGGCCAAAAATGGGCTGTGGGAGGTCTGTTTTCAGCCCCCATGGCCTCCTACAGCAGCCACTGAGGGGGGTGTATGTTTTATATATTTCTTTCTCAGCCCCATGCACTCTATCTTCCTTCCTGTTGGCTGCTTTACACGATTCCTGGTTTCATCCAGTTTAAAAGTATGAAACAAGCCTATTCCAAAGAGTTTGCTCGCTTATCTGTGGCTGGAATGTAATTTGCTTGGTTTTGACTTTACAACTGGATTGTGTTGTCTCCCCCATAATGGTTTGTAAACAAGATAGTGAGCCTAAAAACTTAAAATACAGAACATGATTGGATGTAGGATATGGTACTTCAGAATGCAACATAACCCCACAATTAGGTTTAATATGACAGATTTGCAGGGTCAGTACAACATGCAACATGTTCATACCGGTGTAATATAATGTTACATACATATAGGTATATGGGAATGTGTGTTAGTTATTACTTATTTAGGTTTAAGGATTCTATTTCTTTCATTTATTGAGTTATTGAGGTGTATTTTGTGTTTTGAGGGGGCTGCACCAAGGGAGGCTCATTTAGTTTCATTCTACCTATGTTATGCATTGACAATAAAGGTTTGATTTGATTTGATTTGGTAGTATGCACAAGCTATAAGATTTTTTTTTTAATGCAGTATGTCATATGAAAGCATCCAGGGGTTATTTCTAAATTGTGACTTACAGTTTAAAACACAAATGGCTGAATTTACAGAACACAAAGAATCAAAATGAAATCATATTATGACTGGATAGTGCAAATCTGGCAAATAGAAGGCAGCTTTTGTCAGGTATGCAGGTATGTGAAGTCAGTGAGATTTAATTATGTATCCAGTTGTAGTCCAAATGGACTTGGAAATGTTTCCACATAGCATGCATATTTTCTGAATCTTTCTAGACATTTTGCAACATATTGTGATGATTTTGTTGTGTTGTACAGTGTTCCTCTTTACAATGGATATCTGGAATAAAATTTTAATGTTTTCAAAGAACTCTATGAAAAATGAAAAATGGGAGGGTCAGCTAAAGTATTCTACATAGAGTTAGTTAATATTTCAAAGGATAGATTCAACAGGGAAAAGGGAAACCTGAGTTGATATTGCCCAAGCAATAACAAAGAATGTACGATTTTATTATTTGGGGATGGAGAAATGCCATAAATAAGGCAGACAGATTAATATATATGAAGAAGACAAAACAGGGGATATGGCTGAATTAAAGAGAAATTAATTGTTTTGTTTAAAAGTATTTTAAGGTTCTAAGGGTCTTCAAACTTGACAGCTTTAAGACTTGTGGACTTCAACTCTCAGAATTCCTGAGTTAACATGATTGGAGGAGGAATTCTGGGAGTTGAAGTCCACAAATCTTAAAGCTGTCAAGTTTGAAGATCCCTGTTAAATGTTAATTTATCATAATTTATCATTCAACCTAGTAAGTATAAATATAATATCCTGGATGTTCTTTAGGTTGTTTTAATTTACATTAGGCTTTTGAACATATCTGTTCTGACAATATTATGCACATATTCAGATCTGCTTCTATACATAAGAGTCTTTTGTCTACATACTGCACTTTCCTAGCAGATATCAGCTTATGGCAGTGGATTTCTTCTAAGTTACCTCAGAAGAGTTCTTGATCCTAGCATTGAGTCTTTGAGGCATAAGCTTCAAATTCTGGAAGAGAATTTCCACTTTTAGTTACAAACTCTCACCTTCACTCACTCTGATGCACAGCCCAAAACTTCCTGCCCAATTTTGACTACAATTTCTGGGAACTGTAGGGTTCTCTTGGTCAGCTCAGCAGATGCTTAACTGATGGGAAAGCATCCCAATGCAATTATTCAAATTAGGAAAATGAATAAAGGGGCTGATGCATCAGACATTCAAGAACACATTGAACACTATTCCCCAACCTATCCAGGATCTATTTGAGTTTACATGCTGCACATAAGTTTGTTAAATATGGCACAACAGTCTGCCATGAACCAGCTCCCTATGTTTGTTCCTCAAATATACTTAAAGACAAAATTTGGTTTAGAATGATTTTTTTTAACCCAGTAACAGAAGCCAATTAGCTTCATCAAAATAACACTTCATCTTTTCCCAATTTTTCTACCGATTTCTTGGAAGGAGCAACGAATTCTTATTCAATTTCTTTCTGGCACAACCTGATTAGAATTACCAGGACTGGACTGCAAAAATTTAGATAATCACTAATTGGCAGCAAAGCATTAAAGCATCAAACTGTACATCTATTTGCTACCATCTGGTAGTCGTTGACTTTAGTGGTTGACTAAATGTTTGCAGTCCAGATCTGAAAGGACTAGACTTGACTACAGGTTGTCTTTGACTTGTGACCGTTTGTTCAGTGACTAAAGTTTCAATGGTGCTGAATAAATGGTGTTTAAGACTTGGTTCTCAAAGTTCTATTCATCCCAGCACCTCTGCAATCATACGGTTGTAATCTGGGCACTTAGCAACCAGCTGATAATTAAAATTGGTTGTTGTGCTCTGCAAGCCGTGACTGCCATGTGTGACCTTCCCTGATGGGCTTCCCATCAATGGAAATGCCAGCAAGGAAGGTTGCAAGTCTCTGGGATAAGTCTCTCCCACCCACACCATTTCCCCAAGCCCATCTGCTCATTTATGCATCCCTGCACATCCTCCTAAGCTTCACATCCCTCACATCCTCTCCCTCACCTGGCAACAACCACTTATCTGCCTGCCTGCTTGCAAGCCGCTTGTGACTTGCAACTCCCAGGTGGCTTCCCATTGACTTTAGTTGTGGGAAGCCAACTGGAAGTTGCAAGTATTTTTATTAGTGTATGGCGTTGTTACAGTAGCCAGAAGACCACAATGCTATTGCAGAGTACTAGTTTGGCTTTCCAAGGTACCAGGCCACTTACAGACAATAATTGGGTGCTTCCCAAGGTGTCCCACAGGAGGGAGAGCTGGCTTCACACTGGAAAGACAAATGTGTTTTCCTGCAGCATCACCCAAGGCCCTTTCCAGAACTGCCTCATAAGCAGGTGTTGCAAGCAGGAAGATTCACAACCACAGGAACTGACTGCCTGCACAGAACACCAGTTTGTCTCCCCTACGAAGTGGTACCTTGTTGTAACTATGTATCACTCATGTGATTGCAACTATGTATCATTGCAACTATGTATCACTCAAGCATTGCAACATTGTATCATTCACGTGTAAACATTAGACTTCTGTCTCTTCAGTGATCTTTGCCAGGCACGAACAAGGGACGGGGAGATAAACATCTGTCAATAAAGCATGATATCCTAACTGACCTGAACTGTTGTAAATCACGCACATCCTGTTAACCTGGTATCCTAACTGACCTGAACTATTGTAAATCACGCGCATCCTGTTTAACCAGGTATCTTAACTGACCTGAACTATTGTAAATCTTGTATATCCTGTTTGACTTGGGCTCTGAAAAATTTCACCCCCCTTGTGAAAAAGCATAATAAAAGAGCGCGTACCAAGACATTCTGGGCGTGCTCATCCCGAGGAAACCTCGTCTCTTGTCGTTTCTCTCTCCCTCGCTCCCTTTCATGAGCCGCCCATCAGATGCGGGATGGCAGATACCGCATTATGGTGACCCCGATGTGATTCCCTAAGGGGGATACGCAGCGGCGCGCCCATATCTTATTCGCTCGGTGGGAGCTGTGCATCGCCAGGCCTGGCACATTCATCGGATCTGAAAGACGGTCTCGACTTTCGTAAGTATGGGTGGAGGCTTTTCTCAACAGCAGAAGGAATTGAGAGAGCTAGTCGCTTCTTCTTCTAAATACTCTGCTAATTTAAAGGGCTCTCCTATAAAAAGGAAACCTATTGCTACGTTATTGGCTTATGTGTGGCAACATTGTCCTAATTATTCAGAGGAAGGGTCCTTAAAAATTTCCAATTGGCAAAAAATTGGTGAATATCTCCATAATCCTCCTCGTGCACCTATTGGCATTTTGGTCACTTGGAGAAAAATTATGGAGGCTTTAAAAGTCCATCAAAAAATAGAAGCAGGGAGTGTGTTTGAATCTCCCCTGCCAAGTTATGATAACTTTTTAATTTTCTCTAACTCAGGCAGAAGCTGCTACATTCCATTCCCATAGGAGTAAAATCCTAGAGGATTAAAAGCTTGTGAAATTTGGCAAATGGATGTAACTCAGTATCCACCTTTTGCCCCTTGGAAATATTTGCACGTTTCAATAGATACATATTCAGGGTTTATCCTGGCTACTCCTCAAAGGGGAGAAACTGTAAAACATGTCATCAATCATTCAATTCGTACCTTTGCCTCGCTGGGACGTCCAAAAGAAATCAAAAAAGACAATGGACCTGCCTATACAAGTTCTGCTTTTCAGGACTTCTGTAACAGATGGGATGTAATCCACAAGTTTGGGATTCCCTACAACAGCCAGGGGCAGGCTATTAGGCTATTGTGGAATGAGCTCACTTATCTCTGAAACGTGCTCTTGATTGATATTTGTTGCGGGAAAAACCCCCGAACCTCCCAGCATTGCAAAATTCTCTTAACATTTGTCTTTACACTTTAAATTTTCTCAATCTGACTGGCATTCCTCCCACTTCTGCTGCTTCTCGTCATTTTTCCTCCCCCTCACCCCCACCTAACAGACCTCTGGTATATTATCATAGATTGCCAGATCCTGCCTGGCAGGGTCCCGCTGAGCTTCTCACTTGGGGATGAGGATACGCTGCGATCTTACTGCCAGACAAAACCACTCTCTGGATCCCTGGTCGGGCAGTAAGACCCTATCATGGGAATTCCTCTGCTACATCTGTATCTTAAAAATCTTTCCTGATATTCTTGCCTATATCTTCTTTGCAATTTCTACCTTACTTCAACAAAACCTATGCTTCCTGTCAAAAGACTATTCGTGTTAAAATCATTTCATTAACAGAAGGCTATTATACTTGTTCCATGTGGGTACGTCATGAAAATGCTACCCATAGTTTTCACTCTGTCACTTCTGTTTTATTTTAAAGAACACTCTACCCCTCGCTCTTTTGTTCCTTCTTTACTCTTCCTATGGAAAGGAACCTTAAAATCTTTTCCTCTATTCAATCTAAAACATAGGGGGACCCAAATGTCCTTATATTGTATCATGGGTTTCCCCACCCCAATTAACATCCTTGATGAATTACCAAATTAATCTTTATTGTCATTATTGTAATTATTATCCTTTTTCTATTAATTGAATTCCCTCCTCATTTCGCAAATGTTCTACAACTAACGTCCATAGCCCTCTCTCCTGCTTGTCATGTTTTTATATACCCGAACTCTGATCCTGTCAACAAATGACGCCTCAAAAGAACTGTCCATGACGATCCGCAGAAGCCTCATAGAAGAGATAATATTGCCTGGACTATAACTGACTTTCAAAAAGTTCTTTTAAGTTCTACAACCAATTTTTCTTGCATAAGAAAACTTCTACTCACCACTTCAATTTGATTTGGCAGACGCACCCACACAACCGGGGGATATCCTGCAATCCACATCACTGCAGGAGGAACTTTAACATCACGCCTGAAAGGAATGTATTTTATCCCTGGCAATAATTTTGTTTGTTACACCGGTTTCATGGCATGTATCCACGGGGATGAAATTGTTAAATCCAAATCCTTTTTGCATTCAAGTATGGCTTGTGTGTATATCTCTGATGATTTTATATCCCTACAGGTATCCATGGAACACCCCCTCTCTTGCAAAATCGTAGAGGCTTAGATCTGTTATTTTTAAAACAAGGGGGATTGTGTGCTATGCTTAAAAAAGAATGTTGTCTTTATGCTGATAGCAGGGGGTGGTGGTGGTTCGTTTTCTAATTAAAAAAGAATGTTGTCTTTATGCTGATAGCAGGGGGGGGTTCGTTTTCTATTTCACCATGGCTTACAACCTTTTTAACTGCATTGGCAGGACCATTAATAATCATTATATTGATATGTATTATAGGACCTTGTTGTTTTAATAGAATATTGCAATTTTTGAAAAATCAATTATCCTCCATAACTGCTAATGTTAATGTGTTATTGCAAGCTCATGTTATGTCCTTAACACTGGACGAAAAAATGTCATTGCTGAGTTACCGCTCCTTGGACAACCCTGACGCTGACAGGTCGCACTCCTGCCTAGATGACGGGGACGGCGAACATTTCAGAAAAATAGTTCCTGTCTTCTTGGATGGGGAAGAAGACTCGTCATAAATAATAAAAACAGAGGAGATGTTGTAACTATGTATCACTCATGTGTTTGCAACTATGTATCATTGCAACTATGTATCACTCAAGCATTGCAACATTGTATCATTCACGTGTAAACATTAGACTTCTGTCTCTTCAGTGATCTTTGCCAGGCACGAACAAGGGACGGGGAGATAAACATCTGTCAATAAAGCATGGTATCCTAACTGACCTGAACTATTGTAAATCATGCGCATCCTGTTTAACCTGGTATCTTAACTGACCTGAACTATTGTAAATCTTGTATATCCTGTTTGACTTGGGCTCTGAAAAATTTCACCCCCCTTGTGAAAAAGCATAATAAAAGAGCGCGTACCAAGACATTCTGGGCGCACTCATCCTGAGGAAACCTCGTCTCTTGTCGTTTCTCTCTCCCTCGCTCTCTTTCATGAGCCGCTCATCAGATGCGGGATGGCAGATACCGCAGTACCTATCTATCTTCCTGCATAGAACATGCTTTCGATCTATTAAGTGGACAAAAGCTGAGGTGAGTGACAGGAACTCACCCTGACATGCAATGCTAGGGCTCATACTACCAGAACTGAGAACTCTCTCCAGCGTCATTAAGCCATTGAGCCACCATGTCTCCTTGTTGGGAGGATGTCCTTGCCTAACAACTGCTGCAATTCAGTTAATGGACATTGGCATGTAGGGATTGTTATCACTAAGCAATGCAGTCACAATTTATATCTGCATCACTTAGCAGCAAAATTTTTGATCCCAATTGCTATTATACTTGAGGACTACCTTTATTAATTGAAGAGAAGTCCGTCCCAAAAATGCATATGCATCCTGTTTTTTTAGGCTGCTTGAATAATTAAAACTTTTTAAATCTCGGGATAGCACCCAACATTTTTGCAAAAGCTCAAGCAACCTATTTGCTCTTCCTTAGTCAGAGTTTTTCAGCACTCACCAATTCGCCGTTCTTCCAAAAGAGACTTTATCTCAGCAATCTTGTCCAAGTCCTTGCGGAGGATGCTGGGTAGAGGGAAAAGAAGCAACATGAAAAGGAGTTGCCTTCTCTTTTCAGAAGCATCTAATTTAGATATACTCACTTGCATTCAGCTTCTGCATCAGCCTTAGCTGTTGTATAGAGGCCACGTAATTTTGTCCGATAATATGGAGAGACTAAAGAAGAAACACAGGGAGGTAATATTGAGTTCCCATAGAAATCTAGTTGCCCTATTTTTCTAAGCCAAGTCCCAAAGGTGCTTTTTCAGGAGGCAACTGGACTTTCTTGTTTTTCTCGGAAGGCATTTCACTTCTCATCCAAGGATCTTCTTCACTTCTGACTGGGTGGTGTGGAATGGAAGGATTTATTTTCAATGATTCTAAAAGAATGCAAATGATCAGCTGTCTGCAAGGAATATAAATTCTTTCATTCATCATTATCCAGTCAGAGCTGAAGAAGCTTCTTGGATGAGAAATGAAATGTCTGCAGAGAAAAACAAGATAGTCCAATTGCCTCCTCCAAAAGCACCTTTGGGACAACCATGACCTGGATGACTGAGAATCTCCATGGATGTTCTAAGCCAAGGTTTGTTTCATCAAGTTTGTTTAATATATTAAAACTGAATCAATACAACACTATAATGCCATAATCTAATAATCTAAATAATCTAAAGTCTAGAAGTAACATATTAAGTTAAAATCAATTAACTTAACATATTAAGTTAAAATCAAATATACCACATATTCCACATATACTGGAAAAATCCTATTTTGACTAAGGGTATCTCATATAGAAGAAATGGGAAAGATCTAAGGCCTAAAAAATATAAGATCACTTATTCTGATATGTAGCAACAGCCCAACCAGTTTAATTTTCTACAATACTCAGCAAGTTATGAGAAGCCCATTCATTAGCTAGATGAAGTACTCTATATTATATGTAATTCTGTATAAATTCAATCTGTTGTCTGTTTTCCTTTTTAAAATATAATTTAAAATGCACCATTTTATTACTCAGTGCAGGTTGAGAGAACCATAATTGAGTTGTGGGTAGGGAAAAAATAATAATGCACTTTTAAACTAGGTATCTATTTCAATGACATAATCATTCATTATTCATTACTGAAGGAATATTAATCTTCAATCTTCAAAATAGATCATAGTATTTCATTCACAAAACACACTTTGCAAGTTGATCTCTTATGAAGTAGAATTCAGAATGAGTGAGTAGCCCTAAGGATCATCTGCAAATAATTTAATATGCATAAGCAATTGACCAGTACATTTTCCAATTCAAGATTTTCTAGCAAGCGTTTTCCTCTCAAATGTTTTCCAACTCCAGAGTATTCTTTCTGCAGCCACCAAATTGTTTAATTTCTCTGGCCTGCTGCCTTCTAGATCCAGCAAATAATGACTCCCACTGCCTACAGGCTTCAGAACCTCCATGGCTATTGCAACTATTGGCAGTTGTTAAAGAGTAATGGTAATTGAATACACTGACTCAGTTGACTCTATAGCACTTGGGGAACACAACAGACTCAAAATGTTGCATCACAAAAGATTTCTGAGGAAAGTGTTATAAGGCTGGCATTTTCCACTCACTCTTGTTCTCTGTCTGCATCCGTTCATGTGTTTTCTGGATATTCACAAGATTATGTTCACTTCTTGATCGTTCCTCCTAGCAACAAAAAAGTTTCTGGTTGATTATTTGGACAATATGATTTTTATTTTAGCAGACAGTACATTCCTTGAAGTTATCCTATCACAGCAGTTTCATGCCCTCCTCTCATCATTATTATATTATTACTGTTTGGTGCATTACTAAAACAAGACGTGGACCTAATGAAAAGATACTGTCCCTTTCTAAGAAAGCAAAAGAAAAGCTTTCTCCTTTCCTCATCACTGGCTATGACAAACTAAGTAAGATTTGTGTCACATACAGGCCTAAATATTTCAGGGGGAAAATTCACATTACCTGGGTCTGTTTGATAAGCTGGTGCAGTTCTCCTAAGAGTTCAGCAATTCTGGAATCAGCTGATACCAAAGCCATGTTGCTGAAGGAAACATAAGGTGGAAGAAAGGAATTTCTCTCAGATCAACTGCCATTATAACATTCTGGAAAGAATGCACTGCTAAATCTTAAACCATTAATAAAGTAATACAGTACTTCTAGTCTCAAAGGTACTTTTTCAAAAGGCAACTGGAAAAAAACAGTCGTTACCTTTTAAAAGAGCATATTTAAGACAACTATGACCAGGATGATTGAGAATCTCCACAGACAGTACTCTTAGCATATCCTACATTTGGTGTAAATAAGTGTTCATAATAAAGTAATAGTGTTTTCCTATAACTTTAATCTTCAGAATAGCAAAGATCTTGCTTATAAATACAGTAAAACAATTCTGTATGTTTATTAAAGGCCATCTAATAAGTATGAACTTTAGAAACATGAAATCCAAACAAATAAATAAAGTCTGTCTAGAATCTTTGGGAAAGTTTCCATCTATTTTTATTAGGTAAAATAGCCTCAGGAATAGCTCCATCTTGTATTCTTGTGCTTATATTTTGTGGAATAAACTGAATTAAATGTACTTATTTTCTGAATACTCAGCAAATATGAGGTGCATGTTTTAATTTAAAAGCAGAATTTGCTAGTTTAAATTGACCATTTTAATTTCTGTTTTTAGCTTCATTTGATTCAACTTCATCCTGAGAGCTGTTGTCTCCTTGGCATGAACAAAGTAGAACTTTAATATCCTTATCAACCAAGCATCCCACCCTGGCTGGCCTAAAAGTTCTGGAAGCAGACTTACACCCCAACAGACAGTAAAGGTCATCCCTCTGGAAAGTAATAAATACATATATGACTTCCAACTATTATTTGCAAATCTAATATGCACATTTACAGGATAAGATGCATTCAGACAATTGCAATTTATGCGCTTCCTGTCAGAAACATGTTACTTGGTACATTTTTCACTGAACATTGAAGAATACGACCTTCCATTTGTAACATCCAAAAAAAACAGGATAATCTGCTATCTCCTTCAAAATACAATACAGATTCTCATGATGTATTGGTTGAAAGAAGGGGCATCACTATATACAGGTAGTCCTTGAGTTACGACCACCGCAATTGAGTCCAAAATTTATGTTGCTATGTGAAACATTTGTTAAGTGCCCCACTTCACGACTTTTTTTTGCCACAATTGCGTATGTTGTTAGTAACACGGTTAAGTAAATCTGGATCCTCCCCTTGACTTTGCTTATCAGGAGGTTGCAAAAGTGGATTACATGGTCTTGGGACACAATCATAAACGAAATCAGTTGCCAAGTATGAATTTTTTGATCACGTGACTATGGGATTCCTGCAACGGTCGTAAGTGTGAAAAATGGTCATAAGTCACTTCTTTCAATGGCGTTGTCTCTTTGAACGGTCACTAAATGAAGTGTTGCAAGTCGAGGACTACCTGTATTGGAATGATCGACCACGCCGCAACACAAGAATAAACCCTCAACTTGCAAAGGAAACCAGTAGGGGGCGACACAACACAATTATAATCAGTACAATTATACACTTCTTCACCCCCTTATTCAAGTAAGTTCCCATTACCTCGGCAAACCCTTGATTCCCTACCGTTTTAAAGTCCGTCTGCAGAATAACTCTCGTCTCAAGTTCGATAAACGAATAAATAAATAAATAAATAAATAAAGGCGGCACGCGCGCCTGAAAATGACGCAGAAGCCTCGCACAGCGGACTTCCTACAGCTAGGTGACTGGCGCGTGCGCAGTGAGCGGTGGGAAGTTAACGCACGCGCAATCCACGGAATCAATTTCCCGTTCACGGGCTCTATTTTGCGCATGCGCTTTGGTGACTTCGGGCACCCCCCACACACACACCAGCCCCACCCCCCACCCCCACCCCCCAAAAAATCACACTAAAAATAGTTCTGTCCATTTCTGCGTTGTTCTTACCAATCTTTTTTTTTTTAATTAATTTGGAACATGGTTATAAAGAACAAGATATATCCAAGTGGACCTCTACAGCGGGATAAAGAATTAAAAATCTACCAAAAAGCAGGATTGTGGAATAATTTATTATTTCCAAAAGCTAACAGCCTCTTGGGAATTGTAGTTTTTGTTGATCGACGCATGTTCTTTGGTTTACTTTCAAGCGCGGATTTGTTGCAGAGTGCATAGCTTATCTTTTCAAATCTTGAGGATTTTGAGATGCGTTCGGGGTTCATACAATACTAACATTTTCTAAAAAGTTGTTACTTCGCGTGCAAATCGGGTGGAGAAAGTAAAAAGGGGGAGAATATATATTTCCGTATGGATTTTACTTGGAGATAAGTCATACTCATTTAAGTTTACTTCTAAGTAAGCGTTACAGAATTGCAAGCATGAAACCTAACAGAATTGATACGAAAACAATTACAGTCAACAGGCATTCTCAAAATCAAAACAATGTCTCCTAAAAACGCTGCAAATTAATTGCAAAAAGTGAGAGATTCCTGCGGAGAACATGCTTTTTTGTAGCAAGCATATTGCAGTGGATTAATGCAATTACAAAACAAAAACAAATACTAAGATTAAGACATATAACCGATCAAATCACAATGTGGAACAGCTGAAACATCAACAAATCAACATTGTTGGCATATGCCTTTCAGGATTATATTCCATGCATTAGATAAAATGAACTGTGATCCACAAAAATTTGTGCCGAATAAAGTTGCAGACTATCTGTGTATATCCCGCCTTCATTATTTTTACAAATAACTCAAAGTGGCAAACATGGCATCCTATCTGCCCCACAACAACAATCCTGTGAGTGGATTAGGCTGAGAGAGACTGGCTCAAATATCATGTTTACCATTTGTTGAAGATTTAATTGAACAGTTGGAAAAGTTTTTGTCATTAAAAATAAAAATAGACAAGCAGATGCAGAAACCCTTCTCAAATTACAGTGACAATTTTATTAGTTGCATTAATTTCTCTCATTGGCCACTATGATGCTTCCCTCCCCACATTCAGGACAGTCTGCATCATGTTGACTTAAGTCATACTCAGTTCATTATGTTCAGGAACAAACTGTACCAGCCCAGCATTATTGACTCTAGATAATGTTCTGTGCTACAGCACTGGCTGAACTAAAACTGCTAGTCATCAGAATCACAGGAAGGCAGAGTTCACATCAGAAGTACTGTAGTTTGCTACTGCTTTTATATGTAGGTAATCCCTTGGTTTACAACTACTTTTAATGACCCTTTGAAGTTACAATGGCACAATGGGCCTCCCACTTAACAACCGTCAAGTACCCCACGGTCATGTGATCAAAATTCAAGCACTTGGCAACTGGCATGTATTTACAACGGTACCCCAGTGTCATGTGATCACCATTTGTAATCTTCCAAGCCATGGGAAAAAGCTGGATACACATGGTTCACTTAACAACTGCAGTAATGCACTTATTATCCATGGCAGAAAAAGATCATAAAATCAGGTACAAATTATTTAACAATTGCAACTTAGCAACAGAAATTCCAGTCCCAATTGTAAGTCAAGGATTACCTGTATAGTAAGTGGCAGCAAAACCCTCTTTCTTGTTGAACTCTGTACAAATCATGGCTCTCAACTGAGAGCCATGTGGTTCCCTGGAGATCCTAGATATTTCAAGGGCTCCATAGCATGTAGCAAGGGAAGAAAAGAAAAATGTATTTATACTGCAAATAATATCTTGTTCACATCAGAAAGTATGCCAGTTACTGTCCTATGTCTATATCCAGTCATGAGACTTAGAATGAGGGGAAAAGATTGGAGAAACGCTGCTCTAAATGACTAACAATGCTATATGAGGTCTGTTTTTATAATGGGCACTTCCATTAAATGTTAGTGTGCTTTTGTGTTAACTTACAAATTATATACAGGTAGTCCTTGACTTACAACTGTTCATATAGTGATTGTTCGAAGTTACAGTGGCACTGAAAAAAGTGACTTATGACCGTTTTTCACATGACCATTGCAGCATCCCCATGTCATGTGATTTACATTTGGATGCTTGACAAGTGGCTCATATCTATAACAGTTGCAGTGTCCCGGGGTCATGGGATCCCTTTTTGCAACCTTCTGAAAAGCAACATCAACAGGGAAATCATTCACCTAAGAATCTGTGTGACTAATTTAAAGGCATCCTTAACAACTGTTGCAAGAAAAGTTGTAAAATGGGGCAAAACTCACTCAACAAACTTCTCACTTAGAAACATAAATGTTAGGCTCAATTGTGGTGGTAAGTCAAGACCCCCCAATAGGAGTTGTAAATCAGCCACATCTAGGATCTTGGTGTCTCTATTAAGAGGAAGGAAAAGTGGAGTGAGGTATTTGAAAAACAATTCTACAGCTTTCACTGTATTTCTTTTTTCAACATACTTTTGCAGCTATAAACTTGGGTTTATTTTGCTAAGTTTACTTTTTCTGGAGGATGAAAGCTATAAAATTCAGAGGAGAGCATTTTAAAAAATATTTAGCTAAGACTACCTCACAACTTTGCTATATGCTTACAATATTTAATATATTATTTAAATTTGTTTGTCATCATCTTACAACAACATAACTCTGGGCAATGGCCTACAGTTAGTCAGTTATACCTTTCTTCTGTTTATTGGGGCCATAACTGCATCCATCAGAAACTAAAGTGAATTTAAATGTTATCTAAGCTTCATTCCTACTATATATATCTTCCTGAGATTTTTTGCTTGGATGAATTATTTTGGCTTCTTCTTGAACATCATGAAACCATGCTTCCAAAAGTTCAGTGTGGCGATACCTTAACTGTGATAATTATCATAGATTTCACATAAACTTTCTAGAAGTAGAATATTTGTTTCCCTTAAAATTATTTTAACAACATTTTCATGAAGTAAAACAGATATAGACAGAACTGTAGTATGTACATTTATGTGATATACAGTATATTATTAGTTATTTCTGATTTCCAATTGCATAACAAAATTTGCATGAATTCAATTCACCTCAGATTCAGAAAATTAGCTCCTAGGTTCACAACATGCTTATCAAACTTGAGATTCATATTAACACAAAGTATGAATTGTTTGTTTGCTTATTACAAGGTGATATGTAAACCCAGTCCTTGTGGTTTATAAATGATTTATAAAACAGAATGATTGGCTCAACTAAAACCAAACAAACTGCATTATAACTTAATATAATATGTGAACTTATCCACTTATGGCTTTGACAACAAAATTGGCTGAACATTGGATCAATGTGCATGTCTTTTGTACTCAATTCTGATTAACGGACTTTAGACTTATAGTAAAATGGAGTGAAATGAAAGCCTAAAATCTTTATCATCTCGTGAAGCATTTCATGAATTTTATAACATAGTAAATAAATTAGTCTTCATGTTGATCTTAACCTGTGATGGCCTCGTTAAGATAATTACAAAAGATGATTAGCACTAATTATGGCTTTATTAGAGGCAACTTAAGCTTGTACTTTGTTTCATTAAAATAAAATGTATAGTTAATAAAAGTTTTATGTTTGCATTCACAATAATGAAAACATTTCATTTACATTATATTACACCGTTCTCAAGATCAGAATTGTGCAACGGTTTTCCCTGTGACCACCTATGGAAGCAAAAATTTGACTTTGAAGAGAATTTATGCATTTGAACTTTGGTTTTGGAGAAGACTTCTGAGAATGCCAAGGACAGCCAGAAGAAAATAAACAAATGCATCCCAGAAAAAAAAATCAATCCAGAATTCCCAGTCAAGACATAAATTATCCTGTTTCAGACACATTATGCAAAGACCCAGCTCTCTGGAGAATGCTCTAATGCTGGGAAAGGTTGAAGGAAAGAAGAAGATAATCAGTAACAGGATGGAATGGATTACAAAGATGATGGAATACCTTTCAAAGACCTGAAGGACCTGGTTATACTTGATTGTCCTGGAAAACATCTTATCTATGTTGTCATTAGCAGTTGGTGCCAACTTCAGAGCACATTAATTATCAATTGCACTCTTCTTCGACTGGGCATACATGCTTGTGAAAGCCATGCACAAAAATATGCATTTATTGCACGTACTGCATGAAAAACCTGGTATATGGAGTTTTCTCCAGACTCCTTTTTCAACCGATCTCAAGCAAAACAATTGCTGCAAGAAAGAAGAATGGGGAAATGAAACTTTAAAAATGCAATTTCACTTTCTTTAGAGAAGAGAAAATGTAGTGCTAACCGTAAGTAATATACCAATATGATATACCAATATGACTTTCTTGTGAAACAAAAGCAGAACTCATGAGCCAGAACAGGGGAAAGAAAGAAGGAAAATGAAAAAAGGTGATTAATGATTTCTGATAAAAATTTCAGCTGCCCAATAAAAAACAAAACATTACTGCTTCCAATATTAACACTCTACAGGAGCTGGTTATAAAATGCAGCTTTGATTTCTCTGTAGTGTTAACGTTGGTAGGTGATACAAAATAAAGTAATGTTTTCTCTGGGCTTGCTTTGCCAAGTCTTCAGAAAGGAGACATCTGGTGAGAGTAATCAACCAATGGAATAGCTTGAACATAGAACACAGAATAATAATGTTGGAAGGGACCTTGGAGGTCTTCTAGTCCAACCCCTTGCTCAAGCAGGAGACCCTACCATTTCACACAAACTGTTATCCAGTCTCTTTTTGAAAGCCTCTAGTGATGGAGCACCTACAACTTCTGAAGGCAAACTGTTCCTTTGGATGAATGCTCTCACTAGGCAAAGCTAACCCAGAAGACCTCCAAGATCCCTTCCAACTCTATTATTCAATGTTCTATGTTCTAGGACAGCTTTCATTTGACTTCTGCATAACCAATTGTTTAACAGCAAGCTTTCCTTTCCATACCATTCATTCAGGAGCCCCTCAGCAGCATACAATGTGCAGTAACAGTGATTTTGGATAGTTATTCATAATGCATTTCAATTATTCAAGCTTTAATGGTAGAAAATTGCGGTATCTGCTATCCCGCATCAGATGGGCGCCTCATGAGAGGGAGAGAAGGAGGAAGAAACGACAAGAGATGAGGTTTCTCGGGATGAGCGCGCCCCGAATGTCTTGGCACACGCTCTTTTATTATGCTTTTTCACAGGGGGGTGAAATTTTTCAGAGCCCAAGGTAAACAGGATATACATGAGTTACAATAGTTCAGGTCAGTTAAGATACCAGGTTAAACAGGATGTATGTGATTTACAACAGTTCAGGTCAGTTAGGATACCAGGTTAACAGGATGTGTGTGATTTACAATTGTTCAAGTCAGTTAGGATATCATTCTGTATTAACAGATGCTTATCTCCCCGTCTCTTATACATGCCTGGCAAAGATCACTGAAGAGACAGAAGTCTAATGTTTACACGAGAATGATACATTATTGCAATGCTTGAATGATACATAGTTGCACTGATACATAGTTGCAATCACATGAATGATACATAGTTACAACATCTCCTCTGTTTTTATTATTTATGACGAGTCTTCTTCCTTGTCCAAGAAGACAGGAACTATTTTTCTGAAATGTTCTCCGTCCCCGTCATCTAGGCAGGCGTGCGACCCGTCAGCGTCAGGGTTGTCCAAGGAGCGGTAACTCAGCAATGATATTTTTTCATCCGGTGTTGAGGATATAACATGAGCTTGCAATAGCACATTAACATCAGCAAAGGATAATTGATTTTTAAAAGTTGTAATATTCTATTAAAACAATAAAGTCCTATAATACAAATCAATATAATGATTATTAATGGTCCTGCCAATGCAGTTAAAAAGTTGTAAGCCAAGGTGAAATAGAAAACGAAACCCCCCCCTGCTATCAGCATAAAGACAACATTCTTTTTTAATTAGAAAACGAACCCCTCCCTGCTATCAGCATAAAGACAACATTCTTTTTTAATTAGAAAACGAACCCCCCCCTGCTATCAGCATAAAGACAACATTCTTCTTTAAGCGCAGCACACAATCCCCCTTGTTTTAAAAATAACAGATCTAAGCCTCTACGACTTTGCAAGAGAGGGGGTGTTCCATGGATACCTGTAGGGATATAAAATCATCAGAGTTATACACACAAGCCATACTTGAATGCAAAAAGGATTTGGATTTAACAATTTCATCCCCGTGGATACATGCCATGAAACCAGTGTAACAAACCCAAACAAAATTATTGCCAGGGATAAAATACATTCCTTTCAGGCGTGATGTTAAGGTTCCTCCTGCAGTGATGTGGATTGCAGGATATCCCCCGGTTGTGTGGGTGCGTGTGCCAAATTGAATTGAAGTGGTGGGTAGAAGTTTTCTATGCAAGAGAAATTGGTTGTAGAACTTAAACGAACTTTTTGAAAGTCAGTTATAGTCCAGGCAATATTATCTCTTCTATGAGGCTTCTGCGGATCGTCATGGGCAGTTCTTTTGAAGCGTCGTTTGTTGACAGGATCAGAGTTCGGGTATAAAAAAACATGACAAGCAGGAGAGAGGGCTATGGACAAATTATTTGTAAAACATTTGCAAAATGAACAGGGAATACAATTGGTAGAAAAAGGATAATAATTACAATAATGACAATAAAGATTAATTTGGTAATTCATCAAGGATGTTAATTGGGGTGGGGAAACCCATGATACAATAGAAGGACATTTAAGTCCCCCTATGTTTTAGATTGAATAGAGGAAAAGATTTTAAGGTTCCTTTCCATAGGAAGAGTAAAGAAGGAACAAAAGAGCGAGGGGTAGAGTGTTCTTTAAAATAAAACAGAAGTGACAGAGTGAAAACTATGGGTAGCATTTTCATGACGTACTCACATGGAACAAGTATAATAGCCTTCTGTTAATGAAATGATTTTAACACGAATAGTCTTTTGACAGGAAGCATAGGTTTTGTTGAAGTAAGGTAGAAATTGCAAAGAAGATATAGGCAAGAATATCAGGAAAGATTTTTAAGATACAGATGTAGCAGATGAATTCCCATGATAGGGTCTTACTGCCCGACCAGGGATCCAGCAAGTGGTTTTGTCTGGCAGTAAGATCGCAGCGTATCCTCATCCCCAAGTGAGAAGCTCAGCGGGACCCTGCCAGGCAGGATCTGGCAATATGCGATAATATACCAGAGGTCTGTTAGGAGGGGGTGAGGGGGAGGAAAAGTGACGAGAAGCAGCAGAAGTGGGAGGAATGCCAGTCAGATTGAGAAAGTTTAGAGTGTAAAAACAAATGTTAAGAGAATTTTGCAATGCTGGGAGGTTCGGGGTTTTTCTCCGCAATGAATACCAATTAAGAGCACGTTTCAGAGATAAGTGAGCTCATTACACAATAGCCTAATAGCCTGCCCCTGGCTGTTGCAGCGAATCCCAAACTTGTGGATTACATCCCATCTGTTACAGAAGTCCTGAAAAGCAGAACTTGTGTAGGCAGATCCATTGTCTTTTTTGATTTCTTTTGGACGTCCCAGCGAGGCAAAGGTACGAATTGAATGATTGATGACATGTTTTACAGCTTCTCCCCTTTGAGGAGTAGCCAGGATAAACCCTGAATATGTATCTATTGAAACGTGCAAATATTTTCAAGGGGCAAAAGGTGGATACTAAGTTACATCCATTTGCCAAATTTCACAAGCTTTTAATCCTCTAGGATTTTACTCCTATGGGAATGGAATGTAGCAGCTTCTGCCTGAGTTAGAGAAAATTAAAAAGTTATCATAACTTGGCAGGGGAGATTCAAACACACTCCCTGCTTCTATTTTTTGATGGACTTTTAAAGCCTCCATAATTTTCCTCCAAGTGACCAAAAAGCCAATAGGTGCACGAGGTGGACAATGGAGATGTTCACCAATTTTTTGCCAATTGGAAAAATTTTTAAGGACCCTTCCTCTGAATAATTAGGACAATGTTGCCACACATAAGCCAATAATGTAGCAATAGGTTTCTTTTTTATGGGAGAGCCCTTTAAATTAGCAGAGTATTTAGAAGAAGAAGCGACTAGCTCTCTCAATTCCTTCAGATGCTGCATCTGCTGTTGAGACAAGCCTCCACCCATACTTACTAAAGTCGAGATCGTCTTTCAGATCCGATGATGTGCAATTCGCTCAGGCGCCTGGCGATGCACAGCTCCCACCGAGCTGATAAGATATGGGCGCGCCGCTGAGTATCCCCCTTAGGGAATCACGTCGGGGTCACCATAATGCGGTATCTGCTATCCCGCATCAGATGGGTGCCTCATGAGAGGGAGCGAAGGAGGAAGAAACGATAAGAGATGAGGTTTCTCGGGATGAGCGCGCCCCGAATGTCTTGGCACACGCTCTTTTATTATGCTTTTTCACAGGGGGGTGAAATTTTTCAGAGCCCAAGGTAAACAGGATATACATGAGTTACAATAGTTCAGGTCAGTTAAGATACCAGGTTAAACAGGATGTATGTGATTTACAACAGTTCAGGTCAGTTAGGATACCAGGTTAACAGGATGTGTGTGATTTACAATTGTTCAAGTCAGTTAGGATATCATTCTGTATTGACAGATGCTTATCTCCCCGTCTCTTATACATGCCTGGCAAAGATCACTGAAGAGACAGAAGTCTAATGTTTACATGAGAATGATACATTATTGCAATGCTTGAATGATACATAGTTGCACTGATACATAGTTGCAATCACATGAATGATACATAGTTACAACAGAAAATCTTGCTTAAATAAGGTATTATGCTCCATGGACTTTGGACTTGCACCAAATGTTCCTGTAGAACAGGGGTGTTAAATTCACGGTCCGCGGGCCAGATGCCTCATGAGCTGGCCCGTCCCCCATCTAGTTTAGCAAAGCCGGGGGGGAGTTTAATCTCCTGCTATAGAATATTTGCGGGAAACAGTTTTGAATGCAACCATCACTGTAAGGTTTGAGTTTTGAAGCTCACTAGCAAGTAGCACCTTCAGAGATTTGCTTTTTTGGAGGCTTGTTATTGCCTAAACTATCTGAAGGTTCACTCATATTCTGCTTTGTTAGTATAGATATTATACCATGAAAAGCTTCTATAGAAGTCTCTCTAATGTAATTTCACAGGTTCTGAGAACAGAAAAATTATAAATTATTGTGTTGCCTTGCCAAATATCCAAACTATTGTTTTAGTTGATTGGGTCAGTGTTTTAGATTACTGCTGCTAATCTAAAAGTCTTATCTTGTGTACTGTCATGATTATATCTGGGATCCATTATTATATGGTATTTCTTCCACAAACAGAGTGGGATTCAGGGTGCTGGCTGATGAATTCTGGGAGCTGAAGTCCACACTTCTTAAAGTTGATGAGTTTGAAAAACACTAGATGAACTTATCTACATGGAGATGCAACACTATAATCTGCATACACAAATATGGTATAGATCTAAATGGGAGGTGAGTAATAATTAGATCAGCATCTAGCAACAGATCTCTGCATGATCAGCACATATTTCAGACAACCAGTTGTTTACCAATAGTAATAACCTCTTAAAATTGCACTACTGAAAACTTTTGAATAAGCCCATAGTCAATGTATAGTGCCATATTCCATACAAAGTTGCATACCTGGCTACATAGTGGGCATCCACAGGGTGTCAAAAAATTCAAAATGGTGGCCGCAACTGCAATTGAAGCCCAATCACTTTTTGCATTCATATGTGACACATGTAAAATGGGTGGAGTTTCAATTTTTTGACTTGCCCAGATGCCCAACTGAGAAGTTTGCAGAAGGGTAGATCCTCTCCTTCTTTTGATAGAATTATATGAACTGGAAAGAAATAATCTTTATGTTATTTTAATGCTTTCTTTCTTTTCTGTGACTGAACTTTCTCAAACTGTCTTCTCCCCTCTCCTCCCCTTTCATCTTTTCTTTTCTGTTCTTTTCTTTTCTTCATATCTGATCTCTAACTGGTGGCCATATGTTGCTTGGATCCACTCTATATGAAGTTAGCCATATGGGATAGTTCTTCTTCTGCAGTTACATATCTCTATTATAAGTTGACTCCCTCTCAGCTGGAAAATGGGAGAGGGGGTATGCCATCCAACACCTTTCAATTTTTTCCCTATTATGTGTGCAACAGCAACTTCAAGGTGAGATTTTAGGCAAATTGAAGGATGTTTGAGTGTCAGAAGTTATTTTTCATTCTCTTGCATAAAGACTGCTCAGAATGTCCCCCTTTCTTCTTTCCCTATGTCCTGATCAAACTGTTTATTTGTTCAGTTATATAATAAAAGGAATCGATGCATCATGACTATTTTGCACTGGGAACAAAATATATGTGCCCCTGAACTCTAGATTTCTATTGAATTCAGAAGCTGATTTCTCACAAATTATCTTTTCATGGGACTACCCAAAATGACCCAGATTTGATGCCCAAATTAATACCTAGACTAGAGAAAGCAGTAACAAACTTTTTAAAATTGCTGAACAGTTCCTGATGGAGGGGGGTGAGAAAAGAAAAGAGAGAGGAAAACTCAGAGTAAGTCACCTTGGAGCTCAGCAATAACATTGACTAAGCTTGTCCTTGTGATTCCATCTGTTTGTCTTGGACGCAGTCCAGACCAAGGCAAATATCTTAACAGCCAGTAGAAAATGTAAAAAGAAAAAAAAACAGCAAACAAGGGATCCCTGTCTAGGGGGACAGACATTCCTAGTGACAGGACTATCACAATAAAAGGAAGACAATTGAAGGATGCCAAGGAATTTGATGACTTGGATTGAAAGTACCACCATTCCCATTCCTAACTCATGATAGGAAGATGAGACTTGTAGTTCATGATCATAGAGTGCTCCAGAGCCACATGGTGGTTGCATTCATAGTTTGTAAACATATAAAATATTTTGCTATTAACATCCTTCTGCATAAAATGAAAAATGCATACATGGTTTATATTTACTAACATCATTTATCAGCAATACAGAAATGAAGACTATGGTAGGCTCAAAACCCAAACTCTAGAGCCCAGAAGGATAATTCAATGAATGCTTTTCATTCCATACAGGGCAACTTAGAAAGTTCAAATAACATTTAAGCAAAAAACTTTTACAATTCACAACCTATCTTTCACATGTTTTGTTTTCAAAAGTATAGGAAATAGAATAATTTTGCTCAAGATGACACATATTTTAAATTGATATTTGTTTCTAATAAAGCTACCCTTCTGGAAGACCACCTCATACATCCCTAGCCCCTTCCCCTTAACAAGTGAGTAGCCCACACTAAGAATAGTGAATACATATTGAAAACGTGATGAGTGATGTCTATTTTCACCAAAGGCAGTAACACCTGAAGGATGTAGACATACATGCCCAAGCACACAGCACATGGAGGAATGTTTTCATTTATTTGCAAGACAAATCCACATAGCTTACAGCAATTCAAAAGCAGAAACTCTTGAGACAGTATCAGCACTATTTGTATGAGCCTTACAGAGAAATCTTTTGCCTTTTGTTGTTCTCAAGCAAGGTTTTGATGCAACCTTGAAGACATATGCTAAGAATAAGCTATTTGCTTCATCCTTTGCCCTGGACAATTGTCTGACTCCAACACAGTATTGGCTTGGCATTTGTTTATCAGCCATTGCATAAGCTGGGCTGTTTTCTAGTCTGCAGCTTTAAGGGGTGGGAAAGGCTGATGCAATTGTGGGCGTTCTCGGAAAATCAGAGATATTATATATACATAGAAATCCAGTTTCCCCCAAACAAACAAGTTTGGAGGATCGGTTGTCGCTGCAAAACGCCTCATCGCCCTGTTTGTCTTCTCTGCCATCTGGGAGCAAGAGACGCCTCATCATGTCCACTTCCTTCGTCCAAGCCGAGAAGCTGCGCCCGACCGCTTTCGAGGTGGAATACTTTGATCAATACGATTTCTACAGCTTGACCGACAGATACAGCGGTAGGTACGCTGGCACACCTGCCAGTTGTGGGATCCAGAGATTGTGGGGGGGAGGGAATTAAAGCAAATTATAATTTTTAAAAGTGGAAGTTTTAAGGGACCGATCAACAAACCAAAAAAAGGCCACAGGAAAAAAAAATCCAGTTTGGGCGTTAGGCGGTGGGATGTGGCGTCACTTAATGTTAGATAGGACACCCGTGGGGCGTGGCAAGGAGGAGGAGAGATAGGTGACGTCAGATGTACATTACATCGTGACTTGAGTTGTATTTATTTTATTTATTTGTCAAGCAAGAATATAGGTATAAGTATAAGCATGGCTATGAATACATGAAATGGATACGAATAAAGAAGAAACAATAGGACAGGGACGATAGGCACGTTGGTGCGCTTATGCACGCCCCCTACAGACATGCCTGTGTTTAGATTGTAAACACACTCGAAGTTGCCTGTTTTGCAAACAGTATTAGCGTTAAATTAATCAAATTAACAATCAGTGGAAAAGGTCCCTTCCAACTCTATTATTCTGTTCTATTCAGGATGTGAAGGGTCTAGTTCTGTTCTGAAATTATTAATCCGGAATTTGTCTTTCCGATTAGATGTCAGATTTCATTTTCACACATGTATTGTAAGGAACACCACCACGCCCATAACACAGAAATGGGAATCTCTACAAAAGTGCTTGAATGCATACTAATCTAGGTGAAAAATACTTCTGGCTCTACTATACACCAAGGAGTTGGTTGAAAGTACTTGCATAATAATCCATATTGAATTATTTCTGAAATCTTATGAGCCAACCTACCTTAACTTTCATGATCTGACAATTGTATAGTTTGCTAAATAAATCATGACTTCACAAAATTTGTGAACAAAGATATTGTCTCCAGATTCTTGGATTTGGTTAGTATTTTATGTAAATCTAGGCATTGTGGGTTAATTAGCCAAATGATTCATTAGGTTTTTCTCTTATTCACCTACAAGCTGTTAAAAATCCCACATTGGTCTTATATCCACAGACATTCAGGATCAGGGACTCTGCTGGTACTGTGTACACTGTGTGTGCCTGACACATGATTCCTACAATGATTGGCAAACCCGCCTTTGCTAAAAATACATAATTTTATGTTTTAGCTCCAGTGCCTGGAAAAAAAACAATAACCACCATCTTTCAAGTTGACGAATTCCTAACCAAAAAATAATAGTGAGCCTGTTTTTTCATCCCATCAATTTTTTAAAAAAGTTATAGCTTCTCAAATTTACTTTTGCATTGTAAAAGAAGCCAAAAAATATCAACTCTAGTGCACATCAGAAAGTTCCAGCCAAATTGTTCATCTAGGCACATGCCTACTACAGATGGCCTAAAACAAGCCCTGACAACTCATTTTAGTGGAAAGCTCAAATTATTATTTTCATTTCTAAAACATTTTCCTCAAGTTACCATTGGTTTGTAAAGATTGGCAACCATATAGTCTAAAAATAATTACCTTAAAATTTGATTTTGGTATCTCTGTTTTCCTACTGAGCTAGAATACTTTTCATGGGGTCTGAAGATTATAAACCAAAATTTCACATTTCTTACTCTTTGCTAAGACAGTAAAGAGAAGGCATTATTTTTCAAGTGGTTACTGATTGCAAATGGAATAAAGGTGGCATGCAATGCATGTAAAGTTTTGATTATGTGGTGATGGCTGCCTTCTCAACTTTTTTTTTGACATCCTGTGGCTCTTCTTGCTACTCCTACTTTGCTTAATAGATGGCAAGAGAGGCTGAAGTTGATGTTCAGCATTTAATAAACTGTGGATTACTCCTTGATTTACATAAGAGCAAGTTTCAATGGCCCTAAGTAATTAACCATTGTTCTGGGGTATCCCTAGGTGGCTCTTCACGCAAAGGCCGATCCAAGAAAGAGGCTGAGGACCATACAAATCGCCCAAATCCTGGTGGCCATGAGCGCAAGATCATTTTAAAGCTGCAACGCACAGAGCAGAAGCGAAAGGCGACAACCTCCCCAAAATGAAAAAATGCAGGTGAGAAGCCAGTGTATGGCTCGATAAATAGCTCCACTGATGTCAAGAGTTTTAACTCAAATGATTGTCGCTTGTCAGAAAGGACAGAGAGGAGCTGCTTTCCTTGCAGAGAAAGGACATACAGTCACATAGCAAATGCAATATATTTTTCATTCTCTTAAACCAAGAGTATCCAATCGTGGCAAATTTTAAGACTTGTGGACTTCAACTCCCAGAATTCCTGAACCAGCCATGGTGGCTGAAGAATTCTGAGAATTGAACCCTGCAAGTGTTAAAAGTTGCTAAGATTGGACCCCCCCCCCATCTTTCTTAAACCATTTTTATCAGCCATTTGGAGCTCACATAATGGATGTAAACATTTTCCCCCTCCCTACATAGAAGCTGCACCCACCACTCACCATTTTCTTTCCTCTTTCACTAGCTCTGAATCTGGTTCGCTACTCAGGATCTGGACACCATGGCAATGTTGACGAGGCTACGGAGACTGATGGATGGACGCCGTGTAATTTGGTGGTTCCTTGAATTACAGCAGATGGTAAATAGCCTTATGGCTCACATCAGGAACGAGTGAAAGTGAAGGCTGCAATTCATCCCAAAACCATCAGGGGGGAGAATCCATGCCTTAATAATTATTCACTCTGGAAAAGCAAATGGAGTGATTGTACACTTAGGTTTGGAAAAGCAAATAGTCGTCCTAGGCTTACTTTTTTTCTTCTTCAATGTTCCTCCCCAATCAAAAAAGTCAGGATATTGTGATGTCTTAAATCATTTTGAAAGTTATCCTGAGAAGAATTGATTCATCTATAAATGCTGTTATTAATGGTAGCCCAATTTGTTTCTTTCTCTTTAAAATGAGATATAGTACATTTTATAGTATGGGGGAAAATGTGGCAATATTAACCTCACATAAATTGGGGAAGCAGGGAGTGGATCAAGAAAAACCTATCTTGGGATAGAGAGAATAGCATTATATTCAACTCTTAGTTCCTTGAGATGTGCGTTTATGTTTTTCAATGCTAAATAAAATCAGCTTAACTGTTTTCTTGCAATTATTTGAAATGAAGCATATTCACAGTGAGCAGAACAGAAAAGAACTGAGGCAGATTTTACAATAAGCTTTTATTAAATACTCAAATCCCTCCCGCTATCCTCCCAAAGTACCTTGGCAGTATTTGCTGGTGCACATGGCATAAAAATTAAGTTCTTTGATTTCAGGTCAGTTCGATACCCCAAGAAGAGATGCATTCTAATAAATGTTAAATAACTCTGGCAAATATTTAACTTGGTTTGTCATCCTTCATCTATGCCATTCTCCAGAAGCTTATGCCAACAAGATGAAAGACAGCTTGCAGAGAAGCAACGATACTGCAAACCAATCCCCCCCACAACTTGAGGGGGAACAGGGAATAAAGAGCATCAAAAATTATCTTAAAGGATTACCAGAGCTAGGATAATGTGGGTCAACTGTTTTTCTATTCCCAAATTGAAGAAAGAAATTAATGTGTTTTATTTTTTTGTTGCACTTACTATAAAGGACCCTGTTAAAATTCTGCAAAGTAATGTCTCCTTTATAACATCATGAGCTACATTATTTTACTTAAGGCTGATGGGAGCTGAAGTCCAACTTCAGAAGGACTTAATACACAGCATCTCTGAAGAGCTAGCAAAATGTTTCTAAATACAGCCATGATAATGGTAGTATCCCAGAACTGATGCATGTGGTGCAGTGCAATCAAGTTAGCTGAACTGGCCAAAACATGGCCTTTTTTCAAGAATATTTCCCGGCATTGGAGGAAAAGCTGGCTTGGGGTTCCCAGCATGTTCCAGGGGATGCTGAATAAATTATAAAGCCTAGAAGGTCACAGGTCTGGGAAAATCTCACAGTGTTAAGTACTGTACTGGCATTGGTTGGGCTATGGCCAAACAATAAAGAGACTGCTACCAGGAACCATATCCCATCTTTCACTCCCAAGAGATGGTTAAATAAAGGCACTTGCTCATATGAAATGGAAGGGAATACAGTCAGCTGCATGCCTGTAGCATATGGGTACATTTACAAATATGAAGTATATACATACAAATGACAGATAAAATTATGCTATGCTTAGCATAATGAACTTATGTGAACTATCGCTTTAGATCACTGAGCGACTAAGGCAGCAATCCAGAAATTGTTCCTGTTGCATCTTGATGCAAATACACTTGCCTATTATGATAGGAGCAAAAAAAGCAGACCACTGATTTATAAAGTTTTATATTTTAACATCAGGCAGGGCTCTACCATCCCTAAAACCAGGAGCCAAGTTCAGCTGGATGCAGAGTTGGTCTTTGCCGCTACAGTCCCCTCATAAGGTCTGAAAACATCATTCAATCCATGGGCAGCAAACAGATTAGCAAAAAAATAGAACCAGTAAATCAATCCTTTCAGATGTAGGACATCAGAGGTATGGTTAGTCGCAGTTCAAAAGGGCCCAGGATGCCATCCCTATCCAACTAACATGAAAGAGATGTGAAAGAGATAGCAACTGGATTGGATCAACTGGACTTTCACAGCTTGCTGTTGTAAATGTCCTTCTCTAAGTATTGATGGGGGGTGGGGTGGGCAGAGGGCATGGAATCTTGTCAGAATAGGCAGGTTTCAGCTCAAGTCCTGCTCACCAATGCTCTGTCGAAGGTATTCCTCATAGAGCTTTCTCTGCAGAGAAAAAGTGTAATTTTTTAATTTGCTGCGCGAGTCAACCCGGCCACCACAGAATCCAAGCAGGACTCATGGGGGTCCTACAGAATAGGTACCAGGCCTTAGGGCACAACTTCAAACCTCCCCATCCAAATTCCCAAAGCATTAACCTTCTTAGCCAAGACCTCATACAACACGTAATCCCGTCGATCTTCCAACTGCTGCTTCTGTTTTTTGGAGAGAGTGGGCTTCATTCTAAGTGGGACAAAAGACACAAAGGAACATTATAAGAAGTGTAGTGAACAACCCTTCCTGGTAAACAGAAAGTGTTACCTGAGAGTGTAGCTGGCCAATAGTAGGAAGAGAATCGAGAGGAAGAGAAGACCAAAAAATACAGTAAAGGTTTGATCTTCAGGGACAAGCCTCCAGAATGATGCAACTGGCTGCTGAAAAGTAGGATTAAGAATAAATGGTATACTTGATATTACCTGAGGAAAACATAAATATATCCACTTACACTTAAGAAAATAATAATATAAAAAATACATTTCTACCAACAATATCTAAATTTTATGGCAATAATATACAGGTAATCCTTGATTTACAAGAGTTCGTTTAGTGACCGTTTGAAGTTACAACGGCATTGAAAAAACTAAACATAACCATTTTTCACATGCTCAACCATTGCAGCATCCCCATGATCATGTGATTTACATTCGGAAGGTTGATGACCAATTTATGATGGCTGCAGTGTTCCAGGATCATGTGATCATCTTTTGTGACATTTTGACAAGCAAAGTCAATGGGGAATCCAGATTCAAGTAATTAATTGTTACTAATTTAACAACTGAAGTGATTCACTTAACAAGTGTAGCAAGAAAGTAAAATGGGAAATCACTTAATAAATGTCTCATTTAGCAACATAAATTCTGGGCTTGATTGTGGTCATGTCACGGATTACCTGTATATATAATTAGCACACATCTTAACTATAATTAAAGTAGTCAGCAAGTACCTGTGACAAATAGGCATTCTCTAAATGATTGTTTCTTAAGTTCCCCAGCTATAACCAAAACTTTATAAACTTAGAGAAGGAAGACAGAGAAGTAAAGGTTACTCAACTGTGGTTTTGCTAGTTATGCAAAGAATAATGAAGTTGTACTTTGGATTCTTATCCTATTACTCTAGGCTATCATCTGTTCCAATTACAGCAAACTTTAATTTCTATTTCTATTGGTGTAAGAATTAGAAATTTGATTATTACATATTTCTTCTGCAAAAAAACAACAACAACAAAACAGGATAGAACGAAAAAGAAATCCAGGATTCTGAATTTTGCAGTAGCAGGCCATTCTTCATTATTGGTGCATTTTCCTTGGGTTTTGTGCTGTTTTTTCATTCTCTCGTTCTATAGCTTTTAGAAGCTGCATGTTTTAAAATCCTACCTATCAGCTTGTGTTGCTTTGTGGATGTAAGGCTACAAAAACCTGTTTTCCATACCCTCAAGGCATGAAAGCTGAGACTCTCAGGTTATGGAATTCAATTTCCAGGACCATTTTTCTATGCAAAGTAGAACAAGGCGTGAGGGGTATTTTAAAGTGAGAAAAGGGTGCTATTGGGACTCTAGGAAACAGACACAAAAGTACTCACTGTGTATAGTTCCAGGGTCTGGATTTGCTTCTCCCCCAGGACCAAGGTCCACAGTTTGTGAGCAAACGTCGTGCCAAATAACAATGCCAGAAGAAGAAAAACAGGCAATAGGCAACCTGCTACGCCCAGAAGTATCCCACGAAAGAAAGCATGGAAGTTGCTGTTTCTGGCCTCTCTGAGTAACAGAAAAAGTGAAAAAGCGAAGTCAGCATATGGAATTTGGGAAGAAATTTAGCTAAATAAGCATTAAATCTTGCATTCCCCTAGAAATAGCCTATCTTCAGCACTCTTGCAGATATTAGTTTCCTAGGATTTTTTTTTCCTCTCTTAACTATAATCTTGTCACCCCTTTTAAAGTAAAGATCAGCAGCCAGAACCTTCTAATCCTAGTTACACTTGAAATAGTTGAATATGTGACCAGCCATCCTTTAAAGAAGTCTAGATTATTAGTCTACATTGCAATTCATTACAATGCTCCATTTCTGTGGGATTTATTCCTGGGTAAATGTGTGCAAGACTGTGCTATAAATTACATAACAATCCTTTGAGATAGGTCAAGTGAACAGCATGCTTTCAATACTTTTTCTACTCACTTTCTACTCAATTTTCCTTCCATAGCAATCTACCATTTATCTCTCAATAGCTGTCAAGATTTTCCACTCTGTTCTATTTTATTTTTTATTATTAGTTAAATTTATTTGCCACCCATCTTGCCACAAGGTGACTCAATTTGCCATCTTACATACAAATTCACATACCCAGTTTTCTACCTGGGATCTGATTTACCATCCATCTTTTGTCGTAAATGATAGGACCTCTCAGATGTCAAGACTCCCACTCCCACAATGCTATGTTCTTACTTGTCACCCTTTAGCAAATGCTGTGTGGCCTCTTCAATGAGCCGGCAATCCCTTTCCAGGGCATTGAGTGTATTCTGCACAGTCTGGCTGATGGTCTTCTCAATTGTGCGACAGACTGCCTCAATATGATTAACGCACCGACTCGGCTAAGGGTGAGTGAAAACATATATCACCATTTTGCAGAGAACCTATCAGCATTGTATTTTCAGTCCCAATTTCTTCCGCATCCTCATAGGATGCTGACCAACAAGCTCTTCTCTTCCATCCATCCCAATGCTCATCCATCCTTCCAGAAGCCTGGATTAATCATGGCTTCTTCTTCACTCTTACATCTAAAATAACTCCAAGCTTGTAACTCACCTTATTGGGGTTGGGAATGTAAATTGTAGGCATGTCAAACCCACATTTATTGAGGCCAGGGCGTTTACAAAGTTCTTGAACAATTTGCATCAGCACCCGCTGTCAGACAAAAAGAAAAAAAAAAACCACATACAAACATGATTTTATAAACTGCCATTCTTAATTCCTTCTGTTCCATGAGAGGGCCATTCCCCATCCCAATCTGTGCCCATTATCCATGGGAGATTTTTACCTGCCGGTCACCCTCGGAGCCTGCCTCATCAGCTTTGCTCAGATAAAAGTGTAACTTGTCTCCGTGCTCTTCATTGATCTGCTCCACTATGTTTAAGGTCCGTTTGCAAAGAGCCTGCCCCATGGGATCAAAGAAGACCAGGATAAGATCGCAAAGTTGGCCTGAACAAGATTACAAGGGATGGAGTTAGGATGCTATATAACACGGGAAGAAAATTCATACAGAAATAATAAATCAGTAGACAATTTATTTCAAGCTAAGGGCTACTACAGTAGAAAATGCCCTATGCTAAATTCTGTTCTCCCATCACCATGCCTATATTTTCTTTCAGGATTTTTACTAAGACTGAAACCGTTCCTGGGTTACCTATATTAATCCATCTTCTGATTCAACTTTTTTCAGGCACATCTATTTCATTTTGAGGGCTAGGATGACTTGAGAAACATGTTTTCAAAACTTCCTGAGGCTCCAGGCTCCAATGTAATAGAATCCTTCTTCAAGAACCAAGACTATTTCCTGAAGTTATACTCACCAAACCAGATCAGTGCTCCCTCCACATCAAAAGGGTATTTCATATCACCATCTACCAAGCCCGGAGTATCAAGAAACGTGATCAGAGGAAATTGTTTCTGCTTGGAGGTACAAATCTCAGTACTCAGGTATTCTGGCACTCCTAAATGAATGATAAAGAGCAGAACGTTAAAATTTACTAACAGCTTCTTGCTATTAACAGATAACAGACACAATATTTTCCTTCTAATAATCCTAAAACCAGAGGCCATACTTCAAATTTCATTACTGATATGAATTATCACAGGCAAGCTGTCAATGATCAATTACCCCAGCTTTTAAATGTCAGCTTCCTGGTCAAAGGCAATACTCATTCAAACCACACAATGCTGTTCTGAATTAAAAGCCAACCCTTGATTTATCTTTAGTCTGTAACTAACCTTTGAAGTTCTGCAAAATCTGAAAATGAGGGTAGAGGTGGAGTGTAGCATTGCCCTGCAGGAAAGGAATGGAAGAACAGAAGGCTTCAGCATACATGATATTACTATGGCTGTAGCAGATGGCTTTTAAAGTCATAAGACAAGTTCTATTTAGCAATTGTGCACAACTATTTCAAGGTTGATGGCTGCCTGATCTTTTATGAGGAATACCAGTGTGTATGCTGAAAAGCTAGATAGGCCCAGGACCAAAATAAGTGTAACTTATTGCAACTGAATTAATTAAATATTAATTTTATTGTGTCTCATGCATTTTCCTTTTTGGACGCATAAAATATGCCTTTCTAAAGTAATGTTTGAAAGTCCAAACATCTGAATAACATGTGATCCTAGGAAGCAAGTCACATGCTTGCTCTAAACCACAAGCAAACTCACCGCAGAGTCTAGGTCAGGTGTCAGCAACCTGTGGCTCCAGAGCTGCATGCGACTCTTTCGTCCCTCTGCTGTATCTCCCTGTTGGCTGTACCCACCACTGGCTGGCCCCACCCCTCACCCTCCCCTCCCAGTCACTCCTCACCTGGCCTGAAAAGGTAAATGTGATGGTGGGGGACACCATATTTCAGAGCAAAGCACACAGGTAGTTGCCTCGTCTCGCGGGTGCTTCTTCTGGCCCTTGTTAGTGCTACGTGAACCTTGGTCGCTCAGGGAGATGCATGACTTGCTTTCTGCCCTGAGACATTGGCCTGGCCCAGATATGGCTGATGCTCAGCATCATAATGTGCTTCAGGAGGAGGAGTGGACGCTATCTCCCCCATTGTGAAGCTTGCTAAATTTAGCTGTGCTGCGCAAGATGCCACGAGAGCAGTGCGCAGGCTAAATTAAATTTGCGTTCACACAGTGCCTTGCGGAGCAGATAAATTTAGCGTGCTTCACAATGAGGGAGACAGTGTCCCCTCCTCCTCCTGGAGCCTATTACAATGTGTCTTAGGGCAGACAGCAAGTCATGCATTTCCCCGAGTGACCAAGGTGCAGCACCAACAAGGGCTGGAAGAAGCACCTGTGAGATCCAGTAAGAGATGAAGCAAGTACAGGGGCACTTCGCTCCTGCTCTGGAATATGGAGTGAGTCTCCATCCTCCGCTGTCGCCCTTACCTTCCCAGGTCAGGCAAGGAGTGACTGAGAGGGAAGGGTGAGGGATGGGGCCAGCCAGTGGTGGGTTCAATTGACAATAGCCACAGCAGGGGGATGAAAGGATTTTATTTGTCTGGGAACCTCAAATGAGTCTTGATTTAAATCATATGGTAAAAAGCACCCAAAGAAGAAGAAAGAATAACATCAGCAAAACAAACAAACAAACCAATCTTCACCTATTTTTGGAAATGGTTCAAGTGGGAACACACATACACACACACACACATGAGAGAGAGAGAGAGAGAGACAGAGACAGATTGGGGGGGGAAGAATGAGGGACACACACGCATACACACAGATACCCGTTTCCCATAGAAAACATTGGGAGCCATAAAACCTGGGTAGGCATTATGGTTGGGGTGTGTATCATATGACTGGGTAGCAGCGAGTGATGTCAAGTTGGCCATGCCCAGTTTTGTGGCTCTGGCATTTTCTATGGGAAATGGGTCTAAATGGCTCTTGAGTGTTTAAGGATGCAGAAACCGGTATAGGTGGAGGGAAATCTGTGGCCATCCAGATGTTGTGAAACACAACTTTCTGCATTCTTTATTACTGCTTATTGTTATTAAGACAGCTACCATAACATTATAGCTCCCCAACCAAATCTGCACTACACATGCACAGGAAGAAAACTTCAGCAGTTAGTAGAAACCTAAGCTTTTTTAAAGGGGAGGGAAATCAAAAGGGTGGGGAGAAGAACTTTTAAATACCATTATGTAAGCCTGTTCAATAGTTGCATGTTGATTGGCTGCTGATGGGTAAACAAAACAAGTAAAACAAAACTGGAGGAGAGAACAATTGACTGCTTGAAAGGATGGACAGTGGCTGGCATATTGAAGAAGGACAAGTCTTACTGGTTAAATAGCAATAGCCATAACAGAGATACATGCACTATTATATTAAAAATGAGTGTCTCTGTATATCTCACCGTGAGAGATTCTCGCTTCTTTCCACTGGTGATGAAGGTAAAGCCTTGAGTCTCAATAGCAACCCCAGTACGTTGGATGTGTTCCTCCACATACCTATATAAATATGTCAAGAAAACCAAGATAGAATCTTTCTCTTCTTTGTGTGCAAAATATGGCCAAATCTGAAGTGAAGGTGGGAAGTACAGTATTACTACACATTCAGAGCCAATTTCCTGAAATGTCCTGGGTAGGTAAATTGCTACAAGTGTCTCCACACCCATTTGTTTGTCTGTTACAAACAGCATCATTTGTGTCAATGATACAATAATTTAGGTGTCTATGGATTACAATTTCTCTCCCTGTTTTAAAACTAGTCCGTAAAAATATTAATATCTTCCAGATCATATTCAGTATAATTGACAAACTATATTCATTTTGTTTATGCATCTTTTCTCAATAACCTTTTGATATAAAGTTGGACAGAAGTATAAGAGTGGAGAATCTTTTTCTCAGAGGAGCTATTGAGAGGTTCAGCTTTTCAGACTGCCAACTTAAATGGAAGTCTTTCCCCAATATAATACACCTTCTTAATTTCAGATGGAAACAAATGAACAATAACTTCACAATTTTTTTTACCAGAATTATAGTTAAAATTAGAAGCAACAATTTCTGCAAGAGCTGAACTCTCCCAAACTCCATAACCTACAGGATACATGCAATTTCTTGTACAGGTAGTCCTTGATTTATGATGTTCATTTAGTGACCATTCAAACTTACAACATCACAGAAAAAGGTGACTTATGATCATTTTTCACACTTACGACAACTGTTGCAACATCCCCATGGTCACATGATCAAAATTCAAACTCTTGCCAACTGACTCATATTTATGATTGTTACAGTATCCCAGGGTCATATTTTGCTATCTTTTTGTAAC
Organism: Hydrophis major; assembly: GCA_033807585.1. NCBI lineage: Eukaryota > Metazoa > Chordata > Lepidosauria > Squamata > Elapidae > Hydrophis > Hydrophis major. The sequence goes on along the minus strand of CM066343.1, from coordinate 30,411,383 downwards.
CTTCTGACAAGAAAAGTCAAGGGGGAAACTAGATTTGCTTAACAATAGTATTACTAACAACAGCAGTGATTTACCTAACAACAGTGGCACAAAAAGTTGTAAAGTGGGGCAAAATTAATTTAAGTAATGTCTCACTTAACAGCATAAATTTTGGGCTTAATTGTGGTCATAAGTCAAGTATTACCTGTACTAAAGATAATTTTCTAGGATTTTCCCAGAATGCCATGTGCCGTATCACCCTCTCCATTTGGATTTGCCCATAATGCCCTGCACCTATATCAACACCCATTGGTTCCATGTCCTAATGATGCCGTTCCCAGTTTTGACTTCCCTTGATTCATTTTCTGGCATTCCCCTTCAGCTCACCAGTTGATAAAACTGCTCTTCCCAGCACTGTGGTTGCCCATCACCATAACAGTCACTCTACGGCGAGGGGGAAGCAGGTTCAGGCCTAGGCGCTCTCCTATGGACACCAAACCTGGAAGCAGAGGGGGAGAGTTATGGCTGATACTTGTCGTGTTATTTTACCTCCCAAAAAAGAAAGATCCGGGCCCTCCCTCCCCGCCCCCCCACTTATCTCCTCAACTCTCACCATGCCTCGGATGCACATAAAGCGAGTGGGCCTCGCAGAGGACTCGTTCTGTCACCGATTCCGTCCCAACCCCTGTGATGGGGTTGGCGGCTTTCCGAGGTTTCCCACCCCGGCTCCCTGGCATAGTTTCTGGCGGCAAAACCGGCAACGGAAGCAGCAAAGGCGACTGGGAAGAGGGAGGGAAAGGACTACAACTCCCGAAAGGCATTTCACGGGGAGGACAAGCGGGGCGCGGCCGCATTAACGTACTTTTCGATCGACGTCTCTCGGTACTACTCACAGAACTACAATTCCCATGAAGTCTCGTAGCCACAGAACGCGATTTTAGCCTTGCCGTCTGGACCTAAGGGGATTGATTATGTGGTAATGGTTCTCTGCAGAAATTTACGGTTCCCCACCCTACTGCGCTTATTCGGGGACGCTTAGTGCGAATAAAGGATGCAAATGTGGAAACATAAAGTCGTTGGGGACACTGCATTTAAATTGGTCCTGGCCCTCCTATTTTTCCTGGGTTTTTTTCTTTGTCTTTAGAAGTCATCTGAATCGTTTTAATGAAGATAGTTGCGATTGCCCGAATATTATTTTTTGTAGTGCAAACAATTGCTGTTTTCATATTTTATCTAAAGGACTCTCTAAAAAAGAGCCAGGTTGGTGTGGTTAAGGCATCAGACAAAAATCGGGAGACTGGGAGTTCTAGTCCTGCCTTTGACACAAAGCCAGCTGGGTGATCATGGGACAGTTATTCTTTCTAGGATGAAGGCAAATTTTTGTCAAGAAACTGCAAAGACTAGTCCAAGCAGTCAGGAGCCAAAAAAAACGACAACCTCTTTCTCTAGAAAACAACCTTTGACTTGACTTTGACTCTTTGCCTTCTAGATATGGTGGAATTATACAGTATAAGGTTTTGATTGGGAGGTGAGATAAGAACTATATTAGAGAACTGGTGTAAATTCTATAAATTGGGCTGAGAAATTGTAGCCTTGGCCTTTTGAACCACAACACTAGCTTAAACAAACTGTCCTCACAGGCAAAATCCTAGGAAATCAGGCCAGTGTAATAAATATTTTATAAAATTTGCCAAATTTCCATGTGAATCATGGATCTCAGATTTTGAATGTATTCTGTAAATTAGTCCATTTGAGATATTTGGTTCAAACATTGCTCTATGATGCACTCTTTCATCTAGTTAAAGATTATAGGAACTGTTAAGCCTGGTTTCCCCAACCAGGGTTAGGGAGACAAGCTAAACAGAATGTGCAGCGTTAGTCAGATAGGCACACAGATAAATGAGTGAGCTAAGCTTGTATGTTTATTAACATACAGTAAAAATAACAGATACGCTTGTGCTATCAAAAATATAGTTTATTCCATTATGAGTTCATAGCATAGTCAAAATAACAGTCCAATAGTCATGTATCATTTAGTCAGTCCATTCAGGGATATTCAGTTAGCAAAGTCCATGTAGAATATTCTATGTCAATTCACTTACAAGTCAGTCCTTTGTTTTCTCTCCCGTTCGAGCAATGCAGTCTTGATTCCAAGCAGTAATCAGGGATCATCAAAGCCAGAGAGAGAGAGCAAGCTGCAGCCTTGCTTCTTTTAAAGTGCTTTCACAACCACTCCCTTAATTACTATCCCACAGTTAAAGTTGCAGACACTTTAACTTATAAACTATGATTACATATTATTATTTACCTAAACCAGTTAGGGTAAAACAATGTTATCCCTAACAGGAACAAAGGTTTTAGTAGCGCATAAATGTCATTTTTCACGTTAAGCAATTAGGAAATCTTTCCAGACTCCTATCATGCTTGCTGTCCCAAAACAAGCTTCACCAATCCGGTTTCCCACTTTCTATCTTTTAGTAATCTAATCCACCAGATTTCAAATGTTCTTCCCAGAAAGTTTTTCCAATGCATTTTATCTAGTAAGGAACCCTGACAAACATCATATAATCCCAGATCATTTCCAAAATAAAAGTTTCTGGGGCTATAATTATTAATGGGTTTCTAGTAAATCTTGCATATTTTTATTGGGAAAAAAGTTGAGAGAAAATGCAGGGAAGATACAAGGAAAGGTAATAATTTCTGGAATCCCTGTAAAAATTCTATACTTGATCAAGAGTTGACTCTGGAGTGCAAATCTTGTTTGGAAGCTTTCCATTTGCTTTAGAAAGGACTTAGGCAACATTCAAATACAAATACTCAAACTGTGAGAGAGTCTCACCTGTCTTTTAAATCCCTCTGGCTGGAAAACGGGTTTGGTGTTCCTGGAATTGCAAAACTAAGTATTGTATGGGGAAGATGGTATCTGTTTTTTTCTATTCTTAAACTCTTGTAAACCTTTTGTAAGCTACAAAACAACCTGACATTCTGTGAAAAGGAATTTAAAAAACAGTATTCAAATCTAACCAGGGGCAATATAATCAAATGGTTTAGAACCTGCTTGAGAGGTCAGTTTAAGGGTAGTTAATGATTTTTCCATTCCAGTTCCATAAATGAACAACAGGGCTAATATATCAAGAAGTCAAGATGGAGTGAAAGTAAATCTAAACAGATGAATAATAAAAGAAACCTAGGGCCTTTATCTAATCTCAGGTCTAACCCAAGCTTTCATCTGATTGGTTGGTCAAGGAGCATTAACTCCCTCTTACACTTTCTTCCTGTAGTGGATTCAGCAATTCCTAAAATGTTTTATTTGAACTGGAGGTTGTCCTTGAAATATGACCAGTAGCTTAATGATTGTTCAAAATTACAATAGACCCTCCCCCCACCAAAAAAGGTTGGAGTTAGAATGGCACACACACAATTTTAGAGTTACAATGGCCACACACACACACACACACACGATTGGATTTTGGATGTGTAAGAAGTTATCACCCACCCCTCTCCTAGAAAAATGAAATATCCTAGGAAATATTAAAAAGGCAGAATATTTCCCCTAAAAAGAGTAGAAACTCAGAAGCAGAAACTTATCTCAGAAGCAGAAGCTCACCCTATCTTTGTTAATGGGTGGGCCATTTAGGCCTGGGCCAGAATATTTTATATAACAAAGATATCCAGGTAAAGCTATAATAGGAATTGCCCAAAGCCTTTTCATTACATCATCATCCAGCAAGGCTTAACCAAGCCTGGCACTCAGGACAGCCTAAGAGTTGCCCCTGCATGGCCCCATGGGAATCTGACAACCAATCAGAATACAAGCTCAAATTCAAATGCCAACAGAGGGTATATAAGGGACTCTCAGCATCTTAGCCCTCCCTTCTTTTCCTTCACCCAACATCTTGAAGCATGTGATCATCCTTTTCACTTTGAAGCTCCAAGCCATGTGGTCTTGTGCACTATTAAACCATCTTTCCAAACAGCCTCCATGTTGTGGTGGTCTCCCATGGAAAGAATGAGACACAGGCTGGTGTAGTCGGGATGGGAGCCCAGAGCAAATTCTAGTGCTCCCTTTTATTGAGAATGTTGTACATAGTAAGCATTCACATTGTGGATTAAAATAATTACATATAGTACACAGAATTGTTTACAGTCGTCTGAGCTGCTTAAATGTTTCTGGTGTTTGCTTTTAATTTCCTTGCTTTATCTCAGTGACCCTTAGGCAGACATGTATGTATAAGGTCTTAGACTAATCATTACCCAATACTGAAGTCAAAATTTATTCCCACATCTCCCATGTTAGTTTTTTGATGATCGTGGATGCCTCGGTAGCTTTGTGCCATCTGCAACAACAGTTCTCCTTCCGTAGGCTTCACCCGACACATTCCTAAAAGTCCAGGGAGACATTGGATACAACAGCATACACAAAGAGAAAGTATAAAAAGCAATATCACTCCAACAATTAGGTGACGAATCCATGAACCATCTGGCAACCAGGACCAAAGTGCAGACCACACGTCCAGTCCCTCGTCCTCTGATTGTAATGGATTCTCATTCAAGGTTTGTTCCATATGCTGTATAGTAGCTGTAATGTTTGGAGAATAATCACAGATATACATGCAACAATGTGTATGAATCACAGCGCAAACTCCCCCTTGCACAGCCAAAATAGTGTCCACCGCATATCTGGTTTGCAGGACAAAGTCAAGGATTTTTCCTTGCTCTTCTTCAAGCAGCTTTAGAGTTTTAATGGTGTCTTTAAACATAGTAACTGTCCAATTGTTTAAACGATGCAAATCTCTATAGTTCATCATGACTCCTAAAGGAGGAATAACTCCCCTTGATATCTGTGTCCAGTCGTCATGATTCAAAACAGAGTTTACTTCCGTTGCGGAACACACATTGCGGATATGAGCAGTCCCCAAAGATTTTAAAATGACATGAGATAGGATTACTTTCCCAAAGGTGCAGACTCCTTTCCATCATGCTGGCATGCGATCATAGGCCATCTGCCCACACAGCAACCATAGATTTGCTCCCAGGAGATGACCAACCGTATTTGGTTCAGCATAGATTAATTGTGCAAAGGATTCCATTAACATAGCTAAAAAAGTGGGCGGTGGTGCGTATTTCCCATTTGCACATTTGGGCAGCTGGTTTTCCATCGTGGTGGGACAATATGTGGCAAGAATAAATGGACACCCATTTTCATTGATCAAAGATATGATATCAAATTTAGAAATATTATGTACAAAGTAAATGAGATTTTTAGTTTTCATGTCATCCGGATAAACCCGACTTCCATTGCCAATAATAATTGTTTTGTTACAAAATGGATATGTTCCCAAGTAAGTCATATTCGTTACTGTCTCATTGTGGGTCCAGCAGATACCCGCCACCTCTTGGATTCGGCTTCCAAGATGCAATGTATTTATGTTACTTATAGTCCAACTGTTAGACCACATCCCTGAACAACCATAGCATTGTCCCTTATACCAGTCACCTTCGGCCAGAGGTACTGCAACCATTGGAAGCCCTGATGTTTTGTGAGTTGGCATGTGCATACATATCCAACAATCAGTTTTATTATGAAGATTTGCTAGCTTCCCCATGTCCTGGATCATCGTGTTTCTTTTCCATTCCCCCAAATCCAACCCCTTGCCCCTTTGGCTGATGATAAGGATGCACACAGCGAGCAGGAACCCAAACAACAGTCCCCTCATCTTCAACAGCAGCGTATCCTTGGCCCCAAGTTATCAGCGGGACAGGTCCTTTCCACGTTGGATCTGGTAGTCTCTTATATCGAACTTTCAGTCTTGGCGTACCTGCAGAAGGGGAGGAAGCAAAATGCCTACTGGCTGCTGTAGCAGTGGGAGATCCTGTCATGTTTAAAAATTTTTAAAGTGTATAAGGTAATATTAAGAATGTTTTGTATGTAAGGCAAGCCATATTCATCCACTTCCCCCGTTTTTGTTTTTGTGTGAAGGAATGCTTGTTTTAGCGTCTGATGAGCTTGTTCCACAATGGCCTGACCAATGGAATTGTAGGGAATGCCAAATTTATGTATAATTGACCATCGATGACAAAATTCTGCAAAGACGGTGCTAATGTAAGCAGGGCCATTATCGGTTTTGATCTCCATTGGTGGCCCCACATGTGTGAAGGTACGGAGGCAATTGTTGACTACATGTTTTGTAGCCTCTCCTCGTTGAGGTGTTGCCATAATAAATCCTGAATAGGTATCAACGGTGACATGCAGATGATGCCATGGTTTGAAGGGAGGGTGTTGTGTGACATCCATCTGCCATAGTTGACAAGCAGATGTCCCCCGAGGATTTACTCCTTGAGGAAGAGCAGTGGATTGAGCACTGCAACTAGGACATTGTTGAATAATAGTTGCAACTTCTGCAGCAGTGAGACCAAATTGTTTACAAAGAGCTTTGGCATTTTGATGAAAATAGCTATGTGAGTCCCATGGAGTAACAGGAGAAAGCGAGAGACAGGACATGGCTGAGGCCGCTGCGTCAGCCACGTCATTCCCTTCCTACAGCTCCCCGGGAAGTAGCTGGTGGCTGCGAATGTGTGTGATATGTAGAGAATGTGTGCGAGAATGAAGACAGCTTTGCAGAGCTAGAAACAAACCCATAAGATTAGCATCAACAGATGGAGAAAGATAAGCAAATTCAATGTTAAGTATCAATTGATAAACGTGAAGAGAATCCACAATAAGATTTAGCGGTTCTTGTGCAAATTCCTGTAAGGCCAAAATAGCAGCAGCTAATTCAGCCCTTTGTGCTGATTGCTGAGGAGGGCTAATTTTGGTTTTCCATACCCCTTCCTGTCTCCATGCACAAGCGCCGTAGGTCTTACCATCGTCCGCATAAACGATCACTCCCCCAACTGGCTGCTTAGCAATAACTGAATTAAAATTTACAGATACGTTTTGAAGCACTGGAAACAAGAGTTATTGGGGGTCTGGCAATAAATCTTCCCTGGCCAATTTTCAAGAGCAATTTGCAATTCAATGGATTGACTATACCAAGTTTCCCACAGAGTGAGGGAGATAGGTAAAAATAACTGAACTAGAACTATGCCATATAAATGCATACTGTGATTTCCGCCTTTGATGAGTAACTCACTATAAAGCATAGCCATAGTAGAAACTGTTTTTCGGGGAGTATTTTGCAAATGTAACCATTCAATGATATAAACCTGTGCTTCAAGTAATTGAAATAAAACTGCAGTAGGCAAGGCTGGAGTTTGTAAAATTGCCAAAGCAAACGGAGTATCAGGAATGCATCGATCAACCCAACGCTGCGTTAAAGCTGCATTTACATGTGTCAGTACCTTCCTTTGTTCTGCTGATAAGGTTATAGCAGAATCCGGTCTCGCAGAGCCCTTTAGGGCCAAGAACAAGGCTGGAGTACTGCTGTAGTTAACCCCAGGTAGGGTCTAACCCAGTTAATTGTTCCTAGTATTTGTTGTAATTTTACTAGAGAAATCTTTTCCTCAATTTTGATTTCTGGAATGACCGGATGAGCATAGGTTGCAAGGACCTTATGCCCTAAGTAGGCATATGGCGTTTGACTTTGAATTTTTTCTGGGGCAATATGAAGTCCAAATTGTAATAATACCTCTTTAAGGCAAGGTAACGCTGCCTTAACTGTTCCCGGTAGGCCGGGAGCTGCAATTAAAATATCATCCATGTAGTGGTAAACCTTCCACCCAGGATGAGAGGTTCTGAATGGAGCCAGAGCCATTCGAACATATGACTGGCACATCATTGGACTGTTTAGCATTCCCTGTAGCAAAACCTTCCATTGGTAACGAAAGGTAGGTGCATTGTTATTCAACTCAGGTACGGTAAAGGCAAATAATTTCTTGTCATCTGCATGCAAAGGGATAGAAAAGAAGCAATCCCGTAAATCTACTACAACTAGATCCCAATTACGTGGGATCTGGTTAGGGTAAGGCAAACCACATTGTAACGCTCCCATTGGTTGAAGGATGGAGTTAATGATTCTCAGATCATGCAAAAATCTTCATTTTCCATTTTTCTTTTTAATAACAAATACCGGAGTGTTATATGGACTAGAAGTTGGCTCAATGTGTCCTAATTGTAGCTCCTCAGCTACCAATTGATGTAAAGCTGTAAGCTTTTCTTTTGGAAGTGGCCATTGGTCAATGCAGACTGGCTGAGATGTTAACAATTGTAATTTTTCCATTATCCAAAAACAATTTTTGTGTGAAATTGTGACAGCAAATCTCTACCCCACAAGTTTATATGCAGGGGCAACACAAGAGGTTGAATCCTTGCAGTCTCACCAGTTTCTCTATGCAATGCCTTCAACCAACGTACACTACTTCTTGCAAACTGCATACCACCCACTCCACGAACAGCCGGAGAGTCCTCAAGCGCCCATTCATTTGGCCATTCCTTTTGGCGTATCACAGAGACATCTGCTCCGGAATCTATAAGGCCAGAAAATGATTTTCCCTGAATTTCAATTGTCATTTTTGGTTGGTTTGTAGTCAAATTTTTTGTCAGTGCTAGCAATTCTGCAGCAACTGGAGAACTTGCCATTTCAGTGGACCCAAAACCAGCAGTTCGTGGGATCCCAATTAAAGAATTTATAGGGATGTATGGAAGCAATAATAACTGGGCAATAGAGTCACCGGCCATTAATGATGCAGGAGTATCAGTGTACAATTGTATCTTAATAACCCCTTTATAATCTTGATCAATAACTCCTGGAATAACAAAAAACCCTTTTTCTGATGCAGAAGACATGGGAAGTACTAATCCCACTGTTTTTTCTGGCAGTGGCCCATGCAAATGAGTGTCCTCAATATACACTTGATTAGGAAAGATCACATTAATTGAGTTCAACATTTTTAAACCCAAACCTGCACTCTCAGAAATTGCAGGCGATGCTTTTGTGACAGCCTTGGGAGCGGGGCTAGCTGCACACCCCAAATTTAGTTTCCCGGATTTTGGTTCTGATCGGAGCAACATTGATTTGCCCAATGAAACCCTTTTTTGCATTTTGGACAGACCGATTTTGGACGGACGTCCTTAATTTTGTTTTTGTTAAATGCCATCCCTCCCCCCCGGGGCACGGCACTGGGCTTTAAAATGGCCAGGCTTTCCACAATTAAAACAATTCCCTGTAGGTTTCATCCCTTTTTGTAATGCCATAGCCAAAGTCTCCATGTTGTAAGCCTGAGAACCCACCACTGCAGATGCCTTTAACAGATCAGCCAGAATAACCTCACCTCTAGCCACTAAGGGCTGTAAGATACGCTTGCAGTCAGCGTTTGCATTTTCAACTGCCAATTTCAGCAAAAATTCTTTTGCAGCTTCCTCATTAGAGATTTGCCTGGTAATAGCCAATTGTAGCCTTTCCACAAAATCATTATAAGACTCAGATGCTGTTTGCTTAATTTGAGAAAAAGACCGTGCTGGGGTCCCCACATCCTGGATGCGGGACAACGCCCCAAGGACAGCTGCCATAACCACTGGAAATACGTGATCAGGCAAATTAGCAGCTTGATCAGCAGTGGATTCAAACAAGCCTGCCCCATAGATTTGGTCTGGCGTATACAGCCCCCCCGAATTCCTTCCCCTAGTGATAGCTTCCCTTTGGTATTCTGAGTCAAAAACCACATACTAAGTAGAGCTCAATATCATTCTCATTAAATCTTTCCAGTCATTAGGAATCATGCGTGAGGTAGCCAAACTTGTCAGGAGCCCCTTTGTAAAAGGACTTTGAATACCATAATCTTTAACTGCTTTTTTAATTTCCCTAAGAACTGCTAAAGGAATCGGAACCCATTCAGTCTGCAGATTGCCTTGAGCATCCACTTGCCTATTGACTGGAAACAAATTCATTTGGAGAATCTCATCAGGCTCTAATTTCCCCTCATTGAAAGCCTGATGCATCATTGCTTGAACTTTTCCCATTTTTGATTGGATTTTATCATCCACAGGCATAGGCGCTATTGGAAATGATAAAGCACACTCCAGTTTTGGGGTAGGAGGGTGCAATACAATTCCTTTATAAGGAGGAGGTTCTACTAAAGTTTTTAAAAGAGGTTGTTGCTGGGTCTCTAAAGCAGTCATAACAACCTTCCAATATATCAAAATTTCAGCTGTTGCCCGTGGCTCTTCATGAAGGATAGTTCCAGTTCTCCTCCATGTGTCTAACTTTAAAGAGCCTTTCTCTGGATACCAGGGACATTGCCACCAGATCGCTTGCAGCAGCTCTCTCACATTATCTTTTGAAAGAACTGTTTGCTCCCCCCCAGAGGGTTTAAAGATAAAGAAGTTTGTCCTGACTAACTTCAGTAGCTCACTAACATGCCATTCCTGTGGCTGAGAGAGTTTTCCCCCCATGTTCCCTGAAAAAATCCTATTGTCCAGCAATAGTTAAGTACATACTTTACCTATTCCAGGCGAGGAAACACGGAGGTCCAGACACGTACCACCCGCAGTGGATCACGTCGGGGTCACCACTTGTAGTGGTCTCCCATAGAAAGAATGAGACACAAGCTGGTGTACTCGGGATGGGAGCCCAGAGCAAATTCTAGTGCTCCCTTTTATTGAGAATTTTGTACATAGTAAGCATTCACATTGTGGATTAAAATAATTACATATAGTACACAGAATTGTTTACAGTCGTCTGAGCTGCTTAAATGTTTCTGGTGTTTGCTTTTAATTTCCTTGCTTTATCTCAATGACCCTTAGGCAGATATGTATGTATAAGGTTTTAGACTAATCATTACCCAATACTGAAGTCAAAGTTTATTCCCACAGGCATGAAAAATTGGATACTATAAAAAAAAAATCCAGAACTTTTTCCAGGCTGCGAGACCTTAATAGTCAAAAGCTTTTGGGAGCCACTTGTCAGTCTGCTGAGAAGCCCTACATACTTCTGTGTTACGTTGAGGCTCCTTGTCCGAAGGAAGATTACGAGGTATCTGCCATAGTGGCTCGGCATCTGGATGCAGTGCGGTCGGGTGTTGGTCACTTTTGCAGATGTGACATTGCACTTTGGTTGTGCAGTATTTGGGCAAATGTTTGGATTCACAACACTTGTAGCAGTATTGGTACTCTCTTAGCAATTCTTTTCGTTGAGACAGTGATTTTGCTGCACACCCAGTGCAGCTGTTCAGCGAGTGACGAGTGTTGTGCATAGGACAAAACTGGTTTCTCCTTGTAGTGGGAGATCTAACCTGGGGTGGATGGGATGAAGTCTCTCCCCAACTGTGTGTGGAGGAGGAGTTGATCTCAGTGTCATGGGCAACCATGAAGGGTCTTTCTCTGGTAATATGTATAGGGCTTGAGGGCAATATATGGTTGCTGTTGTATCTTCTAGTATTAGGAGGACTAACAGCTCTAAGTCTGCGGGCTCGGTATGTGTTGCACACTGTAGCTTGGTGGGAGACGAATTCTTAAAGAAGTGTGAAGGGTACAAAGAGGTGGCGACCCTTGGACATGAAGATGTCAGTCAACTAGAGCCACTTTTCAATTAGCACCTGCGGAAGTTTTCGAATAATTTTGTTCTGTGTGTCAACGTGATGGAGACAGGCAAGTGTCGGTAAGTTGGGATCCCATTGTGCCGTTATCAGCTGGACAAATATGTTAGTGAGGTCTATGATTCGGCAAGGCTTGTCGATAGGAATTTTAGGAAAACTGTTGAGGCTATCTAAGAGTGTTGCTTCTACGTCCTCGGGAGCGTCATACAGTTCGTCAAGCCTTTTCCATGATAACCATAGGGCAGCGGCCGGGTCGTCTAAGTGGGATTGCAAAATTGCCCTCAATAAGTTGGAAGATTGTGGCCCTAACCATGATATCAAGTATCCGACTATCTCATCAGGGTTCAGGCATGCCGCCTGAATGGGGCACAGGAAAAGTTTCTTCCAAACTAGATATTGGTCGCCTGGCTTGTTAGAGAATCTGCAAACTCAGTTGGCATGCAAATTTATCTTTTCACTCTGTACAGCCAAGTTTCTCCAGTAATCTTCAGCATTTGCTGAGTTGGGGGTAGGTATTGACATAGAGGGTTCTCCCCCTGGATTCTGATTGGGTGGGTTCGGGTTGTAAGTCAGCAATGGGTTGTAGTCTTCTTTCCAGTACTTACAGAGGATGTTGTTCTCCAATACTGGGGATGATGGTCGAGCGTTACGCTGCTGTGTAGATTGGGTATGGCTACCTTATGATGCCTGGGAGCTGGATTGGTATTGAGGTTGTGGCAGAAATGCTGCTGCCTGTGGATTGAGTGTGGCAGTTGTGATTGGTTTCAGGTCAGCTTGTTGAGAAGTTGGTGTGAGCACTGGTGGGCTACGTTGCTTGGCCAGCAGGGCGTGAGACGTTGCAGAAGGTTGCTGGTGCTAGGAAGAGAATCTCCAACACCAGTTGGGGAAGGTTTGCTATTGGAGGGAAGCAAATCTTGTATTTTAGGTTGTACGTCAGTAGCGTAACTAACATGTAGAGTCTGTGATTGAGATTCATCCCTGTGTTTCTCTGGTTGTGGGAGACTGCTAGCCAACTGAGGTGGTTGCATCTGCTCATTGTGAAGTGAGTGCTGCTCATCTACATAGACTTTGACCCATGTATCTGGGTTCTCTTCTCCCAAATCTTCGAGGTTGAATTGGAGGGAGGAGTTTTCGGCTATTTTCTGCCATGCTGCAGCCCATGCTGTCTTTGTTGCTGAGTCTCTTCGCCATTCGGCCAAGTCCAATTTGGCCATTTCTGCCTATTGTTTGGCCTGGGCTTTGGCTATTTCTGCTTGATGAGCTGCTACTGCCGCTTTCTTCCATGCTACCTATTCTGTGGTGCTTAGCTCTGCGTCTGCTACTGCAGCTTCTACGTCAGCTTCTGAAGCCCATTCAGCGTAACTTGCTGCTTTGGAGGCCTGAGATGCTCCGCTATGACAGGAGGATGTTCTGGAAGGATGGTGGGAGCCAGCAGCAGAGAATTGGTGTGAGACACTAGAACTTGCCTGGGATCTAGCCGGTTTAGAATGGAGGGAAGAAGACTCATGTGATCGAGGAGCTATGTCGTATGTGGCCTGCTCCCTTGATACTACTCCCTGCCGAAGCGCATTGTGGAATGCTGCCTGGAGGGCTATCTTGCTTTCTTCAACACAGTCTTCTCGTTCCTTACGAAACTCCTCAAAATATTGGATGTGTATTAGGAGTTTGGGGTCACCCAGTTTTGACTGGATGGACTCGAGGTTGTTTTGGCTGCATCTCCACCATGCAAAAAGGGCATCTAGGTTATCTAGCAATGTACAGAGTTTCTCAAGGGGTGGGGGCAGCTTATGTATTGGGGTATCATGGGTCTTCTCAGGTTTCACCCATGAGTCTGTGTAGCGGCAATATTGCTGCTGCCAATCGTTCTTCAAGAGTTCTTCCATTCTGTAAGCTTCTTACTCTTTCTGAGGTCATAGGTTTTCTGAGGTATCGTGGCTTCTCCATTGCGTTGGACATCTAAAGGTGGTTGTTGGGAGCCAGGCTCCATGTTTACATCTAGGGTGGGTGGAGTATTTGGGTCTTCTGGTACATCAGAGACATCTGTCATGGCTGAGGAAGTTGCCATGCTTCAAATTGGCAAAGGAAAAATTCTGGATAATTCTAGTGATTTTGTGCAATTCCTTTTCTGTAATAGGGTACACTGCAAGCAGTTGGCAGAAGGTAGAATTGCTGCTGGATTTAATACTTGAGCACATAGGTGGCACTGCAGAGTCTGGGCGATGCTAGTACAGCACACGGTATGGCTGTTTCTAGGGTGCAGTGTGAGCTTGCGACAAAAGGGGGCACTAGAGGTTGTGTTGCAAAGTCTGAGGACTGGAGGGCTGAACGCAGAAATATGCGCAGCGTAGCCTGAAGACTTGAGGTCAGAACGCAAAAATATGCCTCTAAGGGTCACTTGCTTCACAAGGTGGCAGCAGAGGGTCTGGAAGACGCTGTTGCTATGTCCATATTAGGTTGCAGTTACTCTTGGAAACTTTGAAGTAAGTTGGTTAAATGGTGCACAATAGTTTCATAATCACCCTGGTCAATATTTGATAAATTGGGGGGGGGGAATCACATAAGGGGAAAAAAATTTTGTTGACCACCAGAAGGGGGCAGTGGGCTGAAGAGAAAAGGAGACCCCTTGCCCACTCTTGAAAATAAAATAAAATAACTTCAGTGTAAATTTCTTCTTGACTACCAGATGGAGCTGGTAGGTTGTAGGTAATCTTGGAATATTGGAATTAAATTGATTAAATGTTCAAATAATTTCAAAAGGAGTTATCAATGCAAACACCTATTAGAAACACAGGGAGATTTTTCTTTGAGTACCAGATTCAGAAATCTTACAGAGTCCTGTTAAAATTCCTCTTTGTAATCCAGACAGACTCCTGATCATCTGTGGCTGGATAGAGAAAGAAGGGGAGGGATTCCTCCTAGCAGCCAAATGGTTTCTTTTGGAAGTTGAGCAGAGAAGAGGGGAGTAGGTTAGAAAGCTCTTTGTTTGTAGCATGTGGGGAACTCCAGCCCCTCCCACCATGCAAACAGCATATAGAGAGTTTAAGACAAGGGGTCTGATGAGGTATCTTAATGACTGACTTCCTGTTGAAGCGTCTGGAGAGCTAGATACAGTCTTTGTCTCAGAAGGAAAAAAGGAAGAAAAAGATAGCAGATTGTCCTCAGTTGCTAAAAATTGTAGCAAGGCAGATGGATAAACTCTGGCTCCTCCTTTTATTTTACAAATTGACTCTTCCAGTTGGGAGGTGTAATTTGAGACAGAGCCTTTCCTTCACCTTTGAGACACAGTCTTTCCTTTCCAAATGATGCAGATAGCAAAATCAGCTTCTGGTTTCTGTTTAAAAATACAAGCAAGATTTCTCAAACTTTCCAACTGAGATTTGACTATCTTTGGAGAACGGGAAATTTCTAACTCTCCTTGTTATGCAAATAGAGTCTCTGAGATAGTAGGAAGGCAAATTGAGCAGAGAGGACGAGTGGGTGGGCGGGTAGAAAGGTCTTTTTGTTTGTAGCATGTGGGAAACTCCAGCCCTTCCCAACATCCACAGCATGTAAAGAGTTCCGATGCTCATGGAGAGAGAGAGACGAGGAGACATGCAGGTTCAGATCAACATTGCACATTCACTCCTGGCTTCAATATCACGTTGCTTTATCACAAATCCAAAATTAATACATTTTTACTTTTCTGATGGGTTAGAAATCATTTTTTATTTTTCTGATTAGGATACATTTTTTTACTTTTCTGTCCTGTCTCATGAGGTGGATTTGTGGCTATGCAGATGCAGATAATTCCACAAAACATTCATAACAAAGTACATTTATTGGTACATCAGGTATCTTCATAACTCACATTTGTGACGAAGCTCTTCTAATAATGATCAATCCTTTGTATATCAGCATTGCAGAGTAAAAAATGGTTCTTTTCCTAACCCATCACATACTGATAGAAAGAAAAGCTGTTATCAGTCCATGAGTGCAGGCAAGAATGGAGAGAAACCTCCCTCAACCCCTCGAGGGTCAACCTAGTGACCAATCAGGATTACAGATGTAGCCACGTGACATGAACTACATTTTTCCAGGATACCTTTAACTACATTTCCCATGATGCATTCCTTTAAGGGGACAGCTCACAATTCCTAAGTAACTATCCAACTCCCATAGACTGGCTGGGACAGCACAACAGTTGAACTGAGCTGTTTTCTTCACAAGCTAGTTCTCCCCATAATCATTTTAATATTGGGAAAATCAATGTACAAAATGGAAAACTGAAGAGAAAAACAATCTGGGATCAAATATCAGAGTAATAAAATAGCGGTAACATCTATGGATACTTAACAATACTTTCTTCTGCACCATCTGATGCTCAATGTTTTACAATCTTTTAGTTAAGAAGCTATTATAGAGGAATTAAAGTATTAGCCTTTAGCATTTTATGTATAAAATAGCTCTCATATGACACCATAGGCATTTTTAAAAAAATCTTGGCAAGTAGACACAATTGTGAGCCTAGCTTCTTACTCAGTAAAGAAGAAAGTTTCAGCTATTGTGAGATAGAAATGATGTCAAAAATAGTAGCATCACAGGGTCATCTGAAGACAGCTGATGAGTGTGAGCTACTTATTCATCTGTGCAGACATACCTCTGTGAAGAAAAGTACCAACAAGACATACCTCTGTGCGAAAAGTGCAAAAGAGGCGCACACTTTGGAGAGAGGATTGTAAACCCTCTTTTTGCCTTCTTTATCTCTACCCTTCCATTCATTGGCATTTTTTCCTTTACAGTACTTCCTTTTCACTCAGGGCATACATAGACGAAGCAATTGACAAATACATGATTCTTTAGAGTGCAAGATGTTTACCATTGCAGTGCAGTGAATACTGCTTTCCTCCTGAGAAGAAACCACAAGCTGAAGCAAAGTTTATAAGTAGAGACATCCAATTCTTGACTCCTAAGAGGTTCTTAATATCTATACCACATAGCACTCTCTCTGCAGGGGCCAATCAGACTCTGCCTGTAGAGCAGTGTTGGCTAACCTATGACACGCGTGTCACTTGTGACACCCTGAGGCACTTTGACTGACATGCCTGTTGGTGTGGGGAAAACCTGCGCATTTAGAGGCTGCCTGTACTCTGCTCCAATCCCTGCTCCCTGCTTGTTGCGTGGAGGCATGGTGTTACCGTTGCCAAAAGATCTTTGCAGAAGAGAACCAGTTTTAAGCGCCATAAACTGAGGTTTGTCAGTTTCATTACCTCAGGAACTCTACAGGAGGAAAGGAATCCATGAGGTTCACAGCCCTGTAAGGTGGCCTTCCAATCCCCACATCCTGCACCTGCAGCCCTGAGACCAGGGAGATGAGTTTCACAGCCCTGTGTGATCACCCCAGCCCAGTCCGTCATAAACCAAATTATTGATATTTCTTGAAGTGACACACGACCCGAGGAAGGCTACACTTTTTCCTGATTTTCAACACACCAAGCTGAAAAGGTTAGCCATCACTGCTGTAGAGAATGTTAATATTCCCCCCTCCAGGGACATAGGGAAGTGGAGGCGGAGTAAGGCACAGCATCAGGAACAGAAGATAACTGAATGTCTTTTTCCATTAAGAGCTTATCCCAAAGGTGCTTTTTCAGGAGGCAACTGTTCTCTGTTTTTTCTTCACAAATGTTTCACTTCTCACCCAAGGAGCTTCTTCAGCTCTTACTGGATGGTGGGGAATGGAAAGATTTATATTCCTTGCAGACAGCTAGTCATTTGCATTCTTTTAAAGATTCATTGATGTGATCCTGAGGATACAGACAAATCTCCAAGTGGCCTCAATGACTCGCTAAAATAGTGCAAACGACCAGCTGTCAACAAGGAATATAAATCCCTCCATTCCCCACCATCCAGTCAGAGCTGAAGAAGCTTCTTGTTTGAGAAGCGAAACATCTTCAACGAAAAAACAAGAAAGTACCGTTGCCTCCTGAAAAAGCACCTTTGGGACAACCATGACCTGGATAACTGAGAATCTCCATAGATAATAAGATCTTATTTCCTGTTTTCTTTCCTCAGATTTATATTAGAAGGTAATTATCACTAGAGAAAGGGGTGGAAAGCACTCAGGAGAGGTGGGCAAGCAAAGATGCACAGCTTAAAATCAGAAGTTATTCTTTTGTTCAGTCAGGAATTGGTTGTCACTAGCAAATGTGATTAAAAGACCTATGCTTTTGTGAACTACAGTTCACTTCATCAGTTGCACTGATAGAGTCTCTACTAACCTGAATTTCATGAAGATTTTTCTTGGCATGATATGATTTTTTTTCAAATGAAATCCATTGAGGATTTCAGAGCAATGTGATATTTGGATCAAATGTGTATCTTCAACATATGATCATTCATTTAGTAACCATTCACAGTTTTGACAGTGCTAAAAAAATCCAGTCCTTCCACTTATGTCCTCTCCTTGCGCTTATGACTGGTACTTGCACTTATGACTATCACACCAGCCCCATAGACATGTGATGGCAATTTGGGTGCTTGCCATTTACCATTGGTTGTGGTGTCCTAAGGTTGCAGTTTGCACCAAAATGCCCATTCAGAAGAATAGCTTTATATTTACAATCACAGTGGATTCATTTAATGACCATGAATTCACTTAATTACCATAAAATGAGGTCCATTAAATCAGGTCCAACTTGATTTACAATTACAGTAACTTACAGTAGAAATAGTTTAGTTTAGAGGCTTCCAATTTGAGCTTCTTCAGCGACAGACTGAAACCTCGTCTCTGCGAGGCTTCAATTCGTGCTTGCCATTGGAGCACCCCGAGCCAGCTGGTTTCAGAGCTAAGCCACCCCGTAGAAGTGGTGAAGAGCGGGGAGACTGCCTGCAGGGTTGAGGAGAGCCGCATCTCTCCTCCCCAGCTGGCCATTACTCCCTTTCCCGAAGGCGGTTGCAGCGGTGGTCAGAAATGGCCACCACAAAGAAGAACTCGACTGGAAAAGAAGGTGCAGGAGGAAGATAAGAGAAAGTTTTGGTTGACTGGGTCAAACAGCAAAAGCAAAAAATAAGGTACCCTGGAATTGAAACTATTAAAAAACAATAACATTGTTCCCTAAGAAGATTTTTAAGCTGCGAAGGAGCGAGAAAAGGGAAAAGATTTGGTTTTCTCCTTTTCCTATACTGACAGCTAAGAGACTTAAGCAAGAAATTGGAAAAAATCACTTTGACATCAAAAGGCATTTAATGCTGAAAATAAAAAGTCAAAGGGATAATAAAGATTTCTGGATAATTAAAAGCTTCTGAAAACAGGAGAGAAAGAGAATAAAAGGGCAGGATCTGGAAGGGAGGAGACTGCCTGGAATTAAAAAAGAACTTACAGCAAAATCTCAACAAGACTTCCAAAAGATGCATTCTAACTGAAATATCGCAACAAAAATCCCAGGAAGAGAAAGTCGAAAAAGAAATAAGAAGATATAACTCGGGACTATCTGGATTACTTGATAATATCTGGATTCTTGGTTATTGTTTTGAATGACTAAAATCTATCGGGTGGTTGTTTAAAACTGTTTAAAATGGCTCCACTTTTAAAAGAACTGAAAATGGGACTTAAAAAGTACAAAGAAGATGCACAAGAAGGGACAGGTTCTTTTGGCTTCGTATTTCAGTTTTTAGAAATGGAGATTTGGAATTATGAGAAACAATAAGAAATGCCTGAAGAACAAGAAGATTGCGACAAAGAAGAAGTCATCTTTAATGAACTACTAATCTTAGATGGGAGGAAAAAAGAAAAGGGGAGGAAAGAGAATGGAAAGTTTAAGATTGGGAAAAAAAACTCCCCCCCCCCAAAAAAAATAGAGTGAAAAATATAAAATCAGAAAGCAACAGAAGAGGGAAATGCAGAAGAGAGAATTAGAAGTAGAGAGACAAGCGGGTAAAAAGGGAAGGGAGAGGGAAGAAAGAAAGGAAAAGAAGTTATAAAGGACAGAAGCAAAATATAGAGAAACAGGGCCTATTTAGAGATAATGGGTGAAAACTTAATGGAGAAAGGGATTCTGCAAAGGTACATAAGATAGTATGGTTATATTAGAAACAGAAATAATTTTAGAAAATATGAAACAATGTATGATTAAAATGTCTGATAAAATAGCTATCATAATTCAGTGGAATGCTTGTCAATAAATAAATGTAACAAAAAGTATATTTAATGATTTATAAAACATGTGAAGAGAAATAAGGGAAAAATTAATTATGGAGATTATATGTGTTTTTAAGGAAGTATGATATTTAATTGAAAAGAAGTGTTAGAGATGTTAAGATTTTAATGATTATGAATGATAGAACTGAACTGGAATGGAATGAGGGTTTATAATTACATATATTTACAATCTTTTTTTAAAAAAGAATATAGTGTGTACTATAAGAATGTACCAAGAAGAATTCGATTGGAAGTTATGTATTATGTATTATATTGAAGGTCATAAACTTAAGGTATATATTGAAGTTTAAATAAGAGTTAATGGATGTAATTAAAAGATATAAAGGTGTCATACGCCAATTAGTAACTACAGGAGAAAATTTGTTTAATGAGAAAAGATAATATGAAATTGAAACAGAACAGACAAAAGTATAAATATAATGATTTGAATTGAGATGAGATAATCAAAATAAAATTGAGAAAATTAAGAGGGGAAATCTATATAGAAAATGTAAAATAGTATAAGATATGGAATAGAATACAAAAAGGAGCATGAAATTGAGTTTTGTGTCTGTATAAAGAAGTTCAACACGGGACCATGCTATTTTCAAAAAAGATGTTTTACTTGTATTTTGTATGTGTGAAAACCCAAAATAAAACTTTATTTAAAAAAAAAAAGAAATAGTTTAGTTTACTTTATTGTCATTGTAGCTTGTACAACGAAATCAACCATCATCTGCAGTGTACATCATGACCATGAAAATAAACACAAACAAACATTCTTCACCCTTTGAATCGGAAACCCCTGACACCATATAGCAGAAACCCCTGCACTATACAGCAGAATTCCAAAGAACTACTGCCCTGGGATAGAAGCTGTTTTTCAGCCTATTTGTCCTTGTTTTTATTACCCTGTACCGTCTGCCAGATGGTAATAGTTCAAAAAAAGGATGTCCAGGATGAAATGTTTTGAACTTTCTTAAGGCAGCAGGAGCTGTTAAGTTCTGTGCATGGGCGCAAAGGATGGAGACGAGCTGGTGAACAGTGAACTTCAAGCTCTTTATTTACATGTGAAACAGCTCAGCTCAATGGCTGCAATGGGCCCCTTTATATAGGCAAACTCTTAACTATTTAACTAATGAAACACGCGGAGCGCTAGCTCCATTAACCAATGGGAGAGGCTCGTTAATAGCCAATCAGATTTTCCTGAACAGACCAATCCAATGTCGCTATTATCAGCCAATCAGAAGTGCAGGGCCAGAACCCTGCACTTTGCTTCAAGCTCTTAATAATCTTTATTTAAGTATTTATTGATTCACAACAGGAGCTATAAAGCTCTTCCAAAGAGGGGAGAGGGCAACCAATGATCTTCTGGGGAATGACATTAACCCTCTGGAGTGCTTTCCTATCTGCCACTATGTACTTGGCAAACCATACAGAGGTGCAGTATGTTAAAATGCTCTCTATAGTGCAGTGGTAGAAGGTCATCAGCAGTTTTTCATTCAGTTGTTGTTTTCTGAGAAGTCTCAGGTAGTATAATCTCTGCTGGGCCCTTTTGACCAGGGCTGCAATGTGGGCACCCCAGGTCAAATACAAATCCTAATTGTGGTTGCAGTTTGAGGATTATCCCTCTATTTGAACATAATTTGGGTTTCTTTGTGATATAATCTATAACTATGTATTTTATGTTACGCATTTAAGTGTGTTTTTCTGAGAAAGGGTCTGTAAGTTTTACCAGACTGTCAAAGGGGTACATGACACAAAAAGTTTAAAAACTCTTAACAGATGTGGACTCACATTCTTCAATGTGGGTCACCCTGAATATTTTGGAATAACAATACATTCAGAGAGTATCAGATGGAGAAAAGTACAATGTAAATGGTTCTAAGTTTCCAAGCTTGTAAGTTAAATTTCACTGTTCAGTTTATGTGGTTGGTACTTTTTTCTGCAATCTAAACAGGGATAATAGAAGTAACAGAGGAACTGAAATAAATTCATTTTTGCACTTGCTTGTTAATGCCAAGATCATTAAAAGAAAAGGCATACACATAGTTTGGTTGCTCTTGCTTTCAGCAGTCTATTTTATTAAATATAGGGAAAAGCAAGCATTTCAAGTGGTGAGAGGCACAGGTTTACAATTGGGTGTGGAATGTCAGGCCGTTGTCTCCTAGTAAGTGGACACAGAGATCATCTAGCTGTTCACTTTGAGCCACAGTTAACTGTTCTTTCAAGTCACCAACAGTGCCTGCAGGCAAGGAAATAATTCAGAATATAAAATACAGCAATAATAGTTAACTGATTATATTGATTAGCATCTTTAATAGACTAAAGCAGTGGTCCTGTGACATAGGCTGCATAAGCGCACGTGTGCACACACACACACACACACACACACACACACACACACACTACACCCCTCCACCCTATCCTACACATCCAGACTGAGAGAGAGAGTTGTCTATTTTCTAGCCCAGGGATGCAAAGTCAAGGCCTGTGGGCCAGAGGTGGCCTGCCGGTTGCTTAGATCTGGCCTATGGGGCCTTCTTAGAAACAGGAAACGACTGGCCCACATTGGCTCTGCCAGTGGAAACAGCTCGGGAGGGCCCCACTTTCAGTCGCAACGCCCTCCTGCAGACCTTTGCCAGCAAAAATGGAGCTGGGGGGGGACATGCGTGGCCTTCCCCAGGCTTCATTTTTGCTGGCAGAGGGCTAGCAAAACAAACTGAAAACAAAAGTAAAGGAGAAATGTTTCTCCTTTTGCATTTGAGGATGCAAGAAGGGACAAGAAAGTGGAAAGAAAAAGAAGGGAAGATGGAAACAACAAGGAAGGAAAAATAAGGAAAGGGGGAGAAAGAAGAAAGAATGAAGAGGGAAGGAAAAAGAAAAGGAAGGGAGGGAGGGAGATTATAATGAGAGTGAGGGTGGTTCTCAGGGAAATCCTGACTTAGCACTTGACCACCATAGGTGCCCCCCCCCACACACACACTAATGATGTTGAGCTTGCCATGCCTTCTCTGACCATGGCTACCCCAGCCACGCCACCAAGTCAAACATAACTCTGATGCGACCCTCAATGAAATTGTGTTTAACACCCTGCTGTAGCCATTAATCCAACAGCATTTTATACAGTATTGTGATACTTCTTAATATGAATTCACTCCTCGGAGAGCTAACTATCCTGACATTTGGAATTATATGTAAAAAAGTGTTGTAATTATGTATCATTCATGTGATTGCAACTATGTATCAGTGCAACCATGTACCATTCAAGCATTGTAACGATGTATCTTTCTTGTGTAAACATTAGACTCCTGTCTCTTCAGTGATCTTTGCCAGGCATGCAAAAGAGAAGGGGAGTTAAGCATCTATCAATACAGAATGATGTTCTAACTGACCTGGATCGTTATAAATCACACACATCCTGTTAACCTGTTATTCTAACTGACCTGGATCGTTATAAATCACATACTTCCTGTTAACCTGGTATCTTAACTGACCTGAGCTATTATTAACCATATGTATCCTGCTGACCTAAACTATTATAACTCATGTATATCTTGATTACCTTGGGCTTTGAAAAATTTCACCCCCTATGAAAAAGCATAATAAAAGAGCATGTGCCGAGGCATTCGGGGCGCCCTCATCCCAAGAAACCTCATCTCGTGTCGTTTCTTCCTCCTTCGCTCCCTCTCATGAGGCGCCCATCTAATGCGGGATGGCAGATACTGCAAAAAAGTAAACATATCTTAGGATGTAGAGAGACTTATGCTCACTCTGAAGCAATAGCCAACAATAATGACACACTTAGTATTGAAGATAGCACTTCTGCAGGAATGTCCATGGTGACGCAATGGTTAGAATGCAGCATTGCAGGCTACTTCTGCTGACGGCTGTCTGCCAGCAGTTTGAGTTTCACCAGCTCAAGGCTCCAGGCAACCCAAGCAGAAACAGGCTTGGCCTCCAGCCAGAAGCCCTGACAACCTGTTCAGACCAGAATCCTCTAGCAGTGAGTCCTTCATGGTTTGTAAGACTCCATTCCACCTCTCAGCAACACCATTCTCCGCTACTGTGTAGGGATTTGTGCATTTGTATTTTATTCCCAACTGTCCCAACCACTGTTGAAAACTTGTTGAAATGAATTCTGAACCTCTGTCAGTTTGCAGCTGACATATCTCTTGTTTATATATTCTTTCTACAAAGCTTACCCACTGCTTAAATTTCTGTAGCACCTCTGTTTTACTCTTTAGTAAATAGCAGAACCCAAACCTGCTATAGCCATCTACAATGACAAGTGCATACTTTGGTCCTCCTAAACTGGCTTGCATTGGTCCAACCAAATCTGCATGTATCAGCTCTAGAGCTTTTGTCTGCCTTGTGCTACTCTTGCATATTGGGAATGACTTGGACTTTGATGTTTTGCATACTGCACAATCCAAATATGCCTTACATCCCTTTAAATTCAATCCTTGGGCAAACTGTTTCATCTTTTGCAAAACTTTGAAGCTGGCATGGCCAAGCTTTCTGTATAAAAGATGAATACATGAATTTGCCACATTCATTCACTTTGCCACATTGCCAAATGTTTGTGCACATTGAACATTTTGTCCTTGCAACATATAAAGGTTATCTTGCTTTATGCCTTTTGCACATACTTTGCCATACCTCTTTATGATACTATGCTCATTTACAAATGTAATCTCAAATCCTTGCTTGTCTAAACTAGAGACACTCAGCAAATTATGCTCCATTTCAGGCACACACAAAACATCATTGAACCTTGTTTCCAGATATGGAATTTGCACACTGCCTCTTCCAATGATGCCTTTTGCCATTTGCCAAGGCTATTGCATCTTTTGTAACTGGTTCCATCCCGTAAAACAATTTAGAATTATTAACAATTGTTTGACTAGCCCCACTGTCAATCAACCATTGACCTCTACTATTACAATTGCTGGCTTTTGCCACAGCAACTTGTCCATCTGCTGACTTTCTTCCTTGCAAACTACTTCTGTCTTGCAAATAAGATCTTCCTTGCAAAAAGTTTTTCCTTTGCAAACAGTCCTTTTTTAGGTGTGTCTGTTCTCCACAGATAAACTACTGCCTCTGTTGCTGGGCTGTAATCGGATCTCTTCTGCTGCTTTTCTTTTGGAGACAGATAGTCTGTGGAATTTTCCATTCTGCTTATCTTTCTGCTCCTTGGGCCCCCTCTTAAGGAAGTTTTCCGAAAATGACATTTGTTTTCTTCCGTGATCAGACATGCTTTTAACGCCTCCAAACACAATTCCTGCTCTGGTTTGCATTCAAATACTGCAGAAACAATGTTCCAACAGTCTTCTAGACTGTTCAAAACAACAGCACTTTTTCCACACTGTTTTAACTCCACAAACAAAGTTTGCATGTTTACTAAATGCTGCTCCAGAGATTCTCCAGGTTGCTCATGGACTCTATATAACTTTCTTGATAATTGCACAATATTGCATGTAGACACACTCACATGCACACTTCTCAACTTCAGCCAGACCTCCTTTACAGTCTTTAAATCAGCTACATTGATAAACTGTTCATCTTCTAAACTTAAGATGATATAAGCCATTGCTTTATCATGTTGCCTCTGATCTGCAGCAGCTAATGACACTTGGGGTGGGGTTTTCAACAAAATCCCACAGTTCCTTAGCTTTCAGGAAACATTCCATCTTTGCAGCCCAAATTATATAATTTTTCTGACCCAAACGAGGTAGAGAGCTCTCCTTAATTTTCTCAGTCATCCTGCAAAGCTTTTCTCTGCCTTGTTTCTCCTTTTAAACACAGTCAGTCTCTCTCCGCTTAAATTACAAAGCAGACTTTTTTTTGTGTGCTGTGTGCTGCTGGGCCCATAACCTGTTAGAGTTTGCAGCAGAAATTCAAATCCAGAAAGCACACACAGATGACTGATTCAGCAGGATTCATTAACATCTTTATATACATAAGAATACATGAAGTAAAGTTTACAATACCAGTGTAGGTTCTTCCAACATGGTAAAGAGTTACAGGCAAAAACACAAACAGAGGGAAGAACAGCAGAGAACAGTTTCAGTTTTGATTCAGAATAACAGACAAGAATGCAGCTTCAGAGCTCAGAGCTTAATACAGAGCCATGCCAAGGCTCCTTCCAGTTTCAGTTTCCAAACAGTCCTCATTGGCTAATTTAGTTGCTATGCCTATTCATTGGCTGACCTTGTTATTATGCCTCTGTCAGTTCATGAATATTCTGACAAGAAGGCTGAGCCAGCCTTGAACCTGGTGAGATTCGAATTGCCAAATTGCAGGCAGCCGGCAGACAACAGAAGTAGCCTGCAGTCCTGCATTCTAATCACTATGCCATTGTGTGAAAATCAGTCCTAAATCATTTTTTTCAGTGCTGTTGCAACTTTGAACAGTCATTAAATGAATAACTAAGGACTAGCAATAAACCGCTTTGAACTGGGGATGATTGACAGCAGCTTAAGAGCTGAATTAAAGGAACACCGTATGCATCGGGAAATTCCACAATTGCAAAATCAAATTCTGATATATATTTTTTACAGAACTTAGTCTGAGGGAAAACTTATAAGATTGTGTGCTACCACCATCTGCTGGAAGAATTTGGAAAGACTTGACAGAAAACAGAGAATGAAAAGAAAACCCAGGCCGGCATGGAGTAAGGTAGTCCTTGACTTATATTTCATTTAGTGACCATTCAAAATCACAACAGCACTGAAAAAAAGAAATTTAGGATTGTTTTTCACAGCGTTCTTAGGGTCATGTGATCAAAATTCAAAGGTTTGGCCATGAATTCATATTTATGACGGTTGTAGTGTCCCAGGGTCCTGTGATCAACTTTTGCAACTTTCTGACAAGCCAAGTCAATGGGGCAGCTGGATTTGCTTAACAACTGTGTGACTAATTTAACAACTGCAGCAATTCACTTAACAATTGTGACCAGAAGGAGGCAAAATTCACTTAACAAATGTCTCAGCCGTAGAAATGTTGGGTTCCATTGTGGTCATAAGTGATGGACTACCTGGGTTAAGTATCAGGTAGTCCTTGACTTACAACCATTAGTTTACTGCCGCTTTGAAGTTAAAACAGTAAAAACAGTAACTTACAACCCTTTTTCATCCTTATTACCATTGAAATATCCCCATGGTCAGGTGATCCAAACTCAGATGCTTGGCAACTGGCATGTACTTATAGCAATAGCACTTAGACTTATATACCGCTTTATAGTGCTTTACAACCCTCTGTCTCTAAGCAGTTTACAGAATCAGCATATTACCCCCAACAAGTCCTCATTTTACCCACCTCAGAAGGATGGAAGCTGTCAGCCTTGAGCCTGGTGAGATTCAATCTGCCAAATTGCAGGCAGCTAACCATTGTGCCACCAAGGCTCTTATGATGGTCTTGTAATAGAGTGGTCAAAATCTGGAATGCTCTACCTGATTCAGTTGTGTCAGATACAAATTTTCACAGATTTAATCACAAATTCACTTCTGTGGATCTCACTTCATATTTAAGAGATCTGTAAAGGGAGCATTTTTATAGTTTTGTTTATGTATAATATACATTGAAGATGACATTTAATTTCATTGTATGATTGTATTCCTCTTCTTGGGAGTTTCTTGTGGTGTTTCATTTTTGTAGCCTTTGATTGCACTTGGCCAATCACCTGATGTTTCCTTGGAGGCATCATAATAGCAATAAAATATATTATTATGGAGTACAATAAAGTAAATGTAAGAAAAAGACACTTGGACCTGGCCCTGTTACCTCAACTACTAGGGTGAGAATTGGAGACCTAACTGCCCTGGCCAAGAGCCTTGGAAAAATTCTATATGGAACAGCCTTTGAGGTGATTATCTGCATTAGAAGGCACCTCCCCCCGACAATTTGCCCTCTTTACTTGAAGCTGAGGACCCCTTACCAAAGGGAGCCCCCTTGTTTTTTGTAAGAACCAATCCCCCTTACCAGAGAGAGTCCCTTTTGTGGAGTACTATGGGGCTGTTACAATGGCAACTCCAAACGCCTGGCAGACAAGACACACATAAAGATTGAACTATGCACCCTGACTAAAGTACTGACAGCCAATGGCTTTCACAAAAGCAAAACCACAGGCTTGATCCACAAAAACACACTGAGACATAATGGAGATCTAGAAGATGAATAGACCTATGGAACAGCTGTCTTGTCCTACATAAGAGGTACTACAGACAAAATCAGTAAGATACTACATAGGCATCACATCAAGACTGCCTTCAAAACAGACAGAAAAATAGCAGCCATCCTTAGAAACCCCAAAGATAAAATTGACCTGGAAAACCAAGGCATATACGAAGTCCCCTGTGCATCATGCCCAGCCACATACATTGGACAGACCAATAGAAGAATAAATACCCGCCTGGATGAACACAAAAATGCAGTCAAAAATCTGGAACATACTTCCTCACTAGTCCAACACATGGAAGCCACAGGTCATAGCATCAACTTCAATGGCACCAAAACCCTAGCCACTATAGAAAACCCCAGCCACAGAATCATCAGAGAAGCCATAGAGATTGAAAAAAGACTTGAAAGCATGAATAGAAGAGATGATTCCACCAGACTGTCAATTATTTGGAAGCCTGCACTCACAAAAAAAAAAATCTCCACATCACTAGCCAGGCAAACATCTGGGCACAAACAGATCCCCCCTGATACCTCCAGCTCAAACACACCCCACCCAGGCACCCAGATGAAACCTAGCTTCCTAACAAATGATAGCCGTCCATTTGCCCGGAGCCAAGCTGCACAAAAGGCCTCCAATAAAGGAACACAATGTTGCCAGCCAATCAAGATACAAAAAGAGCCACAACAAAAGATATTAGAAACACCAATCAAGCAGAAAACAGCAAACTCCAAGACCAATAAACACAAACCAAGATTCTCAACCAATCAGGATGAAGAAAAAACCATTCTGACACAGCAATAGGCTAGCCCCAAGTTTAAAACTGAAACAACTGTGGGGGCCTGACTCACAGATGGACACAATACAGAAGCCTGATAATGGTAGATGAGATTCTGCCGAAACATTGCTACAACTTTAAAAGCACAACTACAATGACGTGGGAAAATAGCCAAACAAAACTAAATACCATACATGTAAGTACACGCGAAAACTTAAGAAAACATATATATATGTGTGTGTATGTAAGTATGTGTGTATGTGTATGTATGTGTATATATGTATATATGTGTGTGTGTGTATGTGTATGTATGTATATGTATGTGTATATGTGTATGTATATGTATATGTATATGTATATGTATATGTATATGTATATGTATATGTATATGTATATGTATATATTATTCAGCTTTGTTCGGGTATTTTCCCACGTCATTGTAGTGCTTTTAAAGTTGTAGCAACATTTCGGCAGAATCTCATCTGCCATCATCAGGCTTCTGTATTGTGTTTGTCTATATTGTGTTTATATATATATATAAAGCCATCTTGATTTCTCTTACTCTATCATCATTTTTCTCATATATAATTATGTAGTAATCTTATAATAATTCCTAATAAATTTTAAACTTTAAATCTCCCCAATCTATATTTCTAAGAAGAAGAAAAACCAGAATGCATTTCTATGTAGTGCCCCCCCTTTATATTGTCTTTAACCCTTATCTCTAAATCTCTCAACCTTATAGTTTCTTGTAATTTTGACCAGCTTTCCCTTTTCTAATTTTTTCTGGTCCTTCCTCTTAACTCCTCTTTTTTCCTCTAATATTGTTTTTATTTTCATCTGCCAATCACTCCCCCCGCTTTCCTATTCTCTCTTTTGCAATTTCTTCTTATACAGCTTCTTCTTTTGTTTCATCTTAGGAATATTTCTCCTTTTATTTATTACATCTATCATCAATGTCTTAATTTTAATTCCTTTCATGTCTTTTTGCAATGTTGCTTGTTCTTTGTGCTCTTCTAGGCTGCTTTCCTCTTCCTTTAACTCCTCCTCCTTGAACTTTCTTTGTTCTTCTGTGAACTGCATTACCATTAGTTTTTATGCCAATATGTCCAATAGTTCCATTCTTTCTTTTAACATTCCTCTCAAAGTTAGCAGTTCCAATTTGAATTCTTTGCATATTTTTTCCATTTTATTTAATCAGTTGAGTTATTCTCTATTTTATTAAAAGTCAGAGTCTTTTATGTTAATCCTTGTCAAAAATATCCATTTATCTCAGTTCCTCTTATTAATCCTTCTGTCTCCTTGTCACAATCAACACCAAATGGTCCCAAGATATTATCTTCATTTGTCCCTTTGCTGCAATCACCCTTTTTTGGTGCTTCTGGGGTTATGGTTATAATATAGTCTTTTATTCATTTCAGTTTACATTCACACATTTGTAAGACTAATAATTTTCCATGCAATCGTAAGAGAAAAAGTGCCTTTAACCATTAGGTGACGCTCTATATCGCTTTCCATTTTTCCAAGTTCTTTCTTCTATTTTCAATTGTATTAATTTTGCTAGTTTTCAACCATTAGCTCTTTTAAATATTGTCAATTCTGGGCAAGTCCAGCATTCTGTCCAATGTCTAATTAATGCCAGTTTCTGTATCTTATTCAAAATTTAGTCTCTAATTCCATTATGATCCTTTTACGGTCCCATTTTTGATTTACCTTATCATTTCCTCTTATTTTCCATTCACCACTTCCATATTTTTGAATGAGGGCTCTTTCCTTCTGTTTCTTGGGGTTGTAAAAAAAAATCTAAAATCCTTTGCCTGATTACATGTCTCTCACCACTTCACCGCCAGCACATACTTAAGTCCCAGAAGTTTTCTGTCTTCAGAGCAGTCATTAAGACTGCTGTTACCTCCTGTCTTCAAGGGGAGTATACCTAGCTAGGGAGGGGAGATACGGCTCCTCTCAACCTGGCTGGTAGTCTCCCCCTCTTCTCCCACCCCTCCGAGGTGGGTCCAAGATAGATCTGGTCCCATTGGGACTCTCAAACAGGATAAGCATGGATCGAAGTGCGCACGATCGCAGTCTTCGTTCTGTTTTCGACGGAAATGCCACCGGTACCAATCCTTGGAGAAGCAATTCTTATCAGTGACAGGGCATCTGGAGAAAAAGTCATCCCTTCAAGCTAACAAACTTTTAAACTTACCCAGGTAAACTGCTTCAATTTGTCCAGAGGGAACCACATCTGTTTTCAAGTACTTTGCGCAGCAGGCTAGACAGATAAAAAGAAAACGTTGATGGAGTTAGCAAAGATGGCTAAATCGATTGCTTTGATTAAAGAAAAAAATACACAATTCATTTGTTTCTACTTGGAACAGTCACTTTGGGACTTTACAGAATGGTTATAGGAATTGGGTGTGTCTAGTGGTCTAATGAAAAGAAAGACTAGGGGTAACATGATAGCAGTCTTCCAATAGTTCAACCAATCAACCAATCAATCAGAATAGAACTGGAAGGGGCCATGGAGGTCTTCCAGTCCAACCCTTTGCATAAACAGAAGACCCTCTACTAGCATTTCAGACAAATAGCTGTCCAGTCTTTTCTTAAAAGCCTCCAGTGACGGAGCAGCCATAACCTCTGGAGGCAAACTGTTCCACTGTTTAATTGTTCTTAATTCCAGATTGCGTCTCTCCTTAGTTTCCATCCATTGTTTCTTTTCCTGCCCTGTGGTGCTTTGGAAAATAATTTTGACCCCCTCTTCTTTGTGGCAGCCCCTCAAATACTGGAAGACTGCCAGATACTGGAAGGCTGTCCAGTCCTTCTTTTTTCTAGACTGGCCATACCTAATTTCTCTAACCATTCTTCATATGTTTAGTCTTTAATTATCCTATTTGCCTTTCTTTGCACTTTTTCCAAAGTCTTAACATCTTTTTTCTGATGTGCTGGCCAAAACTAGATGCAGCATTCCAGGTGTGGCCTTACTAAGGCTTTATGAAGCAGTAATAATACATCACATGATTTTGATTCTATGTGTCTGTTTAAGCAGTGATTGTATTAGTTTTGTAATTTCTATTTGAGGGGCAGCCACAAAGAAAAGGGGGTCAACCTATCAGGACAAGAATCAATGGATGGAAACTAATTAAGGTAAGAAGCAAACTGGAATTAAGGGGAAATTTTCTAACTGTGAGGACAATTAATCAGCACAAAGGCTTGCTTCCAGTGGTTTTTGAGAGCTGTATGCAATGAAATTTCATTTTAATGTATGCCGATCAGTGTACATTTAAAGTGACAGTAAAGTTATCATAAGTCTCTAAAAATCTAACTTTTGGGTGTTTCTCACTGGAGGCTTTAAAGAAGAGATTGGACAGCCACTTTCTAGAATGGTATAGGGTCTCCTGCTTGAACGAGGGATTGGACTAGAAGACCTCTTAACAATCACGTGAGTAACAACCTCTGCAATACCCTTAAGAAATGTGGCAAGAATTCCCTGGACAACTGTTTCGCTTAGCCACAGAAATGTTTGGGCTCCATTGTGGTTGTAAATTCCTTACCTGCATAAGGGAGATATTCTTCCCCCCACTTTTAATAAATTGAGCCAAGGGGGCTGGGAAGGAGACAGGAAGTGGAAATTATAGCAAGGAAGAAGAATTCTGAAAATCAGAAAATCTTAACAGTTAACTTAGCAGTTACCAGTCATGGTATAACAGCAGCTTCCAGTCTGGTGCAGTATTGCTTAATTCTGCATTTTGGGTGTATGTTTGTATGATAATGGTCAGCATGCATGGCATTAGGCCGCTCATCTCTTGGTTTTCCACCCCCTTCTTCCAGGGTTTGCATGTGTGGTTACCAATTAAGTGGGCAGCTGCCTCTCGATACGAAGACTTTCTGTTCCTCAGGAAATCCAGCATCTGATCCAACATTTTGGGTATGTTTTTCTTGCATTTATTCATCTGGGGAAAAGAAGGCAACAAACAAGGCAAGAACTCTATAGTTTCTTCTCCCCCCCCCCCCGCCCCACAAAGGGACTGCTTTCTTGGTTTCATGAGTCCTCATGTGCTCAATAACAATGTCTTCAATGACATATATTTTATTATATTGTATTGTATCATACTGTACTATGCCAAACTATAATATTATTATACTATACTATATTTATTATACTAAATGATATTATTATACTATAATGATATTATTGTACTATCTTCTTATACAGTACAATGCAATGCAATACAATACAATATAACATTATTACATTATATAGTATAGTATATACACAAACACATTTATGTTATTAAAGACAATAATAAATAGGTTGTGGTAGACCGGGCTAATCTTTCCTCTTCGCATTGGGTAGACCAGGAATGCCCTGTGGGCTGGATCTGACCACATCATGGGTTGCATTTGGCACTTGGTCATTATATTTCACAGCCGTGGATCAGGCCAGCGTACCTTCCAGCCCAATCTACCCAATGATAACTGGAAAGAGGGCCAGCCAAGTGCCAACCCGGTCTACCCAATGTGAAGAGGAAACATGCATGCAATTTGTGGAGTGGAGTCAAGTTGGTCACACCCATCTAGTCGGCCATGCCGACTCAGTCAGATATGCTCACCCAGTTGGCCACGCCAAGGTCAACCACAGCCCTGATGCAGCCCTCAATGAAATTGAGTTTGACACTCCTGCACTAGGAGATGGAGAGTTCTAGTCTTGCCTTAATTATCATAGCCAGCTGACTGAGCGTTCTAGTTCTGCCATAGTCATGAAAGCTGGATGCG
This sequence comes from Hydrophis major, assembly GCA_033807585.1. Classification (NCBI taxonomy): domain Eukaryota; kingdom Metazoa; phylum Chordata; class Lepidosauria; order Squamata; family Elapidae; genus Hydrophis; species Hydrophis major. The sequence continues at coordinate 30,377,972 of CM066343.1, read as the reverse complement.
TGATTTTGGCCAACCACTAGGAGATGGAGAGTTCTAGTCCCGCCTTAGTCATCATAGCGAGTTGCATGACTTTGGAAAATTTAGACTTAGGCATAAAAGCTGGATGGGTGACTTTGGGCCAATCACCAGGAGATGGAGAGTTCTAGTCCCACCTTAGTCATGATAGCCAGCTGCATGATTTTGGTGTGTATTAAAGTTTACAGCATAATTCAAATCCAGAAAACACACAAGCAGGATTCATTACCTTCCTTTTATATAAAATAAGTAAATGTACAATACCAGTAGTTTCTTCCAACATGGTAAGGTTACAAGCAAACACAAACAGAAACAGACATGTTACAGCTCCAGTTCAGAGCAGGGCTCTAGTTTCAGTTTCAATTCTCAGGAAAGTACACAGAGTCAAACAACACCCAGTCTGTAAGCACCCATTGGTTGATCTGTTGTCATGCTTACTCACTTGCTGACTTTGTTAACCATGTCTCTACCAGTTAATGAATATACTCTGATAGTGCTGTCCTTCTCTTTCAGTGCAACCCACCACACAGGGTTGTTGTCAAGAAATCGGAGGAGAAGAAAAAGTATTAGGGATGTTCACCATCTTTAATAATTTATATTATTTTCCTTTTTCTAAATCGGATTATAATTGACTACCTCACTAATTGGATTAAAAGACCGGGAAGACCCTGAGTGATCGAAATGAGTAAGAAAATTTTACCTTCGGGCATCTCAACTTCTGCTCCTGTCTCCCCGTCATCTGGAGGACGACTCTCAACAATGGTAAAGCAAGACAAAGCGCAAGTGGATTTAACGATGGTTATGCAAGGAATACAAGATCTTAAAATGAGTATTGAACAAAGAATGGAGAGTATTGACCAAAGAATTGGAAAGATGGATGAGAAATTTGAAAATTTTCAACAAATGATGGTGAAACACGATGAGAGAATCCAAAAAATAGAAGAGAAAGACAAGCAAAGAGATGATACAATTGGAAATATCAATAACAGATTAACAATGGTCGAACAAAAAAAAAAGTGGGATGTTGAAGTGAGAGATGGACAGGTCAGAATTTTATCTTAGATTCCAAAATATCAAAGAAGAAAAAGGACAAAACTTGGCAGCAGTAATGATTGAAATTCTGGCTGGGGTCTTGGAAATAATAGAGGAAAAGATGATGGATGGAGTAGATGAGATATATCGAGTCTTCACAAGATATGCGACAAGGAACCAATTACCAAGAGAGGTCCATGTTAGATTCACCAAAAAAACTATTAAAAACCAAATATTACAAGTGGTAAGAGAGAAGAGGTTGAAATATAAAGGCAAAGAGATCCTGGTTTTAAAACAAGTACCTAGAAAAGTGAGAGAGATTAGAAGAGAATATCGATTTTTGACTAAAATGCTATTGAAAAAAGAGGTGAACTATAGATGGCTGATTGCAGAAGGATTAATGTTTACATGGCAAGAACAGAGACACAGAATTGATTCAATTGCGAAAGCAGAAATATTCTATAAGGAATTTTTCGAAAGAAGAGAAATGGAGATAGAAAAAGAAAAGATTTTAACTGAATTTGAAGAGGAGATGGAAAAAGAAGAAGGCGCAATAGGTGGACAAATGGAGATCAAAGAACAACGTGAAATAAGATCCACGAGAGCTGTTAGACCTAAATATAAAGCATGACCATGGGGGAAAAAAAACTGATTTCCATGAATATAAATGGACTGAACTCAGCTATCAAAAGAAGGAAAACTTTTTATAAATTAGAGAAGCTAAAATTTGATATAATTTGCTTACAAGAAGTACACATTAAAAAACAACATGAACAATTATTGATATGACCAAAGTTAGGGAAAATATTTACTTCTCTGACATTGTAAGAAAAGAGGAGTGGTTTTGTACGTCAAAGAAACCACTCCAGCCAAATTGATTTATACTGATGAAGACGGAAGAGTATTAATAGTTGAAATAGTGGATAATAACATAAAAACACTCTTGGTTGCAATTTATGCCCCAAATGATAAACAAGAAGAATTTTATAAAAAATTACATATGAAAATAATTGAACTGGACTATGTTAATATACTTATGATGGGGGATTTTAATGGAATTGTGGACAATAAACTGGACTATACAGTAAAAACAACACGACAAAATAGGAAAACTCTCCCTAAATATGGACACATTGGAATATTATGAGGCTCACCCGGAAAAACAAATGGCTTTGATATTTTTAGAGCCCAAAAGGCATTTGATAATGTGAACTGGAGATTTATGTTATTACTATTGGAACAGATGGGCTTTGCTAGAACATTTATCCAAGCAATAGAAGCCGTATATTATAAGCAAACGGCAAAAGTAATGATAGATGGAGAATTCACAGACTCTATCAATATTAAAAAAGGTACAAGACAAGGATGCCCATTATCTCCTTTGTTATTTGTATTGACCTTGGAAGTCTTAAATAGAAATATTAGGATATAAACATAAAACATAAAAGGAATGAAAGTCAAAAAGGAGGAATTCAAATTGCAAGCCTTTGCAGATGACTTGGTCTTTATTTTGGAAGACCCTTTAGAGACAGCTTTAAAACTATTGGAAAAGATAGAGACGTATGGTGAGTTGGCTGGTTTGAAAATAAATAAAGACAAAACAAAGATTCTGACAAAGAACATGTTATTAAGACAAAGAGAAGAGCTGGCAAATTTATTGAAAATTCAAGTTACGAACAAAGTTAAATATTTGGGGATATATTTGACGTCAAGATGTACTACACTGAAAGAGAATAACTATATTAAACTTAAACAGCAGATAGCATCCGACCTGAAAAAATGGGAAAACCTACAATTGTCATTGATAAGTAGAATTTCAACAATTAAGATGAATATTTTACCCAGAATTTTATATTTGTTCCAAACAATACCAATTAGGTTAAGTAAGGATTACTTTGAAGAATTAAATAAAATTGTGTTGAAATATATATGGCAAGGCAAGAAGGCGAGAATAAAATAAAATTAAATTAAAACTTTTACAGGATGCTAGAATTAGAGGAGGATTTGGCCTTCCTAACTGGGAGTTGCAAACTTAATGTGGGTTAAAGAATGGATAACGTTAAGAAAGACTAGATTGTTAGCATTAGAGGTCATGATTTATTATTGGGTTGGCATGCTTTTTTATGGTATAAAGAAACTAAATCACAGGGTTATTTTAGAAGGCATTATATACGGGAATCGTTATGGTTGAATTGGGAGAAAATTAAGAAACAATGTTATTTGAAAATTCCAGTTTGGTTATCAACTATTGAAGTTTTTTCATATCCTATAACTTATAAGAAGGAACAAACAGTTAAATATGGGGAAATATTGGCTGAAAAGGGTGAACTTAAAACGATGCAAAATTTAGAAGAATAAGGTATAAAGATGAATTGGTTTTCATATGCGCAAATACATGCAAGGTATCTTAAAGATTCTAAAATAGAAGGATTTTATGATAAATTAACTGATTTAGATAGGATTTTGACAGGTACTGAAGAAAATTGATTAAAAAACTATATAGTTATTTGTTGGAAATTAAATTAGAGGAAGAACAAGTTAAAGAAACAATGATTGCTTGGGGGAAGAATTTTGGATATGGGATTGATTTAGAGAAATGGCAAAAATTGTGGTCACAAAATTATAAAATGACAATGTCAACAGTATATAAAGAAAATTTGTATAAGATGTTTTACAGGTGGCACTTTCCCCCGACAAGAATAGCAAGAATGTTCAAGAATAAATCTGAAAAGTGCTGGAAATGTCATCAGATACCTGGCTCATATTACCATATGTGGTGGACTTGTGAGGAGGCCAGGAAATACTGGACTAAAATTCGCATATGGCTGGAAAAAATGACAAAGAAACACATAGATTTGAAACCAGAGATTTTTTTATTGGGAATCGTACCTGATATATAAAATAAAAATTTAAAGTATTTGATTGTAAATGTATTAACAGCGGCTAGGATTGTATTTGCTAAACATTGGAAAAGTGAGAAAATACCACTAGAGGAAGAAATTATTAAGGAAATATTGGAATGTGCTGAAATGAGCAGATTTACATTTGAAATTAGAGAACAAGAAGATAAACAATTTTATCAAGTTTGGGATCTTTTTTTATCAATGGTTAGATAATACAATATAATAATAGAATATTTAGAAATTTAGGAAATAATGAATACATAATTTTTCTTGGTTTTGATAATTTTTTAGAATATTTGATTAAGATAGATTTGGTATGATTCTATGATTTGTTATAAAATAATTTAACTTAATTATAGTTATCTCGCTTAAATATGAATTAGTAAAATTATAGTCAAATGATTGTTCAGTAATGATATTGGGATATTTTACTGATGATTGATAATGTGAGTTATTATGTAATATAATTATTTTGGTGACTATGAAATGGATGCACAAAAGGGAGTGGTAAACCAACCGATACACTGTAAATTTATGAAGAATGATATTTTTTTTATGTTATGTTTTATGTCTTATATGTTTTGGTTTGTTGTTAAAATCAATAAAACTTTTATCAAAAAATAATAATAATTTATAAATAAAGGTAGGACAAAAAAAAAATTTAAACAGTTAGTATACAACAATCTGGAACAAAACAAGCCAGCTTGTCTCATACTTAGAATGACGGAGCAGATGTCCGTGTACATGCTATGGGGACTGCTATATATTTGATAGTCAAACAAGTTGCTGGGAACATCCTTCCAGTTCATGAATGAGACACATGCGTTGAAGGATTCCTGGAGACCTGGGCCAAGGGAGGAAAGATGGAGTCAGATAACCCAGTTCTGATTTTGTCCATGTTCTGCAGAGAAAACCCAGCCTTTTCCTTGCCCAGGAGATGGGAAAGTTGAGAAGCTATCCCAGGACCCAGATATGGCAGGGCAGGGGGGCAATGATGACCACAGCATCTCTGTCCTGAAAGGAGACATCTCTCAACATCTCCAACAGGATGATATACAAGCTAACCAGGTGCCCAATCTCTCTACAGGTAGTCCTCAACTTACAAACGCGATGGAGCCAAAAATGTCTATTATTAAGTGCAACTGTTGTTAAATGAGTTTTGCCCAATTTTACAACCTTTCTTCCCACAATTGTTAAGGGAATCTCTGCAGTTAATAGCAGATTGTTAAGTGAGCCTGGCTTCCCCGTGGATTTTGCTTGTCCAAAGGTTTAATTATCCCAAAGGTGCTTTTTCAAAAGTGAAAAGACTTTATTTTTCCTTGAAGAAGTTTCACTTCTCATCCAAGAAGCTTCGAACTGAAGTAGCCTCTTGGATGAAAAGTGAAACCTCTTCAAAGAAAAAAAAAGTCTTTTGTCTTTTGAAAAAGCACCTTTGGGACAACTGTTCTGTACCTTAATTTACATTCTTGAAAGCCCTGCGTTTTGATTGGCCAAAGCGCAGGGCGATCTGATTGGTTAGGCGAGCCGCGCTGATTGGCCCGCTGAGAATCTCCCGTGATTGGTGGATTCAAATCGCGGGAGATTCAAAGCGGTGCCATTGGCCGTGGCCACTGCGGCTTGGAAAAAAAAAGCCAAGAATTTTTCCTTGAAACCCAGTTCGGTTCCGGGGACCAATAAAGAGCTGAAACCTAGTCACTGACTCCTGGTCTCTTTCCCGACGGACACAACACTGGCGACGAGGATGGGATACTGATCCTGACCCATAGCACGTGTCCGATGGAAGCCAGCAAATCCGACGAGATGGCCAGCATCGCACCGCTCGCACCCTTCAACCCCGCTACCGAGGACTGGGAATCTTACACGGACAGATTCTGCATGTTCCTCGAATGCAGCGACATGAAGGACGCCACTGGGCCGAAGAAACGAGCCGTCTTCCTGACACACTGCAGGCCCGCAGTGTTCAAGATGGCGAAAGCTCTAGCGAAATCCGCTGACGTCACTACAATGGATTGGGATGACCTCAAGCCCTTACTCCGAAGGCACTACACTCCCGCCGTGCCCACCCTCATCTGACGGCACGAGTTTTATCGACGGGACCAACGGTCAGGCGAAAGCCTTAGTGACTTTATTGCAGAGCTGCGGAGCCTAGGAGGACTATGTGGGTTCTCCAACATGGACAAGGCTCTGCGGGACCAAGTTGTGCTCGGGCTTCGGGATCCCATCCTAAAAAGTCGACTGATGGCCAAAGGCAACATCACCCTCGCCGATGCCATCACCGAAGCCACCGCAGCCGAGGCCACCAGGCAGTCAGCAAACCGCATGTGGAGACCAGACGCCGGGGACCGCACCGCGAACAACCACCCTGCATGGGCGACTGAGGCCCAACCTGAAACAACCACCCACCACGGCGAATTCCACTCCACCTCTGATACATTGGACGAGGAGGAGGAAATCCACTGGCTCCAGGCAGGACGCGACCAGCACAGCCGGCGGGGTCGTAAGTTGGGGACCGCGTGCGCCGGTTGTGGAGGCGACCACCCTAGAGCTGAATGCCGGTTCTTCGATGCAGTCTGCCGGCACTGTGACAAAAAGGGTCACATCGCCCGCGTCTGCCGACTTAAGAAAGCCTACAGCCCCAGACGGTGGGACCACAGCGAGCGGAGACAGGACTGCACACTGCCCAGAACCAGAGACCGCCCAGCCAACAGCCATTGGGACCGGAGCGGACGAGCCCGACGAGGTGGCGAGACCCAGCGGAGGGAAGAAACGCACCAGACGGTCATCATTGGCCACGCAACAACCACCGACGCCCGCAAGGTCTACGTGGAGGTAGGCATCGAAGGCGAACCTTGCAGGATGGAGGTGGACTCCGGGTCCTACCTCTCCATGGTCGCCTGGCAGGAAATAAAACGCCTGGTGCCTACCATCCAAAGGAGGGGACTGGAGAACCAGAGACTAATCCTTAAAGACTACCAGGGCAACCGCATCCCGGTAATCGGAACAGGACAATTTAGAGTAACCTTTAAAGGACGCACAGCAAAACTTCCTCTCACAATCGTCGATTGAGACCGACCCAGCCTGTTGGGACTTCAATGGTTCGCACCGCTCGGCATCGAAGTCACGGGCATCGACCACATTGCCGAGGCCGACTGGGAGCAGCAACTGGCACGGGACTTCCAAGAAGTATTCGACGGCACCCTAGGCAAGTACTGAGGGCCCCCTATATCCTTCAGCCTAGACCCAAACGTTCCCCCGAGACACCTAAAACCAAGGCGGGTACCTTTTGCACTTAAGCCAAAAATTGACGAGCAAATTGACAAGCTCGTCAAGCAAGGGGTCCTACAACCAATAGACCATGCCCGGTGGGAGACCCCAATAGTCACCCCAGTCAAGCCTGATGGGTCAGTGAGAATCTGTGGGGACTATAAGGCTACCCTAAACAGTGCCTTGCAACAAAGCGCTTACCCTGTCCCAGTAGTGCAGCACCTTCTACACTCACTGGGGGGAGGCAAGGTTTTTGCGAAACTCGACCTGGCCCAAGCATACCAGCAGCTGCCGGTCGATGAGGAAACTGCACAGGTGCAAACCATAGTCACCCACCGGGGAGCCTTTCGATGTAACCGACTTCAGTTCGGAGTCAGCGTGGTGCCTGGAATTTTCCAGAGCCTCATGGAGAGGCTCTTACAAGGCATCAAGGGGGTGGTACCATACTTCGATGATGTACTGGTATCGGCAGCCAACCAGGCCAAACTAGAGGGTCGCCTAAGGGAGGTGCTAACAAAATTCAAAGAAACCGGGCTAAAGGTGAAGAGGGAAAAGTGCCAACTTTACACAGAGCGGGTCGAATTCCTGGGGTACCTCCTAGACTGGCATGGCATCCACCCCACTGACACCAAAATTAAAGCCATCAAAGAGGCCCCCACACCCAGGTCAAAAACGGAACTGCAGGTGTTTCTGGGACTACTTAACTTTTATAATGTGTTCCTGCCCCAAAAGGCAACCGCGGCGGAGCCTTTGTATAGGCTTTTGGACAAGGCGGCTACCTGGACTTGGGGAAAATGTGAGGAAGCTGCCTTCAGGAAAACCAAGGACCTGCTCACTTCGGATGCCATCCTCATCCAATACAACGAGACCCTACCACTAGCCGTCACATGTGACGCATCACCCTTCAGCGTCGGCACCGTCCTCAGCCATACTCTTCCCGACGGAAAAGAAGCACCCATCGCATTCTTTTCAAGGACCCTCACCAAACCGGAACGGAACTACAGTCAGCTGGACAAAGAGGCCCCGGCTATCGTCGCCACAGTGAAAAGGTTTCACGAGTACCTGTACGGCCGGACATTCACCATCATCACCGACCACAAGCTGCTGTTGGGAATCCTTGCAGGGAACAGGGCCACCCTGAACATTCTATCTCCTAGAATGACAAAGTGGTCTGAATTCCTGGCCACCTACAACTACCGGCTCACACACTGACCCGGTAAGACTATCACCCATGCGGATGCTTTAAGCCGCTCACCGCTACCCGAACCAGACACTGACCCAGCACCCACGATGACCACCCTCAGCATAGAGACTCTGCCCGATCTACCCATAACCGTGTCAGACATTGCCCGAGAAACTAATAAAGACAAACATTTGGCGCGGGTATTGCATTGGGTAGAGAAAGGGTGGCCGGAAAAGGACAACGACGAGACTTTCAGGACATTCCGGAACTGGCAAATGGAACTCTCGCTACTGAAAGGGTGTGTACTATGGGGGGATAGGGTGGTCATCCCGGAAAAACTGCAAGGGAAGGTACTGGAGTTGTTACACGAGGGCACCTGGGCATCGTTAGAACAAAAGCCCTGGCCAGAAGTTACGCTTGGTGGCCATGGATGGACAAACAAATCGAGGCTTGGGTAGCAAGGTGTCAACGTTGCCAGGAAACTAGACCAAGCCCACCCACGGCACCAATTCTAGAGTGGGAAACCCCCAGGGGACCTTGGTCTAGGATCCACATAGACTTTGCCGGACCCACAAAGGGACACACATTCTTAATAACCGTAGATGCTTACTCCAACTGGCTGGAAGTAAGCAACATGAGAACACCACGGAGGCCGTGACCAAAGAACTCTGCAAACTCTTCGCGACACACGGCCTCCCAGACGTCCTCGTGTCGGACAACGGGCCCCAATTCACCTCGCTGGAATTTGAAAAATTCCTAGCAGAATGGGGCATATGACATGCCCTGACAGCCCCGGCGCATCTGGCGGCGAACGGAAGGGCGGAACGGATGGTTCAATTCACAAAAAAAACCATCCAGAAAATAGACCACGGGGAGATCCAGGACAAAATAAATAAAATGCTTTTTATACAACACATAACCCCGAACATTGCAACAAATAAAAGCCCGGCAGAGCTACTAATGGGGAGGAAAATAAGATCCCCACTCGATAGACTACACTCCACATACAACCCAGAGAAACCCTCAGACTCCACCAGCAAACACCGATCCTTCGCACCAGGCGACGCCGTCTACACGAAGAACCTAACCAGAGAACCACTATGGATACCAGCAACCATAACCCAGGTGACAGGTCCACGCTCGTACCGGTTACAAACAACCGACAGACGAGCATGGAAACGTCACATCGATCAATTAAGATCGAGGACAGCTACAAAAGACACAACCAACCCCCTCAACACAAACCAAGAGGGGAGGGAATACTCCAGACACCAAACCCCAGAAGAAAGAAACCAGCCATACTCACCAGCAAGCAGCCAGCACGAATCCTCACCGGGAAGAAACAGCCAGGCCAACTCGACCAGCCCGGAAAACCAAGCGGGAGTGGCGAAACTGCAGCTTGACCAGCCCGGGTAGACCGGGAGGGAGTTGCGAAGAGTGGCCCGGCAAGACATACCAGGCGGTTCCAATGACGAGGCTGAGAGACACGGAGATCCCAACCGAACCGGCCGGGAACCAACCTACGCAGATCCAGTGGACAAGTACGGAGCCCCGCCTACCTATGGGACTACGTTATGTAGGACCAAACCAAGAGGGGAGGGGTGTTCTGTACCTTAATTTACATTCTTGAAAGCCCTGCGTTTTGATTGGCCAAAGCGCAGGGCGATCTGATTGGTTAGGCGAGCCGCGCTGATTGGCCCGCTGAGAATCTCCCGCGATTGGTGGATTCGAATCGCGGGAGATTCAAAGCGGTGCCATTGGCCATGGCCTCTGCGGCTTGGAAATAAAAAGCCAAGAATTTTTCCTTGAAACCCAGTTCGGTTCTGGGGACCAATAAAGAGCTGAAACCTAGTCACCGACTCCTGGTCTCTTTCCCGACGGACACGACAACAACCATGACCTGGATGACTGACAATCTCTTTAGATATATCTGTTTACTCACTCAAGAAACAAAATAAGATTAGTCTGGCAATTGTTTATCATGACAATTCCATGCTAATTGTTGGCAATTACTGTAAAATGCTTGTAGATCAATCTCTATGGTATGATGTAGGCCACTGTTTTTTAATCTTAGCAGCTTTGAGAGGTGCGGACTTCAGCTCCAGTATGCTGGCTGGAGAGTCCTGGGAGTTGAAGACCTCACCTCTTAAAGTTGCCAAAATTGAGAAATATTGATCCAGAGCAGTGTTTTAGCAACTTCAAGAGGTGAGGACTTCAACTCTTGGAGTTCTCCAGCCAGCAGAGTTGAAGTCCACACAACATAAAGTGTCTGAGACCCAGTAACTCCAATCTAGATTTCCTCTAGATATGGAGAGTGATTGGTTTTCCCCCTAGATAGGGTGCCTGGTGTTCTAAATTTTCCAGAATGGCACGTGGTTTGGTGAAGCTGAAAAGAAGGGCAACCTTCATTCTCCTCCACTCATCTGGAACCTCTCCAGCTCTCTAGAGTGGGCTCACAGATCATCTGCAAGCCTACACACTGTTTTATATCACCATAACGCAGTTGTTGCTGAATTATTTCTAAGCATTTTCGATCAATTTAGAATTGTGCAGGTGGTTCCCAGGCCATCTTGATGAGAGAGAAAGAGAGAGGATCAGTTTGTCGTGATTTGATTGACTTACACCAGGAAAGTATTTCAAAAGGAGTGGGATCAGACTGATGGTCTTGTATCCATAGATTTTCACATTTAGGTGTCTCAAGAGGAATTGAAGAGTCCTCAGAACTTCATTGGCTACACTTTTGTCTGGTTGGCTGGCGCAGTTGATCATAGGCATTAAGACCAGCTGCAAAATCTTAGCCTGGATGAAGCAGGGAGAGAAATGAGCAATTAAACAGGGTCACTGGGGTTCTCTGAGTCTAGCAGAGGTCATGACAAACACATAGAAGCCCACAGAATGTAGAATCACAGGGTTGAAAAGGAACTGGGTGATCTTCTAGTCCAACCTGCTGCTCAAGCAGGAGACCCTATACTACTCTGGACAAACAGCTGTCTAGTCTCTTCTTGAAAATCTCCATAGTTGGATTCCCCACAACTTCTGGAGGCAAATTATTCCACTGATTAACAGAATAGCAGAATTGGAAGGGACCTCGGAGTTCTTGTAGTCCAACCCCCTGCTCAAGCAGGAGATGCTATACAATCCCACACAAATGGCTATCCCATCTCTTCTTAAAAACTTCCAGTGTTGGAGCACCCACAACTTCTAGATGAAGTCGTTAAATGATTAATTGTTCCCTGTGTCAGGAAATTTCTCCTTAAATCTAGGTTGGTTCTTTTAGTTCCCATCGATTGCCTCTTGTTCTGCTTTCTGATATTCTCTAAGAGGATCTGTTCTCAAGTTGATTCTTCAGATCTTCCAAGGGGGCACCCATCTTTGTAGAAGAGATACCACCTCTTTCTGGTGGTTGTCTTCTTCTCCTTCTTCTATCCTTCCCAGCCTTGTAGACTTCCCAGAGAGTGGGGTCACACCTGCTACTACCTTGAAAGTCGGTCACTTCCTGCATCCCATTTCTTACTCCAAGAGGTGCTGCAGAAGGTATCCCAGACCTTGAATACTAAATATTTGTATGAGAGGGTATGGTTGTGTCATCCATTGGTGAAGAACATCTGGAATGTCTCTCATCATAAAATAGTGTCCAATCTCCAGGTGATACAGAAGCTGAGGAAGAAGAGTCGAGATACTGAGCATTAGCAAAGCAAAGGAAGGGAAATTTCCTGAGAGCCTCTACTAAGAGATGCCACTTTCAGCCATTAAGAAGAAAGAAAATGAAAATAATCCTCATTTAGTGACCATTGAAAGTTGCAACAGCACTGACAAAAGGGACACACCCATTTTTCAGATTTATGACCATTGTACCATCCACACCATCATGTGATCAAAATTTGAGTATTTGCAGGTTAATATTTATGATGGTTGCAATGTCCTGGTGTTATGAAATCCCCTTTTGTGATTTTCTGATAAGCAACATGTCTCTCCCTCCCTCCCTCCCTCCCTCTCCTTCCTAACTACCCACTATCCTTCCTTCCTTCCTTCCTTCCTTCCTTCCTTCCTTCCTTCCTTCCTTCCTTCCTTCCTTCCTTCCTTCCTTCCTTCCTTCACCTGTCCTTCCTTCTCTCTCTTCCTTCCCTCCCTCCCTCCCTTCCTTTTTTCCTTCCTTTTTCCCATAACTTCCGGAGGCAAGCCATTCCACCAATTAACAGAATAACATAAAACTTTGGAGGTCTTCTAGTCCAACCCTCTGCTCAAGCAGGAGACCCTCTACCTAGGGGTGGAATTCAGCCAGTTCGGACCAGTTCGGGCGAACCAGATGTCAAATTTACATTTGGTTCACCGAACCAGTAGTTGAACTGACCAGCTGGCCCCACCTACCCCCCCATTCTCCCCCCCCCAGGAGTCTCCATGTGGCCCATTTTGGATGCAGATAAGTGCAGGGTCCACACAGAGGCTCTGGGAGGATGAAAGGGGGGCCTTCCGGAAGTCCAAAAATGAGCCTGTTTCTGGCTTCCGGAGGGCCTCTGGACCCCGAGGGAGGCTGTTTTCATCATCCCAGAGGCCCAAGGGAAGCTTCCAGATCCTGGGGAAAGTGAAAAATAGCCCTCCCAGAAGTTCTGGTAGGCCATTCCCACCATGGCCATGCCCACCCAGCAACCAGGAAGCAAATCGGTTTCTGGGATTTTTGAATCCCAACCCTGCCTCTACTATTTTAGACAAATGGCTGTCCAGTCTCTTCTTCAAGACCTCCAGTGGTGGAGCACTTCTAGTTTCTAACCATAAAGTTCTTGTGAACCCACGGCAACTTTCCTTAACCTCCAGAATATTGGGGTGCATCACAATGTCTTCTCATCTCTGAGAAGAAAACCATCCCAATTGTCTTCTCCCTTATATCAGGGCAGTGGAGGTATGTGTTGGCCTGTCTACACATCAACTTGAGCTCCACTTTAGAGAATGTGAACAAGTTCCTAAAAGATCACATGTGGAAAGATCAGAAAAATCTGCTGATTGGTGAGAAAAACCACCAACTACAGAAATCATTATTTGAATGATTAACAAAGAGATTGAATGAAATACTCCATTTAGATCATTTCTTATCCTCCCACTCTTTCTCACTCTCTCACTCTTCCTCGTTCTGCCTCTCCCCTCGTTCTCTCTCTCCCCCTCCCCCTCCTGTTCTTCTCCCTCCCTCTTCCCTTCCCTCCCCTTCCCTCCCTCTCCATCTTTTTATCTCCCCTTCCCCTCCTCTTCCACCTCTTTTTCACCCTCCCTCTGCCTGTCTTTCTCTCTCGCTGCCTCTTCTTCTTCCTCTCCCTCTCCCCTCCCTACCTCTATCTCTCTCCCACTGCCACTTATAGCCAAGCTCTTTTAACTTCTTACTGGACCAGGTGGAAAATGGCTTCAAACAAACTGTCAGGGGTCAATAGCATTTCCCAGCACTCCAGCAGCCCAAAAACATTGTATTTCTCGTACGGCCGGCATACACAATCAAATTTTGGGTTGCTTGCACTGTAGCGCTAAATCAAACAAAGGAACAAGAGTCGGTGCCAATTATTCAGATGACCTCTCCCTCTGCCCCCTCTGCAAAGCCAAGGCTTGCATAGATGCCAACCTGCCTACCGCTGCTGTTCAGGATAGCCTCAGGTTTCACTGTGTGTGCAGCCACTGCAAAACACAATGCAGAACAAACAACAACAACAAATCAGGCCCCCATTTTTTTCCTTCCCCTTCAAGTAATAAAATTGATTTTTTGGGACTCAGGGTTGTTTGGTTAATTCCAAGTTTCCTTGGTCTCCATTACCAAGAAACATAATGTAGAATTTGTAGGAAGTCAACACACACACACATACACACACACAGTGTTAGATCATGGGAAAAGAGACTCGAGACCAGTGTGACATTTCAGCTCTTTATTTAGTTCTTAAAATCTGTCTTAACCAGGTAGCCGCAACAGCTTCTTATTGACGGTTGCTCGTGGCTAGCGGCCAATGACGGCTCCTTGAATCTCCCGCCGTCCAGTCGTAGGGTAGGAATACTGTCCAATCAGAGTGAGGGTAATTGGGTTAATCAGCGAGCTGCCTTGGTGGGCCAATCAGATTACCGGATTTCAAGTATGTTAATATAGAACACCCCTCACCTCTTGGTATAGTCCATCCTACGTTACGTAGTCACGTAAGTAGGCGGGGCTTTTAGGGTGTCTACTTGACCTGCGCAGTTTAGTTATGTTGTTGTCTTCAGCCGGTTCGGACGGGATCTCTGTTGCTCCTGACCTTCTCCGTGGAACCTCCTGGAAAGGTGAGTCAGCCATGCCGCTCCTGCCTGGCCTGTATGGGCTGGTAGAGTTGGCTCGGCTGTTTCCCTCCGGAGTGGCTTCGTGCTGGTTTGCTGCCTGCTCCTTTCTACTGAAGACGTCTTCAGATAAGTAGCTGTGATTTCTTACTGGGTTTTTGGGTGATGTTGGTTGGCGGTTTATTGTTGAAGTTTGTTGTATTGTTTCTTGTGTTTATGGTGGGTCTCCCCCTCCCCTTTTATTTGTGTTTGAGGGGTTTCCCCCCTCTCTGGTTTGGTTTTTATTATTATTGCTTAATGTTTGGTGTGGTTCTGGCGTGTTTGGGTGTTCTACGTTCCCATGTTGCTCGGAGGTTCTGGCTATCATTCTAGACCTTAGCTGGTCTATGTGCCTCTTCCAGCTTCTACTGTCCTCCATTTCTAATTGGTATGACCAGGGCCCTGTTGTTTGGGTTATTTTTGCCGGTACCCAAAGCGGTTCTCCCGTAAAGTGTTTAGCGTATGTCAGATCCTCTGTTGTGAATACGCAGTACTTGCTGGAAGAGTCTGGTGGCTTTTCTGGGTGGTAGGTGGGGTGTAGTCTGTCGAGGTGTGACCATAGTTTCCTGCCCATTAGTAGTTCTCCTGGGCTCTTGTTAGTTGAAGTGTTCGGTGTTATGTGTTGGATGGTTAGCATTTTATTTATTTTTTCGTGTATATTACCCATGTCTATTTTGTGTAATGCCTCTTTGGTGTACCAGACCATGCGTTCCACCCTACTGTTCATAGCCAGGTGTGTGGGCACTGTTAGGGCATGTTGTATGCCCAGTTCAGTGAGGAATTTTTCAAATGACAGCACTATGAACTGGGGCCCATTATCTGAGACTAATAGGTCCGGTAACCCAGGCGTTGTGAATAATTTTCTTAACTGTTTGATGACAGCTTCTGTTGTCATTGAGTTCATGATGCTGACCTCCAGCCAGTTGGAGTAAGCATCAACAATTATTAAAAATGTATATCCCTTCGTGGGTCCCGCAAAATCTATATGGATTCTCGACCAAGGGCCTCTGGGTGTCTCCCAGTCGAGGATAGGTGCGGGAGGGGGAGTAGGCCTGGATTTCTGGCATTAGTTGCACGTTCCCACCCATGTCTCTATCTCCTTGTCCATCCCTGGCCACCATACATAACTCCTGGCCAGGGATTTCATCCTTACTATTCCCGGGTGTCCATCGTGCAACATGTCCAGCACTTTTTCCTGTAGTTTTCCCGGTATGATAACCCGATCCCCCCATAGTACACATCCCTTTAACATCGAGAGTTCCATTTGCTAGGTTCAGAATGGTTTAAATGTCTCGCACTTTTCCGTTTCTGGCCACCCTTATCCTACCCATTTTAAAACCTGTGCCAGTTGACTGTCTCTTGCAGTTTCTTTCGCAATGTCTGATGTGGTGATGGGTAGATTTGGTAGACTCTCAATTTGTAGTGTGGATGTGGATGGTGCCGGGTCATCTTCCACTTCAGGTAGGGAGGAGCGGCTCAGGGTGTCAGCATGTGATATGCTCTTCCCTGGCCGGTGGATTAATTGGTAATTGTAAGCGGCAAGGAACTTGGACCATCTTGTCATCCATGGTGACAATATGTTTGGGGTGGCCTTGTTCCCTGTGAGTATCCCCAAGAGTGGTTTGTGATCAGTAATAAGTGTGAAAGTCCTACCTTAGAGATATTCGTGGAATCGTTTTATTCTGGTGATCGCTGCTGTCTGTCCCTGCTCTGTCTGTCCCTGCTCCCTGTCCAATTGGCTGTAGTTCCTTTCTGCCTTGGACAGTGTCTTGGAATAGAAGGTGATCGGTGCTTCTCTCCCATCTGGTAGTGTGTGACTGAGTATTGCCCTGATGCCGAATGGTGATGCGTCGCAGGTCATGGTCACTGGTAGGGTTGGGGAAAATGGCGGCGCGTATAGACGCAGCGGCTTATGGCTCTCCCGTTCGGTGCTCTTTTCGGTGCTTTTTTCCGCTGTTTGTATACGTCTTCTGGACTATCGGCTCTACGAGCCAACTCTATACACGATCAGATATTATAGACATTGGAATTCAATGCCAGATGTCTGTTTCGAGTGACTTTCATCGCGTCCATAACATCCCCGATGAGATAGCGAGACCAGCGGGCTCTCCGTGGATTGTTGTCGGGGCCAGGAGGCGGCGAAGACGGAGGAGGGAGAGGAAGCAGAAGCGAGGCTGTAGGTCTGGCGTTATGCTTAGGCTGAGGAAACATCCATTCAAGCCACCTCTTCCGAGTCTGTATCTCGCCAACGCCAGATCCCTGGCACATAAAACGGATTATTTACAGCTACAGCTCGCCGGTAACCGCTATGTTCGAGACTGCTGCGTCATGGTAATTACTGAAACATGGCTACATTCTGGGATACCTGACGCTAGCATGCAGCTGGCAGGCCGTACTTTTTTACGCTGGGACAGAACGAAGGACTGTGGTAAGAGCAGAGGAGGGGGGCTCTGCATCTACGTACATGAGAACTGGTGTAATAATGGGACAGTTATAGATAATCATTGTTCCCCGGATCTTGAGTACATGTCTGTAAGATGTCGGCCTTTTTTTCTACCGAGAGAGCTAACTGTTGTGATCGTTACGGCGGTGTATATCCCGCCCGACGCAAACACAGATAAGGCACTCTCTCTCCTGCTGAATACCATAAACGAACAGCAGCAGGCTTACCCTGATGGTGTTCATATTATTGCAGGAGACTTTAATAAGGCCAATCTGAAAACTGTACTCCCGAAGTTTTACCAGTATGTTAAGTGTGCCACGAGGGGAGAAAATACTCTGGATCATGTTTATACCAACATTAAACATGCATACAGAGCCATACCCCTCCCCCACCTTGGGTATTCAGATCATCTCTCCCTCCTGTTATCCCCAGCTTATACCCCCCTCAGACGCAGTAGCAGGCCCATTACGAAGACTGTAACGATTTGGCCTGAGGATGCACTTAGTAGACTTCAAGACTGCTTTGAACAGACAGACTGGAAGATGTTCCAACATCAAGAGTTGGAAATGCATACAAGTACGGTGCTGGACTATATCAAGTTCTGCATCGGAAATGTGACTGTAGACAGAAACATCCGGGTCTTCCCAAATCAGAAACCCTGGATGACTACTCAAGTCCGTGGACTTCTTAAAGCCCGTGACGTAGCCTTCAGGTCAGGCGATAGAGCTTTGTATACAGTCGCCCGAGCTGACCTGAGGAGGGGGATTAAGAAAGCCAAGATGGATCACAGGAGGAGTATTGAGTCCCACTTGTCTAGCCATAACACACGGGAGGTGTGGAAGGGCATACATGACATCACTAATTATAGGGGTTGTCACGGAACAACAGAACATCTGAGTGCAGCGCTAGCAGAGGAGCTGAATAACTTCTTTGCTCGCTTTGAAGTTTCACAACAGCGTACAGCTGCACCAGCCCTACTCCCTCCTCCAATTACATTCAGTTCTGCTACCCCACCCAGTATTTTTTCTGTGACGGAGGATGACGTCAGACGGGTGTTCCGAGCAGCGAACCCCAGAAAGGCAGCTGGCCCAGATGGAGTCCCTGGCAAGGTGCTTAGGGCATGTGCCCCCCAGCTTGCCTCCATCTTCAGAGATATTTTCAACCTCTCCCTGGCCCAGGCAGTTATACCATCCTGTCTGAAATCTGCCATAATCATCCCTGTGCCGAAGAAATCTCCCATCTCCAGCCTCAATGATTACCGCCCAGTGGCGCTTACTCCTGTAATCATGAAATGTTTTGAGAGGCTGGTGCTCCGGCACATCATGAATCATCTCCCCTTGGATTTTGATCCTTATCAGTTCGCTTACCGCACAAATCGGTCTACGGAGGATGCCATAGCCATAGCTCTGCACGCTACGCTGAACCATCTGGAGCAACGGCAGAGCTATGTCCGGATGCTTTTCGTGGACTACAGCTCTGCCTTTAATACAATCATCCCAGGAATTTTAATCAAAAAACTGGATACATTGGGTTTGCCCCCCCTTACTTGTGCCTGGATAAAGAACTTCCTGAGTGATCGGCCCCAGATTGTGAGGCTTGGTCCCCACCTTTCTTCCACACGTACGCTGAGCACTGGCTCCCCACAGGGCTGTGTGCTGAGCCCACTCCTGTACTGCCTCTATACCCACGACTGTAGTCCACACCATGATAGCAACCTCATTGTGAAGTTTGCTGATGACACCACGGTGGTTGGACTCATTTCGAGGGGAGATGAGGCAGCTTATAGGAAGGAGGTCCTGATGTTGGCTGCTTGGTGTTCGGACAATAATTTAGCTCTGAACACCAAGAAAACTAAGGAACTCATTGTGGACTTTAGGAGGCACAACACTGACCTGGCTCCCCTTTACATTAATGGAGAGCAGGTGGAGAGGGTCCATACTTTCCGGTTTTTGGGTGTTACTATTGTTGATAAGATCTCCTGGACGGAAAACACCACGGCAGTTATTAAGAAGGCTCAGCAGAGACTCCACTTCCTGCGAGTGCTCAGGAAGCACAATCTGGCCTCCAGCCTGCTGATTACCTTCTATCGTGCGTCCATTGAAAGCCTGTTGACATACTGCATTACAGTGTGGTATGGTCATTGTACTATGGCAGACAGGGAGAGACTACAGAGGATAGTCAAAACAGCTCAGAAGATCATTGGCTGCCCTCTTTCCTCCCTGTCAGACATCTATTCCTCACGCTGTCTTAGTAGAGCTGTGAACATCATAAAAGACAGTTTCCATCCTGGTAACGGACTGTTTGACCTGTTGCCCTCGGGGAGGCGCTATAGGTGCATCAGGTCAAGGACAAATCGTCTTCAAAACAGTTTTTTTCCCAAAGCTATAACTACCCTGAACTTACATATGCACTGACTTTAAGTCCTGTCAAACATATTGTAAATAATACTTTGGGATAATTGGGAAATTTTTGTGCAATATATCATGACTATTACTGTGCTGGCTGACAAGTGCAATAACTCCTACTGTGAATAGGCACAAATTAAGTGCAATAAGCTGGTAATTTTACTCATTTTATTCTTCTTTGTTGTTTTAGATATTTTTAGATATTCTTATGCACATTCTCTTTTTAACATGTATGGTTGTACTGAACGACGAGTCGCTTAATCTCACTGTGTATGCGTATGATGCAAGTTGTACACGTGGATAGTGACAATAAAGGTATTCGTATTCGTATTCGTATTCGTATTCGCTATATTGGATGAGTACCGATTCATATGTCAGCAAATCTTTTATTCCTTGGAACGCGGCTTCTTCCCGTCAGCCCCAGGTCCAGGTAGATGTCTTATCTAGTAGTCTATGTAATGGTTCTGCCGTTGTTGCCTTCTGTGGCAAAAAGACATTACAAAAGTTAATGAGCCCCAGAAATGCCTGTAGCTCTGTTTTGTTTTGCAGTCTGGGGGCTTCTTTAATAGCTTTTCTTTTCTTTTTGGTGGGGTGGATTCCCTCTTTGTCAATTAGGTACCCCAAAAATTTGACTTTCTCGGTGGCTAGCTGGCATTTTTCTTTTTTTACTTTAAGACCCGCCTCTTGGAATCTGTGTAGGACTTCCCTGAGGTGGCTTTCCAATTGGTTCTTGTCTTTGGTGGATACCAGCACATCATCGAAGTAGGGCACCACCCCTTTAATTCCTTGTAATAGGTGCTCCATCAAGCTTTGGAACACCCTTGAGGCCACGCTGACTCTGAATTGCAACCTTTTGCATTTAAATGCCCCCCCCTGTGAGTCACAATGGTTTGCGCCTCCACTGTTTCGGCATTGACCGGCAATTGCTGGTATGCCTGCACCAGGTCGAGCTTGGCGAAGACTTTTCCTCCCCCCAATGAATGTAACAGATGTTGCACCACTGGAACGGGGTACGCGGTTTGTTGAAGTGTGTGGTTGAGGGTGGCCTTATAGTCTCCGCAGATGCGTACAGACCCATCTGGTTTAATCGGAGTCACAATTGGGATTTCTCATCGTGCGTGGTCTATCTGTTCCAACACCCCTTGTGCAATGAGATTATCCAATTGCTCATCGATCTTTGATTTGAGTGCGAAGGGGACCCGCCTTGCCTTTAATCGGATTGGGGCTATATTTGGGTTCAGGTTAAATGTAATAGGGGATCCCCGGTACTTGCCTAGCTTCCCGTCGAACACGTCCTGGAAGTCCCTCATCGGGCTCTCCTCCCAGTCTGTCTGGGTGATGCTGTTTATGCCAGTCACTCCGATCCCCAGAGGCATGAACCATTCTAGCTCCAGCAGGCTTGGGCAATCCCTGTCCATTATTGTCAATGGCAGGATTTCTGAGTGTTTTTTGAAGGTTATTTGAAAATGTCCGACTCCCACTACGGGAATCCGGTTCCCCTGGTAGTCCTTCAAGATCAGTCTTTGGCTCTCTAGTTCTCCCCTCTGTATGCCAGGTATTAGGCACTTTATAGTGTCCCAGGATACCATAGACAGGTATGAGCTGGAGTCCACCTCCATGTTGCACTGCTGGCCTTCGATGCCGACCTGCACGTGTACCTTTCAGGCATCAGTCGCACTCGAATGCCCAATGGTGATCGTTTGGTGTGTTTCTTCCTTCCGGTGGGGTTCGCTGAGCCTCTTGCTTCTGCTTTCGCGGCTCCAACAGCTCCTTGTCTGTCTGTCTCTGGTCCTGAGGGGGTGGTGCTGTCTCATCGCCTAGGGCGGTAGCTCTTTTTATTATGGCAGACCCTAGCGATGTGTCCCCGTCTCTCACAATGCCAGCAAATAGCGTCTAGGAAACGGCACTCGGAACGGGGGTGGTTTTCTCGCACCCGGCGCATTGGAACCCCGACGTACGTTCTCTCCTCTCCCATCTGTACCATTCTGACTGGAGTCTGTGTATTTCTTCCTCTTCGTTGTCAGTCTCGGATAAGGATTCGGCGTCCTCATGGTGTGCAGTCATGGTGGTGGCTTTCTGATTTCCCTCTGATTTCTTCTCCTGGGGTTGGCTTGCTTCTGTGTTTGCTGGGTTACTGCGTTCATCTGCTGCATGGTGGCTGCTGACTTTTTTGCGGCTTTGGCTGTGGTGGCCTCAGCAATGGCTTCTGTGACCGTGATGTTTGGTTGGGTCAGCAGCCAGCTCTGCAACATGAATAACATGAATAGACAGAACGATACCTCTTGCCTACCAGACATCCGGAAGCTAGCCATTACCAACAAATGAGTCCCAACCACGAAAACCAACACCAGACCCAAAACAACATGGGACACCACCACCAATCCCCCTCATCAGACCCAGGCCCAAGCCCATCCTATAAATGAAGGACAACCACCATCCAGAAAACAGACCACGGTTGCTTCACCAGCTGTTGCACCCCCTGACCCCAAAACCGAACCATCTGACACAGACCAAGAACATAGACCCAGATCCCAAACTCGAAGCCAGACTAAAACCCAGAATTCCACACCTGCTCAGGACATCAGAAAACTCAGGAAATTACAGCACAAGAACTCAAGAAGTTGCAACACAGCAAATGACCCAGGATATCATAGCACAAGACCAAGGATACCACAACAATAAATCTCACAAGGTCATCACACAACCTATTACCCAAGCCATTACTACACAGGAGGCTAATGGAAAAGAGATCAAAACACAAACGACCCAGGAGATTACAACGCAGTACCCAGGATACCACAACAAAAGAACTCGCAAGCCCATCACACAACCCATTACCCAAGCTGTTAAAACACGAGAGGCTAATGGAAAAAAGATCACTACAAAACAAATGACCCAGGCGATTACAGCACAAGATCCAGGATATCCCCACAACAAAACTCACAAAGCCATCACACAACCCATTATACCAACATCAACTCCATCAACCAATCAAGAGGCAGCAGCACAGCCAACCAGCCCAGCCCACCAGCCCCCCCCCAGTATTTATAGAGAGACGGCAGCTCCGATCACGCTGCTTACACTGGCACGAAGCTGAAAGCACCAGCCTGAGGATGGCGAGTGGGACCTCGCCAAAACGTAGCCAAGATACTCTTAATCTTACATGGGAAAAGACATGAACACCCCTAGACCTATATACATACATACAACATACATACATACAACATACATACATGCATACATATATACATACATACTTAAAAACATATATATATATATGTTTTCTTAAGTTTTCACAGGTACTTACATGTATGGTATTCAGCTTTGTTCGGGTATTTTCCCACGTCATTATAGTTGTGCTTTTAAAGTTGTAGCAACGTTTCGGCAGAATCTCATCTGCCATCATCAGTCTTCTGTATAGTATTTGACTGTGAGTCAGACTTTCACAGCCATTTCTGTTTTAAATTTGGTGTTAGCCTACTGCTGTGCCAGAATGTTTTTTTTCTTCATCCTGGTTGGTTGGGAGTCTTGGTCTGTGTTTATTGGTCTTAGAGTTTGCTGTGTTCTGCTTGATTGGTGTTTCTAATATCTTCTGTCTGTTTTGTGGCTTTTTTTTTTTTTTTTGTCTTGATTGGCTGGCAACATTGTGTTTCCTGTATTTGAGGTTTTTAGTGTGGCTTGGCTCTGAGTAAACAGACGGCTATCATTTATTAGGAAGCTAGGTTTCATCTGGGTGCCTGGTTGGGGTGTGTTTGAGCTGGAGGTGTCGGTGGGGTCCATTCTGGAACAGCAGTAGGCATTCCATTAAGCTCTGAAGCACTCCTGGGGCCACGCTGACTCCGAATTGGAGCCTTTTCAACGGAATGCCCCCCTGTGGGTCACAATGGTCTGTGCCTCAGCTGTTTCAGTGTCGACTGGCAGTTGCTGGTATGCATGCACCAGCAACTGTCTTTGAGCAACTTTGGTGAAGAGGGCAGAATAAGTTCCCAGATTTATGTCACTTGTTATGGACAAAATACAAACATGCCTATCTTTGCAAAGCTCGACCTTTCCTCCCCCCAGCGAGTGTAGGAGGTGCTGTACCACCGGAACAGGGTATGCACTCTGCTGCAATGCATGGTTGAGGGTGGCCTTCTAGTCACCGCAGATTCTCACGGACCCATCTGGCTTAATCGGGGTGACTATTGGGGTTTCCCACCGTGCGTGGTCTATCTGTTCCAGGACCCTTTGTTTGATGAGCTTGTTCAATTGCTCATCGATTTTCGGTTTGAGTGCGAAAGGGACTTGCCTCGCCTTTAGATGGATTGGGGCTATCTGGGGGTTCAAGTTAAATGAGATTGGGGATCCTCGGTACTTGGCTAATTTCCCGTCGAAGACATCCTAGAAGTCCTTCATGATCTTCTCCTCCCAGTCTGTTTCAGTGACGTGGTTGATGCCTGTCACCTCGATCCCCAATGGCGCAAACCATTCCAGCCCCAGCAGGCTTGGGAGGTCTCTGTCCACAATAGTCAATGGAAGTGTTTCAGCATGCTCTTTGTGGAAATGGCCAACCCCGACAATGGGAATTTTGTTCCCTTGATAGTCTTTTAAAGTTAGTTTTTGGGTTTCCAGCTCACATTTCTTGATTCCGAGTATTAGGCGCCTTATAGTGTTCCAGGATACCATCGATAGGTACAACCCGGAGTCCACCTCCATGTTACAATGCTGGCCTTCGATGCCGACCAGCACATGCACTTTCTGGACATTGGTCGTGCTTGAATGCCCGATGGTGATGATCTGGTGGGTCTCTTCTTTTCGGTAGGGTTCGCTGAACCGCTTATTTTTACTTTTGCGGCTCCAGTGGATCCCTGTTTGCCTGTCTCTAGTCCTGTGGGGGGGTGCTGTCTCGGCGCCTAGGGCTGTAGCTTCTTTTATTTCTGCAGACTCTAGCAATGTGTCCCCTTTTCTTGCAATGCCAGCAAACCTTGTCTAAGAACCGGCACTTGGATCGGGGATGGTCTCCTCCGCACCCTGCTCATTGGAACCCCAACTTACGATCTCTCCTCTCCCGTCTGTACCATTCTGACTGGAGCCTGTGTATTTCCTCCTCCTCATCGTTGGTCTCGGATGGGGAGTTGATGTCTTCGTGGTGTGTGGTGGTGGTCTTTTTCTCCAGTGACTGGTTTGCCTCAGTTGGCATTTGCGGGGTCGCTGCATTCATTTTTCACATTGCGGCTGCCGATTTCTTGGCGGCATTGGTGGCGGTGGCTTCAGCGATGGCTTCATTGATCATGATGTCTTGCCGGGGTAACAAACAGCTCTGCAATGTGAGGTCTCTTAGTCTGAGGACCACGCGGTCTCTCATGGCCTCATTCATGTTTGAGAACCCATATGCGCCGCCGATGTCCCTCAGGGCCGCCACGAAGTTGCCTATGCTTTCCCCTTCCTTCTGGTTCCGGCTATAGAATCTGTGCCGCCGGATCAGGTTGGAGACACCCGGTGCATAATAGGCCTTCAGGAGCCATCTCAGGTCTGTCCATGCCATCTGCTTCACATCATCTGGTTTGGCCAATGCCTTGGCCATCTTGAAAACTGCGGGCCCGCAGTATGTGAAGAATACGGCTCACTTCCTCTGTTCCGAGATCCCCTGGAGATCATTGCTTTCGAGGAACATCAGGAACCAATCGATATACGAGTCCCAGTCCTCTGCTGTTGGGTCAAATGGCGTGGGTGGCGAGTTGCTGCCAGCCATCTCGTCGGTTGCCACGTGCTCGACTGGTCTCCTTTGTCTCAGAATCCCATCCTCGTCGCCAGTGTTCGATCATGGGAAAAAGAGACTAGAGACCAGTATGACAGTTAAGCTCTTTATATAGTATATAGTTCTGTCCTGGACCTCAGAGCCACGGCAACCCTTCTTATCAGGATCATTTGCGGCTCGCAACCAATGACGGCTCTTTGAATCTCCCACGATTGGCCTGACCAATCGTGGGTGATTCCTAGCGGACCAATCACAGTGGCCTTTCCAACCAATCACTGCCCAGTCTCTCTGGACCAATAGGAAAAGGGTATTCCAAGTGTGTTAATATGGAACACAAATGATTTAGGCAAATGATTTAGGATTAAAGCAACTTTGGTGAAGAGGGAAGAATAAGTTCCCAGATTTATGTCACTTGTTATGGACAAAATACAAATATTATAACAATGAGGGATCCTTGGTGCTCTCTGTTTTCTTGCAGACATTTTATTACTCAAACTAGGAAAGATCATTAAGAAGTATTGCAACAATTAAGGGGAAAAAAGGAAAATGTCCTCATTCATATCAAATGTATATCAGCTCCCACCTTATGCTTGTTTGTTCTTTGCTGCTATGTGGTAATAGAATGCTATTAACTATGGGAAGGGGGAATGCTTGGGGAAATAAAAGTAAACACTGTGCTTCCTTGAGACACTGCTTCAAGGTCACCCAGCCGGAAGAAGGAGCAGGACCCCATTATGGAAATATCTTGCTTGAACCTGATAAGTTAAACCAGGAGAGGCAGTGAGAGAGAGTTAAGGGAAGGAAAAGTAGAACTTAGGGATTTTGACACATGATTCTCAGTTCTGGCTTTGCAATACTGCAATACACTTGATCTCCAATAAACTATATCTTTCTCAACAAATGGAGTCAAGGATCGAGGTCTAAGTTGTGACAAGTCCAACAATGTTGTAGAACGGGACCGTGGCAATGTAAATTGATTCCAAGATCAAACATGCATCAGATTAAATTCTGAGTCTGCTTAGGCTCAGTGACATCATCTTCTCCTAGTGAAATATTTATGAGAGAAGCAAAACATTTAGGGCTAAAATTTTGAGCTGTTCAAACATAGTTAGTTCCTGTTTCCCTGAGCTATTCTTCAAATGCAATCACCATCTATTATGTTGTGCTGAATGTGAGCACTGTAATCTCACATGTACCAGATTGAAAAATATAGATCCTGTTCACCTCAGTACAAAAGATTGAGGGGATTCTGGAAAAAAATTGAGTGCCTGGGCATTAAAGTAGGAAAGCATTACATAATGGAACCCTACAGCTTGGTTAACATTGATATACTGACTAAAGACTTCCAAATCTTTGAATACCTCACCCCTACCCCGATAGTTCTAACCTTGCAATTTTGCTCCCAGAAGGAAGTTGGCAGGAACTGAACTGGAAGATGAGATTTGATGGTTCACGGGGAAGGCATTGCCAATGCCAATTCAAAGCCTGCAAGGTCAGAGGAGACATTCACACATGGCAAAGTACAATATTTAATTCTACCATTTTCCCTCAGTGTCTCACTTGAGACTCACCTGAAGGGATGGGCTTTGGAGGGAAAAGTTCTATGTAGGGGCTTCGCTCATAAATGGGTGCCTGGGCACATTTCTGTACATCTCCTCTATGCTGGACCATGTCCACAATTTCCTGTATCCATGTGGTCCCTATGAGGAAGGAGGAAAAAAGGTACAGGGAGTAGAGAATTCAGCCAGCTGTCATGGCTATCCTGGTTCCATTTCCTGGTTCTCCATAGCTCTGCCAACAATTCCTGGGCTCCTCTTTACCTGCTTTGGGATAAGTGCAAATAAGAAGATCATCAGGCCGAGCTTGAAAACCACTTATTAGGTTCCAATTTTCTATTATTTCGCTGGGCATTTGGATTCCTTCAATTTCCACCAGTGTGGAGAGGTTAATAGATTTTGTTTCCAAGCTTTCCATCTCTGATTTGAAGCCCACCTACAACACAGCAAAAGAGATATTATTGTATGGTACTTCTTAGTCATTTCTGTTTCCTTTAGCAGAATTGTCAGAATGTACAATTTCCAATCCAGTTGCTTTTTCACTTCTATAATGGACTTTCACCTTTCTGTCTACTCCTCCCCCTTAACAAATTGTCTGTGTGGAGCATATTTGTTGAGGAAGATTGGAAATACTTCTGTTTCAGATAGATATTTCTCATATGTGAAAACTGGGCAACCAGCTTCTATCTCCTTTTCAACTGGATGAGTTAATTGCACGCATAAAATAATTTTGTGCAAAAATTGCTGATCAAGACTTTTGATTTCCACACCACATCCCTTAACTATGCAAAATGTGGTGGCCAATTTAAGAAGAATTTCCTGCCGAGCCTCCTCATTTGTAATTTGCCTTTGTACCGCGCCCATAGGTGGGGTAAGGCAGGAGAGGAAGGCACAGAAGGGAGAGCAAGAGAAGAAGAAGAGGGATTGGGTGAGGGGGGTCAGGAGAAGGAGGGGGAGGTTCATTTGCCTCCAGCAGGGCAGTCGGTTTAAGAGACACAGGTGCCACAGAGGGGGGCAAGAGTTGTACAGCAGAATTCACATAGGGAGGGGATGCAGAAAGGGGGCCAAGTAGGGGTTGCTCTAGAGAGGAGAGAGCCTCAAAAACCACCCTCCAAGCAATTAATATAGATGAAGGGGCCCTAGGACTTGCGTGAAGGTATTTTCCGATCTCCTTCCATACTGTAGTTTTGATACTGCCTTTAGCCGGATAAGAAGGGCAGTGTTGCCAAACATATTCTAGGAGTTCCTCAATAGAGGTTTTTGTGAGAGGGGCATGAAGGGAGCCCCCCTTTTTAAAGGTAAAAATATTTTGTTTGGTCAATTCTCTGATTTCCTGAATGTGAGCTGCCTGCTCCTTAGAGAATCTACCACCCATACTCATGAGGGATCCATTGTCACCAGCGATTCAAGCGGATGAGGTGCACCAAGTCTATTCCAGACGATGAGAATGGGTGTGCCAAAGACGTATCACTTCTGAATGGATCGTGTTGGGGTCACCAGTTGTGGTGGTCTCTCATGAAAAGAAGATGCAACGCAAGGTTGTTCTGGGATGAGAGCAGAGAGCAAACTCTGACACCCTCTTTTATTAGAAGCAATCTTTATTAACGTAGCAATTTTTGTTAGCGTCCTATCACAAACGCATTACATCACACAAAATGCACTGATCATTCACATAAGCATACAAAGCTGCAAAGTTTAAGTTTGCTGCAATTCTGGGTAAGAAATGGCAACAGTTTGTCCTTGTTCCTTGCTTCGTGTTGCAGTCAACTACCGGAAGGCCCGTCGTCCTTGCACATACACAAAGAACAAAGAATAATTCCCACAGCAAAACATGGAGATATGTGTTGTATTTAATCTGGCGGTTTGATCCCCCGCCTATCTAATCCAGCGGTCCGTTCTCATGGTGACTAACTAGTTGGGCAAAGAAACCCACTGGTCTCACAGCAGAGGAGCTTCAGAGAAGACTAATATCTATCGATCTCCCATTTGAATGAAGTATGCAGTATATAAAATGAAATTTAATGTCGGTTCTTATCTCATGTCATCAGTTTTTGGTATATGACCACTAACATGTCTTTTTATGGCCTAGAAACAACCTAAGATCAACATTAATTTATTTTTTTGAAGTTCTCCTTTCATTTTCTTCCTAAAATGGCAACAATCCTGTGGATGTAGATGGCTAACAGAGTATCCAATGAGGACAGGATTGGTTTTCCTATGTCCAATCAACATATTGGCAACTATTGTGTAGATGTTATTGTTAAAAAAGATTGTTTTTATTGTGAATTAATAAAAATGCTTAAATAAAGATTATTAAAACCTTTAGAAAAGTGCAGGGTTCTGACCCTGCACTTCTGATTGGCCGATAATAGCGACATCTGATTGGTCCATTCAGGAGAATCTGATTGGCTATTAGCGGGCCTCTTTCATTGGTTAAGGAAACTAACGCTTCCCATTTCTTATTGGTTATTTGATCAACAGCTTGCCTATAAAAAGGGCTATTGCTGCCGTAGTTTTTGCTCTGTTCCACAATATTAAATAAAGAGTTGAAGTTCACTGTTCATCGTCTCGTCTCCAATTCTTGCGCCCATGCGCAGAACTTAACACTGGCGATGAATATGGGATTTGGAGACGTCAGAGCTGACTGAGCACTACAGAGCGCTAAACAGAGCACGTGACTGAAGATGCACCAACGGCTGAACCATGTCTAGCAGCGTCATACCACCCGCTCCATTCGACCTGGCACAAGAAGACTGGGACTCATTTATGGACCGATTCCAGATGTTTCTGGAGACCAACAACTTGAAGGATGCCGCTACCGGAAAGAAGCGAGCGGTATTCCTAACTCACTGTGGGCCGACTGCGTTTAAGATGGCCAAGGCACTAGCCAAACCGGCTGAGGTAAAGTCCATGGACTGGGAGGTCCTCGAGCCCCTTCTATGGGCCCACTACGCACCAACCGTACCAACGCTTGTTCGAAGACATGAATTTTATCAGAGAGACCAGTGGAAGGGAGAAAGCATTGCAGATTTCATTGTGGATCTCCGGAATTTGGGAGGCCTCTGCGGGTTCGCCGACCTTGAAGAGGCCCTGGGAGACCGAATAGTTCTGGGATTAGATGCGCCAGCGACACAAAGTAAGCTGATGGCGAAAGGCGACATTAGCCTTACAGATGCCATCGCTGAAGCTACTGCAGCAGAAGCAACCAGAAAGTCGGCTGCCCGAATGTGCCGCACCCACACCCCGCTCCGCCAACTCGCCGGCGAAATCTCACCTCACCTGGAAGGACAGGCAGCGACAGCCCACCACGAGGACCTCGAATCATCATCAGAAAGTGATCAAGAAGAGGTCAACTGGCTCCGATCTGAACGACACCAACGGCATCAACGTAACCAGAGAATGCAGTACCAATGCGCTGGTCGTGGGGCAAACCACCCACGATCAGACTGCAAATTCCTCGACGCGCTCTGCCATGTGTGCGGGAAAAGAGGTCACATTGGAAGAGTCTGTAGAAGCAAGCAAGGATCCAACCCACCTCAGAGGGGGACTAACTACCACCAGCCCACAGGAAGTCGTTCTGTGAAGCGGGAATACTTAACCCACCAAAGGAATAACCACTCCTACAGAAACAAACCACCAGCCCAGTCAACGAAATGAGAAGAGGCACACCAAACCATTACGATTGGTCACACCTCATCATTAGATGCCAAAAAGATCCGGGTGAAGGTCGCCATCGGAAACCAGCCCTGCACGATGGAAGTCGATTCAGGATCATCCCTCTCGATGGTTTCCTGGAAGACCCTTAAACAATTAATTCCCACTGTCCAGCAGCAAGACCTCAGATTCCAAAGAATCATACTCAAGGACTATCAGGGAAATCGAATTCCAGTCGTTGGATCCAGCAAAGTCCATGTCTCATTTAAAAATCGTACTGCATCCCTACCACTAACCGTAGTTGACAGGGATCGGCCTAGTTTGTTAGGCCTCCAATGGTTCACCCCACTTGGAATTGAAGTAGCCGGCATTCACCAAACCAACAGCGACGACTGGGAAGAGGCCATCGTCCGGGAGTTCCAGGACGTCTTTACAGATAAATTAGGCGAGTACAAGGGGACCCCAATATCATTTAACCTTAACCCTGAAGTAGCTCCCATCCGCCTTAAGCCTCGTCGAGTTCCATTTGTCCTTAAACCAAAGATTGACGAGCAGCTTGATAAATTAATAGCCCAGGGTGTGTTAGAACCAACCGACCACGCTCCCTGGGAAACCCCAATCGTAACACCCATCAAGCCGGATGGATCGTTAAGAATTTGTGGGGACTATCGAGCCACCCTGAATCATGTCCTTCAGTAGAACGCTTACCCGGTACCGGTGGTACAACACCTTCTCCATTCCCTGGGGGGCGGAAAAGTCTTCGCTAAATTGGATCTAGCACAGGCATACCAACAACTGCCTATAAATAAAAAAAAAACGGCAGATGCACAAACTATCGTTATGCACCGAGGTGCATTTAAGAGCAACTGACTCCAATTCAGAGTTAGCGTGGCCCCAGGAATTTTTCAGAGCTTGATGGAGAGACTACTACAGGGTATAAAAGGGTTGTACCTTATTTTGATGACGTTTTAATTGCTGCTCCGACTAGAGAAATACTAAGGGAGCACCTGAGGTTAGTTCTCCAGAAATTTAAAGACTCTGGCCTTAAAGTAAAAAAAAATAAGTGTCAACTGTGTACGGATAAAGTAGAATTTTGGGGGTACTTAATCGATAAACAAGGCATTCATCCCACCAATAGCAAGCAAAGGGCAATCAAAAATGCCCCAAGGCCGAGTTCCGGTTTCGCGTGGCTTCGGGGCAGCAGGAATTCGCGACAGCTCGCGATTCCTGCTGTGCTAGCCGCCGAGGTACCCCCGATTCAGATGGGTCAGGGGGATATGGCTGCCCTGTAGGGACAGCTGAAGAGAGAGGGGAGTCGGACAGGGGGTTGGGGGTGTCGCAGACCCCCTCCCCCTCCGGAAAAACCCCTTTTTCCCAAGGCGGTGGAGCGGCGGTCAGTAATGGCCGCCACGAAGAAGCCAGCAACCGGGTAAGATTGCGCTGGAGGAAGTAAGAAGAGTGAAAGTGCTGTCTGAGCCGGGTCAAGTAACATCTTGCAAATTGGTTGGAACTGAGCTGTCTGAATTGCTGGAGGATACATTGTATCCCTAAGAAGATCGAAAGCGGTGGAGAAGCTGTTAAAGGGAACTTTTTTTTTTTTCTTCACTCTCCCACCCCATGGAAATAGCAGATATGTTTGGATATATTGGACATTGAAAGTGAATTGTTTTGAGAGTTGAAGCTAAGGGACAAAAGGGTTTTTGGACATTGAAAAACTTAAGAAATTGGAAAAACCCTTGTGGGAGGTATGGATTTCTGATTATTTAAAATTGATATTGCAAGTGGGAAGGGAGAGGAAAAAAAATTGGAGCAGAAGCTGAAAAAGGAGGAGATTGCCTAGAATCCCAAAGAAAGGTATATGGTAATTGGACCTCTTTGATTAAACATTAACCCCAGAAAGAGAAAGAGAAGAAGGAAGAAAAGTATTAATTTGTGGAATTTTTTTTTTTTTGAATTATTCTTGATTAAAAATATTTGTGGTTGTTTTGGGAAAAGTTTCTTTTTTCATGATGGCACCGCTTGTGGATGAACTAAAGACTGAATATCAAAAATATAAAAAAGAAGATACTTTGGGCAGTTTGTTTCAATTCTTAGAAATGGCGTTATGTACTTATGAAAAGTTGACTACGCAGCAGAAGGACTGGGACAAAGAAGAAGAAGAAGCCATCTTTGATGAACAATGGGTTCTTTCCGGGGAGGAGGAGAAAAAGGATAAGAAAAAGGGGATTTTACGAATTATAAAAACAACCAAAGAAGAGAAAAATGAGCGGAAAGGTGGAGGCAAGGTTAGAAAGGAAAGGAAAGGGAGTAAGAAAAGGGAGGAGGAAAGACAAAGGGGTAAAAAGGGCAAGGAGAAGAATAAGCAAGAGAGAAAGGGGGGGAGGAGAAGCCTCAATGAGGGGAAGCAAGATCTAAAGAAAAAAAGTTTATTCAGAGACAATGGGTGAATTTAATTTAGGATAAAAGAGGGATTCTGGAGGGTACATAAGATTGTGTTTTTTATATGTGTATTTAGAGTATAAAATTTATTGTGTAATTTTAGAATCTTTTAAACAGAACCCCAAGAAAAATTGTCATATGAAGTACTTTTAAGTTAGGGTAATGAGTTAAAGGTGTCACTCCAGTTAGTGTATAGGAGAAGTATAGTAAAAGAAAAAAGATGAATGGATAGTTGGAAATAGAACAGACAAAGAATGTTATTGAAAATGGAAATAAGATATGGAAGGATATATAAGGGTTTTGTTATTTTTTTTTTGTATATTGATAAAAGGCAATAACATTTTAATCAATAAGAAATAATTTGGATGAAAAGGAGAAGCTGGAATAAGATATGAAGTTAAATAGATAAAGTATTGGTTTGTTCTTTAATTATTATTATTTTTTTAGGAAAGAATTTATAAGCTGTTATGCCTTGATTGTTTATGCACTGTTTTTGTAAAATTGATAAAATTGGTTTATATATATAAAAAAGAAAATGATAATAAGATATGGAAGGATATATAAAGTGAATATGATGTTTGAATTTGTGTCTGTGTGAAGAGTTTCAACCCGGGATCAGGCAGCCTTCAGAAAAGATGTTTTAGTTTTGTTTATGTTTTGTGTTTTGTATGTTTATGAAAGGCAATAAAATTTTAATAAGCAAGAAATATAATTTGGATAAAAGGAGAAGTTTGGATAAGATATGAAGTTAAATAGATAATGTAAATATTGATATTACAATTTGGAATTATGTTCTATTGGCTTTCTTCTTTAATTATTATTATTATTTTTTTAGAAAAGATTTTTCAAGTTGTTATGCCTGGATTGTGTATTGTTTTTTTTTTTTGTAAAATTAATAAAATTTGTTTAAAAAAAAAAAATGCCCCAAGGCCCAGAAATAAGACTGATCTCCAAGCTTTCCTGGGCCTTATCAATTTTTACAATGTTTTCCTGCCCCACAAAGCGATCGTAGCCAAGCCCCTACATCGTCTGTTGGACAAAAAGGCAACCTGGGTCTAGGGACACCAAGAGGAACACACATTCCGACAAGTAAAAAACTTATTGACTTCAGACGCTGTTTTGATGCAGTATAATGAGACTTTGCCTTTAACGATTACATGTGATGTATCACCATTCGGAGTGGGTGCCATTTTGAGCCATGTGTTACCAAACGGTAGTGAAGCCCCTATTGCCTACTTTTCAAAAACGCTATCAAAAGCTGAACATAACTATAGTCAAATCGATAAAGAGGCTCTTGCTGTCGTTTCTGCTGTTAAATGATCTCATGAATATATTTATGGGCGAGTTTTTACTATAGTTACCAACCACAAACCTTTGCTGGGGATTATAGCGGGGGACAAGCCAACCCCTTATATATTATCTCCCAGAATGACTCGCTGGTTGGAATTCTTGGCTGCATATAATTATAAGATGCAACACCGCCTGGGGAAAGCCATCCCCCATGCTGACGCACTAAGCCGTGCACCACTTCCAGAAACCATTGACGACCCAGCTCCAACCGTCACAATGCTCCAGATTGAGACACTTCAATCACCACCACTGACAGCTCGAGATATCGCGATCGAAACCAAACGCGATCTCATTTTGGTGCGAGTTCTTAGCTGGGTCGAGCGAGGATGGCCATTGGATCAAATCCCTGACAACTTCAGTCCTTTCAAGAATCGACAGATGGAACTGTTTTCCCAGAAAGGCTGCATCATTTGGGGGGGATAGATTTGTCGTCCCAGAGCGGCTGCAATGAACGATATTGAAAACCTTGCATGAAGGCCACCCCAGCATCGTGCCCATGAAGGCGCTCGCACGAAGCTACGCGTGGTGGCCGGGTATCGACAAGCAAATCGAGGCCTGGGTAAAGACTTATTGCAAATGCCAGGAAGTTAGCAATGCCCCACCGAAAGCAACCCCAACAGAGTGGGAAACACCCATGGGACCATGGTCCCGTATTCATATTGACTTTGCGGGACCTACTAAAGGACACACATTCCTAGTAATGGTGGATGCCTACTCAAACTGGCTTGAAATCAATGAAATGAAAAGTACCACAACCGAATCCGTCATCAGGAAATTGGACAGATTATTCGTAACCCATGGGCTGCCAGACATTCTGGTATCCAACAACGGCCCCCAGTTTACCATGCTTTCCTTTGAACAGTATTTGGCGGACCGTGGTATTCACCATGCGCTAACTTCGCCGGCGCATCCTGCGGCCAATGGAAGAGCCGAGCGCATGGTACAATTCATTAAAAAGACACTACAGAAGATGGACTATGGCGATATCGAAGATAAGATTAACCAGATACTTTTTCTTCAACGCATCACTCCGCACAGCGTCACCAACAAGACTCCGGCTGAATTGTTAATGGGACGAAAACTCTGCTCACACCTTGACCGACTACACCCATTGTACGAACCAGAAAAACCACACGGATCCAGTGGGAAATGCCGCGAATTCCAGATAGGTCACTTAGTCTTCGCTAAAAACTTTTCCTGGTGATCCTTTGTGGGTGGAAGCAACTGTAATCCAAGTCACAGGACCCAGGTCGTACTGAGTAAAAAGTCGCGATGGAAGAATATGGAAGTGCCATATTGATCAGCTGCGTTCAAGGTGCAACCTGGTTTCTGCAACTCCTCTCCGGGTTATACGTGGGGTGTAACCTGTCGAGTGGGGACCTTAGTTTTCTGCCCATTAATAGTTCGGCTGGGCTTTTATTGGTTGTGGTATTTGGGGTTATGTGTTGGATGAAGAGTAGTTTGTTTATTTTCTCCTGGATCTCCCCGTGGTCTATTTTCCGGATGGTCTTCTTAGTGAATTGGACCATCCGTTCCGCCCTACCGTTCGCCGCCGGGTGCGCCGGTGCTGTCAGCGCGTGGCGGATGCCCCTTTCCGCTAGGAATTTTTCAAATTCCAGTGAGGTGAACTGGGGCCCGTTGTCGGAGACGACGACGTCTGGGAGGCCGTGTGTTGCAAAGAGTTTGCAGAGTTCCTTGATCACGGCCTCCGTGGTTGTCGTCTTCATGTTGCTTACCTCCAGCCAGTTGGAGTAAGCGTCAACTGTTATGAGGAAGGTGTGTCCTTTTGTGGGCCCGGCGAAGTCTATATGGATCCTAGACCAAGGTCCCCTTGGGGTTTCCCACTCTAGGACGGGTGCTGTGGGTGGGCTTGGCCTAGTTTCCTGGCATCGTTGGCACCTAGCTACCCAGGCCTCAATTTGTTTGTCCATCCCTGGCCACCAAGCGTAACTTCTGGCCAGGGCTTTAGTCCTAACGATGCCAGGGTGCCCCTCGTGTAGCAGTTCCAAAACCTTCCCCTGTAGCTTTTCCGGAATGACCACCCTATCCCCCCATAGTATGCACCCTTTTAACAAAGAGAGTTCCGTTTGGCGGTTTCGGAACGTTTTGACGGACTCGTCGTTGTCCCTTTCCGGCCACCCTTTCTCCACCCAATGCAACACCCGCGCCAGACGTTTGTCTTTATTAGTCTCTCGGGCAATGTCTGACGCAGTTATGGGCAGGTTGGGTAGAGTCTCTATGCTGAGGGTGGTCGTCGTGGGTGCTGGGTCGGTGTCGGGTTCCGGTAGTGGCGAGCGGCTTAAGGCGTCTGCATGGGAGATCGTCTTACCCGGTCTGTGTATGAGTTCGTAGTTGTAGGCTGCCAGGAACTCGGACCACCTTGTCATTCGGGGAGACAGAACGTTCGGGGTGGCCCGGTTTCCTGCAAGGATTCCCAGCAGTGGCTTGTGATCCGTTATGATTGTGAAAGTCCGGCCGTAGAGATATTCATGGAATCATTTTACGGCGGCAACTATAGCCAGAGCCTCTTTGTCCAGTTGGCTATAGTTCCGCTCCGGTTTGGTGAGGGTCCTTGAAAAGAATGCGATGGGCGCTTCTTTTCTGTCGGGAAGGGTGTGGCTGAGGACAGCGCTGACGCCGAAGGGTGATGCGTCGCATGTGACGGCCAGAGGTAGGGTCTCGTTGAATTGTATAAATTGTTGGGGTAGGACGTTATCTGGTGAAAAAGGTGCCTCCCATTCCGCATTCAAATTTTTGTCATCACTACTGCTCTCGGCATCTCTTTGAGGTGAGGCCACCCCCATTCCGGATCCATCACGTGCTGCCTCTGAGCGGTCATTACTACCGCTTAAACTTTCTGCCGCTTCGAATTCAGTTTCCACGCTATCTCCTCCCCCCTCGGTTTGGAAATCAGGGGGCTTGGAGATCCCTGACTGTAGCTTTGAACGCAGCTGATCAATATGGCACTTCCAAATTCTATTTTCGTGACATTTCACGCGGTACGATCTAGGGCCGGTTACTTGTACTATAGTTGCCTCGACCCACAACGGATCACCTGAAAAGTTCCTAGCGAAAACCAAATCGCGTACCTGGAAATTTCAACATTTCCTGCTAGAACTGTGTGGTTTTTCAGGTTCATATGATGGATGTAGACGGTCCAGGTGGGAGCGGAGCTTCCGTCCCATCAATAACTCAGCGGGAGTTTTATTGGTGACGCTGTGCGGAGTGATATGTTGCAAAAGGAGTATGCGGTTGATCTTGTCTTCTATATCTCCATAGTCCATCTTATGCAAGGTTTTCTTGACGAATTGAACCATGCGCTCGGCCCTTCCATTGGCTCCAGGATGCGCCGGCGAAGTCAGCACAAGTCGAATACCGCGGTCCGCCAGGTACTGTTCGAAGGACAGCGCGGTAAATTGAGGCCTGTTGTCAGATACCAGAACGTCTGGTAATCCGTGTGTCGCAAAGAGTCTGTCCAGTTTCCTGATGACTGCTTTGGTCGTTGTATTCCTCATTTCATGGATTTCAAGCCAGTTCGAATAGGCATCCACCGTCAGTAAGAATGTGTGTCCCTTGGTAGGACCCGCAAAGTCCAGATGAATGAGGGACCATGGTCCCCTTGGTGTTTCCCATTCGGTTGGGGTTGCTTTCGGTGGGGCGTTGCTTACTTCCTGGCATTTGTGACAGGCTTTTACCCATGTCTCTATCTGCTTGTCAATACCAGGCCACCATGCATAGCTTCGTGTGAGGGCTTTCATACACACGATGCTGGGGTGGCCATCGTGCAAGGTCCTTAGTATCGCTGGTCGCAACTGCTCTGGGACGACAACTCTATCACCCCAGATAATGCAGCCCTTTTGAGAAAATAGTTCCGTTTGCCGATTTTTGAATGGGGCGTAGTCGTCAGGTATTTGGTCCAATGGCCATCCTGCTTGACCCAACTGAGGACTTGTACTAAAAT
This sequence comes from Hydrophis major, assembly GCA_033807585.1. NCBI lineage: Eukaryota > Metazoa > Chordata > Lepidosauria > Squamata > Elapidae > Hydrophis > Hydrophis major. The sequence goes on along the minus strand of CM066343.1, from coordinate 30,339,712 downwards.
GGGGTCACGTTTCGTTTCCATCGCGATATCTCGGGCCGTTAATGGCGGCGTTCAAAGTGTCTCGATCTGCAGCATTGTGACCGTCGGAGCAGGGTCATCAATGGTCTCTGGAAAAGGTGCACGGCTCAATGCGTCGGCGTGGGGAATGGCCTTCCCCGGGCGATGTTGCAACTTGTAATTGTATGCCGCCAAGAATTTTGATCAGCGGGTCATTCTGGGAGATAATATATATGGTGTTGGCTTATCTCCCGCAATTATTCCCAGCAAAGGTTTGTGGTCAATCACTATGGTAAATGCTCGGCCATACACATATTCATGAAATCTCTTAACCGCGGATACTATAGCAAGCCTCCTTATCAATTTGACTGTAGTTGCGTTCTGTTTTTGATAACATCTTTGAGAAATAAGCAACAGGGGCTTCATTGCTGTTTGGCAAAACGTGGCTTAAAATGGTGCCCACCCTGAATGGGGATGCATCACACGTGATTGTTAAAGGCAAAGTCTCGTTATACTGCATCAGAACAGCATCAGAAGTCAATAAATTTTTTACATGTCGAAACGCCTGTTCTTCTCTATGTTCCCATACCCAGGTTGCTTTTTTGTCCAATAAATGATGTAGGGGCTCAGCTACGGTTGCTTTGTGAGGCAGGAAAACGTTATAAAAATTGATAAGGCCCAGAAAAGCCTGGAGGTCGGCCTTGTTTTGGGGTTTTGGGGCGTTCTTGATTGCCCTGAGTTTGTTATCGGTGGGGTGAATGCCTTGACTATCAATTAAATATCCCAAAAATTCTACACGATCCGTACATAAATAGCACTTGTTCTTTTTAACTTTGAGACCGGAGTCTTTAAATCTCTGGAGAACCAACCTCAGGTGTTCCTTGAGTATTTTCTGAGTTAGGGCTGTGATTAACACATCATCAAAATATGGAACAACACCTTTTATCCCTTGTAATAGCCTCTCCATCAAGCTTTGAAAGATTCCCGGGGCTACACTCACTCTGAACTGGAGTCGGTTACATTTAAAAGCACCCCTGTGTGGAACGATTGTTTGGGCCTCTGCCGTTTTTTTGTCAACAGGCAGTTGTTGGTATGCCTGGGCTAAATCTAGTTTAGCGAAGACTTTTCCTCCCCCCAGGGAATGGAGGAGGTGTTGCACCACCGGTACTGGGTAAGCATTTTGTTGAAGGGCATGGTTCAGGGTGGCTCGGTAGTCCCCACAAATTCTTATTGATCCATCCGGCTTGATGGGTGTTACAATTGGGGTTTCCCAGGGAGAGTGATCGATTGGTTCTAACACTCCCTGAGCTATTAATTTATCAAGCTGCTCATCAATCTTTGTTTTAAGGGCAAATGGAACTCGACGAGGCTTAAGGCAGATGGGAGCTATTTCGGGATTGAGGTTAAACGATATCGGGGTCCCCTTGTACTCGCCTAAGTTTTCTGCAAAGACGTCCTGGAATTCGTGGACGAGGTCTTCTTCCCAATCGCTGCTGTAGGTTCGGTGAATGCCGGCTACTTCAATTCCATGTGGAGCGAACCATTGGAGGCCTAACAAACTAGGCCGATCCTTGTCAATTACAGTCAGGGGTAGAAATGCTGTACGGTTCTTAAACGATACCCGTACTCGGCTGGAGCCAATGACCGGGATTCGATTTCCTTGATAGTCCTTAAGCATGAGCCTTTGGAATCGGAGGTCTTGCCTACGGATAGTGGGGATGAGCTGCTTGAGGGTCTTCCAGGAAACCATCGAGAGGGACGATCCTGAATCGACTTCCATCAGGCAGGGCTGGTTTTCGATGGCCACTTTCACTCGGATCTTTTTGGTGTCCAGAGATGAGGCATGACCGATCATGATCGTTTGGTGAGCCTCTTCTTGCTTCGTTGGGCAGTTTAGGGTTTTGTTTCTGTAGGAGTGGTTGTTCCATTGGTGGTTCACAGGTTCTCGCTTCACGGGACAATTTCCCGTCGGTTGGCGATAGTTAGCCCCCCTTGAAGGCTGGCTGGGTCCTGGCTTGCTTCTACAAACCCGACCTATATGGCCTCTTTTCCCACACACATGGCAGAGCGCGTCGAGGAATTTGCATTCTGATCGGGGGTGGCTTGCTCCACACCCGGCGCATGGGTACTGTGATTTCTGGCATTGGTCCCGTTCAGACCGTAGTCGATGGACCTCTTCCTCGTCGCTTTCTGACGACGATTCAAGGTCCTCGTGGTGGGCTGTCTCTAGCTGTCCCTCTGACTGAGGTGAAATGTCGCAGGCTCATTGGCAAACCAGTGCATGTGTGCGGCGCATTTGGGCAGCCGACTTCCTGGTTGCTTCTGCTGCAGTAGCTTCAGCTATGGTGTCTTTAAGGCTGATGTCGCCCTTCGCCATTAATTTACTCTGAGTGCCTGGTGCATCTAATCCCAGAATGATTCGGTTTCTTAGGGCTTCTTCCAAGTCGGTAAACTCGCATATGCCTCCCAGATTCCAGAGATCCGCGATGAAATCAGCAACGCTTTCTCCCTTCTGCTGACTTCTCTGATAGAATTCATGCCTTCTCATGAGCGTTGGCACGGTCAGTGCGTAGTGAGCCCTGAGTAGTGGACTTTACTTCTGCCGGTTTTGCTAGTGCCTTGGCCATCTTGAATACGGTTGGCCCACAATGAGTTAGGAATACTGCTCATTTCTTTCCGGTAGTGGCATCCTTCAAATTGTTGGTTTCCAGAAACATCTGGAAGCGATCCATATATGAGTCCCAGTCTTCTTGTGCTGGGTCGAATGGAGCGGGTGGTATGACGCTGCCGGACATGGTTCCACCATTGGTGCGTTCAGCCACATGCTCGGTTATGGTTCTTCGTTGTTCAGTAAGCTCTGATGTCTCCACATCCCATCCTCGTCGCCAGTGTTATGTTCTGTGCATGGGTGCAAGGATGGAGACAAGCCAGTGAAACAGTGAACTGCAAACTCTTTATTTACATGTGAAACAGCTCGGCTCAATGGCCACGATGGGCCCCTTTATATAGGCAACTCTTAACTTATTTAACCAATGAAACACAGGGAGCGCTAGCTCCATTAACCAATGGGAGAGGCTCGTTAATAGCCAATCAGATTCTCCTGAACGGACCAATCCAATGTCGCTATTATCGGCCAATCAGAAGTGCAGGGCCAGAACCCTGCACTTTGCTTCAAGCTCTTAATGATCTTTATTAAGTTTTTATTGATTCACACATAGACTATGGAGTTACCTTCTAGCCTTGAAGATTTGGACTCCAAATTTGTCACACGTTGCTCACTGATAGAGATTGAAGGAGTTTCTTTGCCCACTGCAACTGCAAAATACTGGGATCGGATAAAGAGCTTCCAGGCACGGCCAGATAATCTTCTCATCTGCTCTTACCCCAAAGCAGGTAATCGACAAGGAGATAAATAGGAGGACCCTGACATCAAAGTGGGGAGAGGGTTTCCCTCCCCTCAAAAAACAGGCTCTGGGAGTAAAGGTCTACATGCTGTGCTGCTTAAGCATTTTATTTAAATGATATTTAAGGAATTCATTGGTAAAAGGTGCACAAAAACTGATTCTAGAGCAAAAGAAAAGGCTTGAGAAAGGAAAAGGAGAAAAATAACTTTGATGATAATTGATTTAGTAGACCAGACTGATGGAAATATACTGTATGTACTCTGGTCCAGTGTATTCTGCTTTTCCCTACATCTATTATCTTCCTGGGATGATGCAATCTTTCATTCATTCATTCATTCTTTCTCTCTCTCTCTCTCTTTCTCTCTCTCTCTCTCTCTCCCTCCCTTCCCCCTCCCTCTCTCTTCTATTATTGAATTTAACCTTTTTTTTAAAAAAAAAAAAACAATTTTATTAATTTTAACAACAAACACATAAAACATAAAAATATCATCTTTTCTTCATGAGTTTACAGACAGTGTATCAGTTGGTTTACCACTTTTTTTTATGCATCCATTTCACAGTCTCCATTGTAGTTATATTACATAATAACTCATATTATGAATCAACAATTATATAACCTAATATCATTATTAAACAATCATTCGACTATAATTTTATTAATTCATACTTTATCGAGATAACTATAATTTACTTAATTTATTTCATAACAAATCATAAAATCATACCAAATCTATCTTAATAAGATTTTATAAGGGTAGTATCAAAAAAATAGAAATAAAAAAAATATGTATTCATTATTTCCTAGGATTCTAAATATTCTATTATTATGTTTTATTGTCTAATCATTGATAAAAAAAGGTCCCAAACTTCATAAAATTCTTTATCTTCTTGTTCTCTAATTTCAAATGTCAATCTACTCATTTCAGCACATTCCAATATTTTCATAATAATTTCTTCCTGTGGTGGTATTTTCTCACTCTTCCAATTTTTAGCAAATACAATCCTAGCCACTGTCAATACATTATTGAATTTAACCTTAATCTACTTTTTCTCTTAGGGTAAAGATGGTTTCTGAAAAGCTCTTTCTGTAGTAACTCTAAACAGTGAGATGATGAAGAAAGGATGGAAAAGGGTCCAGAGGGGTCAAGATGGCAGCCATGACCACACAATTGAAGCCCTACCCCTTTTAAAACACAAGAGAGAGGGTTTCAATTCATGGTCTTGACTGTCATCTTAACTTTGTTGACCCTGCTATAGATGCACATGGGAGAGTAGACCCTCAAGGTTTTACATTTCCTATCCATTTTGTACTCTCTACTCCTGTTCTTTCCAGGGAGCACCTGGTTGCAGGAGACTGTGAACATGATCCAAAATGCAGACAATCTGCAGAAATGTGCTCAAGCCCCCATCTACAAGTGGATGCCCTTTCTGGATATGTTTCCTCCAATCACCTTTCCTTCAGGTGAGCATCTGCGGTAAGGACAATGAGCATCTTTGTCAAAACCTGCCTGAATGTTTTGTCCCCATCATTTCAGACTTGGACAATGCTGAAGCAAGGCCTTCTCCATGCTCACTCAAAAGTCACCTCCCAGTTCATCTTCTGGCTCCATCCTTTTGGGAACAAAAGTGCAAGGTCAGGACAATTGGGGAGGGTGGTGGTGGTAGGAAAATGACTTAATCCAAATCAAGATTCCATGACAGCAACTCCTTTTATTTCCTGGCTTGCTTGTAGGTAAAGGAAGTGCAGAGTGAGAATTTAATTGGATGTTCAGCTTTGGTATCTGTGACTTGATTAAGAATTTATGAAATCGTGACCAAATTAATGCTCCTCCTTCAACTTTCAGAGTTTGTATGCAGTTAGGAGTTCTTTTTCAATATTTGTGGCTTGGCCTTTTCTTTCTTTTTCTTCTTCAAACACTAGAGATAGAGAACAAGTGTTACCTCACGTAGGAGCAATAGGAAGGGAATGGTTCAAAAATTGCTTTATAATAGACAGTTGAAACAGAAAAGACAAAGGATATAAGTATAATGATTTAAATTGAGATGAAATAAATAAAATAGAATTAAGAGAGTGAAAAGAGGGGAGAAGCTATATAGAAAATCTAGAATGGTAAATAAGATATGGAATGGTATATAAAAGTGAGCATGAACTTGAATTTTATGGTCTGTACAAAAAGATGTAACCCGGAATCAAGTTGCTTTCCAAAAAGATGTTTTATGTTTTCATGTTTTATGTTTTGTTTGTATATGTTTGTCTTTTTAAAAATTAATAAAACAATTTGGAAAAAAAAAAAGAAAATTGCTTTTGCATTCTCCTTTGTTTGCTCCTTTTCTTCAGGTAATCTATATTGCCAGGAATGCAAAGGACACCATGGTTTCATATTTCCACTTCCATCACATGAACAAAACCTTGCCACATCCAGGAAATTGGGAAGAGTTTCTGGATAAGTTCCTTGCTGGGAAAGGTGAATAAAACCGGTCTAAAGAATTTGATGTACAGCAGTTTGTTTAGTGACAATTCAAGTTACAACGGCACTGAAAAAAGTTACTTATCACCATTTTTCACACATTGCAGAATCCCCTTGGTCATGTTATCAAAATTCAGATGCTTGGCAACTGACTCATATTTATGACGGTTGCAGTGTCCCAGGATCATATGATCCTCTTTTGCAAACTTCTGACAAGCAAAGTCGATGAGGAAGCCAGAACACTTAAAAACCATGTCACTAACTTAACAGTTACATTGATTCACTTAACAACTGTGGCAAGAAAGATCATAAAATGGGGAAAATTCACTTAACAACTGCCTCATTTAGCAACAGAAATTTGGAGTTCCATTGTGGCCATAAGCTGAGGACTACCATAGAACAGGAATCTTATTCACCACGTTATAAAAAAGATGTTGAGACTTTGGAAAAAATCCAAAGAAGAGCAAGTAAGAGAATTAAAGGCCTGGAGATAAGAAAGGTGGTCAAAGGGGACAAACTTAACAAATTTTTGCCCAGCAATAGAAATGTTGGGCTGAATTATGGTCATAACTCAAGGATTACCTGTATTTCCTCTAAACCGTGCCACATTCCACAACTGAAAACCATGTGATAACCATGTGAAAAATTGTTACCAGGATAATGAAATATCGAGAAGGAAAAAAAAGGTACAAATGTTGCTGATTTGGGGCCCATGACTGAAAAAGTTTAGAAGCTGGAAGACTCTTCAGGTGTGCACATTTACTGCTATCTTAAAATTAGATATACTAGCTTGTATTGCCTTCATTTGCATGATAATGCAGTTCGGTGGCTAGGTGGCAAATTAGCACTGAATGACTGGAAAATGAAATGAAAAGTTTGAGATTTTTGTACATGATAAACATAGCAAGCATAATCACATGATGGGTTACAATAGTTAGATATAGTACAGACTTATTTACAGTCGTCTGAGCTGCTTCCTTAATCCTTTTGTTTGTTCTTGCCGTTCTCATTGTGAAATTTCCTTGCACTATCTCAGTGACCTTTAAACAAGCATGTATGTATAAAGCAGTGCTTCTCAATTATTTTCTGTCATGCCCCCCCTAGTAAGAATAAAACATCTCGTGCCCCCGCGTGACTATAAATAGTATCATTTGTCACTTGAGGGTAAGCTACACTTCGTGTCTACACTTCATACTCAAACTCTGTGCTGTGTGCAAAGCCCGCATGCTCAGTGCAAACAAAACTCCTACACCACCGAGCGAATGCTCCCTGCGCACACTCTGCCAATGAGAGCGCCACTGCCCCCTAATGTAGTGGAAGTGCAATTGCACTTCATTCTAGGACAGTAAAAAATCAAAATAAAAAAGCATATTCTCCGAGGTCAAACGTGCCCCCCTTGATGGAGCCTCGTGCCCCCCCAGGGGGGCGCGCCCCACTATTTGAGAAGCACTGGTATAAAGCATTAGATTAATCATTACCCAAGCCCAAGCCAAAGTCTTATTCCCACATCTCCCCTGTTTTAGTTTTTTGAAGATCGTGGATGCCTCGGTAGCTTTTCGCCATCTGCAATAGCAGTTCTCCTTCCGGAGGCTTCACCCAACACATTCCTAAAAGTCCAGGGAGACATTGGATATAACAGCATGCACAGAGAGAAAGTATAATAAGCAATATCATTCCAACAATTAGGTGACGAATCCATGAACCATTTGGCAACCAGGACCAAAGTGCAGATCTGGTGCAGTCCCTCACCTTCTGATTTTAATGGATTCTCCTTCAAGTTTTGTTCCATATACTGTATAGTAGCTGTAATGTTTGCAGAGTAATCAGAGATATACATGCAACAATGCGTATGAACCACAGCACAAACTCCCCCTTGTGCAGCCAGAATAGTATCCACTGCATATCTGGTTTGTAGCACAAAGTCACAAATTTTGCCTTGCTCTTCTTCAAGCAGCCTTAGCGTTTTAATGGTGTCATCAAACATAGTAATTGTCCAATTGTTTAAATGATGCAAATCTCTATAGTTCATCATGACTCCTAAAGGGGGAATAACTCCCCTTGATATTTGTGTCCAGTAGTCATGGGTCAAAACAGAGTTTACTTCCGTTGCAGAACGCACATTGCGGATAAGCAGTCCCCAAAGATTTTGAAATGACATGAGATGGGATTACTTTCCCAAAGGTGCAGACCCCTTTCCATCATGCTGGCATGCGATCATAGGCCATCCAGCCACACAACCATAAATTTGCTCCCAGGAGATGACCAACCTTACCTGGCTCAACATAGATTAGTTTTGCAAAGGACACCATTAACATAGCCAAATAAGTGGACGATGGTGCGTTAGTCCCATTCGCACATTTAGACAACTGGTTTTCTTTCGTGGTGGGACAACATGTGGCAGGAATATATGGACACCAATTTTCATTGATCAAAGATGTGATATCAAATCGAGAAATGTTATGTACAAAGTAAGTAAGATTTTTAGTTTTCATGTTATCTGGATAAACCCGACTTCCATTGCCAATAACAATTGTTTTGTTGCAAAACGGATATGCTCCCAAGAAAGTCATATTCTCTACCATCTCATTGTGGGTCCAACAGATACACGCCACCTCTTGGATCCAACTTCCAAGGTGTAAGGTAGTTATGTTACTTGTAGTCCAACTGCTAGACCACGTCCCCGAACAACCATAGCATTGTCCCTTATACCAGTCACCTTTGGCCAGAGGTACTTCAACCATTGGAAGCCCTGATGTTTTGTGACTTGGCATGTGCATACATACCCAACAATCAGTTTTGTTATGAAGGTTTGCTAGCTTCGCCATGTCCTGGATCAACGTGTTTCTTTTCCATTACCCCAAATCCACCCCCTTGCCCCTTTGGCTGATGATAAGGATGCACACAGTGAGCAGGAACCCAAACAACTGTCCCTTCATCTTCAATGGCAGCGTATCCTCGGTCCCAAGTTATCAGCGGGACAAGTCCTCTCCACGTTGGATCTGGCAGTCTCCTATACCGAACTTTCGGTCTTGGTGCTCCTGCAGAAGGGGAGGAAGCAAAATGCCTACTGGCTGCCATAGCAGCAGGAGATCCTGTCATGTTTAGAAAATTTAAAGTATATAAGGTAATATTAAGAAAGTTTTGTATGTAAGGCAAACCATATCCATCCACTTTCCCCGTTTTTGTTTTTATATGAAGGAGTGCTTGTTTGAGTGTCTGATGAACTTGTTCCACAATGCCCTGACCAGTGGAGTTTAGGGAATGCCAAATTTATGTATAATTGACCATCGATGACAAAATTCCGCAAAGGCGGTGCTGACGTAAGCAGGGCCATTATCGATTTTTATCTCCATTGGTGGCCCTACATGTGTGAAGGTACGGAGACAATGGTTGACTACATGTTTTGTAGCCTCTCCTCATTGAGGTGTTGCCATAATAAATCCTGAATAGGTATCAAAGGTCACATGCAGATGGTGCCATGGTTTGAAAGGAGGGTGTTGTGTGACATCCATCTGCCATAACTGACAAGCAGATGTCCCCTGAGGATTTACTCCTTGAGGAAGAACTGGATTGGGCACTGCAACTAGGACATTGCTGGATAATAGCTGCTGCTTCTGCAGCAGTGAGCCTGAATTGTTTACAAAGAGCTTTGGCATTTTGATGAAAATAGCTATGTGAGTCCCACGGAGTAAAAGGGGAAAGCGAGAGATGGGACATGGCCGAGGTGGCCGCGTTGGCCACGTCATTCCCTTCCTGCAGCTCCCCGGGAAGTAGCTGGTGGCTGCGAATATGTGCGACATGCAAAGAATGTATGCAAGAATGAAGACAGCTTTGTAGGGCTAAAAACAAACTCATAAGAGTAGCATCAACAGATGGGGAAAGATAAGCAAATTCAATGTTAAGTATCAATTGATAAACGTAAAGAGAATCCACAATTAGATTTAGCGGTTCTTGCGCAAATTACTGTAAGGCCAAAATAGCAGCAGCTAATTCAGCCCTTTGTGCTGATTGCTGAGGAGGGGTAATCTTTGTTTTCCATACCCCTTCCTGTCTCCATGCACAAGTGCTGTAGGTCTTACCACCGTCCGCATAAATGGTCATGCCCTCAACTGGTTGCTTAGCAATAACTGAATTAAAATTTACAGATACATTTCGAAGCAACTGGAAACGGGGGTTACTGGGGGTATGGCAAGAAATCTTCCCTGGCCAATTTTCAAGAGCAATTTGCAATTCAATGGATTGACTATACCAAGTTTCCCACAAAGTGAGGGAGATAGGTAAAAATAACTGAACGAGATCTATGCCATATAAATGCATACTGCGATTCCAGCCTTTGATGATTAACTCACTATAAAGCATAGCCATAGTAGAAACTGTTTTTCTGGGAGTATTCTGCAAATGCAACCATTCAATGATATAAACCTGTGCCTCATATAATTGAAATAAAGCTGCTGTAAGCAAGGCTGGAATTTGTAAAATTGCCAATGCAAATGGAGTATTGGGAATGCATCGATTAACCCAACGCTGTGTTAAAGCCGCATTTACGTGTGCCAGTACCTCCCTTTGTTCTGCTGATAATGTTATAGCAGAATTCGGCCTTGCGGAGCCCTTTAGGGCCAAGAACAAGGGCTGGAGTACTGCTATAGTTAACCCCAGGTAGGGCCTAACCCAGTTAATTGTTCCTAGTATTTGTTGTAATTTTACTAGAGAAATCTTTTCTTCAATTTTGATTTTGACCGGATGATCGGAGGTTGAAAGGACCTTATGCCCTAGGTAGGCATATGGCGTTTGACTTTGAATTTTTTCTGGGGCAATATGAAGTCCAAATTGCAATAATACCTCTTTAAGGCAAGGTAACACTGCCTTAACCATTCCCGGTGGGCTGGGAGCTACAATTAAAATATCATCCATGTAATGGTAAACCTTCCAGCCAGGATGGGAGGTTCTGAACGGAGCCAGAGTCATTCTAACATATGACTGGCACATCATTGGACTGTTTAGCATTCCTTGTGGTAAAACCTTCCATTGGTAACGAAAAGTAGGTGCATTGTTATTCAACTCAGGTACGGTAAAGGCAAATAATTGCTTGTCATCTGCATGCAAAGGGATAGAAAAGAAGCAATCCCGCAAATCTACTACAACTAGATCCCAATTGCGCGGGATCAGGTTCGGGTTAGGCAAGCCACATTGTAACGCTCCCATTGGTTGAAGGATGGCGTTGACAGCTCTCAAATCGTGTAAAAGTCTCCATTTTCCATTTTTCTTTTTGATAACAAACACCGGAGTGTTATACGGACTAGAAGTTGGCTCAATGTGGCCTAATTGTAGCTGCTCAGCTATCAATTGATGTAAAGCTACAAGCTTTTCCTGTGGAAGTGGCCATTGGTCAATCCAAACTGGCTGAGAGGTTAACAGTTGTAACTTTTCCATTATCCAATAACAATTTTTGCGCGAAACTGTGACAGCAAATCTCTACCCCACAAGTTTATATGCAGGGGCAACACAAGAAGTTGAATTCTTGCAGTTTCGCCAGTTGCTCTATGCAATGCCGTCAACCAATGTACATTACTTCTTGCAAACTGCATACCACCTATTCCATGAACAGCCGGAGAGTCCTCAGGCGCCCATTGATTTGGCCATTCCTTTTGGTGTATCACAGAGACATCTGCTCCGGAATCTATAAGGCCAGAAAATGATTTTCCCTGAATTTCAATTGTCATTTTAGGTTGGTCTGTAGTCAACTTTTTTTTGTCAGCACTAGCAATTCTGCAGGAACTGGAGAACTGGCCATTTCAGTGGACCCAAAACCGCCAGTTTGTGGGATCCCAATTAAAGGATTCATGGGAATGTATGGTAGCAATAATAACTGGGCAATAGAGTTACTGGCCATTAATGATGCAGAAGTATCAGTGTACAATTGTACCTTAATAACCCCTTTATAATCTTGATCAATAACCCCTGGAATAACAAAGAACCCTTTTTTTTGATGCAGAAGACCTGGGAAGTACCAATCCCACTGTTTTTTCTGGCAGTGGCCCATGCAAATGAGTGTCCTCAATGTACACTTGATTAGGAAAAGTCACATCAATTGAGTGCAACATTTTTAAACCCAAACCTGCACTTCCGGTAGTTGCAGCAATGCTTTTCTGACAGCCTTGGGAGCGGGGCTAGCTGCACGCCCCAAATTTAGTTTCCTGAATTTTGGTTCTGATCAGAGCGACATTGATTTTCCCAATGAAACCCTTTTTTGCATTTTGGACAGACCAACTTCGGGCGGACGTCCTTATTTTTGTTTTTGTTAAATGCCATTCCCCCCCAGGGGCTCAGCACTGAGCTTTAAAATGGCCAGGCTTCCCACAATTAAAACAGTTCCCCGTAGGTTTCATCCCTTTTTGTAATGCCATAGCCAAAGTCTCCATGTTGTAAGCCTGAGAACCCACCATTGCACATGCCTTTAACAGATCAGCAAGAGTAACCTCACCTCTAGCCACCAAAGGCTGTAAGATACGCTTGCAGTCAGTGTTTGCATTTTTGACTGCCAATTTCAGCAAAAGTTCCTTTGCCGCTAGCCTTTCCACAAAATCGTTATAGGACTCAGATGCTGTTTGCTTAATTTGAGAAAAAGACCGTGCCGGGGTTCCCACATCCTGAATGCGGGACAGCGCCCCAAGGACAGCCGCCATAACCATGGGAAATACGTGATCAGGCAAATTAGTAGCTTGATCAGCAGTGGATTCAAACAAGCCTGCCCCATAGATTTGGTCTGGCGTATACAGCCCCCCTGAATTCCATCCCCTAGTGATAGCTTCCTTCTGGTACTCTGAATCAAAAACCACATACTGAGTAGAGCTCAATGTCATTCTCATTAAATCTTTCCAGTCATTAGGAATCATGCGTGAGGTAGCCAAACTTGTCAGGAGACCCTTTGTAAAAGGACTTTGAATACCATAATCTTTAACGGTTTTCTTGATTTCCCTAAGTACTGCCAACAGAATCGGAACCCATTCCACTTGCAGGTTGCCTTGAGCATCCACTTGCCTATTAACTGGAAACAAATTTATCTGGGGAATCTCATCAGGCTCTAATTTCCCCTCATTGAAAGCCTGATGCATCATTGCTTGAACTTTTCCCATTTGTGGCTGGGGTTTCTCCTCCACAGGCGTAGGCGCTGTTGGAGGTGAAGAAACATACTCCAGTTTTGGAGTCGGAGGGTGCAACACAGCTCCTTTATAAGGAGGAGGTTCTACTAAAGGTTTTAAAAGAGGTTGTTGCTGGGTCTCTAAAACAGTCATAACAACCTTCCAATATGTCAAAATTTCAGCTGTTGCCCATGGTTCCTCATGAAGGATAGTTCCAATTCTCCTCCACATGTCTAACTTTAAAGAGCCCTTCTCTGAGTACCAGGGGCATTGCTGCCAGATCTCTTGCAGCAGCCTTTTCACATTACCTTTTGAAAGAACTATATGCTCCCCTGCAGAGGGTTTAAAGATAAGGAAATTTGTCCTGACTAACTTCAGCAGTTCACTAATATGGCTTTCCTGTGGCTGAGAAAGTTTTCCCACCCATGTTCCCTGAAAAATCCTATTGTCCAGCAATAGCTAAGTATGTACTTTACCTATTCCAGGTGAGGAAACACGGAGGTCCAGACACGTACCACCTGCCGTGGATCACGTCAGGGTCACCACTTGTGGTGGTCTCTCATGGAAAGATGAGACACAAGCAAGTGTTCTTGGGATGAGAGCCCAGAGTAAAATCCAGCACTCCCTTTTATTGAGATTTTTGTACATGGTAAACATAGCAAGCATAATCACATGATGGGTTACAATAGTTAGATATAGTACAGACTTATTTACAGTCGCCTGAGCTGCTTCCTTAATCCTTTTGTTTGTTCTTGCCGTTCTCATTGTGAAATTTCCTTGCACTATCTCAGTGACCTTTAAACAAGCATGTATGTATAAAGCATTAGATTAATCATTACCCAAGCCCAAGCCAAAGTCTTATTCCCACATCACACCACATAGATGGACTGGTAGCCTCTTTCTCCTGGCTTGTTTTCATAATGCTCCGTAAGCTAAGTTTTGATGCAGGTCACAAAGGGACAAAGAGACCTTTTATTATATTGATTGTTTCATGATGGCACACCATCAGCATTGATCATCCCCCATTTAAGCAAATTTCCTGATTGCTCCAATTCAACTTACTTACAAATTTTACTCTCAGAAATCCATGACTGTTTTTCTAAATCAATGTTTTTCCAAATTGGCAATGTTCACATGTGCAGACTTCAGTTCCGAGAACTGGCTGGGGAATTCTGACAGTTAAAGTCCACACATCTTAAAGTTTGCAAGCTGGAAAAGTTCTAAATGTAGCTAAATTCAACTATATAATATACAAAATGGACAGATTGATAGACTGATTTTGTAAGTCCAGTTCATGTAATTATTTGTTCTTTCTTCTCTGTAACTTGTTTTTTTTTAATTATTAACTTTTATTTGCTACTACCAGTAGTATTTGACCACAATACTTGAATTCCCATAAATTACCTTCATCTCCACAGTCTATGAATGTTCCAGTTTTAAAGTAATATTTGTGTCTTAAACCATATTGGACCTGTGAAAACTTCTCTGTAACCTATTTTTTTTTACTATTAACTTTTATTTGCTACTACTGGTAGTATTTTATCACAATACTTGAATCCCTATAATTTACCTTAGTCTCTTCCACAGTCCATGAATGCTCCAGTTTTAAAGTAATATTTGTGCCTTAAACCATACAGGACCTATGAAAACTTCAGAGATGGGGAATATTCTAATTTTCCCTTTGAGAAAAAAAACTCTTTATAATTTAATTTTAAATTTTCTTTTAAAGTATTTTATCTGGTTTTCATAAGATGACTAGTATTCGTTCCCTGTCTGCAGAGCGTTGTGGCTCACATGGTTAGGGTGTAGGGCTGGAGGTTGAGAAGCTCTTGTTTGAGACCCAAGTGCTGCTGCGTGGCAGGGTAACCTTTCTTCATTTGCTCCAACTCCTTGATGGGAACATGAAAGGAACCCCAATGGACATCCCCAGAGAATGGTGATATAAACAGCTAATCCTTTCATCCTGGAAGCATCTTAAATAGTGCCTCTGATATGCTCCCTGTCTGCTATGAATGTTTAAAGAGAAAGCATTTTGGACCCATCTACTTGTATCATTTTGGTTTCTATACTTCCTGTTGCAGATAGAATTCCCTTCTGGCTGGGAAATTCTGGAAGTTGAAGTCCATCTGTCTTAAAGTTGCAAAATTTGAAAAACACTGCTTTAAAGTCTTCCTGCAAAGCCCCTCTTTCAAAGGTAGCCCCTTAAAATAATTATAATAAACCACCCTGTTCCATATTCAGAGACTTGAAAGCCCACATTCCTATTGATCCATTGCAACCGCTACCACCCGCTTCCTTTAATCCAGCTACTGAGGACTGGGAGTCCTACATCGATTGGTTTCAGATGTTCTTAGAGTGCAGCAACCTGAAGGACGCCAATGGAAACCGGAAATGGGCCGTATTTTTAACACATTGCGGGCCCGCTGTATTTAAAATGGCCAAGGCTTTGGCGAAACCAGCAGACGTCAAGGCAATGGACTGGGACGACCTTGCACCCATCCTCCGAAACCACTATGCTCCAGCCGTGCCCACTCTCATTCGCCGGCACGATTTTTATCAAAGAGACCAGCGCGAAGGTGAGAGCATCAGCAAATTCATGGCTGATCTAAGGGACTTTGGAGGCTTGTGCGGTTTCACAGACCTAGGCCATGCGAGACCGGGTTGTCCTCAGCCTAAAAGACCCCACATTACAAAGCAAGCTGATGGCAAAAGGCAGTATCTCACTCGCCGACACCATAGCTGAGGCAACTGCAGCAGAAGCCACCTGCAAATCAGCGGCGAGCAAATACAACCGACCGTCATCTTGCCAGCGAGACGGCCGCAACACCAGAGAAACACACCGCTTCCACCCACCACGGCAGCATCGAATCCCCTCTGACAGCAACTACGAGGAGGAAAAAATTCACCGGCTCCAGTTGGAACGTGATCGACGAGACCGACGAGGTCGTAAGTTGGGGTTCCAATGCACCGGATGTGGAGGCGATCACCCCCACTCTGAATGCCGTTTTCTTGACACCATTTGTCAGCATTGTGAGAAGCGGGGGCACATCGCAAAGGTTTGCTGAAACAAATGCAACCACAGCCCCCCGGCACTGAGGCAGCAGCCCTAGATGATGAGACGGCACCCCCCCCCAAGGCATCGGGACTGCCAGATTGACAGCCGATGGAGCCGAGATGGCTGAACCAAGCGATTCAACGAAGCGATTCAGATGTCGCCTCGATCCGCCTCAAACCGCAGCAAGTGCCATTCACACTCAAGCCCAAGATAGACGAGCAACTAAATAAGCTCATCGCCCAAGGGGTATTGGAGCCCATCGATCACGCCCTTTGGGAAACGCCTATAGTCACCCCCATCAAACCAGATGGCTCCATAAGAATCTGTGGTGAATATAAAGCTACCCTCAACCATACCCTGCAGCAAAGTGCCTATCCCGTGCCAGTAGTCCAACACCTCCTACACTCACTGGGGGGAGGCCGGATCTTCACATAGCTTGACCTGGCACAAGCCTATCAACAGCTACCAGTTGATGCAGAAACCGCCGAGGCACAGATGATTGTAACACACAGGGGGGCATTTTAATGCAACCGTCTCCAATTCGGCGTCAGCGTAGTGCCTGGGGTCTTTCAAAGCCTCATGGAAAGAATGCTGCAAGGAATCAAGGGAGTAGTGCCGTATTTTGATGATGTATTATTGGCAGCTACCAATGAGAAACAACTAGAAAAATGCCTAAGGGTAGTGCTCCAAAAATTTAAAGAATCTGGCTTGAAAGTTAAAAAAAGAAATGCCAGCTGTGCACCGAGAGGGTTGAATTCTTGGGATATCTCCTTGACAAACATGGAATTCACCCCACAGAGAAAAACCTTAAAGCCATCAAGGAAGCCCCCAGACCGAAAAACAAAGCGGAACTTCAGGCGTTTTTAGGACTCATTAATTTTTATAATGTTTTCCTACCCCAAAAGGTGACCATGGTGGAACCATTGCATAGACTATTGGACAAAAACGCCTCCTGGATTTGGGGAAAACGAGAGGAAAATGCCTTTCAACAAATAAAAAACCTCTTAACTTCTGACGCAGTCCTCATCCAGTATAGTGAAACTCTACCACTAATGATGACATGCGATGCATCACCTTTCGGAGTGGGGGCAATCCTCAGTCATACCCTACCAGATGGTAAAGAGGCACTCATTGCCTTCTTTTCAAGAACCCTGTCCAAGCCGGAAAGAAACTACAGTCAGCTGGACAAGGAAGCCCTAGCAGTTATCGCCGGAGTGAAAAGATTCCATGAATACGTTTACGGTAGGACCTTTTCAATCATTATTGACCATAAACCCCTGCTAGGCATATTGGCAGGCAATAAGGCCACCCCAAACATCCTATCACCTCGCATGACAAGGTGGTCTGAATTCTTGGCCGCTTATAATTACCAGCTCACTCACTGCCCCGGCAAGGTCATTCTGCACGCCAATGCCTTAAGCCGCTCACCCCTTCCAGACGTGCTAGATGACCCAGCACCCTTCATGCAAGTCCTCCAAATAGAGACTCTACCCAGCCCACTCCTCACCGCGCTGGACATTGCCTATGAGACTAAAAAAGATACGCGGCTGGCGCGAGTCTTGAGCTGGGTAGAATGGGGTTGGCCGGAAAATGACAAAGACGAACGTTTTAAAGCTTTCCAGAACCAGCGAGACTGAACTCTTTACTCAAAAAGGATGCACACTGTGAGGAGATCGGGTGGTGATACCAGAAACATTGCAAACTGCTGTTTTAGACATGCTGCATGAAGGGCACCCAGGCATCGTTCGGATTAAAGCTCTGGCAAGGAGTTACGCTTGGTGGCCAGGGATGGACAAGCAAATCGAAACATGGGTGGGCGCATGCAACAGTTGTCAACAAACGCAATCCACACACACCCCGCAGCACCACCCCTGGAATGGGAAACACCCAGAAGCCCCTGGTCGCGAATCCACCTCGATTTCACCGGCCCCATTCAGGGACACACCATTCTGATAACCGTCGATGCCTATTCTAATTGGCTGGAAGTTTGCACCATGTTTTTTCATAGTGCAAACTACTGAAGCTATCATAACAAAACTTAACAAACTGTTTGCCACACACGGGTTGCCAGATGTGATAGTGATCGACAATGGGCCCCAGTTCACGGCACTGGCATTCGAACAATACCTGGCTGCCCATGGCATCAGACATGCGTTAACTTCGCCCGCTCACCCGGAGGCGAACAGGCAGGCGAAACGAATGGTTCAGTTTACCAAAAAAAACCATTCAGAAAATAGAAGAAGGCAACATCCAAGAGAAAATTAACAAAATGCTGCTGATACAACACATCACGCTAAACACAACCACCAATAAATGCCCAACAGAACTACTCATGGGCAGGAGATTCCGTTCACCGCTAGACCATTTGCATCCCACGTATAACCCGGAGAAACCCCCAGGCTCCACTAGCTGACACCGCGCATTCAACATTGGCGATACCATCTTTGCAAAAAGCTTCACCAGAGACCCTCTCTGGGTATTCACCCGCATCACCCAAATCACCTGTCCCCGGTCATACCATCTAGAAACAACCGATGGACGGAGCTGGAAGCACCACATCGACCAGCTCCGGTCACGACTAGCCAGCTTGGACTTTACTAAAGAAATGGGGGTGGGGAACCCCAAACATTGAAAAAGGGAAAAACCCAACGCAAGCAAAACACCCCCCAAATGAAAACCAAACAATAAACCAACCATACTCACCTGAAAACACAGAGCCGTTGCAGACGGGTGCTTTACCTGGAAGGAGCAGCCAGACAAGCTCCACCAGCCCGGAAAATCCAGGTGGGGACAGCAGAGCGAACGACTCGACCAACCCGGGTGAACTGGGCGGGAGTCGCAGCTATAGGCCCGGCTCACCCTTCCAGGCGGTTCCATCGAGAGGTTTGAGAGCGATGTGGACCCGTCTGAACCTGCTGACGACCAAGGACTAACTGAAATGCACAGGTCAAGTAGGCAGGTACGGAGACCAGCCTACCTATGTGACTATGTCACCCTGCCCCTTGGACAATACCAAGAGGGGAGGGGTGTTCCATATTCAGAGACTTGAAAGCCCACATTTCTATTGGTCCATTGCAACCACTACCTGATTGGACAGCCACTGCATTTGTGACTGGCTTGCTAAGATTCTGCCGCGATTGGTTGAAACCAAGCGCAGGAGACTTGAAGCAGCATCATTGGCCACCAAGCCGCGGCCAGCTCTATAAAAGAGCCATCGCAGCTACTAGTTTTTCAGACTTGTTCCTGCCGATAAATAAAGAGCTGTTGTTACTGAATTGAAGTCTCTCGTCTTTATGAGCCCGACCTTCCCAACTTAACACACCCCAAGTCATACCAAACTTCTTTATGCACCCAAGACAGCCTTATTCTTCACTGCTTCTACACCCAATTTGAGTCAGAGCATTAGTGTTGCATTGCACGAGCAGTAAGAATAAATAATCTGATAATAAATACTCTGGCACTAAATTTACCACACAAATAAATTTTATTAAAGAGATAGGTTATTTATTAATGTTTTTGGTTGATATTAGTGGTGGGATTCAAAAAAATTTTTACTACCAGATCTATAGGCATGGCTTGGTGGGTGTGGCTTGGTGGACATGGCAGGGTAAGGATACTGTAAAATCTCCATTCACTCCCCACTCCACTAAGCTGCTTTCCAGCTCCATTCTCCTGTGCAGGGCAACAAAAGAAGACCCAACCAATCAGCTGGGACTTGGGAGGCGGATGGGGGTGGGGCCAGTCAGAGGTAGGATTTGCCGATTCTCCAAACCACTCAAAATTTCCATTCCTGGCTCTCCAGAACTGATCAGAACTTGCTGAATACCATCTTTGGTTGATTTGGACCATCCCCTATCCTGCGGTAGATGTAATGAAGATGTAATGTAATGGAGTCCCAGTTCAAAGCATAAGTGGTCACCAGTCAAATTTTAAAAATGTCCAGTATTGGCCAATTTTCTTCAGATTTATCTGATGCTTACATCACAAGTTTTTGAAACTTCAGCAAATCCTTCAGCTAACACAATAAATCATTCTCCTAAAAATGTCAGGGCTCCAACCTCAGCCCCCCACTATCAGTCTTCTTGTTCAGCTTCCAACGATTCCTTTCTTTGCATGCTTAGATCCATTACTCTTGCCTAATTTCTGCCTCAGGTGAATTTTTCCTTCAATTGATGCTCTAAAGTGTATTGATATGTACTGCAAGAGTGATTCACTCCAAACTTTTGCCTCATTTTCTCTTCTAGCCTGAAATCTGTATTTTCTGTCATCTCACATTTTGGGAGATGCTTGTTCTTGAAGGTCGGGTTAAACTTGTCTACAGCTGTTTTTAAAGTTAAACCAAAACTATAAAGAGTTCTGTGGTTCACAAAATCTCTCACTCACTCTCCCATTTACACTTATGTTGCAATCCCTCTCCCAAACTGGTAGCGATGGAACATGGAGGTCCTGACCGCTAAGCAGACTCATGCTTTTACTGCCTCCCCTTTGTCTTTCTTACGTTGATATCAAAGTAATGGTGGAATAGAATAAGGAATGCAAAAGGAGGGACAAATAAAACGTGAATGGCAAAAATTAACTTTTTTAAAATTATTTTAACTAATTAAATTGAATTGTTGAATTATCCCACAATGAGTTATTGTATTGGCTGTAGTGAGCAGGCAGCAATGAGTTAACCATGGCAAGCTGACCATGGCAAATTATCCTATTCCCTTCCTCTAGAATAGTGTTCTTCAAGAGGACTTCAATTCCCTTTGGATAGTGAGATGGCTGCCATATCAATTTAATAAATACACAAAATATTGTAAACATGTATCCAGTGCTGCATCAGTGTATTTCTGGGGCACTAAAGTAACACGTCTCAAGCAGACTTTTGGAAGACTGCTAAATATATGTTGAAAATGCCATCTGTAGCTTCAGTCATGGAGCATGTAAGGTTTCTTTTGGAGGGGTGTATGTACCCTCACGGTGGCAGAAGAGGAGAAAAAGGAAAAGGGGAGGACACCTTCTTTGCTGATGGCCGTGGAGGCCAGAAAATTGACAACAAATTGGCTCCTGATTTTTTCCTTCCGTGGGAGGAAGTAAGACTCCTCAATGCCCCAGGAGAAAAAGAATCCCAAAGTACAAATAAAGTATATGGACTTTCAATATCCTGTTTTATTGAACACATACAAATGACATAGGCAGGTCCTAATGACATTATTCTCAAGACTTACAGCTCAGTGCGGAAGACCAGGCCACTGCCTGCTAATAACCGGGATGAGATTTCATCTATCTTTTCATTTTGAGCCACAGTAAGATGCTCCTTCCAGTTTCCTACAATACCTATAAATGGGGAAAAAATCCAAGAAAACAAAATAAACAATTTCTGTTTCCCGAGTTCTTTTACAACTATTTTAATAGTTCAGCAATGGAATGTGCATCCTTCAGAGGGTCCCTCCAAGTGACACCCTGGAACCGGATCAGGTAGAACAACTGCTGGAACAACCTGAAGGGAAGCCTATGTGGGGAGGAGGATTACAAGTGGAACACAGGATCTGCATGTCAGAAGAGATTGTCAGTGAAATACAGGTAGTCTTCAATTTATGTCAGCAATGGAGGTCTGCTCTTTAAGGTCACAAGTCTTGATCATGGTAAAATAGGCAGATCATGTGACTGATGATCTTTTTTGCAGCAATCATTAAATAGCCATAATGGTTGCAAAGCAAATGCAATGGTTATTAAGCAAAAATAGCAGTCGTTAAGTGAACCAGCAGTTTGCTATGAGTATGGGTTCCCAAAAAAACAAGTAAATACGAGTTTTTGGCAAAATGTTATAAAGTGGCTGGGTGACCATAGCCTGCTTGCCCATCCAAAATTCAGTCATGTGAATGTGGGGGGAAGGGACACCTGGCTATCTTGTCAGAAGAATAATTTGGGGTTCCAACTCAAGCCGGGGCTGTGCAAGAATAAATAAAAATGAGATCCAGAGAGTGCAAGGAAAGAAGAAATACTTATTCCTAAAAGCAAAACAGTTTGAATTTAGGGGCAGGTTGCAGAGAAATGGGCTACAGCAGCAGATTAGTATAGAGGAATCTTTTCCAGGATGAAATTCCTACATGCTGATTCTAGGGTGACAATTGAGGTGTGTGTGTGTGTGTGTGTGTAGGTGTGTGTGTGTAGGTGTGTTTATTCTTGCGAAAATGCAGCTCCTCTGGGAGACTAATTTAATGAACTCTTTATTTGTAGACACTATCCTTTTAATATGTATATTAAGTCTGGGAAACTTATTTTGAGAAAGTTTTCTAATTTGATTAACTTGGAGATACTGATTCTCAGACCATTGTGGATTCTGTTAATACTTTAAGGGAAGATAGAAACAGTATAAAGAATAGAATATGTGTGGATATATAACTTTTCACAATCAGAACTTTGAGTCATAAGTAGGTCCAGGTAGGTCCATCATAACTTTGAATCAGGGGTGGGATTCTATCAGTTTGCACCTATTCGCTAGAACCGGTTGTTAACATTCTAAGCAGTTTGGAGAACCGGTTGTTAGAAGAAATTACTGTCCTAATTCTGTAAGGAAGGTAGGAAGGAAACATTCTGGTGTTGCTTACAGAAACTGCCTCTCTATTAACCCTTATTACATTCTTGGCAGGACTAGACTTCCTGTCTCAGGAACGTCTCTGGATTTTTTCCCCTCCTTTGCTGGTACTTTGCTTGTGTGGAGTGACCATTCAAAGTTACAATGGCACTGAAAAAAGTGACTTATGACCATTTTTCACACTTATGACTGTTGTCGAATCCCCACAGTCATGAGAGGCCAGGCAAGGAGATGCGTGTCTCGATGTGAGTGATATTGAGTTGGCCACGCCCAGCCAGTCACATGACCACCAAGCCATGTCCACCCATGTGTAATTCACATCCTAGCTATTGTCTAGAACAAAAGATTCAATTTTTAACCTTATTTTCTAAAAAAGAAATCACAAATTGTGACTGCCATCTTATACAGGCCAAGTAGAAAAAACTTTTGAATGCACAATACATTTTTATTTGAAACTCTCCTGCTTTATATAATCTATATCTATTCTTCCCAATCATTTGGCATCTTTTCCTCCTATCCATGTCTGCATCGTCTGTGGTTGAAACAACACTTATGTAAATTATATAAGGTAAATCCTGATAATCATATTCAACAAGTTGTTTCATTTCTGCAAATTCATATATGCTGATAAATTAAATTAAAAATAAAGATACACCCTAAAAGTGTTTTTTGAACACACCAAACTTTCTCTGATGGATTGTTTTATTCTGAAATGATTTGCAAATTGCACAAGTTACAGTGTTCCTTTATAACTATTCTGAAGTCAATGCCTATTGCTTGGGGTTTTTTTGACACTATTCCTGAGAACTTCACCAGCCCCTCCTATTGGATGCAGTTAAAATTCAGTTCCAGTTCCGACCCTCACCTTTTCTCATGAAGGGTGACAGGGCTTGGTTCATTCAAAAGGCAGGCCGAGTGGTGTAATTGGCCATGGGGTTGTTTTTCATAGTCTCAAACTTTGTATGCTCAGTAATCTCCTTCAGAAGTGGGTCTGGGAGTTCAAAGTCAAGGAAGTGAGCAACTTTCTGGATTTCTCTGGCTGGATCCTAAGACAAATATGGAGAGAATTCTGGCCATGTTTTGATACTTTCTTGATTGAAATAGTCATAAAATGAAGCTTATTCTTTTCTCTTTTAGTCAAGAGGTAATCCACAATAAGCTCTGAGTGCCAACAAAATGGGCATTTTTGTATCTCATCTTTGGGCCCTGCCCAGAGTACCTTGCATAAATTTTCTCATGTAATCATTTGTATTTTATCCATATCTGTCCATATTATATCATATATAACACTGGCTTCCAGTTTCTTTCCAGATGTGATTCAAAATGCTGATTATCATCTCTAAAACCCTGCACGCTACAGGAATAAGTTTATCTGTGGGACCATCTTTCTATCCATCATGTCCAATTGGATAGATGTATGCAGATCCCTTCTGTTAAATATCATTTAGTGGGACCAGAAAATAATGCTGTAGGAAGCAGCTCCCTTTCCCAAAGATCTGGCACCCCCAAAACTTCTGGAAGATTTAAAATGCTGATCCTCTTTCCCTTCCCAGATATGAGTCTGCTTGTGGTTTCTTATATATTACAGAGTGTTGATTTAGATTAGAACACTGGGATTTGTAGTTTCATTGTTTTGAGAGGTTTTAAAATGCTCTTGTTACTGTTGCTGAGAGCTACCAAGAGCTATAGCTCGTAAGATGGGCAGCTATGCAACTCTCCTAAAGAAATAAAATAGCTTTCAGTGCAGAATGATCTTTCCTTAGGGCCTACAGTTTGTATTGTTATCCACTATCTCATTTTTGAAATTTGTTTGGTCCAAATGTATTATGTATGTGCGCACGTCTAAGCAGCTTACTTCTTTTATGTCTTCATAAAAGAGATACAGGATTGGGTGACGGTCCTTAGCCTTCCACCAGTCTTGGACATGGTCAAACCAAGAGCCCCATGCAACTGCAAAAAAAAAAATGGCAAAACAATCTTGATTTACCTCTCTTTCCTTTCTGCTTCATAACTCTAAGCTCTACCCAGCTTTCCCCTCAAAATGGCTTTTATGGGTGTAGAACTATCTTGGTTGGCTATGATCGGAACTTGAGGGAAACGATGGCACATACCTTCTTAGATTTAAGGGGAAAATCATCAACAATTTTTTTTTCTGTGTTACAAAATTATCATTCGCATAGAGAGAGCCATACTTCTTTTTCAAGAGTAGTTTGGTAGCTATACTTCATGTTTTCTGTAGGACCAATGGTGAGTGTCATCTAGAATCTTCTTATGGTGAGATGGGTAGCAAGTAAATTTAATAAACAAATAAATGGCGAGGGCATGATGACATATTACTGCTTGGGATTCAGCAATCCGTTCCCATATGCTTTTCATTCCAATTATTTCTGCAACTTCCACTTACTTTTTCCTGCAAGAAAGTTCTCTAAAAACTGATCCCAGTTCCCTGGCTCTGGCATACGTTGGTTCATGCAGTGAAAATGGAAGTAGGAAACAATGGTGTCCTTAATGTTTCTAGCTATATAAATGATCTACAGAATGGACAGAAAACCATAAAGACTGATGTTGTTATCTAGTAGTGAAATATCTTCAAGAAAACAAGAAAGCACCAAGGACCCTATCATCAAGACTCTAGGATAAGCTTTTCATATGCATGCATACATATATCTATGTGGTTTCTTGGAGTTGACAAAGACTTAATGGCAAATAATCAAATCAAACATACTCACATTCACACAAACAAACATCTAGTTCTGCCTTATTACTATCTCTGCCTCTTTTCCAACACATAAAAAGATCCTAATCTGTCCAAGCTCCAAACTCTCATCTATTCAGTTCAACTTATTAAACTTTTCATTTGTAGGTTCCTACATATCTTCTTATCATCATATAAGCTCTTGGTTTAATTTAGGAAGCTGAAAAGGTTACCGAGATTGAATTCAGATGAGAATTAAGATTTGCTTTCCCAGAAGGAATTATTTTGAAGGAGGAAGATCCTATACCAAGGTCTTGGGCAGATAAAAGAAACTTGAGTCTGGATCAGAACTGTAACCTGAGAAAACATTTCAGACAAGACTGCCCCTAGTTCTCATGAAGATAAAGGAAGGGAAGAGGGAAGTGCATTCAGACTTGCAAGATTTTGTTATCATATCCTTATAACAAATCTAGGATTGGCCTGCATGGCTTTTATTTCCTTATTGGGTCTACCTTGAAAAGCTTAGATTCCATCAACCATATTACAGTTGCTCTAACCTTGCAATTTTGTTCCCAGAAGGAAGGTGGTAGAAGATGGACTGGGAGGTGAGATTTCAGGGTACGTGGGGAAGGCATTGCCTCTGCCATTTCCAAACCTGCAACATGTGGGGTGTGGGGGGGGGAGGAGAATGGACATAATTCAGTCTCATGGCAAAGAAAATCTTTCCCATCACCTCCATGAAGCAGTACCTTGCTACTCACCTGAAGATATGGGTTTCATAGGAAACAAGTCTATGAAGGGAATCCGTTTATATATGGGACCCCTTGCACATTTCTGTTTGTTTCCTCCATGCTGCACCATGTCCACTATTTCTTGCATCCAAGTAGTCCCTGATATGAGGAATGAAGATAACAGATAGATTGACCTAGAGATTGGGCTCCTGTTCCTTGCTCTTTTTAATTTAAGCTTTGTATATTTCACACACACACACACACACCCAAATTCCATCATGCTCTTCCATGTCTCCTCCCCACTTACCTGCTTTGGGATAAGTGCAAATGAGTAAGTCATTAGGCTGGGCTTTAAAATTTCTTAAGAGGTCCAGGTTTTCAGCAGTGTTATCAATTAAAGAGGTTCCTTCAACTTCCACCAGCTTTGAACGTTTTATTAACTTAGGATCAAACTCTTCCAATGCTGTTCTTAAAAACTCCATGATTGAGTGGAGAAGTCAGGAGAAGGGAATTTATAAGAGGAGGACCTGCAGAGATGTGATCACAAATCTTTGGGATTTAGTATTCCAGCTTTGCAAAGATTCTGCTCCAGAGTTCCTTTATGAATCAGAATCAAGTTTTCTTCCTACACTATATAAATTCATGTCTGTCTCCACCCACTTTCTCTTTTGTTTCCTAAAATTTCTGCAAGGACTGGAAATTTGATCACGTACATATTTTCTAGGCAGCAGAGGCTCAGGAAAAGTTTTTCTGAATACGTTTGCATCTTGTGAGGTAGGTTGGGCTGAGAGAGAAAGCCCAAAGTCACCTACCAGCTTTTATACCTGAAGAAAACTAGAACTCATAACCCCCCATGTTTCTAGCCCAACATTTTAACCATAACACTAAACTATCTGTACTTTTCCATGGACAGTTCTTATCCTGGACATTCACATTTCAAACTGTTACTATCAGGGAGGCGTTACAGGTATCTTAAAATGTGGACTACTAGATTGAGAAACAGTTTCTTTTCCAAGGCAGTAATTGTCTTCAATCCAACAGTACATTTGTGATTTAGTCCTATTATTATTATAATTATTTTAATTTTTAAATACTTTGTAGTATAATTGTGATATGGTGTTTGGGGCACTGTGCTGGAGTAGCTTTCAAATTTCATTGTATTCATGGAATGCAATGACATTAAAGGTATTCTATTCTATTTAATCCTAAAACTTTGTTTCTTATTTTCTTACTGCCTAGTATAAAGTAGGATTCTCTGACCACTTTAGGTCAATGTTCTTAAAACAACTTCTATATTATTTAATACACAATTTTTTATACCTATGATTAGCAAACTCAAGAAAAGTAGACGCTCTCAGAAACTTGCAAATCCCAAAAGCAAAACTTTATTGGATACACCAAGAATAAAAATCAACTCTGCTTTTTCCTGTGCAATGCTTGTATAATTAAACAACAGCTTCTCCTTCTCCCCATTCCAGTTTGGTCACATTGTCCAATTATGAACTGTCAGTTAGTTGTTTTGAGAATGGTTCAAAATTGGGAAGAAGGAGAGACCTGGAAAGATATCAAACACAGATTAATATCATTATTCATGTTCTTGGAACCTTCATCCCCCTCCTGGTTTTCGTAGGTGCTTAGAATAGAGTAGAGTAGAGTAGAGTAGAGTAGAGTAGAGTAGAGTAGAGTAGTGTAGAGTAGAGTAGAATAGAATAGAATAGAATAGAATGGAATAGAATAGAATAGAATAGAATAGAATAGAATAGAATAGAATAGAATTCTTTATTGGCCAAGTGTGATTGGATACACAAGAAATTTGTCTTGGTGCAAATGTTCTCAGTATACATAAAAGTAAAGATACATTCATCAAGAGTCAAGAATCATAACGTACAACATAATGTAATAGTCATAGGATACAATAAGCATTCAAATCATACTAGGAAACAGTCAATATAGATCGTAAGGGTACAAGTGAAAAGGTATAGTCATAAAGTCACAAGTGGGAGGGGATGGGTGATAAGGAGTGATGAGAAGGTTAATAGGAATAGTAGTGCAGATTTTGAAATAATTGGACAGTGTTGAGAGAATTATTTGTTTAGCAGAGTAATGGCATTTGGGAAAAAACCGTTCTTGTGTCTAGTTGTTCTGGTGTGCAGTGCTCTACAGCATTGTTTTGAGGGAAGGAGTTGAAACAGTTTATGTCCGGGATGTAAGGGGTCTGTAAATATTTTCACAGCCCTCTTTTTAACTCATGCAGTATACAGAAAAAAAGGTCCTCAATGGAAGGCAGGTTGGTACTAATTGTTTTTTCTGCAGTCCTAATTATCCTCTGAAGTCTGTGTCTGTCCTGTTAGGTTGCAGAACCAAACCAGACAGTTATAGAAGTGCATATGACAGACTCAATAATTCCTCTGTAGAACTATATCAGCAGCTCTTTGGGCGTGGAATCTTCCCACAAACCCTATCAGCGTTAACGTCCTTTTCTTTCACCTGTTCTGCTTCTGACATTGGGTACACCTTCCATTTTAGCATTTCCCTTTATAGTACTTTGAATCTAGAATTCTATTAATTTTATAGTGCTTCTCCCCTCCCCCCCAATAGAGGGTGGTGGTTCCCTTCCAACCGTTTTCAAGATAGAGCTTTTAATGGGCTTCAACAAACAGCAGTCAAACCCTGGATTCCCTAGTATTTTTGGCAGTTTTAATTCCACTGTGACTGAGTTGATGATGCGCACAACTGGGAAAGGACCTATATTTAGGACCCAATTTTTTACAGGGTTGCCTTAATTTCAATTACTTCATGATCTTAAACTCTCTTTACGGGGGGGAGGTGTCTTCTGATCTTCTTGTTTCCTTAGTTGCTCTCCCGCCTTCACCAAAGCTTTCTGCACATTTCCCCAAACATTTCTTAGTGTCCATTCACTTCCCTAGCATTACTGAGGAGGAGGCTCCCTTGGAAGCTCTGGCATGGGCAAAAACTTTGAATGGGGTGAACCCAGTGCTGCTGTGAAGTGAGTTATTATGGGCTACCTCTGCAAATGGCAAGAGTTCTGCCCAGCTTGTTTGCTAATAGTTCACATAGCAATGCAAATATTGCTTGACTGTTATGTTGACCTGTTCTTCCATCTTGTTAGTACTTGTTTGGAATCCAGAACTAAGCCCCTGGGAGGAACTTATTAACTTTAAAAACGCCAACCAGGACTTCCAGTTTGAGCCTCTTCATGGACAGACTGAAACTGTGATTGTGTGCAGTTTCGATCCGTGCTCGCTGCTGGAGTTCCCCGAGCTGGCTGGTTTCAGGGCTAAGCAACCCCATAGAGGTGGTGAGGAGGGGGGAGACTGCCAGCAGGGTTGAGGAGAGTAACATCTCTCCTCCTTAACTGGCCATTACTCCCTTTCCCAAAGGCGGTTGCAGCGGTGGTCAGAAATGGCCACCTCAAAGAAGAACTCGACTGGAAAAGAATGTGCAGGAGGAAGATAAGAAGAGAAAGTTTTGGTTGACCAGGTTAAACTGCAAACGCAACAACTAAGGTACCCTGGAATTTAAACTAAAAAAAAAAGTAACATTGTTCCCAAAGAAGATTCTGAAGCAGTGAAGGACAAAGGGAAAGGATTTGGTTTTTTTCTTCTTCGCTCCTTTTCCCTATAATGCCAGCTAAAGAGACCTAAATAAGAAATCGGAGGGAAAAATCCACTTTGACATTAATAGGCATTCAAGCTGAAAATAAAATGTCAAAGGGATAATAAAGATTCCTGGATACTTAAAACCTTTTAAAAGCAGGAAAGGAGAGAAAAAGAATAAAAGGGCAGGATCTGGAAAAAAGGGAGGAGACTGCCTGGAATTACAGTAAAACCTCAACAAGACTTCTAAAAGATACATTTTAACTGAAACTTGGCTACAAAATAGTAGAACCCCAGGAAGAGAAAGTGGAAAAAAGAAGCATGAAGAAACAGCTTGAGAGTATTTGGATTATTTGGTGATCTCTGGCTTTTTGGTTATTGCATTTGAATGACTAAAATTAATTGGGTGGTTGTTTAAAAGTGTTTTAAAATGGCACTACTTTTAGATGAACTGAAAATGGAACTTAAAAAGTACAAAGAAGATGCACAAGAAGGGAGAGATTCTTTTGGCTTCGTATTTCAATTTTTAGAAATTAAGATCTCGAACTATGTGAAACAATAAGAAATGCCTGAGAACAAGAAGACTGAGACAAAGAAGAAGCCATTTTTAATGAACATTTTATGTGGGGGAAAAAAGGAAAGGGGGGGAAAGAGAATGAAAAGTTTAAGATTTGAAAAAACAGCCAGGAAAAGGAATAATAACTTGAAAAATAAGTATAATATTAGAAAGCAACAGAAGAGAGGAATACAGAAGAGAGAATTAGAACTAGAGAGATAAGGGGGTAAAAAGGGGAGGGAAAAGAAGAGAGGGAAGAAGGAAAGGAAAGGAAGTTATAAAGGACAGAAGCAAGATATGGAGAAACGGACCTATTTAGAGATAATGGGTGAAAATTTAATTGAAAAAGGGATTCTGCAAAGGTACATAAGATAGTATTGTTATATTAGAAATAAATACTTTTAGAAAATATGGAACAATGTATGATTAAAATGATGGATAAAATAGTTATTGTAATCTAGTGAAATGTTTGTTAATAAATAAATGAAATGAAATGAATGAGAGAATTGAATGAGGAAAAAATGGGAACCTTTTAATTATTTAATGTTTTATAAAATATAAGGGAAGAGATATGGGGGGGGGGAATTAACTACAGAAAGCTTATAAGTGTTCCCAAGGTATGATATTTTATTGAAAAGTAATGTTAAAGATGTTAAGACTTTAATGAATATTAATATTAATGATAGAATTGAATTGGAATGGAATGAGCATTTTAATTACATATATTTATAATCACTTTTTAAGAATATAGTGTGTATTTTAAGAATGTACCAAGCAGAATTCGATTGGAAGTTATGTATTATATTGAATGTTATAACCTCAAGGTATATATTGAAGCTTAAATAAGAGTTGAATGGATAAGATTAAAAGATATAAAAGTGTCATACTCCAATTAGTAACTATAGGAGAAAATTTGTTTAATGAGAAAAGAAAATATGAAATTGAAACAGGACAGACAAAACTATAAATATAATGATTTGAATTGATATGAGATAATTAAAATAAAATTGAGAAAATTAAGAGAGAAGAAAAACTATGTAGAAAATGTAAAACAGTAATAAGATATGGAATAGAACATAAAAGTGATCATGAAATTGAGTTTGTGTCTGTATGAAGAAGTGTAACCCAGAACCATGCTATTTTCAAAAAAAGATGTTTTATTTGTATTATGGGTTTTTTTTGTGAAAACCCAAATAAAATTTTCAAAAAAAAAAGAACAACCTCCAACCAGAATTTTGCAGTGAACCGTACCTACCCACCCCAGTCAGAGATGATGCATTTTGAAATTCCATGCAGCTGGTAGATGTGTTGTACAAATAGTTTATCTAGCTTCTGAACTGACAGAAGCTTGGGGAACCACAATGAAGTGGGCTTGCTTTGAAAACAAATCACTGTACTTCCCCTGCTCTCCATCAATTCCACAATAAAGTCCATAGTAATCTCTTCCCATGGTTGGCTGCAGGAACCCAAAGGTTTTTCCTGGCATTCGTTTCACAGACACACACATTGGGAAGCTCATCACATAAGACTCTATATCCTTCTTCATTTTAGGCCACTGGAAGTGTCTCCTGGCCAAGAGGAGGGTTTTTACGAAGCCAATTTCATATATTGGCTTTGGTATAAGATTTAGGTTCTCAAACTGCCCTGGACATATAGTCTCTCTCCCTTCCAGGCCAGGTTCTCCCTCATTGCCATCTCATCCCTATGGGCATCACTGGCGTAAGCTTGTATGATGAACAGTTCATCCGATTCAGGTGTTTTAGGACTGGTTCTTCTGCAAATAGCCATTTGAATTTCTCAGAAGCTGCTTGGCATTCCATGGTCCAGTTCAGTAGCTGACTGGGCTTGGGTTTTATTCCCCCTCCACCTATCTTTAGTAGTTCAGTGATTGGCAGAGTGATTTGGGCAAAAGCTGGTATAAACTGTCTATAGAAATTGATAAAGCTCAAAAACTTTGCAGCTGTGTTCTGGTTCAAGGAGCCTCCCACATCACATGGCTTTCACCTTCCCAGGATCCATTTCCACTCCTTCTTTTGACACCTGATAGCCCAAATAATCCAGGCTAGCTTTATGAAAGTCAAATTTCAACATTTTGGTGTAAAGTTTAGCATCCAGGAGTTTCCTCATCATCACATGCACTAACTTTGCATGTTATTCCATTGTCTCAGAGTAGATGAGGATGTCAATCAAGTACACTTTTATATAGATGCTCCTGCAGCACCTCATTTATTAATTGCATGACTACAGCTGAGGTCTCCCTGCAGCCCAAATGGCATCACCTGGAACTGGTAGAATCCCAGAGGCAATTGAAAGCTATCTTCCACTTTAATCCTTACTACTTATATGCTTCCCTCAAGTCCAGCTTGGTGAATATCTTTCCTCTGGAAAGGTATCCCATCATGTCATTCATGGGGGGAAAGGGGTACATGTTCTTGATGGACACCCCATTAATTCCACAGAAATCCATAAACAGCCTCATGGACCCATCCTTCTCCTGACTACTGATTGCCAACTATTTGGCAGTTCAAGTTCCACCAGCTCAAGGTTGACTCAGCCTTCCATCCTTCTGAGGTCAGTAAAATGAGGAGCCAGATTATTAGAGGTAATATGTTGACTATGTAAACTGCTTAGAGGGGGCTATAAAAGCACTGTGAAGCAGTGTAGAAGTCAAAGTGCTATTGCTATTTCTTAAATAAGAAAAAGGTTATTTTTCTACCCAAGCAAACTTGAGAGACTCTTGTGATGGACCTACCTCATGTTTCAGGAAAAGGATAGAAAGATAAAACCCATTTGTAACACATACAGAAAATGCAAAAAACAAACAAAACTTTTCTTCTAAATGAGCTTAAACACCCCCTTCTTTGCCAACCTTAGGGCTGTTCTTAAAAACACGGGAGGAAAGAAAAAGGGGGACACAGTTCTCTTCACCCTATTTTTGCTGGCCTAAGTTGGGTAATGATATTTTTCTTTTCATTGCTTATTTTAACATTATTTTCTAACAGAATTTAACATTCTTGCCTTGAGGGATTTAACAGTTACATTTACATAATATATAGAAAGGCTTAGACACGCATATACTCACAAAGACAAGGGACAGCAGAATTCTCAGGTTTACACACCCTGGTCATTCTTTTCACAAATCTTATTAAGTTTAAATCAGGAAGGGCAAAAATTTTAACATATTAATTGGTTCCATAGAAGAGACAGAGAAAAATCAATGTTATTTATTTATTTATTTATTTATTTATTTCTATCTATCTATCTATCTATCTATCTATCTATCTATCTATCTTTAAGTATCTTTATTTTGCCAGATTGATTTTCCAGCTTTGTCCCTGAGCAAAGATCTCTCTCTCTTTTTAAATTAAATTTTTATTGGTTTTTAAAAACAAACATAAACAAACAAAACATAAAAACATAAAAACATCAAGCCATCTTCCATATGTATACATACAGTGTGCTGGTTGGTTTATAAATTGTTTTGTGCTTCCATTTCGTAGTCTTCAGTTACAATTACATTGCATATAATCTCGTGTTTTCAATCAAAAATTAAATACCTTAGTGTTCTGTCTCACTTTTCTTCTTTCCCAAAAGATGAAAGAATACAAACTCACACAACACAGGCAGGCAAACTGGCTCGCACTTCACAGAGTTAATTCTTTGGAACTGATAATATCCTTGGCATTCCAACACCCTTTGCCTGTCAAGTCCAAACTGATAACAAATAAAAATCTACTCACAGAAAATTACAAGGCAGTCCACAAAAATCATTCATGAAGAAAATCTGAAGTAAGATTAAACTTTGTCCCGTACAAAGTTCCAGCCGAAAACACACCCACTTTTATACCCTGTGGGGTGTGGCTCAATGACTCAGCTCATTCTCTGACCCTCCCACGCCTCCTACGTTGCTGCTCACATTTCTCCCTACAACACTGATTAGGATCAAGCCAACACTCTTCCTCTTTACTCCCTTTCAGGGGCTGCTCTGATATGCCTTCCTCCTGATTAATCTCAGGCTGTTCCTCTCGGTTGTCTGATGAAACCTGAGGCATTATCAGGGAGGAAGGCATTGCCATAGAGGAAGGTCCTGGGGAGGAAGGCATTCCCAGTTCCTCCTCCTCATCTTCCAGGTCTTCTTCCTCTGACAGCATAGGCTTGGGAATCGGGTCCACAACATTTTAGTATCATTATTAATCAATCATTTGACTGTACTTTTATTCATTCATGTTTTATAAGATAATCATAATTTACTTAGTTTGTTTTATAACAGTTCATATTATCATCCCAAATCTATCCTAAAATCATTTTGTAGATATAACAAGAAAGAAGTACATCTTTATATATTTATTATTTTCTAAAAGTCTACATATTTCATTACTATATTTTATTGTCTAACCATTGATAGAAAAGATCCCAAATTTTATAAAATTGTTTATCCTCTTCTCTAATTTCAAATGTCAATCTACTCATTTCAGCACATTCCAATATTTTCTTAATGATTTCCTCCTGTGATGGTATTTTCTCATTTTTCCAGTTTTTAGCAAATACAATCCTAGCCGCTGTTAATACATTTACAATCAGGTATTTCAAGTCTTTACTATATATTTCAGGTAAAATTCCCAATAAAAATATCTCACCTTTTTGTTTTTTTGTCATTTTTTCCAACCATGTATGGATTTTAGTCCAGTATTTTTTAGCATCCGCACAAGTCCACCACATATGATAATATGAGCCAGGTGTCTGATGACATTTCCAACATTTTTTGGATTTATTCTTGCACGTTCTTGCTATTCTTGTCAGGGGAAAATGCCACTTGTAAAACATCTTATACAATTTTTCTTTATATGCTGTTGACATTGTCATTTTATAATTTTGAGACCACAATTTTTGCCATTTCTCTAAATCAATCCCATATCCAAAATTCTTCCCCCAAACAATCATAGTTTCTTTAACTTGTTCTTCTTCTAATTTAATTTCTAATAAATATCCATACAATTTTTTAATCACCTTTTCATCAGTACCTGTCAAAATCTTATCAAAATCAGTCAATTTATCATAGAAACCTTCCATTTTAGAATCTTTATCGTACCTTGAATGTATTTGCGCATATGAAAACCAATTCATCTTTATGCCTTGTTCCTCTAGTTTTTGTATGGATTTGAGTTCACCCTTTTCATTCATTATTAGCAAAGATCACTATTTACATAATTGGCATGCATGCTTCTTTTTCATTCTTTTAATACCAGGCTTTTAGCAGTCTCCCTAAAGAAAACATAGGTAGAACTTTGGATTCAGAGTTTGCCATGTTTTCAGACAAGACTGTGACCCATTTACCTGCAACGAGTTTTTTCTTTTACTCTCCTGCATCCCCAGAGTGACCCTCCCCTGTAGTCCCCTCTCCCGGCAAGGCAATCTTTCAGACTTTGTCCCGGTTAGAGACAATCTTTCAGCTCTGAGCAAGGCAACTTTTCAAACCACCCTAGACCATTGCAAGGTGACTTTTAAGCCTGTGCCTCAGTTTCAGACCTCAAGGGGACCTGGGAGGTCTCTGCCTTTCTTCCTTTTCCTAAAAGAATGGAACTCTGCCGAAAGATGTCAGCCTGGGTTTGACTCTGTCACTCACTTTTCCATTCTACTTCCACACAACCTTTCCCTCTTCCTCAACAGAAGGTCCTGCACTCTGGCCAAACCCCATTACGTTCCAGAGTCTGTTGATTGAACTGATCTTTTTGAGGCTAGG
This sequence comes from Hydrophis major, assembly GCA_033807585.1. NCBI lineage: Eukaryota > Metazoa > Chordata > Lepidosauria > Squamata > Elapidae > Hydrophis > Hydrophis major. Next base: position 30,303,727 of record CM066343.1, on the reverse strand, counting down.
AAAGACACAGAGGGAGCAGGATCCAGCTATGGTTGGAAGAAAGATCCTCACACACACAGGCATCATACCTACTTTTCCTTCACTTTCTTGGGCTTTAAAAGTTAAAGGTACTTACCTTCTTTCCAAACAGCTAGTGAGCTCAAAACTCCCTTTACTCCAAATGGCCAAGGTTCGGGAGGAATCACCCACAGACACAATTGATCTGCTGCTGACAAGGTGAAGGCTTACTCAGGCCAGGTCCGTTGGTCAGATTAACTTGGAATTCCATTTGGCATGCCAAATACTAGGAAGAAAAATCAGGTCCAATTTCAATCTGGGAGAAAGGCACTAGAAATAAAATGGAGGCTGATTGGAAAGAAGGACTCTGATTGGAAAGAAGGACCCTTCCAAATCTGATAATCTGTTAAATCTGTTAAACCTGTTATGTTATATGTATTCAAATGGTATACTCGAAATCCCCGGGCCTTGATTGGCCAAGGCACGGGGATTTCTGATTGGCCAGGCGAGCCGCGCTGATTGGCCCGATTGAAGTCTCCCGCGATTGGTGCAAACCAAGAGCGGGAGACTTGAATCGCTGCCATTGGCCGCGGCCGCCTTGCGAAAGGTATAAAAGCCGCGGGCTTTTTACCTTTCGCCGGTTCGGTTCTCCCTTTGTTAATAAAGAGCTTTGAATGAAAGTCACCGACTCTAATCGTCTTTTTGCGGACACGACACTGGCGACGAAGGTGGGATCTCGCCCCTGAACCGAACCCCGTGTCCAAGAACCAGTTCCAGCGCGAAGATGGCGAAAATAGCACCGCCCGCCCCGTTCAACCCCACAGCCGAGGACTGGGAATCATACTTGGATCGATTCCGGATGTACCTGGAATGCGCCGGGATGAAGGACGCCCCGGCCCCGCTAAAACGCGCCGTCTTTCTCACACACTGCGGACCAGAGGTCTTCCAAATGGCCAAAGCCTTGGCCAAGCCAGCAGACGCCACAGCCATGGACTGGGACGTCCTGGAACCCATACTACGGCGCCATTACGCTCCCGAAGTCCCCATCCTGATACGGCGCAACGAGTTCTACCGCCGAAACCAGAAACCAGACGAAAAATTGAGCGATTTCGTCGCAGAACTTCGGCGCCTAGGAGGACTCTGTGAGTTCGAGGGTCTCAACAGTCTCATAAGAGACCGCTTCGTACTCGGATTATGGGATCCTACACTTCAGAGCCGACTTATGGCCAAGGGTGACATCAGCCTAGCCGATGCCCTTACAGCAGCCGCAGCCGCTGAAGCAACGCGCACGTCGGCAGACAGCATGCGAAGATCTGATGCGAAGGGCGGAAACAACAACCCGGCAAGGTCGGCCGATGCAAGAAGTGAAGCAACCGCACACTACGGTGAATACCAGTCAAACTCCAGCACGTCAGAAGACGAGGAGGACATTCACCGAGTACAGACGGGACGCGGCGACCAACGAAGCCGAAAAGGTCGCAAGTCGAGGACCAGTTGCGCCGGGTGTGGCGGCGACCACCCCAGGTCAGAATGCCGATTTTTTGACTCTATCTGTAGGCATTGTGAACGAAGGGGTCACATCGCCCGAGTTTGCCGCCAAAAAAAGACTCGCAGCCCGCCCAAATGGGAACAGCACGACAGACGGAGAGAAAACTCCCCCACCAGAACCAGAGAACGCCAGCCAGACGGTCGATGGGACCGCGCTCAACGATCTCAAAGAAGTGGCGACGGTCGGCGGAAAGAAGAAACCCACCAGACGGTGACCATCGGCCACGCCATCTCCGACGGCGCCAGAAAGGTACATGTAGAAGTACATATAGAAGGCCAGCCATGCAAGATGGAAGTGGACTCTGGGTCCTACCTTTCCATGATTGCATGGCGCGAAATCAAAAGACTGGTGCCTACTCTACAAAAGAGAAACGTGAATACGCAAAAGATCATCATTAAAGACTACCAAGGGAACCGTGTCCCGGTAGTGGGCACCAAGAATTTCAACATAACTTACAAAGGCCACACTGAACAACTACCACTCACAATCGTCGATCGCGACCGCCCAAGCCTACTGGGTCTCCAATGGTTCGCCCCGCTTAACATCGCGCTGACAGGTGTCAACCAAGTCACCATCGAAGCTTGGGAACAGCGGCTAACCCAGGAGTTCCAGGAGGTGTTCGATGGAGGTTTGGGCAAGTACCAGGGGCCCCTTATCTCGTTTGACTTAGACCCAAGGGTTCCCCCTAAGAGACTTAAACCTAGAAGGGTACCGTTTGCATTAAAACCAAAGATTGACGAGCAGCTCGACAAGCTCGTCAAACAAGGGGTATTGCAACCGATAGACCATGCCAGATGGGAAACCCCTATAGTGACCCCAGTAAAACCAGACGGGTCCGTGAGAATTTGCGGGGACTATAAGGCCACCCTAAATGACGCATTACAACAAAGCGCCTACCCAGTCCCTATAGTACAACATTTACTACACTCGCTAGGAGGGGGCAAGGTCTTTGCAAAACTCGACCTTGCCCAGGCATATCAGCAACTACCTGTAGACGAGAAAACGGCGGAAGCCCAAACAATAGTAACCCATCGAGGGGCCTTCAAGTGTAACCGGCTCCAATTTGGAGTCAGCGTGGCACCAGGCATTTTTCAAAGCCTGATGGAACGTTTGTTACAGGGCATAAAAGGGGTGGTGCCCTATTTTGATGACGTATCAATTGCGGCGCCAAATGAAGCCGAATTAGAGAACCGACTCAGACAAGTCTTAACAAAATTTAAAGAAACAGGACTTAAAGTTAAGCGAGAAAAATGCAATCTTTGTACAAAGCAAGTAGAGTTTTTGGGCTATCTCCTAGACCAGAAGGGCATTCACCCTACAACTAAAAAAGTAAAAGCCATCAAGGAAGCCCCCACCCCAAAATCCAAAACGGAATTACAAGCGTTCCTAGGATTACTAAATTTCTATAATGTTTTCCTACCTCAAAAGGCAACAGCGGCGAAGCCCTTACATAGACTCCTAGACAAGAAAGCAGCCTGGACTTGGGGGAGGCGAGAACAAGCCGCTTTTCAAAGAACCAAGGACCTCCTCACCTCCGATGCTGTCCTGATGCAATTTAGTGAGACTTTACCCCTAGCTGTCACTTGCGACGCATCACCCTTCGGCGTCGGCGCTGTCCTCAGCCACACCCTCCCAGACCAGAGAGAAGCACCCATCGCCTTTTTTTCCAGAACTCTGACCAAACCAGAGCGCAACTATAGCCAGCTGGACAAGGAAGCTTTGGCTATAGTTGCCGCCGTTAAACGCTTTCATGAATAATTGTACGGCCGCCCGTTCACCATCGTGACGGATCACAAGCCTCTGCTGGGCATCCTCGCGGGAAACCGAGCCACTCCCAACATCTTGTCACCCCGAATGACAAGATGGTCGGAATTCCTGGCAGCCTACAATTACGAACTGCTACACAAGCCAGGTAAGAAAATCTCGCACGCGGACGCTTTAAGCCGCTCGCCCTTACCTGACTCAGAACCTGACCCAGCACCAACAACAAATACCTTGAGCATAGAAAGTTTACCTATTACCGCATCCGACATTGCCAGAGAAACCATTAAGAACAGGCGTCTGGCACGAATCTTGCACTGGTTAGAAAAAGGCTGGCCGGAAAAGGACAGTGACGAGACTTTTAAAACATTCCGCCAGCGCCAGACCGAACTGTCACTCCTGAGAGGATGCATTCTATGGGGTGACCGGGTGGTAATTCCGGATAGATTGCAAGAAAAAGTCTTGAGGATGCTACATGAGGGTCATCCTGGCATCGTCAGGACTAAAGCCCTGGCCAGAAGCTACGCTTGGTGGCCAGGGATGGACAAGCAAATTGAGGCATGGGTCGCCAAATGCCACCGATGCCAGGAGACCAGATCCAGCCCATCCGCAGCACCCATACGGGATTGGGAAACACCACGGGGGCCCTGGTCCAGAATCCATCTTGACTTTGCGGGCCCCACAAATGGACATACATTTTTAATCACAGTCGACGCATATTCCAATTGGCTGGAAGTCAGCGACATGAAGTCCACTACCACAGAGGCCGTCATTAAAGAACTGTGTAAACTGTTTTCCACTCACGGCCTCCCAGACGTCGTCGTCTCAGACAACGGACCCCAGTTCACGTCCATCGAGTTTGAACGGTTCCTGGCGGAAAGAGGGATCCGCCACGCATTAACAGCACCGGCGCATCCGGCGGCGAACGGTAGGGCGGAACGGATGGTCCAGTTTACAAAAAAGACCCTCAGGAAAATGGACCACGGGGAGATCAACGACAAAATCAACCGCCTACTCTTCATACAACACATCACTCCCAACACTACGACCAACAAGAGTCCGGCAGAGCTGTTGATGGGCAGAAAGCTGAGGTCTCCACTTGACAGACTGCACCCGACTTACAACCCGGAGCAGCCCCCAGACTCCAGCTCCAGGTTCCGGACATTTAACCCAGGTGACCTGGTATACGCAAAAAACATGACGGGGGACCCCCTATGGATCCCAGCCGTCATAACACAAGTCACTGGTCCAAAGTCGTACTGGCTCCAAACCACGGATGGGCGAGCCTGGAAACGGCACATCGACCAATTAAGGTCCCGAACGGCGACTGACCTCAACCCCCAAGAAGCGAACCAAGGGGGGAGGGAATACCCGGAGAGACAATCGCAAAATAAAATAAACCAAAAATACTCACCAGAAAACAGCCATCGCGAGTCCCCTCCGGAGAAGAACCGTCTGGCCAGCTCTACCGACTCGGAGAAGCCAAGCGGGAGCGGCGAAATCCGCAGCTCAACCGACCCGGTAGGCCCAGGCGGGAGCCACGGCGAAAGAACCGGCCCGATCATCCAGCCGGTTCGCGAAGAGGCAGGAGCAGCCAAAGGAACAACCGCTCCGGCCGAGTTACAACAGAAAAGTGAGTTGCGCAGGTCAACTAGGACTCGACGGAGCCCCGCCTACCTGCGTGACTACACCACCTGACGGACCATACCAAGGGGGGAGGGGTGTTATGTATTCAAATGGTATACTCGAAATCCCCGGGCCTTGATTGGCCAAGGCACGGGGATTTCTGATTGGCCAGGCGAGCCGCGCTGATTGGCCCGATTGAAGTCTCCCGCGATTGGTGCAAACCAAGAGCGGGAGACTTGAATCGCTGCCATTGGCCGCGGCCGCCTTGCGAAAGGTATAAAAGCCGCGGGCTTTTTACCTTTCGCCGGTTCGGTTCTCCCTTTGTTAATAAAGAGCTTTGAATGAAAGTCACCGACTCTAATCGTCTTTTTGCGGACACGACATGTTATCTATTAAATCTGTTAAACATACAATGTTATGGAAAGTTAATGTGGTGATGGTGTTTTGTGAAATGGAACACACGATTCTTCTGATATTGTTTTCCACTGTATCCAGATATGAAGGAAAGTCACTATGGAAAAATAGTTAAAGTATGGGTTATAGTAATATTGATGGATTTTATTTCACTGCCCTTTCAAAGAAATGAAGACATGGATTTCCTCCATGGTGTGCTGTCCTTTTCAATTCATTCAAAGGAAGTAAGATTCCAGAAATTTCTTCAGATGAGTCTGCCTTGGAAAAAAGGAGAACGCTTTATTAGGCTTTTCTGGGAAAATGCATTTGAACAGAACTAAGAACAGAATATAGTTCTGGGACCACTGACAAATTAGCTTGATAAGCGTAAAGATTTTTATATAGTTTACAATATTTTGTAATTTTGAGGTTTGCTTTGTGTGCTTTTATTATTTGATTTAATCAAATAATCGCATCAACTGGAACTGAAGGTGTTTATGAATAGATTAGCCTGCATTTCTTAATGGGCACAAAATATCTATCTCTAAAGACTTCAGGCATCTGCTGAAGGCTGTTGAGGCCTTTTGCCATGTTTATCATTGAAGTTGTTACATGAATCATGAGATTATTAAGCAAATTTGGCTTTTCTTAATGACTTTTCTTGTCAGAAGCCAACTGCAAAGGTTGCAAATAGTGATCACATAATCACAAAAGCCTGGACATTGCAACCATTGTCAATACAATATAATTGTTGCCAAGCACACAATTTTTCATCACATGACCATGAGGATGCTGCAATGGTAAATATGAGGACTGGTCTTCAGTTAGTTTTTCAATGCCATTGTAAATTTGTAATGGTCAGAATAACAGAATTGGAAGGGACTTTGAAGGTCTAGAACAATCCCCTGCTCAGGTAGGAAGCCCTATACCTGGGATGGCAAACCTATGGCATATGTGCTGGAAGTGGCATGCAAAGCCATCTCTCTGGGCGTGCCAGCCGTTGCCCATTGTTCTTCCAGGTTCCGACACATGCACACACTGGCTAGCTGATCTTCGTGTGCAGGGACGCGCCAGAAACTGGAAGAGCAGCTTCTCAACACATGCGGAGCTTCCAGTTTCTGATGTATGGAGGCGCGCTGGCCAGCTGGTCTTTGTGTGTGCATGCATGCCAGAAATCAGAAGCTCAGCTTCCCAGTGCACGCATGCGCACCAGGAAGCTACTCTTCTGGTTTCCGGTGCTCCCGCTTGGTGCCAAAAAGGTTTGTCAACATTGCCCTATGCCATTTCAGACAAGTGGTTGTCCAATCTCTTCTTAAAAACATCCAGTGTTAGAGCATTCACAACTTCTAGAGGCGAATTGTTCCACTGATTAATTGTTCTAATGGTCAGGAAATTTCTCCTTAATTCTAGGTTGCTTCTTTTCTTCTTTGTTTCTTCTCCATTCTTTCTTCTCCATTGCTTCTTGTCCAGCCTTCAGGTGCTTTGCCGAACAGGTTGACCTCTTCTTTGTAGCAGTCCCTTAGATATTGGCACATTCCTATCATTTCACTCTTAGTCCTTCTTTTCACTAAAATAGACATACCCAATTTCAGCAACCATCTTTATATGTTTTATTTTCCAGCCACCTAATCATCTTAGTTGCTCTTGTCTGCACTTTTTCTAGACTCTCAACATCTTCACTACATGAATGGTTGTAAATTGAGGATTACCTGTAGATTTATACTTTATTGCCTCAGAGGATAGGACCAGAAATGATGGGTTAAACTTCACAGAAGGAGTTCAGAGGCTCAGAACTCAGAACTATTAGCCAGTGGAACAAAACTGTCACATGACTTGGTTCTTCTTCTTAAATAGGAGATTCAAATAAGCCAAAAGATGATCCAAGAGGGATGATGTAAGGATTCTGTACTGAGCAGGGGATGTACTAACTAGATGACCTCTATGGTCCCTTTCAAACTCACAAGTGTAGTCTTTGAAAACAATTAGAATGTCTGTTTCCTCTGACTAGTTAGCATGGTTTCCTGGAAGTAGTGGCAAGGAAATGGCACCGTTCCATCCTCACATCTGTTATCATTATTAGGAGTATTTGCCATTTGCTCCACATTATTGGGTTCATAAGTCATTGTGCAAGCAGGCCTCAACTTATATCAATTCATTTAGTGACCATTTGAAAGTTACAATGGCACTGAAAAAAGTGACTTATGGCCATTTTTCATATTTATGACTGTTGCAGCAACTCCATGATCACATGTCATTTATATTCAGATGCTTGGCCACTGACTTATATTTATGATGGTTGCAGTGTTCTGGGATCATGTGATCTTCTTTTGCAATCTTCTGATAAACAAATGGGGAAACCAGTTTCCCTTAACAAATGGGTTACTAATTGGACAAATCCGGTTTGAGCTTCTTCGGTGACAGACCAAAATCTGTGATTGTGTGCAGTTTCAATCTGTGCTCGCCGCTGGAACACCCTGAGCCAGCTGGTTTCAGGGCTAAGCCACCCTGTAGAGGTGATGAAGAGTGGGGAGACTGCCAGCAGGGTCGAGGAGAGCCGCATCTCTCCTCCCCAGCTGGCCATTACTCCCTTTCCTGAAAGCGGTTGCAGCAGTGGTCAGAAATGGCCACCTCAAAGAAGAACTCGACCTGAAAAGAATGTGCAGGAGGAAGACCAGGTCGAACTGAAAAAGCAACAATATAAGGTACCATGGAATTTGAATTATAAAGAACAACATTGTTTCCAAAGAAGACTTTGAAGCGGTGAATGAGAGAGGGAAGGGAAAGGATTTGGTTTTTTTCCCCTTTTCTTCCATATATTGACAACTAAGAGATTTAAGCAAGAAACCAGCAAAAATCCACTTTGACATTAACAGGTATTTAAGCTGAAAATAAAATGTCAAAGGGATAATAAAGATTTCTGGATTCTCAAAAAATTTTAAAAGAAGGAAAAAACAAAAGGGTGGGATCTGGAAAAATGGAGGAGACCACCTGGAAGTGAAAGGAATTAACAGTGAAACTTTAACAAGAGTCCTAAAATATACATTTTAACTGAAACTTTATAACAAGACAAGAAAACCCCAGGAAGAGAAAGTGGAAAAAAGAAGCTAGAAGAAACAGCTTTGGATTATTTGGATTACTTGGTGATTTTTGGATTTTTGGCTATTGGATCTAAAGGACTAAAATTAATCGGGTGGTTGTTTAAAAGTTTTTAAAATGGTATCACTCTTGGAAGAATTGAGAATGGAACTTAAAAACCAGAAAGAAGATGCACAAGAAGGAAGAGGTTCTTTTGGCTTCGTATTTCAATTTTTAGAAATGGAGATCCTGAACTATGAGAAACAACAAGAAAAGCCTGTAGAACAAGAAGGGCGGGACAAAGAAGAAGCCATTTTCAATGACCAAGTATTTCTATGTAGGGAAAAGAAAGGAAAGGGGGGAAAGAGAGTGAAAAATTTAAGATCTGAAAAAACAACCCCCAAAAACAATAATTTGAAAAGTAATTACAACATTAGGAAGAAACAGAAGAGAGGATTACAGAAGAGAGAATCAGAATTAGAGAGAGAATGGGTCAAAAAGGGAAGGGAGAAGAAGAGAGAGAAGAGGGAAATGAAAAGAAATTATAAAGGACAGAATCAGAACATAGAGAAACAGGGAAAACGTACAAGACATAGAGATAATGGGTGAAAACTTAATTGAAAGGGGGATTCTGCAAGATAGTATTGTTATTTTAGAAATAGAAATGAACTTTGAAAATATGAAACAAGTGTGATAAAATGATAGGTTAAATACTCATTGTAATGTAATGTAATGTTTAATAAATAAATGAAATAAAGAGAATGAGAGAATGAAATTAGGAAAGGAGGGGGAACATTTTAATTATTATAAATATGTTATAAAAATTTAAGTGAAGGGGAATATGAAAGGAACATGAAAAATATATGGGAATATTATAAGTGTTCCTAGAAGTATGATATCCTATTGAAAAGAAATGTTAAAGATGTCAAAGATTATAACTAACATTAATGATAGGGCTGAATTGGAATAGAATAAGTGTTTTATTTATTATTGTTATATATATATTTTCTCTTTAAGAACTTAGTGTGTATTTTAAGAATGTACCAAGCAGAATTCAACTGAAAGTTATGTGTTATATTGAATGTTATAATTGTAAAGGCATAAATTGAAGTTTAAGAAAGAATTGAATAGATAAAAATTAAAAGATACAAAGGTGTCATACTCCAATTAGTAACTACAGGGAAAATTTTGTTTAATGAGAAAAGAAAATATGAAATTGAAACAGGACAGACAAAAATATAAATATGATGACTAGAGAAGTATTGAAGCTAAGAAAAAGATATATATAATTGAAAATTAGAAAGGAATGAGATAATTAAAAGTAAGATTGAGAAAACTAAAGAAAGGAAAAAATTATTGAGAAAATGTTAAAATAGTAATAAGATATGGAATAGAACACAAAGATGAATATGAAATTGAATTTATATCTGTATGGAGAAGTGATAACCCGGGACCATGCTATTCTCAAAAAAAAAAAAAGAAATTTTACTTGTATTACGTGTTGTGAAAACCCAAATAAAAATTTTATTAAAACAAAAACAAAAGCAAATGGGTTACTAATTTAATAACTGCAGCGATTCATTTAATAAATGCAAGAAAAATCGTAAAGTGGGGCAAAACTCACTTAACAAATTTCTGATTTAGCAATATAACATTTTGGGCTCAATTGTGGTTGTAAGTCAAAGACTACCTTATTGAGTTAAGATGTGTGAAATGTTATTGCTATTTGTTTACTGGTCAGTTAATTCAAGTTTGTCCATTCTTGGTTAGAAACTGCTGATTTGTTCATTCTTGGTTAGAAGCTGCAGCTTCTGGCTGATTTAGCAATTGCTCATCCAGCTCCTTAATGATTAAATGTTTTATTTGTTCTTAGATCCTGGCTGGAATCCAGATATTTTTGTGAACCATTGACAGGATCAGGACCATCCAGGGGAAGGACAAAGGCCCAAGGTCATGGATCAACCATTTGCTTGAAGCCCTGCTTGTTTTTAATATAATAACATAGTTTTTTTAAGGTGCTTTGGAGCAAGGGTCACCAACCTTTTGAATCCCAGGGCCCACCAAATTCATACTTTTAAATCCTGAGGACCACTAATATGATTTAAAAAAAAAAAACAAATATATTTAATATAAATTTAATTAAATAAATGTGTGTGTGTATAATTTTTATATTAAATATAAATTATATGTGTGGGGGGGAAGTTGCTCTTCCAGCCTCACCTGGAGACAGGCAAGGAAAGGTGTCCCTGGGGGCACTTTGCTTGCTTTAGCACTTCGCTGCCAAACCCAGCCACAGCCAGTGATTATTTGGGAGTGCCTGCGTTTCTGAGGCTTCGATATTGGGAGAGGCAGCAAGAGCTGGAAGAGCAGAAAGCTGCACACAGCTCTCTCTCTCTTTCCTTGCCTACCTGCACATGGGGGGGTGGAGGAAAGAGAGGCAGGAGCAATTCAAAACTAGCGAACTAATGGGGAAAGTTAACAGTGGCTGCTGTTGTTGCCACTGCTGCCACCGTGTGTGAGAGCTGGTTGATGCGTGCATCTCAGGGACCTGACTCCGGGGTCCCTTGAAGAGCCAGGAGGTGAGAGAACTGTGTGGCCCAGATTAATTGCTTTTGGGAGCCATTTCTTCTGTGGCCCACCAAAAATTTTCCATAGCCCACCAGTGGGCCACGGCCCATTGGTTGGTGACCGCTGCTTTGGAGAATAGCTTAACTCTATCCATTTTAAAACAGGAGTGGCACAAAAAGTGCTGTTATCACTATCTTATTTGGCTCATTTAGGAACAATGATCTTGTTATTTAAGAATTGTAATATATATTTAAATATATTTAGGGTTTGGTTAAATGCTCTAGCTTTGCATATTCCTCCTTTTTTGCCATTGTCTTTGACAGGAATCTAACAAAAATGCTGTGATTGATGGTTCCTTTTTAACAGATGACTGATTTATAAGGTTTAATTGTCTGTTAAAACCTGATACTGAGGTAATTGCTACGTGGGATAAGAATGGGATGCCTCATAAAACAGAAAATTCTGTTTTCCTTTATTGGGCAGCCCACCTCCCCAATAAATAACTCCCAAACCTGGTCCTAACCCCTTCCAAAGAGATCTGGTGATTGTCTCCCCACTCCCCCCTTGAAATGCTGTATAATGGCTGGTTGGAGAGAAAGTAAGTCCAGCTAGGAGAATACTCCAAACTTGATGCTTAATGTACTAATGGATGATAAAGACAGTGCAATTTGCTAGTATCACCAATGGGGGCAGCAAATTTTTAAGCAGGTAGTTTTCTGTCAGTTCAAGAACTAATGAAAAATTCAGCCATGAGGAAGACCCGTTATTCTGACCTTTATTTGATGATGTAAAAAAAAAGGGTAGTGTTCATTGTAGCAACTTATGCAAAACTGGAACTTCTACAGATGATTCTGGTAATTCATACAGCTAGCAAGTTATATATCCGAGCCTCTCCATTATCACTTCAAAATTGCTCTGGGGGCTTCTGTATGCTAATGTAAGGACAACTCTCTTGTGTAATAGATAGTGATGTTCTTGAGTAACACAGAGATAAGATTTTGGTTTTGCTTTGATCTCTGGAGCACTTTGGGTGATTGGATCAGAGGTGGCTTTAAAGGTGTTGGAAATGGTTTAAAGGAAAGTTTTCAGCTTGTAAGGTTGATTACAGTTTCATTTCTTGTTCATAAAGAGCTACCATAGGTGGAAGTTTCCATTGTCCTTCCCGTCTAATTATTAAAATAAAATGGGTTATGCCTGAAGGCTTAGAACAAATGTACAAAGGTGATTTGGGTTATTTTCAGTATTTATACAACTGAAACTGGCATATATAAAGCTCTCGTCTCCTGTTTTTCCCACAACAATTCCATGAGATGGGTTAGGCTGAGAGAAAGTGACTGACCCAAAGTCACCCAGCCAGCTTTTATGTCTAAGGGAGGTTCCAGATCAATTAATCACAGTCTCCGGGTTTCTAGTTCACTAAACCAGCAGCCTTTTGGGCATCAGAAATCGCTTCCATGGAGAAAGGCATTTCTGCAGACTGGAGGAGGCGTGGTTTTGGGTGCTCCCTGCATCCCATGAATGGGGCTTCACTTGTTTGCACAGCCCGGTTGCTGGCATGCTGCAGCCTGGGACTGGTCCACAGACTGGGGATTGAGGATTCCTGAGCTAGACACAGACTAGGTGGGTTAATAATGGTTACCATAATAAGATGAAATTTACAAGGGAATTCCAGAGGGGGAAGATGGGGGGCAGGGGCAAGAATTTCCCACAAATATGGATGTGGAAAAATTCCAGAATCTGAAATTTAGCTCCCCTAAAACTGAGATAGAAGTAAATTTGCTTGAAAGTTATGAGAAGACAGGATAAAAGAATAACAAAGTTATTCAACCCCCTTCTCAAGCAAAAAACCCTATACCAGCAGTCGCCAACTGGTGGGCTGCGGCCTACTGGTGGGCTGCAAGAAAATTTTGGTGGGCCACAAGAGAAATCTCACCCCCAGAGCACTATCCCCAAAGCAATTAATCCACACTGCACAGAAACACAATGGGCTGCGCTGCCCACATGGCCTGCGGGAACCCTCCCCACCCACTCATTCCTTACCCATAAACTTGCCTACTAAATTGCCATTTTTTTTCCTTTTTCCAACCATCAGCTGGTTCTTCTGTGCCAGGAAATTTAGATTAGCTAGGAAAGAGGAAATGGTTGGATTTCTTGCTTTCTAGCTAATCTTCAGATCTTCGGCTCTGCTTTTAAGCACAACCGAACCTCCCTTAGGACTGAAGGTTCGGTGCAGACTCACAACAAACAAATTTTACGTGATAGACTGAGCTAGCCGATGGCAGATAGATAGATCACTGAATGATTCTGTGAGCAACTCAATCTTCCTGCCTGCTTTGCCTGATTTTGGGTAAAAAATGCTCTTTTTTAATAAAATAATTCAATATTTACATATGTGGTATGTTGTGAATTAATTTTGTGAGTTTGTTTGCTAGTAAATTTTATGAGTTTGCTTGCAAGCAATTTTTTCTGACAGACTGAGTTAGCCAATGGCAGATAGATCTCTGAATGAATCTGTGATTCTGTGGGTAAATCAATCTATCTGCCTGCTTTGTCTGATTTTGGGTAAAAGTTGCTCTTTTTAAAAAAAAAAATCAATATTTATATGTATTTATAATATTTACATACAAGCCATGCCCAGCCAGTCACATGACCACCAAGACACACCCACAAATTCGGCCACACTCACAGAACCAGTTAGTGATCCTTAGGATTTAAAATTATGAGTTTAGTAGTCCCTGAGGTCCAAAAGGTTGTTGACTCCTGCCCTACACCATTTCAGATAAATGGTTGTTCAATTTCTTCTTAAAAACTTCCAGTGTTGAAGTACTCACTTCTGTAGTCAAGTCTGATTAATTGTTCTGTCAGGAAATTTCTCCTTACTTCTAGATTGCTCCTCTCTTTGATTAGTTTCCATCCATTGCTTCTTGTCCTGCCTTCAGGTGCTTTAGAGAATAGGTTGACCCCCTCTTCTTTGTGGCAGCCCCCGAGATATTGGAACACTTCTACCATGCCCCCTCCCCTCAGTCCTTCTTTTCATTAAAGTAGACATACCCAATTCCAGCAACATTTTTTAAAACATGTTTTACATTTTGGATATCACATTCTAGAATCTGTTGACCAGCATAAACATCCTAATTGTGAAATGCTGAGCTTTAATGCTCTCTATCTACCTTCAAATCTTCAGAATATAGAAGTAACATAGAAGGTATTATTACCACTGGAACTATCTTGCCTGGTTCACTAATGAATGATGGTGTTGTGGTTTGGATTTAATAATTATATTTAAATATGTTTAGGGTTTGGTTAAATGCTCTAGCTTTGCATATTCCTCCTTTTCAGCCATTGTCTGAAAGGAATCTAACCAAAATGTTGTGAATGATGATTAGTTTTTAACAGATGACTTATTTTACAGATTTCACTGTCTGTTAAAACCTGATACTGAGTTAATTGTTCTATGGGATAAGAGTGGGATTTTCATAAAACAGAAAATCTTGTTCCATGGTCTTGTAATCAAAATTTGAGATGTTGGCAATTAGCATGTGTTCATGCTGGTTGCAGTGTCCCAGAGTCATGTGATTGCCATTTGTGACTTTCCCAGAAACTTCTGACAAGCAAAGTAAATAGAGGAAGATGAATTCACTTAACATCCACATGATTTACTAAGCAACTGCAGTGATTCACTTAACAACTGTGACACAAAAGATCATGAAATTGGGTGTGGCTTGCTTAGCAACAAACATTTTGGTCCCAATGTGGTCATCAGTCAAGGACCTCCAAAGCACCTGAAGGGAGGACAAGAAGCAAGGGATGGATGAGACTTCTGTTTGTGCTTCCATCACATCGGAGAGGAATCCGCTAATGTGCATGGTATCACTCTGTGCGTGTTTGTTTGAGGGTCCTTATTGTCGTGTCCGCAAAAGAAGCCAGGAGTCGGTGACTAAGTTTCAAGCTCTTTATTAAACAGTTGTGAACCGAACCGGCGAAAAGGAAAAAGCCCGCGGCTTTTATCCTTTTCGCTGCGGCGGCCGCGGCCAATGGCAGCGATTCAAGTCTCCCGCTCTTGGAGCGAGCCAATCGCGGGAGACCTCAATCGGACCAATCAGCGCGGCTCGCCTGGCCAATCAGAAATCCCCGCGCTTTAGCCAATCAAAGCGCGGGGATTTCAAGTATTCAAATTAAGGACAGAACACCCCTCCCCTCTTGGTATAGTCCATCACGTTGCGTAGTCACGTAGGTAGGCGGGGCTCCGTCTAGTCCTACTTGACCTGCGCAACTCAGTTGCAAGCTGGATTTCGGCCGGAGCGGTCATGTTTTTGGCTGCTCCCTCTTCTGTGCGAACCGGCTGGATGATCGGGCCGGTTCCTTCTCCGTGGCTCCCACCTGGGCCTTCCGGGTTGGTTGAGCTACGGGTTTCGCCGCTCCCGCTTGGCTTCTCCGAGTCGGTAGAGCTGGCTGGGTGGTTCTTCTCCGGTGGGGGATCGCGATGGCTGCGTTCCGGTAAGTACTGCTGGTTTATTTTTTCTTGCGTTTGTTTATTCGGGTATTCCCTCCCCCCTTGGTTCGTGTTTTGGGGGTTGAGGTCCGTTGCAGTTCGTGACCTGAGCTGGTCTATGTGTCGTTTCCAGGCTCGCCCATCGGTGGTTTGGAGCCGGTACGACCGTGGACCTGTGATTTGAGTGATGACGGCTGGAATCCATAGGGGGTCCCCCGTCAGATTTTTTGCGTACACTAAGTCACCGGGGGCAAAGGTCCGGTATTTTGTACTGGAGTCTGGGGGTCGCTCCGGGTTATATGTTGGGTGTAACCTGTCGAGCGGGGACCTCAGCTTCCTACCCATCAACAACTCGGCTGGGCTTTTGTTAGTAGTGGTGTTCGGGGTGATGTGTTGTATAAAGAGGAGTTTATTGATTTTGTCGTTGATCTCCCCGTGGTCCATTTTCCGGATGGTTTTTTTGGTAAATTGGACCATCCGTTCCGCCCTACCGTTCGCCGCCGGATGCGCCGGTGCTGTTAATGCGTGGCGGATGCCCCTCTCCGCCAGGAACCTCTCGAAGTCGAGGGAAGTAAACTGGGGCCCGTTGTCTGAGACGACGACGTCTGGGAGGCCGTGTGTGGAAAAGAGTTTGCCAAGTTCTTTAATAACGGCCTCCGTGGTAGTGGATTTCATGTCGCTTACCTCCAACCAGTTGGAGTAAGCGTCAACTGTGATCAGAAAGGTATGTCCATTCGTGGGACCGGCAAAGTCTAAATGGATTCTGGACCAGGGTCCCCTTGGTGTTTCCCAGTCCAGGATGGGTGCTGCGGGTGGGCTGGGTCTGGTCTCCTGGCATCGTTGGCATTTGGCTACCCATGCCTCTATCTGCTTGTCCATCCCTGGCCACCAAGCGTAACTCCTGGCCAGGGCTTTAGTTCTGACGATGCCAGGATGCCCTTCGTGCAGCATCTCTAAGACCCTCCCTTGCAACCTGTCCGGGATGACCACCCTGTCACCCCACAAAATACATCCCTTGAGTAGTGAAAGTTCAGTCTGGCGGTTTCTGAATATCTTAACGGATTCGTCACTGTCCCTTTCAGGCCAACCTTTTTCTACCCAATGTAAAATTCGCGCCAGACGCCTGTCCTTGATAGTTTCCCTGGCAATGTCTGACGCTGTAATGGGTAGGTTGGGCAAATTTTCGATGTTAAGGGTGTTTGTTGTTGGTGCTGGGTCAGGATCAGAGTCTGGTAAAGGCGAGCGGCTTAAAGCGTCCGCGTGCGAAATTTTCTTACCTGGCTTGTGTAACAGTTCGTAGCTGTAGGCTGCCAGGAACTCGGACCACCTTGTCATCCGGGGTGATAAAATGTTCGGGGTGGCTCGGTTTCCAGCGAGAATGCCCAGCAACGGCTTGTGATCTGTCACGATGGTAAACGGGCGGCCATAAAGGTATTCGTGGAATCGCTTAACGGCGGCAACTATAGCCAAAGCTTCTTTGTCCAGCTGGCTATAGTTCCGCTCTGGTTTAGTTAGAGTCCTGGAAAAGAAAGCGATGGGTGCTTCTCTTTTGTCGGGGAGAGTATGGCTGAGGACAGCGCCGACGCCGAAAGGTGATGCGTCGCAAGTGACAACCAAGGGCAAGGTTTCGCTGAATTGAATCAGGACGGCATCGGAGGTGAGGAGGTCTTTGGTTTTTTGGAAGGCGGCTTGCTCTCGTCTCCCCCAAGTCCAAGTTGCCGCCTTATCCAGGAGCCTATGCAGAGGCTCCGCCGCCGTAGCCTTTTGGGGTAGGAAAACATTATAAAAATTCAGCAAGCCTAAGAAAGCCTGTAGTTCCGTTTTAGACCTTGGGGTGGGGGCTTCTTTGATGGCTTTCACTTTTTTAATTGTAGGGTGAATGCCATGCCGGTCTAGAAGGTAGCCCAAGAATTCCACTCGCTCTGTGCATAGTTGGCATTTTTCTCGTTTTACTTTGAGTCCCGTTACTTTAAATTTTGTTAAGACCTCCCTGAGTCGGTTTTCTAATTCGGCTTCGTTTGGCGCCGCTACTAATACGTCATCAAAATAGGGCACCACCCCCTTGATGCCCTGCAGTAAACGTTCCATCAGGCTCTGAAAGATGCCTGGTGCCACGCTGACTCCGAATTGGAGCCGGTTACATTTGAATGCCCCCCGATGGGTAACGATGGCCTGGGCTTCCGCTGTTTTTTCATCGACCGGCAACTGCTGATATGCCTGGGCGAGATCGAGCTTGGCAAAGACCTTGCCCCCTCCCAGTGAGTGCAGTAGGTGTTGCACGATTGGGACGGGGTAGGCGCTTTGTTGCAATGCGCCATTTAGGGTGGCCTTATAGTCCCCACAAATTCTCACGGACCCGTCTGGCTTGACTGGGGTCACTATAGGGGTCTCCCATCGGGCATGGTCTATCGGCTGCAATACCCCCTGTTTGACGAGCTTGTCGATCTGCTCGTCAATTTTTGGTTTTAGGGCGAATGGTACCCTCCTAGGTTTTAGTCGCTTGGGGGGAACCCTAGGGTCTAGGTCAAATGAGATAAGGGGCCCCTGGTACTTGCCCAGGCTTCCGTCGAAGACCTCCCGGAACTCCTGGGCTAGCCGCTGTTCCCAGCCGTCGTCGACGACGTGGTTGACTCCTGTCAGCGCGATGTCAAGCGGGGCAAACCATTGTAGGCCCAGCAGGCTTGGGCGGTCGCGATCGACGATTGTGAGTGGGAGTTGTTCGGTGCGGCCTTTGTAAGTTACATTAAAGTTCTTGGTGCCCACTACCGGGACGCGGTTTCCTTGGTAGTCTTTTATAATGATTTTTTGGGCATTAATGTTCCTCTTATGGAGGGTGGGCACTAGCCGTTTTATCTCGTGCCATGCAATCATGGAGAGGTAGGACCCGGAGTCCACCTCCATCTTGCATGGTTGGCCTTCAATATGGACTTCTACGTGTACCTTTCTGGCGCCGTCGGAGATGGCGTGGCCGATGGTTACCGTCTGGTGGGTATCTTCCTTGCGCCGACTGTCGCCGCCTCTAGAAGATCTTTGGATTCGGTCCCACCGACCGTCCGATTGGCGATCTCTGGTCCTGGGCGGGGGGCTTTCCTTCTTTTGGTCGTGATGTTCCCATCTGGGCGGGCTGCGGGTCTTCTTTTGGCGGCAAACTCGAGCGATGTGTCCCCGTCTTTCACAATGCCTACAGATAGAGTCAAAAAATCGGCATTCTGATCTGGGGTGGTCGCCGCCGCACCCGGCACAGTTGGTCCTCGACCTACGACCTCTTCGGTTCCGCTGGTCGCCGCGACCCGTTTGCACGCGATGTATGTCCTCCTCGTCTTCCGACGTGCTGGACGTAGACTGGAAATCTCCGTAGTGTGCAGTTGATTCGCTTTTAGGGTCGGCCGACCTTGCCGGGTTGTTGTTTCCGCCCTTCGCGTCTGATTTTCGCATGCTGTCAGCGGAAGTGCGGGTTGCTTCTGCGGCTGTGGCTGCGGTGAGGGCGTCTGCTAGGCTGATGTCGCCCTTGGCCATAAGCCGGCTCTGGAGTGTAGGGTCCCATAGGCCGAGTACGAATCGGTCTCTTAGGAGGCTGTTCAGACCTTCAAACTCGCAGAGCCCTCCTAGGCGCCGCAACTCGGCGACGAAATCGCTCAGTTTTTCGCCTGGTTTCTGATCTCGGCGGTAAAATTCGTTGCGCCGGATCAGGATGGGGACCTCGCGGGCATAATGGCGCCGCAGGATAGGTTCGAGGACGTCCCAGTCCATGGCGGTTGCGTCTGCCGGCTTGGCCAATGCCTTGGCCATCTGGAAGACCTCGGTTCCGCAATGTGTGAGGAAAACGGCGCGTTTTAGCGGGCCCGGGGCGTCCTTCATTCCGGTGCACTCGAGGTACATGCGGAAACGGTCTGAAAACGATTCCCAGTCCTCGGTGGCGGGGTTGAAGAGAGCGGGCGGTGCAATTTTCGCCATCTCTGTGCTGAAACTGGCTCTTGTTGGACACGGGGTTCGGTTCAGGGTCGGGATCCCACCCTCGTCGCCAGTGTCGTGTCCGCAAAAGAAGCCAGGAGTCGGTGACTAAGTTTCAAGCTCTTTATTAAACAGTTGTGAACCGAACCGGCGAAAAGGAAAAAGCCCGCGGCTTTTATTCTTTTCGCTGCGGCGGCCGCGGCCAATGGCAGCGATTCAAGTCTCCCGCTCTTGGAGCGAGCCAATCGCGGGAGACCTCAATCGGACCAATCAGCGCGGCTCGCCTGGCCAATCAGAAATCCCCGCGCTTTAGCCAATCAAAGCGCGGGGATTTCAAGTATTCAAATTAAGGACAGAACACTTATCAATACCAGAACCACCTGGAGGGGTGGTGAAGAAAGGGGGGACTGCTTGGAGAGTTGAGGGGAGCCACATCTTCCCTCCATGATAAGGTAAAGCCCCTCCGAAGACAAGTTGCAGCAGTGGTCAAAAATGGCCACCATGAAGATGGGAGGCAGTCCAGGAAAGTAAGACTGTGCTGGAGCAGTGAAGCTGTGAGCAATTGAACCAGACGAAACATGGAAATTTAGATACCCTGCAATTAAGAAACAAAAATTTTTTAATGAAAGATTGTAGAAGCGGTGATCAGAGAGAAAATGAAGAAAAATGGAAACTTTGGCTTTGGACTTTGAAAAGAATTAATTTGAAGGTGGAAAATTCAGAGGAAAATATTGGATTTTAAAAGGCTTGGAAATTAAACTGGATAATTATTTGGATTTTGGCATCATATAGGCATAATTAAATGCTGGAATTGAATGTGTTAAAAAGAAATAATAGCTAATAATCAGAATTAGTGAAATTAATAACAGCTTAAAAAAAGGAAAAGGGGAAAAGAAAGGGTGGAAGGTGGAAACAGAACTGAGAGCACCACCTAATGGTAAAGGAAAATTTCAGTGACTCTGAAAAGTCTTTTTAAAATTGGAATTTGAAAGGAAAAAGAAATTCCATTACAATAAAATTAAAATTCTGAAAAGTGAAATACTAGAATATTGCAAGGAAAAACAGAAAGAAAAATATGTGAAGAAATTGCCCTGAGATTATTTAGTGACTTTGGGAAAAAGTTGGAAAAGAAATTAACAGAAGGAACCTGGAAACAAAGATTTATGGACATTGACTGTTGAAATTAAATATAAAAGATGCTAGTTGTAATAAACTACCAGACAATTGGATTGGACATAAATATTAAAGAAAGGAGAAAAAGAAGTGTACAAAATGGGAGAATTATGTGTGGAAATAAAATTGGAACTACAAAATATGAAGGAAATGATGAAAGAAAGCTTGGAAATGTGCAGTAGTATAGTACAAAAATTAGAAACAGCAACACAGATTGAAGAAGAACAGAGAGAACCAGAGGGGGAGGAGTTAAATAAAGAGGAAACCAGCTTTAAAGAACAAGTGGAACAATGTATATTAAAACAGAAAAAAAAAGAATTAAAACTAAAAACCTGAGGTTTGATGTGATAATTAAATGGGGAATTGTTTGGAAAATTAAACAGAGGAAAAAAAAAAAGTAGAAAAGGGAATTACAGAGGAAAAATCAAGAGCGGGAGGGGGATAAAATAAATAATTGGAAGAAGAAATGGAGGGAAATAATAAAGGAAAAAGGGGGAATTAAGAGAAAGGACCATAAAATGATGGGAAGCAGAAAGCAAACAAAAATGAAAAGAAATTATATAGTCAGGATGAGAGATAATGGGTAGTAGAACAGGAAAGGGAATTCTGCAAGGTAACATTTGGTGATATATAAGAATATAGATCTCAGCTGTTCATCCGATGTATTGCCCATTAAGAGACCACTCATGCTTGTATATTTTAGTGAAGTGTTTATTCGCCTCTCATGCCAAAACAACGGGAAACAAGTGAGCAAAATACATTAAAGTCAGTACATTTATACATAATGATGTACATTTATATATAACACTCATTAGTAATTATCTAACAGCTATAGCCATCTTCTGGGACTGTTTGATTTGCGGATCGTCTCATCATATCTCCGACACAGCTACACAGTCAAGTCCGTTCCTCAAGGTAGGGGAGGTGCGATTACTGCCATATCGACCCTTAGTTTTCTCGGCTCCATATCATTCATCATTGGAATCGTGACAATAGATTTAAAAATAGAAAAGAATGGAACTGATATTTTTTTCTAAGGATTAGTGTTAAATCAGATATAGATTTAATTCAAATAGATATGGAAATGGGAATTTATTATTAATTGATATTTAATAAAGTGATGAATAAAGTTAAAATAAGCTATGAGAATTTTAATGGAAAGACTATTATGAGTTTCTAAAATTAATTGAATAGAGTAACATTTTTAAAATAAATAGATGATTTAGAATGTAATTAAGAAAAAGAATACCATGCAGAATCTGACTCAAATATATATATGCATATATAATATTTAGTAGTTAGGAAATTATTATTAATATAGAATGCGATAATAAAAATGACTATATTATGGTAAATCTTTATAAGGAATTAAAGAAAATAAGTTGGGGGAGTGTATAAGGCAAAAGGGTGGCAAACTCGAATGGACAATTAAAGGGGACAACTTTTGGATTATTAGAATTAGGATGGAACCTATTGAACAATGAATGGAATAACAGTATGTGATAAAATTGCAACTGTGACAGATAAAAGTAAGTATGTGTAATGAATATAGAAATGAAATAAGAATCTTAGATATGAGAATAAAGAAAAATGAAATAAGTTATGATATGAATTGGAATTGGATAAAATAAGTGTAATGAATATGAAAATATTTGAGAATATTTAAAGGAAAATGGAATATGATATTAAATTGAATACGAAAGATGAATATGTAACCATGGTCATGTTTGTATTGAAATGTAAAAACCTGGAGCCACAAAAGATATGTTTTTTAAAATATAAAAATAAAAAATTTATTGGGAAAAAAGAAGACGCAATGGATGGCAATTAATCAAGGAGAAAAGCAACATAGAACTAAGGAGAAATATTCTCACCTTTAGAACATTTAATCAAACTTGCCTCCAGAAGTTATGACTGCTCCAAAACTGGAAGTTTTTAAGAAGAGATTGGATAACCACTTGTCTGAAATGGTGTAAGGTTTACTACCTGAGTAGAGGGTTGGATTAGAAGACCTCCAAGATCCCTTCCAACTCTGTTATTCTGTTATTATGACTACTTGTACAAGCTGTCAACTCCATTTATTCCCCTTTTTGTCTGATAGTGATAATAGAAGCTGTTACCCGATGCATTCAGTGGACAAGTATGCATCCACCTAGCATAATTAATGTTGTTTATCCCATTATTCTCCCATGTAACTTGTAGGTTGGTCTATTGCCACACTGTACAGTTTCCCCCCTCACCTTGGAACATATGCCACCCCTATCATTGGCTTTCCCAATCAGGACATCATCCAAAGGTTTGGACTTCAGTTCCCAGAATTCTTCAGCCAGTCTGACCATTCTGAGGATTCTGGGAGTTAATGCTCTTGTAAGTGGAGTAATGAGAAAAGCTATCTCTCTGTATACTTGAGCCTTATGTGTAAGGGAAAGTTAGTCCTCTTTCATGCAAACTGGTAAAAGATTAAAATGAAATCTAGAATACAATTTGAATCAGCATTTCTCAATCTCAGCAACTTTAGATTTCAATTTCTAGAATTTCTTGCTGGCTAGGGAATTCTGGGAGACGAAGTCCTCAAATCTTAAAATTGATGAGATAGAGAAACACTGGTCTTCAAAGACCAAAACATAAGGAGGTCCCCTAGATTGGGAACCCTACTCTGATACTCGATACCTTCCCAGAATAATTATAGAGTTGTTGTGTAACCCTTAGATATGCCCCTTCCAGATGCCAGGCAGGGAATTCTGGAAGCTATAGCCACCACATATGAAGGTCACCATGTTGAGGAAGGCTTCCTTGAATAAAGTATGATGAGAATATTTGAAATGATTTAAAGCTAGTTCTTGTCTTCCCCATCCTGGTACAATAATAAATCTGTTGGTTCCATTTCACAAACATTCCATTGTAATTAAGTGTAATACAACATGTAATATTGAAAGGCCTGTAGAGTTCATACTTGTTGCTTACTGGTTTGTTTTATTGGACATAGCTAAAAGCAGTTATTTTTTTATTGTGGATTTTATGAAAGGTACAGAGGTGAATTTGCCTTGGGAATGGTCAAGTCACTGCATCAAATAATCAAGCACAAAGTTCATTTACAATTTCTGTTTCAGCCATTCTGGAAAAAAAATCTTCTGACCTTCTATGATATGTTCAAGCCTCTATCACTTGAACAAATAGACTATGTTTTTCTATTTAGTTTGTTTTTCACTGAATCCCAGATAACAAAATTTTGGAAAATAAACTTTTCATTAAATATTTAGATTATGAGATGTATTGGCCACTCTCCATTCCTCATGTTATGAACAGAAGATAGATTATCACATTATCTATTGGTAAATCATAATGAACTGCTTTTTCAGCCTGACCTGTGGCTGGTATGGACCTCCCAATGGTTAGGTAATGGAAGAACAGATGATGTTTTCCACCTTCTGCATTCATTGCAAATATCCTATCCCCTCACCACCAATATATTCAAGCTGCTTCCCATTCTTAGCTGTTTTCAAGTTCTTCTAAGTCAGGGGTCTCCAACGTTGGCAACTCTAAGAATTGTGGCATGGCTGGCCAAGGAATTATAGAAATTGAAGTCCACAAGTCTTAAAGTCGCCAACAAAGGAGACCCCTGTTCTGATTGCCCACTTTTTCCCACTTGACCTGAAGACAATACTAGGTCTCCTCCAACAGAAGCCTGGGCAAACAAAAGGTTAAATAGAGCCCATGGCATCAATGGGACTCACACCAAGCACAGGAGTATAATTTTGTATCTTGTGATGATTTAGACTGCAAGAAACCGAATAACCCAAATACTTGCATAATGAACCTTTTCCTGAAATCTGTCTTTTCCAATATTTAGATATGCAGATACTCGTAAAAGATATGGAAAATTTCCAGTAGGCTGAGAATAGATTAATAACTAATCTACTAGATTAGGGAAATATGATGAAACTGTTTAAATGTTGATCTGCACATGTTAAATATTTATTTAAAGCGAAAGGTAAGTACTGAATTAATGGACTGCAGCAGGCTCTGCCAAGAAATTCAGTGCTTATTAATTTATAAAGTCATTTCTAATAAAGTCAAATGAGGAAATGCCACTAAAACCTAATTTATGGCTGCAAAGTCACATGTGAGTCTCTATAGAAATTATATCAAGTTCCAATCTTAAGAGAAATGTAAGATACACATCGGGGAACTTATAACTGGCTAAGAACTTAAATCACAATAATAACCACCCTAGCACCACCCATCTTCACTTTGATTTTATTGCAAGTGGATCCTGGTTACTAACATTGCAACTAATATAGTGCAGAATAATATTTGAAAATTTATGGCTCCAGGCATAAATGGACAGCTGTTTATATTTTTTTCTGTCAAGGAAATACCAACATATTTAAATACCTTCAAATGATAGATACTAAAACTACCAGTGGATCTAGTAGATGATCTCTCTACTGAAGAAAGCAATTAGGTTGATTGTAACCAATTTTCCCTCTCTCTTCAATAGAAACTATGAGAGACTCCTTTTCACAACCGTTTGCACAGAAAATTTAAAATATGGTATTGATTATTTATTTGTTAAATTTGTATGCCACCCATCTCTTTATCAAGCAACTGTGGATTAATTAGGCTAACTATAATTGGAGCATACTAAATACACTTTGGAAAATATAAAAACAATTTCACAATATTTAAGGGAAATCTTGAGACCCAAATAACAGAATTGGAAGGGCCCCTGGAGGTCTTCTAGTTCAATCCCCTGCTTAGACAGGACACCCTATAGGCCTATGCCATTTCAGACAAATGGTTGTCCAATCTCTTCTTAAAAATCTCCAGTGTTGGAGCATTCACAACTTCTGGAGGCAAGTTGTTCCACTGATTAATTGTTCTGTCAGGAAATTTCTCCTTAGTTCTAGGTTGCTTCTCTCCCTGATTAGTTTCCACCCATTGCTTCTTGTCCTGCCCTCAGGTGCTTTGAAGAATAGCTTGACTCCCTCTTCTTTGTGGCAGCCCCTGAGATATTGGAACACTGCCATCATGTCACTCCCAGTCCTTCTTTTCATCAAACTAGACATGCCCAATTCCAGCAATTGTTATTTATATGTTTTAGCCCCAAGTCCCCTAATCTTCTTTGTTGCTCTTCTCTGCATTCTTTCCAGCCTCTCAACCTCTTTATTTCTAGCTTTTATACTTTTATCTAGAGAATTTGGGTCCTTTCTCTCAATCACTCAACCACTACAGAGCCTATTTTTCCCCATATTGATACGTGCACTGTATCATCATTTTTAATAGCAATCTCATTTATTGCAACAATAGTGTACTGTTAGGGACTGTATTTTACTTATTTGTCCAGGTCCCAGAGAAGATAATTTCTTGGGTCTGTCATTCTTCCTGGAAATGTAAATCTGTCCCTTTCATCTTCTCCTGGTAATGTGCATCAAATGCCTCCCTTTGAGCCACTGTAAAATAGTTCTTCCAATCACCAACTGTACCTGAGGAAATGCAACAACAATAAAAAAAACTTAGGGGGAAATTCAGGATTAAGAAAAGCCTTAGATTACATCCGCAAATGCAATTCCACCATATTCTCTCCTAAGATCTGAGATCACCACCCAGATTCTTTTATAAAAGGCAGGTGTCATTTATCTCCAGCTTTCTCTGAAGAAGGCAAAAGAAAACTTGGGATTGATCCACTGGTGGTTTGTTTTCCAGAAGATTTGTAGTGGAGCCCCAGTGATGAAGTTACCCTGCTTCTTCATAAAATTAAAAAAAAAAAGAAAAAAAAAGCAAAACAAATTCTGGAACATCTCTCATATACATAATTTCTGATTTCTGAATGTATCCAAGGTGCTTTTTCAAAAGGCAACTGGAAAAGCCAGTTGAAAAAGCACCTTTGGGATAACTATAACTATAGATGACTGAGAACCTTCATAGATATGATGCCTGAATGGTTTTCCATATATGCTTCAGTTTTGTGTGTAACATTTGTGTCATAGTTACTTTCATGTGTTCTTCTGGGCCAGCATTAGACTTCCTGTGCATATTCATTCACAAGTGCAACTTACTCCCAAGAAAAGTTTAAGAAGATGGCAGCCCAAATTCTCTGAAGAGCTTGACACATCTGGAGTGCGGTGGCTCACATGGTTAAGATGCTGGTTTGGAGATTAGTGAGCCCGCATTTGAGACCCGACTTCTGCTGTGTGGCAGGGTAAGCTCTGGTCATTTGCTTCAGCTCTTTGATGGGACTGTTAGGAATAACAAGGTTACCTAACGTAGTTTGGGTAAAATAATATATATAAACTATGATAGTAAGTTTAAGTGTGTGTCACTTTAAACTGCAAAGCATGTAATTTTGGGTGCGGTTGTAAAACCACCATAAGAGGGAGCAAGAGAACTTGATTGACTACTGGATTACTGGATTGCTGACTATGATGGATTGATGGTTTGATAACTGCGTGTTCCCTGCTGCTGAAGGAAGAAAGGAGGTTTGACTTCTTCATATCTCTACTGCGAGGAGATATATTACTGGACTGATATTTGTAAGTTTACTGACCTCTTTTTTGACACTGGACTTTGCAACTGAATAATCCCCGGATGGACTGAACTAGTGAATGATATATGGACTGTTTAACTATGCTAAAAATCTTACTGGAATAAACTATTTAACTAGCACAGTGTATCTGTTTTACTGAGTGTAAGCTACAAAAACATTTTATCTCACATATTTGCCTGCCTGCCTGACTGCTGTGCAGATTCTGCTAGGGTGTATCCCTAACAGGGACTATGGAAGGAGCCCCCATGGGCATCCCCCCCCCATAGGCAAGGATTATGTCACCAGCTAATCCTTTTAACCCTGAAGTGTCTTAACAGAGCCTCCGATATGAATGGGATGGCAGCCTCTCTGTCTCTCTCTCTCTGTCTCTCTCTCTCACACACACACACATACACCCCACCCCCCCAAAGGCTAGATGCTACAAAGTTTGGACCATGTATAAGGTAATTCTGTAGGCTTTGACATAAAAGTAGGTGGATAATTTGCTGCCCCAAATCTGTTCCTGAAGTCTCCAGGACATACCTGAATCATAGTTCCTAAATCCCTGATGCTGTTTCATGTTACATGAAGGCAGTAAAACATAGTAACACTGAATGAATGTAGCCCTTCCCTCAATGTATTTCCTTCCCTCAAATTCAGGAAAAGATAAGGAACTGAAATTACATCTCTGTGTCTGACTGAATTTTCATCCATTCACAAGCCCTTAACCTTCACAAAAATCTTCAGTGTTACCTTTAAAACATTGCTTATTCCAGATATAAAGGTTCCTAATTTAGAACTAATTTAAATTGCCGGGTTTTTTTTCCTATTTTAAGGAAAGTCTCTCTACAAATAAAAGAACATCATTTTGGGTTCTTGATCTTACCTTTCCTCATGAACGAGCATTTTGACTGGTCAAAGATGGAACTGGGTACGGTTTCATAATTTGCCATGGGATTCTGTTTCATAATCTCAAATGTTGCCTTATGCACTATCTTCTGAACAATATCTTCAGGCAAGTCGACTTGGAGGAAATTTTTTACACGGTGAATTTCACGGGCTAAATCCTGGCAGAAGATAGGCATGTGAGCAATGTAAAATTAATCCACTGTGTGCTCTTAGATGCTGAACAGATTGGTGAGAGGATGCAGAAAATAATGGAGAGATAGTTTTACCTCCAGAAGTCAAATCAGATGACCTTTGGATCTCTTTTACCTATATTATTCTCCTATTGTCCTGGGCAATTGTCCTGGGCACTAACTTGGAAGAAGAAACACTTGATTTCAAATGTGTGAGAACAACTTCAATGTGAAATGGGCATTTTCATATGATAAATGTGCACTTTGAAAAGATATAAAGGCTGGAAAAGAAGAGGACTGGACTAATAAAAAGGCAAGGGACAAAATCATGTGACTGAATTTTTTAGCTAGCACTTAGAAAACAGACTATATTTATGTTGATAGCATCCTGGGATCACAGGATTATACAGGATTATTTATGGAAGTTTTGCATTTACTTTCAGTTTTCAGCAAATCCATATCCATAGCAATCCACTGGTTTGCTTAAATAATTGTGGCATTCACTTAATGACAGCCTCCAAGAAAGTTGTAAAATCAGATTGGTCACAGAGCCAACCTATTTTATAACCATCATGATTTACAACAATGGTCTCCAACTGGTGGTCCATGAGAAATGTCCCCTCCAGCGCACCCCCTAAAGCAATTAATCCAGGTTGCGCGGGAACACAAGACTGTGCCGCCCACATGGCCCTCCCTCCCCACTCACTCACTCCTTACCTGACAAACTTGCCTGCTAAATTGCTATTTTTCCTTTTTCCTCCCCTTGCCCCCCACGACCATCAGCTGTGCTGGGAGATTTAGATTAGCTAGAAAGCAGGAAATGGTTGGATTTCCTGCTTTCTAGCTAATCTTTAGATCTTAAAAGCAGAGCCGAACCTCCCTTAGGACTGAAGGTTCTATTATTCAGTGCACACTCAGGATAGCCAATGGCAGAAACACAGATCTCTAAGTGAATCTATGATTCTGTGAACAACTCAACCAGCCTGTCTGCTTTGCCTGATTTTGGGTAAAAATTGCTCTTTTTTTAAATAAAAAAAATCAATATTTACATACATGGTGTGTTGTGAATTAATTTTGCTTGCAAACAAATTTTATGTGATAGACTCAGATGATGGCAGAAACACAGATCTCTAAGTGAATCTGTGATTCTGTGAGCAACTCAATCTGCTTGCCTGCTTTTGGGTAAAAGTTGCTCTTTTTTTATAAAAAATTCAATATTTACATAAATATTTATAATATTTACATACAAGCCATGCCCAGCCAGTCACATGACCACAAGCCACACCCACAAATTAGGCCACACCCAAGAACCAGTTGTTAAGAAATTTGAATCCCACCTCTGCCTCTGTGTTTGTGTATGTGTATAAGAGAGGGGGGAGAGAGGGAGAGATCTCTCTCTCCCACCAATGTCAGCATGCCACCGTCAATTCATATTAGTGGTCCCCAGGATTTAAAATTATGAGTTTGGTAATCCCTGAGGTCCAAAAGGTTGGTGACCCCTGATTTACAACCATGATGGGCCAGCTACATTACACCTGTAAGTCAAAAA
Source organism: Hydrophis major (assembly GCA_033807585.1). Classification (NCBI taxonomy): domain Eukaryota; kingdom Metazoa; phylum Chordata; class Lepidosauria; order Squamata; family Elapidae; genus Hydrophis; species Hydrophis major. The sequence continues at coordinate 30,273,988 of CM066343.1, read as the reverse complement.
CAATCTGTAATATGATTGTCTTAATTATCATTAAATATGTACTTGGAGTTCACAGCAGATATTTTCTCTTTGCATCCTGAGAGAAAAAACATCTGTTTCTGCCAAGGATTGAATTTTCAATCTTCTGAATGGGAGGCGTCTTAGCCCCTAGGCCACCACACACTGTTCACACATTGTCTGAATCATTGGAGTTATGATTTATTCAATAAACCATAGTTTTACAAACCTCAGATTTGTGCGATGTGTGAACCAAACAATATAATGTTTATTAGATGTACCTAAGTTTACTCTCCTCTAAAGCAGAGACATTCCTGAGTTCCTTCCATCCCTTTTCTCCTATTACTAAAACAAAGTTAAATTCAATTATGCAAACCACTCAGCATATTATCTTCCAATCAGAAAAAAAAAAACCATTTCAAAAACATTTCCAGAAACTTTAGTGTACCGTGATTCACCCCAAAATATTTCAACATATCTAAAATAGAGTTACAAAATATAGTAACTTGGTCATTTTATTCATTCTATATCTCCAAATAATATTTCCCTATTTACACATTATTTTGTCTACAACTGCTGTGAAAGCTGCAGTTTTTTTGGAATTCTTTCATAAGAGATCCAGGCAGGAAATTAGTTACCCATAAAATTATGTTATAAACTCCAGTATAAAGTTATAAAGTAATGTTGAAACCTCCAGACAGATTGAAATTCACTAATCCTTGAGTCAACTGCAGAAAAATCTTCAGGAACAATGTTTGCTATTGCATTGCTATAACAAGACTAGAATTGCTGCTATTCTTGGGGTTTAATGTAGGACAAACTGAGGAGAATAATTAGTGAATTCCTTTGGCTTCAATTCTCTCCCGCTAAGTGTCATTTGGCACCAATCACTAACTTAATTTGGGGAGATGTGGGTAAGGGAGCATGAAGATGGGAAAGTAAGATGTTTGTAAGTGGTGTACTTAAAATGGTGCTCAACCTTGTGAAGTTGCCTAATAGTTCACAAATACTGAAGTACTCCCACATTTGTGAAGGGTCAGGCAATTTCTGAATACAGATCTATCCTAATTTAAAACTAAATCCAAAATTAGCCTGGCTATGGGAGAGGGGTGTGGATTAAAACGGTAGAGTGTGTTCAATAATGAGTAAGCTCTCCCTTTTAACTGGTACTATAAAGAAATGTTGGAATAGTCTCATTCTCATGGCTGGTAGCATCCAAAAGAGCATGCAGCGGCCACACAGCTGGAGTGTAGGAGACTTCCCTTAAAAAGTTCTATAAAATAGTTTAATTATTTTTTCTGCTGGAGAAGAAAATTATAGTTCCTAGATTTCAAAGATACACTTGAGATGTGTCAGGGTTCTCTGGGAGGTTTAGAATTCTGGGAGACAAGAGAAAAGCTATGTTCTCTTAGTCAGCCCTTTGGAAAGGCTCCTGGGTTCACATATTTCCTTTTCTAATCACTTTTGGGATCAATCAGTCAATCAGAATAGCGCTGGAAGGGTTCTTGAAAGTCTCCTAGTCTAACCCATGCTCAAGCAGGATACCTTACATACCGTTTCAGACAAGTGACTGTCCAGTCTCTTCTTCAAAACCTCCAATGATGATCTTCCGGTTTGCTGGACTTTGGCAGCAGCAGGAATCCGCGATCGTGCGTGGTTTCTGCTTGCGCTCGCCGTTGGAGTGCCCCGAGCCAGCCGGCTTCAGGGCTAAAGTCACCCGGTAGAGGTGGCTGAAGACAGGGGAGACCCAGCAGGGTTTTGAGGGGAGTCCGCACCTCCCCTCCTCAGCTGGCTTAACTCCCTTTTCCGAAGGCGGTAGAACAGCGGTCAGAAATGGCCGCCTTAAAGAAGCACTCATCCGGAAAAGAATGTGCAGGAGGAAGCTAAGAAGTGAAAGTTTTGGCTGACCGGGATAAGAAGCAACATTCAAGATATCCTGGAACTTAAACCTCAAAAAAGATTCATGATTCCCAAGGAAGATCCGGAAGCAGCGAATGAAAGTGAAAAGGGAAAGTTTGTTTTTTCTCACTCTCCTTCTTTACGGTGACAGCAGATGAATGAGAAATCGGAAAAACCCACTTTGGCATCAGCAGATAATTAAATTGAAAATCAAAGCCAAGGGGATAATAAAGATTTCTGAACATTGAAAAAACTTTTTTTTTGCTGCAAGTGGGAAGGGAGAGGAAAAGAATAAAGAGTAAGATTTGGCTGGAGGAGATTGCTTGGAATTTAAAAGAATCGAAAGTTAAATTGTAATAAGACTTCTAAAAGATACATTTTAATTGGAACTTTGTAACTGAATTGTAACTCCAGGAAAAGAAAGTGAAAAAAGAGAAAAATGTTAAATGAAACAGCTTGTGTGTATTTGGACTGCTTGGTGACTTTGGGACTTTTGGAAATTATATTTTAATGATTAAAAATACTTGGGTGGTTGTTTAAAAATCCTTTTTATAATGGCATCACTTGTGGATGAACTGAAAATTGAATTTAAAAAATATAAAGAAGAGGAACAAGAAGGGAAGGACTCTTTTGGCTCTGTTTTCAACTTTTTAAAAATGGCGATTTCTACCTATGAGAAACTACAAGAACAAGAAGATTGGGACAAAGAAGAAGCCATCTTTAATGAACAAGTAACTTTATCTGGGGAAGAAAGGGGAAAGAAGGGAAAGAGAATGGAGAATTTAAGACCTAAAAAAAACAACCAAAAAAGGGAAAAATAAGGTGAAAAGTGGATATAAAGTCAGAAAGCAACAGAAAAGAGGAATACAGAAGAGGGAAATGTAGATGGAGAGACAAGGGGGTAAAAAGAGCATGAAGAAGCAAGGGAGAAAGGAAGGGAAGAGAAGCTATAAGGGTTTGAAACAAGATGTAAAGAAGCAGGATTTATTTAGAGATAATGGGTAAAAATATAACTAAAAAAGAGATTCTGCAAAGGTACATATAGACTGTATTGTTGTATTTGCATTAGAAATAATGTTAGAAAATTGGAACAATATATGATTATAAAATGGGATAAAATATTCAATGTAATTTAGTGAAACTTTTTCTTTTTTGAACAAAATAAATGAAATGAAATATGAGAGAATTGAATTAAAAAGGAATGGGAACATTTTAATTACATAATGTTTTAAAATATAAGTGAAATGGGGGGAAGTAACTACACATAATTTATAAGGATTCCCATAGAAGCATGATACTTATTTGAAAAGGAATGTGTAAAATGTTTAAGATTTAAATGAATATTAATTTTAACGATAGAGTTTAACTGGTATGGATTGTTGTTTTAATTATATTATATATTTATAATTTTTTTCTTTTTTTAAAATATAGTGTGTAGCTTTAGAATGTACTCAGCAGAATCCGAATGAAAGTTATGTATTATATTAAGTGTTAAATTTAGGGGAAAGATATAAAGGCGTCATACCCCAATCAGTGATTACAGGAGAAATTTTGGTTAATGAGAAAAGATAATAGACAGTTGAAACAGGGCAGACAAAGGATATAAGTATAATGATTTAAATTGAGATGAAATAAATAAAATAGAATTAAGAGAGTGAAAAGAGGGGAGAAGCTATATAGAAAATCTAGAATGGTAATAAGATATGGAATGGTATATAAAAGTGAGCATGAATTTGAATTTATGTCTGTACGAAGAGATGTAACCCGGGATCAAGCTGCTTTCAAAAAAGATGTTTTTATGTTTTGTGTTTGGTCTCTATGTTTGTTTTTTAAAAAATTAATAAAAATTTTGGGGGAAAAAAAACCCTCCAGTGATGAAGCACCCACAACTTCTGAAGGCAAGTTGTTCCACTGGTTAATTGTGCTCACTATGAGGAATTCCAATTTCCTTCCTGTCTGGGTCCACCCCCACACAATTCAACTAAGCGTTGATTCATCTGGTTGCAACAGGAATTGACCAGCCAGTTTGTTACCTTAACCTGACATCATTAACTGAGGGAAAGTGACTTATCCAAAGTCATCCAGTCAGCTTTCATGGCTGAGGCAGGACTAGAACTCAGTATCCTGATTCTTAGCCTAGTACCTTAACCATGAGACTAAACAGGCTCTTCATAAGTTGTTATCGCTTAAAGAACTTTTGCTAACATCAGGATTGAAATGATGATGCTTTATGGATTTATTAATGATAAGATATGGGATATGGGAAGAATTTGTTTTACTTTAAGAGAAGGTGATAAGTTATTAAATTTGTCTATACTTGTTTATCCTTTTTTATACTTGTGATAATGGTGGGAAGTACAGTAATTTCTTTATATATTTATTTTCATTTTCTTTACTATATTCTTAATTTTCTTTCTTTTCTATTTCTTTCTATTTTTCATACTTTCTGCACCTTCTATTTTTTTCTTTTTTCCAATCACATCAGTTTTTACTGTTGCAATTAAAGTCTTTTTTAAAACCATTTTTAAAAAAGAAGTAAAATTTCACAATCTTTACTGTGAAAACATTATGATCTCGTAAGATTTCAACATTCTTATTGGGAAGTTTTCATTCTCACCCGTTATGAGGTTTAGATGCTTCATGATATTTCACTGTGGGCTGTGGGTGTGTATTCTGGGATGCTGTAGGCATTGTTTGAGGACTGGCAGAATCCCTTGCAACAGGCTACTGATAAGCACAAAATCCTCTTTTCCACAACAGCCAATGAAATGCTATACCTCTGAACCAGAACATGAAAGCAATAACCTACTGATACTATTAAGAAACTGTGATTCAGATCTTTGCTTAATCCCTAAGATTGCACAACACTTAAAGGATTTCTCCACCAATTGGAACTTCCACATATGGATTCAGTTTCTCCACTATTTGGAACTTACTTTTTTCATGTCTTCATAGAAGACGTAGAGAATACGATGATTATCTTTCTCATCCCAATAACGCCGCACATGATCATACCAAGATCCCCAGGCAACTAAGTCACAAAGTAAGATGGACAAAAGAAGAAAGATCATCATTGAATGAAATAAATTCATCAACAGCAATGCAATAATGCATGGTCGCTTACCTGTCAATCTCACAAGAATTAAAACCAATAAGGTTTTCAAAGCAAATGTGGTAGAGAGGAGAGAAGTAATTGAGAAAACAATGGGAATTAGGCTTTGAATTGGATGGAGTAGATAGAAAGTAAAAATGAAAGGAGATACCTTTACATGCTGTGTTGGGATATAAGTACAGAATGTATTTCTATGGGAGGAGAGGAAGGCATGAAAAAGAATAAAAGGATGACGGATTTATATGAAACAACAGAAAGGTACTTCAGAAAGGAGCATGAATGAATGGAAGAGTGGAAGTGAGGAAATGGGTAGTCCTTGACCACAATTGAGCCTCAAATTTCCGTTGCTAAGAAGGCATTTGTTAAGGGAGTTTTGCCCCATTTTACAACTTTTGCCACAGTTGTTAAATGAAATCACTGCAGTTGTTAAGTGAATCATGTGGTCATTAAGCAAATCTTGCTTTCCCTGTTGACTTTGCTTGTTGCAAGCCAGCTATAAAGCACTATGAGGCAGTATGTTAGTCTAAGCCTAATGTTATTGCCACTGCTGTATTTATGCTATTCCATAAATACATGCCAGTTGCCAAGCTCCCAAATTTTGATCACTTGACCAGGGGATGCTGTCATAAATGTGAAAACTAGTCATGTCTCTTTTTTCAGTGCTGCAACTTTGAACGGTCACTAAATGAATGGTTATAAGTTGAGGGATGAATGAGCGATTACAAGTGGCAGAGAGGTAAATTAGGCATAAATGAATATGCAAGAGAGATGTCTGTATGGCTCTTACCCTTCCCATTTTCAGTTGACCCTGAAAAATTATTCAAATGATAATGTAGGCCCTCACAAAAAAATCCCTCCCTTTGCTGTACATATAATACTAGAATCTTAATTCATTTATCACTGCATTACTTAATTAAATTTGCATAGATGAATATATACTTCTGTAAACACTTTATATTTTTTATCAAGCTTACCTGCACAATTTTAACTAAATAACATCACCAGAGAGGAAGCATAGAATGGATGATGAGAATGGTGATTTCTAAAAGTTACTTACATTTAAAAAATGAAAAACAAACATGCTTCTTATGCAATTGAAAGTTTTTCTGTGTGTATAGTGGATCAATCTGCTCTATTACAACCCTAATTAAAACCCTTCTACCTAAAATTATAACTTTTGCCAACATTTTCTTCTTCAAACAACATTTGAACTATTCCCTAGCAGAAACCGGTTTTTAAGAGAAATGGAAAGAGGAATCAAATACAAAAAGAATAAAACTCTAAATAATTATAGATGAGAAAAGGCTATTGTGAGTGCATCATTTCTGCACCTAAGATTGTTTTCATACAAGCTTAGAAACTGCATTTATACACCATGCTAAGCTTGGTTATTTTCAACTTTGGCTGTTTTCAGAAACTTAAATACACAGACCATTTAGATTATAGATTAACCAAGTTGGAAGGACCTTGTAGGTCAACTAGTCCAACCCCTCACCCAAGCAGGAGACCCTATCCCAATTCTGACAAATGGCAGTCCAGTCTCTTCCTGAAAGTCTCCAGTGATGCAGCTCCCACAACTTTTGAAGGTAACCTTTTTGACTGATCTATGGTTCAGTGTTTTGCAGAAATAAAAAAAAAGATTATTTATAAGCAGGTTAAACTGGTTAAGTGAGTTTGGGGTTCCAGATTTCATATCTCCAGAATGGACTGAAATACATTCTTCTCTTTCTGGAACTTCAAATGTAATTGGAACAAGGGTCAATCATTGGAACAAGGGTCAACTAGAAAAGCAATGGTCTCCTAGTTATATAAGGCGGTTTCCAATTAAAAAAAAAATTGGATACTGAGCCAACAGTGCTGCAGTGAAAAAAAAAACCCACCTTAGGATGGGGTTTTTGAACAATTAAAATTTTGTACACAATATAGCCTGAAACTCACACATACGTGACTCCTGAAAGGTTTTTAGAGACATTAAATCCCTTAATAGCAGTTGGCACTGCTTTTTTTTTTATCACATAAAATTAAACCCAGTGATTTAGAGGGTTGATAACAGAGCAGGAAACATGACAGAAACTCAGCTTATGAAAAAAAGGGTGTGGATAACAATTAAGAAACTTCTGAATGATACTTTGTTTTTTGGTTTGTCAACCTTTAAGTCATTTTTGACTCCTCATGACTGCCAGGAAATCTCTTGCATTTTTCATGACAAAATATTAGAAGTAGATTGCCCACAGAAACAATGATAAACGGAATACAGAGCCAATAATCATGGCTGAATGAAGAATTAGTGAGTAGATGAACTCTTTGCAATTCATCTCTGGGTATGGAAAGGATTTGAGATTATCCACAAGTACTCCATACAATTGCTCCTCATGAACAGACCACAAGACAGTAGTCTCTGGCAGATTTAGAACTCTTGGAGATGAGAGAATAGCCATCTTTTTCAAACCTTGATGAGCGCCTTTTAAAAAGACACCAGCTTTGTGTACTTCCTTTTCTAATTACTCTGAAAATTACTTGTTGACTACTTTTCATCAACTGGGAATTTTTGGACCAGTATTTTACAGTTCTGGGTGAATTTCCTTCAGTTATTAGTAAAATAAGTTTTAAATGCAAGTTTAAGGACTTCAGTAATTTAAAGGGGGGAATAAACAGCAAAAGATTAATTGGAACTTTGATTTTATAAAGTTACAAGTGGATTGAGGGTCCAGATGAATTTGAAATAGGATTTTGGAATTAATTATAAGAAACCTTCCTGCAGGAAAATGCTTTTGCTTTGATTTTTTTTTTAAAAAAACCCAAACATGATAGGGTGTGACTTTGATGGTTGAACATCAGAACTAGAATTATCAAGATTAAATTAAGGAAATGAACACTTAAAATTGATTTACTAATGCAGAATGAAAAAAAAACTTTAATACTGAAGGATACAATATTTGAACAATGGATCTGGACAATAATTGTCTGCCTCTAAAGTTAGACTGAATTTAAAAGATGTTATCAAACAGGAGAAAATTTGGCCAGATAAGACTGAGATTGGCCCAAAAATGAGACTGGTCCAGACTACAAGAGCAACATGGAAAAAGATGTTGCACTAGACATCAAAAAAAAGCATTTCTTATTTTCCAAGTAGATATTCAAGAAGAGTTCTACACAAGGCAAAGTTCACTGGCCTAACATTATAATTCTCTGCTTCCAAAAACAGAATGATGGAATCATCTTTATTCATCTCCAGGGTCTAAGTAAAAAGAAACTGCCCATGAAGAACCTGTGTCCCAAAACAAAATTTTGGTGGTGGCATCTCATAAGACTGGCAAGGAGCTAATGGTATGATCCAATTTTGGTCTTCAGTAAACATAAGATCGATTTTCCAATAAGCTATTGTAAATTCTTGTAGCTTAGCCAAATTGATATTACAAATTCCTCAAAGGTACATTTCAAAAGAATTGCTGAGTAAGCTTTGTAGGTTGCATCACGGTACTATAAATCACCTTTGCTTTTAAATCTATACACTGTTGCTTAATTAATTCAGATAAATGGGACTAACTAAATACTCTCATCTAACACCTGCTAAAGAAGAGAGCCAAGTGTATAGACTGTAGAAATATTTCCCATAAAAGTATTTTCAGCAAAGGTTCAGCTGTTGGATTCCCCAATATATTGACCAAATCAATCAACTGTCCCTTAAGAGAAGTATATAAAGGAGGCAAATCCCAGTCCCCAGATATTTTGAATTGTAGTGCAACTCTAAAGACTTAGAAAGATATGCCTGGTTTCAACACACGTTTGCCTTCCATGAATTTTGTAAGATATTCTTCCCAGGACCCTGGATCTGGCTGGGTTAAATTCATCTGGTCAAAGAAGTAATAGGACACCAGATTATCTTTGGCATTGCGAGCAACATAGATCATCTGTAATGGGACAGAAAAGAGAATGATATGCATGAGACAGTAGATTAGGGCTGAGAAATGAGACAAAGATACGAGGGAGTCTTAAATGAACTTACTTTGCAGTTATTTTCCCAAAAGCTTTTAGGGACGAGCTGGAAGGGGAGGTGGGTCTTGATCACACGAGGAGATGGAGCATTCACCAATTTATCAACTCCTGAGGAAGAAGAAGCAGGGTAGAACACAATATCAGTCTAGCAGCCAATATATTCAAGGTCTAGGGCTGGATATCAAGATCACAATACTTCCTGCCCTTACCAGAAGGAATAGGAGGTGGAGAGCAGATTTCTAAAAATGGGATCCGCACATGTATGGGGGCCCTGCGTGCCTTTTCCAAATCATCTTTGTTTAGTATTAGATCCACAGTTTCTTGCATCCATGTGGTACCTGAAAAACCAGAGGACAGAAACAATTTGGACAATTGCTTGGTGACAGTACAAACCCTTTATTCCCCCCCTACAATTCATGACAATGGGCCCACCCCTTATATACTGCCTATATTCTAAATTGTATAAATGGTGCAATATTAATATTCATCATTCTACAAACGCACTATTGCGTGTAGCAGCACAAATAAATATTCCATTTCATATGAATTAAAACGGCACCACCTGCACAGAACAAAAAAGTATTAGCAGAATTGGAGGGAATCCAAGATTTGTAAAAATAAAAATAGTTTTTGGAAAAATAGCTTACACTAAATGTTGTGGATGGGGGAGGGAACCAAACAGCCTAGTTAGGACTTAACATATGCTTGTAAACAGGATATGTTTTGTTGGAAAGTATAAATGGAAAAATAATGAAGAATGAAGTTTCCTGAATGGAAGCATTCATTGCTTTTGAGGTCATCTTAAAAAGCTTAGAGAATACAGAATAGAAAAATGTCTCATGATTACAACAGTTCCATATTTCTCCATTCCTCTTTCATGCATTTTGAAATAGTAGTGTACAAATTAAAAACTTACAGAGTTTCCTATTGACAACCTTCAACCTTTTCATTTCTGAGACAATTCAATGTGTTGAAAAACAAAACCTTGAGAGCAGACTTTTTAAAAAAAATCAAACTTGTGTTCTATTTCTATAAAACGGCTGGTTTTATGTCTTTGAGAAGTGTCACATGACATTTAATCCATATAAACACCATTTATGAAACTCGTGCTAGAATAGTTGCTTCTAGTTTATCCTAATGTGCAATTCCTGCATTATCAAAACAAGAGCACAGACTCTAGTGGGAAATCTACTTAACCCTAGAAGTGCTCATGAAAAATATATCTGTTAGCGGACAATTTTTCAGCCAAAAAGGATTTAAAAGGTGCAAGGAAAAATGCATTACTCTCGGTTTTTCAGCATATACCCCGTCCCAGTTCTAAGAGCTTTTTTGTCAATCCGAACAAAACTTCCACCTCGAAGATTGGCTTGTTACATTTTTGTGCGATCAGTGCTCAACTCTTCTCTTTATTAACCTGAATTTTGTTCTTACCACCTTTCCTCTATTTTATTGCCCCATAACTTCTCACCTGCTTTAGGATAAGTCGAGATGATTAAGTCATCTGGTCTTGCCTGGAAGTTTTCAATGGGATCCCATTGATTTGCAATAGATTCCATCAGGGGGATTCCATGGACCAGCTTCAGCGGATACCTATAAAAGAGATGTGAATACTTGTGTAAAAGATCATTGTAGTCCTGTTTTTCAGCCATGATGCCTTTTCAGGGTTGAAAGTTGTACAGTTCTTCTCTGAGTAAATAAGAGCTCCCTTCTGAAAGATCTTCTGAAGTTATTTTCTCAGGGGAAAGCTGTCCTCACTCCACCTTGACTGTAGGCACTCTTTGCTTCGCAGCCTTGTTATCTCATTTCAGAAAGCACTTCTCTTTTCATTAGTATTGACTCAGGGAGTTCAGCATTACAGAAATTCTTTGCATTCTGTTATTTCAAGAGCCCAACCCATTGTTTATCAACCAATTGGAGTGTCAGGACAGGAAACACCCAGAGAGGCTTTTGAGTATTTATGGATGTTTTCATAAAGCCTTTTACTGAGCAATTGGCTTGCTACAAGAGCTTATAAGGGCTTCAAATTACACAGGAATCTTCTAGTTTGTTTTTTTTAAACACATCTCTTTAATTGACACCTAACATATAGAAGCAAACACCACCACCACCACCCCATTTTCTTTCCAGGAGTAGAAGGCTCCTGGAGCCAGCCTCATAATAAACAAAGCATTAGTTCTAAGCTCCCATAGAACTCTCGTTTCAAAATGAGTCTCAGGCAAAGATTTTTTTTTTTTGCCTATTGATCACAGAAGGTATGTCTTCCAGTTTGCTATTGACATTGAAAATAATATATAGTCCAGCAGAGAAATGGTAGTCTCCATTGGAAAACAGAACAAACTAAGAACAAGAATAAGCTTGAAAATGTTGCAAGATTCCAAAAAAGAGGCTTTGGGTTGCCACATTGGGAATTGTAATAATCAGGTCTCAGTACTTGCCTGGGTGAAGGAATGGATTAAGTTGATGCATAAAATACTATTAACTTTAGCAGGGCACACTCTTCAATTAAGTTGGTATACTTTCTTATGGTATGGGGAAAATAAGATACCTAGCTATTTTCAAAGACATTATATTAGAAATGCAATACTATCAGTATGGGTAAAAATTAAAGAACAATATTATTTGAAAATACCAGTCTGGCTATCCACAATGGAAGCGTTGATACATCCTAATGTTATTAATATGGAAAAGATTATAAGATATGCAGATATTTTGAATGGAAAGGGGGAATTAAAAACTAAGCAAGAACTGAGTAGTCAGGGGAAGGATATAGCATGGTGGCCACAAGTACATAAACAATCTCAATATGAAAAAGATGCTAAAATGATTTTAATAAAGAATTAAAAGAATTGGACCAGATATTAACTGGGGTGGATGAAAAAATAATAAAAAAAATATATAGCTGTACTTACTAAGCATCAAATTGGAAAGCAAGCAAGTAAAGGAGTTAAAAGTTGCTCTTTTTAAATAAAAAAATCAATATTTATATAAATATTTATAATATTTACATACAAGCCATGCCCAGCCAGTTGCATGACCACCAAGCCACACCCACAAATTAGGCGATGCCCACAGAACCGGTTAGTGGTTCCTGGGATTTAAAATTATGAGTTTGGTGGTTCCTGAGGTCCAAAAGGTTGGCAACCCCTGTTTTAGCTGACACTCATAATCTTGCTCCTCAATCAGGGATTCTTGGATCTTTTTTTAAACATTCCATAGCTTGGAAAAGTTTGAAACTCCTGATCTAAAAAATAAAGAGGGAACAAATATTTGATTTCAAATTCCATGGATGGGAAATATGGTCCAAGACCTAGAGAGATACAGGCGCCCCCAGGCTTAAGTGTGGCACTCAAAAGCTTGCTTGTTGGAGCATCCTTGAGATTATCATAAAGCAGAGATAGGCAAGGTAAGAGCCATTTCTAACTAGAGTGTCACCCAGCGCTGACTGCCTTGGTTACCACTGTGGACTATAACCAGTGGATTATAAGCAGAATAGATTCATATATCAACTGTTATTGATTGCCCTCACTCAACTTTCTTAATCTGATTAATAAATCAACCAATTTTTCATGTTTATGTAATATGCTGAAGAATTTATTCACCTTAAGGTGGGTTCACACAAAGTACTAAGCCAAAGAAACAAAGCACAATCAAAAATGACCAACAGATATTCAGTGATACATTAAGCAATAGTAAACACAACACTATTTCTTGCATTACCCCTGCCTTGTTTTGGAGCTCAAAAGGGAGTAGGACCAAGCCAATAGGGGATAATGAACATGGGCATTCAATACATCTTGAGGCTACCATGATCTAGTTGAAAAAAAAGACAACAGAACAGGAGAGTTGGAAGGTACCCTGGAGGTCTTCTATTCTAACCCGCTTCTCAGGCAGGAAAAACTATACCATTTCAAACAAATGGTTGTCCAATCTCTTCTTAAAAACTTCCAGTGTTGAAGCATCCACAATTTCTGGAGGCAAGTTTGTTCCACTGATTCAATGTTCTGACTGTCAGAAATTTTCTCCTTAGTTCTAGATTGTTTCTCTCCTTGATTAATTTTAATCCATTGCTTCTTGTATGGCCTTCAGGTGCTTTGGAGAATAGCTTGACTCCCTCTTCTTTGTGGAAACCCCTGAGATATTGGAACACTGCTACCATGTCACCCCTAGAACTTCTTTTCATCAGACTGGACATACCCAGTTCCAGCAACCTTTCTTTAAATGTTTTAGCCTCCAGTCCCCTAACCATCTTTGTTGCTCTTCTCTGCACTCTTTCTAGAGTCTCAACATCTGTTTTTACATTGTACTGCGTGGCTCAGTGTTTTCTAAAAGCGATTACCTTCCGAGACATAACAGCAGCGGAATTCGCCCGCTTTTGTGTTTCAGGGTGAAATCCTTACATGACCCTGCAATATTCTTCCGCGCAGGCCTCCTTGCGAGGTGGCCTGTTGCATTCGTTTTCCGGAATTGGTCGCCCTGTCAATCAAGAGGCAGGAAGACCCACCCCAATTCACGTCGCCCTAAAGCAGCAACCCATTCATTGCTTCGGCGGCTTCTGCCGGAAAAAAAAGAAGCCTGGTTGAGGGCGGAAATGGCATCGTAAGGGGCTGGTTTGGGCAAGTTGCGGCTGGAGTGAGGGCGGAAATGGTGTCAATGGCCGGGGAGGGGGGAACCAGGAAGAGAAGGTACAGTGCTTTGGGCGTGCGAGGCGCTGGAAGGGTGTGAGGGATGGTGCTCATTAAAGAGTTGTAAGTACTGGAGGGGCAGGGGTGGGTGAGAGGTGCGCAGGGGGGAAAGGGTTAATGGGAAGGTGGGAGAGGCTCATAAAAAGAGGGATAGGTAACTGAGGGTCGCAGGAGCTGCTGTACACAATTACCCCTCCCCCCTTTTATTTGACTGTTTTACGTAGCACCTAACGGTTATATATAGTCCAGAACTATTTTATGTTATATTTTGGATGCTGTGAAAATATTACCAACCGTAGTTTAGATCTGACATTTGTATACAATAGGCTCTTTGACTACTTTGAGTTCAAAGGAGCACTTTTTTCCTGTTTTCTAAACAGCCTTTACTGAAGGATTGGATTAAAACTTCTTTATTCCCAGCCATCATTCCTCTTGTGTCTCACCACTACTGAAAGCACCACAATTCCTCCAGCTTCTTTCCTGCTTACAAATGGCATCCAGTTGAGGAGACTAAGAATAACACACTGCCACACAGCCAGTTGTCTGCTTCTTAGAACTGACTCATTCCTTGTTTTCAGAGAAGATATTTTCTTCTAAATTACACTCTCCCAACATCAATAATTTCTTACTAATCTTCAGTAAAAAATATAGCAGAGGTTGTTAGGGAGTATCACAATAGTTTCTTGGCTGCCTTTTTTCAATCTAGAAACTGCTGTATTTTAGGAATAGATTTAACGGAACTTAGAATAAATCCAGACATTTGCAAATGCAAAGTGTCACCGCAAATCATGCTTAGGCAGTATAGGGGGAAGTTTGCAACATATTTTTCTTTGCTAACATGTCAGCACAGATAATAGCAGGAAATCTTAAGAGAAAAGATAAGAATGTTTGAGATAATAAGAATGAAACTCCTATGTTTCTGTTTCATCTTAAGCAATAGAATTTCAGAGGATTTTAGATTAGAAAGATTGCAGTCCTGGAATGTTTGTCCCATTCAACCCAATGGTCTTGGTTCTGAATAATATGTATTCAGTTGTATTTTACAATAGAAATTAGCAACGTGTGACTTCCAGATGATGTTGAATTATATTTCCCATCAAATCAGTTACTGGCTATTTTGGTTGGGAGTTTATAAAAGTTGGAGTCTAGTTTAGTGAGATTTGAGCCATAATTTCTGATCCCTGATTTTATAATTAATATTCTTCACAGTTCTCAGCTAGGGTGGCTATATCACACATTTCATTTTACAAACATGTACAGTGAAGTGTGATTTACATAGAGTATTAATTTAGATGTATTGGTTTTGATTTAGTATTGTGTGAACTCAGCCATTGTTTATAAACAATCATTTGTTTAGCATTTTGTGTGAATTCAGCAAATTGTACATTAGTCAGTAGACTATGGTTAAGCAAACAATGTGTGATCTTAGTTTGAAATGTTGTGTTCTATTCTGATTAAGTATATATGCATGCCTCTAGATCAGTGTTTCTCAAAATGTGGTTCAGGAATCCCTGAGGAGACCCTCTAGATCAGGGGTGTCAAACTCATGTCATAGTCACATGACATATTGTGACTTTTTTCCCCGTTTCCTAAACTGGGAGTGGGGATGGCCAGTGCATGATGCATCCGGCCCGTGGACTGGGAATTTGACAAGCCTGCTGTAGATCCTTTTAGGAATCTGCAAAATCTAAATTGTTGCCAGCCTATGTTAAAAAATACAAATTAAGATCCCATCAAATAATTATGAGAAGCAGTAGTGGCAGAAAATAAGTCAATTTTAATTTTTAATATAATACATATTGATAAATATAATCCATACAAATAGGACCTCTTTCACTGTCCCCTATCATTTTTAAAAGTGGAAAGGATCCTGAGAGAGAAAAAATTAAGAAATCCTGCTCTAATTGACATAACAATACGATTCAACATTCACTCTACAATCTTATATTGATTGTAGGAACTGCTGTCATGATCTTCTCTGTGGAAAAAACAAGATGTTCTGAATACAGTTAATTAAAGGAATATATTTGTATTGCTTTCATGCTCAAAAGTCTATCTAAGATGACTCAGGCTAGTGCAATGGGAGAGCCAACGGGAAATACCAACATATTGTGATAGGTTAGACAATTCAAAAAGAAATCCAAGAATAATGCACTATCACCCACCTTTTTATCATGTCCAAGAAATCCTCATTAAAATAGTTATGAAACCACTAAGATTCAAATTGGATTCAGAGATTTTTCCTTTATTCTGTGGGTTCATAAAGACTAAAAAAAGTTGGTAATAACTTTGTTCTTGCCTGGTTGATAATTAGGATTGCTAAGTTAGGGGTTGGCTTGCTTGTGGACTTGTATTGTGTTTTCTGAATGTTATAATTGCTATCTTGTCTGGATAGGTTTTTTACTTTGTTTTTGGTCTATATTTGATCTTTTGCAGGCTGCCTAGACTCTCTTTTTGAATCAGATGGCCTTAACACACGTAATAAATATTTAAACATGCATGCTTCAAATTTCAAACCTTTCAATGATCTGTTGTGCTTCTTAGGCACCTGTGCAAAAGGACACACAATTTCTGGTTCACAAATATCGAGTCATTTGTCCTCTCAAAACCCTAAACCAGTGTATTATTTACTACAATTAAATAAAACCCCTTGGGGCAACAAGTTTCCTTAGCTCATGTGGAAGTAAAATGGGGATAATTTCTTATTTCTGTTACTTTATTGTTATTTGGTATTTGTAACAATTTTTGTCCTCTTCCTTAAGTCACATAAGCATAGAGAAGTGACTGCTGACCCACTTAGTTTATGATAATTGTGTAACTAAGCCTCCTGTTCAGAGTTTAATAGAAACCAATTGTGCTCTACATATATATGTTTACAATTGCTTTGACATTTTTTTTAAATGGGAAGCAATGTGCAATAATAATCTCCATCAATTAAACTGTAGGATCTAGTATAAATTGCTTTGTAACTTAATATAGTTATGGATTTTATCCATTGGACATAGTCAAAACCTTTAAAAAGTTTCCAGATGGATAGCTTCTAGTGCTAGCAATCAAAATTGTACATAACTATTTCTATGTAGCAATTTAATGCATAAAAGGGAGTTAATGTTAAAAAAAAAAGGTGGAAATATGTAGTTATCTGTATGCACTGTAAAATTCTGTGGTTGAAGCAAAATAATTTGAAAGGTCCTTATCTCGGGTCTCTTTAGGCAGGAAAGATGAGAATAAATATTCTAGTGATTAATGGTAATATTTATTGCAGAAGAATAAAAAGGATCATGTTCTGTAAAAGTTTTTTTTTCTTGTGAGATCTACTAAAAGCAAATTAACAATAAAAATCTAATCTTAATCTGTTCTGTCTGGTCTGGTAAGCAGACTTGTGAAGAATCCTTCGTAGCTCAGATAATTCAGTGATCACAGTTGAGCTGTTGATAAAATATAACAATGGAACTTAGACTTATATCACCCTTCATAGTGTTTTATAGCACACTCTAAGCAGTTTACAGAGTCAGCATTTTACCCTCAACAATCTGAGCCCTCATTATACTGACTTCCGAAGGACGAACCCTTGAGCCTGTCAGGATCAAACTCCTGGTTCTATTCTACCTAAAAACTGTATTTGTATGAGTACATTCATGCACTTTTTTATATAAAAAGTAGTGGTGGGAAGGACTGAAAATTAGGAAAATCTAACTATTTTTCTTCTCTTTCTTTTCCTCTCCTGCAACAAAAAAAATCCAGTCGGGTGGTACTACCTTGCTCTGTAGAAGAGGTGAGTTATAAACGTTGCTTTGAGGGAATTCCACAACCTTCTTAGCCCCACTAATAAAGATACCATAGGGCTCTATAAAATGGTCCAGAATTACCCATACCCTAGCTTGCTTTGCCCTCCACTCACAAAAAAAGAGTAGCCTTTCCTTTTCCTCAGGGAAAACAGAATTTTACCACTCTCCGCCCCCCACCCCATATCTTTTTGCCATCTACAGTATCAAGTGGGACAATTATTTTCCGTGGCTGAGGCTAGTAAGAACAACACTGGTGGTGGTGAAGGAATCGAGGTGCTGAAAAATGAACCCTACCAACATGAGGGGGAGCAGGGGCAATACACCCATAAGATCTACCATCTTCAGAGGTAAGAACCATCCTGGGTATGGACAGGTGATGGTGATGCTGGATGATCTGAAGGCTTCCCTTGCTTTTTTTTCTTGCAGCAAAGTTCCAGGATTCATCAAGATATTTGCCCCAGAGGGGTCCCTTGTTGTTCACGAAAGAGCCTGGAATGCCTATCCTTACTGTCGGACGGGTAAGCCTGCAGGAGGGGAAAAGAGACACCTCTAGTATTGGCAGAAATAAATTATGGACTTTCAAATTGAATCAAATCAAACCTTTATTGTCAATGCACATGTGTACAATGAAATTGAATGAGTCTCCCTTGGTGCAGCTCCCCCGAAACACAAAATACGGCAAAAGCGCCCTCAGGGTAAGTTTGCTGCTGCTTCTCGATGGCATCATGTAACTTAGAGAGTGCTGTGCTAACATTTGCATCAGTTGAAATATAGACAGTAGTGATAACTATAACAGAAATCTCCTAAGGTAAATAAAATGGCCGACAAATAACAAGTACTCCACATCGGGAAAACAGTATGTATAAGTAATTCTACTGTTAGTACACCAGTCATTATGTGTGTAAATACAAAGTCGTCCATCTTTGCTTTTACCTGAATTGCCATTTCTGTCAAAGCTGTGTGGTGCAGTTAATTAGTTCCACTGACACATCTAGTACAAGTGGATAAAGCCAGGTCTTCATGATAATCATCACACAACAGTCACGAATGAGCTTATTCACTGCCATTCATAGCTCTAGTTCATCAGTTTTGTTGACAAAGGATCTAGCATTGGTTAGAAAAATACAGTGGAATCTTAGGTTGCGAACACATGACCAAATCAGATGACAACCAGTGTAGACTAGTTTTTGCCCACTGCATTATAACACCAGCAGCTCAAAGCTGCAGTGTCTGCACGTGCCGCCATCTTGGATGGAAGCTGTGTAATTCAAATAAACATTCAGACTTTCATATTTCATTGAATAAGGCAATTTTATTTTGTCTTCAATTCACAACCACAACTGAGCCCAAAATTTGAGCCCAATATGGTTAAGCAAGAAATTAATTAAGTAACTTATGTCTCATTTTATGACTTTTCTTGCCACACCTGTTAAGTGTGAATCCCTGCAGTTGTTAAATTAGTAATACTAAGTGAATCTGGTTTCCCCATTGACTTTGCTCGTCAGAAAGTTGCATAAGGTGATTACATGATCCTGGGATATCCCAACCGTCATAAATGTGAGGTCAGTTGTCAAGCATTCAAATGCAAATCATGTGACCATGGGGATGCTTCAATGGTCATACATGTGAAAAATGTAAGTCATTTTTTTCAGTACCACTATAACTTCGAATGGTCACTAAATGAACTGTTGTAAGTAGAGGACTACCTGTACATTCCCAATGGCAAATAGACAGTGCCTTGACAGAGGACTCAGGGAGCACCCATTCGCCATAACCTTTCTTGTTCAGTGAATGGAGCTTGGCATAATTTGCAAACAGTTCTCCGTTTAAGCTTATTGTTGTCACTGTTACTGCATGTAATCTGAAAATACCAAGGACCTACAAAATTGGCAAAGAGGGCAATGGAGCATTTAGAAGGGCATGAGATCATTCCTGTTGTATTCTCCAATTCACTTCCTACATTGTTAGCATCACATGAACACGAGCCTTCTAATTCTCAATACCTTGGATTGGCCACCTGTGGCCTTTTTCATATGCATTCGCCTAAAAAAGAAATCAGCAACATGAAATCCATAATAAAAGTTTAGCATAGTTTTTAAAAAAGGAAAGAAAAGTGTCCAAACCCTGTAACCCAGGAAAAAAATAGAAAATCCAGGATCTGAATTATGTAGCCTGTTCTCTTGGCATCATCCTTCAGACCAGTGAGCCCTGAGCCCTCCCCCCAAAATTAAATGCAATGCTTGGACACAAAAACACTCCCCATTTTGACCTTCTTGGCTCTGATGCCTATAGCCTCTTGCTTACTGGCTGCTGGATTCTAGAATGCATCGTTATTAATGTACTTTTATTAATGGGGAAAATAATAAGATGTAATTTAGCAAGATTTTCTGTTTTGCCCACTAATATGTTTTTTGTCTTTTTCCCTTATTTTGGCCTCATCTGCTGCAGTTATTACGGTAAGTGACTTTGGAAATGAGTAGCTCTAGAAGGGAGTATTTTCCCTGGTTATTCCTCCCCACCCACAAAACATCCCTAGCCTTATGAGCACATCTGTTTCCTCTAATACCACTGTCCCCAACCTTTCTGGCTATGCGAACTGCTGGTGGCAGGGTGAGTGGGAGAGGGGACAGTTTCATACATGCTCTCGTTGTTTGCACAAATGGAGTTTCCCGTGCTCCTTGCCCCTTGCATACACCAGTTCCCAATGGACCCCAGATCTGGCCCACAGACCAGGGATAAAGGACCCCTGCTCTAATACCCTCCTATGGGGTTTGTCGGTTCTATGAATTGAATCATTATAGTCAATTCATAGTTGTATAAATTGACTCGGGATTTTAAGGTAACATAACCCTGACAAGTGCTAAGTGTTTGCAGGTTCTATAATCAGCACCAAGAATTCTTTTTTAAAAAAAAAACAAAATTTATTTAGTTTTTCACACGAAAACAAAAATCTCTTTTTAGTGAACAACATATTTCCGGGTAATCACCTTTACATACAAATATGACAGCAATTATACATTCATATATGTATACTTAATTCTATTATTACCTTTTCCAATTCAAATTTTCAGTAAGGAGAGAAACAAACACATTAATTCTAGCCTCTTTCATTAATCTCAGTCAAAACATCTTTTTGTTTCATTTCAATTATTTCAAATATAATTCTTTAATATTTATTTTAAAAATAAAGATTAACAATATGTTTGATAATAATAATAATAATAATAATAATAATAATAATAATAATAATAATAATAATAATAGGTTGCCAATGTCTCTCCTTGCTTTTAATAGTCTATATTGACTTATTAATTTAGTTGGTTCTTTAATCTGTCATATTCCCTTTCCATTACACATTCTTTTTATAAATTCTAAATTAATATAAGTTTTAACACTTAAAAAAAAACAAGTATAGGTTTCCCCCCTTTTACTACTTTGAGTGTGACACCTCAGTGGTTAAAATATACCTTTATTCCCTCATCTTGATTCCCAATAAACCATTATTTTTAAGAAGTTACAATAATAATCATTACATCTTTTCATTTGGATTCTGCAGCATATTTTCTCCCCTTAATTTTTAATAAGAGTTATCAATATCTATATTACCCTATTTTCTAAATATTTTTAATTACAGAAATATTCTTATTAACCCATGTCACCTGCAGAATCCCCTTTTTAATTCATCAACCATTATCTCTGAAAAAACCATTTCTTTTCAACATTTTACTATTTCTTTATTTCATGCACCTGTTTCTTACTGCTTCTCCTCCCCCTCTTTTCCCCATATCTTTTCTCATTCCAGTTTATATCCCTCTCTTTCTTAATATCTTCCTTTCCCCTTTTCTGCTGGGTCAGGGTGGGTGGGAGAGGGGACAGTTTCATACACGCTCTCGTTGTTTGCACAAATTGAGTTTCCCGTGCTCTTTGCCCCTTGCATACATACACCAGTTCCCAATGGGCCCCAGATCTGGCCCACAGACCAGGGATAAAGGACCCCTGCTCTAATACTCTTCTATGGGGTTTATCTGTTCTATGAATTGAATCATTACAGTCAATTCATAGTTGTATAAATTGACCCAGGGGATTTTAAGGTAACATATCCCTGACAAGTGCTATGTAGCCTAAGTGTTTGCAGGTTCTATTGTCAGCACCAAGAATTCTTGTAACCTTCTTTCCTTCTCTTTGATAGAACGAGTACATGAAGGATGATTTCTTTGTCAAAATTGAAACATGGCACAAACCGGATTTAGGTGAACAAGAAAATGTAAGTGGAAGCATGCAAATCTTAACAGGTTGTTTGTGCAAAGAATTGGTGTACCTTAATCCTAACAAACTCTGTTCTATACAAGTAGTACTCGACTTAACAACCATTTGTTTAGTGACCATTAAAAGTTATAGAGGCACTGAAAAAAGTGACTTCTGACCATTTTTCAAACTTACAACCATTGCAGCATCCCTTTGGTTATATGATCAAACTTTGGACGCTTGGCAACTGGCAAGCCTTTATGATGGTTGTAATGTTCCAGGATCATGTGATCATCTTTTGCAACCTTCTGACAAGCAAAGTCAATGGGGAAGCCAGATTCACTTAACAACCATATTACTAATTGTAACGATTGCAGTGATTCACTTAATAACTTGGGCAAGAAAGCTCGTAAAATGGAGCAAAACTCATTGATCTGTCTGTCTTAGCAATAGAAATTGTGGGCTCAATTGTATGTCAAGATCTTCTTGTATAGGCAATTAGATCTTGTACTGCTGGGTTCAAGTTTTATTATCCAGAAATATAACTGGTTAATCAGTGATTAAGAGATGTTCAGAACATCACAGATTAATTCTGTATTGTTAGCTTCCAGAAAACCTTTGGAACAGTTGAATCATTGCAGTTCAGAATTTCAGCTTTACATATCCCTATCAGCATTTATTTTCACGCCTGGCTAATTATGTAGAAGAGAGGTTTTGAACTGATTATATGCTTATTGGCTTAGTGTGATATGGGAAATTAAGCTATGCTTTATTTCCTTGGGGTTTGCCATATTGTCCAAATCCAGTCATTCGGGTTTGTATTTAATATGGTGTGCAAATCCACTTTAATTACAGTTGAACTGTGTGTTATTATAATAGGAATGTGTTAAACTCAATTTTAAAGGCATAGAACATGCCAGTGTTCTCTTTGGGAGTTCTGGAAAAGACTGATTTGATTATTTAGGGAGTGATTCTGGTTTTCCAGAAATAAAACTATCTCTCCAGAACTGGCTTGTGTTATCTAGGCAGAGGATCAACTTGCGATTTTCATGCAATGTGTGACACATTTAATGGGGAATAATGCACTTAAGAGTAAAAAGATGTTTTTAAAAAGCAAAGAAGCTGGGGCAAGAGCTTGCTTGACACAGTACATCTAAATCAAAAGAATTATGTTTTATCATGATTTACAAAGTAGCCCAACATTCTATAGGGCAATGTACAAAAAGAAGTAATACAAAACCTAGATAGGTTTGCATTCAAAGTATCAATTATTTAAAAGTCCAAGAAAATGCAAGGTATCATAGAATGTATCATAGAAATGACAATATGTCATGGAAAAAAATTGGAAAAAGTCTTAGACAAAACATTCCAAAAGTTGATAGAAGTTTCCAAGAAGATAGCATTCCCATATGCCACCCACCTGTTCTTTAAGGGAAGGCAGTTAGAGAAGAGTATCTGATGATCCCAACAGATTTTTAAAAGAAATCTGGCAGCAATTTTAGATCCTCACTGCATTCCCACAAACAATATTTCTTTTGTTAAAGAAGCCAGAGATATAAACTAGTCTTTTAGATAAGCACAATTTCCATGGTTCATTTAAAATTTCCTAGCTAATGCCAAAAAAAAAATTCTTTTTTTAAAAAACAACTCTTAATTTATACACCTATGTCTTGGTTAAATGCTTGAAAAAGACCTTATAGCAAACTATGATGGAATTTAAAAAATCATGAATACTTACCCTGTTCATATACATCATATTATACTATATTTATAATCAGTGAGCCAACAAAAACATAGTTTTAAACTGGTTGGATGTTCTGAAACCATGATTATCTGATCTATATATAGCCATTTTTCTGTGACATATTGTCATTTCTATGATACATTCTATGATACCTTGCATTTTCTTGGACTTTTTGATACTTTGAATGCTAACCTATCTAGGTTTTTTTTTAATAACAAATGTTATTAATTTTACAAAAACAATACACAAATAATCCAGGCATAACAACTTGAAAAATCTTTTCTAAAAAAATTAATAATAATTAAAGAAGAAAGCCAATAGAGCATACAAAATATTTACGTTATCTATTTAACTTCATATCTTATCCAGACTTCTCCTTTTCATTCTAGTTATCCAAATTATATTTCTTGCTTATTAAAATTTTATTGCCTTTCATAAACATACAAAACACAGAACATTAAAAAAAAAAAAAAAACCTAAAACATTTTTTCTGAAGGCTGCTTGATTCCGGGTTGAAACTCTTCACACAAACACAAATTCAAACATCATATTCACTTTATATATCCTTCCATATCTTATTATCATTTTCAATATCATTCTTTGTCTGTTCTATTTCCAATTATCCATTCATCTTTTTTCTTTTAATATACTTCTCCTATACACTGATTGGAGTGACGTCTTTAACTCATTGTCCTAACTTAAAATTACTTCATATAACACTTAATTTATCTTGGGATTCTGTTTAGTACATTCTAAAATTACACAATAAATTTTATAAAGAAGGTAAAAACCCAGCAATAACTAAATAAAATCCTATATAAGCACTACCCATATCATTAAAAAAAAACTAATCGTATATATTAATACTCATTTATATCTTAAGCATTTTACTCTAGATACACATATAAAGACACAATCTTATGTACCTTCCAGAATCCCTTTTTTTTTTCAATTAGATTCACCATTGTCTCTAAATAAGCTTTTTTTCTTTAAATCTTGCTTCCCACCATTAAGGCTTCTCCTCCCCCCCTTTCTCTCTTGCTTATTCTTCTCCTTGCCCTTTTTACCCCTTTGTCTCTCCTCCTCCCTTTTCTTACTCCCTTTCCGTTGTTTTCTAAACTTGCATCCACCTTTCATCTAATTTTTCTCTTTTTTGGTTGTTTTTTCAAACCTTAAAATCCCCTTTTTCTTATTCTCTTTCTCCTCCTCCCCAGAAAAACCCATTGTTCATCGAAGATGGTTCTTCTTCCTCTTCTTCTTTGTCCCAGTCGTTCTGCTGCGTAGTCAACTTTTCATAAGTGCATAACGCCATTTCTAAAAATTGAAATAAAGTGCCCAAAGTATCTTTTCCATCTTGTTCTTCCTTTTTATATTTTTGATATTCAGTTTTTAATTCATCCACAAGCGATGCCATCATAAAAAGAGAAACTTTTCCCAAAACAACCACCCAAGTATTTTTAATCAAGAATAATTCAAAAAAGATTCCAAAAGTTAATACTTTTTTTTCCTTCTTCTACTTCTCTTTCTGGGGTTACTGTTTAATCAAAGAGGTCCAATTACCATATATCTTTCTTTAGAATTCTAGGCAATCTCCTCCTTTTTCAACTTCTGCTCCAATTTTTTTCCTCTCCCTTCCCACTTACAAGAACAATTTTTAAATGATCAGAAATCCATACCTCTAATAAGGGTTTTCCGATTTCTTAAATTATTAAGTCCAATGTCCAAAGAATCTTTTGTCCCTTGACTTTAACTTTCAAAATAATTCACCTTCAGTGCCCAAATAAATTTCAAATCTTTATCTGCTGTTTCTATGGGGTGGGAGAGTGAAGAAAAAAAATAGTTTCCCTTTAACAGCTTTCTCCGCCGCTTTCCGATCTTCTTATATCCTCCAGCAATTCAAACAATTCAGTTCCAGAGAGTTTGAGAGATGTTGATTGACCCGGCTCAGCCAGCACTTTCACTTTTCCTGCTTCCTCCAGCACAATCTTACCCGGTTACAGGCTTCTTCGTGGCGGCCATTACTGACCGCCGCTCCACCACCTCAGGAAAAAGGGGTTTTTCCGGATGAGGAGGGGGTCTGTGACACCCCCAACCCCTTGTCCGGCTCCCCTCTCTCTTCGGCTGCCTCTACGGGGCAGCCATATCCCCCAGATCCATTTGGATCGGGGGCACCTCGGCGGCAAGCGCAGTAGGAATCGCGGACGGTCGCGAATTCCTGCTGCCACCGAAGCCACGCGGAACCGGAAACCACCTGTCTAGATTTTGTATTACTTCTTTTTGTACATTGCCCTATAGAATGTTGGGCTACTTTGTAAATCATGATAAAACATAATTCTTTTGATTTAGAGTTACTGAGCAAAAACTCACTAAAGTAATTTGTTGGTGCTTCATAAACGGCCATAGGGTGATCTATATCTAGAACTTGTTATCAAACTGTAAATTATGGAACTGCGAATTATTCATTTTTCATTTAAAATATTTAATGATGATTTTTCAATTAATGAACAGAGAGCAATTATATTAATCATTTTAATTACAATTAACATTCAATAGCAATAGCACTTATATACTGCTTCACAGTGTGTTACAGTCCTTTCTAAGCAGTTTACAGAATCAGCATATTGCTCCCAACAATCTGGGTCCTCATTTTACCCACCTCCGAAGGATGGAAGACTAAGTCAACCTTGAACCAGTGAGGATCAAACTGCCAGCAATTGGCAGTCCATAGAATTAGCCTGCATTCTCACCCACTTCTTTTTGCAATTCTAGGCAGCCTACTCAAAAGCCAGTAAAAGTTGCCTTCCTTATTATGAGGTGTGAACTCAGTCACCGTCTAAACAATATGTATAAAACATAAGCAGAAGTTCTCCAGAATCATTTGTCTTTGATATTGTCAGAAACTTCTGAAATTGTAATTTCTCCTTTGCAGGTCCATGGGCTGGATGCAGATACTTGGAAAGATGTGGAAATTGTTCACATAGACATTGGTGATCGGACACAAGTATCAGATGAAGTAAGAAGATACTGTCTGGGCTGTTCCTTGACAGTTGGCAAGATGGGTGACCTGAGATAAAGGCAGGGCAATTTGGGTCATAAAAAGAGGACTGGGAAAACACCTATGGGCTATAGATAATTCATTTTTGTGGCAACAGTGATGAGACTTATACCAGTTTCACTAACTGCTTGCTAAAGTTCTGGTATCATTCTCAGTCTCTTTTGCTTTTCACTGGCTTTTAGATGTTAAACATTGCCTTTTTTCAACTTTCCTCTATAGCTACTATATTTTTGGAGTATAAGATGCTCTGAAGTATAAGACGCACCTAGCTTTTGGGGAGAGGAAAAAATCTGCTTCTGCCTCTGCTTCCCAGCAATTTGCTTCCTTGCAGCAAACAGCCTGGTCAGCTTCAGCACAGCCTGTTTAGCTCCTGACAATCAGCTGTTTCAGGCTTCAGGGATCACCACCTATTGCTCTAGGCATCCCATTTTTGGCCTCCACATACTCCATTTTTGGCCCATTCCGGGCAGTGGGGAATCAAAATGGGTGGAAAATGGTGCATGTGAAGGCTGAAAATGGAGTGCGTAGAGGCTGAAAATGGGGCCCACGGGTGCAGCAATAGCTGATAGCAATCCCTGCAACCTGAAACAGCTGGTCGTTGAGAGGCTGATCCAACCAACAATCAGCTGCTTGTGTTAATCAGGCTGTGCTGAAGCTGAAACGGGCTGTTTGCTGCAAGGAGGCAAATTGCTTGGAGGCAGAGGCCAAAGGGTGGGGGCTGGCGGATAGGTGGGATTTCAGCAACATTCACTGTATAAGACACACAGGCATTTCCACCCACTTTGGGGGGGTGGAAAAAAGAGTGCCTTATACTCCAAAAAATACAGTAAGTTGTTTCTGCTCAACTGTAGCAGGAGATATGTTGACTTGTTCTGACTATTTCTTTTAAAAAAATTGTCCTCTACTGAATGGAGGAAAAAATAGACATCTGGATTCTTCCTTGTATCATTGTTTGCTAGGATTTCTGTCCTGCATGCTGCCACCCTTTCTCAACTCTTTTCTCTTTCAGGATTACAAACCAGATGAAGATCCAGCTCTTTTCAAATCTCTGAAGACCGATAGAGGTCCCCTTGGCCCTGACTGGAAGGTAATATCTATCCCAAGAAAAGAAGGACACTGGCTTTGTAGTACATTTTTTATTGCCTGCCCTCCTCCCTCCCAACTCTTTCCCCCTCTCCCCAGCTTTCAGGCATTCTAAATTCCAAGAGAGGTTTGATGGGAAGCAACCTCACTAGAGTCTCCCAGATTTGGTTTGACCAACCAAGTATTTGTGATTATCAGGTTGTTTCTCATCCAAAATAGGAGATCAATCTTGCTTTTTTCCATACAACTATAAGATTTACACTGGGCTCTCTCACTTAAGCTGCCCCATATGTTTTAGAAGTGTTGTTATTCCACAGAACTCACCTGCTTTGCTAGACTAGCCTTCCACAATTCGACACCTTCTGAAAATGCTGCTGTTCAACTCCCATCATGCCCAGCTTACATCTGGAAAACATCAGGATGGAGATGACAGATTATAGCGGGAAGATCTAGATTGATTACCTTATCCTTAAAATACATCTGATGGTCTCAGATCACCCACTGCTTTCTCAGCCCAACACAAACTCCTTAAAGAAACATAATCTTGCTTTTCTTTGCTTGAAAGGTTGTCTGGAAGAATAAAGTTTTTTTCCCCCCCAAGTATATTATTTGTTGAGAAATGCAAACTGGATAAGAAAAATTCATGTGGGAAATTTGAATTTACCATTATCTGCTATTTCTGCCTCCCTCAGGTTCCTCTCAGGTGTTTCATCCAAGAGAAACATTATTTTAAATTTCTAGCATTAGGGGCGGGGAAGACCTATGTCCTCTCCAAGCTTGAATGATATTACAATTTTTAAAGAAATTCTTTCCAATTTATTAGAATGATGGAAATGGGTAATTATATAAAGTGGCTTGTAACTCAGTCTACCTGTTTGTCATCAGGAAACTCTGAATAGAACTGAGCCCAATTTGGAATGGGGGAGAAATCAGCATGAGTTTAAAATGGGGCTGGATCCAGCCAAGGGCTATAGAGAAAAAAGTCTAGAAAAATTCTCCAATATCCCGCTATAATGGGAAAGGCAATTGAGTTCAGATGATGCTGCATGCTCCCAACCAAGGCCTCTTTCCTTTCCTACTCCATAAATTCCATGTGCTCTGCATGCTTTCCTATGTCAGAAGGAGTATCCCATACATTAGGGGTCTTCAAACTTGACAGCTTTAAGACTTGTGGATCAACTCCAAGAATTCCTCCTCCAGTCATGTTAGCTCAGGAATTCTGGGAGTTGAAGTCCACATGTCTTAAAGCTGCCAAGTTTGAAGACCCTTGCCATACTTGATTGCAATGGGATGATAGTACAGGTAGTCCTCACTTGCTGAATGCCTTGTTTAATAACCATTAGAGTTTTTAAAAAACTGGCTTTGTGACCAAGTCTCACAATTATGACCATCGCAGCATCTCACGATTGCCATTTGGGAGCTTCACAACTGAGATGAATTTACAACCTTTGGAGCATTGTCATTTGCCATTTATTTGTTTCACAGCAAGCATCTGACAAGCAGAGCAAATGCAGAATATAATCACAGGTTGTTGGTCACATGATGTCTCAATGACTGGCAGTTTACTTAATAACTGGGAAGTGACATTCAGAGTCTTTTGCAATTAAGTGATTTTCTACTTAGCAATGGAGTGGCCAGGCCCAATTGTGGTCACTAAGCGAGGATCACTTGTAACTAATTACAAACCAAATCCATGAAATTGATTGATTGATTGATTTGATTTGTCAATTGCTTACAAGATAATAGGTATAAATATAAACATAGTTATGAATACATGAAATGGATACATATAAGAAAAATAAAAAAGAAACAATAGGACAGGGACGGTAGGCACGTTGGTGCGCTTATGCATGCCCCCTTACAGACCTCTTAGGAAAGGGGTGAGGTCAATAGTAGACAGTCTAAGGTTAAAGTTCTTGGGGTTTGGGGAAGAAACCACAGAGTCAGGTAGAGTATTCTAGACATTTCATTTGTTTTTCTGGCCCATCCATTTGGAGAAGTGTGACTTTGGGTATGCTATATGAAAGGTCACACGCACTTTTGGCTTGGACGAAGTAGCACATCCTGGCTCTGCCGTAATTCTTCTGATTTTATTCTCTCTCTTCCCTCCACCTGTTTTTTTTATTTGTTTTTTGTTCCTTTTAGCGGGAACTAGCCAATAATGAAAATTGCCCCCACATGTGTGCCTACAAACTTGTGACTGTGAAGTTCCGCTGGTGGGGCCTTCAGGGAAGGGTGGAAAAGTTTATCCAAAAGGTGAGTTCAAAGTGGACAGTTGCTTGCTCCACTTTGACAAAATTTGCTGGTTTGAACAGAAGTGGAATCCAAAGTTCTGTTTGAGGGGGAAAGCCCCTCTCTTACCAGTAACATCCAGGTGATATTGCTTTTTATAGCATAATAAGATAAAGAAGTGTAATCTGGTAAATCGGGCCATTTTCTCAGGAGAAGCATAGAATTACCGTATTTTTCGGTGTATTAAGACACTTCCCCCCCAAAAAAAGTGGATGGAAATGTCTGTGTGTCTGATACAGCGAATGTTGCCAAAGCCCCGCCCACCTGCTGATCCCCACCTGCCGGCCTCTGCCTCCCAGCAATTTGCCTCCTTGCAGCAAATAGCAAACAGCCTGGTCAGCTTCAGCACAGCCTGATTACACAAGCAGCTGATTGTTGTTTGGATCGGCCTCCCAACGATCAGCTGCTTCAGGCTGCATAGATCGCCATCACCTATGGCCACATCCAGGTGCTCCATATTCAGCCTCTGCATACTGTTTTCAGTCTTTCCAGGCCCCATTTTCCACCCATTCCAGGTGGCAGGGATCAAAACAAGCGGAAAATGGGGTTTGAGAGGCCAAAATCAGGGTGCATGGAGGCCGAAAATGGGATGCAGAGGCCGAAAATGGGGCACACAGAGGTGGCAATAAGCGATGGCATTCCCTGCAGCCTAAAACAGCTGATCATCGGGAGATCAATCTAACCAACAATCAGCTGCTTGTGCTAATCAGGCTGTGCTGAAGCTGACCAGGCAAGAAGGCGAATTGTTGGGAGGCAGATTTTTTTTTCTTCTTTTCCTCCCTAAAAGCTAGGTGTGTCTTATACTTTGGAGCATCTTATAGTCCGGAAAATACGGTAACTATGGGTAGTCCTAGACTTACAACCCATTCATTTAGTGACTGTTCGAAGTTACGACACTGAAAAAAGTGACATCACTGCTTTTCACACATACAACCATTGCAATGTTCCCATGGTTCCATGATACATGTTCAGACCCTTAGTAACTTGTCATGTATTTATGACAGTTGCAATGTCTGGGCATCCTCGTGATACCTTTTTGCAATCTTTTGAGCAGCAAAGTCAATCAGGAAGCCAGATTTGCTTAACAGCCGTGTTACTCATGTAACGACTTCAGTGATTCACTTAACAAATATGGCAAGAAAGGTTGTAAAATGGGGTCAAAACTCACTTAACAACTGTCTTGCTTAGCAACAAAAATTTTGGGCTTAATTGTCGTAAGACAGTCATAAGTTGAGGACTACCTGTGGCTGCTGTCTTGCTTTTCAGTCTGAAGAACCTACCTAGTTTTTTTGTTGTGACTTTGATGTCTAAAGACTTAGGAAGCTTCTTTTCATTCCCCTTGTATTCTCAGCATCTCAGTTTCTTAAAAGCTTCTCTTTCCCCTTTGACAGCAAGAAAGACGTCTCTTTACCAACTTCCATAGGCAGCTGTTTTGCTGGTTGGATAAGTGGGTGGATTTAAGCATGGCTGACATCCGGCGGATGGAGGACGAGACGCAGAAAGAGCTTGATGAGGTGCTAAGGATGGTTACCAGTTTGGGAGTAGAATATGTACTGGGTAGGGTAGCAAAGTAGCTTTCTTTCCCCAAAAAAGTCTCTGCTTTAACAAAAGACGTTCTATTCTTCTATAGAAGGAGATGAATATAAGGATATTTTATAAAATGAAGCATCCTAGCTAAACATGAAGCAAGCCCCTTTTCTTCTTCAAAATCATGCTTTATTAAAAGAATGTAAATAATGAGAAAGTTTTTTTAAAAAAGACTTTTTCTTTGCAGTAAGAAGATGTAAAAAGATTACATTAATAATTGTAATATGGGAGGGGTATATGTGATCCATATGCAATGTCTTCCCATCCTTTTTGTGTGCTATACTTTTTCTCCAAGATATTGTTGCTGGAATTAATATTAAAAACATTACTTCTCAGCTTTTAGGCTAAGAGTAACAGCAACAAAACCACCAGATTTTAGTGATACTACATTATGAAGGGCTTAAATCATCTACTTCAATTTGGAAAGATTTCAACCCCCTCCACCAGAAACTTTTCAAATACAGTATATTTTTAGAAAATGGCCCAGTTATTTCCCATAAATATTGCTATTTTGTGCTTTTGATACCAATTAATTAAAAAGGAGAGGTAGCCTCTTGCTCCATGCTGGCTGGAGAATTCTGGGAGTTGAAGTCCAACTATCTTCAAATTGCCAAGATTAAAAAACATTGTTCTACATGTTTGTCTGTTTGGTTGTATATTCATTAACAGCCATCTATGATTAAAATATTGAAATACATTTGAATTCAGTTGTACCTGATTTCTGCTAGGGAACACAAAATTGTTTTGACTTACTTCACAAGTGGAATTAAGGGTAGGAGAAGTGGGCCAGACCCATTAGGAAAATATTCTTGCAAGAGAGCCATTCAATAAGAAATTCTGTATTTTGTTGCAGATCCGCCAGAAGGGCACAGTGAGAGGCATGACTGTCGGGGATGAATGAGTGCCCCTTACTGCCTAGAGGAAGAAATGACAAGGTTGGAAAAAGCAGAAGTGGAATAAATAAGCATGCTGGAAAAAATGCAGGGAGTTTTATTCATGTATTAGCTTAATGCAATAGAAATACAAGATATTTGCCACACACAGCCTTTGCTCCTGCCACTACAGTGCAAGTAAACTAAAAAGAGATTATAATTAACCATAGAGAGCCATTTTGGTGTGGTGGTTAAAGACTTAGGCTAGAAATCAGGAGACTATGAGTTTTAGTTCCACCTAGCTGGGTGACTCTGAGTCAGTCATTCTCTCTAGCCCCCCAAAATAAAACAATGGCAAACACTTCTGAAAAACCTTACCAAAAAAATTGCAAGTACTTCTCCAGGCAACCATCAGGAGTCAACGCTCACTCAAAGGCACAGAACAAAACATGATAACAATATGCCTACTTTAGTGCAAGCTAAGATATTAATTCATGATTTAAAATTTGGCTTGGGTTAAACAGGAAATTAGAGCTAATTATTGATTTCCTCACTTACTTGAATCAACTAGGAGAGGGCTGCTTGCACCGGAAAAGTTTTGTCACATCTTATTTAGCAGAGGCCTGGCTCTGCAGATGTGGTCAATATGATGTAGATCAGGGGTGTCCAACCTGCAGATGTGGTCAATATGATGTAGATCAGGGGCATCCAAAGCTGGCTGAGGAATTCTGAGAGTTGAAGTCCACAAGTCTTAAAGTTGCCAAGGTTGGATACCCCTGATGTAGATCATCTTTGTGAAAGATGAACATATAAAGCTAAAATTAGGGTGGATATTTTTACATCTTATTTAGCAGAGGCCTGGCTGTGCAGATGTGGTCAATATGATGTAGATCATCTTTGTGAAAGATGAACATATAAAGCTAAAATTAGGGTGGATATTTTCATAGATTTGAAACCAGAGATTTTTTTATTGGGAATCGTACCTGATATAAATAATAAAAATTTAAAGTATCTGATTGTAAATGTATTAACAGCAGCTAGGATTGTATTTGCTAAACATTGGAAGAGTGAGAAAATACCATTAGAGGAAGAAATTATTAAGAAAATATTGGAATGTGCTGAAATGAGTAGATTGACATTTGAAATTAGAGAACAAGAAGATAAACAATTTTATGAAGTTTGCTTTGCATTACTTTTGAAACCTTTTGATTAGAACTATAAATTCAAATAAAGTATAGGGATTGCAGATTCATACTAGCTCATACTATATTTTAATCAACAAAGCATAAATTTAATTTCCTCAGTTTGGTATATTTCAGATGTGTTGAGTTCAAACTTTGTTTATTCTTGGACAGCCTATGACTTACAATCTGAAACATCTGAACAGCTTTTTGATGGAGGAAAGCTGGTTTAAATCTTTCAGTTAGCATTCACCTTAATCTTTATTTGTAGGTCTAAATTGATTTATGTAATTATAAAAGAGAAACAGCCCATAGAATGTTTTTTAAAGAATGTTAAATTAATTTGTACTATAAATTTCTCTTTAAAACATAGAATGTAAGCACAGAGGCAATAAGCAAGCAAGCCACAAGCAATCTGCTTTAAAAGTTAAATGGCAGACATTTTGATTGAAAGATCCCCTTTGAAGATTATAGCCTGGTGTCCCAAAAGAACAAGTTTGGGGTGCAGGAGTCTCTTCCACAATGGTAAAGTTAAAAAATCCTTATTTTGGGAACTTACTATACATTAGAAATAGCAATAATACTTAGACTTATACGCTGCTTCAAAGTGCTGTACACCATCTCTAAGCAGTTTACCCAGTCAACATATTTCCCCTAACAATTGGAGTCCTCATTTTATTGATGAGGGAAGGATGGAAGGCTAAGTCAATCTTGAGCCCTGTAAGGACGCCAGATCAAACTCCAGACTAACCTGCAGTACTGTATTCTAACTACTATGCCATTATAGCTCTTTAGCTAATGCTAGTCAAAAACTCAAAGAAAGGTCTCAGATTTTTAAAGTAGTTCTTTCGTTCAAGTAAAATTGGAGGGGGGAGGAATAGTATTTGGTAATCAGGAATAGTTTGTACTCATCAATACACATCTTCCATTGTCCTCATCACC
Organism: Hydrophis major; assembly: GCA_033807585.1. Taxonomy (NCBI): domain Eukaryota; kingdom Metazoa; phylum Chordata; class Lepidosauria; order Squamata; family Elapidae; genus Hydrophis; species Hydrophis major. The sequence goes on along the minus strand of CM066343.1, from coordinate 30,239,513 downwards.
TAAGACCACATATCCAAAATAGGTCTAAACTGGGAAAAACTTACATTATGATTGCAGGGGACACCTTGATGACTGTAATAGAGGAGCAAAGGTTTTTAACTTCCTATTGTATAACAAAAGCAAGAAAAATATTCTTAATTTAAAATAAAATGCCATAGCTGGAATTTTGCTCAATGTGTATATTTTGAAAGCAGAATTTAATTCCTGTAATGGGGATGGATGCCAAAGAGGCCTTTTCCTTGAGTTCAATTGAGTCTTCTGTGTTAGAATTCCTGATCTATGCTGACTATAATATAAATTGGTAGTATTATAGCATCTAGTTCAAGGAAAGCAGGGGCTTATTCTCCAAGCTTCCTTCAATTATTTCATAGTTGGGTCTGATTAATGGAATTCAAGATCCTAGTTCAGTGTTGCTCAACCTTGGCAACTTTAAACGGATCTAAGGCAATGTGGCCAATTCACCACAGGCAATTCACCATGGCCAACTTGTCAACTCATTATCAAAGAAATAGTGGAACAGAATCATTAAAGAAAGGTGCAAGAGGAAGGACAAAATGAAATATAAATGACAAAAATTAAAATAACTTTTAATTGTTTTAAATACTTGAATTGTTGAATTGTCCCATAGTGAGGTATCCCACAGTGAGTTATCTTGTGGTGAGTTGATTATGGTGAGTTGGCCTGCACCAAGTTGTCCCATTCTGACTTTGAGCATGCTAACTGGGGAATTCTTGAGCTGAAGTTCATATATCTTAAAGTTGCCAAGGTTAAGAAATACTTTCTAGTTAAAACGGGGGTAGATTCCACAGGCTGCCATCTTTGTTTCATATGTGTGGGGTTTTGAATAAATCATCCAAGCATCCAAAAATAGAAAGCTAGGCACACAAGCAGTTGCTACCCAAGGCCTGGTGTGAATATCCCTATTTGTTTATGCAAAGTATGAGTCAAAGAAAACTGAATTTCACTTAGCCTGTTCAGGTTTAGACTCAAATTTTTTCCATACTACATTTTGCTCATTCCTCTCTGTGTCTTTTCTATCCTAGATGCAGTGCCCATTGTGACCTGAGATTGGACCTATCCTTGTGGGACTTCACCTTCTCTCTTTTCCTCTCATCACCTAGGAAGAGGGAGATGAGTTCTTTCCTTCATTCCATCTACTTGGTCCTAAGATATTCCAAGCTATCCCTGATTTTACCAACTTGGAAAGCCCCATGAAACTGCTATTACTTTCTGATCATGGGTTAATAGGTGTTCTTACCACATGAATGGGATATCAAAGGGGCCAAGGACCTTTCAGGGTGTGGGGGCATCTCCTTTTTCACACTGTAGAGTCAGCAATGCATGAATATTAATAACATTAATCTGAATATTCTTTAGAATCATACTTCAGTGGGTGGGTGGGTGGGGAATTTATAGGAACTGGGAAAATTAAAAAAAAGTTTGAATTGGAAGAGGGGAAATTTAAAGTTAGGAATATAGTTAGTTTCTCTTTCACAGTGGAGAGTTTTAAGCCTCCTGTGAAAACTATTTCTCCCTTTTTGAAACTACATTCAACTTCCAAAGGTGTGGGAGGAAAATAAAGTTTCTGCTCCAGGAATTTTCTTATGCATGCTACATGTTGGAGTCAAACATATCACTTGGCAGAGCCAGTTATGGGCAGAAATATGCCTCCCATTTGATCTGATTTTCAGACATGGCATAAACTGCATCATCAAAATTTGATGGGACAGTTTCCTGCTATATTTTTTGTGCTTTGAAGCAGTACTGGGACCTTCTCTTTAATTCAGGGTGCTTTTCCTTGCTTCCCCTCACCTCCATCTCCTGTTCCAGTGAAGCAGGGGAACGCAAATAGTTTTCTATTTGGGGAAGAGGTGCATAGAAGCATTGCAAGCTTCTGGGGATTAAGGAGAAAGAAACAGAGTGGGGGCCCTAAGCTGTAGTTCAAGGATCTGAAACAGTATTTTTTTAAAAAAAGAAAACACTGAAAATCTTTTTTAAAAAAGTAAAACTAAATAAACTTGAAAGTGAGTTCTTGTTTAATTCTTATACTGGGTGAGAGTCAATGACTGCTTTATATTTCAGTCTTTTTTGTAATTTGTGTTCTCTCAATGCACTGAAGATCAATATGAAACATTTTATGCAATTTTGTACATTGCATCTCAGATTATTATAAACTTTCTACAGAAGGTCCCAGTGTAAATGTGCACTTTTCTGGTGGGTTGATGGTCCGAAGATAGGAATTCTATTTTTTACTTGAAAAACAAGGCAGAGAGCAGAACTGTCTAGACAATGCACATTCGGTCCAAAGAAGTGAGGTTTGAAAAGCATGATTGCAATTGAGAGACAAAGCTACACCAATGGTATTTGTGATCTGTCATAATCTGTTGTAATTTGTGCTGTCCAATGAAAGACCATCTGGATGATTAACTCAGTAACTTTACAATTACAAATATTGCCATACTGCTAAAATAATATTTGCAGATAGGCAAGGCTGACCAGGATCCCTATCCTGCAAAAGTAAGAATATTTAAATGCTCATCAGCTGCTATATTTTGCTTTTCTATCCTTTCTGACACTTTCTCTACAAGTCTTCTAATTGCCCACGTGTGCTCAAAACTATCCCAATGATGGAGTCCTTGGTGCTCTCTGAGTTTAATTGTTTGCTTACAGATATTTCACCACCCAATTAGGTAACACTAACAAAGTGAATCAGTGTGGAGCTTGTTCCTTGTTTGTACTGATTAGGTTATTACTTTCTGCTTGATTTTTTGCTGGTGGTAGGTAATCCATGCTCTGGGAATGAGAACTATCGAGAAAATCCCACCTTGGCAAGGCAAGCTACTCTGTATAAATGGAGCTACCCCACGCTACCCCACCTCATGTTGATGCTTATTTGGGTAACGAAACATCTGCAAGCAAACACCCAAGCTCAGAGAACACCAAGAACTCCCCAGTTCATCCCTGAGCTACAGGTATTTTCGTCTATTGGAGCCATCCCTAATTAATATTATAGGCATTTTTTTCCCATGTTAATTCTTGGCATTCAGGTTTGGTGGGCCCAAATCATTTGAATGCCAAATATTCTTTTTTCATGGTCCATCCTAGAAGTTACAATAATGTTTCTCAAACCTGCTGGCTGGAAAATCCTGTGAGTGGAAACTCTTAACATCTTAAGCCTCCAAGGCTGAGAAACACAGAGAGTCAAGTGAAGAAGATTAACTTATTAAAGAGTAAGTTAAATTGGGTATGGTTAACTGTTAAAGCCCCTTCAGTTGCAAACCATACAATGTTGCTTTACTAATTTCTCAGAACCATTGAGTTGCTATTCTGTTGCAGTAAATAGAAAAAGGAATTTAAGTCGATGCTGGAAATGGATGAAAATAAAGATAGTTCCTACTAGCAATTCTTGGGGAAAGGGTCCTGGTATTATAGACTAACTTGGATAAATGTGGTTCACAGGATATACTAAAAGTCAGAACCCATAGGCTAGTTGCAATATGTCCATCCACCCCACCGGAGAAAATGTTACTAATAAGAATGTTAAAAAGTCATGCATCACATAAATGATTATAAGAAAATGGCAACCAATTTGAACATTTAATGTAATTTATATAATATATTTCTATGGGGCCAAACTTTGGATACAATTATGTCTACATGGATTATGTATGAGAGAGCACAGCTATAGCAATAAAACTTAGACTTATATACCACTTCATAGTGCTTTACAGCACTCTCTAAGTAGTTTACAGAATCAGCATATTGCTGCCAACAATCTGGATCCTCATTTTACTGACCTCAGAAGAATGGAAGTTTGAGTCAACCTTGAGCCCTGTCAGGATTAGACTCCAGATAGAAATTTGTGGGCAGATTTTTCCTGTAATGCTGCATTCTAACCATTGCATTATCCTGGCTGTAGGCTGTATTTTGCATATGGGAAACCTGAGTGGTTATGGAGAGAAGATGAGGACGTGCAAAAGCTTTGCGCATGGAAGCATGGAAGTACATTAATTAGCCAGCAAGCAGGCAATAACTTTCCACAAATCCAGATCTTAAATACTAGATATGCCGGATTTATTTTGTTCTACACACAGTTTATTTTAACAGCATTCCTTGGAATGAAGAACAATTTTTTTGCTGTTCAGCAGGTTATTATGAAATATATACATGCATGAAAGTTGGTAGAGGAGTATAGACAATGCCTGGGTTAAGAACATCTGACTTGCAACCTGTACTTATGAATGGATTGCCATAAAGCCTATTACATTTTTTAAAAAACAAGTGAAATGCAATGGTTTATAATAATAAACACACTACAATGTAACCCTCATAAAAGCATTGTGTGGCTTCAGCAGAGGAAGGAGAACATAGTCTGCCATTTTAAGCTGAAGAGAATGGATTCTTGGAAAAGAAGCTAAGGTTGGCAGTACTTGTTAGATTTTCAAAATGAGGTAAGTTTAAAGAAGAAAAGTCAAGGTATATACAAATAAACAAGGATGATTTGAGAACGAAATGGGATGGTATGGTATACATTAAATTTAACCATTTTTGTTACCTTATCTCACACCTTTAATTTTTTTGCTTATTACTTATTATTATGAACTTCTTTTCTGCACTGTAATATAGTTTGAAGGAAATAGCCTGATGGATATATATCCATGCACAAATCTTTGCCCTGCTTTATCCTGGTGAATTATTGTTTTCCACCAAATCTGCATTGCCCTAAATATAACCTTTCCAGTGACCTGCATTACAGAGATGGTTTCTTCTATGTAATGCCTGCAATTTAATTATGTTGGCTTGTATTTAAATGGTACTTAGGCTGCCTGGTTTTTAAATACCCTTCATCCATTCAGCTGAAAGGTGCAAACGTTAGCCAAATTGATAGATTTTGTTCCTGTTCCACTGACTGGAACCAAGCTCAACCACAATATTCTCTCTCCCACCCCCGGTAGCCTACTGATTAAATCGTTCCAGTAGATTTGCAGAACTGGAAGCCTGCCAGCTGATTGCATCCCTCTTCCAAATGCGCTCCTGTATTGTGCAATTTTTAAAAACTTGAATTCCTTTAGAAAAAAAAAAAAACCCCAATTTGCGCCCACCACAACACTGTTAGAACCACCAGGGAGAACCCAAACCATTCAATTCCCACTCCAGACTCAGTTGACAGTAAGCTCTGTGGGTGGAGTGGTAGGGACTCTTCCCACTCCTGCTGAGAAACTCAGGCTACTCTAGGAAATGGGTTAATGATTGCTTCAGGTTTTACTTTCTTTTTTTCTGATTGTAAAACAACAACAATAAAACAATGTCAGGGAAACTGTTTTTAAGCATAGTGGCCTGAGTGTCTTTCAGCTTAATGTACTTGTTTCCCCAGAGGCAGCCAGAACTAGAGTCAGGAAAGGGAATGACTACTATAAGATGTTGCGAGGCTATTTAAAATAATAATATTAGGGCAGCTACTTCCTGGATGCTGAAAGTTGAATGGGTGGGAACAACATACAGTGCATCAGTAATACTTAAACACCAACAGAAGTTGCCTTTGGTTTCTGCTGTCTGTTTTTGGGATTTTCCATTGGATTACTTAACTAAAATCCCCTTAATTCTCCCGGTCCTTCATACCTTGCATGATTTTTTCACCGAGAAAGATCATATTTTTGGTCTCTGTACCACAGTATCAAAGTCCCCTTTCAGTGGGTATAATTATTTTGTTTATGCATCTGGGCTTTCTCCAGAGACTATGATGCTAGAATTTCCAGGAAGTCACTGGTACCGATCCCTCCATTGGTAGAACATGCATGAAATAGTATTGCCTATTTTTCTTGAGTATTTGTCAAAAACATATTAATTAGTATCAGATGTGGAGGGGCTAATTGTGAAAAGGCAGCTAAGTTGTATGTATGTATGTATGTATGTATCTATGTATCTATGTATCTATGTATGTATGTATAAAATATCATTTCTATGAGCCCATTGATTTGATTAAATTTTGACGAAGTGATAGAAAATATACTATTTTTTTCTAGTTCATTGCAACAGCATTAAATCCTATCCTCAACCAGGCCTAAGCTCAGTGGTGTAATTTTTATTTTATTTAGTTTTAAAGCTTTATTGTAATGCTGAGATTCTGTTGCTTAACATGCTGAATCACATTAGATTAGTGTATTATGCAAATCTATTCCACGTAGTTAGCTTATGATTCAATGTGCCTGACAAACCCAGAAAATTACTTAATTTTCTAAACACATTTAAATTAACCATGTGTAAGCGGCTTATGCAAAAGGCCTGTTTGGCATAGTCCACAGTCAGTATAATTAATAATGGAGCTTTATATGACCTTTTGAGTATTTTGTGAATGAACCATGTATACATATTATTTACAGTCATCTGCTTTGTAGCAGTTTTACAGGTCTATTGATGAACATGTCTAACAGCATAGGTGCTAGTGGGGTAGGGAGTGATGAAACATGCACAACATCGCACCCACTGTGTTGTGCTTGCATACATTACAATGAATTATGAAAGAATAGAATTTGCACTGTGATGTCACAAAGCAAGTTCTGTCATTTTGGCATCGTGGTTAGGAACAGAGAAAAAATGGCATCAACTAGATTTTCTGTAAAATTCCAGAAATGGGGCAGACTCATTTGATGTGAAAATCAGCTGTCAGATTTCTTTTAAAGAATGAATTTGATCTCCTTGCTTCCCAGCTTGAAGCCCTTGAGGTCTGTTGGATGGAAACTCAACCAACTCAACTCAGTAGTGTGAGAACTGAGACCATGTTGATTAAAAGTTATGAGAGAAATATTTGGAGGGGCACTGAAGCGCCCGAACTGTCTTTGTATTTTGCATTTCTGATTACAAAGCTGCCAGCATTTGTAGGCAACCAGGCTGATGTCTGAAATTTTGTGAATGCATTTATTTTTCATTAAATGAAAAAGGGGGAATTCACAGTCAATGCAACAACCTGTCTTCTGAAACTGTGATAATCTGTGGTTTCCCCATGTATTCTGTTTTGTTCATCTGCCCTTCATCATTACCAACTATGTTTAATCTTCCTAACGAAGAGGAGAACCAAGTTAGTGATTGAACTGAGTAATTTTGGACCAGCCATTCATTCTCAATCCAGTGAATATTACAAGCTTTATGGGGGAAATGCCAAAGAAAGAACATTATGTGCATCATCTAATAATATCTTTGTTGGAGGGCAGCATGTAGAGCTAAAAATAAAATAACAACATGGTGATTTATAAATTCATGGCCATCATAAATTCATAAAAGCAGCAATAAAACACTCAAGATAATTTAAAAGTCCAAGTTATATGAAAACTTGTGATATGAATTCTGAGCATATAGGTTGGAAGGCAATTACAACTCTGAAGGAGATACATTTTGGGGGAAAAAGTTCTTTCCTCGGTAAATTCTGCTAGTGCTAATATTAGGGCTACTATATTTGGTTTCCAAAATTCTGGAATACCAATGGATGGTAGCAAAGGGATATCAGAATTTTTAACATTTTATAGTCACATATAGATTATCCAGATTTTCCAGTTGTGGTCCAGCCCAAGGATAGAGTTTCTCTAATGGGCACACCACCTGATATGTGATCTCCAGCTCCTAGAATTTCCTATTGTTGAGAATTCTGGGAGTTGAAGTCCCCGCATCTGGAAACTATCCAGGTAGAAAAACATTCTCCTGGGCAGTTTCCTTGAAAAGCTTTCCTGTAGAACTTAATAACTTCTCGTATTTTTATCGACACAAGTAGTCCCTTTGATAGCTGGATCCTAAGCTTTAAAAAATAAGTGGTTTTAAATGTCAAAAATAAATTACTGAATTGCACTCAGCAATAAAGGGGGGGGGTATTTGCAAGAGGTTTCATAATATAAGTAGTACTTGTTTAGTGACCACAATTGGGACTGGCAATTCATTAAACAAAGTGGTTGCTAAGCAGGGGCGGGATTGAAATTTCTTAACAACCTGTTCTGTGGGCATGGCCTAATTTATGGGTGTGGCTTGGTGGACATGTGACTGCCTGGGCATGGCTTGTATGTAAATATTATAAATATTTATGTAAATATTGAATTTTTTATTAAAAAGAGCAACTTTTACCCAGAACCAGGCAAAGCAGGCAGGCAGATTGAGTTGATTGCAGAATCACAGATTCATCCAGAGATCTACTTTTCTGCAATCTGCTGGCCGAGTCTGCACTGAAAAATAGAAGCTTCAGTCCTAAGGAAGGTTCAGCTCTGCTTTTATATTAGCTAGAAAGCAAGAAATCCAACTGTTTCCTGCTTTCTAGCTATTCTAAATCTCCCGACACAGCAGAACAGCTGAAGCTCAGAGGGTGGAAAAGGAAAAATAACAACTTACCAAACACAGGCAAGTTTGATGGTACGCATGCCAGGTAAGGAGTGAGTGGACTGGGAGGGGAGGGAAGGGGAGGGGCCAGCCAGTGGCGTGATTTGCCAGTTCTCTGAACTGGGCAGAATCATAACCGGTTCTATAGAATCCCATCCCTGTTGCTAAGTGAAATATCACATGATTGCAACTGTTCTTATGACATTACTTCAACTTTCCTTTGCTTTACAGATTTGAGAAGGTCGTAATTGAAGGCATCAGTCATAAGGTTACTTTTCATCATTGTTCCAACTGTAAATGGTCACTGTCCAAGGGAGTTACTAAACAAGGACTTCTGTAGACCACTGTGATATAGATGCAATGAGCAGTTTGCTTGCTTGACTTAACAACAATTGAAAGTTCCTATGGACTCTCATTATAAGAGTGCAAATATGATGTAATCAGGACATAGGTTACTATAGCCAGGTTGGACCATTTGAATAAAACCTAATTAGAGGGAGTTGTGTAAACATGCACTTTGTCTCCACCTTCATTGGAAATCTGAGGACAGAAAATGATCAAAGAAAACTCCCATGATTGCAATAGGAAGAGAAATGCACTTGCTTGGGATGAAAACCGCATAAAAACATGATACAACATTTCATCAACGAGCATCAATCAGCAAAAAAATACATGGAGACTTCTGGAAATTGGAACTTTCTGACAAACAAGAAGTCAGAGGTCCAAGGATATGGAGAGAGAAAGAAAGAGAAACTAAAATTGGTGTTTTGGAGATTGTGCCAAGGTCCATGGTAAGATTATTGAATTTCTTAGTATTTGAGGTGCTGGTTGTTCTGAGAATACAGGAATGTTCTGGATCTGAACCCTCAATTAATTGTATTATGGATGGATTATACTTTTTATATTTTCTTCTGTATGCTGGAAAATGCCTTGGCCATTGGTGCCAAAAAAAGCATCATTAAAAATATGAAGATGTCTGTACTGCTGTGCATGCAGTATAGTAAGTAATACGTTATTATTTATTATTATTTTATTTGTCAAATTTAGGTATACCCATCTCACTCTCAGATCTCATTCTAGATGTTACTTATCCATTTTATGTAATTAATAGAAAAAGGGAAAGAAAAGTTTACAGCCTTGAACCAAGACATTGATGTGACGAACTAAACACTGATGTGACATATTGCTATTAGAAGTAACTGGATAATAAGATCTCTCTCTTTCTCTCTCTCTCTCTCTCTCTCTCTCTCTCCCTTCTCCCCACCCCCCACGCCCCCAGTATTTTCCCAAGTTTCTCCTTCAGTTAAACTGAATATTCTTATAATATGCAGATTGAACTGTAAATAAAATAAATAATTGGATAAAGACTGCATTTTATGAAGCCGTTCCTGTACCTTTTGTCTAAATTGTTTTAATTAAGTTTAGACTGCTTTCAGAATAATCTTCTCTGAAATGTGCAGAGTAATCGTTCTGGTTTTAAATAACTTGTTTTTCTCTCAGCTGGAAGAATCTCTTATAGAGAAAGAACAAAAGCATAAATCTTTGAACGCATGGGTGTTACAGATTGAGTTGTGAGGGAATGCCAAGAAATTCATATCTAAATCATTATTCTCTTGGGATAATTCCATTATACATTAATGTTCCTTAATTGTTCTTATGAATTGTGAATGACTTATATCCCTGTTGGAAAACAAGGAATTCCTGATATTATGCTTTTACAACTTACCACAGAGCATAGTCATGAGAAACCTTTTCTGATTCTATTATTATGGTGCTGAAATTTTTAAATGTGATTCACAGCTGTGTCTATGGAGATTCTCAGTCATTCAGATCATCGTTGTCCCTTTTTCAAGAGGCAACTAGACTTTCTGATTTTTCTTTGAAGACATTTCACTTCTCATCCAACTATTTGGGTGACCCTGATGACACAGATAAACCTCCAGCTGGCCTGAATGACTCTCTAAAAGAATGTAAATAACCAACTGTCTGTAAGGAGTATAAATCCCCACCTTCCAGTCAGAGCTGAAGAAGCTTCTTGGAAGAGAAGTGAAACATCTTTAAAGAAAAATCAGAAAGTCTAGCTGCCTCTTGAAAAAGCACCTTTGGGACATTCACAGCTGTGGTAAACACCTGTACAATTGTTCTTTATCTGTATATTTGGAGGAAGTGGATGTCAGTACTGTAAAAGGGAAGGATGAAGTTGGCTAGTGAAATATGTAGTGGTCCATGCATATTCCACCTACTCCCCCCATTAATATAGAATGAGTTACAGTGAGTTTTTTCAGAATAATAAAAAATAAATACATTGTAAAGGAAACCTTACTTAACCTATCTCTTTCCCAAAATGTGTAAAAAAAGATGCAGTCTAGCAAATAATTGTTTGATTTATATATTAATAATAAGGTTGCAATTTTTGCTAAATCACACTTTCACTTCCCATTCTTTGCTATGTTGATGGTGCAGCTATTCTCTCCATAACACAGATGCACTTGGGTGGACAGAATGGGACAACTTGGCATGGCTAGTTCAGCACAGCCAGCTCACTGCAACCAACTTGCCACCACCAACTCACCTCTGCCAATTCACTGCCACCAAGTAGCAGCAAGACAACTCCACACAGCCAATTCACTGTGGAGATAACTTCCACAGGCAACCAGAGGGAGAGCAAGCAAGTGGGCAGGCAGCAGGCAAGCAAGCAGCAGGCAGAGCTCAGAGTGGTGGTAGCAGCAGTATATAAGGCAGGCAGTGGGGGAGGCTGGGGAAGCTGTGGCATCCCATTTTCACACACCCTACTGTCACTTCTCGGAGCTCTACCCACTTGCTCATTCATCCATTCACTTGGCTCTCCCTTCAGTGGGAGGCCCCTGGCCGCTGCCACTGCTCTGTGCTCTACCCACCCATGTGCAGGCCCACCTGCCCTCTCTGCTCCTCCTCTGGCTGCCTGTGGTAAGTTGTCCCCACGGCGAATTGGCTGTGTTGAGTTGTGCGCTAATGATTTGGTGGTAGTAAGTTGGCAGAGGCAATTTGGCAATGGTGAGCTGGCAGCGGTGAGCTGGCTGTGCTGAGATGGCTGCACCAAGTTATCTAGACACTTTAAAGTATTATCTTCCTATTGCCCTAGAGAATGTTGTAAGATCAATTACCCTAAAATAGGGGTCCCCAATCCTCAGGCTGTGGCCTACCACCAGGCCGCAGCGCATTCAGAACCGTACTGCAGAAGTAGTGGGCTAGCACATGTGCATTCAGAACTATCCCCTCTCTCCGCCCACCCCACCAGTCTGCAAAACCAGAAAGTTCGGACATTAACAATAGACCTATTGAGCAAGTCTTCACCTTTAAGTATCTAGACATATACTTTAAATCATCACTGGATCAATTAAGCAAAGAATCACATGAGCACAAAAAGCATCTTTTGCCATTATTGCATATGTGTGCCAACACAGTAATAACTATGTAAGAATAGCTATCAAATTATTCAAGATAAATTTCTGACATCATTTATGCCCGTGATATAAAGATACTTTTAGATCAGAAGTTATCCAATCCAAATTTTTAAAGGACATAACTTAGATTCCTTATTTCACCCTTAATTTTCTTACTCAGCTGTAATTAGGCTGCATCTCCAATAAGGCTACTAATTTTTTACGAATAGACATGGCTTTCAGAGATCACCCAGTACTTTTCCTTACACTATTAATTGCTTCATGATTTTCTGTATACATAATTTATATGTTTTTATATTTGATATGTTGCAATATCTTCTTTTAAATATTAGTCTTGGACTGTAAAATGAAAGGATTATGTGGACAATAAGTTGAAGATAGGCAAGGAACAAGAAGTGGAATTCATGCTAGACAGAAAAGAAGGGTCAATCTTGGAAAAAGACTAAGGCTTAGGTAAATCAATTACACTAGCATTCAAAAAAAACTTGAGTTTAGTTAGCAGATTCCAGACATTTGTATTTATTGGGGAAAGTGTTTTCAAAGAAATGAACTCAAAGACAACACTGGTATAGATATTGGTTGATCTCTCAGGTGCAGATTGATTTAAACTTTTTGATAAATTCATTGATATGGTAGATTACTATCTGATTCATATTATACTTCAGTTCCAGGGCTTTGCAACAGTAGTCCATTCTTCTGGAATGATTCCAGATTTTTCTGGAATGATTTTTGTTTTTAAAAATGGGAGTCAAAATAGGTGAAGCTAGGAGGGGTATTGCTTCTTTATTTACAATATTTTTATACTTCCCATGCCAAAGATTTTGGATGATGCCCAATTAAAACATTTGAACCAAAATATAATTGAAAATGAACAATTTCTTATCTATACAATACTAATATGACTCTCCTTTGGTAAGTAATAGTTGCAGCCCAGTGAAATGTTTGGATGGAATGGGTCATTTGAAATCATGACTAAGCTGCAAGTTTGAGTCTGAAAAGAAACTGAAAATTAGATTGAAATCTTCCTTGATGACATAAACATAAGGGAGTTTCATGACCACATGAATCTCCTGAATCATAGATTCAGGAAAGATTTTTATAAGCAGGACTTTTTTGCTTTATTAAAGGTCAAATCAAGATTTATTTAACATTAATAGTAGTTAGCTGTCTTACTATGTTTAGGACAGCCTTTCCTAACCAGATTAGGTATATTATATTGAATCATTGATTATGCTGGCTAGGATATGATCCTAATCAAAACTAGACCTTCAATTGCTATTAGTATTTCTATTGTAAATGTCTTCAGAAAGGCAGCTTTTATTAAGACTTTAGCCCAAAAGGAAAAAAAAGTTAACATCTTTTCTCACCTCCTGGAAAATTCTTGCTGCAGACCTCTATCAACTAAATCCACACTCCCAACTCATTTACTTTTGTGTATGAACAAAAGTGATTATTAACAAAACCATGAAGAGATGCAATAGGAAGTTTCCTCTGTGGGAGCCTTTTGGTACTGGACTGATTTAACTCATGGTTTCAGGTCATAATTCTTGTAAATATTATTTTTAGCAACAACTTCCTGAAATGATCTATAGAAATGTATCTAAGTCAGCATTCCACTTCTAACTTTCATGGTAGGTTTGTAGTGATCATTTATTCATCTCCTACAATGCAACTATTAGAGGTTTTGGGTTGTAAGTGGGAAACCCAGCTTCCAGTTTCAACTCTGCTGAATCATCATGAAACACAAATATAATTCTACTGAGATAACCATCTCTAATGTTTTGCATATCTAAGGCAAGTCTATTAATAAACAGTTTAATCCTATCCTTCCTCCAAGTAGAGTCATATGGGAGCAGATCTGCACTTTTTTTTTTTTAAAAAAAGAGATTTTATTAATTTTCTACAAACAAACAAGACAAACAAAACATTAAAACATCAACTCTCATATGTACATCCAGTGTGTCAGTTGGTTCATCAGTTTTGTGCATTCCTTTTGTAGTCTCAATTACAATTATGTTACATAACAACTCATATTGTCATTCCAAACTTATATATCCTAATATCACTAAGAAAAAAGAAATTTTTGACTATACTTTTAATTATTCATGCTTTATGAGATAACAATACTTTAACCAGTTTATTCTGTAACAAATCATATAATCATACCAAATCAATCCTAAAAAAACCTTTATAAATATAATGTCAAATAACAAAGTAATAACAAAATAGCAAAATAAAGATATTCCTTACTGTCTAGCATTCTAAATATTCTATTATCGTATTTTATCATCTAGCCATTGATAAAAAAGATCCCAAATTTCATAAAATTGTTTATCCTCTTGCTCTCTAATTTCAAATGTCAATCTACTCATCTCAGCACATTCCAATATTTTCTTAATAATTTCTTCCTATAATGGTATTTTCTCATTCTTCCAATTTTTAGCAAATACAATCCTAGCCGCTGTTAATACATTTACAATCAGGTATTTCAAATCTTTATTATATATATCAGGTAAAATTCCCAATAAGATCTCTGGTTTCAAGTCTATGTGTTTCTTTGTCATTTTTTCCAACCACATGCGAATTTTAGTCCAATATTTTCTAGCGTCCTCACAAGTCCACCACATATGGTAATACGAGCCGGGTATCTGATGACATTTCCAGCATTTTTCAGATTTGTTCTTGAACATTCTTGATATTCTTGTCGGGGGAAAGTGCCACCTGTAAAACATCTTATACAAGTTTTCTTTATATGCTGTTGACATTGTCATTTTATAATTTTGAGACCACAATTTTTGCCATTTCTCTAAATCAATCCCATATCCAAAATTCTTCCCCCAAGCAATCATAGTTTCTCTGATTTGTTCTTCCTCTAATTTAATTCCCAGTAAATAACCATACAATTTTTTAATCACCTTCTCATCAGTACCCATCAAGATCTTATCTAAATCAGTCTGCTTATCATAAAATCCCTCCGTTTTAGAATCTTCATCATACCTTGAATGTATTTGCGCATATGAAAACCAATTCATCCTTATACCTTGTTCCTTTAAGTTTTGGATCGATTTAAGTTCACCCTTTTCATCCAATAGTTCCCCATATCTTTGTTCCTTCTTATAAATTATAGGATAGGAAAATTCTTCAATAGTCGATAACTCAGATCTGCACATTCTTTTGTAATAGGTTTTCATGTGTAGATAAGATATTACATTTAAGATAATTTCAAATTCATTTGCTGTTCAGAGGGCACATGGCAAACAATATAGTGAAATATAAGTTGTGTTTATTGAATAAGCACAATACACAGTTCCTAAACTTTGGGGAAATTATGATACTGTAGCATTCTAGTACTTCTGTTTCCTACAAGTTGGAAGTAGGGAGTTGGTCACCTCCGTACTTTTTGCACTATTCATCTATTTTGTACTTTTCATCCATCCATCTATCCATCTGAAAAAGACTTGGTCTCTACTGTACAGATCACAAAATCAAATTGTACAGGACACAAAGTCTAACCTACAAGAAGGCAGATTCTGTTTGCTTTAAACTAGGATATTTCATGGAGCATGGGATTGAGCTAAAATATCTATGATTAGGAGAAACTAAGGAAGGACTTTGGTGACTGGCAATCAGTAGATTGAAGGATGTGGTTGCTTATCTATAGAGTCATTTTAGTCAGTAGGCAGTTTCAGAGAGAGAGAGAGAGAGAGAGAGAGAGAGAGAGAGAGAGAGAGAGAGAAGAATCTGAAGTATAAGGGGGGCCTTATTCATATGACCAAGGCTGTATTTCCTTTTTCCTCAGAGAAAAAAAAGAGGAACTTAAAAAAAATATTTGCTGTTCCAATACGTTACTCTTCCGCCCTGAAACTTTAGTAAGAATAACTGGGGGGAGAGGGTTTTTTTGCCCCTGAAACCAGATAATCAAAACTCCAAACTGCAGTGTAATCTTGGACATTTTGTGTCCCACGAAAATGAAAGCTGGTGTTCTTCAAAAGGCCCCCAGAATGGGCTGCAGGATTAGACTTCTCAAAGAGGCGAATAGAGATCCCCCCACAAAGTGGAAAGCATCAGGATGTGTCCAAGTGGTAAGATAAGAAAAAAAAAATGCTTTTACCTGTTGTTCTTATGTGAAAAGATGCTTATTTGTGTTTCTTGCCATGGAAGCCAGCCTGGCTGAGTCAATGACAAGAAGAATTATCATGAGGATCGTATTAGCTAAAAGGAGTGTAAGGCACCTGAGATAGCAGTTTTATTAAAGGATTATTTTAAAGGATGTAGTTTGGCATAGTGTAAACTTTAATATGTGTAAGCTTTAAATAGTGTAAACTTTAATATGCATTTCAAGCTTAACAGGACATAGATTTCAATTCAGAAACATCCTGGATTAATTGGGTGATTAATTGATTATGTGCCATCATGTTGTTCTTTACTCTTAACAACCACAAAAATAGATGTTTCCATCATGATCCATTCCTAACTTTGTCCTTCAATGGTGTACTCAATACCTGAGTTCATCCACCTTGCTGCTGTCATCCTTGGTCATCTGGTTGTCCTGGTCATCTCTTTTCTTCTTTTATTTAAAATAAACTTTATTGAATTTTTATTACATTAAAACATTAAAAATATATCACTCAATAGCAGCTATTTGTGGTGCTTTTCATATAACGATCATTTGTGCAATATTTGCAGATATTAATTTGTGCATAATTATATTCTTATAGATAGAAGAATATAATCATCTCTTTTCTTCTATCGTTTCCAGTTTTAAAATCTTTTCCAGAAGAGCTGGGTCTTCCCATAATGTATTTGAACTAGGATAAATTGAGCTTTCTCATTTGAGTCCTGAGAGAAACTCTGGGTAGATTTGTTCGATGATCCATTGATTTGTTTTCTTAGCTGTCTACAGTAATTCTCAGGAGTCTTATCCAATATCAAAGCTGAGTAGGTAGATTATCTCAGCTTTTGAACATAATGCTTTTACAGGAGATGTCTGTTTAGTTTATAATGTGTACTACTCCACCTACTTCAAAATATGAATCAGATGTCCTTTTTAAAAAACCTGTTCTGATGACATTATAGGTCTGGACGAGAGGTTATCAACAGTTTGTGTGCACAGTTGAATTTTGGTGGAGGAAAGTGAGGATATACTGTAAAAATAGATATTGTTCAAGAATATTTAGTTTATTACGATGATGATGATGATATCCCTTTAGCTGAGTTCCATTCTTGGTGATGGGTCAGGTCTCTCCATATCTTCTAACCTTTCTTTGAGTTTTTCTATGCTCTGGCTGGTGTCAGCTTTAATACTGTACTATCGTTTACCTTCAGACAAGGAAAGAACGTTTGGATTTTCTATCATAGGCAACAGAGAATTCTACAAAATAATCATCTGAGTACTGTAACTGATTGAATGATTAAGATGTAGCCTTCCCATTTCCTTTTGAAAGCAATAAAGCACAAGCATCAGATTCAGAGAGGATCAAATATTTGATCAAGGATCTTCGACTTGTATCACTGCTTTTATCCAAGACTTTCTTAATCTGCCTCAGATTAAAATTCCCAACACACTTATTCTGGCTGAGGCTAAAAAGACTTTTAGTCAGGTATATGTTTTGATCATCAGATTGGGAAAGGCTAAACTAATGTTTTCATTGTGGCTATTATTGCTACCATTTCAGCTTTTCCTAGTTCCATTGATTTTCCTAGTAGATTCTCAGCTTTGCTTTGAGGTATATGCAGTTTTTAAGAAATTAACTGAAACTTCAACATCACCAAAAAGTTCTCTGTAGGTAGCATCTATGTAAAATGAAATTCCCCTCAAATGGATTTCCCCAGTATGAATGGTGAGATGATCATGTAACAAATCCACAAATGAGATCTGGAATCCGCACTGTATATCAGACATTAATATAATTGAGCGAGTCCAGAAGTATTTCATGAGAAGAGTACTACACTCCTCTGCTCACAACAGAATACCCTATATCACCAGACTTGAAATTTTGGGCTTGGACAATCTTGAACTACACCGCCTACGATTGGACTTAAGCATAGTACACAAAATTATCTCCTACAATGTCTTACCAGTCAATGACTATTTCAGCTTCAACTACAACAATACAAGAGGACACAAATGTTAACCGCTCCAAACTTGATTGCAGAAAGTACGGCTTCAGCAACAGAGTGGTCAATGCCTGGAATGCACTACCTGACTCTGTAGTTACATCCTCAAACCCCCACTCCTTTAACCTCAAACTATCCACTATTGACCTCACCCCATTCCTAAGAAGTCTGTAAGGGGCGTGCATAAGTGCACCATTGTGCTTCCCATCCCTGTCCTATTGTCCCCATTTAATCATACCTATTTTCTGTATTCTTACCCATGTTTATACTTATACCTATTGTTTTGTAAGCAATTGACAAATCAAATAAATAAAAAAGAATCTAGGATAAACATATTAATCCTGAGACACGATAGCAGGAATTTTAGAGGAAAAACTCACTTTCCAACAGAAGATGAACCAGCTAATTTTAGATTGCGGATTTAATTATTTATGGGGGGATGTCCTCCCATTTTTATATTTTTGTCCCCCATTGCTTCAATATGCAGGTATGGTTAACATATAAACACTGAGGTTTATATCTGCAGAAAAAGAAGGGTCTTCAAAGGGTATGATGTGGATGTGTACCTATTTTTCTCTGATGACACCAGTGTTTTATAAGTATATTATCCTGGCTTAAATACAGTAGCATCCAATTTTCTGACTTTCCCAGTTTCTCTCTAACTATCTCAATCTTCTTTCTAGGTGCAGTTCTCCTCCTCCTCCTCCAAGTTCTTCTCAAGTTTGACATCTTTCTTGCTGCCCCTTCAGTTGGACTCCAAGAGGAGAAGGGATCTGGGCTTGAGACCATCTCTGAAAAGAAGCTAGATTTGCAGAAAGAATTTAGCATGAGCCTAAAACTCTCACGGCAACTTCTTCGCAAAACAAAGGCTCTTACAAGATCTTACGTAAGTCTACTACTTTATCTTCTCAAAGACCGTAAGTTCGTAGATATAAATTAGAAGATACCCCAAGGAGCTTCGTAAGTTCATAGATACGAATTAGAAGATACCCCAAGGAGTAGAAGGCAGCTCCTACTTTTGAATTATTTCTCTTTTTTCTGTCAATTTATTAACCAAGCATCATTCTTTCTATGGCTACAGAAATATATTCTATTTGCGGCTGCCCTTAAAAACTATTTGCAAACTTCAATTGATCCTGTATGTTTACTCCTGTTGCTGGGTGTATATAACATTGATTTTGTGGACCTGCATTGGTTATTATCAGTTTCTGAGTATACTTGAAGATATTGTTTTTAATCTATAAACTATTTTATGGTTTGACATCTGTGTCTTGTAGGACTGCCTACTCCGATGAATATAGAGTCGGTGAATTAGATTAGAGAATATGTTAGTGATAGTCACATTGGGAAACTGAAGCAAGACATTTCTGCTTTTTTGTGGCAACATCTATGCCATGGAACAAGCTTCAGTTAGAAATTAGATCCCATCCTTGTCATTTGTGTTGGAAGCCCCTTAAAGAGGGATTTGTTTTGTTTCTCTGATTTTATCATGCCATCTTTACTTTCTTTTGATAGTTCATAGAAACATGTTTGAATGCTGGTATTTTACTGTTTTACAGAGGTTGTATCAAAGATATTTTACTTAGTTGGTTTTTATTGTCTAGCAAAATAGAAATATGAAAAATAGATAAACATATATAAATATAAATTAATAAATGTCAGTAAGAATGGAATAATAGTTGTTTCCATCCCTTGAATGGCAGACAGAAGTTGGTGATTTGGTCAGAAGGAAGGCTGCATGCTCAGGGAAGAGGTCAGAACTCTCAAATCCCTTCTCTCAGAGCCCCACTCCCCCAATACCAAAAGTAAATGCTCTAACTCTGCCTTCTGCCTTAGTATGCAATTTAGGAACAATTGCTGCCACCAATATATCATTATTCTGCTCTACTCTGCCTTGGTCAGGCCTTACTTGGAGTATTGCATTCAGTCCTGCACACACCACTAATTTAATTGTGGTGGCTGTTATGCAAATATCATGGTTATTAAGCAAGGCAATAGTTCCTGTGGCTTGGTTTTGGGAAAAACCAGAAGTAAATGCTGGCTTTTGTTAAAACTGTTGTAAAATGCCAAACGGTTGTAAATGCTAACCAGTTGCAAAGCACAAGGGCAGTCATGTGATTATGGGAAATAGAGGGAGGATGTCAGAACTTCAAATCTGTGGTAACTTCAGATGGTCTCTAAGGAACTGGTAGCAAGTCAAGGATTACCTGTAAAAAGGAAATAAAATTTGTTCCACCACCTAGCTCAGTTATGTTGAGATATAGTACATTACTAAGAAAATCAGACCATATTTTTCTATGGGGAGATAGGCCAGTCTCTTAATAAACAGAGAGAGAGGTGGATTTTTTTTTTAAAGGGAGAATGGAAGTCACAGTTATACAAAGCAATATTCAGTGGTTGGAAAGAGAAAAATATAGGGTGATTTAACTCAGAGATAGATGAACTGCCAAGAGAAAAAAATACAGGAACTGTAAAAATATAAATAGGAAAATACAAATTTTGAAAGAGAAGAAAAGATAGAAAGAATTTGCATAGCCTTTTTTTTTTTAATTTTTACCATTCTCTAGAAATCAGATTCTAGAAAATTCTTCCTCCTGAAAGTTTTAATCAGAGGATAGAATAGAATCTTATAGTTGTTTCATTGTTCATCTCATGCACAATGTGCAACTTCTGGCTTATTTGATTTATATTCTACACTTTGTAAAGAGTTTCAAGGTGTCATATTCCACACTCCCTTCTCTTCTTTTCCCCACAATAACCTTATGAGGTGGGCTGAGATTGAATGACTGGCCCAAGTTCATTCAATGATGAGGGGAGACCAAAGAACTGGCCATACATACATGAAGCATATGTGGACATGTGGAGAAGAAGTGGAGAAACTTACAAAATTTCCACTCTCACTGAACTTAACAGATGTTTAAAATATTTCATTATTTCATATATTGGCTAATAAATTGGCCAAATCAATAAAACTGAGCAACTAATTGATAAAATCTAAACAATAGATTTTTTTTAAAAAAATGTGGTTATCATCCTGTCTTCTAAATGAAAGTTGAATAAAATGTGAGTTTAAAACTTCACAGTCAAAAATTAGATTTGGGTGCGGGAAATAAATTCACAGTAATTTTATGGCTGTTCTTTTTCTTATAAGATTTGATTGAGAAAAGTGCTATGATGCACCCAAAAGTCAATTTAAAAGGTGCTATTGAAGACTGTTTCAGAGTTTTGCTGCGGAAAACTCTTTTCTATTGGAAAATTCAACATTTGGGTCAATTTGTTTTCAGAAGTTTATTATCATTTGGCCCCTAGAGGCCACTGATGTAACATTTTGTGAAAGAACACAACACTTGTGCTTCTTTTTCTCGCACAAGATTTCTTCACTTTCTTATTTATGCATTAACATCCCTTTTCTGTTAGACTAGTTTTTTCAAGGCATTCATCATTTCCAGAGCTTGTCCCCAGGGAATGACTGGGGAATTCTGGGAATCAAAGTCCACACAACTTAAAGACATGATCACTGAGAAATGCTCTACTAGAGCAAATTGACAATGATGGTTTGAAACAACAAAAGAGCAGTTATGCCATGAACATAATTATTCCTAAGGAGTTACTTTCTTGAGAGTCTCCTTACCTAACCTGTATCTTTTTCCCCCATATTTATTTACAAGATAATAGATATAAGTAAAAACATAGTTATGAATACATAGATACATATAAGAAAAATAAAAATAAAAAAAATAAACAATAGGATAGGGACAGTAGGCACGTTGGTGCACTTATGCACGCCCCCTACAGATCTCTTAGGAAAGGGGTGAGGTCAATAGTAGACAGTCTAGGTTAAAGTTTTTGGGGTTTGGGGAAAAAACCACAGAGTCAGGTAGAGTATTCCAGACATTGACCACTCTGATGCTGAAGTCGTATTTCCTGCAATCAAGTTTGGTGTGATTAACCTTGAATTTGTATGTATTGTTTGCTCTTCCTTGACTTTCTAAATTTTTATAACTGAGCTGGTAGATTTAATGCTGCTGGGAAAGTGTTTTTGGAAAGTGTTTTATCACTATGTAATCTACTTGCATTTTTGCTAACAATTTTCTTGCCTCATTTGGCAAAGGGCTTCCAAGCAAAATTTCTGAAGAATTTAAGATTTGGATGAGTAAGGGGAAAAAGCAAACAAGTAGTTTTCAACTTACAACCATTCGTTTAATAGCCATTTGAAGTTACAACAGAACTGAAAAAAAGTGACATGACTATTTTTCACACTAGATCGTTGCAGAATTCCACCGGTCATGTGATCAAAATTAGGAAGCTTGGCAACTGGCATGCATTTAAGATGGCTGTAGTGTCCCCGGGTCATGTGACCTTCTGATAAGCAAAGTGACATTGCTTATGACCTTCTGACAAGCAAAGTCAATGGAAAAACCAGATTCACATGCTAATTTAAAATTTTAAAACTGCATTGATTTACTTAACAATTGTGAGAAGAAAGGTTGCAAAATGGGGCAAAACTCACTTAACACCTGTGTTGCTCAGCAATGGAAATTTTGGGCCCAATTGTGGTCACAACTTAAGGACTCTCTATATATTCCATTTTGGACTCAAATCTTCACAAGGTATCTCCCAAGTAATCTTACCACATAAGATTTTGTTAAAATCAGACAGAACGAATCCATAAAGTATATATCAGCATCTTAAAGGAATGGCAGAGAAACTGAAGTTTTGAGTTGGTTCCATCAAATCTTTTTCTAAATCTGGAACTTTTCTGTTTTGTAATGTGAAATTAGGAACTGGGAATTAGTAACGTGGAATGTAGAATAATACAGACAGCCTCAATAAATGAGACTGAAAAGCCAATGTATATTGCTTACCTTGAAAAGAACTGCTCAGATCAGAGGTGGTATTTAGCAGGTTCTAACCAGTTCTGGAGAATCGGTAGCAGAAATTTTGAGTAGAAATTTTGGAGATTTTACAGTATCCTTCCCCTGCCATGCCCACTAAGCCATTCCTACAGAACTGGTAGTAAAAAAAATTAAATCCTACTACTGGCTCAGATGTGCTTTTTTGGCACTGAATAACAAAAAAAGCTTGCTGTTCATAAAACAGTTCTGCTTCTGCTCAGGAGTTACTATAAATATTTGTAGCCACCACATTTGTAGCCGGTAGATTTTCACTTATGACTGGTCATTTAGCAATTATTTGCGATTATGATAGATCTGAAAAAAAATGTTTATGACCCAGATTAAAAGATCACCTATCCAGACTCAATGTGACTACATTTTGGATGTTCGCTAACCAGCCTGCATTTACGGCCATCTGCAGCATCCTGAAATCACATGCCTGCATTGTATGATGTTTCTGTTGAAAATCAGAATCTGTATCTGGTTTTTGACAAAAATGCACCCAGAGGGAATAATGGGTTTCCTTAATCACCCCAGCGTTACCTTAAGAGCCACCTTTTATGATCCTTATAGCTTGCAACTATAATGGGAAGGCTCCATTAGGGTTATAACTAGAGAACCACTATACTTATATCAGATACTGAGTCTTGGAAAATATACTTGACTTCACAAAGAGCTTTAGTATTACATGTCCTTATCACTCAAAACCTCTTGGAAGGTTAACTCAGAGGTGGTATTCAGCAGGTTCTGACCAGTTCGGGAGAACCGGTAGCGGAAATTTTGAGTAGTTCAGAGAACCAGTAACAGAGATTTTGAATAGATTGGAATACCACCTCTGATTGGCCCCACCCCCATCTACTCTCTGCCTCCTGAGTCCCAGCTGATCGGCTGGGTCTTCTTTTGTTGCCCTGCACAGGAGAATGGACTTGTAAAGCAGGTTAATGGGGTGGGAAGAGAATTGGAATTTTACAGTATCCTTCCCCTACCACACCCACCAAGCCATGCCATGCCCACCAAGCCATGCCCACAGAACCGGTAGTAAAGTATTTTGAATTCTACCATTGGGTTAACTGTTAGAGATCTCTTGGAACCTTGGCCTTCTGCATTTTATCCCACTTCCCTCAGGAATCCAGCAGTAAAAAGGAAATATTCTGGTTCAACATTCTTGGAATGATAGCTCTGAGTTATTCAATAATCATACCGTTCTCTATTCAAGTAACATATGCTTCTTAATGCTCTACTACAAGATTGGTTAAAAATCTATTTACAATCATACTCTCTCTTTTTCCAGCTTTTGGTCCGTTTACCTGGAGTTGAGGTCCCTCTTATTTCCCACTTGAGGCATCTTCCTTCAGACAGCCTTGATTTTCAGACATGGAGCTCTCTTTCAGTAAGAATATATACATATGTTTTTTACCTTTGACTTTGTACTATGCAATAAAATTCTCAAAGTTCTTCTAAAGGCCAATAAAAGAAACAGTGGCATTTATTACAAGCACCAATCACAAAATATATCAGGTTGAGCCCTGGCTAAGCTTTGTGTAATTTGGGCTAAAAAACATGCGGAATATCCAGCAATGAATTAGTTTTCAATATCTCTGTCACCATCTAATACCCCTGTGAATTTTTGAACTGTAGATATGATAGATCTCATCTTTCAAAAGTCAGAACACATCAGTTTTTAATGTGCTCCCCAAGTGCCAAATTTGGTACAAGGCATTTGAATGAAGGCAACTGAAGTATCACTGCAAAGTTCCTCTCTTATTGGTGATCAATGCCTACAGGAAAAGGAACAACAAGCTAATGTCAGAGCAACTTGATGGTTGAAAGCCAGAAATAATGGATCCAGTTCGCTAGAAAAACAGGATACTTAACAGCTGGAAAGAAAGCAGTACCTAATCACCGACTTATATAATTTAACCTGCTTTTCTATCAAATCCACTGTCTCCACAAAGAATGCTAAAAATTGTAATTTCATTATAGTGCAAAGAATGCCAAGTAACCCTCAGAGAGAACTTTAAAAACTAAAAGGTTTTAAGAAGAGCTTGAGCAACTATGTGGCTGAAATGGTAGTTTCCTGCTTGAGAAGGGATTGGACTAGAACAGTGGTCTCCAACCTTGGCCACTTTAAGCCTGGTGGACTTCAACTCCCAGAATCCCCCAGCCAGCAAAGTTGAAGTCCACCAGGCTTAAAGTGGCCAAAGTTGGAGACCCCTGGACTAGAAGACTTCCAAGCAGTAGTGGGATTCAAATTTTTTTTACTACTGGTTTGATGGACATGGCTTGGTGGGAGTGGCAGGGGAAGGATACTGTAAAATCTTTAGTCAGAGGTGACATTTGCCGGTTCTCCGAACTATTCAAAATTTCCGCTACCGGTTCTCTAGAACTGGTCAGAACCTGCTGAATACCACCTCTGCCTCCAAGGTTTCTTCCAACTGTTATTCTATATTCTGTAATTTTGATTAGTTTTGCTTGGAATGAAAATTTTTGGATCAAAAATGCTTATTAAATTGTCTGATAAGTTTCAACAGGCAATACAGATATGGAGCTAAGTAAGCCATTTTCAGCCAGAATATGGTAAACTACCACAAGTAACATTTTCTCCCTAGAGTGAAGTTACTCCTGTCTCCAATTCTTAATGTGTTTATTGAGATAGACGATGAGCAGCATCATTTCCCTAATATTTTTCAGAACTGTTTATTTTTGACAAAAATGCCTGAATACCTTAGTGGTTGACTTTGTTTTGTTTGCGTTCTCTCCAGGATGCCAAACGATTATCACAGATAGCCAAGACCATTTCATTTTATCACAAGTTAGTACAACAACTGACAAACTTTGAAGCAATCAAAGAAAATTCCAAATTCTCCTCTCAGTTTGAAGGTATCGATATTGACCTCCGAGATCTTGGTTATCAAGTGGATTACCAGGTAGCCTACCACTCTTTTGGGGGGAGCACAGGTGAGGGGAAGATGTCCTTTGGTTTTGGCTGTATTATTCAGTTTTCATTTTTCCTACAGATTAAATCTGGGGGCCTATCATCTGATATCCAGCCTATATCAACTCCTCAGATCCTTCAACACCACAGACAGTGGACGAACCGCCAAGAAGTATATATTGTCCTTCGTTCTCTTGAAAGCTTCCTGCTTCGGGTTGCACGAGATTTTTGGATGCTCAGGATGAGGATGTCTAAAGTGGCTTCACCTTCCAAGATTTTCTGATCTTAACATTTCCTGTTTTAAACTCCAACACCTGATTCCAAACAACTAAGGAATACTGACATCCTGGTATCTTGGTGTTCATGCTGTTCTTTAAATTATCTAAAATATCTAATTTATATATCTATTTATTTTTTCTAAATATTTTATTATTTTAACTTATTTGTTAAAGCAGTGTTTTGGCCAGTTCACATATACAACTGTTCAGTGAATGCACTTTCTCATGACAATGTAAAAGTTATTGTTTTTTAAAGGTCAGAAAGAATTGCCAGCTAGTTTGCAGGAAATTTTAAATATTGTGTTTATCCATAAAAATATGGATGGCTACTATTTTATCTGTTTTTTTTTTAATGGCTAGTTACTCAAATGGGCCAGAGAATTTTGAAGATATCTACAGAAAGATATACAATATAAATGTATAAACCCAATGGATTATGGAGAAACTATTCTTAAATTTTCTAAAACAGATCTGAGTAAATGTGCATTTTGGTATAAAATATATGTTTTGAGTGATACTGCCTTTTCAAAGTTTGAATTGGTCATTTCATGATTTTAAATTTTTGTTAATAAAAATATTATTTTAGTTAAATTTGATTGCCTGATTTATTCGTGGTATCTTTAAATGGTCAAAAGCGAGTTTGTCATTTCATATAATTGATTAATCAATTAGTTTAAACCTAAAATCCAATGCCAATATATTTAAGGAGTATCAAACATTGTATTACATCTATTAGATCTATGAATATGAGTTATATATTCATCAGCAAAAGGAAATTTTCTGCTGCTGGCTGAATTCACCTGATCGAGATTTCCTGTTTAACCCCAATTCCATTATGAACAACCCTACTCTCTTTCCCAAGATCTTTATCTTGGCTTCTTTCTTCAGATTTTACCTTTCCCCTCTCTTCTATAGTCAAGAAATTATGATTAGTTTTTATCCATAATCAGTAGACTAGTGCTGAGATCTATATTTATAAGGTTTGTTACCTCTGACCTTATAGAAATGTTCAAAATAAGATGCTACATTCAATTTTGGGACAGAAAATTTAAATAGCAACTCTCTAATTTGTAAACCTCAGTTGAAAAATTTCAAATAAATTCTCAGGTTAAAAAGGACATGAGTGTCTTCCCAGATCCTGGGAAGGAGCCAACACCTCTCCCAATCTGGAGATTCCTCAATCTCTAGATTAAAGAGGTAGATGCCAAAGAGGAAAAGTACAGTTTGAAACAGCTGGACTTTCCTATTGCCCAAACCAGAACAATTCTGGAAGACATTTGACAGGGTCATAGGATATAGGGACTGCCAAAATAATGGAAAAGCACCAGGCCCAGATGGACTTCCGGCAGAATTTTATAAAACACTACAAGAATCGTTGAATCTTCCACTGCTAGAAGTTACGAATGAAGTTATGTTAAAGAAGAAGATACCTAAATCATGGTCAGAAGCTTATATTACACTTGTCCTAAAAGAGGAGGCCGATCCATTACAAATTAAGAACTATAGACTTATTTCCTTACTAAACGCAGATTATAAAATTTTTGCTTCAATATTGGCAGAAAGACTTAAAAAATACTTAAACAATTTTATTCATCCTGATCAAAATGGATTTCTGCCAAAGAGACAAATTAAAGACAATATGAGAGTAATCTTGGACACCTTGGAATACTATGAGGCACATCCTGAAAAACAAATGGCTTTGATATTTCTAGATGCACAGAAGCCATTTTGATAATGTGAATTGGCAATTTATGTTATTACAGCTGAAACAGATGGGCTTTGCTAAAAAAATTATTCAAGCAATAGAAGCTATATATCATAAGCAAACGGCAAAGGTAATGATAGAGGGAGAACTGACAGACTCTGTTGATATAAGAAAAGGAACAAGACAAGGGTGCCCACTATCACTTCTGTTGTTTGTATTAACCTTGGAAGTGCTAAACAGAAATATTAGAGAAGAAAAGAATATAAAAGGGATGAAAATTAAAAAGGAAGAAGTTGCAAGCATTCACAGATGATCTGGTTTTCATTTTAGAAGACCCACTAGAAACAGCATCAAAACTGATAGAAAAGATTGAGACATATGGAAAGGTGGCTGGTCTGAAAATAAATAAAGATAAGACAAAGATCTTGACAAAGAATATGCTATCAAGACAAAAGAAAGAACTGGCAGATCTATTGAAAATTCAGGTTATGAATAAGATTAAATACTTGGGGATACATTTGACAGCAAGATGCAGTACACTAAAAGATAATAACTACATCAAACTTAAGCAGCAGATAGCGCTAGATTTGGCGAAATGGGAAAATTTACAACTGTCATTAATAGGGAGAATATCAACAATCAAGATGAATATATTACCCAGAATTTTATATTTGTTCCAAACAATTCCAGTTAGGCTAGGAAAAGATTACTTTGAAGATTTAAATAAAATTGTGTTGAAATATATATGGCAAGGTAAGAAAGTGAGAATAAAGTTAAAACTTTTGCAAGATGCTAGAATAAGAGGAAATTTTGGTTTGCCTAATTGGGAGTTGTATTACCAAGCTACAAATCTGATGTGGGTTAAGGAATGGATAACATTAAGAAATACTAGATTGTTGATATTAGAAGGACATGATCTGTTGTTGGGGTGGCATGCTTTTTTATGGTATAAAGGAACAAAACATGGATATTTTAAAAGACATTATATACAGGAGTCTCCGTAGTTAAACTGGGAGAAGATTAAAAGACAATGTTATTTGAAAATTCCAGTCTGGCTATTGACTATTGAAGCATTTTCTTATCCTATAATATGTAAAAAGGAACAAACAGATATGGTGAAATATTGAATGAAAAGGGTGAACTTAAATCTATACAAAAATTAGAGGAACAAGGTATAAAGATGAATTGGTTTTCATATGCACAAATACATTCAAGGTATGATAAAGACTTTAAAACAGAAGGTTCCTGTGATAAATTGACTGATTTAGATAAGATTTTGACAGGTACTGATGAAAAGGTGATTAAAAAATTGTATGAATATTTATTAGAGATTAAACTAGAAGAAGAACAAGTTAAAGAAACAATGATTGCTTGGGGGAAGAATTTTGGATATGGGATTGATCTAGAGAAATGGCAAAAATTGTAGTCTCAAAATTATAAAATGACAATGTCAACAGTATATAAAGAAAATTTGTATAAGAAGTTTTACAGGTGGCATTTTCCCCTGACAATAATAGCAAGAATGTTCAAGAACAAATCTGAAAAAAGTTGGAAATGTCATCAGACACCTGGCTCATATTACCGTATGTGGTGGACATGTGCAGATGCTTAAAAATATTGGACTAAAATCCACACGTGGTTGGAAAAAATGACAAAAAAGCATATAGATTTGAAACCAGAGATATTTTTATTGGGAATTTTACCTGAAATATATAGTAAAGAATTGAAATACTTGATTGTAAATGTATTAACAGCGGCTAGGATTGTGTTTGCTAAAAACTGGAAAAATGAGAAAATACCATCACAGGAGGAAATCATTAAGAAAATATTGGAATGTGCTGAAATGAGTAAATTGACATTTGAAATCAGAGAACAAGATGATAAACAATTTTATAAAATTTGGGATCTATTCTATCAATGGTTAAATAATAAAACATAGTAATGAAATATGTAGATTCTTAGAAAATAATAAATATATAAAGATGTACTCTTTTCCTATTATATCTACAAAATGATTGTAGGATAATTTGAGATGATAATATGAACTGTCATAAAAAAAATTAAAATATGATGACTTCGTAAAACATGAATGAATAAAAGTATAGCCAAATGATTGATTAATAATAATATTAATGTATTTAATACTTGATTGAAAATATGAGAATATATATAATGTAATTGTAATTGAAGACTACGAAATGGAAGCACAAAACAATTTGTAAACCAACCGGCACACTGTATGTATATATATGGAAGATGGCTTGATGTTTTTATGTTTTTTTTGTTTATGTTTGTTTTAAAAACCAATAATTTTTTTTTAAAAAAGGATATAGGGACTGCCTTCACTAGCCTGAAGTGGGCGATAAATGCCAAGCTGACTCCACCTGCAAAATCAGCACCACCACCAGAATGGATGAATGAATTGGACCACCTGACATCACTTAAATGAAAACTATCATGGGCTATTGCCCACTTAAGTGGGAAAACCAACTCTAACATTGGAACAGTTAAGTACAATATTGCTTTAGGCTCCATCAGGTATGTGTTCCTGCAACACGAAAAAAAATGCCAGGGTTCATTTATCCTATGCTTAAATGCAAGTGATGAACAACTCATTAATTATTTCCTTGTGAGGAAATATTGATAGGATTTAATGAAAATGGTTTGATAACTGCATTTTACTCATTTATTTGAGAGTTCAAGGGCTGCCAAAGCTAGCAACCTTTTATTTTATTGCAATAATACATTATTGTATTTACATTTACTGTGTTGTAATAATACAACAAAAGATAACAAAACAACTAAGCTTAAATACTAATAGTTGCACCTTATTCTTAAACCAATTAAAAGTTTAAAAAAAACCTATGGTAAAAAAAAAACCTGAAAACAAAATTAAAAGTAGCAATTAAAGCTGAATAAAATAAGTACAGTAAAAATAAAACCATCACTCCCAAGCCTGAAAAAGTAAAAATGTCTTCAACCAGGTACAGGAAAATGGTCCTGTAGCCATTGGTCTAAGAACAGCATTTTCACACTTGAGAAATAAATGAGATCAACCAAAATAGTATCGTATTTTTTTGCATTATAAGATGCACCTGACCATAAGACGCACCTAAGTTTAGAGGAGGAAAACAAGAAAAAAAAAACCAGGCAGTGCATGAGAGGACCACAGATAGGTATCCTGTCATGTGCCAGCTCTGCCTATTGACTCCTGCACTGCGGAATAGAGGTAGAAGAGGCAGGCAATGACAAAGACAGAAGAGGTGGGGTTCAGCACTGTAAAAGGATCCCACTGCCGCGGCACATATCTATCTTTCCATAAGACACACAGACATTTCCACCCACTTGGGGGGGGGGGAGTGTGTCCTATGGAGCGAAAAATACAGTATTTATATCAGCTGAAGCCTTTTTCATAAAAGTGCATTACATTCAAGCTTAGGCCAAGTTATTTCAGTGAAAACTTGCAGGGAGAAAATCCTACAAGCACTTCTCCTGGAAGTAAAAATAGATCAATCAAATATTTGTTATCTTTTCAATCTTCTGTCTAAATCCTCAACTAGGTAGGGAGAAAGACTGCAGTGGGAGGGCAATTTGGGAAAACTCTGACAAATGGGGTAAAGATTAAATACAGTACAGGCCATCTGCTGCCAATTCTCCTCTGTAACTAGCCTTGCAGGGTAAACCAGATTGGAATCACAACCAGGTGAGCTAATTGTACTTCACTGTAAAGCTACATTGGCAGACTCTTGTGTGTTTGAAAATACACCTCTTCTTTACAGCCCAAGAAACTAGGGAGGGTCCCTTCTGAGCCTCTTGCTCTGTTCGCTATCCAGATGAGGGCTCTGCTAACTTTTATCTGACTGTTCCCTTGGCAGCATCTCTTGGTCTTATTCTTCCAAGCTCTTTCCCAGTCCTTATCATTAATCAGCACACACTTCTTGGATTCAATGTATAATCTCTTTGGACATGTTTCAGTTTCACTGAATTCTTGTAAAATAAAGGATGAATTTAAATTGATGGCATGGTGAGGATAGACTCCATACCATATAATGGAATCTAAAGATAACCTCCCAAAATTGTTAGGTAGTTTCCACCTAATTACTTCGTTTTTCCAAAGTATGATATCAATAGAATGAAGGCTATGCTGGAGTTCCCCATTTCAGGTGAAGAGATAAAAATATCAGATCTGCCAAGATAGTCTAGCAACACTTCTCAGATTTTCTATTCATATGGTACACAATATTTCCTCACTAACCATTTAATTTAGAACATCTAAATTACATCTAAACCATTTAATTTAGGACATCTAATTTACTCAGTTTTTAGAGAGCAGAGATGGTGCTTCCATTGCTTTCAAAATTATTGGTTTAGGGTGCCTTGATCCAGGATAGAGCCAAAAACATGCAAGCTCGTTACTTGATAAAGCTCTCAGAACCGCAAGTCACTTTGGTTTTTGCAGGCGCATCTGAAGTTCAGCCATCATACTGGGGTGCATAGACCCAAACCTGGGAAAGCAAAATAAATGGGTAGATTAAGATAAAATTCAAGACGACAACACTAATATCTACTATTCAATGGGATGTGGTGATGAGATTTACCCAGACAATCTTGGGTTTGGTCTCTTTGATACTTCCAATAAAGATGGAGCATCTTCAGCCATATTTGTCTCTTGTGTTGGAGCCTCTGCTGATGGCTTTGGTTTCTTCAAGCTGGGTGCTCGTCGAATGGAACTCTTACGATGTAGCAGCACCCGTTCCTTCTGGGCACTGTTATCCAGTGTTGTGACCTGCAGAATAGAGATGGATGTGATTACTTCAATCTCCTGACTACTTTCATGCTGCACTTTTGTTTGTAGTTATGCTTACATCATGTGGGAAAGCTCTGGGTCCAGCCAGGAGGTCTGTATCAAGAGAGGTTGGATAGACTAGGCTCTTTGTGGTCTCTTCCAGTTGAGTTGACTGACCTGATGTAGTCTCAGGCACTTCCAGCATTTCTACACTAAGACCACAAGTATCTACCAATATCTCTGGCTGTTCTTCCTGGTTACTTTCCCGACATTCTTCTCTTGTTTGCTGTTCCTGTTTTTCCCCTATAAAGTGTATCTCATTTTTCACAGATTCCTTTACTTCCTGCTTCAGATTTTCTTCTGTCTTTCCTTTCTCAGGTAAATCTCCCTGCTTACAGTTTCCCCCCTTTTCCAATTCTGGTGTCTCCCTTTTATGTTCTATCATAATCTCAGTTTCTTTGGGCTCCCAGTGCAGATATATCTCCTTTTCTTCCTGTTCTAATGCCTTCTTCTGGCTTGTTTCCATCTCTTTGTCCAGGGGTGGTTGCTGAACTTCTTCCTTCTTTGCTGCTATCTCCTTCATTATCAGGTGGTCTGTGTCCAGCTCTGTGGCTTTTCCCTGTTCCTCCCCAGATTCTAAACACTGGGTCTTCATTATTGTAACATTTAGTGCATCATACTGAAGTTTATCTGTCCAAGAAACTCCCTCTAGTCCTCTTTCCTTTTCATCCAGCTTTTTGTCCTTCCCCTCTTCAATTCCTCCCAGCCATCCTTCCAAATTCCAGCTTCTTTCATCTTTTCCTTTCTCTTCTGGCATCTTCACCTGGTCTCTTTCAATTTCTGCTGTCACACTTGTTTTTACCTGTTCATTCCCATCCACTTTTGTATCTTCTTGTTGCTTCTCAAGATTTAACTGCTGGTCTCTTGCCATCTTGGCCATGTCCTCCAATCTATCTTGCCGAGTTCCCCTAGTCCATGTTGCCTCTTCTTGTCCTCTCTGATTTTCCTCTCTATTCTGTGTCAAGTCTTGGAGCTTTTGTTGAATTCCCTCATTCCACAACATATTTTCCAACTCTTTTTCCTGATCTTCTGTGATTTTTTCTTCTTCTTCATCCCACAGCTGACTTTTTCCAACTGTTCTTTCCTCTTCAAGCATCTTATCCTCTGCTTGGTTTAGTGCTGCTATATTTATCTCTCTCCATTCTTTCTCACCCACCTTTCCTTCTTCCTGTTCTTTCTCAAACTCTAATTGTTGATTATTCATAATCTCAGCTCTCTCTTCCAAACTATCATGAACAATTTCCCCAGTCCACTCTGCCCCTTCAGGTCCTCTTTTCTGTTCTATAGATGCTGCCCAATTTGGTGCTCCTTGCTCAATCCCCTCAGCTAATATATTTCTGTCTTGTTCTGCTTCCTGACTCATCCCTGTTTTTCCTGCCTTTTCCATTTGCCCAAGTTCTCGTCTTTCTGCCAAATGTTCATCTGGCTTCAACTGACTACAATACTGACTACAAACTGCATCTGTCAACTCTTCTATTATGTCTTCCTGTGCAACTTCCATTAAAGCAGATTCTTCATATTTTCTTTGATAGAGTCCGCCAGTCATAGTTGGTGCCTTCAAAGGTGTCTGTTGGATGCTGTCAGTCATAGGTGTTGTTGATCCTAGTTTGGCAGTGTCACTGAGGCATACAGAAGATGCTGTGGGGCAGAAATAAGAAAATATAAAATTGATCTTGGGTTTCTCCCCAAGACTGATCATTCAAGAATTTAAAACAGCTTTCTGTGACTAGGGCTCTGCTCCTTTTACCCATACAGTAGTTTCAATATTCTAATATGGCCAATAAATACTATCCTAATTAAGCAGAATATAGAATAGAATAAATGTTTTTCTATCTCTGGGCATTTAAAACACAGGACAATTACTTCATATTAGCCTTTTCCAGCCTTTTGCAGCCAAGCGCGTTAACATAGTTCATTGCTAGCATAATAAAAAGCCATGTTAGCTGGAAATTATGGAAGTCAAAAGCCAACTCAAGAAGAACCATAGAGCATACCATAGAGAAGAACAACCAAGGATAGAAATAATCTCTCTCACATGTTTTTCTTGCAATATACAGGAGAAAAAAAACTGTTTTATCCTTTTCAAGCAAGCTAATACATTCATTTTTTAAAAGTACATAGCTGAGAGAGAAAAACGGACCTCATCCTGACAAATCACAAGATAATCTGAAATTACAGAGGACCATTTAAAGTCAAATCTTTGTCAGTACAGTAACAACACAATTATTATCACATAAAGAGGCATATATGCACACACACACACACACACACATACATTGGGCAATATAATTATGCATATATAATTTTCAGCATTCTTCAGTGTAAGCTGAATCACATAGCTTGAGAATCAATGATACAGTGGTGAAGAATTTGAACCTGGGCAAGCTCAGATTCAAGCCCTTACTGTGGCTCCCTTAGATTTTTTTTTTTTAAATCTTAACCTAATTCATTTCCCAGTGTTTGTGTAATGATGAGAAGGAACCTTCATTTCTGGTGTCCTGAGCTCTGAGAAAAATATAAATTAATATAAATGTAATGCTAAAGAAAGAGGATACTCCCAGATCCTATTGTTACCTGTGAAGAAACACCATTATGCTGTTTAATCCTTTCCTCTTTAATGGATTTATGTGAGAGTGTTCAGAAAATGATGGGAGAAAAACAACATGAGAAAATGAGTGAAAACTATGAAATCTAGATCCTCCACTCCTATTAAATTATGCAATGATAAAACAGAATAATAAACAAGTCCAAAAGCATTTGGCCCCTTATTCAAGTCAGAGAGGTTTGCCAATAAAAGCAGATATATTTCAGTTCATGTGCAAATGTCACAACTAAAAAACAAACTTCCTACATACTCATACAAGGACAGGAAATAGGAGTATACAGCTCTAGGGATTGTGCAAGCTTGTTTTACAATCCACATTAGTAGGAAAATTTTTCAAGTTCAAGAGCCTTTTGAACACATTTGTAAACAATAAAAAAATTATAGGAAAACATTGGCTATTTCTGTTAATACCATATATATCTTTGGCAGTGTCTCCTCATAATTTAAAAATATTAGAGGTGTTTTACTACAACTTTTCATTATATTTAATTATGTTAATTTTTCAGATACTTTTAAATGTATAGCCTTCCAATTTCTTTAAATGTAATTACTACATTTTGTGTCTTTCAGAAATTTATGTTTTTGTCTGACATAGTTTTTTGAATGGAGAAAGACAGATGTTAATTTAATTTAATGTTACCATCTATGCTGTTGTAAAGAATAATAAAAATCCACTAGTCAAAAAAAATCAGTTGATTTCCTGTGATGGAATCTTTCATTCCTCACAATATAGTATCACCAACATTCCAGAAGTTTCAGTCACCTGAGAACTTTTGTTCAAATTCCTCCTGTCCCTCACATCTTTTGGGAAATTTGGAAGGTCTGATAAAGGACTCCATTGCCTGATCACCAATAACAGCAATTTCTGATGTTCCTTGGATCTCCTGACTGAGTAGGGTTATCTGAAAAGAAAAGACTTTGTTGAAGGAAAAGTGGAGCACAGATGGATTTTAACCCACCTCCTCTTAACCAACACCTACCTCCGCTGTGAAAGGACCTTCAGTGACCTTCAGTTGCTCCCTTGGAGAAACATCCCTGCAGAAAAAGGCAGGAGGGGAAGGAGAAATAAATTATATTGCAGGTCAGAGATAATTCTACTACTCCAGAGGTCACAGCACCTCAGGGCTACCGGATAAACTCCAACAGAAATCATGATTCCATATCAGATTCTTGTTACCCAGAATATGTTGCCTCCACTTCCGACTCATGGTGGCTTCTGCAGTTCTTCATCTCTCTTCCACTTCCTACCTCTTCTGCTCCCGGATGAGGTTCATTTCCAAAAAGATAAGTAGTGAATGAGGAAACAAAATCCTGAAAATGGGGTGAAGAGAAAAAAACACTAAATGTGGACTTTTAGTACAGGAAGCCAGAAAGCCCCCTTAAGATAAGCCAGAGGTTCTGGATTCCTCCCAAGCCTGAAAGATGATAGGTGCCACTAACCAAAGCCTGTTGCAGGCTCCCAAAGAGTGATCGAAGATACTCCATTATGCTGCTGGGGTAGCTGGAGAGAAGGTACAGAGTGGCTTCCCCTTCTCCTCAAAGAGGGAAGTTAACGTCATTAAAGTGTTTGACCACATCCTTTTCTTCCTTTGCCTTGTAGTTTGCCATAGTTTGTTCTGGTTTTGCACATCTGTGAGAGAAACAAAACTACACCGTATCCTACAGAAACAAGAAGCATGTGAACAATCACTCATTATCAAGCACTTTCAAAATCAACCTCAAACTATAATAATTTCCATAAATTTTCCATAAAGTTGTAGCTATGTTATTCAAATTAGTTAAACCTCCTTCAAAATCTTGCACAAGTAGATGGTTGAAGTGATTTCTTTCTTCCTTTTTTATCCTCTGAAACTTAATGACAACAATCCCTTACACTGGCTGGAGTAAACCTGGTAATAATCCTCTGGCTAAAAATAAATACACCATGTTTATTTTGAACTAGAGAAAGGAGTACTAACAAATTATCAGTGATCAGAGTTAAACCTGATGATTAATTAATTTTTAGTTTTAATAATGTATATGAAATATGTTTGATATAAAGTAGTCAAAACCCATACAATTGTCTTTACTTTTGACTGTAAAACAAAGATAACATATATATACATAGTGGAGAATGTAAAGAACATCTCCAATCAGTGTTCTCGAGTATCACTGGTCTTGAAATAACAAACATCTCCTTGTTCCCAGTTTTGCAAAAAGAAAATTAAATAAATCCCATAGACACATTTTTACCTGTATGCATTTGGCAGCTGAATGGTCATGCTGTGCTTAGAAATGAAATGGGACTCTTGCATTATATAACATAACAATGCTGCTTTTGTCATGCTATTCCTTGCCTCACCTGCACAGACAGTATTACCTCTATAATTTGTGTAAGTAAAGCTATTGTGTTAGTGATTGTGTAACCTGTTGCTTTTTCCAGTATCTCTATCATTGCATCTTACTATGACCAATAGTTTTCTTGATTTATTTCTCAAATGTGTAAAGCCACCCAATTCTATAATGGTGTCAGTAGCAATACACTGTTAAATACAAAACATTATCATCACTACCATCCAGGGGTGGGATTCTACAGGTTCGCACCTATTTGTTAGAACTGGTTGTTGACATTCTAAGCAGTTCAGAGAACTGGTTGTTAGAAGAAATTACTGGCCTAATCCTGTAAGGAAGGCAGGAAGGAAACATTCTGGTGTTGCTTACAGAAACTGCCTCTCTGTTAACCCTTATTACATTCTGGACTAGACTTCCTGTCTCGGGAACATCTCTGGAGTTTCCCCCCCCCCTCCTTTGTTGGTACTTTGCTTGTGTGGAGTGAACATTCAAAGTTACAATGGCACTGAAAAAAGTGACTTATGATCATTTTTCACACTTATGACTGTTGAAGCATCCTCACAGTCATGAGAGGCCAGGCGAGGAGATGCATGCCTCAATGTGAGTGATATTGAATTGGGCACGCCCAGCCAATAACATGACCCACCAAGCCATATCCACCCAGTCACATGACCATCAAACCATGCCCACCAACTTGGTCATGCCCACAGAACCGGTTGTTAAAAAAATAGAATCCCACTCCTGCTACCATCATCAACAAAAAAAAGATTGATATCTCAGAGAGCAATAGATACATAACTTCCATTTCCCCATATTCCCCTAAAAGGGACCCATCATACTGCTTATTCCAGGGACAGAGAGAAGTGCCATGTCTTCAAAGTTTGCTTAAATAAAATCAAGGTAGGGGCTGCACAAGTTTTGGGGGAGATGTTCCAGGCACCATGATAGAGAAGACATCTTCCTCAGTCCCATCAGGTGTTGTTGTTTAATCAATAAACATAGTCAGGGGAGACAGGATGGCAGCGTTCCAATATTTGAGGGGTTGCCACAGAGAGGAGGGAGTCAAGCTATTTTCCAAAGCACCTGAAGGCCAGACAAGAAATAATGGATAGAAACTGAACAAGGAGAGATTTAACCTGGAAATAAGGAGAAACTTTCTGACAGTAACCAATGGAACAGCTTGCCCTCAGAAGTTGTGGAAGCGCCATCACTTAAAACTTTCAAGAAGAGATTGGACTGCCATTTGTCAGAAATGATGTAGGGTCTCCTGCTTGGGTGGGGGTTTGGACTAGATGGCCTACAAGGTCCCTTCCAACTGTTAATCGAATCGAATCGAATCTAATGATACCTAAAGTATGCTAACTCTATCCAATTGTATAGGATTGGCAGATACCACGGATGGACTCTCAAATAACCAGGCCTTATCCCACAAGCAGTTTATAGGTGAGAATCAGCATTTGAATTGCATCTGGAAACTAATGGCAACCAGCAGAAGTTAAAAAGCAGAGATGCTACCTGGGTATAATGTGAAATGCTTCTAGCTGCTTATACTACTGCATTCTAAACAAACTTCAACTTCCAAGTGATTTTGTCATGTGGACTCTATTGCAATGGTCCACACAAGAGGTGATTAAAGCCCGAGTGATTGTAAGAATGTTCCTCCCAGTCCAAGAATGGACACAATTGGTCTACAAAATGAATCTGTGCAAAGACCAAATAGCAGGTGCCACCTGCTATTTGAGCAGAGTGGGCAGTCCACAACAATCCCCATATTACACACCAGCCCAAACCCAAATGTGACATGCAACTTCTTTATTTGGTGCTAAAGCTGGAAAGTCTCCAGACCCAGAAAACCCAAATATGACCACACTTGTATGTGGATCATAAGCTTTCTAACAGACAGGAAGAAGCAAGTGAAGCTAGGCAAAATGACATCAGATACCTGTACAATTAGCACAGCCCCTCCCTCCAGGGCTGTGTTCTCTCTTCACTTCTCATCTTTCTATATATCAATGACTGCATCTCAAACGTTCCTTCTGTTAAAGTACTAAATTAGTTTGCAGATACAACAGTGATACAACGTTTCATTTGAGATGACAAATCTGCATACAGACAGGAGGTTGAACAACTAGCCTTGTGTTACAGCCGGAACAGTCTTGAACTGAACACACTTAAAATTGTAGAAATGATAGTAGATTTTAGGAGAAACCCTCCTACACTACCACCATTCACAATACTAGACAACACAATAGCAACAAGTTTCTAGGTTCTATAATGTCTCAAGACTTAAAATGGACACCTACCATCAAATATGTCATCAAAAAATAACTATAACTTTGTTGCTTGTATATTATGATTTATATTTTTTACTTAGTAACCTAGTATGATTTATGTTGATTGTTTATTTAATATCCATGATTATCACTGTTTGTATCTCATGTTTTATGATGAATGTATTTTTATGATGACTATGATAATGATCTATCATTATTGTTGTGTGTACACTGAGAACTTATGCACTGGAGACAAATTCCTTGTATGTCTAATCACACTTGGCCAATAAAGAATTGTATATTCATCAGCATTCAGTCTTGCAAGGGTTGAGTTGTTTCTTCCCATTCAGACTTCAACCACCTCTAGGCACTGGATTAGGACCTTGATGTAGATTGGGGATAGTGATGGAAAAATTCTGAACATTGCATACAGAAGATACAAACTCCAGGAACAGAATGAATTTCTGAAGGGTGGGCAGTCATAGAGAAGTACAAATTCCTGCCAACATATTGGATTTGCAGAACTTCAATGATTCATAATAAAATTCCACTATAATTGTGGTTTCTTCTAAATTAAGAGACAGAAATAGATTTCTCAGTTTCTCGAGACAATGACATCATAAGCTCAGATCCAGAGCTGATCCCAAAACGGTGTTGTATTATTGGGTGGAAAAGTACTCAATATTATTGAGAAAGAAGAAATGGTTTTACAGTTAAGTAAATTACAGGAAGAATGGCTAAACTTTTGTGGAATCTATTATTCAGAGTTCATTGACAAGGCAGTGGATTTTTTCTGATGTAAGCATGTTGTTTAATTGACCTCTGGAAAAATACTAGGAGTGGTTGGTGGTCAATAAGGCTGATTTCAGTTCAAAAACCACCAACTAATACCAACTATATTGTGAAAAGAATGACACAGTATTAGATTTTCCAATTTATATAGCTTCCTTCTTGCCACGTGGCCCTGGATAACTAAGATAGGATTAAAAACGTCAAATACGACAACAATTTATAAAACACATGGTAGATGCATACCTACATGAACACCCTGGGAATTTGGATACTCCTAATTAATTCCAGGATAGTTAAAAGCAAGTCAACTGACCAACTGGAAATAGAATAGTGTCCACTTCAGTATTGGGAAGGCTGGCAATCCTCTTTTACAAAAGATGTTACTCCTATTTATGAGCATACAGCCATCACTGTTTATTAATTATCCTATTGTTTATGGATATTATATCTGAGTCATTGTTTATTAAAACTGGGGTAGCTCTTAGTTTCACCTTAAACTTATGTGAGACTTTGTTTACAATAACATCAAGAAGACTTTTTCTTGAACAGGTTACGTCAACCTAGATTGGATCTTATGGACTGCATTTTTATCGTGTGTTTCTCCTAAAAGCATATAATGGATTGTGTGCCATCAAGTCATTTTCAACTCCTAACAACCACATATGTAGATTTTATCCATGACAACCTTTCAATCTTCCAAGAGTGCCATCACTGAATCCATCTACCTTGCTGGTTGTCCTCTTTTTCTCTTTCCTTCCACCTTTCCCAGCATTAGACCCTTTTCCAGAAATCAGTCTTTGCTTGATGTGTACAAAGTAAGATAACTTTTGTGCCAGGAGTGAGAATTCTGAGTTTTTATTTTGATGGCGCATTTGTTGTCTGGCTTTCGTTCTCAGG
The DNA here is from genome assembly GCA_033807585.1 of Hydrophis major. Classification (NCBI taxonomy): domain Eukaryota; kingdom Metazoa; phylum Chordata; class Lepidosauria; order Squamata; family Elapidae; genus Hydrophis; species Hydrophis major. The sequence continues at coordinate 30,198,041 of CM066343.1, read as the reverse complement.
AGTCTTCTCCAACAGCCAAGTTCAAAAGTATCAATATTCTTCCTATCCTACTTCTTTAAAGACCAACTTTCACTTCCAGAGTGTCAGAGGGAATACCCTGGCGGCTTGTATGATTCTGATCTAAAAATCCTATATCTTCCAGTAAGTTTCAGGTTGAGTGGAACTTAATTCAGACCTTCTATAATATAACATATTATACTCACAACATCAGGGAGAAGCTACTGTTTCAGTGTGCATTTGAGACTTTATAGAAATTCCATGATGATTTATATTGCAAACCAGGTTTGCATATTTTTATACCTCCCCCCGCCCCTCACCACTTTAAAAGCCGCCCCCCCCCACAAAACAACTATAGTGAAAACCTACATTAAGGAAACACATCCTTTCACCGCCACGCGTCTTTTAGGGTGAATAAGCAAGCATGCGGCATGTAAGTCTCTTCAATTTGTTTAAAAGCATTAACATCTGCAGGAATTCCTGGATAGCGCATCCCATCTTTTAAATAACACTACCGGGGTTACGCGGAGTCGCTCCAATGCAGCCACCCAGCGCCTACCGGAGTGCGCAACCGGCTTTCCCTGGTTCCCCCGCGCGCGCTCTCGGCTTCTTCAAAGCCCAGCTGAGGACGTTGCGTGCCAGGAGGGAGGAAGTGCTATCAAACCAGGAAGTAGGATCTGCAGGATAGTTGGTGTGCCAACGACTTAGATTTCAGTTTCTCCGATCTTCTGCTCCCAGATTTGGAGGGGAGTCTAATCGAAACGTTTTCTTAAAGGTAGCGTCGGAGCTTTAGCCAGAGGGATGAATGGGACGAGGGCGAGCGCAAGCCAGAGGGAGCATCTCAGTGCATCCCTGAAAGTCCCAAAAATTATTGTGCATTGTTATCCTCCTTTTAATTGTAGGTGATCCCTCTAGTGCCCTGACTCTGCCTCCTCCATGGGACACGCAGGGGGTAGATGGCAAGAAGCCTACGACGAGTCTGAGGGTGAGTCTGATATCATGTTCAGATTTCACCCACCCACTCAATGTCTCCTCAATTCATAGAGCTGTGTTTGTTCTCTCCCCAGAAACAGAGGAAAATGAAGGTGTGGCTCTCTCTGCAGAATCTGAAGTCACCCTGGATGCTTGCAGCCAGCTGAGAAACAATGCAGGCTTTTGGTGAATTTCTTTACGCTGCTTCTTTGATTCAAGGCGATGCAGGATATTCAATATCACACCTTCAGTTGCTACTACACATAGTTCCTCTTTCATCAATATTGCTGTGTGATAACTAGCTTCTTCGTGTTGGAGAACATAAGCTTATGCACTTCTGCTTTTTGTCCATATTTATTTTCTGAGTGTCTTTTCTACAAACTTGATATTTTTACGCATCCTCTTCCAATCAGGCTGGGTCGTTCTCCTATTTATTTGCAGCACACTTTGTACAACTAGTTGCATGCATTATGTTGCATGCATCAGAGCTTTGGGGAATTTTGAGTGTGGCGATAATGTTTTATATAGTCTGAAAAAATTATTGATGCAACAAACATAGCTAAACTGATCTGGATCTAATCCGTGTTTGAACCCTGCTTACATGCATCTGAACTCTGTTGTGAAGGAAAGAGGGGTCTGTAATTACAATAAAAAAATCTATAATTACAATAAAAAATGAACAAAAAGATAGCATCGATATAGTTCATACTATGGTAAAGCATAGTTCACTTAATACTTTAAAAAGCCACTATTGGCTGGATCTGGTGCAACCAAGTTTATACAGTAAAGCAGTGTTTCTCAATCTCAGCAACTTTAAAATGTGTGGACTTCAGCTCCCAGAATTCCCCAGTCAACATGCTGGCAGGGGAATTCTGGGAACATTTTAAAGCCACTGAGGTTGAAAAACGCCACAATAAACCACAATATTGAATTTGTACAGTCCAGTAAGCCAAAACTAAATATCTATTCTATAGTTTAACACATTTTAGGAACCTAAACACTGATGTATGCATATGTGGTAGCCCTCATGTGTCTTAAATTGTCTCCTCCTCACTCAGGCTGCTTGGTCTCTGCAACAATTTTGCTTATGTAGTGATGCTGAGTGCAGCCCATGACATTCTCAGCAATCAAAAAGTGCCAGAGCATAATGGGACTAGACCGGTGAGTGTGCAAGGAAGACAACTCTGTGGATGTTTGTGTAAAAGCAGAATAAGGAATAGGTCAAGAGAAAATGTCAGTTACTGGAAGAAATAAATATGTAGAAAATAAATAAAAGGAAAAATTTGTATGCAAGAACAAGGAAGTACATGAATGTGAAATGAAGCAGGACTGCTTATCTGTGGATTCTCCCATTAGTTTCAACCAGTTGAGCCAATAGCCAGAGACTGAGAAGGCTGCAGTTCATTTTATTAGATTATCTATGAGATATAAAATACATTTTTGTTGAATTTGGCAGAAATGTTTTAGCAGAGAGCCATTTGACATTGATTATCTGGGTCAATAAGTCCTTGGCTTAGAACTATTTGTTTAATGACCATTCAAAGTTACAATGGCACTGAAAAACTTGACAGCTGTCCTTGTACTTACAACCTTCACAGTATTCCCACATTCACATGATCAGAAGATAGGCACTTGGTAACCAACATATATTTATGAGGGTTGCAGCATTCTAGGATCATGTGATTGTCATTTCTGATCTTCCCAGCTGATTTCCCACAAGCAAACTGGGGGAAACTGGATTTCCATAACAACTGCAGAGATTTACTTAACAGTTGTGGCAAAAAGGTTGTAAAACTGGGCATGACTCAATAACTGCTTTGCTTAGCAACAGAAATTCTGGTCCTAATTGCAGTTATAAGTTGAGGATTACCTGTAGTAAACCCAGAAAGCTCTGAGTGGAGGCACTATATGGAAGATGGTGATGAGAGACTGTTGGCATTTTTTATCTTTTGTATCTTCTTAGAATTCACTCAGGCAATGTTCAGGAAGATATAATTCAGAGCTTCCAGTGATATTATCCATAGAATCTCTTCCTTTTGTACTGCAGTATCTAGATACTGTGGTATATGCGTACATGTACATACAGGTAGTCTTCGTCTTATGACCACAGTTGAACCTAAAATTTCTGTGGTTAAGTGAGATATTTGTCCCATTTTATGACTTTTCTTACCACAGTTGTTAAATGAATCACTGCAGTTGATAAATTAGTAACCTGGTTGTCAAAAGGTTATAAAAGATGATTACAACATGCCCTTGGGACACTGCAATGGTCATCAGTATGAACCAGTCGCCAAGCATTGCAGTTCTGGTCACATGATCCTGAGGATGCTAAAATGGTTGTAAGTGTGAAAAATGGTCGTAAGTCACTGTTTTCAGGGCCATTGTAACTTTGAATGGTCACTGAATGAACTATTGTAAGTTGAGCACTACCTGTATTTACATACACATAGTTAAAACACGTTGACCTTTTGAGATTGTCAGATCTAATGAGATTTTAGAGTGTTGACCAGAGATTTGCTGATTTCATGGAACTTTGCTCAGTAAACACAAGCAGCCGCAGCCGCAGCACCTTACAGGTTGTTGATCCCACACCTGAGTTTTGCTTCCTGTCCTTTGCTTTCCACTCAGATTCCCCCTAGTGCTTCTCCAGAGAATACCACCACCAACACTTCTCAATATGATTGCAACACCATTTCAACTGGGGTAAGTGAAAAGGCCTGATCAGGCAGGGGAAGGAGCAAAATGCTTTGAGATTTGAATACCAACTACTTGTTTTTTTGTTTTGCATCCTGTATAGGCAGTACTGCTGGCAGACATTTTGCCAACTCTCTTCATCAAATTCAGTGCTCCATTTTGCATCCACTTGTTCCCATATGGGTAAGTTTACATTGGTGCAAAATAATTAGCATACCATTATAAGTAAGAGAACAGAAGGTATTTTTATTTATTATTAGTTTTTTTATCCTGCCTTATTACTTTTATAAGTAACTTAAGACAGTGAACATATATAATGCTTCTTCCTCCTTCCCCCCCCCCCCCCCCCCCACAACCATCTGAAGTGAGTTGGGCTAAAAGAGAATCACTGGCCCAAAGTCACCCAGCTGGTTTTCAATATCTAAGGTGGGACTAGAACTCATAATATCCTGGTTCCTAGCCAGCATTTTAACAACTACATCAAAGGTATGTTATACCTGAACTCCTCATGGAAACTTTCTTTACATAAAGAAATGTCCATGATGTATAGAAAAGGTTGTCTAATTTTGTCATGCTTTGTATTCAAAAGAATCAGTGCCTTGGGCTCTCTTTTCCAACCTGGCCATATCTAGTAAGAATAATAGTATTCCAGCATACCTGCAAGTCAATGTCTACAGCAGTGTTTCACAACCTTGGCAACTTTTAGATGTGTGGATTTCAATTTCTGGAATTCCCCAGCCAGAGATTAGCTGAGGAATTATGGGAGCTGAAATGCACACATCTTAAATTTGCCAAGGCTGAGAGACACTGCTCTAGAGAATGTTGACCTGTTGTGTGATTTGCTTGTAAAGAGATTACATTTGCCTTTTGAAGAAAATGTGCTTGTAAGTGCTTTTTTCCTATTATATGTTCATATCAAGGTAAGAAATCAATGGAATTAGGAAATTTTAGTTGAGGAAAGAGGAACATGCATTCACATGAGAAACAGTCTCTGTTTATTGCTTAGTAGTTAATTTTAATCCTCCTTCCTTCCTCCCTCCCTCCCTCCCTCCCTCCCTCTCCCTCTCCTCTCCTCCTTTCAACAGCTTGCGTGTTGCCATTTGTGTCACCTCAGCTTGGGGCAGCTTTTTACTAGTGGCCTTCTCCACCAACACAACACAAAGCCTTCTGGGTGAGAATCATTTTCATGTGTGTATAATCTTCAAACAGATGATTATTCTTATTTTGGAGGAAACAAGTGTGTTTGCCATTCAACCCAGCCATTTTTTTACAGCACCAATGTCCTTTTGACTGCATAATCAGATGCAACTGACTTAGCTTTGATCCATTCATAACCCTAATTTACTGGTCATGATATGCCAGAATTATGGTTTATCATAATTGGTTTATCATGTCATTACTTGCTACTCATCCAAAGTAAAAAATAAAATTGAAGTTATTAACATGGTTGGAGAAATCATAAGGTTTATATAATTTTTTTAAAGGAGCCAAAATATCAAACTAGATAGAGCATGTTCAATGGTAAAAGAATTCTAAATGTCTATTAAAAAGAGAGTGCAGATATGGAATAGAGTACAATAGAGGAGGTGAAATCTGATTGGAATTCCAAGTAGAAGTATTCCTTCTGGAAGGCAAAAATAAATATTCAGTAAAATACATTTCTAATTTAAATATTTCTGCCAAAGTTCTGAAGTTGTAAAACTTGCACAGAGATGACGATACCGTATACAACTGATAGATTTGTGACAGAAGAAGCCAGGCCCAGCCTTCTGCACAGTTCAGAGATTTGATAACAAGAGACAGATTGCTTATATGTGATGTCTCCTTTTCATCCTCACCCTTATAGGTGTAGTGCTTGCCAGTATATCATCTGGTCTTGGTGAAATAACGTTCCTGGCACTCACATCATTTTTCAACAGGTAAACATCGAGAAGGACAATTGCAGGATTTGGATGACACCTTATAAAAGGGTTAGGTGTGGTTCCTGCTTGCTTACCAAATTAGTCTTCGGAGTTGAGATGTCCAGTTTATCTGGGCCCGTGGATCCAACTGGAAATCTGAGAAAATGTCATGGCCACCACCTCTACAAAGTGATGGCCATGGGATCCAGCCTCAGTGTAAGACTAAGTAACTTCATAAAAAAAAATGAGTATGAAGGCAAAAACTGGATTTGGAAAGCCAAATTATATACTCTCACTGACAAAACTGAAAAAGAAAAGTGTTGGTGGTCCCCAAAATGCAGCCCCCCCCCACTCCATCCTTCCAGCAAATAGAGAAAACTTTCTTTATATATATAAACATGGTATATCCTGTGTGGTGTTTTTGGTTATGCTGACCATCAGGTAGTACCATCTGACTAACTTTGGCTTTACTGTATTGAGGCTCCTTAGATATTAGATTTTCTTCTGTGGGGTTCAAACTCTTTAGTAGGAATTGATCTCGTGGCTCTTTGCTTATATGATTATATATATGATCAGTAATGAAATTCAAAAATTGTTACTACCAGTTCTATGGTGTGGCTTGGTGGGCATAGCTTGGTGGACATGGCAAGGGAAGGCTACAGTAAAATCTCCATTCCCACTCCAGGAGAAGGATGCTCCAAAATCCCCATTCCCTCCTCACTCCTGGGGAAAGGTTATTGTAAAATCCCATTCCCTCCCCACCCCAGTAGCCTGTTTTCCAGCTCTGTTCTCCTGTGCAGGGCAACAAAAGAAGACCCAGCTGATCAGCTGGGATTCGAGAGGCAAAGAATAGATAGGAGCAGGGCAGTCAGAGGTAGTATTTGCTGGTTCTCTGAATTACTCAAAATTTCCACTACCGGTTCTTCAGGACTGGTCAGAACCTGCTGAATACCACCTGTGTAAATGATACTTTAACTTTATGAGCATCCAGGTTTGGCACTCAAAAATTACAGGAAGAGATATCTAGTAGCCATCGAAATATGTACCATTTGGATAACTTATAAAAACCACCAGAACAGACTGTATATAATCAAAACTATTTCCCCTTCCAAAAACATAATTATTTAGACAGGGTACATACATATAGTGAACCAAGCAAAATAATTCTTACTAACTGTCTGGCCAGGTTGTGTAACAGAGTTCAGAGCCCATTGCCCAATCTTAGTTTTTCTCTTCGAAGGAAGTTTTATGCTTACTTGGGCCCAGAAACATATGATGGGAAGGAAGTGGGAGGAACAGTTATAGATAAGCTTTGCAGCCACCAAAACTCAGTAATTATTTATTAATGTGACTGGATCCATATGTCTTTTGATGTTAAACTGAACTGCTGAAACTATTAAATACATTTCTGAATGTTAATGGATAACATTTTATTTGCCTTAACATTGGCTCTCTTAATAAGATTTAAAGAAGATAGATGTATTATACTAAATATTCTGGTTGGAAAGTAGTCTTAACGTGTTTATTTCTCTCTGGAAAAAATAAGCTATATGGATCCAACTTAGTTAGGTTGTGGTTAAAATTTTGAATTAGAGTTCGTATTGGCTAGCACCTGGGTAATACTGACATATGCTCATGAGAAATGTTGAGCAACTTTTGATTTAAAAACTACTTTATTGAAACATGAGCATCTCAAAAGTTCATGTATGCATCATTTTAAAATCCCGTATTTCTTTTGCTTACAAGAACTGTGGTTAGATTGGATTAGATTATGTGGAAGTTGTATACCAAAAGCTCCCTGACTCATGTTTCCTTTGCTTCTCTTCCCACAAGTGCTGTGGTGTCTGCATGGTCATCTGGAACAGGTGGGGCTGGCTTGATTGGGGCCCTTTCCTACCTCGGACTGACACAGGCAGGCCTGACTCCACAGGATACTCTCCTCTTTATGACCATTGTTCCTGTTATCATGCTGGCCAGGTGAGGTCTAAAAATGGGGCCTGCAAAGAGAGCCTCATGCAGGCGCAAAAAAGGAGAGGCAACACAGGTTAAGAAGACAAATTGAGAGCCAGTTTGGTCTAATGGTGAAGGCACCAGGCTAGAAGCCAGGAGATTATGAGTTCTAGTCTCACCTTAGCCATAAAAGCCAACTGGATGGTTTTGGGCCAGCCACTCAGCCCAAATCACCTCAGAGAATTGTTGTGAGGAAAATAAGAAGAGGAAAGAGTATTTATGGATATAATAAACATGGGCAATGAATGAATGAATTAATTAATGTTGGTGGTTAGGAGAGCATAAAATGAAGCAAGAAGCAGGATATTGATTGCCTATGAAATATATGAATGTGCCATACTTTGGACTCAGAGCCAAAAAAATGCCTTGAAGCAGGTATGAGCACCCATGTCACACCTGGCAACTGCTGTAATGGGATGTGAGAATAACTTTGAGAGACAGGAAGAAGAGCTACAATCTACACAATATCTGATAAATCAAATCTAAATCCCAAGCAGGAATGTAATTGGAGAAAGCATCTCAGAATCAACCCTCCCTAGTTTTGTAGAACAAAGAGGCAGAAACGGAAGAGGCACATTCAGACTAGCAATATTCTGTTACTATAATCTTATAATAAAAATAGTTTTAGTGTTTATGATTTGGATTTTTTGGTCTGGACTGCCTTGAAGCGCTGTCAACAATCTTGCAAATCTCTGTCCTTGTGGGGAGAGTGATAAAAATACTGTCTCATCTCGCTTCTTTTTTAGCACTTCATTATATTCTATAGCTTACAAAATCCCATATCAATTATTTTTCTGCTAGCTGTTGTTTGCAAACCAAGGTTCTAGAATCTCACAGCAAGTTGCAAAGTTTTATTTGGATGCTCATTAGATCCAATGCTTCAATATAGGGAAGAGTGAGATGTAATTAAGTAGTAACAAAAGTTGCAGGTTTTTTTTTTTAAAAAAAACAAGTTTTATTTCAGTTTTCCACATTTTAAAAATGTCTCTTTTTGGTGAACAGTATGATTACAAGTTCATCTTTACATACAAATATGACCATAATTACATATTCAATTTTTATATTCAACTTCTTTTCCTAACAATACTTTTTATACGTTTTCTATATTGTATTATTCCAAATGCTTGCCTCTTTATTTAATTCACCTATATTTCACATATCTTCATAGTTGTTATGCTTTAATACTTTTAACTGTCCTATTTGCATATTTCATGACATATTCTTATTACATCCATTCATAAAATTGAATTTAATACAAAATTAAATTCTATAAAATTATAAGTTTCCCCCTTAAATTACCAATTTTAAGTGTGCCACCTCTAAAATTTACATATTCACTAATTATTTCCCTTTTCATCTCAATGAATATTTAACCATTATTACCTAGAAAATTGAAATTAATAATCCTTTTTAAAACTACATAGCAAATATAGATCAGATTCTACATGGTTTTTCCCCTTCTTAAATTCATAAAAATTATTTACAATTTCAATATTCATAACTTTAAGTATATTTAAACTACCCCTCCTCATCTTGCAGAATCCCCTTTTAAAATATTAATTAGCCATTGTCTTTGTGCATTCTAAATAAACAATTCCTTTTCATTTTTTTACAATTCCCATATTTCTTTGTTTCCAAATCCTGCTTCTTATCCCTTCTTTTCCCTTTCATTCTCCCCTTTACTCTGCCACTCCAATTTTATCCCCCTCCCTATTTATAGCTTCCTTCCACCCTTCAATTTTCTGTTGTTTCTGTTTACCTTTTTTAATTTACAAATATTCCCTTTTTTAACTTTTTACGTCTCATATTTTTATTTCCCACTCTTCTCCTCCTTCTTTTCAGAGTTCTTTGTTCCCGATGATTGTTAAAAATGGCCTCTTCTGTTGTCAGCTCCACTTCAGCTTTCATCTTTTGTCTTTGTTGTTCATATTCTAATATCTCATTTTCCAATAATTTTAAAGTATAACCCAGCGATTCACCTCGTTCTTGTAATATTTCTTTCATGTTTCTGAGTTCCATTTTTAAGTCCAGAAGAGATTTCACCACTTTGTCTAGTAATTTAATCCAGTGTCTATGAGGTTAGTTTCCAACAGTCAGCTTTTGTTTTATACCTCTCAAATTTTAAGTTCATAACTAGTCCAAATCCAAATCAGCCAAAATCCACAATTAATCCCAGGACAGAATCTTCCTGCTTTTCTCTTTGTTTCAAAGTTTCAATTTTTCAAAGATCTTTTATATTGTATCAATGAACCTTAAGATTTTTTAGAAACAGAATCTTCTAGTAACAAAACAAATTAACTTTAACCATTAGATGGCACTCTTTATCATAACAAATCTTCACCCCCCCCTTTTTTCCCACTGTTCAGGGCTTTTTAAACCACAGTTTTCCAAAAAAATCAAATCCAATTGATCCATATTAGTTAAATGATATCTTCTTCATGCTTCTACCTTTTCCGGTTCAAAGCCCCACCGCTGTCAAAAAATAATTCACACCCTTTTTTTTCTCTCCTTTCTCTTCGCTACTTAAAGTCCTTTTTTAAAAAATTCTTAAAAATTAATCATGAAATACCTTTCATTTAATTATAACATCCTGTTTCTCCTGCTGTCCACTCCTTTCTCTCTCCTGCACAATCTTATTCTAGCTTACTCTTCCCCTTCAGGGTGGCCATTTTAGACTACCACTTCAGACTTCTTCGGGAGGGAGCTTTGCCAAGCCAGGGAAGGGGTTTGCGACCCCCCTCTACCCGGCTGATGGTCTCCCCTTCCTCTGCCGCCCCTATGAGGCAACTTCTGCCCCAGATCTAGCCGATTGGGGCTCAGATGCAGTTCCTAGATCAATATTTTTCAGTCTTAGCTACTTGAAGATGCATGCACTTCAACTCCCAGAATTCCCCAGCCATTCCTTTCAAGATTGTGGGATCCATTTTCAAGGAAAAATAAGGGAAGAGAGGCTTAACAGTAAAGATTCTTACCTGCACCTACTCCAGAAAATTAGGAACAAAGAATCAACCAGAAATACTTCCCTTAACTCAGTGGTGTCAAACTGTTGCCCGCGGGCTGGATGAGTCACACCCACCCCAGCTGTGCGAAGGGGAAAAACGTTGAGATACATCACGTGACGGCAATGTGACTCCGCGAGTTTGACACTGAAGCTTCCTTGCATTTATTTATTTATTTGTTTGTTTATATTTCATGTTTTTGGACCGCCCATCACCTTCGAGGAGAGGCATTGGGTAGTGTTTAGTTTTTAAATGTTTGTTTTTTAAATGTGACATTAGTCACAAAAAGGATCCTTCTCATTTTTTTTGGCTAGCGGGAATAATAACAATAAGCAAACAATCGGATGAAATTTTAGGTAACATATTCTTGCTAGCCAGAAGCAACCTATGGCTTATTTGGGGGATAATCACTGTAACATCAACCTGGTGGGATCTTGTTAAGTCCCTTGACCATCTCCCTGTTTCTCCACCTCCATAGCTATTGCTTCCTGCTGGCTCCCCCTCCTCAAGCCCCTCGCTGTGGCTGGGGGGTTTGCAAGTCAAAATCGCCACGTGGTCCTTCTGTGATCCAGCAGCCTCTTCTTGGGGACAGATTGACAATCCCTCAAAGTAAGTGACTTTGGTGTGAATGACTCCCCTGACCTCAGAAGAGGAAAGTGTGTTCCCAGTGGTGGGATTCAAATAATTTAACAACCGGTTTTCTGCCTTAATGATTTCTTCCAACAACCAGTTCCCCAAACTGCTCAGAAAGTTAATACCCGGTTCTCCCGAAGTGGTGCGAACTGGCTGAACCTCACCACTGCGTTAATTAGTGCATGTTCTTCTCTTTAAATCGTTTCTCCCTGAAAAATGCTCTTTCTGCATCCTTCATTATGACGCCCTCTGTTCAGGCCAAAGGCAGGAATGATTTTATTACAAATCTTGTCATCTTTTCAATTAATTATGGGCAGGCTGCATGCACGCATACCATGAAGCCTCTTTTGAAGGGCCTGCTCTGTGCCCCTAATTTTTGGAGAGGGAGTTGTAGTTTTTAAGACACATAATGGGGGCATGGGGGTGGTGGTACTAAACCTTTGTTGCTTAGAGCAACTATTTTGTTCCTTAAAGCCCCCATGTTCCAAATCAAACCAAATGCAGAGACCAGAGGGGGTATTTACCAGGTTCTGACCAGTTCTGGAGAACCGGTAGTGGAAATTTTGAATAGTTCAGAGAAGCAGAAAATACTACCTCTGATTGGAGATTATACAGTATCCTTCTCCTGCCACACCCACAAAGCTACACCCACAGAACCGGTAGTAAAAAAATTTGAATCCCATCATTGACAGATGCCGCAAATTGTGACCATATTGGAGCCTGCCCATCACAATTGTAACTTGCAATGGTTGTAAAATGGGTCAGTCATGTGACCAACCCAATTTTCTAATCTTTTTTGTAGCGGTCATTAAGTGAATCAGTTTGGTTGCTAAGCGTACATGGTCATTAAGCAACTCAATGGTTGTGATGGGCATGGTTTTGTTGAAAACTGGAAGTAAATGGTGGTTTTTTGAAAAAAACATCATAAAATGCAGTCGTGACTGGGATGCTGCAAACAGCTATATATGCAACTTGGTGCCAAGTGCCAAAAATGTGGTCACATCATTGAGGTGCCTTGACCATCAGAACTTCAAATCCAGATCATAACTCCTCCCCCCACCCCAAGTAGATCTATCAGAAGTTCAATCACTAAGCAATCGATTGTAAGTCAATGCTAACTCATTTAACATCAGGCTGTGTACTTCCCCACAGCTTTGTGTGTTTCTGTAACACTTCTCAGAGGAAAACACAATGCCATCTTTATAATTTCAATTGGTCTCTTCCACCTCCAGTGATACAAAAGCCTCAGCTCACCTTGCAGGAAAAAGAACAGGTTGCCAAGGTAAGAAGCCTGCTCAGAGAAGGTGGGAAGAACCTTTTGGGCTGTGCAAGTGTAAATATGTTCCTGTTGGTTTTAAGTGGGGATCAACAGTAAGTATGCCTAGGGAACAGTTGGCACCCGTGTTGGCTTTAGAAGGATTTCTTACAAGAATATTGTGTAGCTATTTAATCTTTTCTTAATAGATTTCTCTGGAAAGAGGTGGATTAAAAATGTGGTAGCAAAAGGGAAGAAGAAAGAACATTACTTGAATACATTTTGTAAATATTAGTGGATAAGGTAGGGCTGTTGTCAAAGCCAAGAAGTATCTTAATATTGAAAAAGAGGATTAAAAAAAAAAAACACATGGAGGCCTGTGAATCTGAAAGAGAAGTGTTTCCCAGATATGTTACTTGCTGCTGGAGTAGATAGACTCAGGTTTTACTTCACTTTCTGTCATGGAAATTCCTTGAGTGAATTTGGGTCACTTGTTTTCTCTCAGCTCAACTTACTCACAGGCATGATATTGTGAGGAAAAATATGAGGAGAGACAGTCCCAATGTATTCCCCCTTCAACCCTGAACAAAAAAAAAGATATACAGTAAATGTAATAATAAATGGCAACTAGATTAAAACACATTTTGGGAACAGTAGGCAGACAATATATAAATAATTAACTTATAGTGAAAATCAACCATTTATACAGTTCTTGCCTTTCAAACTCATGTTTTTTTCATTGATACCTTTAATTTATATAATTATATTTATACAATTTCCCATATTTCTATCATCAAAAATACTTAAGCTATGATGCTTTTTTATAATTTAACAAATAACAGATAATCAGAGTTTGAAGGGACCTTGTAGGTCATCTCGTCCAACCCCCCCAAGCGGGAGACCCTACACCATTTCTGACAAATGGCAGTCCAATCTCTTCTTGAAAGTCTCAAGTGATGGTGCTCCCACAACTTCTGAGGGCAAGCTGTTCCATTGATTGATTGTTCTCACTATCAGAAAGTTTCTCCTTATTTCTAGGTTAAATCTCTCCTTGTTCAGTTTCCATCCATTATTCCTTTATTTATTACCGGTATTGCAACCTTCTGTGATAACTTAGGCTGCAACATTTTATGCATGTATATCATGCATAATGTAATCTTGTAATATACTTTACTAAGATTATAACTCTGAAGTACATCTGCTTCTATTAACCCAAAATTGGGTGTTACGCCAATATAATACATCATCACCTCAACCTTCTCCATGGTCTGTTTCACATGAGTATATTCTCCCTGGAACTTCAAATAATCCACGTAATTAGGTACTTCAAGATAGAGGTAGTCCTTGACTTACAACCATTAATTTGGCACTGAAATGGCACTGAAAAACTGACATGCCCAATTTTCATATTGTTGCAACATTACATTGGTCACGTGATCAAAATTCAGCCACTTGCAACTAGCATATACTTATGAAGTTGCAGTGTCATAAGGTGAAAAGGTAACTACCTTTTCTGACAAGAAATGTCAATGGGGAGAACAGATTTACTTAACAACCATGTCACTAACTTAACAATTGCAGTGATTCACTTAAGAACTGAGGCAAGAAAGATAATAAAATGTGGCAAAACTCACTTGATAATTGTCCTGTTTAACAATGGAAATTTTGGGCTCAGTTGTGCTTGTAAGTTGAGGGCTATCTGTACTTTTTGGCTTTAATTTTGTAATGCTTTAATGTATAAAAATCTTCAGAAGCAGTTCTTGTGTATCTGCATGTTATTTATATGCAGACATTAACACATTATACCATATTTCCAAATTCTAGTTGTATAGATGATGGTGTTACTTGTAGGAAGAAGGGTCTGGTGGTTTCTTAAACAATTTGGCTGTTCACACAATGAACTCATTCACTTTGTCTCTTTCAGGGCCTTTTGAAATACCTCATCCCCTTGTCTGTAGTGTATTTTGCCGAATACTTCATCAACCAGGGTCTGGTCAGTGGAATCGGTAGTCATTCCTTTATTGGCAGTGGGTGCTGATTCATTTTCTGCCATTTTTCTTTTTAACACTGACTCTCTGTCTTGTTCTTTCCCAGTTTGAACTGTTGTATTTTCGAAACACAACTTTAAATCATCCTGAACAATATCGCTGGTAAGTGGGAAGGTGATAAAGTAATTACCTCTTTCTTGGTGCTTTCCAAATGTTAGACTGTAACCCCGATTAGCCTCACCCAACAATGATTAACTGATATCTGGATGTTACTTGGTAGGGAAAAAATGAATTTCTAGCTGACTGAGAAGGGTTGGTAGGCTAGAAAAAAGATACAGGTAGCCCTTGACTTACAAACAATTGTTTAGCAACTGTTTGAAGTGACAATGGCAGTGGAAAAAAAGTCAATTACAGCCAGTCATTGCACCGAACAACCATTGTAGCATCACTATGGTTACCAGATCAAAATTTGGGCACTTGACAACCAGCATATATTTATGATCAGTCAGGGTCACGTGATTGCCATTTGCGACCTTCCCAGCCAGCTTCTGACAAGCAAAGTCAATAGGGAAGCTGGGTTTGTTTAACAACTGCAAGACTCACTTGACAACTGCAGTTCTTCGTTTACCAATTGTGGCAAAAATCATTTGTAAAATCCGGTGTTATTTAACAATCGCTTTGCCTAGCAACAGAAATTCTGGTCCCAACTGTGGTCACAAGTCGAGCACTACCCATAGATGTGAAACTTCTTGTCTTAAGTCTAGATTTTTTTTTTATATTTACAGTTAGTATGTTCATATATAGAAGTAACAATTTAACCAGCCATATTGTGGCTTGAGCCGAATTCCTACTGTCTTTTTGCAGGTATCAAATGCTTTATCAGGCAGGGGTTTTTATTTCCCGTTCCTCTGCCAGCTGTATACGGATCCGAAAGATATGGCTTCTGGCTATATTGCAGGTAAAAAATTTCCCTCACCAATGTTTCCCCTTCTTCTCTATTTAATACTTCCTTCCTATCTACTTAAAACAGGTCCTCTCTTGATTGTTATTCCACTCCTCCCGCTTGCTTTGTATTTATGTATTAGAATTATTTACATTCGGCTTACTTTCATAGGCTCAAGCTGGTTTGCACCAGGCAAAAAATAAAAATAACAAAATCTGACTACTGTAAGCAATTCAATATTCTATCAATATCATAAACAGCTATCAAAATCAGCCAAGAGGGATTCATCAGGGGCATAAGCGGTTACTATCTGTGAAAGATATTTGATTTTAAAAACCTGAGAAGGCAAGGACTGATTAAAAACAAAAAAGAACCAGCGAGCCTCTATTTCAGGGGTGTCAAACTTGATTTAATTGAACGGTGCATCAGGGTTGTGCTTGACCTTGGAAAGCCAGGATGGACATGACTAGCTTGATGTCACTCATATCGGGGGCAACCTTTTATTTTTATTTTTTATTTATTTATTTTTGTCAATTGCTTACAAGATATAAGTAAAAACATAGTTATGAATACATGGATACTTATAAGAAAAATAAACAATAGAACAGGGATGATAGGCACGTTGGTGCGCTTATGCACGCCCCCTACAGACCTCTTAGGAAAGGGGTGAGGTCAATAGTAGACAATCTAAGGTTAAAGTTTTTGAGGTTTGGGGAAGAAACCACAGAGTCAGGTAGAGTATTTCAGACATTGATCACTCTGTTGCTGAAGTTGTATTTCCTGCAATCAAGTTTGGTGCTGTTAATCTTGAGTTTGTGTGCTATTGTGTGCTCTTGTATTGTTATGGTTGAAACCGAAGTATTCGTTGACAGGTAGGGCATTGCAATGTATGATTTTATATACTATACTTAGATTGGATCTAAGGCGGCATAATTCTAGGTTTTCTAGGTCTAGAATTTCGAGTCTGGTGGCATAAGGTATTCTGCAACAAGTAGAGGAGTGGAGACTGTCAGTGAAAACGGGCTCCCAGGTTCCATTTCCGGCTGTGACGGCCTTCTGCAACCCTCTGCCAGAAAAACATAACACGTGGCTCTCAAGCTCCATTTTTGCTGATAGAGGCACTGTGGGCTGGTCCCTCGCTGTTTCCAGTGTGACCTCGTGGGCCAGATCCAAGCATCGAGTTTGACACCCCTGCTCTATTTGAGTAATTTGTGACCTGCCACAGTAAACTATTTGCTATGATTTGGCTTCCAGACAATTGCTACTGTTTTACCAGGCTAATTTTATTCTGTTCTTCCTTTAGTGTCTGAATATGGTGTTTCTCCTGTTTGCTGTGAGCTACATGTTCTTACCCAACATCTATGTGGTTTTTGTGCTTATACTGTATGAGGGATTGCTGGGAGGAGCTGGCTATGTGAACACTTTCCACTGTGTCAGTGAAGAGGTGAGTTTGAGGGAAGAAGCAAGAGGTGGGACTGGAGGATGGAAGATCAGTCATATGTTGGGTGGATAGAGGAGAGTATGTGTAAAACAAATAAATTTCCTATGACACTGTATTGCCCTTTTCATAGTCCTTGGCATCCTGCTGACCATATCTTAACACTGGCCAGAGAGTGCCCACATCACCCCACCCTGTTTTAAGTAGGAAATATATCAAAATTGTAGCATAGGCTCTAAATATAGCCTTTTACAATTAACCACTCATCAAACTAACTTCCCAAATCTAGTTTTTACATCAACTGGCTGAAGAATGATAAGTTGTGGCTCTTGACCAGGAGTTGTGGCTCTCACCTGGAATAAAAGACGGAATCATTATAAGAATTTGCAGGGCTTTTCAGCAAACAAATTCAATGGCCCTCTTTAACTATTATAGGATAAAACAAGTATTTTTATCACTTGTTTTGCAAAGGGTAGAACTGGACATTTCAGCTAGGGGACAATCTTCAAGTTGGAAGGAACAGTTATTTTCTTTGGAGACTTTATCCAACTTCTGTTTCAATACTTTCAATGAACCCAATTCTTCCAGCAATCTCTTGTACAAAATATTAGCATCCATGGATTGGCTTCATATAGACTAAGTCATGGCTTGTTTAAAATAGTTTAAGCTACAATGGCCTGGTTCACATCCCTAGCCAAACACCATGTAAGAACAGTAATGTGCCATGTGTAGAAGGGCCAGCAGGAAGCTGTGTATTACATTTTGTAGAGAGACCAGAAACCCACATCCAGTGTCATTAAGAGAAATATTATTTCCCTTCATCCCTCTTTTCTTCCATTCAGAGCAAGCCAGAACATCGAGAATTTGCCATGGGAGTAGCTTGCATAGCTGACACTTTGGGCATCTCGCTTTCAGGGGCTATTGCCATTCCTGTCCACAACTATTTCTGTCACCTTCCTTGAAGTCTGTTTTCCAGAAGGATCAACAGTTGTTTTGGCATACGACACCTTTGTTCTTGAGTGGGATAATACCCATTTGTAAGGAAGGGAAACTCCTGCGTGTTTTTAGTATTGGCTGACTCCAAGCACAAGAAAAAAGGAGCACCAGAAGCTGCTAGGAATTTATCCTCTTGACTTAATTTCCGGAACATTCTGATTTAGGAAATTAGATCGTTTTAACTGAGTCGAGCTGAGGTTGTGTTTTTCCCTCTGTATAGGATTTGGCAGAGTCAAAGGGAGAAAATGCACTTGCTGTAGAATAACATGGAATCATGTTATAGAACTCTCAAAGGTATAATACTTCTAATGCAAAACAAAGTGAAATGGAAACAGTTCAGAAGATGCCTTTCTATATAACTGGATTCAAGAGGGAGGACAAAGAGATGCTATGTTTTATTCACAAGTGAATATGTTAGAAATCAGATACTCATGGAAAAGATAATATTGTATGATCTATTTCTTCTTGAAATTAATCAGTAAGCCAGGCCTTGGAAAACTGTTAATTTTGCTAAATGATTATCCTATGTCATAGTATGATAAAAGTTGGTAACTTTACATTTCTGGACTTCTGCGATTATTTGAAATGACTGACACCAAAATTAGAAATAGAGATTGGAATTACAGGCAGAAATTACAAGAGAGACTATGCCAGCTAAATGGTAAATAAATGTTCTCCAACTGGTTGCTGGATTCTTGTGATTAATAAGGATAGAGTTGGGCTAAATTTTTCTAATATGAATGACTGAATTCTCAGAAACAATCCAATCTTTCTGCAAGACACTGTGTTCAAACTGACATTGAAGTTTCTAAGGTAACCACCCTTCATTTGCTCTCCAAAATGAGTATTTAGTTTCCAGAAAATATATTTCCTTTGGTAATAGCATCCCCATTCTTTTGTCCATTCTCAGAACTAGTTATGATTTGCAGTTGTCTCTTTACTGTATAGTAGTGCCCCCCCCCCCAACTTTATAAGCTCCAGGAAACAGTTCAGTTAACAATCATGTTACTAACTTAACAACTGTAATGATTCACAACTATGGCAAGGAAGGTCGCAAAATGGAGCTAAACATATTTAACAATTGTCTTGCTTAGCAACAAAAAAAATTGGCCTTAATTGTGGTCATAATTGAAGGCTACCTGTAATGAGCAGAAATACCTGACATTCAGAATCATTTATTAACTGATGCTACAGTTCACTATCTGGAATTCCTGCCCTCCTCCATTTTTCTATTGATTTGGCCTATACTCAGGGGTGGGTTTCTACCAGTTCTGTTCAGCTCTGTAGAACTGGTAGCTCTGAAGAGCAGCAGACATAGAACCGGTTCTATGTCTGCTGATGTTTTTGCCCACCCACCCACCTACCTGGGCTGTTAACCTGATCTTTATTTCCTGATTTTTCAACTTCAGCTGCCAAACGAGCCACAGCTGCAGTTAAAAAAACAAGAACAGATAGCTGTTTCAAAGGCTGCTTCTCAGTGGCAGTGTGATAATGACAATTGATAGGCAAGTGGCTCACAGGGCAGGGAAGCTTGTAAATTCAGAGTCGTATCCCACCCCTGCCTATACTGTTATGTTTGATGTCTTTAATTTGATTGTACAAAGATGGAAATTAAACATAGCACAATGAGTTCCAGCTGCAACCATTTATAATACATAGAAATAAATGAGTATAATGTTCCAGAACCAAAGTTACATGTACGGTAACTTAGCTAGCTTATAGTACAGACTTAGCTAGCTGGCATTCTAGAGAACCTTGCCAATTAAACATGAGATTATCAATTGGTTATTAAATTGCAATATTCAGTAACTCCAATAAAGCATGTTTTAAATGCAATCCAATTGCAACACAAGATTCTTATATATATTTGCAAATAATGTGTTTAATAGGATTAATATACTGAAACCCAGAGGATATATTGTCTCTATGAAATGTATAATGTGCAGAGGAGAATTAAACATTTGTTGTATTAAAAATCTTTCAGTAAGCAAGGTGCTGAACCCTCTCATAACTATGCTGCTTTTGTTCTATGCAGAATAAGTTATTTAAATGCCACAGAAGATTGTTTTTTGTTTTGTTGGAGGTTAGAACCCATTCCTTTCTTAGGAAAATGAAATATTTTAGGATATACTAAAAAGGCAGAATATTTCCCCTAAAAGAGACATAGAACCTCAGAGGCAGAAACTCAGCCCTCCCACCTTTGTTAATGGGCCATTAAGGTCTGAGCCAGGGATGTGGTGGCTTAGTAGCTAAGACGCTGAGCTTATCAATCAGAAAGGTTGGCAGTTCGGCGGTTTGAATCCCTAGCATTGCGTAATGGAGTGAGCTCCCATTACTTGTCTCAGCTTCTGCCAACCTAGCAGTTTGAAAGCATGTAAAAATGCAAGTAGAAAAATAGGGACCACTTTGATGGGTTCTGTTCCCCTTTGGCATTTGGTCATGCTAGCAACATGACCACAGAGATGTCTTCGGACAGTGCTGGCTCTTCGGCTTTGTAATGGAGATGAGCACTGCCCCCTAGAGCCAGAAACAACTAGCACATATGTGCAAGAGGAACTTTTACCTTTAAGGCCTGAGCCTTATAAGGCCTGAGCCTTATAAGGCCTGAGCCTTATACATAACAAAGATCCACTTCCTGCTGGTAGAGCCATGATAGGAATTGCCAAAAGCCTTTTCATTATACATCATCACTCAGCAAGAATCAACCAAGCAGGGAGATTCAAAAGACAACCTATAAAAGTACCCCTGCATGGCCCCATGGGAGTCTGACAACCAACCAGAGGATAAGCTCAAATTCAAAGCCCAACAAAAGGCATAAAATCCAGGCATTCTCAGCATCTCTTTTCTTCACCTGAGCTCCAAGGCATATGGGCCTGTTCACTATTAAGCCATCTTTCCAAACAGCCACCATGTTTCTTGGAACTGAACTCAGAAGGATATTTCTTCCAACAGCTTTTGGTTCATATCTCAAGGGCATGGGTATGTTATATGAATTTTTAATATAATGGAAAGTAAAGTTGAATACAGTGGAATAGATTGCATTAAGCATGTTCATTTTAATTGAAATGTATGTAATTATTTGCTTTTACCCCACCTCACCTCCCATGTAGCAGAGCAAGTTCACTGGATTGGTGGGGTGTACATTTAATAGTTCACTGAGTTTTTGCTAAGTTCCCAATGGAAGGCAGTTATATAGATGTGGGACTTGCAAAATATGCCCCCAAAGTATAGTTTTCTGTAGCTACTTAAGAAATGTTATCTTTGTTTATTTTCTTGTCGAGTAAATCTAATAAACTGATAAAATATCATCTTTGTCATAAATTACTGAATAGCATGCGCAGACATAATTGATTGTTGTTGTTTTTTGGAGGGCTTAAATAAATATGGATGAAAGACAGCAGAGATGGGGATCCCTATTCAATCAGAAAATCAATGCGAAAAAAATATAGTAATTATCAGAAAATGCGATAATGCCTGGATAGCTAAAAGATATAACACACTCATAAGTTTTACCTCCGGAAAATTTTGAAAGCGGACTCTTTCAATCATCTTCCAAGGGGGCGCTAGAGTGGTACAGCTCTACTTCAGGGTGCAACTCTATGGTCAAAAACTTTGTGGTTCTTCAGTAGCGGAAGTCGCCAAGGAGGGATTTTTTTTATTTTTATTTTTTAATGAGCGGAATAAGTCATCAATTCTGCGTCAGAGACTTCCTGTGTCTTTGCTTTTCACGTTTCAGGACTCGACGACTTGAAGGCGCTCTGCGCTTGCCCAGTGATTGCGTGGAGTGAGGCTTCTTGCTGGGCCCAGGCTGAGGTGAGCGCGTGTTGAGATCGATCGCTCGGGGGTGGATGATGGGGAAGGGGAAGGTGGATGGAAGAACCAAAGGGTGGTGGTGGTGGAGGAAGGGAAGCGACAATAGATCATTTGAGCAATGTGTAAAGGATAATAGGCAAAGTGCATTCTTCTCCTACATGTCTTGTTTTTATCTGATCGGTTGATTTTAAATATTATTTAGTTGGGTTTTGGACACGAGATTTAGTAAAGTCTATGTATAGCAATGAGTGTTGTTATGATGCTACCTATTAGCTCTCCCCAAGTAGATGTTCTCTAGATGTGTTGGTCCTCAACTACTACAGTTCCCATGGGGGCCTAAACATTGTGGGAGGAAAGCATCAGGCTGGAAAAAAGACATTTAAAAAAAAAAATGTCATTGATTCCCAGCACATTTCAGCAAAAGGGAGGAAGAAACTTCAATCAGTCCTTCAATCGGAATAGATCTGGAAGAGACCTTGGAGATCTTCTAGTCCAGCCCTCTGCTAAAGCAGGAGACCTTATACTATTTCAGGCAAGCAGCTGTCTAATCTCTTCTCAAAAACTTCCAGTGATGAAGCACGCACAAGATCTGATGGCAAGCTGTTCCACTGGTTAATTGTCTTCACTGTTAGGAAGTTTCTCCTTAATTTTCTCTCCTTGATTAGTTTCTTGTCCTGCCCTCTGGTGTTTTGGAAAATAAGTTGACCCTCTTCTTTTTGTGTCAGTCTCTCAAATGCTAGAATATTACTATCATGTCACTCCATAGCCCTTCTTTTCTCTAGACTAGCCAAACTCACTGTAACTTTTTTACATATTTTAGTCTCCAAGCCTTTAATCGTTTTAGTTGCTCTTCCTTGCACTTTTCCCAAAGTCTCAACATCTATTTTGTAATGTGGTGACCAAAAGTGGATACACTGTTCCAGGTGTGGTCTTACTAAGGCTTTAAAAAAATATTATAAAGCTGTGTTATTGGGAGACAACAATGCTTAACATTTTCTGAAGGAGGGTCTAACTTCCTTGGGAATGACAATGATGCCAGATGTGCAGTGTCACATAAGGCTTTTCTGTTTGTTTTTTATTTTGTTTTGTGATGAAAGATGGGAGGGTTGTCTTATTAAACTGCAGTATGTATTAGGCTTTCTATTTGTGGGGTTGTTTTTATTGATTATATCAAAAGTCAGTAGATTGACTGGACAAGTTACATACCTAATCTCAAGCATCAGAAATCTCATCCATGTGATGGTTTCAGTTACATCTAACATTTCCTTTCTGCACCGGAAGCAAAGTTTTTCTGGATCAAGGAGTGCACATATAATTGATATTCCAAACGTTTTTAAAATCAATAGGAATAGGATGTATGAATATAAAAGTACTATACTCACTGGACTTTTCAATTTATACTTATCCTCTAAGGTTAGAAGTTTTACGTGAGTGACAATCCAAAGTTGTTGCCATGTCGCGTTTCTTTACTACTGGCTCAGACAGTGAATCAGAATCGTCGCTCTCTGGAGATGAATTAGTGACCAAGCCTGTTGGAGGCAATTATGGGAAACAGTAAGTATAAATAGGGATGGTTAGGATGGAGACGTGGATTCTACATTCCTAGAAAATAATTAGATTGGGTAAAATAAGCGGAGTGAGACTTTTATGACAAATTTTGCATATTGGTTCAGGCTACTGAATGAAAACATACATTGCAATTTGCATTTCTAGTCTGATCTCTGAATAGCATGAGCTGCAGAACTAAATAGAAGCTAAATCTCATCCACAGTTAAAAATAGGCTAGAAAAAAACATTCTAGTGTTAATGTTGTTAACATTACAATATCTGTACAGATGCATTCATTCAAATATGTTATAAAACAATCCGCTTGGTGATTTTTTTCCAATAACTATTGGCAAAGGCTGTCCCTCTTACACTTATTCCCCTCTGATTTCCAGTTTCTTCTATCAGTTACTCATAGATATCTACTAGCTATTTTCCTTCTTGTCTTGTAGGCCTTTGCTGCTGAGTGAGGATGAAGAAGATACAAAGAGAGTTGTGCGCAGTGCTAAAGACAAAAGGTGATGTATACTGGAAGAAGAAGGGCACCTAAACTTAAGAGGATTGAACCAAAATTATATTTTTCAATCTCTAGAAAGCTCCCAAAGCCTTCATTCATGGCCTAAATGCTGCATATCTCCTTATTTTGTCTTTCTCTTCACCTTCCCTGGTTTAATTGTTCCTTGTCCTCTTTTTTCCTGCCTCCCAGATTTGAGGAACTAACCAATTTGATCAAAACAATCCGAAATGCTATGAAGATCCGAGATGTCACCAAATGTCTGGAGGAATTTGAGTTGCTGGGCAAAGCTTATGGGAAGGCCAAGAGTATTGTCGACAAGGAAGGAGTGCCCCACTTCTATATACGCATCTTGGCAGATCTTGAGGACTATCTCAATGAGGTATTAACTGGAGAGCATGATAGACATGAAAATTTTGATTTTTGTTGTTGTCTGAATCAGAAAGGATTATACATTCCAATTTGTTTATTAGGAAAGTTCCTCTGTGGTGTGTTGAAACATGCTTTCCCTGAAATACAAAAGAAATAGGACGGTATCTCATCCAGTATGGTTCTTTTTTCCAAAAAATGTTTGAGGCAAGTCACATAACAGTTGACCTCAGAATTTCTTGACTCTAATACTGTCTCTTTTTTCCTAGCTAGTTGCTGGTTCATAATGAATTAATTACAATATAATGTAGATAGTGCAGACACATAATATTTCCAGAAATTTAGAAATCGTGGTGTTCTAATATTTTCCCTCTGTTGGTGAGTGGTAACTAATACATCTGAAAGTAACAGTGGTTGATTTTAAAAAAGTTAATTTAATTAATTTAAAAAATTACACGTTGTGAAAGATAAAGCTAAAAGCTTCCTCTAAAAAGCATTTTGTTCATTCAAGAAAGTAATTTGGTAAATTATTCCAGTTTTTCTACAGAAAGATTTGGGACAGAAAAAATCTTAGTAAATATGTTTTCTTTAAAAAAGAATGTATTCAAACTTTAGTTGCTGGTTTCTTCCACCTGTTTAGACTTTTTGTACAATGGGCTGCACAGTCAGAGCTGCCTACTCATATATGAGCCTTTTTGTTTGTTACGATTAAATTATTTTAATTAACCCTCCATTATTTACCAATGCATTCATCTATGTCTATATCCCAAAGTGTAGCAAACTCAGTGCTTTTATCTGAGTTGGGCATTTGAAAATGCCATCTCCATAGTCATTAATACTTGCTATTTCTGAATGCACAATGATAAGAGGTCATGTAAACCAGTGCTGTATGCATAATATTTACTGCATCCTAGGGGAGTAATTGAGGAATGGAATAGGTGCTACAGTCTAAGGAAGCAACTAGTGCTGCTCTCCATATGCACTCTTTTGTCTTTGGTAGGTTTGGGAGGACAAGGAAGGCAAGAAAAAAATGAACAAGAACAATGCCAAAGCACTGAGTACTCTCCGCCAGAAGATCCGGAAGTACAACCGAGATTATGAAACCCAGATAACTGCTTATCGCCAGGTATTGACTTATGCAAGGGAGGCTGCAGAGTTGTATTTTACAACTACTACTGTGTGGGATTGGTGGTTGTCTATATTAACACTAACAGCAAACGTGTAGGATTATGGCTGAAGGGAGGATTTGAACAGCCATGTTTGCAATGGACAAGAAAGTCTATATGGGTAATATGGGATGGAGTAGAATAATATATATCATGATCTCAGCACAATAGTCATGTTCTCCTAGAATCCTGAGCTGTCAGCTGATGAAGATGAGGACAAGAAAAGTGATGATTCAGAGGGTAGGTATTGATGCAATTGAAGTATGTCCTCTGTTCTGAGCAAGCGTTTTTATGATTTGGTGTATGAAATCTTCCCTCTCAATGGTTCCTCCCCTTTTTCCACCTTTAGGATCTTCTTCCTCAAGCGAAGATGATGACGATGAGGGAATAAGCGCAGCAGCTTTCTTGAAAAAGAAAGAAGGAGCAGTTGAGAGTCGCAGCAAATTTCTCAAAAAGATAGAGGTGAGAGTTCCAGGAAAAACTCTCAAAAGAAAGATTTGGTGGATAACCTCCTCAGCGCTCTCCAAAAGGTTTCAAAGTAGGAGAACCCAAGCCCCCCTGGAAACATAAAATAGAAATTTCCATATTTTCTCCGCCCGATTATCCGTGTCGGTCTGATTTTATTAAGAGACAATGCAGTTTTCTGCTAGAAGGAATTTGGCTAACCTGTGGCAGAAAATTCTTTTGGAAGATGATTTGCTGGAATAATACATACTTTTTTCTGACAGGACGAAGATGAGGAAGAAGAGGAGTCAGATGATGAAGATTGGGGCTCATCGGATTCAGAATCTGATTCAGAGTCAGATGAAGATGAGGGCAAATATATCTCCTTGGCTTCAAAATTCCTTAAGAAGTAAGAAGAACATACTTAGAGGCAACGGGAGGTGGGAACCTTACCTTGATGCAACATCATCCATCGTGCCTTATAGGAAGTTCTTGGTTTATGATGGTAACTGGTGCTGGTATTTCTGGCACTAAACATTGCAGTTGTAGCGATGTGATGTAACTGCATCCCATACTGGTGAAAAACATAGCAATCCCCATTGCTGCCATTAAGCGATTACCATGTGTTGTTGCAAGGATCTTCCTGCTAGCTTTCGACAGCAGACTCAATGGGGAAAGCAGCAGGAAGTCAGGGGTCCCAGGTGGCTAAGTGGCTGGTGCCAGAGGCCAAAGGGCACAGAAGCAGCCACTAAACCAGGGATAGCTGCTGCTGGGGGTGGGAGGGAGGGCAAGAAACTTCTGTGATGCCACATGTGTACCCAGATTGGAGCAGCTACTGCTGGCGGTGGAAGGATGCACAAGCTGCCCTGTGCTCTGCCATCCTTGTCACCCCCAACTGACTCGGTTCAACTGCTGATGTATGCATGGCATTGGTCTTTATAAAGCCTTCTTCCTATGGTCACACATAGGATGTTCCTGAAGCTATATGAGAAGACTGCACACAGCCTCAGGAAGGAGGCCTTGAGGCCTTTCACAGACAGCAGTTACCTGGTGACATACCAAGCCAGGCACAATTTGTCAACAGCAGTAAGAAGAAGACAACCAAGATCAGATGGGGCCAGCAGGAACAGCAGGGTACATTGCAGCAGGATGGCAGAGTGCAGAGTGACCAAAAGGCCAGGAATAAGGAGCTTGTAATACATGCTTTGGCCTATGCTAGTAGGCTTCAGAGTGTCAGAATTTTGATCTCATGATCACAGGGAAGCTGCAGCGACCATAACTTCAAGAATTGAGCATAAGTGTCATTCGTTCAGTACTGTCATAACTTCAGATGGTCGCTGAACTTCTTAAGTGAGGACGATCCTCAAGTTTCAGGTCAAGCAGATCATATTTATCTTTTGTATTTTAATCTTTTGTGTTTGTGCTTGCGTCTCAAGGGCAGTTCTAGGTTATAGCAGCAACCTCAGTGGTTTATGTTGAGCCCTCTTGTATAATCAAGCATCTTAAAAGCTTAATTTTTGTTTTTTTAGTTTCTCCTGTGGTGTGAAATAACAATGATTGATATTTTAGACCCAGGAAGTACTTGCAGCAGGAAATTGAAATAGTAGCTATGACTCTTAACTTCTAAGCTGCCAAGTCTGGCAGTAGTTACTTATGCCATACTTCCATTACAGTTAAATTATTGAAATTTTGTTTTCTGTGTATTATTTTTGAAGAACAACCAAAATCTTACGACACAGATTGCAGTTAAGCTACTAACTGGTTTACAAAAGCAAGATCATATTCTGCTTACATTGATAGAGTTAGTTACAGTTGACATATTTTTCAACTACAAATCAGAACAAAGGTTTTGCCTAAAATGTAGATCTGCTTTACAGATGGCTCTCTGCCTATTCTTAGCATGCAGTCCACGGGAGAGAGGCCTCTGCTTTCAGAGACCTGGTTGTTGGGCACCCTGGAAAACCTGTTATTGTGCTATTTGCCAAACTATGGAAGCTCCTGTGATCGGTTCTCAGTCCAGGGTGGATTTGATTTTAATCAAATTGATTGAAATCAACAATTGAAATCACTAGTAAAAAGGCTTTATTTAAATCAACTCAATTTAAATCATAATTTTTAAAGAGCAGCTGTCATCTCTTTCCTGCTGTGGCTTCTCCTCTGACCTGCTGTTGACTCACTGACAGTCCCGTTCACTAATGGGATGGCTGGTGATGCAGCAGTGACACAACTAGGTGAGGGACATGGCAGGCAGCAGGTGAGCGGATGCCCACTAACAGGCGCTGCCATGATGGATCTGAAATGGCAGGTGTTCTTTAAATGTAAGGACTCATTCTTGCTAGTAGTTAGAATCTTTAATATTATTATTTGCAAACAAAATGAGGATTTCCTATTTAGCTTGCACAGCTTGGATTCATTGAATGAATTTGCCAAAAATGTAAATATTGCAGAATATACAGCCTCATGCTACATAAGTGAGCTCTATTTCATGCTGAATAAACTGAATTATTAATGTATCTTAAATAGAAAACTTTAGATAGATTTTTTTATTCCAAAAGCATTTTATATTAATTAAAATAAATTTGATAAAAATATTATTATTTTTTTAAACAAATTTTATTAATTTTACATAGAACAAAACATAACTAAAAGATCTTTTCTGAAGGTTGTCTGATTCCGGGTTGAAACTCTTCATACAGACACAAATTCAAACATCATATTCACTTTATATATCCTTCCATATCTGATTATCATTTTCTTTTTTATATTATATATATAAACCATTTTTATCAATTTTATATAAACAATGCACAAGGCATAACAGCTTATAAGTTCTTTTCTAAGAAAAAATAATAAAAGAAGAAAACCAATAGAACATAACAATCCCAAATTATAGTATCAGTACTTTGTCTATTTAACTTCATATCTTATCCCAACTTCTCCTTTTCATCCAAATTATTTCTTATTAATTAAATTTTTTTTTTGCCTTTTTTCAATATACAACATCCAAAAAAGAAAAAAAAAACATAACATAACCTTTATATATCCTTTCATATCTTATTACCATTTTCAATAATCTTTGTCTGTTCTATTTCCAACTATCCATTCATCTTTTTTCTTTTATTATACTTCTCCTATACACCAATTGGAGTAACGTCTATAACTCATTACCCTAACTTAAAAGTACTTCATATAACAATTTTTCTTGGGATTCTGTTTAAAAGATTCTAAAATTACACAATGAATTTTATACTCTAAATACATATAAAAAACACAATCTTATGTACCCTCCAGAATCCCTCTTTTATCCTAAATTAAATTCACCCATTGTCTCTGAATAAACTTTTTTTCTTTAGATCTTGCTTCCCCCCATTGAGGCTTCTCCTCCCCCCCTTTCTCTCTTGCTTATTCTTCTCCTTGCCCTTTTTACCCCTTTGTCTTTCCTCCTCCCTTTTCTTACTCCCTTTCCTTTGCTTTCTAACCTTGCCTCCACCTTTCCGCTCATTTTTCTCTTCTTTGGTTGTTTTTATAATTCTTAAAATCCCCTTTTTCTTATCCTTTTTCTCCTCCTCCCCGGAAAGAACCCATTGTTCATCAAAGATGGCTTCTTCTTCCTCTTCTTCTTTGTCCCAGTCCTTCTGCTGCGTAGTCAACTTTTCATAAGTACATAACGCCATTTCTAAGAATTGAAACAAAGTGCCCAAAGTATCTTCTTTTTTATATTTTTGATATTCAGTCTTTAGTTCATCCACAAGCGATGCCATTATGAATAAAGAAACTTTTCCCAAAACAACCACAAATATTTTTAATCAAAAATAATTCAAAAAAAAAATTCCAAAAATTAATACTTTTCTTCCTTCTTCTCTTTCTCTTTCTGGGGTTAATGTTTAATCAAAGAGGTCCAATTACCATATACCTTTCTTTGGGATTCTAGGCAATCTCCTCCTTTTTCAGCTTCTGCTCCAATTTTTTTTCCTCTCCCTTCCCACTTGCAATATCAATTTTAAATAATCAGAAATCCATACCTCCAACAAGGGTTTTCCAATTTCTTAAGTTTTTCAATGTCCAAAAACCCTTTTGTCCCTTAGCTTCAACTCTCAAAACAATTCACTTTCAATGTCCAATATGTCCAAGCATATCTGCTGTTTCCATGGGGTGGGAGAGTGAAGAAAAAAAAAAAAATTCCCTTTAACAGCTTCTCCGCCGCTTTCGATCTTCTTAGGGATACAATGTATCCTCCAGCAATTCAAACAGCTCAGTTCCAACCAATTTTAAAGATGTTACTTGACCCGGCTCAGACAGCACTTTCACTTTTCTTACTTCCTCCAGCGCAATCTTACCGGGTTGCTGGCTTCTTCGTGGCGGCCATTGCTGACCGCCGCTCCACCGCCTTGGGAAAAAGGGGTTTTCCTCCGGAAAAAAAAAATTTTTTATCCACCCTGGTTCTCACATTTTCTACTTACAAGGAAGCAATCCTTGCCTTCTCCTTCAGGCAGACTTTATGGCCTAGATTATTGATAATTGTGGCTCTTTTTACAGGATTTTTATTCCTTAAATTTTAGAGTTAATTAGTATGCGTGTCCTACACAGGTAGCCCTTGGCTTATGCCAGTTTCTTCAAGGAGCATACAAAGTTACCACAGCACTGAATGGAAAGGACCTATGATGGGTCCTTGGAGTGCTGGTCATTAAAGCATCGCTGCAGTGTGGGAATAATGTCATGTGATTACAGTTTCCAGGTTTCCTGTTGCCTTCCCAAAAGCAAGGTCAGGGAAAGCTGGCAAGAATTTGGAAGTAATGATCATGTGAGGTCTCTGCTTAATGACTGCAGTCCTCGTTTAATGACAGCAACTAGGATTGCTGGAATTAAGCAACATGGGCATAGGACACTGTGCCAATGACGACATATAGAATTGCTATCAAAACATGCAGATTTCCTATAGGTTGAAAGTTATATCACTTGATCTATTAGTAGTTGATTCCGATCTTAGCAGACCAGTGTTATGTGCAAGGATAGGGGATAGCAGGGAAATCTTGGTCTATTGGGGTAAAATAATCTTGCCTGCGAAGGTTTGGATTCAAATGCAATTTGTGGGATGGAAAGAGAGAGAGCTGCTTTCATTAGAGCAGGTTTGATCTGCAGTATTCAAAGCCAGCAATGTTTCTGGGATTAAATTGTATAGCTCGCTCAAGATTTTAGAATCACAGCATGTGGGGGGCGGAACTGATCTGTTTAATCCTCTAAAATTAGAGTTGGCACAGAGGAGGAAAAGAGGATTCTGGAGAAGAAAAAAGAAGATAAAGCAAAGAAAAAACAAGACCGTAAATCCAAAAGGTATGAAGATGATGAAGATGACAATGAAGGCGGTGAATGGGAAAAAGTCAAAGGAGGCGTCCCTCTGGTTAAGGTGAGGTATTGCCACTGGCTTCTCTTTCCAGCTGGGAGATTAGCCAGAGAAGGAGTAGAAGGAATTGGGAAATTTATCCTTTCTTTCTTTTTTTTCTCCCTATAGGAAAAGCCAAAGATGTTTGCTAAGGGCACAGAAATCAACCATGCTGTGGTAGTGAAGAAACTCAATGAGATTCTACAGGCTCGTGGCAAGAAAGGCACTGATAGGTAAGACAACGACTTAACTTTGCTGGGCAAGAGTAACTGAAATCATTCTCAAATTGACCGCTTTTTTCTTCCTCTGGGAGGCAAATAAGTAGGTCATTTATCAGATGCATGTGGGATGTCAAACTCAAGGCCCGTGGGTGATGACACTGTCAGCAAAAATGTAGCTCATGCGGCCCTCCCAGGCTTCATTGTTGTCTGTGACAGCCTTCTGCCAGCAAAAATGGAACTTGGGGAGGCCATGTGGGCCCACCTGGGCTCCATTTTAGGCTGGCAGAGGACTGCAGAAGGCCCTTAAACTGGCCATGCTCTCCCCCCAATCAAACACAACCCCGATGTGGCCCTCAATCAAATCAAATTTGACACCCCTGGTTCTTGAAAGGAGAGATCAAAGTATTGACAATAATGTAATCCTTTGATCTTCTCTTCTTTCTCTTTCTCTTTCCCTTTCTCTTTCTCCTTCCCCTTTCTCTTTTCCCTTCCCCTTTCCTTTCCTTAGCCAATATTTGTTTTAAGAAAAGGGAGGCAGGCAAGTTAACTTCAAGATCAAAAGTACAGAAGTCGATTATAAAGACAGAGAAAATCTGAGATGGCAGTAAAATATATGCACAGAGAAGGTCCACCTTCCTGATACTGAAAAGATCTGATCAGTTCTGAGCTTCATGTGGACATTAATATATGATGCAACATTCTTTGCACTGAAGCAGACTTCCTTTTTCATCAGTGTGGTAATAAGGAGGAATTGGGCAACATTTGCTTCTGTTTTACACTAGCCTCAGTTAAATATCTATGGAGATTCTCGGTCATCCAGGTCATAGTTCTCCTAAAGGTGCTTTTACAACTGAACTTTGTTTTTCCCTGAAGATGTTTCGCTTCTCATCCAAGAAGATTTTTCAGAGCTTGGATGAGAAGCGAAACATCTTCAGAGAAAAAAATAAAACAGAATAAAAACAAAACAAAGAAAGTCCAGTGTCCTCTTGAAAAAGCACCTTTGTAAGTAACCCCAGCTTTTATTGTATTATCCAATCTCAAGAAACTGGTACATCTTATAAACTTGTGACATGCTAAAGGATGGCTAATTGAAATGGGGAGCTGACCTTTTTTGAACTTTTTATCATCACACCATGGAAGTGGTCATAAGGCCTGTGTCTAAAGTTCGCTGTGGCTTGTTTGCATTAGGCCAGACTAGACAGAGAGAGGAACCACATGTTCCAGTTGAGGTTATAATTCAGCCTCTTGACCTGTCTGACAAGTTGAGAAAGACTTCTGCATAAGAAGAGGTGTGGCCAAACATTTCCATCTTTTACATTCAGTTTCGGAAAAATGATGCTTTGGCATCATAGATTCCAATATATATACTCTTAAAATTACTCCCAAACTGAGCAAAAAAAAAAAAAAAAGCCTTTCAAAATTGACATTTTTGTTGCTGAATGCTGATGGCATGACCTCATGGTGTTCTGGGAGCTACAGATGAGTTGCGGTAGTTAGAATAGGAATAGACTTATATACCACTTCACAGCCCTCTCTAAGCGATTTATATAGTCAGTCTATTGCCCCCAACAATCTGGGTACTCATTTTAGCCATTTCGGAAGGATGGAATGTTGAGTCAACCTTGAGCCTGGTGGGATTTGAACTGCCAAATTGCAGACAGCGGATAGCAGAAGTAGTCTGCAGTACTGCAATCTAACCACTGCACCACCATGGTTCATAATGGTTAAGAATTGTTAAAGGCTTTAGAACTGTGCTGAGTTTGAGGAGGTAACTCATAATAATCTGCCATCTCCTCACACCTATTGTCACAATAGTCTCTATTCTTTCTGTGACCTTCCACAGGGCTGCCCAGATCGATCTCCTGCAGCTTTTGGTTGGAATTGCAGCAGAGAACAACTTGGGGATAGCCATTGATCTCAAAATCAAGTTTAACATCGTTGCCTCTTTGTATGACTACAATCCCAACTTAGCTACATACATGAAGGTATGGGGGAATAAGGAGGAAAAGTAAGATAGATTAATTCTCTTGTGCTGCAAGTTTGTTCCTTACCTGCATTGGCTGTAAGAGATGCAACATGGAAGATTGGTTGTTTTATTCCTATAATATAGGAAGTCCTCACGACCACAATTAAGGCCAAAATTTGTCGTTAAATGAGAAATTTGTTAAGTGAGTTTTGCCCTATTTTATTATTTTTCTTGCCACATTTGTTAAATGAATCACTTTAGTTGTTAAATTAGTAACAAAGTTGTTAAGTGAATCTAGCTTCCCCATTACTTGTCAGAAGGTTGCAAAACAGGATCACATGATCCTGAGATATTGCAACTGTCATAAATATGAACCACTTGTCAAGCATCCATATGTAAATCATGTGACCATGGGGATGCTGCAATGGTCATAAGTGTGAAAAATGGTCATAAGTCCCTTTTTTCAGTGCCATTGTAACTTCGAACAGTTACTAAATAATCTCTTCTCCACTGAGCCGAAGGGAGAGTCCAGGATGGGGTAGTCTCTAGTCTCCTAGCTCTGCAGACTGAGTTGAAAAACTGAGGACACACCCCCTGGTAACAGTCTCCAGTTCTGAACGACATTGAAGCGTGTTCAGACCACCCTTTAAGGGCTCTGAATAGTTAGGATTGTAGAAGAATATTCACCACCGGGATTAAGCCTTTTTTTCGCAGAGAGGCTTAACTCAGGTTTGACAGCTAGCCGGCTTGCCGGTTTAGCACTTTCATTTTTTTGCACCTTTTTTTCCGGTTCATGTTTTTTGCTTGTTATTTTAATTTTTCTAACTTTCCTTGCTGGTGGACTGGTTTTTTTTTTGTTTTGGAAAACGAGTGGAGGTGACCCTGAGAGCCCGTGTGGCCTGGGCTGGGGCGGGAGTCAATGTCTTATTTAACTCGTCTCCTCCCAATCTACTTTCCCTTGCCTGGGATGAGCCGCAACTGCCGCTAAGTGCTTCTGTTCCTTTTCGGCGGCAGCGGCCATTTATTTCGTTTGGGGACAATCTTGCAGTTTGTCTCCAGGATTGTCCCTTGGGAGGGGTTCTGGCCCTCAGGATTAAATCCTGAACCCCCATCCAGTCCCCAGAGCACCATGGCAGCTGCGAGATGCTTGAGTCTGCCTGATAATTGCGGTAGAGCTAGCGCCAGGCTCGCAAGCCTCTGACCTGTCAGGGCTTGCTGCAATTTAAAGAGGCAACTGTTTTTTCAACTTTTTTTCCTTGACTCGGCTTTTGAATTGCGGAGCTGGGCTGAGCTCACCATTTTGGATCACACTA
This sequence comes from Hydrophis major, assembly GCA_033807585.1. Taxonomy (NCBI): domain Eukaryota; kingdom Metazoa; phylum Chordata; class Lepidosauria; order Squamata; family Elapidae; genus Hydrophis; species Hydrophis major. The sequence continues at coordinate 30,163,484 of CM066343.1, read as the reverse complement.
GCCTCCTAAAGTGGTGGACAGCTACTGTGGCTGTAGCTGACAGCTTAGGCTGAATATTTTTTACTTCTTTTTCCCTTTCTCAACCCCTGTCAAGTGACAGTTATTTTTGGCGAGCTCAAAGATGGCCACCAAGGGAGCTGATCAAGAATTGTCAGTTCCTTAGCAGGGTAGAGAGAAAGCTGTAAAGGAATCTCCTAAGCCCAGGTCTGCTGGTCTGGAGGCAGCAGCTAGGATTAGAGCCAGGGCTTTAGCCCCTAAGAGACCCTCTAGGGCTGAGGATAGACAGGCCAGGCGTAGATAAAAAGCCATAGACAAACAGTTTGACAGGGCAGTGAGAGATTCCAGGATGGCTGAATACAGAGCCTTTGCCTCCTCAAGATGACAGGCAGCCAGACCAACTGGCAGATAGGCAGTATATGACTACCTGGTCTCCTGGGGGCTCAGGTACCCACAATTTGCAGGGTAACCTCCAAATCAGGGCTGAGACCTCTCACAGTTTTTCTGAGCCACCTCAGGGGATCTTGATGGCGGCCCCTGCAGACCAAGTCTCCAATGGAGCCAGACCTGTGCCTGCAGCCACCTTTACACCTACAGCAGCTGGCTTACGACCGGAGGAGAGCCAGATGCAAGAAATGCCATCCTTCATGAGACCCTGGATCTCCCAGACAATAAGACAGGAATTGCAGGCAGAGGTCAACCAGCTGCGCCAGCTGTCTTATTTGGAAATTAGCAGAGGAGTCCTGCAGGGGCAGGGGCAGGCTTCTACTGAATAGCCGATCCACTTCAGAGAGCGCTCGGCCTTCCCTTCAGAAAGCAGCCAAATGTATGGCTCCAAGAGGGACCTCCTTCCAGAAAGGGATTTTTCGGATGAGGAGTCAGAGGTAGCAGGTCCCCCCTCCTTTAAGGGCCTTTTCAAGCCGGCTCTTTACAAGACTGTGCTGGATAAAGGCCAAGAACACGGCTCATCTCAGAAAGGACAAGGTCACTCAGGACCTTCCCACTGAGGGAGAGGATCAGGAGCATTTCCTGTTCACTGAGAAAGCATCTGTAGTGGGCGCTGTACCTGTGCCCCAGATGTTTCTGAACCTGATCAAAAAGCAGTGGGAGTCCCCTGGGATGTACACTCGCCCCAGTGGGTCTGAGTCTACTTTATTTAATGTGGACAAAGACCTTTTGGACATTATGAAAGTGCCAAAGGTAGATGGCCCAGTGGTAGCCCTAACTTCCTCATCTGTCATCCCACCTGATGCGGAGGTTGTTCTAAAGACAGAGGACCAGAAGGAGGAGATGACGCTTCGGAGAGCTCATCAAGCTGACTCCTGGGCCATCAGAGTATCGACGATCTCATCTTTTTTTACTCTGGCCTCTTTGCGGTGGCTGAGGCAGCTACAGGACAGAATCCCACCTGAGGTTCTCAGGGTGCATCAGGACCTCAATAGGATTATAGCTGCAGCTCAATTGACTGCTGATGCCACCCTCACGTCAGCCAAATTTTCTTCCAGAGCCATGGCCTCTTCCATAACAGCACGCAGGCTTCTCTGGCTAAGAAATTGGCAGATAGACGTCAGAACTAAATGGAAGCTGGCGTCAGCTCCCTTTAAGGGAGAGAGGCTTTTTGGGGATGCCCAGGATCCCTTTTTGACAAAACCAGGGACAAGCGAAAGATCCTGCCCTCCCAGGGGAAGCTCTTTGAATACAGGAAGCCCTCCTTTAAACATAGGGAAGCTGGGGCAGGCTTTCCCCGTCAAAGTAGGCCCTTTTTCCAGAGATCCTCCTCTCAGGCCGATAGACAGTCCTTTGCTACCAGAGGACATCAGAGGCAAGAGGGCAGAAGGTCCTTTAGGGGTTCCAACAGAACCTTCAGGCGCAACAAGTGACACCCAAGCCTCATCCCCCATAGGGGGCTGTCTGGGACTGTTCTAGCAGAGGTGGGAACAGACCACGATGGACGTTTGGAACCTGTCAACCTTACAGTCGGGTCTCTCTCTAGAGTTTCTCTCCTCCCCACCCATGAGCCTTTGTGTGCTGCTTTGTGTGTGCTCAAAGAGGGATCTCATGGAATCAGTGATCCACCATCTGCTGGACATTTGGGCCATCCAGCCATTTCAGGTGGACTAGGAGAGACAGGGTTTCTATTCAATGTTGTTTGTGATTCCAAAGGCCTCGGTGGGGTGCGAGCAATCTTCAACCTGAAAGGGCTCAACAAACATCTAATCTACCGAAGGTTCAAGATGCACTCCCTCCACTCCATTCTAGAGGGACTGCGGGAGAGAGATTTTTTGGCCTCAGTAGACTTGACAGAGGCCTACCTCCGTGTGCCCATATACCCCAACTACCATCAGTTCCTGAGATTTTGCTATGGCAGTCGCCATTTTCAATACAGGGCTCTCCTGTTTGGCCTTTCATCAGCCCCTCAGACTTTTACCAAGCTCTTGGCAGTGGTAGCGGCACACCTCAGATCCTTACCCATAAGGATCCAATGCTATTTGGACGACATCCTGATAGCACCCTCTTCCAGACCCCAGGCGGAGGAGGATCTGATGTCGACAATCAGGATTCTTCGAGAGCACGGGTTCTCAATAAACCTGGACAAATGCCACCTTGTATCATCAACTCGGCTCTTGCATTTGGGGACTATTATAGACACCTTAGCCAGATAGGTTTTTCTTTCACAGGAGCGTCGAGACAGTATCCGGGAAGTCACGTCATTGATCCTGTCTTCCAGAGAGGCACCTATCATGTTGCTGTTTCAACTTCTCGGCAAAATGATATCGTGCATTGGGATTGTCCCATGGGCCCGCTTCCACACCCGAACCCTTCAATGGTTCCTGCTCCCTTACCAGAGGGCAAGCAGGGGCGATTCTCCAAGGAGGGTTCGCGTCCCCTTGTCAGTTCTTCGTTCCCTCCATTGGTGCTTGAGCTATAGATCAGGGATGCTTGTTCAGGAACCCAAGAAGATTACCATCACCACCGATGCCAGTCTCTATGATTGGGGGGCCCACTTGGGAACCCAGGTCACCCAGGGGAGGTGGTCACGAGAGGAGCTCGCCCACAACATAAATTGGCTAGAGCTCAGGGCTGCCTGCTTAGCGCTCAAGGATCTAAGGCAAGAGATGGTGGGGAGACATGCTTCTCCTCACGGAAAATGTGGCTACCAAGGCCATATTGTCATTGGCACAGTGTCCTATGCCCATAAACCGGCAGGGGGGCACACGCTCCAGATCTCTAATGCAGGAAGCAACTCAATTGTGCAGGTGGGTGGAGAGAACCCTGTTGTCCCTACGAGCAGAACATGTCTCAGGAATATCTAACGTGCAGGCAGACTGGTTGAGCAAGGCACAGTCGACCAGTCAGAATGGTGACTGCATCCCTGTCTATTGAGGAGATGACAGAACAGATTCTAGATCTGTTTGCATCGCCAGAGAACACGCACCTCCCGAGGTTCTTTGCTCGATTCCCTGTCCGAGGAGCAGAAGGGGTCAACACTCGCCGGTGCAAGTGGCCCCAGGGACTATTGTATGCCTTCCCTCCCCTTCCCATGATTCTGGGGGCAATCAGGAAAGTACTGATAGAAAGGGCGGAAGTTCTGTTGGTAGCACCTTACTGGCCCAGGCTTCCGTGGTTCACCGGCATGGTGAGCCTGTCAGTCGCCAGACCCTGGAGAATTCCCCTGCACAAGATCTCCCTCAGCCAGGGCCCGATCGAGCACCCAGATCTAGCCTGGTTTTGGTTGACCGTCTGGCGCTTGAGTGGGGGATCCTGAAATGGGAGAAATTTTCCACAAAGGTAATTCAGACCATCCAGTGGCCAGAAGACCTTCCATAACCAGGATATATAACGCAACCTGGAAGATTTTCTGCAGTTGGTGCGCTTGTCACCAATTAGAACCCACTGGGGTTTCTGTTGCAAAGGTATTAGAGTTCCTGCATGACGGGTTGGACAAAGGTCTCGCCCCTAATACATTGAAGAGACAGGTGGCTGCCTTGGCCTCGATGATTTTGGTCAAGGGCTCTTCTACTCTGGCCCAACACCCTAGGGTGAAAGCCTTCCTTAGGGGAACCACGAATTTGAGGCTACCAGTGGTCCATCGCTACCCCACCTAGGATTTGCGTAAGGTCCTGCAAGCACTGACTTCTCCCCCATTTGAACCCTTGTGTAAAGTCTGCCTTCGCCTTCTCACATGCAAGGTGTCATTCTTGGTGGCCATTACCTCGGCCAGGCATATTTCGGAGTTGGCAGCCTTATCCATCAGGAAGGATCTGTGCGTATTCCATGCAGACAGAGTGGTTCTGCAGTTGGACCCTACCTTCCTGCCCAAGGTGAACTCCTTATTCCATCGTTCACAGGAATTGATTTTGCCTGATTTCTGTCCTAAGCCTACCCATGCACTAGAGAAAAAATGGCACACCTTGGACGTTAGGAGGGCCCTCCGTATTTACATTAAAAGAACTTCTTCTCTTAGAAGGACGGAAGCCCTGTTTGTTTCCTTTCAGCCATCAACTTTGGGTCGCAGGATGACACCTTCCACAGTAGGTCACTGGCTCAGAGCCTGCATTGCAAAAGCCTATGAGTCACTGAGCCTGTACCCAGGAGGATCACAGCATACTCAACCACAAGTGCAGCAACCACCACAGCCTGGGCAACGCAGGCATTGATTCTGGACATTTGTAGAGCTGTGACCTGGTCATCGGTGACCCCATTCATAAGACATTACAAAATTGACTCCTTTGCCTCAGTGGAGGTGTCCTTTGGAAGATGAGTCCTGCAGGGTGTACATGTAGAGGTGGGGACCTCCGACCAATCCAGATCCCACCCATAGGACAGCCATCAGCCAGCTTTGGTATGTCCCATCCTGGATTCTTCCTTCGGCTCAGTGGAGAAGGGGCATTGGTCCTATCTGAATGCTTCTTCTCAGAGAGCTGAAGGGAGAATCCAGTCCCACCCTGTACTCTGTCTGGTCGGAATAGGGAGGAAATGTCCCTTTTGTTCACAGTATCAACTGAACTATCTGCTTCAACGTCTTTCAGAACTGGGGACCGTTACCAAGGGGTGTGTCCTCAGTTTTTCAACTTGGTCTGCGGAGCTAGGAGACTAGAGACCACCCATCCTGGATTCTCCCTTCGGCTTCCTGAGAAGAAGCATTCAGGTAGGACCAATGCCCCTTATAAGTTGATGATTGCCTGTACCAAGGTTGTTAATGATTTCCTCTTCTTGTTTGCAGCCAGAGATGTGGCAGAAATGTCTCAGTTCCATTGATGAGCTTTTGGACATCCTCTTTGCGCACGACAACATCTTCATTGGACAGAACATTGCAGAGGATTCTGAAAACCTGGCCAATGCTGAGCAGGTGGGATTCTGCAGGTCCTCCCTGCCTATAAACTATCCTGCAATGTGTTATGTAGGTAGTCTTTGATTTAGGATTAGCTGCTTAGCACCCAGTAAAATGGATTCCCCCAAAAGAAAAATCCCAAACTGGATTCAAAGTTCCAATGGTTGTCGCTCTTTCCTCCGGTCATGTGATCACATTTTGGTTGCTTGACAACTGACCCACATGTATATGGCTATTGGTGGCATCTATCGTCATGATTTACAAAGGTTTCCAACGAGCCCCCCCCCAAAAAAAATTGAAAGAATTTTTGGGCTTTGGCAAAAAAGCACCCAATACAGAGAATGGGTTCCCTAAATGACCATCTCAAAAACCATAAAATCAGGTTGGTCACATGGATGCCTCAACTTAACAACTGTCATGATACAAGAATGAAAATTCCAGGCTCTGTTACAGTCATAAGTCGAAGACTATGTTTAGGGAGGGCTGAGTGAAGTTTGCAAAGATCAAAGAGGATGCTGCTGCACTGACAGACTGGGGGGGGAGAAAAAAATTTTCTGTTTATGCCACTTCGTCAAGTATTCTGCATGCACAATCCGATCACCTCAATAGCCTCATAACTGGGAGTAATGACGATTGTAATTCAGTCCAGTAGGAAAGTTCCACATTGGAGAAAGCTAAGATGAGCCTGCTAGTCCTAATCCCACTCCTTCCTTTCTGCTTTTCTGTGGCCAGCCCCTTCGCATACGTGGGTGCATCTTGACCTTGGTGGAGCGGATGGATGAGGAGTTTGTGAAAATCATGCAGAACACTGACCCCCATTCTCAAGGTGAATGAGTTTGTACATTGTCCATCATAAAGTGGTGACTTAGAGGCACAGCTGGTGAGGGAAGAAGGACATCCATTGAAAGTAGAGGTAATGAAGGGCAGTGGGTTGGGACAGGAGGTACCTTGCCTGATAATAGAAATATTTGGCTCCTAGTTGAATGTTGTTTCTAGCAGAACTGCCTCTTTTAGCCAGACAAAGGAGGATTGGTTTCTTCAGAAATTTGGAGCTTGTTAAGTTGCAAAGTTGAAAATTCACCCTTATTTTTTCATATTACTATGCCTACTTACAGAAGAATAGCAATAGTACTTCACAGCGCTTTACAGCCTTCCCTAAACAGGTTACAGAATTAGCATATTGCCCCCAACAATCTGCTGGAACTGCTGGAATACAGAGACCTGACCTTTTCCAGGCGACAAATCCAGCGTCTTTAAGCTTCTGAGCCTTTGCAACTCCATTGTAGATGACAAAAAGTTATAGGTCAGCATGAAAAACAGGGCTTGGTGATCAAGGCCCTTCATTTTTCTACATTTTAAATTGTGTAATTGTAAGGGTATAAAGCAACATATATTTTGTCCACTTCTCCACAACTACCAAAATGAAAGCTGTTGGAGAGGGGAGGTTTTGTGGGACTGCATTGCCAGATTCCTCCTAATCAAACAAGGGAACCCGGTGAGGACCTCTTATAAAAGACTAAGCTAAGCATCTGTGGTATGTTTCTCCTAGAATATGTGGATCACCTGAAGGATGAAGGCCGAGTCTGCAAGATCATAGAACGGGTGCAGACTTATCTGCAGGACAAGGGAACTACAGATGAAATCTGCCGTGTTTACCTGCGCTGCATCCTCCACACCTATTACAAGTTTGACTACAAGGCTCACCAGCGCCAGCAAGGCCCAGCAGGAGACAGCAAGGTAAGGTGGCCCCTTTGCTAGGCAAGGAACTTCAGTAGTTGGTTTGCAAAGCATCTTCCCTCTCCAGAGAGAGACATCTGTCTGTCTAGGTCTGTGTTTCCTTACCATCATCATCTTCTCCTGATTTAAGAGATGCTGGGGATTGGATTTGGAAGCTAAAAGTAACATCTTGAAATGTTACTTCTAGGAAACTTCATAGACCAGTAGTTTCTCAACCATGGCAATTGTAAGCATGCTAGCAAGAGAATTCTGGGAGTTGACGTTCACACATCTTAAAATTGCCAAGATTGAGAAACACTATCATAGAAGACACAGCCGTGTCTTCCAGGATGTACCATGTTTCTCCAACAATATGCCCCCGCATAGGAAAACCCAGCATGTTTTCTAGGCATAAAATGAAATTAAGCCCCCCCCTCCCTCAATTTAGGCCTATTTTAAAACATGCGAAATTGGGAAAGGCGGAGGGAACTTGCCATTAGGAGCGCCCCACGGGCAGCTATGCCTCGCCATCAGCTGCTCCTGACAGCCGATCATGGCAGAGCAAGGAGGGCTCCCTACTCTCACCATGCCTTTGCTGCAGACCCGGGTCAGCAGGTGGGTGGCATCGGCGTGGATGTCCACTGGCAGCGTTTCAGCCGTTTCTCAGGCCTCCGTAGCTTCCACAATTCCCACTGGTGCTGGCGCCTCTCTCACCAGCGCTGTCTCCAACAACAGCTTATGAGTCTCTCCCGCTTTTCCTCCATCCCCGTAACAGCAGGAAAAAAAACATTTTGAGATACCTGAGAACGCCGCACGCTGCATTTTGGTTTAATCCCGAGTGGCTGGGTGGGCGTGAGAAGAGCCGAGTAAGCATTTCTGCTGCTGCTACCCTTGGTGCTCCAGCCTCAGGCTCTCCAAGTTTTCAAAAGTCCCGGTGTGCAGCCCATTCCTGCATTCCAAGCATGCCCAGGCCAAGCTGCAGCTGTCCCTCTCTCGCCAGCGCCATCTCCAAAAACAGTGGCAGCAGCGGTGGAAACTGAAAGTTACAGAGGCGGCTCCCCCACCTGAGAAGCAGCTGAAATACTTACACGGTTCCCGCTGCTGCTGTTTATATAGTTGCTTTTTCAGTTCGACCCAGTCAGTCAAAACTTTCTCTTCTTATCTTCCTCCTGCACATTCTTTTCCGGTCAAGTTCTTCTTTGAGGTGGCCATTTCTGACCACCACTGCAACTGCCTTAGGGAAAGGGAGTAATGGCCAGCTAGGGAGGAGAGATGCGTTTCTCTTCGATTCTGCTGGCAGTCTCCCCCCTCTTCGCCACCTCTATGGGGTGGCTTAGCCAGCCGGCTTGAGACGCTCCAGCAACAAGCACAGATTGAAACTGCGCACGATCGTAGATTTTGGTCCATCACCAAAGAAGCTCAAACTGGAAGCCCTCGTGATGGCAAGTTGAACACTTTGCATTAGGAGCATGTGATTTATTGATAATGGGGCTAATTTATACTCTCTGCTTATCTCAGTCCGAACAAGACCAAGCAGAAAATGAGGGGGAAGATTCTGCAGTGCTGATGGAACGCCTTTGCAAGTTCATCTATGCCAAAGATCGGACAGACCGGATCCGTACCTGTGCCATTCTTTGCCATATTTATCACCATGCCTTGCATGATCGCTGGTACCAGGCTCGTGACCTGATGCTCATGAGCCACCTTCAAGATAATATCCAGCATGCGGACCCTCCAGTGCAGGTTAGAGAGGAACAAGTAGTTTGGTAGCCATTGAGAACCAACATTGAAGTTGCCTGTTTGATGATGGTGGTGGTGATAGCACTGAGTTTGGATGGGCAGCAGACTTTCTACTGTCCTCTTCTCTTTGGTCTGCTTGGAGACAAACCACCCCTTCAGTGGGGCAAGCCACGGGGTCCTCTAAACAAAATGGAGGAGCCCAACTTAATCAACTAAGCAGCCTAGTAGGGAGGGAAGCTTAAAATTCTGCTTGACAACCTGTACTGTGAAAGGGCAGCAATAAGAATCCATTATTTGATCAGTTGCTGAATTATCCATGGGATCTGAGAGCAGATAATGGGAAAAGAGGTGCTGGTAGTTTTGACTTTTCAAACCCTTTTGGTTTGTTTCCCCACCAGATCCTGTATAACCGGACAATGGTTCAGCTGGGGATCTGTGCCTTCCGCCAGGGCTTGATCAAAGATGCTCATAATGCTTTGCTGGACATTCAGTCAAGCGGAAGAGCAAAGGAGTTGCTGGGACAGGGTCTCCTGATGCGTAGCATGCAGGAGCGCAACCAGGAGCAAGAGAAGATTGAGAAGCGCCGACAGGTTCCTTTCCACATGCACATCAACCTGGAACTCCTGGAGTGTGTCTACCTGGTCTCTGCCATGCTGCTTGAGATCCCTTACATGGCTGCTCATGAGTTCGATGCCCGTCGGCGAATGATCAGCAAGCAGTTCCACCATCAACTGCGGGTGGGCGAGCGCCAGCCTCTTCTTGGTAAGCGCCAAAGGATGCTTGCTTTAGCCCGCCCCCCCCGCCCCCCAAAGATGCAGTTCTGGCCTAAGGTTTCAGAAAATTAAAGGGAATCTGGTTCTGCCAACCAGAAGCAGATAGAAACCAACAAGGAGGACATGAAGGCAACATTGTTGTTCTGTTTGTGTTCTCCAGCAAGTACTAGTAAGAATAAGAGAGATACACTAATCGCAATTTATGGGTAGTCCTCAACGAACTACCATAATGAAGCCTACTAAGGGGTTGTAAGTCAAGAACTACCTATAATATGAATAACCCTAGGGTAGCTGAGTTGAGATAGATTGCTAGCCCATAAACCACAGCTTACAAACGAAATAGTTGTATTCACACAGTATATGAATACAACAAAAAACAAACTATATTCTTCTCTAATATAACGTTTGATGTTAATTACCATTTAATACTGAAGAAATATTTAGCGATCCTGAGTGGTAATATGTTACGCTGGGGGGAATTAAGCAATCTCTTAGGGAAAAAAAGTGCTACTTTGCTATTTCAGAAAACTGTAGATTTTGTTTGTTATAAAAGAGTGTATTTAAACTGCATTTCAGTATAAGGAATAAGCAGACTGTTTGTTACGAAAACAGATGAGTTCCCAAATTTTAGTTTATTTTCAGAGATTAAATAATTTATCTGAGGAACAAAGCTATTTTAAAACATACAAAATTTACAGTTTTCTGAAATAGCAAAGTAGCACTTTTTTTCCCTAAGAAGATTGTGACTTATTCATTTGGATAATTAAAATCCTCTCTAATGGATTAGAGGAACATCCTTTTATCTTTCCCCTTCTCTCTCTCTTTCCTTGCTTCAGGCCCGCCTGAATCAATGAGAGAGCATGTTGTAGCAGCATCCAAGGCTATGAAAATGGGTGACTGGAAGACATGCCACCGTTTCATCGTCAATGAGAAAATGAATGGAAAAGTCTGGGATCTGTTTCCTGAGGCTGACAAAGTGCGCAGCATGCTTGTCCGGTCAGTTGTAAGAAAATTGTGAGAGAAGTGAGCCATGGATGTGATGTAATATAGTGAGGAAGGGGATTCCCAGGTGGGAGGGGCTGCATTTCTGAGGGGTAAGGGGCAACTTAGTCTGGATGTTACATGTGAGAGAAAGAAGGTGTGTTCAGCTCCTCCCTAGTAGTTCATGGAGTATATTTTAGATGCAGATAATAGAACCTTCCATCCAGCAAGATTTTCTCTAATAGAGGCATGGAAGAATTACCCAGCTTGGAAGAATTATCATGAATTATTCTTGATTTTGGGCCTCCTATCGATCTAGCTCCTATCGAACTATTCCCAGTTTTGCTCCAATGTATTGCTGGAACTAGCAGCAAAGATACAGTGGAAAATTGGAAACCTGAAATGTATCTGTAATTTTGAAAATTTTGGGGACAGACGTTTAGATAATTTGAGACCTCATTCTTATACCTCATTCTCACTGCCATTGGTTTTTTTCTCTCGACCGCATCCCAACAGGAAGATCCAGGAGGAGTCTCTCCGAACCTATCTCTTCACCTACAGCAGTGTTTATGACTCAATCAGGTACAATCACATTGGGGGTCCAGAGGAGGAAAGAAGAGAGGTCCACAGTTAATGGTGATTGCATTTCTAGAGAGTCGTGCTTTTCCCTGACTATGGGACTGCATATATTTTATAAAGAGAGTTGACTGTGGACAATGGGTTTTAGAATTCCCTTTGAATTATCTGACTTATCCCGTACTTAGTGCTTAGTATAACTCTGGTCCCCAGTTACAGATCCTTCTGAGCTATTGTTTTCTCAGTAAATTTCCTTCTGGGCAAGAGGCTAGTGTGTCAATCCTAAATATCTGACTCTTACACAATTCTCTGTTTTCTGTGGTCCATCTTCCTAGCATGGAGATCTTGTCCGATATGTTTGAGCTGGACCTGCCCACTGTCCACAGCATCATTAGCAAGATGATCATCAATGAAGAGTTGATGGTGAGAACTTTTGTGTAAGGCAGGTTGGGGCGGCTCAAGAAATTAATTACACCACCAGGAAGGGGCAGGAGAAATGTTGCTCTTGCAGTGTGACCTGCTTCGAAGAATGGCAGGAAGAGAGCCATCCATCCATAGGCAGTTTCTGAAGCAATTTTAAGAAGACAAGAATATATAAAAACAAAAGCACACATAGAGAATCTCTAGTCACAGGCCTAATTTTTAATAATATATCTCGTCATCAAGAACAACCCCATCTCTTATAATAGTAACATGGGTAGTCCTTGACTTACAACCACAATTAAGACCAAAATTTCTGTTGCAAAGCAGGCGGTTAAGTGAACTGCGCCTGATTTTAAGTCTCTTTTTTTTTTGTCACAGTTGTTAAGTGAATCGCTGCAGGGGTTGAGTGAATCACACAGTCATTAAGCAAATCGGGCTTCTCCATTGACTTTGTGTATTGGAAGCTGGCTGGGAAGGTTGCAGATGGCAATCACATGATCCTAGGAAGCTGCAACCATTGTAAATACATGCCAGGGGCCCAAGTTTTGATCACATGACCACAGGGATGCTGCAGGGATTGTAAGTGTGAGGACCAATTATTTTTTTCACTGCTGTTGTAGCTTTGATAGCTAAAAGAACACAGTGGTTCTCAACCACAATGGAACCCTTATAACCACAATGGAGCTCAAAATTTATGATGCTAAGTGAGAAATCTGTTAAGTGAGTTTTGTCCCATTTTACAACTTTCCTTGTCACCTTTGTGAAGTGAAACACTGCAGTTGTTAAATTAACACGGTCGTTAAGTGCATCTGATGGACTTTGCTGGTGAGAAGGTTGTAAAATGGGATCACATGAATCCCTGAGACACTGTAACTGTCATAAAAGTGACTCAGTTGTCAAGCATCCAAATGTAAATCATGTGACCTTGAGGATGCTGCAAAGGACATTCATGTGAAAAATGATCATTAGATCAATTTTTCAGTGCCTTTGTAACTTCATATGATCACCAACCAAACTGTTGTAAGTCAAGGACTACCTGCAGTTGTAAGTATAGGGCTACTTGTAGTGGCAAATGTCCCTTCAAACTAGGGGGAAAGAACCAAGATAATTATAAACAGGAGAGACTGAATCAAAAGCTTGTAGTGGGAAGGAGGAATACATCAGGTCAGATTCAGATTCATTCAGGTCAGATTCAGTTCCATACTGTGTAGAAATTTCATTTTGGTAGAACTAGGAAGTCAACAGTGTTAAGCCTGTGTTCCCCAACCAGGGTTAAGGAGACAAGCTAAAACAGAATGTGCAGCGTTAGTCAGATAGGCACACAGATAAATGAGTGAGATAAGCTTGTATGTTTGTTAACATACAGTAAAAATAACAGATACGCTTGTGCTATCAAAAAATAGTTTATTCCATTTAGAGTTTATATAGCATAGTCAAAATAACAGTCCTTTAGTCATGTATCGTATCAGTCAGTACATTCAAGGATATTCAATTAGCAAAGTCCGTGTAGAATATCCTATGTCAGTTCACTTACAAATCAGTCCTTTCTCTCTCCCGTTCGAGTAAGGAAAAACGCAGTCTTCATCCAGTAATTAGGGATCATCAAAGCCAGAGAGAGCAAGCTGATGTTCCTTGCTTCTTTTATGGTGCTTTCACAACCACTCCCTTAATTACATTCCTATATTTAAAGTTGCAGACACTTTTAACTTATAAACCATGATTACATATTTATTATTTTACCTAAACCAGTTAGGGTAAACAATGTTATCCCTAACATTCTCCCCTTTTAGGTAATAATAATAATACTATAACTATTTACATCTTTAAATCATATTTGTTACAACTCTCTTTAAACTTAATTACTCCTTGAGCTTTTGTAAATTGGTCTGCAATGTTTTCTTCTGTCATGCAGTATTCCAATTTAATTAGCCCATTCTTTACAGATTCTCTAACATTTAAGTATCTTAAATCAGTATGCTTTGATCTAGTTTGTACAGCAATACTAGTAGCTAACTTTATGGCTGCTTGGTTGTCCTCATACACAATAATGGAATCTTTAACAGTTACTCCCATGTCTAATAATAACTGTTTGTGCAGAATTAAGTCAGTGCATAGTAATGACAGACATGAAAATTCTGCTTCCATCGTGGACAAGCTGATATGCTGTTGTCTGATTGACCTCCACCCTATTAGTGTCTTACCAAATAATATAGCCATCCCAGATGTTGATTTTCTAGTGTTTATGTTAGTTGCAAAACTTGCATCTGCATAGGCACTAAGACTCAAATCACCCTTTGGTTCTATATACAATGCATGGTTCATTGTTCCTTTAAGATATCTTAAAATTCTCTTTAATGATTGCCAATGACATTGATGTGGATCCGAATTAAAACGTGCCAGCTAATTAACACTATAAGCTATATCAGGCCTTGACCAATTGCTTATATATGATAAGCTGCCAATCAAAGATTGATATATGGACTTATCAAATTTGGGACTTTGATCATCAGTTTGGCAAACTTCCTGACTCATTGGAGTCTTTGCCGGCTTACAAAGTTCCATTTTATACATTTTAATTAATTGGCAAATTTTATCTTCTTGAGATATCTTAAAACCATTTTTTGTTTTGTTAATTGTCAATCCTAGATACTTTTTAATTTCACCTAAATGCTTTAATTTTATCTTTTTGGCTAATAATGATATAACCTCATTAGCTTCATTATTAGTCTTAGTTATCAAAGCAATATCATCTGTAAATAATAACAATAATGACACCGTTCCATTATTTTCTCTTTTAAACACACATGGATCTGCTAAACCAGATTTAAAACCTATATTTTTTAACTCTTTCACAATATATTGGTTCCACTCAAAGCCAGATTGTTTCAACCCACAAAGACTCTTTTTGAGTTTCCAACAATCATTACTATTTACTTTATTGTCTTTTATAATAATTGGCTTTTTCAAATATATAGTGTGCTGCAATGGTGCATGCAAATAAGCAGTTTCTACATCTAAATGGTTAATGAGATAGTTTTTCTTAGCTGTCCACACTAAAGCTGCTCTTAAAGATGTAGCCTTAAGACTTGGTGCAAAAACTTCATCGTAATCAGATGCAGTTTGATTAAATCCTTGAGCTACCAACCTAGCCTTATGGGTAACAGTCCCATCATTTCCAGTTTTTATTTTAAATATCCATTTGCACCCAATGGATTTTTCTCCTGGAGGTAATTTGGCATCTTCATATAATTTCATTACCTTTAATGAATTTAGTTCTTTTTCCATTGCCTTTTGCCAGTTCTCCTGATCCTTAGCAGGATACATCCTAAGTTCATCTATACTAGTTGGAACTTTAGTTACTTGGCAAACTATACTTGCTTGATACCTATCAGGTGGTCTAGTTACACGTGTAGAACATCTAGGTATTACAGGACTTACAGGTGGACTTTCATTTATTAACTCTTCTTGATTATCTAACTCTTCCTGATCAACTGTTTCCTCCTGTTCTGGTCCTATTTGCTCTTCATGGACTTCTTCTTTAATTGGACTCTTCTTATAACTAGTCTGATCTTTCTGCCTTTTGTAGGGTTCAATAATTACTTCATTATTTAAATCTTGCTCTAATCTATTCCATCCTACATGTTCTAGGAATTTAGCACTAGCACTGGTGTAAACTCTAGATGTTCCTGGTTCCCAGAATCTATAAGATCTATGATTAGATTCATATCCTACAAAAAATAATCTTTTAGCTCTATGCTGTCCTTTGTGTCTGAGTTGTGTAGGGATATGCACCCATGCTGGTGCTCCAAATGTGTGCATGTAACTTAAATCAGGTTTTGTACCATGCCACAGTGTGAATGGTAATTCACCTGTTGTTGAATTAACAACATTATTTAATACATGATTACCACACATTATTGCTTCTCCCCATAAATTGTCAGGTAATCCTGAATCAGACATCATAGTACGTGCCATTGACTGTAGTGTTTGGCCTCGTCTCTCTATAAAGGCATTATGTTGTTGCCTATATGGTGCAGACTTTTTATTTTGAATACCTAACATTCTTAGTCTGTTCTGGAATTTATTATTTGGAAATTCCGCACCATTATCTGTTATAGGAGTTACTAATTTCTTTTTAGTTTTCCTTTCAGCAAATTTTATCCAATTAAAGAGATTTAGATACGTTTCAGTTTTGCTCTTCATTAAATAGCAAAACCCATATCTAGAATAGTGGTCCATTATACTTAATATGTATCGAGCTCCTCCTACACTTGGTTTTTTCGGACCTATTAAATCAGAAAATACTACTTCTAAAGGCTCTTTGGTAGTAAATCCATCAACTCTATTAGCCGGTATGACCCTGCTCTTGCTTGATTACAGGCAAAACATTGCAAATACTTATTACAAGGTTTCAAACTTATTCCCTTAGATAGTTGAACAGTTCTCTTAAGCATTTTAAAATTTAAATGCCCTAGCCGTCGGTGTAACAAGTGAATACATTCATCATGAGGTTTCTTATTATCATAAACCGTGTTAGTCACCTCTAAACCATTATCATTTAACACATATAATTCACCTCTTAAAGATGCAGTAATTTTCTTATCTTCTTTTTCAATTATGCAGTTATCTCCTTTAAAGGTAACTACATATCCTAGTTTAACCAAAATTCTAACTGAAATTAAATTAAACTTAAGTTGTGGTACATATAACATTTTTACATTCTCTTTTATGAAAGAACAATATGATGTACCTTGACCTTTAGCTTTCAGTTTCCAGCCATTGGCTAACGATATCTGCTGTGTACTCTTGGACATTTTAATAAAATTTTTGTTATCATTTGTTATACAGTGGGATGCTCCACTGTCAACCACCCATAAATTATTTTTTACAGCTCAGTTAATATACATGGCTAACTCTAAATTTTTATTTATCTTTTGATGACTTTTAGTATGCTGGCCAGTGTTCTGGCGCTTTGCTTTTTTACAAAATCTTGCCAAATGTCCTCTTTCTCCATAATTAAAACACTTTTTAATTGCGTATGCAGTAGGAGATTCAATATCTTCTTTTTGAGGTTGCTCCCTCCTTAACTGATCTCTTTCAAGTCTTCTTCTTGCCTCTTCAATCAATCTGCCAGTTATATCAGTTAAAGTTAAACTTTCCTTAGGCAGAATTTCAAGGGAAGTGACGTAGTTGTCATAACTTTCTTCTAGTGAAGATAGAATTATATAGACTTGGTGTAGTTCAGAGAAAATAAGCTCTTTCTCGTGCAGTTCTTGAAAAATGCCTTTCATAGAATTCAAATGACTCAGCATATCACCATTCATTTGGAGATGCGTCCTGAAAAGCTTCCTTGTTAGATTTATGTGAGCACCAACGTTATCTCGGACATAAATCCTCTTCAGCTTCTGCCAACACCCAACAGCCGTTTGCTCTCCACGGATATGAACAAGTTGCTGGTCAGACAGTGTTAGTCCTATTATGCAAATAGCTTGTTCATTTTTCTGCATAAAATATTTTATCTTTAGTCTATCTTCCTCAATCTCTGGATCCCATTCCTCTACGTTTGGTGGATTTTCAATTATGTTCCACAAACCTTCTCTTCGTAGAAGTAGACTACATTTTATAGACCATGATACATAGTTTGTTCCATCCAACTTGGATATAAGGGACAAACTTTGTAGATTGACTTGTGCCATGTTTTCTTTATATGGATATAAAACTATAATTAATAAAACACATTTGTCTGTTTACTGTAATGTGTAACAACACAAACTCTCACTTTTTACATAAATCTGTTTTATCCTAGTTAAACTGACTTTGCAGCCTCTGGGCCCATAACTAGTGTTAAGCCTTTGTTCCCCAACCAGGGTTAAGGAGACAAGCTAAAACAGAATGTGCAGCGTTAGTCAGATAGGCACACAGATAAATGAGTGAGATAAGCTTGTATGTTTGTTAACATACAGTAAAAATAACAGATATGCTTGTGCTATCAAAAAATAGTTTATTCCATTTAGAGTTTATAGCATAGTCAAAATAATAGTCCTTTAGTCATGTATCGTATCAGTCAGTACATTCAAGGATATTCAATTAGCAAAGTCTGTGTAGAATATCCTATGTCAGTTCACTTACAAATCAGTCCTTTCTCCCGTTCGAGTAAGGAAAAACGCAGTCTTCATCCAGTAATTAGGGATCATCAAAGCCAGAGAGAGCAAGCTGACGTTCCTTGCTTCTTTTATGGTGCTTTCACAACCACTCCCTTAATTACATTCCTATATTTAAAGTTGCAGACACTTTAACTTACAAACCATGATTACATATTTATTATTTTACCTAAACCAGTTAGGTTAAACAATGTTATCCCTAACAAACAGCATAGGAATCTCTCTCTTCTGAAAGATTTTCAATTGTGTACAAATTATTCTGTGCTTTTTAAACTTTTCTTTTCTAGGCTTCCTTAGATCAGCCAACCCAGACAGTTGTGATGCATCGAACAGAGCCCACCACCCAACAAAACTTGGCACTGCAGCTGGCTGAGAAGCTGGGCAGCCTTGTGGAAAACAATGAGAGAGTCTTCGACCAGAAGCAAGGCACTTACGGTGGCTACTTTCGGGGTAAGTTAAAGCTCCGACGTCACTGCACTTAACTATTTTTGCTGGCGTCTTTATTTCTCCTCCGTTCGATTAACTGTTACAGGCTCAACAAACTCATGTCTGAACTACCCTTTTAACAAAGGGAAAAATATTTCAGCAGTTGTGGAACAAAATCTGAAAATATTTTGAAACTTTCCTTTACTAAATATTTATTTTTCCTATTATCGGGGCAGGAAACCTCCTTTCTTTTCATTACTGGATTCAAGTCCACCTTGTTTTAATATACCTCTAGTCAGGGAAATTACAGTTCATGGCCATTTCTGTTTTCTTCCTGCTTCTCATCCCCGCCCCCCATGAAACATGCAATGATATTCATTCCATGGCCACTTATTATTTCCTTGTCCCTGATACATACTTTGCTACTAGCTACAAAATAGTTCGTTTCTGTTTTGTCTGCTGTCTCCTCCTTTGCCAGTACCTCCTAATCAGCTCATGTTTTATCTTGCAGACCAAAAGGATGGCTATCGTAAGAATGAAGGGGGCTACCTGCGGCGGGGAGGATATCGGCAGCAAGAACGTCAGAGCAACTACTAAGCTTAGAGCCATTATTATTCAGTTAATTTGGAGGAAGAGAAGTTACCAGTGACCATAATTCAAACCCAGCCAATAAAAAAAATTGCTAAAAAAGAAGTCTATGTAGTATCCTTGGGAACAGGACAGGTAAATTAATTAAAGAGAATGACAGGAATCATCAGGCTCCATTGCATTCCCAACCTTTAGTAGTCACTATCTGGCTCTAGAATGAATGGGCTCCTAGACTGAAGATTATATTCATTTTCAGTCTTAATAGGATCAGAAATCCAAAGACAAGGAATTTCTCCTCAGAGAAAGTTTATTAAAGGTGGTATTCTCAAAAGCCAGATCTGAAGAAACAACCCCAAGTAACCCTTGCTGGAGCACTAGTTTTGTTGAATGTATCTGAACCTAAATAAACACATAAGTGTGAAGCATGCCTGTTTGGCTTTAAGAGAGTTTTGCTACTTGTCATTGTTTCTGGACGAGCAAACCATATTGCAAATTGCAGAATTTTTTTTCTAAAACCCTTTTATCAAGTTGGCTCTAAAATCTTGGGGAAATGGTCACTGTTTTAGTAAGACTGTCTTACTCATGGACATTCATCTTCAGTAAGCCCCTAGACATTTCACAGCTTTATGTTATTTGGGTTGGTGAGTGGCTGATTTAGCAACAGCCAACGGTCTTGTGAGTGGGGTAACCAGCTGTTGGTAGAAAAAGTCATCCAATAATTTCCCTGGTTCACATGGAAATTTAACCTGAAGTCTCTCCAGTCAAAGTCCAACTGTTACAGTATTGGACTTCATCCACATTACTTATTAAGTTCCACTCATTTATTTATTGTATCCATATGCTTGTACAGTTCAAAAAAAAAGTGACATAGGCTTTGTCTTTCTATCATCCACTCAAAATTGCCACCATCTTTCCTCTGTCTCTTGCCTTTGCCACAACATACTAGTCATGCAAACACTAAGGCAAGGGTCTTCAAACTTGGCAAGTTTAAGACTTCAACTCTCAGAATTCCTGAGCTAAAATCACTAGAGGAGGAATTCTGGGAGTTGATCCACAAGTCTTAAAGCTGTCAAGTTTGAAGACCCCTGAACTGAGGCTATTCCAAAGTTTATAATATCCTAGAGAAAATTAGGGGTCTATTTTATTTTATTTATTTGATTTGTCAATTGTCATTTTATAATTTTGAGAGCACAATTTTTGCCATTTATCTAAATCAATCCCATATCCAAAATTTTCCTCCCATGCAATCGTTTCTTTTACTTGTTCTTCCTCTAATTTAAACTCTAGCAAAACTCTAGCAAATAAAGTTTTTTGATTACTTTTTCATCAGTACCTGTCAAAATTTTATCTAGATCAGTCAACTTATCATAGATACCTTCTGTTTTAATATCTTTATCAAATCTAGATTGTATTTGCAAATTTGAAAACCAATTTATTTTTACACCTTGTTCTTCCAATGCTTGCATAGATTTAAGTTCACCCTTTTCATTCAATATCTCACCATATCTGTTTGTTCCTTTTTATATATTATTGGATAAGAAAAAGCTTCAATAGTTGATAACCATAGCTGAGTTTTTAAATAATATTGCTTTTTTATCTTCTCCCAGTTTAGAAACAATGCTTCTCGAATATAATGTCTTCTAAAATAACCTTGCGTTTTAGTTCCCTTATACCAGAGGAAGGCATGCCACCCTAACAGCAAGTCATGTCCTTCTAAATTCAAAAGTCTAGTATTCCTTAGCATTATCCATTCCTTTACCCACATCAGACTCGTCGCTTGGTAGTATAATTCCCAATTGGGCAAAGCAAATCCTCCTCTTATTCTTGCATCTTGTAGCATTTTAAGTTTTATCCTCGCTTACTTCCCCTGCCAAATGTATTTTAACACTATTTTGTTTAAATCTTCAAAAAATTCTTTCTCTAATCTGATTGGAATTGTCTGGAATAAGTATAAGATTCTAGGCAATACATTCATCTTTTTTTAAAAAAATATTTTTTTATTAGTTTTACAAAACAATACACAAACAAACAAGGCATCATAACATAAAAGATCTTTTCTGAAAAAAACAATAGAACATACAAAATAATTCCAAATTATAATATATATATATTTACGTTATCTGTTCAGCTTCATATCTTATCCCAACTTCTTTTCATTCTATTATCCAAATTATATTTCTTGCTAATTAAAATTTTATTGCTTTCCAAAAACAATACACAGACAAACAAAACATAGAACATAAAAGCACAAAACATCTTTTCTGAAAGTTGCTTGATCTCAGGTTAAAACTCTTCCCACAGACACAAATTCAAAAATCATATTCACTTCATATATCATTCCATATCTTATTACCATTTTCAATTTTCTATATAGCTTCTTCCCTCTTTTATCTTTCTTTATTTTA
The DNA here is from genome assembly GCA_033807585.1 of Hydrophis major. Lineage (NCBI taxonomy): Eukaryota > Metazoa > Chordata > Lepidosauria > Squamata > Elapidae > Hydrophis > Hydrophis major. Next base: position 30,142,366 of record CM066343.1, on the reverse strand, counting down.
TTTATCTCATCTCAGTTCAATTCATAATACTTAACATTCTTTGTCTGTTCTATTTCCAGCTATCCATTAATCTTTTCTCTTTAAACAAACTTCTCCTGTACACTGATTGGAGTATGACGCCTTTAACTCTTTCCCCTAGCTTAATAGTACTTAATATAACACTTAACTTATATTGGGATTCTGTTTAGTACATTCTAAAATTACACAATTTTATGGGAAAGTAAAAAAAAAAACAGCAATAACAAAGAAAAAGCCTATAAGGCCACTATCAATGCCATTAAGAAACTAATCATACATATTAACACTCATTTATATCTTAAGCATTTTATTCTAAATACATATATAAAAACACAATCTTATGTACCTTACAGAATCCCTTTTTTCAATTAAATTTACCCATTGTCTCTAAATAAGTTTTGTTTCTTTAAATCTTGCTTCCCACCATTAAGGCTTCTCTTTCCCTCCTTTCTCTCTTGCCTACTCTTCTCCATGCCCTTTTAACCCCTTTGTCTCTCCTCCTCCCTTTCCTTCTTCTGCTTTCCCCCTTTCTGTTGTTTTCTAACCTTGTATCCACCTTTCACCTCATTTTTCTCTTTTTTGATTGTTTTTTCAAGCCTTAAAATCCCCTTTTTCTTTTCCTCTTTCTCCTCCTCCCCAAATAGAACCATTTGTTCATCAAAGATGACTTCTTCTTTGTCCCAATCGTCCTGCTGCGCAGTCAATTTTTCATAAGTGCATACCGCCATTTCTAGAAATTGAAAGAGTGCCCAAAGTATCTTTCCCATCTTGTTCTTCTTTTTTATATTTTTGATATTCAATTTTTAGTTCATCCACAAGTGATGCCATCATGAATAGAAAAGTTTTTTCCAAAACAACCACCTGAGTGTTTTTAATCAACAATAATTCCCTAAAGTTCCAAAGTCACCAAAGAATCCAAATAAACTATTTCTTTTAATATGTTTTTCTTTCTTCCATTTCTCTTTCTGGGGTTGCTGTTTGGTCAGAGTTCCAATTAAGATGTATCTTTTAGAAGCCATATTAATATTCAAAGCTCTTTCAAATTCTAGGCAATCTCCTCCTTTTTCAAATTCTGCTCCAATTTTTTTTCCTCTCCCCACTTACAGCAACAATTTTCCTTTAAATGTTCAGAAATCCATACCTCCAATGCGGGTTTTCCAATTTCTCTTAAGGTTTCATCGCTGTCACGTTCGGAAGGAGAGTGAAAAAAAAAAAAACGCCTTTCCTTTAATTTACATTCGCCGCTTGACACATTCTGGAAACGATGTTTCTTTAGCAAGTTTCAAATTCCAGGGTACTTTCACTGTTGCTTGTCCCGGTCAGCAAAGATCACTTTCAATTCTTCACAGCTCCTCCTGCACTTTCTTTTTCCGGCTGAGCTCTTCTATGTGGTGGCCATTGCTGACCGCCGCTCAGCTGCCTTTGGAAAAGGGGATTTCGCTGGCTAGGAAAGAGAGGTGCGATATCTCTAGACCCTGCCAGACCCCCCCCCGTCTTTGCCACCTTCTACGGAGGTGGCTTAGCCCCGAAGCTAAATGGCTCGGGGCACTCAGGCAGTGAACACAGGCAGAAACTGCGCACAGTCGCGGATTCCTGCCTGCTCTGAAGCGCTGCAGACTGGAAATCCGGCAATACATTCATCTTAATTGTAGATATTCTCCCAATCAGTGATAATTGTAAATTTTCCCATTTTATCAAATCTGTCGCAAACTGTTGTTTAAGTTTGAAATAATTGTCCTCCTTAAGTGTGCTACATCTTGGTGTTATATGTATCACTAAATACTTAACCTTGTTTGTGACCTTGATCCCCAAAACTTCCTCCAATTCTTTGTATCGTCTTACTAACATGTTCTTTGCTAAAATCTTTGTTTTATCTTTATTTATTTTCAAACCTGCTACTTTCCCATACTCTTCTATCTTTTCTATCAGTTTAGGTGCTGGCTCCAATGGATCCTCTAATATAAATACCATCATCTGCAAAGGCTTGTAATTTATACTCTTTTAATTTTCATTCCTTTTATTTCTTTTTCTTCTCTGATGTTCCTATTCAGCACTTCCAATGTTAACACAAACAACAGAGGCGACAATGGACAGCCTTGTCTAATCCCTTTTCTTATGTCTATAAAGTCTGTTAACTCCATTTATCATAACCTTTGCAGTTTGTTTATGATATATCATTTTGATGGCTTGAGTACCAAAGTCCATTTGGTCCAATTATAACAGCATAAAACACCAATTCACATTATCAAAGGCCTTTTGTGCATCTATAAACATCAGAACCATTTGTTTTTGAGGATGTGCCTCATAGTATTCCAGTGTATCTAAAATTATTCTCATATTTAATCTGTCTCTTCGGCAGAAATCCATTTTGATCAGGATGAATAAAATTGTTTAAGTATCTTTTCAGTCTTTCTGCTAGAATTGAAGCAAAAATTTTGTAATCTGAATTTAATAATAATATAGGTCTGTAATTTTTAACTTGCTGTGGGTCTGTGTCCTCCATCTGTATAAGTGTGATATATGCTTCTGACCATGTTTTGGGTATTCTCTTTTTTGTCATAATTTCATTCATAATTTCTAATAAGTGAAGATTCAATGTTTCCTGGATTGTCCTATAAAATTCCACTGGTAAACCGTCCGAACCTGGTGCTTTCCCAGTGTTTTGCTTTTTTAAAGCTTTTGTTAATTCCATCATTGTTATGTTACTTTCTAACATTGTTTCAATATCTTTGGGTATCTGGGGCAAATTTGCTTCTTGTAAATATTGTTGAATTCTTTCTTCCTGAAAATTCTCTTGACGGTACAGTTTTCCATAGTAATCTTGAATATTTTTTTTCTTCTCCACATTTCCATAGCATACATGTCCTTGTTCATTTATCAATTGATTTATTCTCGAGTCTCTTTCCTTTCTCAATTTATATGATAGCCATCTGCCTGGTTTGTTTGCATCTTCAAAATAGTTCTGCTTAGCATTTTTAATTTTTTGTGCTATTCTTTTTCCATTAGCCACATTTTATGTTTAATTATGTCCATTTTAATTTTAATATCCTTTTTCGTAGAAATTTCTTGTAGTTCTTTTTCCAACTTCTTATAGTCATCTTCCAATATTTTAAAGATTTTTTTTTCTGGTTTATATTTCTTTTCCTTGTATAGTCCATTATCAAACCTCTCGTATAAGCCTTCATTGTGTCCCAGAGGTTCTGTAATGATGTATCCTCTTTTGTATTTTCTTTAAAGAAAAAAGTTAATTCTCTCTCAATTTTCTGTTTAAAGTCTTTCCTTTAATATCTTATTTAAAGTCCGTCTAGATCTCCTTTTTTGTCCTTTCCGTACAAGTGTTATTGGATTGTGATCTGCCCAAGTACTTGCTTCTACTTCAATGTCTTGTTTGTTAGAAAGCAATTCCGCTGACATCCATATCATATCTATTCTAGACCATGATGCATGTCTACTTGAATAAAAGGTATATTGTTTATTTTCCGCATTTCTCTCTCTCTCCATGCATCTTTTAAGTTTATCTCATCTACCATTCGAAAGAAGGATTTTGGCAATGTCTTTCTGGCTTTCTTTGCTGTTTTTTGTGTCTTATAATCCAATTTGTCATTTATTATTCCATTAAAATCTCCCATCAGACAAATATTAGCATAGTCCTGTTCAATTATTTTCTTATGTAATTTACTGTAAAAATCTTGATTATCATTTGGGGAATAAATTGCTATTAAAAGTGTCTTTAGTCCATTATCTCCACCATCAGAATCCTTCCATCATCATCTGTATATATTTGTTCTGCAGGGATTATATCTCTAATGTATAACACCACTCCTCTCTTTTTACAGTGTGTCAACACTGTAAATAATTTTCCTAATTTTTGTTGTTTCAATATATAATCATGTTATTTCTAATATGTACTTCTTATAGGCAGGTTATATCAAATTTTAATTTCTCTAACATGAAATATTTGTCTTCTTGTAATAGCTGAATTAAGCCCATTTATATTAATTGTAATCAGTTTTTTCTCATCCATTTTAGACTTTATAAGAAGGATTTGTTGCTCTAGTAGATCTTGGTTCTCATTACTCTCTGGGTATATCACCTACGGCTCCTCCTTTTTCAATTGCTGCTGTACATTCCTCTTGAAATTCAATTAACAGCTATTTTTTTCTTGTATCTTCCTCCCTTCCTCTAAAATATTCCAGATAGAATAACTCAGCTTTTTCAACTGTATCAATTCTGTGTCTTTGTTCCTGCCAAGTAAACATGAGACTTCGGGTATCAGCCATCTGTAATTTATTCCTTTCTTAAGTAACTCTTTGGTCAAGAATAATTGTTCTTTTCTTATGTCTCTCACTCTTCTAGGTACCTGTTTCAATACCACTATTTCTTTATCTTTGTACTTTAGTGTTTTTTCTCTTGCCGCCTGCAGTATTTGTGATTTTATTATTTTCTTAGTAAACCTGATATGAACTTCTCTTGGCAGTTTATTTCTCATCGTATATCTTGTATAGACACGAAAAACCTCGTCCATTCCATCCATCATCTTCTCTTTAGTTACCTCTAATGCTTCTGCCAGGATTTCTGTCATCATTTCAGCAAGGTTTTCACCCTTTTCTTCTATATTTGAAATCTAAGATAGAATTCTGATCTGTCAATTTCCCATCCCAATGATTGCAGAGATCTGCCATTGTCTCTTTCCACTTCACTCAATCGGGTATCCATATCTCTAATCTTATCTCTTTGTATATCTTGTTCTTCAATTTTCTTAATTCTGTCCTCGTATTGCATCATCATCTGTTGAATATTTTCAATTTTCTCATTTGTCTTTTCCATTCTTTGCTCAATATTCTCCGTTCTCTTTTCAATATTATCTGTTTTTACTTGTATCTTTTGAATTCCTTGCATAATCTTCTGCAGTGTCACTTCTTTCTCCTTCTCTTGTTGTAACATCACCTGTATTGATCGTTGTCCTCCAGATGGTGAGGAAGAAGTTGGGATTGAAGAAGCTGAGGCTGCTCATCTTAGTTGGGATTGAAGAAGCTTTCTGCTCATCTTAGAGTACTTAATAGAAAAATTGAAAGGAAAAAACAAGAGCAGCCAATTGCCACTCCAGTTTTTTTTTTTTTAAAAGCAAAAGATAAAAATAAAAAAGGGAAGGAGAAAAAATTCTTCAGGCACTTGAATACCTTAATCCAATTGGTTCCAATTATGTAGGAAAAAAGGAAAAGAAGAAAAAATATAAAATGGAAAAAGGATGAAAAAATAAAAAAATTAGGAAAAAAATTAAAAAAGACAGAAATCTGTATATTCCCCTCGCTAAAAAGGTAAAACAAAGGGAGAAGGGAGAGGGGAAAAAAAGTAGTCTTGCATCAAAGGACTCAAGTCCAAATATAAAAATCTAACTGGGGGGGGGGATAGAAAAAAAAAGGAAAGAGAAAATTCAATTATGTCAATAAGCAAAGCACTGCCACTATATGTTTGAGGCTCTTTACTAAATCAAAAAACAAAATTCCCAGTTCTCTTTTCAAGGTCATTTCAATCTTCTTTCTTCAATTTCAAATCCAGACTCCAGGTATCAGTAGTTCCACAGAAGAGCACCTGCAAACAATCTACATGCTCTTCCCACTATTTTTTCAATGAAAAGCACAGAGTCCTTGAATGTAACACCAAATGTATCAACAAGAAAGAAAGAAAGGAAAACAATGTATCCAAGTCTCCAGGTGGCAGTTTTATTTCCCTTTCCTTCCCCTTCCCCTCTAATATTAAAACCAGGCATAGAAAAAATAAAAATCTAAAATTATTAAAGAGAAAAAACAAGAAAAAAAAACTTTTCCAAAGAGTTATTTTGAAAGGAAAAAATTAAAATTAAAAAGGAAAGACCAGTCCAGTTTAAAAATTGAAAAGTTTTTACAAAATCCAAAGTTTTTTTTAAAAAAAGAAAAAACCTTCAGGTTTAATTTGTGCTTAGTCTCACCGCTTAAGCACTTTTATCTTCACTTTTAAATTTAATTTTTAGTCTTTTAGGGTATTCTCTCCAGAAAAAAATAAGTAGAAAATTATCTCACCAAACTGACACACTTTCTTTCCAGCTTTCTTCCGTTCCGGAGCTGTCCCAGCTTCAGCAGCTTTAATGGCTGCCTCTCCACCGCAAGAAAAAAGGGCTTCTCCTGGATCTACTGGGGACTTTGTGATGTCCCTGGGATCAACAGAATGTGCCCTCTTCAGTCACTGTCTCTACGGGACGGTTTAGGTCCTTTGGGACCATCCTGCAATGGAGATATCAGCAGCGATCTTAGAACTTAAAGATCACATGCTGTACTGCTGCAACACCAGCTCTGCTCTCTTGCCCAGCTGTTTAAACATATTTTAAAACATTTGAAACCAAAAGGATAATGAAAGCTAAAATAGCAAATATATTAAAATGTTGTTACTACAAACGTAAGGCTCCCTGAGAGTTTTCAACAGGTGCCAAAAGAATTCTAGAACATCTGTAGAGATTAAAATACAGTGTTTTTTTAATGGACACCCCCAAGAAAGTATCCTGATAATGGGGTGCTGCTTCAGCTGATGAGTGTATGACATTTAGTTTCAACTACCTTGGGAGTTAAAACTAATTCATCTACACATTGGGACTATGGTAGCTGGAATCTCACCAATATGAATATTAAGATTGACAATACTATGAACAGCAGCTCCAGCATACTTGGAGAACAGATTTAGAAAATGTTTTGGCCTTCATCTTCCATATTATCCCATCTAACAATAGCTGGGAATTATAGAAAGTGGAATTGAACAGATCTGGAAACTACCAAGTTGCAGAAAAGAATAAGCCAATAAGGTTGAAATGCCAGGAATCTTGATGTTAATGAATGACTTCACCTTAGCAGGTTTTCTGCCCTAGTGAATTGCTTCCCACTTACCCCCAATAATGTGCTGAAACTGCACCTTACTGGGCTGTGTTTGCACTCTTTCCTCAACCCTCCTCATCTCAGCTTGTTCCCATACGCAATGAGATAAATGCCAGATGCTACATTCTCAAAGGTGGCACTGTGACCTTCAGACTGGTGGCATGCTGCATTGTGGGGCTCGTTTCCTGCACCGGAGGGTATTAACCCTCTGGAGCCCCCAGGTGCCCACCCAGAAATCCTCATCTTCCAAGGCAGTCCCTGAAACTTCTTCAAAGAAACCCCAATCTTCTAGTTCATTGAACCTGGATGATGGGAAAGTTTTCCGCCTCAAAACCAAATGGGAACTCAGTCGTGGACTGTTGGTCTTCTTTCTCTGTTCTTCTCCATGGCTGGTGCAGAAAGCACCAAAGGTGAGATTTTAACTCCTGATCTAACCCTTAACCCATTTGTCTCAATTGTCACCTGCAATCTTGGGTTTCTATGATGTGTGGTTGGAAGGATGTACCAGAGAGTAATTTTAATGATCTTATCAGGAAATCAGTTTAAATGATAAATATGTATCTTGGTTTATTAGGTTTTGGAAGTCCCCTTGTTATCTCTCCATGTGAGCGTGGCTCTGGAATTTGCACCAATGACTTAAATGGAGTGCTCTATTGATTGGGGAGGTGACAAAGAGTTTTTAGAATAAATTATTTTGTGCAAAATAAGTCACAAATTATTTGTGACTTGCACAAATGATTAAAGAGTGTTCTGACAACTTCTTGCATAGATTGTAGGTTAATAATTGGTGTTAAAGGCTGACAAATGGCAATTGGGAGACATCATTTTTGTGGACTAAAGTCCATTGTCCAGATGCACAAGTTATATTCTTATTGGAATAAATTATCCATAGTGATTATTAACAGTTAATCTATAGTCCATCTGTTAGCCTGTTAGGTATCTCAAGATGGACTGCCTAAAAAATCCAGATAATCACTAAATGGAGAAAAATGAATATAGAAAACTCTCTTTGTTTCCATCATCTGGATTTTTTCAGGCCAAATCTGGTAGCCTTATTCAGGGTTCTCTTTCTAAGCAAATACAGCTTCCCATCTGGAAATTGTTCACATATCCTCTATTTCTCTTTGTCCTGCAAGCTCCTTTCTTTCACTCGGCACATTCTGGGGCGTCGTCTCTGGACCTCTGCACTTCGTCTTACTTTGTATGGGCAGTTTGTGGCTGGTGAGACCCACAAAGAGATCAAAGAAACGCTGCAACGACTCCAACATTTGGGGGTCCGGCCTCTCCTTGCTGTCCCCATAGAGGAAGATGTAGGAGAGGAAAAAGAAGGGTAAGTATAGGTGAAGGGATGATAGGTAGTCTAGCAGTAGAGGAGCTTTTGCACAGATGGAAAAAGAGAAGACAAATTGTCTGACTTGTCTGCCAATTCTTGACCAGATGACCATATAATTCAACTTTATTACACATGTGCTTTTCACTACATCTGAACTTTAAATAATTGCTTGAGAAATAAATAACAACTGAGATGATAAACATGTCACTTGAGACAGCAATTTTAGTCTATCTAACAGTAGAGGTAATCCTGGAAAAAGAAATTGCAAAACAGAGGAATTGTACCTAGAAGAATACATCTGCAGAGAGTAAATTCAGGGATTGGGAGTACATTTTATGTGATTCTAATTTGGGATTTATTTTAGGATCTTTAGGATTCTGCTTTGGTCATGGGAGATGTACACAAGGCAGCTCCAAATTTCTGATCACTATAAGGGAGTCAACATTCAAGTGCTTAAAAACAGTTGTGCTGTTGAATGCATTAGTCTTGCCTCTATCCCTCAACATTTAAGGGTATTGTAACTATTTTGCAATAAAAAAAGAGCGAATCTCATTTTCTATGTTACACCATTCTTCAAACATTATTGGTCATCATCTCCTGGATTTGCTAGCTGGGAGATAATGGTAGATGTTTTCCAATTCATCTATATGATGGACATTGTAGTGGGGGAAGCTTTACTGTACAACAGATTCATTAGCTGGCAGTTTGTGGGTTATAAATCAATGAGGGGTGTTTTATGGTAATATGGAGAGCTCACACATCTTCTGAAAAGGTGAAAAGAGTCACACAAGTTTGCAGCTTAAGAAGGGAAACATGATTCATACATCCTCTTCCGGTGTTTCCAGTATGTATTAAGACCTTACAGAGCTATCTATAACCTTGGCTTTCTGTTTGAGGAAGTGGTTATCAAGTGTTAAAGGTAATTTATCATGCTTTAACTACAATAAGCTTTGATGTAATACATGGAACCCTGCTACTCAAAATTAGAAAAAAATGAGAATAATTAATTTTTTCTGAGTCTAATGAAAAGAAAGTCAAATGACCAGACAAATAAAGCCTGTTTTTTGGAGCAGTAATATCCTTACTTTCCTCCAGCAATTTTAATTTTTGCTGGGAGATTTGGAAACTGTTGAATTTTCCTACATAAGTATTACTCATAATCTGATTTTTAATAAATATAAATCACCACTATCATTATAAGCCAGACTTCCCTAGCCTGTTTCCTTCTCTAGGTCATAAGGATTGTTCAGAATTCCTAGTCATTACATCTCCAAGGACAGTTATTTTGGCGTGATGGTTAAGGCATCAGGGTAGAAACTGGGAGACCATGAATTCTAGTTCCACTTTAGGCCCAATACCAGCTGGGTGACCTTGAGTCAATCCTTAACTCAGCCCTACAAAAAACAAGGCAACAGCAAACTATTTCTGAAATCTTGCCCCCCAAAACTTGCAGAAACTTCTCCAGGATAAAATAAATAAATAATAAGCAAGATGGCCATGTGTGAACTTCAACTCTCAGAATTCCCGAGTCAGTGTTGGAATTCTGGGAATTGAAGTCCACCCATCTTAAGCTTGACATCACATAAACAGATGCAACATTTCATCACATAACAATCCTATGGAACCAAATCCAGAGAAACGGATAGCATTAAAGAAATAAGAATTTGTGAGCAAGCAACAGAGGAACCAAAACCCAGATCTGAAAGGGTTCCAGAGCTACCTTTCTGCTCTCTCCTCACCAGGGAAGGGTGGTATGACAAGAATGCCCAATCCATGATTACCTGCCTGGATCTCTCGGTGGGGTGTGCCCCCAATCCCATGATGCAACTGAAGGTGACAGCCCTGATGGCAGCTGAACTCTGTGTGAGTACTGTGGGATGCATTAAGCAGCAGCTATTAGCAGCTAACAATTAGTTTTGCTGTGCAAACACCAAACCCATGCCGTTGGTGTTACCAAGTCCTCCCACCTCCAGAAAAACAACCTAAAATGAAAGAGAAGCTATAAATACTAGCTTCTCCATTAAAGCACTCAGTATTAAGGCCCTGAGCAAGGTGGAACAGGATTCCCAAATGCGGATTGACTGATGTGGCCAATTCAGCCATGCCTGCTCTATCCCAGTTGGCTGAGGAGGCATTATCACTATTATGAAGGTCTTGCTCTTTTGGTGGAAGGGCACATGGGATGTTAAGTACTTCTTCCAAAAAAAAAAGTGGATAGAGACATTGTATTCCCCCAAAATGTGATCTTTGACTAAGTTACCGTGCCACCAGAAAGGATTAGGGGATGAATGGGTTAAGTATATTATGGCAGTGTTTCTCAACCATGACAAGTTTAAGACACATGGACTTCAATTCCCAGAATTGAAATTGACAAGTCCATGTGTCTTAAAATTGAGAAAGTTCATGGTGGATTCATTTTTTTCTTTTTTTTACTAGTCAAACTAAATTCAGCACTTCATGAAAAAAATAACCCTATTGTCTTAATTTATTGAAACTGTCACAATGTGATATGGTCGTTAACAATGTCATTTCCCATACAGTTATTAATTGGATCACCATGGGACTGTTAAGTGAGATATCACATAACCATCACTTGCAATTTTACTGATGGCTTCTCCTTTGATTCTGCTGGTCAAAAGTCTGCTGTGAAGCACCTAAATGTCAATCATGTTTCTGTGAGGATAGCTGCAATAGTCATAAAAGAGAGGACTGATTGTTAAAGTTATTTTTTTAGCACCATTGTAAGTTTTAATGGTTGGTAAATAAGGCAGTTGTTAAACAAGGTCGACTGCTAATCCAACACAGTCAGTCTTCATATAGCAATTACCAGAGACAGAGATCGTTCACAAATACAGTGGTATTAAATGTTAGTAAACAATGGTAAAAAAATAATTTTCAATCACTTTTGTCCCAACAACAACATGGCAGAGTGTCACACTTTAACTGCTGCAAGAAAGAACTTTTATGTAAGTGAGACACCAGCAACCAATTATCTTTGCAGCATGTCTCATGGTTCACTTAGTGAGCATTTTGCTTAGTGGCCATTTTTTGTTGGAATAAAATGCAGCTCCTAAACAAGAAGAGACTGTAAGTGTGCTAGATTTCAGCTTACAGGAAGGTGATTTAAGTGGAAAATTGGCAAAAATATAATACAGGTAGTCCACAATTTAAAATAGTTCACTTATTGACCTGTTTAGTGATTGTTTAGTGAACAGTTGTAACCATTCAAAGTTATGACACTGAAAAAGGGACTTCTGTTTTTCACACAAACAACCTTTGCAACATCCCCCATGAACAGGTGTTCAAAATTTGGACCTTTGACCACTGCCTCATATTTATGACAGTTGCAGTGTCTTGGGATCATGTGATCATATCTTTTGTGACCAGACAAGCAGAGTCAAGGGGGAAGCCAGGTTAATTTAACAACCATGCTAACTTAATAACTGGCAAAAAAATGTTGTGAATCACTTAACAAATGTCTCACTTAGCAACAGAAGTTTTGGGCTAAATTGTGGTCGTAAATCAAGGGCTACCTATACTTCCTTTACTATAGAAAAAGTAAAGTCATCATTCTGGTTCCTAATTGTGCAGTATGGGATAAGAATGAAGACAAGTACTCTGATTTTATTTGGGAGGGATTTATTCTCTCTCTTCCCAGAAAACAATTACCCTGTGTTTACAAAACAAGGAGGGAATATCAGACCTCAGCATCGAAAGAATAATGGCTGCCATGTCAGGACATGTGAGTTGATCCCCTTTCATGTTTTCTCATTTGTTTCCCTATTTGCTTTCATTTTACCCTTTTTGCTCAATCTACGGAGTTGTTTTTTAAATGTATATATAAGTTGTCTGTTCTCTTCCATTACCCTCAGGAAGTGTCCTTCAGCTGCTTGTCCCAAGAAGAAAACCAGCATTTCCAAAAATCATTGAGGCGCCTGAATTCTGTAGCAGAGGTACCAAACCGACTAAAGTTTCGCCTGTGACTTTTACATTGGTTTAGGCTGTGAAATGAAAATATAATTATTTCTGACAACAGTATTAAAGCTTGATGAGCTGTGATGGCGCATTTCTGCTGATTGCCGGTTGGTGAGATTGTCTACTTGAGTAGCCAGAATGTTTTTCAGTCTTGAGGTATTGGCCCTATTGCATTCCTTGAATTGCAGGATGGCATCCTCATGATCGTATAAAAACCTAATTCAGAAGCAAGACAAAAACGTTGGCAATATTTTGAATACAGAGAAGAATCTCAATGGATTGCAGTTGCAATGAGAAACTAGATGGAGAACCTAGGGCACACATCCCGGAAGTGGCATACATAGCCATTTCAGAGCCGGCATGCGAGCTGTCGCCTAGAACAGATCTACTGTCGGGTTTCTGCCATGCATGCACTGAATGGCGGGATGCGTACTGGGGTTGGTGACGCGCACATGCGCAGAGGCGTGTGGGGGGAATCACACACGCATGCACAGGGGGGCCGTGCATTGCATTATGGGTGTGCGCATGCACTTTCAGCACACAAAAAGGTTAGCCATCACTGAACTAGATAAACTTCTGGTTTGAACAGGATGAGATGTATGGCTGACATGGGCCCTTCCCCCATTACTGAGTTATTCCCCATTCTGGAGTAAGCAAAGAGCTCTCCAGCATAAATTTTGCTCTCCCCCTTTGTTGATCTTTATCCTGCATCTATTGCCTTTTGCTGCCACATATCCTGATGACATGGGTATAAGTTGTGTGAAGCAAAGCAGTTGGTGTCACCCTCCTGCTTTCTGAATGTCACCAGCAGGTAGAAAACTATCCAGAAATCAAGATGAGTTAAATATGGTGAGATAGCAAGGTTTCGCAGAGGTTTGGCTTTATCACATATGTTAAAGAAGGGAATCACATAGGTAAAGAAGCAGAGATGGCCACCTTTTTCAACATGGAGAAGAAAAAAAAGAACTGCCACATCATTCTCTCATTCTGAGAGCTGCGATCCAAAATATTTGCCAAGCATAATTAACCATCTCTGTTTTAGACATTACCAGATTTAGTTTCCTTCAGCTTATCAAATATGTCTTTACAGTTACTTAGCAAGCAGAAATATATAAAGGAAAACTAGGTGAATATCAAGAATACTGTATTTGGGCTGCATAAAACCAGATTACCATTAGATGGGAGCAAAGAGACAAACTTTCTGTACCTTTGTCAGAAACAAAAGTGAACACCTCCTACCAAAGTAGAGCCCACATTTTTTTTTTGAAACAAATTTTATTAATTTTTTTAAAAAACAACCCATTAAACATTGAACACATAAAACCTCTTTCCATTATAAATTTTACAAGACAGATAAAACATTATTTTATTTTATACAACATAATTCTAATATATCCCATTTCCACTTAAATATATTTTGGCAGATTTCTCATTATTTCTCTTTACTCTTATTCAATTACGTTTCTTTTCTATATTTATCCATTTTATAATCATCATATTCATATTTCCCTCTGTTTTGTTTATAATTATCCTCATCTAGCTTTCCTCCAAGGTTTTATTAAATCTCAAACAAACATAAACACACAAAACACAAAAACATAAAACTTCTTTTTAGAAAATAGCTTGGCCCCAGATTACCTCTCTTTATATGGACTTCAATTAATTTTATGCTCATCTTATATACCATTTCCTATCTTATTTACCATTCTATATCTTCATTATAACTTCTCCCCGCTTTCCACTCTTCTTAATTACCGTATATTTTATTTATTTCATCTTAATTTACATCATTATACTTGTATCTTTTGTCCATTCTTTTCCAATTACCCATTTATCTCATTCCCTATAGTAGAAAAAAAAAAAAAAGGATTTCTCCTGAAATCACTAATTGAAGTATGATGCCTTTCCATCGCTCCCCTAAATTAACATTTAAGGTAACACCTGGTTCCCTATCTGATTCTGCTTAGTACATTCTACCTACTAATTTTTAAAAGAAAAGGAAAATAGTAAATCTATAAAGTAATTAAATACATAATTAAACATTAAATCTTATAACATTCCAATTATCTATTTCAAAGTCAAATGCTGCCATAATAAATTTATACTAACATAGTCAATTAAACTCTATACTTAAACTGCATTTTAAACATTCCTTTTAATAATTTATTAAATCTTAAAATCTATCATTGTTAAACATTTAATATTTTAATCTTTACTCAATTCTTATAAAATTCTAATTTTCTATTTCTAATATAAATACTACAATACTATCTTATGTACCTTGCAGAATCCTTTTAAGAAAAATTTTACATTACCTAAAATTTTTTTACATTATCCCTAAAAAATAATTTCTTTTTCCCATCTTGTTCATACCTTTGTGGCTTTCCCCCCCTTTTCCCTTCTTTTTTTATCCCACCTGGCCTTTTTACCCCCAAACCTCTTTTTCTCCAAACCTCCACCTTTTTAGCTTCCCCTCTCTGTTGTATTTCTCTTTTCTTTTGCTTTTTAACATTGTATTGATTTTGCATCTTATTTTTCTCTTTCTTGGATGTTTTTTTAAGTCTTAAGTCCTTTTTCTTTCCTCTCTTTCTCTTTCCTTTCTTAATCAACTTTTTGGATTCATTAAAGATGGCTTCTCCTTCTTCTTCTTCCTCTGCTTCCTCCTTCAATTGTTGTATTTGCTGGTAAGTAGCAAGTGCCATTTCTAAAAAGCAAATAGTTTCTCTCCAAGTGTCCTTGCCTTCTTTCTTTATTTTTCCATATTCCTCTCTTAATTCATCAACAGATAAAGCCATTATAAACTTTTTCTTCTTTTCTCTTCTTCTTCTTAAGACAACCAAGATATTTCAAAGCTTAGAACAATTCCCCAAAATCCCAAAGTCATCAAACAGTCCAAACAAAGCGCAAGATTCTTCCCTTCGCACTTTTTCTTCCTGGGGTAATATCAATTGGAAAGGGAAGAAAAAGCCCAATCTGTATTTAAAAGTCTTATTGCAATTAACTTCCAATCTCAAAGTCTTCCAGGCATCTCCTCCAACAAAATCTTAATATAAATTTCTCTTGTCCTCTCCATCCCCACTTGTCACAAAGAGCTTTAAATTTTTACCTTCTATAAAAAAGCAGGCTTTTCAATGTCCATTTGTTGATTCCATAAGGAAGGAGAGTAAACTTTCTTTTTCAGCACTTTCACTCGCCGCTTATAAATCTCTTCTGGAAATAAAGTATCATTCAACAATCAAGGTTTTCAGGATATTAAATGCATCTTATGCTCCCGGTTCAACCAAAAAACTTTCGCTTCAAAACTTTCTCCTTCTTCCTCCAGCACAATCTTGTCCAGCTGCTGGCTTCTTTGTGGCGGCCATTGCTGACCGCCGCTCCACCGCCTTGAGAAAAGGGGGTTATGCCGGGTGGGGAGGGGGTCTGTGAAACCCCCAAACCCCTGTCCAGATCCCCCCTATCTTCGGCTGCCTCTATGGGGCAGCCTTATCCTCCAGACCCGTCAGGATTGGAGGCACCAAGATGGCTAGCGCAGCAGGGATCGCGCAGGATCGCGAAACCCCGCTGCCGCCAAAGCCTGGCAAACCGGAAGTCCTGTCCAAAGTAGAGCCCACATTTTAACTAAGTGCATTTAGAAATTCTAAACTCTTCTTACACCACATATTTGATTCTTTTGGCTGCTGCTTGAAAATATCCACCTGCACATCTCTATAGTTGGGAGAAAATGCCTTACAGAGGTCTGTTTTCACTGTTGGATTTTGCAAAGGGCTTAGGAACTTGTAGTTCTTTAGCATGTATTCTTAAATCTCAATAGGTTTTTGGGGGATTGAATGGAACTAAGTAAAATCTTCAGCAATCCCAGTGAACTCTGAACTCTGGATAATCAGTCACATGTCTTCTTTACAAATCATGTGGCCTTTCTTCTCTCCATGTAGTATGCCGTAGAAAAAGGAGTCCGTGTTCTGGTAGATGCAGAATACACTTATATCAATCCTGCCTTGACATTAGTCACCATTGCAATGATGGCTACTTGGAACACCCAAAAGCCTTGGATTTGGAACACCTATCAAGCATATCTCAAGGTGGATTTTTATTCCTAGACTCTCCCCCCCTTTTGCATTTTATTCATCATATTACCTGGGAACCCAAAAAATACATTCTAATCAGAACAATTAAGTGGTGTTAGCACACTTTAAAACATATTCCATAGCAGTTGTTTTGTTTGTTTGACTAGTTTTATTTTCCTGCAGGATACTTTGGAACGCTTGAAGCAAGATGTCGCCCTTGCAGAACGCTTGGGTGTATCTTTTGGAATAAAGCTGGTCCGGGGGGCTTATCTGAACCAAGAACGGAAATTGGCAAAGGAAAAGGGGTACCTTGATCCTGTACAGCCCAGCTGGGAAGCTACCAATGAAAGGTGTGGATTTTTTTCAAGAGAACTGTTCTTCTGTTTTGAACCTTGATTATATCAGGCTGTGTGCTACTTGTAAGATTTCCGTTGGGAATCTCCTTCGGTGGCTCAGTGGTTAGAGTGCAGTACTGCAGGCTACCTCTGCTGAACAGCTGACCGGCTGCTAGCAGTTTGGCAGTTCAGACCTGACTGGCTCAAGGTGGAATCAGCCTTCCATCCTTCCAAGGTCAGTAAAATGAGGACCCAGATTATTGGGGGCCATATGCTGACTCTGTAAACCACTCAGAGAGGGCTGTAAAGCACTGGGAAGCGATATATAAGTCTAAGTGCTAAGTGCTATTACTGTAGTAACGTCCCCCCCACTTTCATTTTCCTTGGCAAACAGTTACCGGCATTGTCTGGATTTTGGCTTGGACCAAGTATCTCAAGGCAAGGAAAGATTTGAGATGATTGTGGCAACACACAATGAAGCCTCTGTGACCCATGCTGTGCAAAGGTATTGTGGTGAAAAGGGGTGGGGAGGAACAATGTAAGAAAACATCTACCAATTAAACATCTACAAAAGGAGATGTTGAGTCTTTGGAAAAGTGCTGAGAAAAGCAATTAAGAGGATTAAAGGCCAGGAGACTAAACTTATGAAGAATGATTGGAGGATTTGGGTTTGGCTAGTCTACAGAAAAGAAGAACTAAGGGGGATCTGATAGTACTTGAGAGGCTGCCATAAAGAGGAGGGGGTCATCCTATTTCCCGAAGCACCAAAGGCAGGATAAGAAACAATGGGTGGAAACTAATCAAAAAGAAAAGCAAGCTGGAATTAGGGAGAAACTTCCTAACAGTGAGAACAATCAAGCATTGGAACAGCTTGCCTCCAGAAGTTGTGGTTGCTTCATCACTGAAGGTTTTTAAGAAGCGACGGACAGTCATTTTTCTGAAAGGGTTTGGGGTCTTCTGCTTGAGCAGGCGGCTGGACTAGATGACCTCCAAATTCCCTTCTAGTTCGATTCTGATTGATTGATTGATTGATTGATGTTGCATGATTCTGTGAACAAGTCTTTTTTATCTCCTCAAATGATCTGTACAAGAAATTACATGCGCATTTCCTGTACATTCTTTGTACAATTCTTGTATGCACATTTCTTGCACATTCCGCAGTGACTCACTTGGTAAGTCACTGGGCTTGCACACTGCTGAGGTTGGCAGCTCGGTGGTTCGATTCCTGTGAACGAATAAACTGTGCAGGGACAAGAAAGGCGTCTCCCCTGAACACATACTGGCATTCAGGCATCCCGCAGGTAAACATAACACTGCCCCCCCCAAATCCCTTTCACAGAGGCAGGCAGCCACCCCGGTGATCCCTGGCTAACATGTGCCATATGACAGATTGATAGATAGATGATAGATAGATAGGTAGATAGGTAGATAGGTAGATGATGGATAGATAGATAGATATCTTAGATAGATAGGTAGATGATGGATAGATAGATAGATAGATAGATAGATAGATAGATAGATAGATAGATGATGGATAGATAGATAGATAGATAGATATCTTAGATAGGTAGATGATGGATAGATAAATAGATATGATAGATAGATAGATAGATAGATAGATAGATAGATAGATAGATAGATCGATAGATCGATAGGTAGATGATAAATAGATAGATAGATAGGTAGATAGGTAGATGATAGATAGGTAGATGATAGATAGATAAATAGATAGATAGATAGATAGATAGATAGATAGATAGATAGATAGATAGATAGATAGATATAGATAGGTAGATAGGTAGATGATAGATAGATAGATAGATATCTTAGATAGATAGGTAGATGATGGATAGATAAATAGATAGATAGATAGATATAGATAGGTAGATAGGTATATGATAGATAGATAGATAGATAGATGATAGATAGATAGATAGATAGATAGGTAGATGATAAATAGATAGATAGATAGATAGGTAGGTAGATAGATAGATAGATAGATAGATAGATAGATAGATATAGATAGGTAGATAGGTAGATGATAGATAGATTGATAGATAGATTGATAGATAGATAGATAGATAGATAGATAGATAGATAGATAGATAGATAGATAGATATAGATAGGTAGATAGGTAGATGATAGATAGATAGATATAGATAGGTAGATAGGTAGATGATAGATAGATTGATAGATGATAGATAGATAAATAGATAAATAGATAAATAGATAGATAGATAGATAGATAGATAGATAGATAGATAGATAGATAGATAAATATAGATAGGTAGATAGGTAGATGATAGATAGATAGATATGATAGAAAGAGATAGATAGATAGATAGATAGATAGATAGATAGATAGATAGATAGATAGATAGACAGACACGCGTGGACAGATAGGTAGATAGATAGATAGATAGACAGACAGACAGACAGACAGACAGATGATGGATAGATAGATTGATATCATAGATAGATAGGTAGGTTGGTAGGTAGATAGGTAGATATAGATAGATAGATTAGATAGATAGATAGATAGATAGATAGATAGATAGATAGATAGATAGATAGATAGATAAATGCATAAGAAGCAAACAGAAAAACTGAAAACCAACAGGAAGAGAAGAAATAACCCTGCAAGATTTCATTTAGATCAGTAGTTCCCAAGCCATATGTCCTCCAGTTTTGTAAACTTTAACCTTGTTTAGTCAGTAGTGGCTTTACTCAGAATACTGGGAGTTTGTCCATATAGCTGAAGGCTGACAAGGTATTCGTCTTCCAAGACTTGAGGGGCTGTCACAGGGAAGAGGGAATTGACTTATTGTACAAAGCGCCAAAAACAGTGGGTGGAAGCTTGTTAATTAGATGTTTTGAAAAACAGACTGGACAATTGACCAGGATGGTATAAGTTCCAGAAGCAACAAACTTTGTGCTCAAGGGTTGGCATGTTTTCCACTTAACACAACTGAGAGGGAAAGGTCAAAATAACTAGAGGCTTAAAAACATTAGTGCAAATGTAAAAGCAAATAGTCATTTGTTTTCCTCAAACGTTTGGGAAATTAGGGCAAAAAAATGAAACTGATGTTATGGGTAAATGGGCAAAGAGGTAGCAGAAGGAGCCTAGAGCCCTCAAGATTTTGTTGAGTCACAATTCTCAGAATCTCACTTTGAGCCATACAAGGTGAGATGCTGAGGACTGACAATCAACAACATGAAAATTAGTTTCATCTAGTAGCGGTTAAGGCACTGGCCTAGAAACTAGGAGACTTTGAGTTCTAGGCCAGCATGAAAGCTGGCTGGATGACTTTGGGCTAGTCACTCTTTCTCAGCCTAACCCACCTCAAAGGGTTGTTGTTGTAGGGGAAATAGGAGACAAGAGATATGTTTGCCATATATGAAACTGGCAAGATATATATATATATATATATATATATATATATATATATATATATATATATATATATATATATATATATATATATATATATATATATATATATATATATATATATATATATATATATGTGGATCTTTGGTTATTCAGGTTTTCTCCCACGTAAGATTGGAAGTATCTAGGTAACGTTTCGATGAAGTCTCATTTATCATCTTCAGGCTTGTGTCTTCGCTCTGTGCTTCTCAAAGTAATAGTTACCTAGATACTTCCAATCTTACAAGGGAGAAAACCTGAATAACCAAAGATCCACATACAAATATCCGTGAGAACCTCAGAAAACACACACACACACACACATATATAATAATAATAATATCTGAAAGGTTTTGAGATACTCATCTCCTTGGCAGAACCCTGACAATGAACTTATGCTTAAGCTAGGATTGTCTTCTAGCTTAAATGTCTATAGAGATTCTCAGTCATTCAGGTCATGTTTGTCTCAAAGGTGCTTTTTCAAGAGCACCTTTAGGACTTCTAGCTTACAGTTTATGCTTTCTATTCTACATTAAATTCATGCCTATCATCGTCTGTGTTTGTCTTATCTTCTTAAGGATGTCACAGATGGGCATCAACAAAAATGCTGGATCTATTAGCTTTGGGCAGCTGCTGGGTATGTGTGACCAGGTGTCCTTGGCGCTCGGTGAGTCCTGCTCCACACTCTTCATGACTTTTTCCTCATTTCCTCCTTTCTTCCTGGATATATTCACCTCCTTTCTCTAATTTGGTTTTCACCCTCTGGCCAAGTGTAGGTCAAGCAGGTTATGCCATCTACAAATCTATCCCATATGGATCTGTGGAAGAGGTTATCCCTTATCTGATCCGGCGTGCTCACGAGAATCAGAGTGTGCTGCTTGGGATCCGAAAAGAACGAGATCTGCTTCACCTGGAGCTGTGGAGACGGATTTTAAGGAGGCCCTGATGGAATTTGCATTTGCTAAAGACCATTTCTCTCTCTCTCTCTCTCTCTTTTTTAGAATCATGGTGGCTTCCAAACCAGGATCTAACAGGAGGTTAAGATATTATGGTATTGCCTTTGTTAAACTTCCTATACTTTCCTACTGGGGTTTCCACTTCTTTTTCTATCACAGAAGATCAATTAAAAAGAGAAAGATGGAATAACTGTCTAGCATTTTATTTGTTATCAGTGTTAAGTATGTTCCTAGTTAACCACAGTTATTTAATAATACTCTAAAGTACTGATTTTGGAAAGCCTTGATGATCTACTCCAGTGGTTCTCAATCTTTTCTTCACCAAGGACTCCCTTTAAATATCTTTTGTGGACATGCATCACCAAGACAACTCAATATTTAAATCATAACAATTCTTCAAGCCTTCATGGACCACCTGTGATGACATTGCAGCCCCCCCCCAGGGTCCATGGATCACAAGTTGAGGACCATGGTTTTACTTCAAATCCCAGATGGTTTTGTATAGCTTATATCAACTTGGCTTTTTAGCTCCTTCTCTGTTTTTTTCTTCAAAACAATTGTCAATATTGGCTGAAGATTGTTTGCTTATAGCTAAATTTGCTGGCTAAGGGACCTTTTGGGCATGGCATTCAAATGTGGAGTTCTTGGTGGAGGTTCGGTGCCCTTATACATTTAAAAAGGATTGTAAAGATTAATATTAAGATTATGCAACCCAACTGCATCTTTCTTTCCTAACAATTACCGTTTACAAGATATGAGTGCCCATCATAGACATATAAACTCTGTGATAGCCATTCAGTGTTTGCACCAGAGATGAAAACATCCTGCTTGCAATCATTCTGTAATCATCCATTCTCCCCTCCCCCTACTTCCAAGGCTGGAACTGAGGTTGAATTTCAGGTGAATTTGTAATCATCCATGACACAATCAAGATCACCGGAAGCAATCCACAACAGAGTGGGAGTGGGAATAATTTTCCTGGTCTTTCTGGTGTTCCCATTTTTTCCAAATTCCAAAACTTTCCACATGTTTTACAGTCTTTTACAGGATGCATATTATATCATTTGAGAGAACCTTGTTCCCTTGCTTCTGGATTCTACGATTAACCCAAAATAATAGAGTTACCAAGTTGGAATAGAGATGATAGATAGATAGATAGATAGATAGATAGATAGATAGATAGATAGTAGATAGATAGATAGATAGATAGATAGATAGATAGATAGATAGATAGATAGATAGATAGATATAGATCAGGGGTGGGCAAACTTTTTGGCTCGGGCGCCTCATTGACTTTTAAAATTTGACAGGCGGGCCGGGTCAGCACAAGATATGATACATATAAAAAAACTGCAAAATTTCCGCAAAATCAAGTCACTGCTCCTAATGCGCCACCTGGTGTCGAAATGCCTGTCATTACAAGTCAAAATAAAATGAATGCAATTATTCATATCAAACCTTAATTCTGTACCAATCTTCGGCGGGCCAGATTAAAAAGACCAACGGGCCGGATGTGGCCCGCGGGCCATAGTTTGCTCACCCCTGGTATAGATAGAAAAATAGATAGACAGATAGATGAGAGAGAGAGAGAGAAATAGATAGACAGATAGACAGATAGATGTGAGAGAGAGAGAGGGAGGGAGAGACAGACAGACAGATAGACAGACAGACAGACAAAGACAGACAGACAGTCAGACAGACCTTGGAGATCTTTTAACTAGTCCAATCCCATGCTCAGGCAGTAAACCCTATGCCATTCCAGGCAAGTGCCCAGTCTTTTCTTAAAAGCCTCCAAAGCACCCACAATTTCTAAAGGCAAACTATTTCACTGGTTAATTGTTCTGCTAGGAAATTTCTCCTTACTTCTAGTTTCCTCTCTCCTTGATTAGTTTCCATCCATTGTTTCATCTCTTTCCTTCTAGTGCTTTGGTTCCCCTCTTCTTTGTGGCAGCCCCTCAAATATTGGAACACTGCTATCATGTCACCGTTAGTTCTCTTTTTCACTACGCTAGACATACTCAATTCCTGCAACCATTCTTCATATGTTAAACTCACCCGCCACCTAATCATTTTTGGATGGACTCCTCATTTATATCTGCCATCTGATTTTAGCAGTTTCCCAGGTCACCCTACACAGTAATGCAGTTGCTGTGAAGACTTAATGTATTATTTTGTATAATAATGTATTGTTGTTGTTGTTATTATTATTATTATTTAATGTATGATCTGCAGTTTCAGCTGCTTCCTAACTGATGTATGTTGAAGCTTGAATATGTGTTGACCTGTTTAAGCAAGGCAGAATGAGGCAGGGGGAGAAGGGGGCTGTACCTTTATATAATGGACTGTGGCTTTATATAATGGTCTAGCAAACTAGACCTCCACACATCCAGGCAGTGTTAAACTGGATTAAAACCATCTCTTTTGCTAAAAATGGCTAAAGACAGTAATCAGAACAAATGGGATTTTCTCTTACTAGTGGGCTATAATGAAAAAGCCCTGTATAGGAAAAAGTGAGTGCCATGACGGTATTAAAATTATGTTGGTCACGTTCCTTTTCCGAAAACCTGTAACTTTGTTTTAAAATAGAAGAATTGAACATGGGTTTCGAGGATGTTAATGCCAAAAAAAAAAAAAAATCCTACCTTAATTGGGCATCCCTCTTTATCTAGGAATGAGAGTGATGTGATGGCTAAGCTCAAAAGCAAGTATTTAGGAGCAGAATTGAATCTCTCAGGACAGGAATTACCTTGGCTCACCCTTGATATCATCAGCTTCTCTTCTGGACCTCCCTCATAATTTGATGGGATGGAAAGGACGGCAGGCAGCAGCTGTTTTGATTCCCACAACTCTTAATCTCAAAAAGGTGATTGATGGAAGCCAGCCAACCTGGAGCTGTAATCCTTGGAACAGGCCGGATTAAACAAGGTCCTGGGAACATCAGCAGGCTCACATGCTTTTCACATTCAAATACAGATGCTCAGGTTCTCAGCAGAGTTTTTCAAAAGTTTCCATATTTTTCAAGTTACAAGAGCTGTCAGTTCTCCGTTTAATCTCTTTATGCCTGCCCTCATGTTTTCCTTCAGGGCAATAATCAAAAGCAAAATCATTTTGGTCAGGGTCATGTTTTAGTAGTGGACAATGTTTCTGACTTCTAATTGCAGTTCTTGGAGTGTTAGAAATTTACCACTCACAGCCTGAGAGAATTTTATACAAGGAAAATTTTATTGTACACTAGCTGGGTACCCATGCTTCGCTACGAAACTATGTGATCAGGCTTAGTTTTGGGGGAGGAAAATAAGAAGAAAAAAAATTCTGGTTCTGCTTACCAGCATCCATCACAATTCATCTGGCTAATGTCCTGCCAATATGTGAGAGAGTTGAGGGCTTTTTGGAAACTGAAACAATATTTGCTGTGTGAGCAAGAAGGAGGCAGCAAGGAGCCTGGGTATGGCTTAGCTCAACTGTTCTGCACTAAAGTTGCTTGCTGCTGTGAAGCCAAAACTGAAACTGAAACTCCTCTGCTTGTGTTTTGCAGATGAGGAGGGGGAGTAGAACTCCTTAGCATCAGTGTGTGTTAATAATAATATAGGAAATGCTAATGCTCTGATGGTCATTTTGAAAAATCCTTTCTTAGTGAGCACCTAGAAACCAAGAGGAATATACATGCCAAATTTCAAGTTTGTAGGCTTTACAGTTCTGGAGATTTTGTGATGGAGGGAGTTGCATTTTTATTTATTTTATTTTTTGGAATTTGTCAAACAAAAATGAGAACAAGAATAAGAGAATAAAAATACAATGACAGGGACGATAGGCACGTCAATGCACTTATGCACGCCCCCTCTACTGACCTCTTAAGTATGAATTCCATGAAAGTCAATTTGTGACTGAAACTACGAAAATTTGTAGCTGAGACAACTGAATCAGGGAGGGCATTCCAGACTTTGACCACTCTATTACATAATTATATTCTATTATATTCTTTGTAACCCATTGTAGGTACATGGCAGTAATGTTGAACTACCATTTTTAAATAGGGATCTGGAGAGATACTACTAGAAAATGGCTGCATAACGTTTAGAGAAGGCTTAAAAACACTATTTTTCGGATGCACTTCTGAAAATCAGTGTTTTGTTTAAACTTAAGCAATGTAGTTTTAAGTCACAAAAAGAGGTTGGGGATTATATATGGATTTCAAGTTGTCTATCCACAAGTTGGAAAGAATTTAAGAAATCTACCAGTTCCCTCCCCCAGTCTCCTATATAAACTGAATTATTTAACCTCACCTCCCAGTTTAGACAGGATCTTTTCATGTTATACAGCTCAGAACAGATTAGGTTGAGCTGAGAGAGTGTGACAGCCAGAATCACCAGTTACTTTTGCATGGCCAAAAGTAGATCTGTGTCTCTCCAGTCCTTGGGCCCATCCATGTTTAGGATTAACTGAATATATTTTGCTGATCATTTTTAGAGAACATGTTTTCACAATATTGTCATTATTTCATCCCAGCTTCTTGGAAAGGCATTTGTCTTTAACAATTCCAGTTTATCAATCGTGTTTTTCTTCTTCTGAACCAAGTCATATTGTAAGAATATCCTATGATGACTCCTTAATGATGTGCCATGGGTTGGATCTACGTAATTCCTATCAGCTCCTCTCAGGTTCCGCAAACACAACCTTGGGGTCCTTTCCTCTGGTTGATTCTTTCCACTACATTCCTTGAATGTTTTGACAGGGGCTGCAGGAGAGATTGGACACCCAGCTTCCACAGAGGCATCTGCATACCTGACCGGTGTTTTGCAAAGCACCAGCCAGCTATTACACAGGTTTCTTATATAAACAGATTTAGCATTCTCTGCAATACAATAGTTTCTGTTTTTAATATGCATTTAGCAATAATCAAAAAGTGATACATTATTTAAAAAAAACAGGAGTATCACCGTCTATAATTAAGCTAGAAATGAGAGCTGGGTTTTTCTAGCTGTGGGTTGTCGGTTCTGTTCCAAATAAGTGCCTTACAGGATTTTCCACAGCTCCTACCAACAAGAGTTCAGTCATGGTTTCTACTATCTTCATTTCTTTGAGGAATGAAGACCTTTTGCATCTCCAAAGTCACCTTGTATATTCAATGGGATGCTTGTAGAGGCTGTTAGCAATTACCAAATGCTGCTGGCACTGCCATTTTGTGATAATTGGCAGCTGAAATGAAATGGAAAAAAATTCTGCAAGTTTACCCTTTCTCGAGTGACAGGAAGATCAGTAGACCTGTATTCAAAAGTTGCTTGGATGATAGACTGGTGGAATGGACAATGATTGAACTAGGAAGAATCTCCTTTGAGGTGCCCTGCAAGCTTCTCTCCTCTTAAACTCAAATGCCTTTTCTATCCCACTGATCTGTCCACTGATATATTTTTGGACACCAGTTTGTAGGTCTTCCGGAATATTAGTAAAACTATGTCCAAAAAATAACTTGGTAGATAGGTTGGTAAGATGAACCAGCCCAGAATAAAGCAGGGGGAAGCTCTCTTACTATTTCATCCTACACCTCTGCTTCATCCCATCAACCTTACAAGTAGCCATTTTTAACACAATTTTCCTGGACTTCTGGATGTCGGGTAATTCAAAAATACCCTGAATGTCAGACTACCCAGAGGGAGCATCTTCAGTTGAGTAACCTGTCATTTGGGCAATTCAAAGTGTGGCTGCATCTGCCCACTTTCTTAACCTTGCCTCTTTGGATTTTAAAGACAGGATTTGGTGCCCCCTTATTCCCCCTGGTTTGTGACATTGGGTGGAAAATAAAGGCAGCATTTTCACAAGCCTTCTCACTAAAGCAAATTAAGCGATAGGGTACAACAAACTGTGCCAGCATACTTTTTTTTTTGAAACTCAAGAACTAAAAGAATGCATATTTATTTATTTATTTTTTAAAGTGCAGCGTGTATTTTCATTCCTTGGAAGTAGAGGAAGGCTGATGATTGCATCAGCGTGACATCATCCAGACAAATTCTGTAAGGGAAATATCATGAGATAATATTAGTACACTTACACTAGCCCTGGTTAATGTCAAATCCTTATTCCATCCTGGAAGTGTGCTTAATGACCTCAACTGATTTCTGCCTCTGATATGAACATAACTGCCAGGAATATGACAATAGAGGGTTAAAGCAACAAGGTCCCTTTTTACAGTTGTTAAGGAGTAGAAAGTTGATCTAAATTAAATTTATTGTGTTGCCTGATTAGATACAGATCAAATTTCCTTTGAGCATATTATACAACTATGGAAACGTCACCTACACAGAGCCTTCATCTTAAGGTCTTAAGATATGATCATCTGATTTTCTGCTAGAAGAGGCTAACCTTTCCAAATTGCTGACCTCAACTCATGTACTCCTCATTCAGTAATCAGTTCAAAAGGGGTTTGTTTGTTTTCTTCCTCTCTAGTTCAGATCTCTGGCAATAAATATGTTATCTTCTTGGTATAAATCAATATAATTATAATCAGGGGTGGGATTCAAATTTTTTAACAACTGGTTCTGTGGTCATGGCTAAGTTGATGGGCATGGCTTGGTGGTCATGTTATTGGCTGGGTGTGGCCAACTCAATATCACTCACATCAAGGCACGCATCTCCTCACCTGGCCTCTCATGACTGTGGAGATGCTGCAAAAGAGGGTACACACTAAACTCTTAGAAAATAAATATACAGCTTAATAGGAAATATTACTAAAATATTTATCTTAGTCATTAAAACATCAAAAATCTGCTCTGGATGGGGGAAAATTGCAGTCGACTTCCAATCTCCTTGAAATTAGAACAACATAATAAACTTTCTAAATCTATTATCCAAATCCATTTGAGCCTGTATCTTGTCATTCTGTACTTCTAAATCCTATCTCCCTAGAGCTTTAATACGTTAATCATTCACCCTGATTTTCCTAAGCCTGTAATCTCTTTCCATCTATCATACTGTATATTGCCAGATATCACCTTCAAAATCCACAGTCCCGTCTCCATTAACGTCAGCATCCTTCACCATATCGTTAATCTCTTGAAGGGTCATTGCCTCACTCATCAAACGTTGCATGGTTTGACGCAGCTCAGTCAAGGTGATCTTGCCATCCCCATTTGTGTCAAACTGGAAAGAAGACCTAGAATTATTCAGACTATCCATATACATTTTCTATACTAGAACCAAAGGGAGGGTTAGATCTGGACCAATGCAGTAATGGCATTTGAGAGAGCAATGACCATAGCAGAGGTCCAATATTTCAAGGGTTGCCACTAAGAAGAGGGAGTCAAGCTATTCTACAAAACAAGCACCTGAAAGCAAGACAAGAAGCAATGTATGGAAACTCATCAAGGAGAGAAGCAATCTAGAACTAAGGAGAAATTTCCTGATAGTTAGAACAATTAATAAGTAGAACAACTTGCTTCCAGAAGTTGTAACTGCTCCAATACTTGGAATTTTGTAAGAAGAGATTGGACAACCATTTGTCTGAAATGGAATAGAGATTCCTGGACTAGAAGACCTCTAAGGTCCCTTCCAACTCTGTTATTCTATTCTATTTCTTAGGTTTTTGAAACATATCTTAATATGATAATATGTTAATATGTTAATATGACCAATCTTCACTCTCCAGTGTGGGAATTTCTTTCTGCCAGAGGTCATAAACCAGCTAAGATCACCTACAATCTTATATTAACGATAGGATTGTTTGATGCGATTTAGAAAGAACAAATATGTGATAAGAGAGATACTAATTAGAAATAGGTGCCTTGGTCCTAGCTGGAAAAGCATTAATTTCTAAGCCTCTGCTCTCCAAAAGTGACATCATAGATATAATTATCAAGATTCTAGTAGGCCTGATTGTTTGTTTTCTTAGGCTACTTGCACCCTCCAAGTTTGGACTACAAATATCATCATCTAGTTAGCGTGGTCATTTTCTGTGCTGTATGGGACATTTTTAATTTTGCAAATTTAATTTCAACACCACAAGATTAGAGCCTCCAAGATGGTTTCCCATGGCCAGCTGGGGAATTCTGGGAGTCGAAGTCTATATACCTTCAAACAGTTAAGATTGAGAAATATAGCTCCAGTCTGTTTCTTCAAGATATTGTCAGCCTTCAAGATCTTCTACTATTGCTTTGCATCTTTTGGCTATCATAAGTAACGGGGGGAGGAGGGGGGTAAAGTCTGGGAAGCGAACTGGAGGTGTTACATTCTAGTATTGTATAAAATGAGGAGAAGGGAGAGGACATTCTTGCTTAGATTTCTATTTCTTGCTTAGCTTTCTTTCCTCTGCGCAACTGCAAACTTTTATCAAAGAATGCCAAGGTCAACGGACAGAGGCCTCATCACCACCTGAGAATGTCCACGTGATCATATTCACAACTTGTAATTGGAAGACTCATCTGAACTATTGGGGGTGGGAACATTTCCATCACTTTGTATATGTGGTTTACGTGCCTAATTCTTCAGATTCAGAATTCTATTGTTGCTACCACTTCATTTCCAGTAAAAGATATCTTTTCTCTAATTAAAAAAGTCTAAGTATTTCTTTCTTGGATTTTGAATGGAGCACTGCCTGACAGATATGCTGGAATTGCAATTTCCAGATTTTTTTTCAGACTTTTGAAGGGGAATGTTGGGCTGAGCAATTTTACTGAGGAAAAAAGGGGGAAGTTAGGCCCCTTACTGTCCACAGACACTGTGGGCATCACATCTATCCAGATAGCAATGGAATGTGCTATTGTTCAGAGGCAGCACAAGAACTAATTTGCTCGGTACACATAGCTAGTTGTTATTTGTCCTTATTAATAAGGCAGCTTGTTAACAGGGCAATTAATCTGCAAAGACTGAAAGATTCTACGCTGATGGGACAAAAATGCCTAATAATTCCTTTTCAAATATTGTTTAGGACTGGTGAAGATGCTACATTATAGCTAAAGGCTAGAGGCTGCTGCAATAGACTTTCCTACTTCAGCCAGTGCCATCACTGTTAGATCTGAGGTGGATCGGTTCGACAGAGACGCAAGACCATTCTAGTGATTTCAGCTCCTTATTTGGAATGAGAATAGTCTGATAATGCAAGCCACGGCAGCCCTTCATATAGGGCTGGCTCGCGGCTCGGCGGCCAATGGCAGCACTTTGAATCTCCCGCACAGCCAATCGCGGTAGATTCCTAGTGCTCCAATCACGGCCGAGCCTTCAACCAATCAGGTCTCCACCTGTCCAGACCAATCGGTTGCGAGGGTTTCAGAGTATGCTAATATCGTACACCCCTCCCCTCTTGGTTTTGTCCGTCGGTGCGTAGTGATGTAGTCACATAGGTAGGCGGGGCTTCGCACCTGCCTACTTGACTTGCGTGGTTCAGTTCTGGTGTGGTCGCTGACCGGTTCGGATGCCTTCTCTGTCACTCCATTCCTTGGGATGGAACTGCCTGGAACGTTGAGCTGTGCCTTTCTTGGTGGCTCCCTCCCGGTCTACCTGGGCTGGTTGAGCTGCTGCTTTTGCTCCCGCCAGGTTTTTCCTGCGTCTACAGGTGAGTAGCATTGGTTTATTGGTTTGTCTATTCTAGGTGGGGGCTGTTCTGTTAGTTGGTTCTCTTCGGTTCTTTCTCTATCGCTTGCCGATTCCCCCCCCCCTTCTAGTTTCTTGTTCGGGTGTCTGGCTGGTGGTGACGGCTATTCTTGACCTAAGTTGGTTTATGTGCCGTTTCCAGTTTTTTCCGTCGCTTGTTTCCAGTCAGTATGATAGGGGCCCAGATATCTGGGTGATTGTTGCTGGCACCCAGAGTGGTTCTCCTGCAAAATTTTTGGCGTATACTAGGTCCCCTACGTAAAATTTTCTGTGTTTGCTGGAGGAGCCTAGGGGTTTGTCTGGGTTATATGTTGGGTGCATTCTGTCTAGTGTTGAACGTAGTTTCCTGCCCATCATTAGTTCCGCTGGGCTTTTATTTGTGGTTGCGCTAGGTGTAATGTGTTGAATGAGGAGCATTTTATTGATTTTGTCCTGTATATTGGCTGTTTCTATTTTCTGGATGGCTTTCTTGGTGTATTGGACCATGCGTTCTGCTCGCCCGTTCACCGCCGGGTTTGCCGGTGCGGTTAATGCATGGTGTATCCCTTGGCCTGCCAGAAATTGTTCAAATGCTAGTGTGGTGAACTGGGGCCCGTTGTCCAACACTATTACGTCTGGCGGGCTGTGCATAGCGAAAAGTTTACTCAGTTTCCTTATCACCGCCTCTGTTGTGGTTGACTTCATGGTGCTTACCTCCAACCAGTTGGAGTAAGCATCTACTGTGATAAGGTACATATGTCCCTTGGTTGGCCCCGCGAAATCTATATGAATCCTAGACCACGGACCTCTTGGTTTTTCCCATTCTTGGGTTGGGGCGGCGGGAGGATTGGATCTGGATTCTTGGCATTGTTTACATTTGGCAACCCAGGTTTCGATCTGTTTATCCATTCCTGGCCATCATGCATAGCTTCTGGCCAGGCTTTTCATCTTAACCATCCCCGGGTGCCCTTCATGCAACATTCCCAATACCTTTTCCTGTAATTTTTCCAGAATTACCATTCTGTCCCCCCAAAGTATGCAGCCCTTTTCGGTAAAGAGTTCAGTTTGTCTGTTCCGGAAAGGTCTGAATAGTTCGTCTATGTCCCCTTCCGGCCACCCTTTTCCCACTCAGTTCAAGATTCGCACCAGCCGTTTGTCTTTATTTGTTTCTCTGGCAATGTCTGGCGCGGTCACGAGTGGATTGGATATTGTCTCTATTTGGAGTACCTCTGTTGTGGGTGCCAAGTTGTATTCCCGGTCCGGTAGGGGTGACTGGCTCAGGGCGTCTGCATGGGCGATGTCCTTGCCGGGTCGTTGTATCAGCTGGTAATTGTATGCTGCTAGGAATTCGGACCACCTTGTCATTCTTGGTGATTGAATGTTCGGTGTGGCCCTGTTTCCCTCCAGGATTCCTAGCAGCGGCTTGTGATCTGTGACGATTGTAAAAGTCCTACCGTAAAGGTATTTGTGAAATTTCTTGACGCCGGCAACGACTGCTAGGGCCTCTTTGTCGAGTTGGCTGTAGTTCTGCTCTGGCTTTGAAAGTGTCCTTGATGAGAAAGCAATGGGTGCTTCCCTCCCGTCTGGTAGCTGATGGCTGAGGATGGCACTGATCCCAAATGGCGATGCGTTGCAAGTTACCATCAATGGCAGGGTCTCGTTGTACTGGATTAGTACCACGTCGGATGTTAGCAGGTTCTTTGTGTTGTTGAAGGTGCTCTCCTCCCTTGCTCCCCAGGTCCAGGTGGCTGTTTTATCTAACAGCCCATGCAGCAGTTCCGCCACGGTCGCCTTTTGAGGTAGGAAGACATTGTAAAAGTTTAACAGTCCCAAGAAGGCCTGTAATTCCGTTTTGTTTTTTGGTCGCGGTGCCTCCCTTATGGCTCTCAGTTTCTTTTCTGTGGGGTGAATCCTTTGTTTGTTTAGGAGATACCCTAGAAATTCGAACATTTCGGCCTGTAGTTGGCACTTCCCTTTCTTGATTTTAAGTCCCGAATCTCTGAATTTCTGCAGTACCTCCCTCAACCTGGCTTCTAGTTGTTTCTCATTTTTCGCGGCCACCAAGACATCGTCAAAGTAGGGCACAACCCCTTCTATTCCCTGGAGGAATCTTTCCATAAGGCTTTGGAAGACCCCGGGTGCCACGCTGACTCCAAATTGGAGCCAGTTGCAGCGGAAAGCCCCTCGGTGTGTTACGATGGTTTGGGCTTCTGCTGTTGTGGCGTCGACCGGCAGTTGCTGGTAGGCTTGTGCCAGGTCAAGCTTTACAAAGATCCGGCCTCCCCCCCAGTGAGTGCAGAAGGTGCTGGACTACTGGGACGGGGTATGCGCTTTGTTGGAGCGCATGATTTAGGGTGGCCTTGCAGTCACCACAAATTCTCACTGGCCCTTCTGGCTTGATGGGGGTGACAATTGGGGTTTCCCACCGGGCATGATCGATCGGTTCCAGCATCCCTTGTGCGATGAGCTTGTCAAGCTGCTCATTGATCTTGGGCTTGAGTGTAAACAGCACTCACCTGGGCTTAAGGCGGATTGGCGTGATACTTGGGTCTATGTTAAAGGAGATAGGGGACCCCCGGTACTTGCCTAGGCTGTTATCGAAAACTTCCCGGAAGTCCCTCACGAGTGCCTCTTCCCAGTCTGCCTCTCCGATGTGGTGTATGCCGGTTACTTCGATGCCCAGGGGTACGAACCACTGGAGTCCCAACAGGCTCAGGTGATCTCGGTCGACGATCGTTAGGGGTAGCACTTCTGTGTGACCCTTGAAGGTGACCTTAAAATGGCCCCTGCTGACTACATGGATTCGGTTCCCCTGGTAGTCTTTGAGGGTTAGTGTTTGGTCCTCCAGTTCATGGCGGCGGATGGCGGGAACCAGACTCGAGTGTGTGCCAGGAGACCATTGAGAGGTAGGACCCGGAGTCCACCTCCATTTCGCATGGTTGGTCTTCTAGTCCCACCATCACGTATACCTACCTGGCATTGCTTGTGGAAGAGTGGCCGATGACGATGGTTTGGTGTGTCTCCTCCCTTTGTCTTGTCTCCTGGAGTCGCCTGTTCCGACCTTCTCGGCTCCATCGATTCTCCATCTGGCGATTGCGGTTTCTGGTGGGGGTGCTCTCTCTCTGTCGAGGGCTACCTTCTCATCATCACGGGCTGTAGTGTCTTTTGTTCCGGCATACTTTGGCGATGTGCCCCCGTTTCTCGCAATGCTGGCAAATGGCATAGAGAAAATGGCAGTCTGCCCGGGGGTGATCACCGCCACAGCCGGCACACTGGAACCTCGACTTATGACCTTGGGGCCCCCCTGGCTCCCATGCTGATTGAAGGCGGTGGATTTCCTCCTCCTCATCCTCAGTTTCCAAGAAGGAGTCGATGTCGCCGTGATGCGTGGTTGTGTCTCGATGGTTGGCTTCTGGTCGCTTCGGGGGGGTTGATGTTTCTCTGGCCGTCGGTCGTGGCATGATGCTCGATTGCCACATCTGAGCCACTGATTTCTTGGCCGCTTCAGCTGCTGTGGCCTCGGTGAGGGCACCATGATGCGGCTCTGGAGGACGGGGTCTCAGAGTCCTAGGACAACGCGGTCTCGCAGTGCCTCGTCCAGGTTAGCGAACTCGCACAGACCGCCCAGGTCCCATAGTGCCGCTATGAAGTCGCCAAGCCCCTCGCCCTCGCATTGATCCCACCTGTAGAACTCGTGCCGCCAGATGAGGATGGGCATGATGGGGGCGTAGTGGTTCTGCAGCAGGGGCTCGAGATCACCCCACTCCATCATTTTGATGTCCTCTGGTTTGGCCAGGGCTTTGGCCATTTTAAACACTGCAGGGCCGCAGTGTGTGAGAAACACGGCTCGTTTCTTGTGGCCATTGGCATCTTTAAGATTTCTACTCTCAGATATATCCCCAAATATTTAACTTTGTTCTTGATTTTTGTAAACTTGATTTTTCAATAAATCTGCCAGCTCTTCTCTTTGTCTTAATAACATGTTCTTTATCAGAATCTTTGTTTTGTCTTTATTTATTTTCAACCAGCCATCTCACCATACATCTCTATCTTTTCCAACAGTTTTAAAGCTGTCTCTAAAGTGTCTTCCAAAATAAAGACCAAGTCATCCGCAAAGGCTTGCAATTTAAATTCCTCCTTTTTGACTTTCATTCCTTTTATGTTTGTATCCTCTCTAATATTTCTATTTAACACTTCCAAGGTCAATACAAATAACAAAGGAGATAATGGGCATCCTTGTCTTGTACCTTTTTTAATATTGATAGAGTCTGTGAATTCTCCATCTATCATTACTTTTGCCGTTTGCTTATAATATATGGCTTCTATTGCTTGAATAAATTTTCTAGCAAAGCCCATCTGTTCCAATAGTAATAACATAAATCTCCAATTCACATTATCAAATGCCTTTTGGGCATCTAAGAATATCAAAGCCATTTGTTTTTCAGGGTGCGCCTCGTAATATTCCAATGTGTCCAGGATTACCCTCATATTGTCTTTAATCTATCTCTTTGGTAAAAATCCATTCTGATCAGAGTGAATAAAGTTATTTAGAGATTTTTTAAGCCTTTCTGCCAAGATTGAAGCAAAGATTTTATAGTCTGCATTCAATAAGGAAATAGGTCTATAGTTCTTAATTTGTAATGGGTCAACCCCTTCTTTTGGAATAAGTGTAATATAAGCCTCTGACCATGTTTTAGGTATTTTCTTATTTATCATAACTTCATTCATGACTTCTAACAATGGAGTGCTCAATGATTCTTGCAATGTTTTATAAAATTCTGCCGGGAAACCATCTGGTCCTGGTGCTTTTCCATTGTTCTGTCTGTTGAGTGCTTCGGTTAATTCCATCATTGTTATAGCACTTTCTAACATTTTCCGAGTTTCATCAGGTATCTTAGGTAGGTTAGAATTTTGTAAATACTGTTTAATTTTTTCCTCATCAAGATCCTCCTGTTTATATAATTGTCCATAAAAATCTTGAATGATTACCTTTTTCTCCTTATTACTATAACAAATTTGGCCTTGATCATCTATTAACTGTGATATTTTCCTTGATTCTTTCTCTTTTCTCAGCTTTTATGCTAACCATCTACCTGGCCTATTTGCATCTTCAAAATAGTTCTGTTTAGCACTTCTAATTTTTTGTGCCAGTTCTTCTTTCTCTGCTTGATCCATTTTATGTTTAATTATGTCCATTTTAAGTTTAATATCTTTTTTCTGTGGTGTCTTCTGTAATTCTTTTTCCAGTTTTTTATGGTCATCTTCTAGAGCTTTAATTATTTGCCTCTTCCTAATGTTCTTTTTCTTTGTATAGTCAATTATTAATCCTCTTGCATATGCCTTCATTGTATCCCAAACATTCTGTATTGAAGTATCTTCTTTTTTGTTTTCATTAAAGAAGAAGGCCAATTCTTTTTCCATCCATTGTGTAAAGTCTTTTTCTTTTAGAATAATATTGTTTAATGTCCATCTAGATCTTCTTTTTTGTCCTTTCCATTTAATTGTCATTGGATTATGGTCTGCCCATGTACTTGTTTCAATATTTATTTCTTGAATATTAGATAATAATTCTGTTGATGTCCAAATCATATCTATTCTGGACCACGATAAATGTCTATTTGAATAAAAAGTATATTGTTGAATTTTAGCATTTCTTTCTCTCCATATATCTTTTAAATTTAATTCATCTGTCACTTTGAAAAAGGATTTAGGGAGAGTTTTCCTATTTTGTCATGTTGTTTTTACTGTGTAATCCAGTTTATTGTCTACAATTCTATTGAAGTCCCCCATCATAAGTATATTAACATTGTCCAGTTCAATTATTTTCATATGTAGTTTTTTTATAGAATTCTTCTTGTTTATCATTCGGGGCATAAATTGCAACCAAGAGTGTTTTTATATTATTATCCACTATTTCAACTATTAATACTCTTCCATCTTCATCAGTATAAATCAGTTTGGCTGGAGTGGTTTCTTTGATGTACAAAACCACTCCTCTTTTCTTACAATGAGTCAGAGAATATTTTCCCTAACTTTGGTCGTGTCAATAATTGTTCATGTTGTTTTTTAATGTGCACTTCTTGTAAGCAAATTATATCAAATTTTAGCTTCTCTAATTTGTGAAAAGTTTTCCTTCTTTTAGTAGCTGAATTCAGTCCATTTATATTCATGGAAATCAGTTTTTTTTTTCCTCACATGGTTATGCTTTATAATTAGGTCTAGCAGCTCTCGTGGATCTTACTTCATGTTGTTCTTTGATCTCCATTTGTCCATTTGCGCCTTCTTCTTTTTCCATCTCCATTTGGTCCTCTTCAAATTCAGTTAAAATCTTTTCTTTTTCTATCTCCATTTCTCTTCTTTCGAAAAATTCCTTATAGAATATTTCTGCTTTCGCAATTGAATCAATTCTGTGTCTCTGTTCTTGCCATGTAAACATTAATCCTTCTGGAATCAGCCATCTATAGTTCACCTCTTTTTTCAATAGCATTTTGGTCAAAAATCGATATTCTCTTCTAATCTCTCTCACTTTTCTCGGTACTTGTTTTAAGACCAGGATCTCTTTGCCTTTGAATTTCAACCCCTTCTCTCTTACCACTTGTAATATTTGGTTTTTAATAGTTTTTTTGGTGAATCTAACATGGACTACACTGAAAGAGAATAACTATATTAAACTTAAACAGCAGATAGCATCCGATCTGAAAAAATGGGAAAACCTACAATTGTCATTGATAGGTAAAATTTCAACAATTAAGATGAATATTTTACCCAGAATTTTATATTTGTTCCAAACAATACCAATTAGGTTAGGTAAGGATTACTTTGAAGAATTAAATAAAATTGTGTTGAAGTATATATGGCAAGGCAAG
The DNA here is from genome assembly GCA_033807585.1 of Hydrophis major. Classification (NCBI taxonomy): domain Eukaryota; kingdom Metazoa; phylum Chordata; class Lepidosauria; order Squamata; family Elapidae; genus Hydrophis; species Hydrophis major. The sequence goes on along the minus strand of CM066343.1, from coordinate 30,104,928 downwards.
AAAGCGAGAATAAAATTAAAACTTTTACAGGATGCTAGAATTAGAGGAGGATTTGGCCTTCCTAATTGGGAGTTGTATTATCAAGCTGCAAACTTAATGTGGGTTAAAGAATGGATAACATTAAGAAAGGTTAGATTGTTGGCATTAGAAGGACATGATTTATTATTGGGTTGGCATGCTTTTTATGGTATAAGGGAACTAAATCACAGGGTTATTTTAGAAGGCATTATATACGGGAATCGTTATGGTTGAATTGGGAGAAAATTAAGAAACAATGTTATTTGAAAATCCCAGTTTGGTTATCAACTATTGAAGCTTTTTTGTATCCTATAACCTACAAGAAGGAACAAACAGTTAGATATGGGGAAATACTGTATGAAAAGGATGAACTTAAAACGATGCAAAATTTAGAAGAACAAGGTATAAAGATGAATTGGTTTTCATATGCGCAAATACATGCAAGGTATCTTAAAGATTCTAAAATAGAAGGATTTTATGATAAATTGACTGATTTACATAGGATTTTGACAGGTATTGATGAAAAAGTGATTAAAAAACTATATAGTTATTTGTTGGAAATTAAATTAGAGGAAGAACAAGTTAAAGAAACAACGATTGCTTGGGGGAAGAATTTTGGATATGGGATTGATTTAGAGAAATGGCAAAAATTGTGGTCACAAAATTATAAAATGACAATGTCAACAGCATATAAAGAAAATTTGTATAAGATGTTTTACAGGTGGCACTTTCCCCCGACAAGAATAGCAAGAATGTTCAAGAATAAATCTGAAAAGTGCTGGAAATGTCATCAGATACCTGGCTCATATTACCATATCTGGTGGACTTGTGAGGAGGCCAGGAAATACTGGACTAGAATTCACATATGGCTGGAAAAAATGACAAAGAAACACATAGATTTGAAACCAGAGATTTTTTTTATTGGGAATCGTACCTGATATATATAATAAAAATTTAAAGTATTTGATTGTAAATGTATTAACAGCGGCTAGGATTGTATTTGCTAAACATTGGAAGAGTGAGAAAATACCATTAGAGGAAGAAATTATTAAGAAAATATTGGAATGTGCTGAAATGAGTAGATTGACATTTGAAATTAGACAACAAGAAGATAAACAATTTTATGAAATTTGGGGTCTCTTTTATCAATGGTTAGATAATACAATATAATAATAGAATATTTAGAAATCTAGGAAACTACGAATATATAATTTTTCTTGGTTTTAATAATATTTTTAGAATATTTTATTAAGATAGATTTGGTATGATTCTATGATCTGTTATAAAATAATTTAACTCAATTATAGTTATCTCGCTTAAGTATGAATTAGTAAAATTACAGTCAAATGATTGTTTAATAATGATATTAGGATACTTAACTGATGATTGATAATGTGAGTTATTATGTAATGTAATTGTTTTGATGACTGTGAAATGGATGCACAGAAAGGAGTGGTAAACCAACTGATACACTGTAAATTTATGAAGAATGATTATTTTTTTATGTTATGTTTTATGTTTTGTGTGTTTTTGTTTGTCGTTAAAATCAATAAAACTTTTATCAAAAAAAAAAAAGATTGCTACTCTCAAGGAACATCTGGAACCTATCAGTATAGGATTCCCAGTCCTTGGTAGCAGAGTTGAAGGGAGCGGGTGGTGAGTTGATTCTGGCCATTCTGCTTGCTGCTGTGTGCTGCCTCACCACGTGCTGGATGGTCTCCTTGTCTCACGATCCCATCCTCATCACCAGTGTTGGATCTGAGGTGGATTGGTTCGACAGAGATGCGAGACCATTCTAGTGATTTCAGCTCTTTATTTGGAATGAGAATAGCCTGATAATGCGAGCTGCGGCAGCCCTTCATATAGGGCTGGCTCGCGGCTCGGCGGCCAATGGCAGCACTTTGAATCTCCCACGATCGGCACAGCCAATCGCGGTAGATTCCTAGTGCTCCAATCACAGCCAAGCCTTTGACCAATCAGGTCTCCGCCTGTCCAGACCAATCAGTTGCGAGGGTTTGGGAGTATGCTAATATTGTACAATCACAGCTGTCAACACATCTCTGGCTGAGTTGAGGGGGGAAAATGGCAGCATATGTAGTCACATAATCACCTGTACCAAAGGTAGCTTCTATTACCCCATTTTGTAGATCAAATCATGGGAGAAAAGCTTCGGGAAACCTCAGCTTTATATGGAAGCCATAATCCATACAACCTCTGACAAGCTACATTGAGGTGGTGGGGGACACTATTAAAATAGTTGAAGAGGCCCTTCCCACTTCAGTCAATGTTGCCACCCTCTGCAATTTACCACATCCCACTTACCACAACAGATTTCAGGGGATCTAAGAGAGGAAAGTAAATATGAAGTCCAAATTTGTCAAACACTATCCACCACAAGAGATTGGATGGATAGGAGCACACTCACGTCAATCAAAATCAACTAAATGAGCTAGGCGTATAACCTACCCTCTTGTATGTTATCAGCTCCATCTCCCCTATGGGAGACATTAATTTCATATAGGATCAGAAATTAGCCTCAGCAATGGTCTGGAGGCACTACTCTTACAACATGTAGACGTGTTTTTAAAAAGGGTGTTTTAGATATGCCCAGATCTTTAGTCTGCTTCCTATGTTCATGTCTATAATGTCTATAGAAATAAACACATTAGGAGATATTAGCTCCACTATGTGCACCAGACCAAGAAAATAACTTGAAAGGGAGGTTCAAAATATTATATCTGCTATAGTAACTGTAACTTTCAAGTCTGATTGTGCTTTATCTCCCCACCCTCAATACTTCTGTCAACTAAGGAGGAATCTGAGAGTCTGAGCCATTTCCTCTTTCCCACCGCATTGAATTGGTCTTGAATTATTAATCTCTGGGAATGGATCCGGCCTCTCTTTGTTAAGGTCATTTGCTTTACTCTTTCAAGAGACAGTCTCCTACAGAGAACCAGACATTGGGCAGAAAGTATGGTTAAGCATAGATTGTCCTTATATTTTGTTTGTGAAGCCGTAAGAAGATACTGGTCTGGGTGAAGTTTTGCTCAGATCAAGAAATTAGGAAATAAATTTATGATAAAGAAAGCTCATCTAATCCACATTTCCTTTCTGGATCTAACTCCTGTGCCATCTGTTTTTACATCTGTAAAAATGTCTGTAATCATCTGTTTTTACCTCCTTGAAGACATCTCTCATCTCTTGAAGGCCAATCATGCCCGCTGTTTCTGCCAGCAGTTTTGGGGTCATCAGCTCTACAAAGTCATCAAAAGCTATGTGTCCCCCAACTGCAACAAGAAAAGTGACATTTGCTACAAAGAAAAGTGAAATTTACTCAAATGAATTAAAAAAGCACACACACCCCAAGAGAATCTAGATATGTTGCCTTCTCCTTCAGTTCCCTGCTTAAAAGCTGTTTCAGAGTATTGAGGAGAAAACAATAGAAAACAGATCATTCTGAACTTTCCCACTTCCTAAGTGAAAGCATCATGTTAATAATTTAGTTTTGGATTTGGTAAACACCTGGATAAGAGACCATATGAGATCATTTCTATCAGAAAGAGGAATGACATAATTGTAATAAATGCACTTTTATTGTTGAAATGATGTGATCAATTTCAATTTAGAATAGAGCTGGAAGAGACTTTTGAGGTCTTCTAGTCCAACCCCTTGCTTAAGCAGGAAACCCTATACTATTCCATAAAAATGGTTGTCCCATCTCTTCTCCAGCTCTTGTTCAAAGAACTCAGAAGAAGTTTCCCATTATCGCGCCTAAAACATTGGAGAACGGGGTGCTCCAAGGCAAGAAAGAATTAACATAAGCCCTTTGACTTGCTATGGTCTTTATAAAAATTTTCTCCTGTTGTGTCCGCAAAATGATGCCAGGAGTCGGTGACTTAGTGCAAAGCTCTTTATTGATCTGCGGGAACCGAACTGGCGAAAGGAAAAAAGCCCGCGGCTTTTATTCCTTTCGCCGCGGTGGCCGCGGCCAATGGCACCGCTTTGAATCTCCCGCGGTCTGAACGGACCAATCGCGGGAGATTCTTAGCGAGCCAATCGGCGTGGCTCGCCTGACCAATCGGAGAGCCCCGTGCTTTGGCCAATCAAAGCGCGGGGATCTCGAGTATGTTAATGAAGGACAGAACACCCCTCCCCTCTTGGTTCAGTCCTTACGTTGCGTAGTCACGTAGGTAGGCGGGGCTCCGTCTGGTCCTACTTGACCTGCGCAACTCAGTTGTAGGCTGGATCCCGGCCGGTTCGGTCGGGATCTCCGTTGCTCCTGCTGCTGTCGTGGGAACCGACTGGTCGATCGGGCCGGTCCTTTCTCTGTAGCTCCCTCCTGGGCCTTCCGGGTTGGTTGAGCTACGGGTTTCGCCGCTCCCGCTCGGTCTTTCCGGGTCGGTCGAGCTGGCTTGGCTGTTCCTTTCTGGCGAGGGGTCGTGATGGCTGCGTTCCGGTGAGTACTGCTGGTTTATTTTTCTTTGGATTCGGTCCCCTGGGTATTCCCTCCCCCCTTGGCTTGCGTTGTGGGGGTTGGGTTCGTTTGTTTGTGCGTCGGTGGTTTATTGGTTTGCAGTTCTCGACCTAAGTTGGTCGATGTGGCGTTTCCATGCTCGTCCGTCTGCTGTTTGTAGCCGGTACGAGTGTGGGCCTGTTGCTTGGGTGATGACGGCTGGGATCCATAGAGGGTCTCCCGTCAAGTTTTTTGCATATACGGGGTCCCCGGGTGCGAAAGTTCGGTGTTTGGTGCTTGAGTCTGGGGGCCTCTCCGGGTTATACGTAGGGTGTAACCTGTCGAGTGGGGACCTTAGCTTTCTACCCATTAGTAGTTCGGCTGGGCTTTTATTGGTTGTGGTATTCGGGGTTATGTGTTGGGTGAAGAGTAGTCTGTTGATTTTCTCTTGGATCTCCCCGTGGTCTATTTTCCGGATGGTCTTTTTAGTGAATTGGACCATCCGTTCCGCCCTACCGTTCGCCGCCGGGTGCGCCGGTGCAGTCAGCGCGTGGCGGATGCCCCTTTCCGCTAGGAATTTTTCGAATTCCAGCGAGGTGAACTGGGGCCCGTTGTCGGAGACGACGACGTCTGGGAGGCCGTGTGTTGCAAAGAGTTTGCAGAGTTCTTTGGTCACGGCCTCCGTGGTTGTCGTCTTCATGTTGCTTACCTCCAGCCAGTTGGAGTAAGCGTCAACTGTTATGAGGAAGGTGTGTCCTTTTGTGGGCCCGGTGAAGTCTATATGGGTTCTAGACCAAGGTCCCCTTGGGGTTTCCCACTCTAGGACGGGTGCTGTGGGTGGGCTGGGCCTCGTTTCCTGGCATCGTTGGCACCTAGCTACCCAGGCCTCTATTTGTTTGTCCATCCCTGGCCACCACGCGTAACTTCTGGCCAGGGCTTTAGTCCTCACGATGCCAGGGTGCCCCTCGTGTAGCATTTCCAAAACCTTCCCCTGTAGCTTTTCCGGAATGACCACCCTGTTCCCCCATAGTATGCACCCTTTTAACAACGAGAGCTCCATTTGGCGGTTTCGGAACGTTTTGACCGACTCGTTGTTGTCCCTTTCCGGCCACCCTTTCTCCACCCAATGCAACACCCACGCCAGACGTTTGTCTTTATTAGTCTCTCGGGCAATGTCTGACGCGGTTATGGGCAGGTTGGGTAGAGTCTCTATGCTGAGGGTGGTCGTTGTGGGTGCTGGGTCGGTGTCGGGTTCCGGTAGCGGCGAGTGGCTTCAGGCATCTGTATGGGAGATCGTCTTACCCGGTCTGTGTATGAGTTCGTAGTTGTAGGCTGCCAGGAACTCGGACCACCTTGTCATTCGGGGAGACAGAATGTTCGGGGTGGCCCGGTTCCCTGCAAGGATTCCCAGCAGCGGCTTGTGGTCCGTTATGATGGTGAAAGTCCGGCCGTAGAGGTATTCGTGGAATCGTTTTATGGCGGCAACTATAGCCAGAGCCTCTTTGTCCAGTTGGCTATAGTTCCGCTCCGGTTTGGTGAGGGTCCTTGAAAAGAACGCGATGGGCGCTTCTTTTCTGTCGGGAAGGGTATGGCTGAGGACAGCGCCGACGCCGAAGGGTGATGCGTTGCATGTGACGGCCAGAGGTAGGGTCTCGTTGAATTGTATGAGGACGGCGTCGGAGGTGAGGAGGTCCTTCGTTCTTTGGAAGGCGGCTTGCTCCCATTTCCCCCAAGTCCAGGTCGCCGCCTTGTCCAGGAGCCTATGCAAGGGCTCCCCCGCCGTCGCCTTTTGGGGTAGGAAAATATTGTAAAAGTTCAGTAACCCCAAGAATGCTTGTAGTTCAGTCTTTGATTTAGGGGTGGGGGCTTCTTTGATGGCCTTGATTTTTTTGCTTGTGGGGTGAATGCCGTGCCGGTCTAGGAGGTAGCCCAGGAATTCCACTCGTTCCGTGCAAAGCTGGCATTTTTCCCTCTTTACTTTTAGCCCCGTCTCTTTAAATTTAGTTAGGACCTCCCTTAGTCGACCTTCTAGTTCGGCTTGGTTGGCTGCCGACACTAGGACGTCGTCAAAATAAGGTACCACCCCCTTGATACCTTGCAATAGCCTCTCCATTAGGCTCTGGAATATGCCCGGTGCCACGCTGACTCCGAATTGGAGTCGGTTGCATTTGAATGCTCCCCGGTGGGTGACAATGGTCTGCGCTTCTGCCGTTTGCTCGTCGACCGGCAACTGTTGGTATGCCTGGGCGAGATCGAGCTTGGCGAAAACCTTGCCCCCTCCCAGTGAGTGCAGTAGGTGTTGCACTACTGGGACGGGGTAGGCGCTTTGTTGCAGCGCGCCATTTAGGGTGGCCTTATAGTCCCCACAGATTCTCACCGACCCATCGGGCTTGATCGGGGTGACTATGGGGGTCTCCCACCGGGCGTGGTCTATGGGCTGCAGGACCCCTTGTTTGACGAGCTTATCAATTTGCTCGTCTATTTTGGGTTTCAGTGCAAATGGCACCCGCCTTGGTTTCAGGCGTTTGGGGGGGACGTTAGGGTCTAGGTCGAACGAGATAAGGGGCCCTCGGTACTTGCCTAGGTTTCCGTCGAAGACCTCTTGGAACTCCAGGGCTAGTTGCTGCTCCCAGTCGTCGTCGGTGACGTGGTTGACTCCCGTGAGGGCGATGTCGAGCGGGGCAAACCATTGCAGTCCCAGTAGGCTTGGGCGGTCGCGGTCGATGATCGTTAGGGGGAGTCGTTCGGTGCGCCCCTTATACGTGTTGTTAAAGCTTTTGGTGCCGACTACCGGGATGCGGTTTCCCTGGTAGTCCTTTACAATGAGTCTCTGGCTGTCTACGTTCCTCCTTTGGAGGGTAGGCACCAACCGCTTTATCTCGTGCCATGCAATCATGGAGAGGTAGGACCCGGAGTCCACCTCCATTTTGCACGGCTGGCCCTCGATGCATACCTCGACGTGGACCTTCCGAGCGTCGTTGGTGATGGCGTGGCCGATGGTGACCGTCTGGTGGGTCTCCTCTCTCCGCCGGTTGTCACCGCCTCGTGAGGATCGTCCGTTCCGGTCCCATCGGCTGTCCGAGGGGCGATCTCTGGTCCAGGGTGGTGTGCTCTCCCTCCTCCGGTCGCTCTGGTCCCATCGTGCCGGACTGCGGTTTTTCTTCAGGCGGCAAACCCGGGCGATGTGTCCCTTTTTGTCGCAATGCCAGCAGATTGAATTGAAAAACCGGCATTCCGACCTGGGGTGGTCGCCGCCGCAGCCGGCACAGTTGGTCCTCGACTTACGACCTCGCCGGTTCCGTGGGTCGCGCCCTGTCTGGAGTCGGTGGATGTCCTCCTCGTCATTGGATGTGCCGGATGCCGAGTGGAAATCGCCCTGGTGTGTTGTCATCTCGGTTTTTGGCTCGGTCGACCTCGCCGGGTTGTTGTTTCCGCCGCGGTCCCTCGTGTCCGGTCTGCGCATGCTGTCGGCGGAAGTTCGGGTTGCTTCTGCGGCTGCGGCTGCGGTGAGGGTGTCTGCTAGGCTGATGTTGCCCTTAGCCATCAGCCGGCTCTGGAGGGCGGGGTCCCACAGACCGAGCACGATTCGGTCTCTCAGAGCGTTGTTTAGGTTATCGAATTCGCAGAGCCCCCCTAGGCGCCGCAGCTCGGCGACGAAGTCGCTGAAACTCTCACCCGATCTCTGGTCCCGCCGGTAGAACTCGTTGTGCCGGATCAGGATGGGTACCTCTGGGGCGTAGTGTCACCAAAGGATGGGTTCGAGGACGTCCCAGTCCATGGCGGTCGCATCGGCGGGCTTGGCCAACGCTTTGGCCATCTGGAAGACCTCGGTCCCGCAGTGGGTGAGGAAGACAGCGCGTTTCAGTGGGCCGGAGGCGTCCTTCATGCCGGTGCACTTGAGGTACATGCGGAATCGGTCGGAGAACGATTCCCAGTCCTCGGTGGCGGGGTTGAAGGGGGCGGGCGGTGCGATTTTCGCCATCTCAGTGCTTCGTCTGGCTTCCGTCGGACACGTGGTTCGGTTCAGGATCTGGATCCCATCCTCATCGCCAGTGTTGTGTCCGCGAAATGATGCCAGGAGTCGGTGACTTAGTGCAAAGCTCTTTATTGATCTGCGGGAACCGAACTGGCGAAAGGAAAAAAGCCCGCGGCTTTTATTCCTTTCGCCGCCGTGGCCGCAGCCAATGGCACCACTTTGAATCTCCCGCGGTCTGAATGGACCAATCGCGGGAGATTCTTAGCGGGCCAATCGGCGCGGCTCGCCTAACCAATCGGAGAGCCCCGCGCTTTGGCCAATCAAAGCGCGGGGATCTCAAGTATGTTAATGAAGGACAGAACATCTCCCTTAGCCATTATTTTATTGTGGAAACAAAATGAAGGGAACTTTCTTATGAGTGCAAATAATTGTTTCAGAAGAGAAGACTTGTAGTATAGTAATAAAAGGGAATCTTTCCTTTCTGCTGCAATCATCCTTTTCAGCAGCTGATCTTTGCTCATTTTTAAAAAGGTCCAAATTAAACAAGATGTATAAACATCATGCGTAATTCATCCCTGAAGGGCAATAACTGGCCACATTGTCCAGTAAATCTGAAACAGACTCTTCAGTCTTAACCAATTTACACCATGGTTTCCAAAAGCTGATAATAACTGCCATTAATGAAAGATCTAACTTTTTTTCTGAAGTAGAAACTTTCCTTCAGAGACAACTGCACACCAAGATAAGACAGTGACTGGAAACTGATAGAACTCCAACAGTTGTTGAAGTTTACTTCCCATCACTCAGTATTGGCTAAAATTGATACAAGTTGGAATCCAGAGACATCTGGAGAGTCTCAGACTTTGGTTTCCTTCACTCTTTCCTGCCTGGAAAATGAACCAATGGGGGAAGTCTGACATCACTGACTTTTCCCCATTGAATATCTAACATTCCCAATAAGCACTTACAATTCATGTTGATCTGTTGAGACAGTTCTATGAGCTCCATCTCGGTTGGCATGTACCCCATTGTTCTCATGAGGTTACCCAGATCTTTGCAGCTGATATATCCATCTTTGTCCTTGTCAAACTCCTGAAAGGCTTCACAGAGTTCTATTTTTGCATATTGAGGAAGATTATGAGGATAATAAAGAAACAAATAAAATCATGGCTGGATTTTCGTAACATGCTTGAGTAACTTAAGCTTCAGAGTGTTGTGGGAGCTCAGCCTTTAGCATGCTATATATACCAGGTCACTATATAAACCAAATTGATTTGCATGCTTGGGCATATCATTTGTGTTTTGTTAACTTGTATTTAGTAGTTAGCTTGGAACCATTTTAGAGCAGAATGACAAAGGAATGCCATTAATTGGTTGACTGTTAAACAAGCAAGCATGTTGTAAGAACCTAGCTCATGAATCTCATTATTTGAAACACCATTAATAAAATGCTTTTTCTTTTATACATTCTAAATCAATTTTCTACTTAGAGACCTCCCATTGAAGTTCATTTACTGAGAAAATTAAACCAATTCTGACCTTATTTTTAGACTACAAATAGCAGATCCAGAAAGGCTCCTTCTTCACCATCCCTCATCATAAATTCATTTGAGCACACAACTGATATTTGTCTTTTTTAACAGTCTCCAGGAGAATTCTGAGAGCATGCTTTTTCAAGGAAGATTATCTGCTACTGAGGTCTTTTCAAGCTGTCCTAACCTTCCAAAGGACTTCAGCATATCTTGGAGCACCAGTTTAATATATTGGTCAGAATCATATATGTGCACAAACAGAAGTTTGCACTTACCTTCAATTTCATCTCCACTCAGTTCACGGTGCTGTAACAAAAAAAAAAAAATAGTGGAAAGACATTCACTGCAATAGAGGGACATAAACATGGAACTCAGAAGTCAAGGCTCACAATTCCAAATCCTAGAGAAAACTGCTCCTTTTTTTTGGAACTGGAGAAATCAAGGATCTAGTCACCATACTTCTAAACTTAACTCTCCACCCAACCGTAACAACTCAACTGAAGCATTTCATTGTCCTTAGCCAGTGAAAAATATTGCATTCAGAAATCAGCAGTATTCCAAAATATCAGGTTAAAACACAAATAACTAACTGGAAATGGAAAAGCTAAGGCCATTGGGCTTTTTGATTCACTAGATCCTTTTTCAATGAGATGAATAAATATAATGGAGAGCAAGTGTTAGAGTTGAGATGCCTGTTAGCTATTGATTGTGGAAAAAATCAGCTACTGTTAGGAAATAAAGAACATTTGAGAAGACAGCCCCCTAAACCAAGCTGCTTACAGCAGAGGTCAAAAAGACTCAGAGTTTTTTTCTTGTAAACTTTGCTAGTTGATTGGAACAAATCCCCAAGTAGAAATTCAAAGAGAAGTTGGAAGATGAGCATCACTTCACATGGACTATACTTATATTTCTGTCATTTTCACTGTTTGTAAACCTATGTGGTTTGCCAGAAGTGGAGATAAAAACATTAGCAATCATGACTTTTTCAACTGCCTGCCTCTCTCTAATATTTGTTCATGTGTACATATATTTACTTTTTTCTGTCATGTTCTCATATGCTAAATTAAATCTAATTAATTAATTAATATCTTGTAAAATATAATTGTCTCTATCAACTTTCTCCTATTTACAGTATTGTCTTCCCAACAGTACAGTTGACTTATAACACCCACCATTCTGGACAAATTGGTTGGGGCTTGGAGCCCAATATATTTTTAAAAGGTTGGGGAATCTTTCTTTAGATTTCTTTTGAAGAAAACCCAGGTGTCTATCTCCCTCATCACCATTTCATACTTCTACTATCTTCTGCCTAGTCTGGAACTCTTGATCCATTTCTATTGCATACTCTGAATTAAAAACAAAATACCTTCCTATGGCAGAGAGTGAAATCTGGGAGTATTATAATGCTGCCCTGGACCACTTTTAATTAATTGCTATTTCACTGAAAAAAAGGCAGAAGTCCAATCCAGTGCATTTCCCCTAACCTGTAGAGCTACCCCACCAATGCCCATGACCCAGTCCCCACTAGATGCCCCATACCCTTTGCTTGTCAGCAATGTTCTTGCGCAAGAAGATGCAAGCAGCTCCCAAGCTGTTCTGCATGGTACAGAGGAATGTGGTTCCCGGTCTAGTCACCAAGTCCTCAGCCAATCGGCCTGGCACCCAATCTTCAGCAGCGGGGAAAAAAAATGGCTCTTTGGGAGAAGCTGATTTATAGAGGGAGAAAAGGATCATCTCTTCTTCATTTCTGACCCCTCCTCCACCCAGGCCTTTTTTTGCTTTTCTCCTGGCTGTAACATCTGTAGAATAAATCTCTCCTCTGCCCAGATTAACATCGGCCACGTGGTGAAAATTGGCAGCCTGGACCAGCTTTGCTTCTAGGGAAGAGACGGAAGCTTCCAGAACACTGAAATGATGTAGAAAAGGATGGATAGTCGGTGTATGTAGCAATTAAGCCATCAGGCTAAAAACTGGCTGAATGTATATTCCAGTCCTGGCTTAGGTAATATAGCTGGGTGAGCCAGTCACTCTCTCTCAGCCCTGGAAAGGAGGCAATAGCAAATCATTGCCAAGAAAACAGTGGGACTAGTCCCAGCAATCATGAGGAATCAACAATGTCTTGAAGGCACACATCCCACCCAAATACATACACAAAACTCCACCACAGTACAAACTATTTTAAAAAGTTTAGGTGTAAAAAAATAAAGAAAAACTCCAGACTCTCCAAATCTCAGAAGAAAACCCCCACATAAATAGATTTTGTCCATTTTATTGACATAGTTTTAAGGGTATAATAGCTACTTTGCCCACTGTGGCCTTCAGCCCACCTGAAAATATAAACAGATGGCCCTTAGTCATAAAAAGTCTGCTCATCACTGTGCTAATATAAATGCTGCTATGGCAGATCACACCTGAAAAGATGGACATGTTCCACCAAAATCTGATTTGGCTCTAATTTGTAGAAACATTTAAGCCTTGAGAGCTTCAGAGCAGTCATGACCTAAATTAACTACTCAGTGTGCTTCTTAAAATTGGAAAAAAAGGTGGTGGTAACTCTAAGGTTTCCTACCTGAGCAGGGGTTTGACTAGAAGACCTCCGAGGTCTCTTCCAACTTTGTTATTCAGTTAAATTATCAAGTTATCTCAAGAGAGATGAGTGCAGTCTTTCATACTCACCACCTTGTTTAGTATACACACACACACACACACAAACCAGCCAGATACATGTAGGATAAGACAAAGGAGAAGGCACTAGGCTGTGAGTCCAGCTACTGAACCTCTTTTCCTTGTGAGTCTTCCTCCTGTCATAGTAACCAGGTAGATTCTCCCTTCTCCTTCATTGGTTGCTAGGAGCTGGAGTAGAACCCTTAAAGAGAGAGGAAGAGAGAGAAAGGCTGGTTGCAGGGATGAAGGGCGGAAGGCTTTGAGGCGGTTGGGAGTGTGGGACATGGGGATGATGGGATGAGAAGAAGTTTGCATAGCTGGCAAGTGATTGAGTTGGAATTAAAAACATGGATGGGGGGAAAAGGCTCTTGGATCAATCACCTGGGAGGTCAGGGAATGTAAAAAACTGTGGCAGCCATTTGGTGTGCCTCATTATATTTGCCCACCTAACTCAGAATTTTATCCTAAATGTAGCGGCACTACATATTCTCAGGAGAGATCTGTGGTTTGAAAGGCAACTCGGGGGGGGGGGGTTCCTGCTTGCAGCATGTGTGCTCCAAGGTTCAATCTCCCCCAGAATGTTGAGAATCAGTCGAGAAAATAGGAATGTAAAAACCCAGCAAAATGTCTAAGTTCCCTCTTGTCCTTCTCCTTGAAGACCTGCACCCCCCAGGCCATGCAGTCTGGACGCCGGGGGCGCTTGTCCATTGCAGGGCCAAGCAACCAACCCCAAGATACTGTTACCAACAGCCCCTCCATATCTGGTGATCTTCGGCTGCTCCACACAATGTAAGTAATGATGTGAAGGAGGTGATGATGTTTTCTTCTCCCCATCTAAACTCAACTGATGGTTTCTAGCTTGAAGAGACCAGGTCAAGGTGCTGGTTGTTTAAAGCTTTGGATAGGAGGTGTCCCGATGTAAAAAGCCTCTTTTTCCATACAAAACTGTTCAATGCTGGCTCACATGTTTCAACAGATGATAAGACTAGTCTTGCTCTAAGCCAGCATTTTTAGAAGCAGCTGAAAAATGCATTTCTTCCTTGCAATTTCTACAGCTATGACATGACAAGGCTTTTTGGCTTGACCTCGATGCAATTAGATTTCTGATTACCTTCTGTCTAACTTCTTGATTTATGCCTTCAATATTTATGGCTGCGCTGTTATTTTGTTTTCTGTTTGGCTTTATATTTGAATTCTTTTAATAAATTATTACATTGATTTGGTGTTAAGGCCTGCACTTTGTAAATATATTGGATTTTCAACTTTCTTGATTTGAAATGTGAAGTTGCTGGATTTTAGCATCATGATAAGGAGCCTCAGTGGCGCAGTGATTAGAGTGCAATACTGCAAGCTACTTCTGCTGCAGCCAGCTGCCTGCAATTTGGCAGATCGAATCTCACCAGGCTCAAGGTTGACTCAGCTTTCCATCCTTCCTAGCTGGGTAAAATGAGGGCCCAAATTGTTGGGGGCAATATGCTGACCACTTAGAGAGTGCTGTAAAGCACTATAAAGTGGTATATAAGTAAGTGCTATTGCTATTATTATCTTCAGCAACAAAAGAGGAAAGCTACTAAATGCAAATATGTTGGTCATCCTTCCCAGAGACTGTGGAGATCAGCTACTCTGCTGCCAGTTCAATAATGATGGGACCAGAATTGCAGCAGGATTGCGTACTGGAGCCATTAAGGTCAGTGTCAGGCAGGGAAAGAGGGCAGTTCCAGAAACTAGGATTGTCCCCAGAGGGGCAATCAAAAAAGTCAAGAACACAGCCACACCCATGCAATTGAAGCTCAACCCCTTTTTCATATGTGACACAAATATGTTACATATGTGTGTGTCTGATCCCAATTGCATAGCCGCAACTCAAAAATATAAGGACACTTCAATCCCCACAATGGAAGAATGGCTGCAAAAGAGTGAGCAGACATGGCTAAACTGACTCCTCTGATAAAAGAAAAAACAAAAACACTTTTCTACTTGGAAATCACTTCTGGACTTTGTGCTTGAGGTGGGAAAAAATGAAACTTTGATTTTGGGTTTTACCAATTAGATAGATTTGTTGATACAGAAATGGTTAGTTCATACTACTATGTAAAAATAGAAAGTTGAGGTTTGGTATTATTATCTTATTTTACTGCACCAAAGGGAGTCAGAGGTCAATGCCTTTTCTTTCTTTTCCCCTTCTTTTCTGCACTCTTCCCTTCCCTTTTTCCTCCCCTATTTTCCTACTATTTGTATTTTTTGTATTTTATATTGTAAACAAAAAAATTTAAAAAAAGAATTCCCAACCAGGGGCTCTTAAAATCCAAAAAATTGCATAGCCACAGCTGCCCTCTTAACTTTTTACACACACATACAGATACACACAGACACACATAACCTACAAACAGGTGCCGTACACTCTTTGGCCTCAATGTTCAGCAGTCTTACCTTACCTGACTCCCACTCCCAAGTGTGCTACACTCAAAAGGCTGAGGTGTGGTTCAATTTCCATCTGAAAAGCAACAGGCTGGAAGGTAGGGATTTTGAACACCCACCAATTCCTGCTAAAAATCAAATGGATGAGCAGGATCAGAGATAACAAAATTCTTTGCCCTTTCTTTTTTGGCATCTGATCCATCATCACAGATTTTCAGCACCCTCAAAGCATTCTGCACAACGCTTGCTTCAAAATAAAAACATGAGCACATCAAAGCATTACAGAACTGAAGAAAGGACAATTTATAACAAACATAGGGGCTCATGTGATGTATTGTAGTAGTTAAAATGTTAGACTAGAGTGGAGAAAATTGGAGGCAGGTCTATTCTGAAGGATGGAAATGCACCAAATCACTTGGGCCCAGTCCTTCCTCTCAATCACCTCATAGGGGTTCAAAGTGAAGAAAGATTCCCTCATAGACAACTTTGATGTTCTAAAAGAGATTACAAATATAACAAATTATACTAATCGGAGATTTGCAATCGTAAATATATTTACCAAACAGTAAAACCACTGGACTCCAAAGGACTTGCATCTGAGTAGATTCACACAGAACTGCAATGAATGGTGTTGATTGTCTCATATTATGATTACAATTAGATCTCCAACAGTTCTTGACTTACGATCATAACTGAGCCCAAAATTTCTGTTGCTGTGAGTCATTTGTTAAGTGAGTTTTGCCCCATTTTATGACTTCTCTTTCCATAGTTGTTAAGTGAATCACTGCACTTGTTAAGTTAATAACACAGTTGCCAAGTGAATCTGGTTTCCCCATTGACTTTGCTTGTAAGAAGGTCATAAAAGATGATACTGCAACTGTCAGAAATGTGAGTAAATTGCCAAGCATCTGTATTTTGGTCAGAAATGTGAGCAAATTGCCAAGCATCTGTATTTTGATCACATGATTATTGGGGATGCTGCAATAGTTGTAAGTGTGAAAAATAATCATGTTACTTTTTTTTAGTGATGTTGTAACTTTGAACGCTCACTAAATGAACTATTTAAATTGCGGACTACCTGTATATTGCAAATTGTCTTATACCAAGGAGCCTCACTGGATCATTTAGCTTAATTCATCAGGGATAGATAAACTGTAGTCTTCACAGCATTCTGAATTATATCACCAATATTTAGATAGAAGCCTCTTTAGTTTTGTTCAATGTGTTCCCTTCTTTCCTTCCTTCCTCCCTCCCTTCCTTCCTTAACACATTCCAGTCATAAATCCTCAATCTATATGCTAAAGCGAACACCCACACATTCAGACAAGGAAAGGATAGTTCCTACCACCACCAAAAGGACAAAAAATACTGTTAAACCTGGACAGTATTGACTTGTTGCAATTATTATCCAGGATCCCAGACAAATTTATTTCCTGGATGGTGAGGGTTGAATGATACTGGTATATTTTCAGAAATTTGCCAAGTATATGGTGTATTGAATCCATTCTACAGAAGTGGAACCATAACACTGTTTGAAGAGTTGTTTTGTGCCATATTACCAGTTTCAGCTCCAAAACTACAATTTTATAGAATATAGTTTCATAATATTTTCCATGGGAAACACCTATGTTCTCTTGGATTTCCATGGTAAGGTTTTTGCTTAATAGAATATTAGTCATTTCTTGTGAATTGTTAACCTCGTGTTGTCCTGATATCTCTTCTTCCCTGTGCTCGGTTTATTCTCGCCTGCTCTTAAGGTTTTGTGCTGATATTTCTTTGTCTTCTCTTGTGTGCTTAAGATTTATTCTGTCAATGATGGGTTACTTCATCATATTCTTGCTGATAATGACACAACATCCCTAGGACTTCCCACCACCTCAATACACTTTATGCCCCGTGGACCTGCCCACAATGGAGATGTCTTACTTTCCACCTGTGAGTGATGCTTTTCTGATATATGATGAAGTTTGATTGCAACTTTATTTTATTTATTTTATTTTATTTTTATTTGTCAATTGCTTACAAGATAATAGGTATAAGTAAAAACATAGTTATGAATATATGGATATGTTATGTCTCACCTTTCCAAGGAAGATGAGAAGTCCAAACTCTGACCAAATACAGGCAGGCAAGAAGATTCAGTATTTACAGAGTTAATTCCTTTAAGCAGGCAATGTTCTTGGCAATATCACACATGCTGTCTGCCAAGTCCGACAAGATAACCAGAAACATTAATCACGAAAGCTTTCAAGAAACAAGATACACCGAAGCTCGACAGAAAATTCACACTTCGTCCCATACAGTTTCCAGAGAAAACACACCCACTTTTTATTCCCTGTGGGGTGTGTCTCCATGGCTCAGCTCACTCTCTGATTCGTCCACGCCTCTTATGCTGCAGCTCACACTTTTTCCTGTGACGCTGCCTACCATCAAGCCAGTGTTCATCTACTTGATTCTCTGTCAAAGGCTGCTCCGATATGCCCTCCTCCTTCTCCTGATTAGCCTCAGGCTGTCCCTCTCGGCTATCTGCCGAAACCGGAGGCATAATCAGGGAGGAAGGCATTGCCGAAGAGGAAGGTCCTGGGGAGGAAGGCATTCCCAATTCCTCCTCTTCCCCATCGTCCAAGTCTTCTTCTTCTAACAATGCAGGCTCAAGCCTCAGAGCCACAACATGGATACATATAAGAAAAATAAAAAAAAAATAAAAGAAACAATAGGACAGGGACAGTAGGCACGTTGGTGTGCTTATGCACGCCCCCTTACAGACCTCTTAGGAAAGGGATGAGGTCAATAGTAGACAGTCTAAGGTTAAAGTTTTTGGGGTTTGGGGAAAAAAACCACAGAGTCAGGTAGAGTATTCCAGACATTGACCATTCTGTTGCTGAAGTTGTATTTCCTGCAATCAAGTTTGGTGCGATTAACCTTGAGTGATGTTTTTCTGATATATGATGAAGTTTGATTGCAACTTCTTGGTGCACAGAATATATTTCTGGAGTATGCAGTTTGGAGTATGCAAACCCTGAATATTCTTAAGCCTTCATAATAAATGATAAATTTAATGAAAAGAAGGACTAGGGGTGACATGATAACAGTATTCCAATATCTAGAGGTTGCCACATAGAAGAGGGAGTCAAGCTATTCTCCAAAGCACCTGAAAGCAAGACAAAAAGCAATGGATGGAAATTAATCAAGAAGAGAAGCAATCTAGAACTAAATTTCCTGACAGAACCATTAATCAGTGGAATGTCTTGCCTGTAGAAATTGTGAATGCTCCAATATTGGAATTTTGTAAGAAGAGGTAGGACAACCATTTGTTTGAAATGATAATAGGGTTTCCTGCCTGAGCAGGGGCTTGGACTAGAAGACCTCCAAGGTCCCTTCCAACTCTGTTATTCTGTTATTTGGTTTAGTTTGATATGTGAATGGAGTTATTTAGCATTGCCATTTGTACTTCTCTTCATCTTCTAACTGTGGCTGTCTCCTGAAGCATTGACACAGAAAACCTATTCCACATTTGATGTTTTACAAAGTTGTTCAGGTCAGAAAAGGACTCTTCCTAATAATGCTCCATTTTGATTTCTGTTGCCCCATGAAAAAGAATGTTCTCTATCTACATTGAATAATATCATTACAACTCTGGGCTCTCTCCCAACCGTAGATTCTGGCGGGAAAGTAAAGCTATGGCACGTCTCTACTCACACCTGCATACGCACCATCACAGAAGACCGCCAAACTCTCGCAGCCTGTTTCAATCCTTCTGGCTCCAGGTTTCTCACAGGTGGAGCAGGACCTGGAATTTACATGTATGATGCTCAGACCTGGGATAAAGTGCAAAATTTTCTGCCCAGGTAGGTACACTGTTAAGTTTCGGACATTAGCTCTTGAGAGGGTCAGAAATTGTAAGAATTTCTCAACTTAGTAGGAATTTTGTGGATGGTTTTGGGCTTTTAAGTCAATTGTAATGGGCAGAAGTAACAGGAGAAAGAGCTCCAACCAAGACAATGGTCAAGTAAAAGAAAATATTTATAGCTATTATTGGTAGTTTGGTTCCCTGAGCTTGCTGTTTGCCTTCCGAACATTTCATCACCAGGTTAAGTAACATTGATTGAAGTGTCTCATTTCAGTTCTCCTCTGCTTTTAAATGGTATTGTGTGGTTAAGTAGTTGATTGGCTGTATGGTTAACAGGTGACATGATGCAAAGATCACCTTGGTGGGAAGGTCACATGAGGCCATGTGCTGGTTGGAGGTCACACGAGGCCATGTGATCAGTCATGGCATGCAAAGTCACCTGGAGGTCAAAAGAATTCTGAGTTTTGGCTAGAACTGTAATCTGCGTAAAAGTCTCAGACAAGATTCTCTGTAGGCCACATGAAGATAAAGGGAAGAAGGGAGCAAGCTCATTTAAATTGGCAAAATTGTGTTAGTACAGCCTTATGATAAAAGGAGTATTAGCATGCATAACTTAGGTTTCCTAATCTGAACTACTTCAAAGAGCTGACTATATCCATCTTTTTTTCCTCCAGTGATTCCCCAACTGTGATGGATGGACATATGTCCAGAGTCTATGCTTTAGTCTTCTTCCCGGAAAATAATGAACGCTTCATTTCTGGAGGATGGGATGACACAGTGCAGGTGAAACTCTGAGACTCAGTAGTAGCCACCTGACCAAACCAGGAATATTGGTTGTGCTACTGAGCAGTTATGAGTTTGAGAATTAGCAAATGGAAATTTCAGGATCCAGTACAGGAAATGGCCCATGAAAAATATTTTTCTCTAGTTACAGGACGTACTTTAAAAAGAAAACCTACCTGGGAATAACTCTCCTTTCATCCATCCCATCTTTTTTATTTGTTGGGGGTGGGGGTTTGCTGGTATTGTCTTATCCTGCGAATGTCAGAGCTACTATAGAGTTGTAGGTTTGAACAATCTAAAATCTCAGCCAGGCAGACCAGTATTTTGCATGAATGCAAGGAGAACCTATAAAACATGCAAAATTCCCAATGAAGCTGCTCCACCTCCATTCATGCGAATCCAGGATGGTTTGATCCAAAATAGAAAGATTGGGGGTGGAGCTTAATAGCCATAGCAACCACAATAGCACTTAGACTTATATACCATTTCCTAGTGCCCTACAACCCTCTCTAAGCAGTTTACAAAGTCAGCATATTGTCCCCAATAATCCAGGTCCTCATTCATGTCTCCACTTCCAATCCCCAACCTCTTTTTAAAAACAATTCACTTGTCTCTATAATGGGAGGAAGGATGTGGGGATTTTTTTAAAAAGGTGGGGGACTGAAGGAAAAGGTTAGGTCCCCCCTGCCTCTTTCCATGGTCCAAACCAGAGGTGGTATTCAGCAGGTTCTGACCAGTTCTGGAGAACCGGTAGTGGAAATTTTGAGTAGTTCAGAGAATCGGCAAATCCCACCTCTGACTGGCCCCTGGCCCCATCTATTCTCTGCCTCCCGAGTCCCAGCTGATCGGCTGGGTCTTCTTTGGTTGCCCTGCACAGGAGAATGGAGCTGGAAAGCCGGTCAGTGGGGTGGTGAGGGAATGGGGATTTTACAATATCCTTACCCTGCCATGCTCACCAAGTCACACCCACCAAGCCACCCCCACAGAACCAGTAGTAAAAAAGTCTAAATCCCACCACTGGTCCAAAGGTGTGGAGTAGACTGTGGGTGTGCAACTTTTGGGAATCTTTAACATCTTTTTTTTTTTAAAAAAATTGATCTTTGAAAGTCATAATGTGCAGGTTACAGACAGATGGGTAGCAATGTGGTGCCATCTCTGGAGGGATGAGGCTGGATTTGGAAGATGGGATTTGAATTGGTCAGGTAGCTTCCAACAGATGTGTAACACTATTAAAAGAAAGAGGTGGGTTTAAAAACATTTTTTTACCATAATCATGCTGCCCAAAAGAGGTAATTTAGCTGTAAGGTTTGCCATTTTGGTAGGAAGGTCTCCGCAGGCCACAGGGAGTTTTGGGCTTTGGGGAGCCTAGGACTGGAATATTTCTTTAAAAAAAAATCAGAAGAATGGCTGTATAATACATATTTTACAGATTGTGTATTTTGTCTCAAGAGACATCCCTTAAAATGCATCCCAGAATCATTAACAGTTCCATAGGGTAGAGGTCCCCAACCGCCAGGCCATGGACTAGCATTGGGCAGCAGCATGCCAGAAACCGATCCATGCAAACAAGCAAAGAACCATCTGCGATATGCAGGCAAGACATACAACCACACCCCATCCAGTCCACAGAAAACCTCTCTCCACAGAAACAGTGCTTAGTGCCAAAAGGTTGGGGGCCATTGCCACAGGTGATAGATCAGGCAAGGGAAATATTATCAAGTGGGCTTTGGGGGTTGGGAAGGTATCTAACTACTTTTTTTTTCCTTTTTGTCCTTCTAGTTTTGGAGCACACAATTTCCACATTCACAAAAGTATGTCTAAGTATCTCCCCTACTTCTCCACCCTCCTCCCTCTTCCATTTTTCTCTCCCCCCCCCACAATCTATTGTTTCTTTTTCTATCGTTTCTGTTCTTACATATTTCCCACCTTTGCTCTGCCCTTCTCACAGGCGTATCTCTGGGCCCCACATCTGTGGGGATGCTCTGTCAATAGACAAAACGGGCTCACATATTTTGACGGGATCCTGGAGGCGGCATAACACCTTGCAGGTAAGAGTGGCGAAGAGACACCTCTGAAGCTCCAAATTTGATCTAGAGGTTTTGGAGATCATTTGGATTAAGCCATTTGGTTCCGTTGACACAGAACCATGACCTAGATAGAAGAAATTATTTGTAGCTCAGGGTTGATTTGTGGGGTCCTTGGTGCTCTCTGAGCATGGTTGTTGCCTAGGTAACATCAACAGTGCTAGAGGAAGTGGGTTTGCTCTGTTTATCTACTAATGGCTTGCCCTGTCAGTGTTTCTGGGAGTAGTCTTGATGGTTCCTCAATTAGGTTGTTAGCTTGTTTGCCAGAGTTTGTAGTTCCCTGATTGAGGTATTGTATACTTCTTGATTGTTGGTCTAGTATTAATAGCAATAGCAATAGCACTTAGTGCTTTACAGCCCTCTCTAAGTGGTTTACAGAGTCAGCATATTGCCCACAACAATCTGGGTCATCAATTTCCCGACCTCAGAAGGATGGAAGGCCGAGTCAACCTTGAGCTGGGCCTTGAGAATCGAATTGCTGGCAGTCAGAATTAGCCTATAACATTATATTCTAACCACTGCACTACCACAGCTCTTTATCTTGGTATTAATCTGGGTGTGGACTGTTGATGGGGAAATGTTTTGGTCTTTTTGGTTTTTTGATTGTCTCTTTTGAGTGGAATGTAGCTGTTGTTTATCTCTATGTGCCTATTGAACACGTGCGATAAATCAGTGATCAACAGGCATATATTTATAAGGGTTGTAATATCCTGGGATCACTTGATTGCTATTTGCACCCTTCCCAGTCAATTTCCAACAAGCTAGATCAATGATGGCTAACCTTTTCAGCTTGGTGTGTCAAAAATCGGGAAAAAGCCTTCCTCGGGTTGTGTGTCACTTCAAGAAATATCAATAATTTGGTTTATGACGGACTGGGCTGGGGTGATCATACAGGCCTGTGAAACTCGTCTCCCTGGTCTCAGGGCTGCAGGTGCAGGATGTGGGGATTGGAAGGCCACCTTACAGGGCTGTGAACCTCATGGATCTCCTTTCCTCCTGTAGCGTTCCTGAGGTAATGAAACTGAAAACCTCAGTTTATGGCGGTTAAAACTGGTTCTCTGCTGCAAAGATCTTGCGGCAGCGGTGACACCACGCCTCCATGCCTCAAGCAGAGAGCAGGGATTGGAGCAGAGCACAGGCAGCCTCTAAATGTGCAGGTTTTCCCCACACCAACAGGCGTGTCAGACAAAGTGCCTCGGCGTGTCACGAGTGACACGCGTGTCATAGGTTAGCCATCACTGAGCTAGATCAATGAGGGAAGTGATTCGCTTAATGACTGCATGATTCATTTAGCAACCCTGGTGATTCACTTAACAATTCTGGCAAAAAAAGTTGTGAAATCAGACACAATTGAACAACCACCTTATTTAACAATGGGAATTTTGGTCTCAATTGTGGTCATAAGTTGAGGACTCCTGGAAAAAAATAGTGCTCAATACAAAAGTTACTGCAAATAATGTGTTGATTTTCAAATATTATAGAGAAATCAGACACTACCTTTCTAATTTACAACAGCTTTATCAAATCTACAACTCTGGATGGAATGCAAAATATATACATGGGGAAAATGCAACCTTGTTGTTTGTGTGCAATGTCACAATGTCATTGCAATTCTGCATTGGTTATTGTTTTAAGATATTCATTTGGAAATAGGCCAAATTTTTATTCTCATTTATAAAATTTGGGAGGATAGAGTAGATTTCCTTGTGCAGAGTGAAACAAATTTGCAGGGAATACTCCCAGATCACTTTTCTATTGATGCATTATATGGTAAAATATATATGCAAGAGCTCCAGTTTTACTCTAATGCTTAATATAAATGAGACGTGATATAATATGAATCAATCAAACGTCTTTTAAACAACAGAAGTATCATATATTTATACACATTTTAGGTAATTCTATAAGCCCTATAAAATTCATGAATGAGCAAGACATTCATTGCATTGAAATATCACACTAAGATTGGTAAGATGTGAAAACCTGCCATCTTGCTTTGTCAGACATGATTTATCGCTTAGCATTATAGGTAAAAAGGTAAACAGGTTTGCAATAGGGGTGAATATCTGTAGCTTGGATGAAGGATGAGGTTGAAGGTTCATTCTCTGAGCTTGTGGGTTGGTTTCTGAATGTTGCACTTGAGCTGACCCACACCTGACCCATCACAAGACCCTCACCTAATATAACTCTCACCATCACAAGATCTACTGACCACACTAAGCCCTTATAAACAGAGGAACATTGACACTGATATCTCCTAAATTCCACTGAAGATGTTACCGAGCAGGGGTGGGATTCAAATTTTTAACAACCAGTTCTGTGGGCGTGGCTTAGGTGGTGGGCATGGCTTGGTGGTCATGTGACTGGGTGGACATGGCTTGGTGGTCATGTTATTGGCTGGGTGTGGCCAACTCAACATCACTCACATCGAGGCACGCATCTCCTCTCCTGGCTTCTCATGATTCTGGGGACGCTGCAATAGTCGTAAGTGTGAAAAATGGTCATGTCACTTTTTTCAGTGCCATTGGAACTTTGAATGGTCACTCCACACAAGCAAAGTACCAGCAAAGGAGTGGAAAAAACTCCAGAGAAGTTCCTGAGACAGGAAGTCTAGTCTTGCCAAGAATTAATAAGGGTTAACGGAGAGGCAGTTTCTGTAAGCAACACCAGAATGTTTCCTTCCTGCCTTCCTTACAGGATTAGTCCAATAATTTCTTCTAACAACTGGTTCTCCGAACTACTTAGAATGTTAACAACTGGTTCTAGCGAATAGGTGCGAATTGGTAGAATCCCACCCCGTTACCTAGCCTAGAAACGAAATATTTGGAAACCAACCCACAAGCTTAGAGAATGAATCTTCACCCACAAAAGGTTTCTCTGAGAAACCATAGCTTAAATCTGGAAAACACAATCTATGACCCAGTTAATAAAATACAAATAAATATTTTTTTGCCTCTATCCTAGATTTGGGATGCTGAAACATGTGGCAGGATAATGGACATTCCAGAAGATTTTCGGGGTCACTCACAGGTTGAAAAACTATTTTTCATTATTCCCAAAACTCAGACAAAGCCAACATTCCCTGAAGCCTGGTGTCTTCCAGAAATGTTGGACCATTTCCCATAAACTCTAAACAACATGGAGAAAGATGAATGTAACCCATCATACTAGGGCTTCTTTCTGAAAATAGCTGTTCAACCACCAAATTTAAAGATGCAGGGAACCCCTTCTCTTATCTTCTCATTACAAAATCCATTTGGATTTAATATTTCCACCTTAAACCTCTCCAACCCTGTGATCTGACACCATCACCTTTCTTCAACAAGACTGTTCCTTTTGGCTCAGCTGTGGTGCAAGACAAAGTGCTCTGAATCTGGAGCTCTTTCATCTCCTCTTTGGAGGGAACTGTCCTCTTATCCTTTCTCCTGGCTTTTGGACTTCAGCAGCCCGTGTAGCTCTTGTAATGGGAATTAGTGGCTTGATGGCTTTCCATCCTGAGCTTATTTCCTGGAGAAATTAGGAAGGATAAATTGTCACTATCCAATCAATTTTTCTCTTCCATTGAATTTTATTATTGTAGTATGTGCGACAACGTGAAATCACAGCTGCCAGCTCTTTAGCTGGTTTTAGCTGCTTACTTATCGAGTTCTTCCCATGAACCTAGGGCATTATAATGTATCGATATAGTCTATAGTACATACAAAAGTAGTGTCTCCAAGCAGTATTGCCTTTTGCAATTGACAAATGGAAAATTTGCCAATGCGCCTGTTATGTTGTGTGCATGGGCGCTAAGGATGGAGACGAGCCAGTGAACAGTGAACTTCAACTCTTTATTTACATGTGAAAACAGCTCAAACTCAATGGCCACAATAGCCCCCTTTATATAGGCAAACTCTTAACTATTTAACCAATGAAACACGGGGAGCGCTAGCTCCGTTAACCAATGGAAGAGGCTCATTAATAGCCAATCAGATTCTCCTGAACGGACCAATCTAATATCGCCATTATCGGCCAATCAGAAGTGCAGGGCCAGAACCCTGCACTTTACTTCAAGCTCTTAATATTCTTTATTCAAGTACTTTTATTGATTCACAATACCCCTTCCCCCAGGTTCCGTTTAAGGGGTGCGGTCACGTAGTCTTTGAGGTAGGCAGGTTGTTTTGATTGTCTATTTGATTTGCATTGTTCTCCCGGTATTTGGCTACAGTCTTGTTGGGGTAGGCTGTTATCTGGTGAAGACGGTGCCTCCCGTTCTGTATTCACATTTTCGTTGCCGCTAATATTCTTGGCATCTCCTCGAGGCGAGCTCACCCCCATTCCCGATCCTTCATGTGTTGCCTCTGAGCGGTCATTACTTTCACTTAAATTTTCTGCCGTTTCAAATTCAGCTTCCTCGGTTTATCTCCTCCCCCCTCGGTTTGGAAGTCAGGGGACTCAGAGATCCCCGACTTTAGCCTTGAATGCAGCTGATCAATATGGCGCTTCCATATTCTATCGTCGCGACATCTCACGTGGTACGATCTAGGGCCGGTTACTTCGACTACAGTCGCTTCGACCCATAATGGATCGCCCAAAAAGTTCCTGGTGAAAACCAAGTCGCCTACCTGGAAGTTACGGCATTTCCCGCTGGAACCGTGTGGTTTTTCAGGTTCATATGATGGATGCAGATGGTCGAGGTGGGAGCGGAGCTTCTGCCCCATTAATAACTTGGCGGGAGTTTTATTGGTGATGCTGTGCGGAGTGATATGCTGCAAAAGGAGTATCCGGTTAATCTTGTCTTCTATATCGCCATAGTCCATTTTATGCAAGGTTTTCTTGACGAATTGTACCATGCGCTCAACTCTTCCGTTGGCCGCAGGATGCACCGGTGAAGTCAGTGCAAGGCGAATACCATGGTCCGCCAGGTACTGTTCAAAGGACAGTGCGGTAAATTGGGGCCCATTGTCGGATACTAGAACATCTGGTAATCCATGCGTTGCAAAGAGTCTGTCTAGTTTCCTGATGACTGATTCGGTTGTTGTATTTCTCATCTCATGGATTTCAAGCCAGTTCGAGTAGGCATCCACCGTTAATAAAAATGTGTGTCCCTTGGTAGGTCCCGCAAAGTCCAGATGAATATGGGACCATGGTCCCCTCGGTGTTTCCCATTCAGTTGGGGTTGCTTTCGGAGGGGCGTTGCTTACTTCCTGGCATTTGTGACAAGCTTTTACCCATGTCTCGATCTGCTTATCGATACCCGGCCACCACGCGTAGCTTTGTGTGAGGGCTTTCATGCGCACGATGCCGGGGTGGCCATCGTGCAAGGTCCTTAGTATCGCTGGTAGTAACCGCTCTGGGACAACAACTCCAGATAATGCAGCCCTTCTGGGAAAATAGTTCTGTTTGTCGATTCTTGAATGGGACGTAGTTGTCAGGTATCTGGTCCAATGGCCATCCGCGCTCGACCCAACTGAGGACTCGTGCTAAAATGGGGTCGCATTTCGTTTCTATCGCAATATCTCAGGCTGTTAATGGCGGTGTTCGAAGTTTCTTGATTTGCAGTGTTGTAACTGTCGGATTGGGGTCATCAATGGTCTCCGGAAGTGGTGCACGGCTCAATGCATCGGCGTGGGGAATGGCCTTCCCCGGGTGATGTTGCAACTTGTAGTTATATGCCTCCAAGAATTCTGACCAGCGAGTCATTCTGGGAGATAATATATAAGGTGTTGGCCTATCTCCCGCTATTATTCCCAGCAAAGGTTTGTGGTCAGTCACTATAGTAAAGGCTCGGCCATACACATATTCATGAAATCTCTTAACAGCAGACACAATAGCAAGGGTCTCTTTATCAATTTGACTGTAATTGCGTTCTGCTTTTGATAACGTCTTTGAGAAATAGGCAACAGGGGCTTCACTACCATTTGGCAAAACATGGCTCAAAATGGCGCCCACTCCGAATGGTGATGCATCACACATGATCGTTAAAGGCAAAGTCTCATTATACTGCATTAAAACAGCATCAGAAGTCAATAATTTTTTCACATGTCAAAATGCCTGCTCCTCTCTGTGTCCCCATACCCAGGTTGCTTTTTTGTCCAACAAACGATGGAGGGGTTCGGCTACGGTTGCTTTGTGAGGCAGGAAAACATTATAAAAATTGATAAGGCCTAGAAAAGCCTGGAGGTCGGCCTTATTTTGGGGTTTTGGGGCATTTTTGATTGCCCTAAGTTTGCTATCGGTGGGGTGAATGCCTTGACTATCAATTAAATATCCTAAAAATTCTACACAATCCGTACATAATTGACACTTATTTTTTTTAACTTTGAGACCTGAGTCTTTAAATCTCTGGAGGACCAACCTCAGGCGATCCTTCAGTATTTTCCGAGTCAGTGCAGCGATTAACACATCATCAAAATAAGGGACAATGCCTTTTATCCCTTGTAATAGTCTTTCCATCAAACTTTGAAAGATTCCCGGGGCTACACTCACTCCGAACTGGAGTTGGTTACATTTAAACGCACCTCGGTGTGTAACGATCATTTGGGCCTCTGCCGTTTTTTTGTCAACAGGCAGTTGTTGGTATGCCTGGGCTAAGTCTAGTTTAGCGAAGACTTTTCTGCCCCCCAGGGAATGGAGGAGGTATTGTACCACCGGTATCTGGTAAGCGTTTTGTTGAAGGACATGGTTCAGGGTGGCTCGGTAGTCTCCACAAATTCTTATCGATCCATCCGGCTTGATGGGTGTTACGATTGGGGTTTCCCAGGGAGAGTGATCGATTGGTTCTAACACATCCTGGGCTATTAATTTATCAAGCTGCTCGTCAATCTTTGGTTTAAGGGCAAATGGAACTCGACGAGGCTTAAGGGGGATGGGAGCTATTTCGGGATTGAGGTTAAATGATATCGGGGTCCCCTTGTACTCGCCTAGTTTGTCTGCAAAGACGTCCTGGAATTCGTGGATGAGGTCCTCTTCCCAGTCGCTGCTGCAGGTTCGGTGAATGCCGGCTACTTCAATTCCGAGCGGAGCGAACCATTGGAGGCCTAACAAACTAGGCCGATCCCTGTCGATTACAGTCAGGGGTAGGAATGCTGTATGGTTCTTAAATGACACCCGGACTCAGCTGGATCCAATGACCGGGATTTGATTTCCTTGATAGTCTTTGAGTATGAGTCTTTGGAATCTGAGGTCTTGCCGCTGGATAGTAGGGATGAGCTGCTTGAGGGTCTTCCAGGAAACCATCGAGAGGGACGATCCTGAATCAACTTCCATCAGGCAGGGCTGGTTTTCGATGGCCACTTTCACTCGGATCTTTTTGGCATCAAGAGATGAGGCATGACTGATCACGATCGTTTGGTGAGCCTCTTCTCACTTCGTTGGATGGCTTAGGGTTTTGTTTCTGTAGGAGTGGTTGTTCCATTGGTGGTTCACGGGTTCTCGCTTTACGGGACGACTTCCCATCGGTTTGTGATAATTAGCCCCCCTCGAGGGCTGGCTGGGTCCTAGCTTGCTTCTACAGACCCGAACGATATGGCCTCTTTTTCCGCACACATGGCAGAGCGCGTCGAAGAATTTGCATTCTGACCGGGGTGGCTTGCTCCATACCCAGTGCATTGGTACTGTGATCTCTGGTGTTGGTCTCGTTCAGACTGAAGTCGGTGGACCTCTTCTTCATCGCTTTCTGACGATGATTCGAGGTCCTCGTGGTGGGCTGTTTCCAGCTGACCTTCTGACTGAGGTGAAATTCCGCAGGTGAGTTGTCGAAGCGGGGTGTGGGTGCGGCGCATTTGGGCAGCCGACTTCCTGGTTGCTTCTGCTGCAGTAGCTTCAGCGATGGCATCTTTAAGGCTAATGTCGTCTTTCGCCATTAGTTTACTCTGAGTGCCTGGTGCATCTAATCCCAGAACGATTCGGTCTCTTAGGGCTTCTTCTAGGTCGGCAAACTCGCATAGGCCTCCCAGATCCACTATGAAATCAGCAACACTTTCACCGTTCCGCTGACTTCTCTGATAAAATTCATGCCTTCTAACGAGCGTTGTCACAGTCGGTGCATAGTGAGCCCTCAGCAGGGGTTCGAGGATGTCCCAGTCCATAGACTTTACTTCTGCCGGTTTCGCTAGTGCCTTGGCCATCTTGAATACGGTCGGCCTGCAATGAGTTAGGAATACCGCTCGTTTCTTTCTGGTAGTGGCATCCTTCAAATTGTTGGTCTCCAGAAACATCTGGAAATGATCCATATATGAGTCCCAGTCTTCTTGTGCCAGGTTGAATGGAGTGGGTGGTATGACTCTGCCGGACATGGTTCCGCCGTTGGTGCATTTCAGCCACGTGCTCTGTTATAGTTCTTCATCGTTCAGTAAGCTCTGACGTCTCCACATCCCATCCTCGTCACCAGTGTTATGTTCTGTGCATGGGCGCTAAGGATGGAGACGAGCCGGTGAACAGTGAACTTCAACTCTTTATTTACATGTGAAAACAGCTCAAACTCAATGGCCGCAATGGCCCCCTTTATATAGGCAAACTCTTAACTATTTAACCAATGAAACACGGGGAGCGCTAGCTCCATTAACCAATGGAAGAGGTTTGTTAATAGCCAATCAGATTCTCCTGAACGGATCAATCCGATGTCGCTATTATCGGCCAATCAGAAGTGCAGGGCCAGAACCCTGCACTTTACTTCAAGCTCTTAATATTCTTTATTCAAGTACTTTTATTGATTTACAACAGCGCCGATTTTCTAAGTGCCATGCAATATTTTTGAGTATTGTACCCAGCATGTTGATAAACCACTGGGATCAGCATGATTGTTTTATTTCTTAATCTTTCAATTGAGTCGTGTGGGATTATATTTTCTGCTGCTGGTTCTCAGTCCTGCAATATCAAGAGGATTGAAGATATTTGCAAGAAAACTCTTTTCCAGGATTGGGGAGTAAAAGTTTTATTTGCCTCAGTTTCATTTGCCATGATTTCAGCAGCCATTATTTCTCTGTCTGTTGCCCCGTTATGTAGTCTTGTTCACTTATTTAGTTTCTGTGTCTTAGTGTAATTTTAACAATGCACATTTGCCAACTGAAAGCTAATCATTCTTGGCAAAAAAAAAAAAAAGGATAATTTATTTAGGGTTCTTTTATATTTGTTTAATGAAGGGACCTTCTCTTGCTTTCCCATCAGTTATATACTTGCCACTTCCTTGGCACTGACTACATCATAGCTGGTGGGAGCCGGAACAACTTGTGTCGACTTATTGACAGAAGAATTCTCATGGTAAGGTAGCTTTGCTAACCATGCAGGAAAGGGCGTGGCCTTGTAATAGGGCAGGTATTTTGTACCCCATGTTTAGTCTCCAGGAACACGAGTGCCATACAAAGTGGACTTTGGGGTACCAACCTCATGGACTTTGTTTTATTGATATACTTATTAACTAACATAGTTATTTTGCATTTTAATTTCATTTATTTTTCTCTCTTTTAAAATTGTGATAAGGGTTTATCAAACCATTACAGACTGGATTTTTTTTTTTACCCTATTACTGGATGAATAGATTGATAGCTTTTAATGTTCCTAAACTGAAAAGATAAATTCCTCAGATCAGGATAGGATGGGATTATATTTGATTTAAAAGGAGATCTGGAATTTGTTAATGCTAATTGGTATTTAATTTGTCTCTTTGTGAACTCCAAACAACCTTTTTTCTCATTAATATCTTAAATTTTACACCCTTTTTGTTGTCAGACCTTTTTTAAGTGGACATACACGTAACACATTTGACTACATGTAGTTAATTTACTGTACAAAGAAGGGGTTTCATCCTGTCCAATCAGCTTTTCTCTTGCATTTTTTTGATGTATTAATTATAAAATGGAATGTAAGCTAAGGATCCCTCTTTGAATGAGTGGATTCCCCTTTAATCAGAATGTTCTGAATAAATTTTTATTAAATGATCTTCTTGTCTCGGCCTGTCTCATTCAAAAATATGCATGCCAAGGCACCAACCTAAAATACTATATATGATCTTTAAACTCCAAAGAAAAGAAACATGTGGTGGTAGCAGCTGATTTCTGCCCTCTTTCTTTTGTTCAGTAGAGAACTTGTCAATCAAAGAAAAATGGGGATGGGGAGGTTTATGAATCTTCAAATTAAAAATATTGGAGACGGCAACAGGGAAATGGCAGGGAATTTTTATGCAATGTCGGAAACAGAATATTGAGCTTGATGGATTTATGGGGCGAAGGAATCAATTTATGATTTTTCCATTATAAGACTAAGAGAAGGGTTAGTTTGTAAGGGAGGATAAGGTGAGATAGAAGAAAAATATATCAAGCTGGTGTTTTTCAAGCTTGGCAACTTTAAGATATGTGGACTTCAACTCACAGAATTCCTCAGCCAGCATGCTCAATTTTCTTATTTTTTTTTTTCCAGAGCACAGGGGTACTTAATGACCTGCCTGGAGGTGTTTATAGTACTCACATCAGCAGCCGTGGAGTCCTAGCTGCAACTTCCAACAACTTCCTGTATCTTGCACAGACTCCAATAAAACCTTGATTGCAAGAAACTGTCATTGCAAGAAACTCTTGCTAACAGCTGAAGGACATCACCAATGCCTTGATCATCATGACTCTTACCAATCTTTCCTAGCATCCGGGATATCAGTCAGAATCATGCAAAATCAGACACCCTGATATGCCTGCCATCTCCCCATCATCTTCTGTTTCTCTGTGGACAAAGAGGATCATGGCCTGTTCATTGAGACTCCTACTTGATTGGCTGTGCCCCATTTCATCATGCTCTGCTGATGTCAACCCCTTCTCAGCATGATCCTCCAGAGATACTGTTCTGCTGGAATCATCACATTATGGTTTGCTTCAATCATCTCATCATAGTTTGTTTCAAACATCTCATCATGGTTCGTTTTTGCAGAGACATTTTGATTTGATTTTCTGCCCAATTCTCTGGGACTCTCATCACATATGCAATCTTCCATGCAAGAAATCTTAGCTGTACAGCTTGTTACCTGGGACTGGGACTAACTGGGTTAGTTCTGCAGCTGATATCCCATCTATTATTGTTGTTGGCAACTGCAACATGCCTTGCTGCTTCAAACCTTTGCTGACCATGTCTATCGTACACTTCATCTTAAATTGACAGTGACTGTTCTGAAGATCATGTGGGGTTTGAAATGGTCCCCACAACCCTAGATTTCAGAGAACTCCATCATCCTCTGAACAGTTTTTTAAATCAAGCCACTGGAGGGAAATAGGCGTCCAGTATTTCTGCCTTAAGTTTCCATCCTGCCTTGGGGGGTTAAGCTTTCTAAGTCTTTTCTGTCTCTTCTCATAGCCACCTCCTAGGATGGCTGCCCTAAAAAAAACCTGCCTTGGTGCCAAAATAAAACATCTTGGCTGAGCCTTTGTGTGCGTCCAGTAATCCTGGGTCTCTGGCAAGGAAAATGGGATCTATTTGAACATAAGTGCTACAGAGGGGAACTCAGTCTCCTGGATTCCTCGAAATGGTTAAGGATTTCATTCCTGGGGCTGTCATTGAATACTTGAAACAATATAATATAAATAACAGAATAACAAAATTGGAAGGAACCTTATATGTCTTCTAGTCCTACCCCGGGCTCAAGCAGATGTGGTTGCAGTAGTCCCATTTAAACATGATTTTGGAAGAAACACAACTGGCAAAATGAACAAGATAGCCCCTAAACACAGCAGAGATAAAAGGGAAGTTGTATAAACACCAGGTTCAGAGTTTACTATTTCTTAACCAAGGCAGACATTGAATATTTTAAAATTGTTGCATGTTATAGCTTTGCTTTATTTTATTTTTTAAAAAAATTAAAAAGCTCTGGTGAAGCTGCTGTCTGGATTCAGGAACATAAAGCATTCTGGTTTTGAAGAGGGGAGGTGAACAATTTATTCCTTATAGATCTTCTCTGCTGGGGACTTCCTGTTTTCTGCCCAACTCTTTCAAGCAGCTTTTTGCAGCAACTGCTCTCTCTTCTTTTGGCCCATTTAGTGCTGCCTCGACATTTTTCATGCCAGTCAATGCCCTGACTATGCCAGAATCCAAGCAAAGTCAAAGTCCAGTGGTAAACTCTGACAAGTGAGACCTGGCCAACGAACATTGTTATGCAAGTTTATCCAAACTCCATACAGGCTGGCTTAGGTATCCTATAGATTGGACTCAGGTTTATAAGATTGGACCTGCCACCTCTTTGGTCTGGTAAGCAGCCTAGTGTTAAAAATTCAGGGGCTGCCTTTACATCTCAGGCATCCAAGTTGATATGGATAATAAGAATTTGATCTCTAAATCTGGGAGACATTAATTTTGCAAAGTGGCTTTTTCATGCTCCCCCCATTATATCACTTCAAGCAAAGTGAAAATGTGTTTGTTGGGTGTGTGTTTGTGTATCAAGGCTTAATAAGGATACAGAATGAATGATCTGTAGGTATATGTGATCCATAAGAAAGTAACAATACTGTTAAAAGACCTTGATTAAATGTGAGAAAAGACAGAACATCCTTAAAATATTTTGCATCTTTCCCTTTCCCATCCAGGCTTGTTTATTTAATACTTGCCAACATCCCAGGGCCCTAAAATATACTCTCTATTGTTTAGTTCATGAATAGGTACATTTAAAAAAAAAGGGGGGGGGGGCGCTCTGGCTAAAAAGTCAAACTGGAGAGACAGTTTGATCTAGTGGTTAAGGCAACAGGCTAGAAAATGGGAGACTGTGAATTCTTGTCTCTCTTTAGGCCATCTGGGTGACTGGTTCAGTCACCCAACTCAGTTCACAGGGTTGTTATGTGGGGGAAATGGAGGGAGGGAGGAGCGAGATATATTTCTATCCTAACATTATTATTTTTACAAATAGCTCAAGGCAGTAACTACCTTGAGTTATTTGTAAAAAAATAATAATGGCAAGATACGAATGAACAAAATTTAAAAAATGGAAAAAACATGCTTTCCTGAACTTCAAAAAGCAACACAAATGCCATGCTAAAATATGAACATCACCTTATAATGCCTCTGCCTGTGTTACCTGGAATTTTAGGCTTCATTATTATTAGCTTTTTAATAAAGATGATGCACCTAAATATATTTACAATATTTTTTTTTAAGAGCACTGCTGGCATTCTCATGTCAGAATAGGAATGGAGACCAAACTGCTCCTAGCCTTATATTCTGTAGACCATTCAGAGCCATGGATTTTGGTATTGAGATCCATCTTCATGGCATCACCAAATGCAGTTGCTTAGTTATGATCCATTATAGGAACAAATTCTATACTAGAAATGTTCTGTATCTCCAAATCAAAGGTTTCGCCCCAAGTTTTCTCCAACCTCAGATAATTCCTGGGTTAGATGGAAGTTGAACCAGGGTTGCCATTACTAAGCAATACAACCATGTCAAATGATTGCATCCCTTAGTGCCAACAAACCTGCCAATCCTGGTTGACACTGTAACCTCAGTGTTATTAGATAGGAAATGGCGACGAGTTCCAGGTAAGGAGTATAAGGGATGAGGAAAGCCACCGGAGGCCCTGGAAGGGCTGGTGAAGGCTGCATGAGAGTTGGGGAAAGCCAGGGAAGCACTTGGGTGGCCCACAAGAGATGGATGATACAAGGGGGTACAAATGCAGGAAAACCAGGAAGGCTTAATGGAGTAATTTGTGATCTTCCCTGCTGATTTCTCCATTGGCTTTGCTTGTGGGAACCCGAGGGGAAAGATCACAAATGGAACATCACATGACCACAGGACACGGCAACTGTTATTAGTGCGAGCCAGTTGCTAAGCACTCAAATCATAAGTGAGAGGACTGTGAGGTTGCTGCAATGGCCAGAACTTTGAGGACCAGTCCTAAGTACTTCTTGTTCAGCAATCTTGCAATTTTGGTTGCTGAACAAGTGGTTGGTAAGTGAGGACTCCCTGCATAAGAATCTGATATTGCAGTTACTGTTGGGAAAAGCTGAAGCCTAGGACAAAATCAGACACTCATCATTGGAAGAAATAATGCAGCTTTGATGAATGAACCTAGCTTCAAAAGATCCATAATCCTATTAATTTAGTGCCCCCCCTTTTTTGCCCATGACTGAATAACACATTCATGTTCAGATCTCCTGTGTGAGTGAAGTTTTTGCACAAAGTTTGTGCTTTCGCATCACAGGTGGTTGACTCTAAATTCATATAATCCTGTATTTATCCTGGATTGCAGACAAATACTGCCTCCATCATTTCAGCAGGAGACCAGCTTGATATCTATGAACGGTGATTTTTCTTTCATGGAGAGACTCTGTGATTCTTCCACCACTGTTGAGAATTTAAGCCTAGGACTTATTTTTGCACCCAGAGGCTCCACTTAACCATAAAATATGTGAAATAATAAAAAGCTGCTACCAGAAATACCGTATATAATACACAATCCTCTGTGAAATCACAACGCTCTTGCTTATTAAATGGCTAATCTTTCAAGTGAAAGGAAATAGCTCACCTAAAGAACAGGTCAAAGGAGTCAAAATGGCAGCCACAACCATGTGGTTGAAACTCCACCCCAAAAGAGTGTGACTTCAGTCACATGGTTCTGGTTCCATCTTGAAGTTTTTTTAATCACTTTCCTGTGGACACTTCTATACAGGATCTTGGGAATCTGGCATGGATCCCTCCTCCAGCACACAAAACTGAGTCAGAATACAGCTACAATTTATTTTGAGAGCAGCAGTTTTCAATCCATTGCAAGTTTTCAACTTATGCCTTCCCAGGAATTGAGGATGTTAGATATGGGAACGGCTTCTCAAACAGACCTCTGCTCCCATGCCAGGCGAAAGAGAGAGTTAGCTGCAGAGACCATCCTGTCTCGGTATTCCAGTTCCATGTGATTTCCAGATGGGATGTCTTGGAGACCGTATGTAAGGCCCCAGCAGCAAGCTGCGATCACCCCTGTGGAGTCACTGTCCCCTGGAGGACAAGAGAAACATACAGAAAAAAGAAAAGATTATGAGTGGCTGTGATGCATTCCTGGATGCTTCCCTAGATGCCTCTCCAGATGCTAGTTCAGACAAGGATGAGCTAGCAGCAGAGAGCCATGAGTCAGGAGTGCAGGGGCTAAACATGGAATAGCCGGACAAGCAAGCAGCCGGCTGAATAGAGACAGGAGAGGCATAGCTGCAGATAGGAAGCCCAGAGGCTTTGGGTAGAGAAGGCACCCAACTGGTTAGTGGAGATTAAGAAGAACTGCCTCCTCCTCTAGATCAGATAACACATAGGGCTAAGAGAAGGCAGGCACAAAGGTCATCTAGATTACTCATGAGGAGGCAGCCTTCCGCTCTTGATGAAAAAAAAAATTGCACCAGGAGCAGTTATTTAGCTCAGTAAGGGGAATGAAATGATGCTGGGAACAACACATCTACTTCCTTGCTGTGTGTTCTTTGCCCCGGGGATTTGCCTTGGCCTTGTCTTTGCCCTGGGGACTTGCTTTGTTTTGTCTTCGCCTTAGGGATTTGTTTTACCCTGTTGGACTGGACTTGCCTTGGACTTGAGGACTAGTGTTAGCTGGTGTGTGTGTGTGTGTGTGTGTGTGTGTGTGTGTGTGATTGGAACAGCACAGCGTGAGTCAGTTCTAGGATCAAGCATTTTACAGGGGAGGTTGCCACTCACCACCATGGAACATGGATCGTCCACAGAGCTGCTCCCAGCTGCTCCCAGCACCCAAGAGGGCATCATAGGCAATCATGGGGGCATCGTGGCCGCTCCGCCCAGCCCACCCATCCAGGCTGAAGGTTTTGTAGATGATATCTCGCTCGGCGGGACCGTAGGCAGGAGGAAATCTAGCTGGGCCCCGACCATCAGTGAGACCCCGTTCTGAGAGGTACCTAGATGTGGGATAATTCAGTTACATTTATTTATTCTAGTTATATGGCTGTCTACCTCACAAACAGGGATTCTGAGAGGATGGCATAGGGCTGAAAAACAAAGTAAACAAAAGGACAAAGCACAGCACAATATAGCATGAACAGTAAACATAATCCAATCTTCCCCCAAAGTGCTTTTTCAAATGGCATCTGGGCTCTTTTTTCCTGGCAGAAGTTCCTGGGCTGTAGCCGATTCCTTGAACTCTGCTACAGATTCTCCACAGTTCTAGAAACCTCCCTGGGAAAAGAGGGGGGTAGACTTTAGAAATCAACTCTTTTGCTTCTCTGAGCTGGATGCTCTCGGACTACAAGGAGGAGGAGGAGGGAGCGGGGGAGGAAGGAGAAGGGAAAAAAAGAACTGCTCCGTTGGAGCGGAGCAACTCTGCAAGTTCACTGTGAAAGAACCAGCCATTCAAAACAGACAATAAAGAGTGCCATTATTTCTTAAACACTAGTTTTCCCGCATATTTATCTTTCATATTAAAAAAAAGGCATCCTCTGGCTCCACTTGTGAAAAAGCACTTTGGGACAAACATGGCATGGATAACTGAGAATCTCCACAGACATAATCCAATCTTCAAATCATTCTCAAGAGGACTTTTAACCTCTGACCCAATATTTGTGTGTGTGTGTGTGTGTGGGGCGAATAAATGGAAGGCTGATAGGTTCAGAATATCTGGAATTTGGGAGATGAATATGTTGTTCCAAACAGCAGGTACTGTTCGGACAGAGAACTACACTTTCTGAGTCCCACTTAATGATTTTGTTTCCTGAAGGACACATACCCCCCTGCTGGATCTCATGGGGCAGATAGAGATAAATGCAGATAGGATTTAGAAGGGATTGTAGTTGGTAACCAGCATCTTGAATTGCATCTGAAAACTTATTTATATCCTGGCTTTATTATTTTTATAAATAACTCAAAGCAGTGAACACGCAATATTTCACCTGCTTGGCTCAGGGTAAAGGCATGAATGTGTTATTATCAGCACAGTAATGAACTTTGACCCTTTGCTGGTGGTAACCTTACCCAGCAGCTACAAGCATGAAGGAACATAAAAGTCCTGAAAAATCGTGTAAACCAGGGAACTAGGAGGTGATTTCTCCCTTCTTCCATATTAGTTGGAATATCCCCAGAGGGATAAAATTATAAAAATAATTTTGAATAAAAAATTATTCAAATTACTTCTGTCTGTCTATTATTCATCTATCTATCTATCTATCTATCTATCTATCTATCTATCTATCTATCTATCTATCTATCTATCTATGTGGATCTTTGGTTATTCGGGTTTTCTCCCACGTTAAATTGGAAGTATCTAGGCGACGTGACAATGAAGTCTCATTCTATCTATCTGTCTATCTATCTATCTATCTATCTATCTATCTATCTATCTATCTATCTATCATCTATCTTGTCTGTCTGTCTATCTATCTATCATCTATCTATCTTGTCTGTCTGTCTGTCTACCTGCCTGCCTCTATCTATCTACCTACCTACCTACCTACCTACCTACCTACCTACCTACCTACCTACCTACCTATCTTGTCTGCCTGCCTGTCTACCTACCTACCTACCTATCTACCTACCCACCCACCCACCCATCCATCCATCCATCCATCCATCCATCCATCCATCCATCCATCCATCCGCTCATCTCCTATTCTATTGCTCCCAGCTTTAATCAAAAGCCCTGAATTCCTTGTTCCCTCTCTTGCCCCAACTACTTACCATTCCCATTTCTCTTGGAAATAGGACCAAGCTGCTACATTGGCTTCAGTCTCAATCCCAGCAGCCTGGATGTATTCCAGGACAAGGGGCAGAGTCTTCAGCAACCCAGGTCCCCAGAGCTCAAGGGGCAGTCCCTGGACAGCATATGCAGTGAAGAGGGCTGAAGCCAGAGATCCCAGATAGCCTAAACAGAGGAAGTAGAGAAAGGACATACCTTTCAGGACTCTATAGTCTTCCACTTTCCCCCCTTTTATTGAATTACTGAAATTTACCCCAAGCTCCCAAAGGTAAGGCCTGTATAACAACTTTGTTCAATGACCAGCCAAACATGCAACACAAAAGTAAAATCAAACAGGTGA
The DNA here is from genome assembly GCA_033807585.1 of Hydrophis major. Classification (NCBI taxonomy): domain Eukaryota; kingdom Metazoa; phylum Chordata; class Lepidosauria; order Squamata; family Elapidae; genus Hydrophis; species Hydrophis major. The sequence continues at coordinate 30,065,172 of CM066343.1, read as the reverse complement.
AATAAAATATGAACATAACAAGGGTCTCTGTAATAAAAGCGTAACATAGGTTACTATGATTATGTGCTGTTGAATTTTCCCACTTCTAGTGGCCACATAGATCAGAGCAGATAAGTGTTGGCTTGTTGGCTTTGATAATGGGTGTGTCAAGATGTTTCACAAAAAATCATAGCACCAAACGAGTAAGGAGAGAATGGGAAACAGACAATATAGCTAAGCTCATCCCCAAAGGATTTTCATAGGACAAGAAATTTCATAGAAACTATACTATGTTTCTGTGCTGGTATGTTAATTAATAGTGCAAGTGTAAACAGTGCATCTAAAATATTACAATCTATGGAGTAAAATACATATTTTACTATATGCTAACATGATTGTAAAGAAGCCACAGAAGAGGCTGTAGTTCCTGAGAATGCTCAGGAAGATAAATCTATCTCAGTATCTACTTCTGTCCTACTACTGCAGCACCATTTAAGGGTGTCCTGACATATCGGAGCAGCTCTGTAGCAGACAAAAAAGCTCTACAGAGAATCATTAAAACTGCCCAGAATATCACTGGGCTCCAGTTACCAGCCCTGGATGACATCTCACTATTTGAGGAAGATGCGCAACATTCTCAGAATCTCTTCCCATCCTGTTTACAATCTTTATGAATTGTTGCTTTCTGGCAGAAGATACAGAACAATTGAAATTCAGACCACACATTTTCTGAATAGTTTTTATCCCAGAGCTATAATTGCACTTAACAATGAACTTAAATATCACCATCAGCGAGCTGTTGGACAATATTACTTGGTATGTTATATGGATATTACTTGGTCTGTTTTTAGGAGGTGGGGAATTTTGGTGGGTGGGGAGGTGTTTGGGGATTGTTGTTTGTGTGTGCATGTGGAGACTGGTCTCTGAGTGTTATGTGAATTTCGTTGTATGTATACTGTGTATATACATACAATGACACAAAAGAATTCAATTCAATTCAACATTGCCTAAAACAAGAAAACTAAGATATAATAAAGCTGAATTGATCATTCTGGTCTATGACTATAATAAAAATTGATTGATTGAAAGCTGAATTGATGAATAAAACAAAAGCATTTATTCCTGAGACCAAGTTTGCCTTATTTTCATTGAGGCAACACAGAGTTTGGCTACTGCACAAGTGAAGGAGGGTTTCAAATCTCTAAACGATGGTTCACATGTGAATCATAGAAATTGTCTGATTTTCCTAGGATTTTACATATTAGGAACAGGCTCAAACATAATTTTTCCAACAATAATTTAGGGGAAAGTGGCTTGGCCCTATTTATTTTAGAAATCCCATTCAGATTATACCAATGAAGATAGGAAAAATATGTATTATTCAATATTTGTGATATCATCAACACAATAACAATCACTCATGTTTAGCAACACCAAATCTCAGAAAATTCCAACAACATATCAACAGGTTCTTAATCTACACCTCAAAAAAGCCAATTGTACTGCTTTAGACTCTATCACTACATTCTGCTTTATGGAAAGACGCCTGTTCAACCAGTGGTGGGATTCAATTTTTTTTACTACCGGTTCTGTGGGTGTGGCTTGGTAGGCGTGGCAGGGGAAGGATACTGTAAAATCTCCAGTCAGAGGTGGTATTTGCTGGTTCTCTGAACTACTCAAAATTTCCACTACCAGTTTTCCAGAAATGGTCAGAACCTGCTGAATACCACCTCTATGCTCAATCTGTGTTACTACTACAGGCCCAACCACAGGGCAATTTTTCTGTATTGTAGAAAAGCTGCCCAGCATAAATATAATCTTGTTTTATTTTTCCTTTCCTTAAGCCTTGAGATCGGTCAGTCATGCAACAATGGCCTCATATGTCTTTTTACCTGTGGGGTGGTGATGTGTCATTCTTCCACTTTCTATGCTGACTTGGATCAAGGTGTTGAGATCAGAAGGATGAGGATACCTGGAGGAGATATTGGCTGGGAATCAGGATGATCTTGTGTTGACTTTTGATCATTCTGCTATTGCTACTTTGCATGTATTTTCTTCTCCCGCATGTATTACCTAAGCCCAATGCACATGGACCTCATAGCTGCACCACAACCGGTTGCGTTAGAGTTGAAGGGAATGTGATATCCACCTGGCTCTCCTGGATGTAATTGAGATGTTCCTAGAAGGAGGTTGGGGGGGGGGGGAAATAGCACACTGAAAAGTTTATTGGCCAAATGACATTGGATTTTCAGTTAGACATCCTTTGTCCTGAATGTATTCATTTAAAAAACAAAACAGTAAAGATTTTGGTACAAAGTGGAAGATTTGTGTATGACAACCTTGAAACAATAGAAAATATCTGTAGCTCGGGTTTTTGATTTAGGCAGTGGTTTGCTCTCTAAGCTTGTTTCAATTTAGTTTCTGAACATTTTGTTACCAGATTAGTCAGGTAACATCATCAGCAGGATTTTCTTGTCCTGTACTCCTTAGCTTATAAATATCTTGTGTTCCAGTTTGGTCAGTTGGTTGTGTGATTGATTGTTCGTTTGGAGCTATATTTAAATTTTGAGCAGCTGATTGGTTCTCTTATTGATTGGTCATTCAAATGGTCTAGTTTCTTACATATTCATATAAGCATATTGATTTAGAATGATCCAGGGAAGAAAGAAGGAATAAATTTGTAAGGTAGAAAATAAGAGGAAAGTGTGAGAAATTCAAAATAAACCCAGATTTTGTTTGCCACAAGATCACATTGAACAGTCTTTCTCAACCTTGGCAATTCAAGATAGCTGGACTTCAGTTCCAAGAATTCACTAACCAGACATGTTGTTGAATTCCAGGAGCTGAAGTCAAAACATCTTAATGTTGCCAAGGTTGAAAAATAATGGGGTAGGAAGAAACACTGATAGGTTTCAAGATTCTGTTACTCTATTTTACTACAATAAAGAGCACCCCTGGAATTTTGAACATGCCTTCATAAAAAATTAGACTTAACTCAAAGAGCTGCTAGTTTTGTAACTTTAATGCAACATAATGTATAGTGGCATTTACAATGTGAAGATAGTAAGTGTGGTCTGTCTGTCAGAACTGAACTTTCCAAGTTGTTAAGTGAATCCTGTTTTCTCCATTTGTTTGCTTGTTGGAAGCCAGCTGGGAAAGTCACAAATGGCAATCACATGACACTGGGATGCTGCAACTGTCATAAATACATGCTGGTTGTCAAATGCCTGGATTTTGATCATATGACTGGTCATAAATATGAGGGCCAGTCATAAGTGATCTTGTAACTTTGAACAATCATTAAATGAATGGTTTTAAATCAAGGACTATCTGTACTTAAAACATACAAAAATAAATAGGTTGTGTGTTACCCAGAATACTGGTGGGTCCAGGTTTTCTTCCCTCCATATCTTTCATGGCCTCTACATAGCATCTTGCCAGCTCCTGGAACAAGGGTTCCCCAGTCTTCCCTATGCAAAAAAGATGGGAAACACAAGGGAACCATTTTTATTTTCAAATCTGAGATTACAATCTACTTTGCTCTTGTCCTTCTGCTATGGGAAGGACTTCTTTTGATTCAGTTTATCTCCAATAGAAACTTACTCAAATCTCCTATATGCAGGGATCTTCTGAAGGATCCCTTTTCCTCTAATATTTTTCTTGCTGACTATGCTGATTGTAGAGATAAAACTTGTTGGGTAATCAAACTTTACTGCATCCAATTAGGAAAGGTTGTTGAGAAAAACATTTGTGTTATCACTGCTAAGAATATGAGCCTTCATACCTCAACACCATCTTGAATCACCCACCTCAAGAATGTGAGTATCCAAAAATGATGTGAGCTACCCAGAGACACAAATGTTGAGACACAGCTATACAAAATTGAATAAAGAACTAAAAAAATGAAATCATTCTATAATCCCAAAATCTAAATTCAAAAGGCTTGTAGCACTAGTTGCAAGCCAGCATCCTAGAAATGTCTGTTTATGTCCTATAATCCAGATTCATCTCAGGTAGCTACTGTTCCTATTGATTTCATGACTGTTTTGACTAATTGATAACAGAACAGGAGTAGTCTGCTACTATTATCTTTGACTTCCAGTCATCTAGGTCAGTGGTCACCAACTTTTGCAGCTTGACAGCCCAGCTGGAGGGAGGGGGGAGGGGAAGTGGCTGTGTGAGTGGTGGGCTGGCATGCACATGCGCCCAGCTTGACTTGCATGAGCATACATGCATGCACACACAGGATGACTGCAAGTCAAGCTGCATGCCTGCACCTGTGTTTGCTGGCCTACTACCTGTTTGCAAATAGGCCACAGCCCAGCAGTGGGCTGCAGCCTGAGAGTTGGGGACCCCGATTTAGTTGGTAGTTCTCAACCTCAGCAATAAGGGTGAACTTCAACTCCCAGAATTCCCTTGCTGGCTGGGGAATTCTGGGAATTGAAGTCCACCCATGTCATTGCTGGTTAAAAAGCAGGAGTTGCTACTGTTGGATAAGTCCTGCAGGGCCCTCTAAGGTAGGAGACAGATGCACCTGGTAACATTTTACCAAGACTATTTAATAAATTGTATAAACCACCAACTCCTATAAAGCACCACATGAGAGAAGTATTATTTGGAGACGGGAATCAAAATTTGCAAAACAAGACTGCAAGGCTTCTCATTGCTTCCAACTGCTCACCTGTGGCAAGGGCCTCAGCAGTTGCCAGGTGCAGCACAGTGTCATCGCTGACTGGCCAATCTGGAAGGGCTACACGGATCTTGCCAAGTCCCCCCATTTCCTGCAGTTCTTGGTGAATCTGGGGCCCCGAAGTACAGTATTCCCAGCGCTGGTTGCGATATCCAAGGGCATCACCAACTCCAGAGAGCACCATGGCTGCATGATAGTCTTCTCGGGAGGGAGTACGGTAGCTACAGGAAAAAAATATATTACAAAAGGCAGCACCCCTACCCTGTGTAAAACCTTCCCATGCATGTATTGCAAAATATTGAAATGTATTAAAAATTTCCTTCTGAAACCTGCAATTTGTATTAATTCGCTAGGATCTATTTGCTGAAGTTGCATACCCCATCCTGTTTCCCCAATTAAACTGGCCAGTCCTTAGGAAGGGGCACATTTAGTAAAATTAATATTCTGAAACCAGCATGTCATGAAATAAGATTGCACCAGGGTTAATCTGAAATTCACATGCACAAACTAAAAATTATAATTTGCATTAAAAGGATTCCATGTTGTCATCAGACTGATATTTTATTAGCAGTCACACATCACAGTAATAAAAATAGAAAAGTTATACAAGGAGGCCTAAACATGAATTGAAAGTGTGCTATTTCTCTGAGGAATATAGGTAGTTTTGACATATATCACCACAATCGGGACCAGAATTTCCATTGCCAAGCAAGGCTAAACGAATTGAATCCAATTTTATTTTATTTTATTTTTGTCATAGTTCAGTGAATTTACTGTACTTGTTATGTGAATCACATGATCGTTAAGCAAATCTGGCCATTGACTTGCTTTGGGGAAGCCAGCAGGAAAGGTCACAAATTGTGATCACATGATCTCAGGATGCTGCAATCATTGTCAATACACACCAGTTGCCAAAAATCCAAATTTTGATCACCTGATGGTAGGATTGCTGTGAAAGTTATATGTGCAAAGACTGGTTATAAGTCATCCTTTTCACTACCATTGTAAATCTGAACAGCCACTGAACAAATGGCTCTAAGTTGAGGGATATCTAAAGTAACTTTCCAGTATGAATCTAAGTAGCGAGTTTTATGGTTGATCTCTGAAAGCTGCATAAAAACACCCTCCAAATCAAACCATGTAACAGCAAAACCACATTGTGGCATTTCTGCCAAAGGGTGCATTCCATCAAACAACCAGCAGACAAGCTCAATTTAAGGAAGATTTTTTGGAGTAAGTTTGAAATCTGGAAAGTTTGCAGCTGCGATTTTATGGAAACTCGCAGAAGAGAAAGACCACTGAAAAGTGTGGGATTAAAAAGGAGATCCATTCGACTGATGTACAGCGCCGCTTTCCAAGGCCTAATGTGGCTATTATTGAGATGCCGCTGTATTACATCTATTACGGTTAGCGAGTTCCCTAAAAGCAAGAATGCTACCCGCTGCAGAAAGCTGGTGATATTGCTGCGATCTGAGAGCCGCGATAGTTTAGCTTAGCCGTCAGCGGATTCTCACGCCCTTTCTCCCTAACACACCCGAAAGAACCGCGTTGCAAAAAAGGTTAGGAAACGCAAGGAGACGAACCAGGTGAGAAGGTAAAAAGGAGGATCTGGAGGACGACCTGCTCTTAAATCAACTGCCCTGCAGATGACTAAGAAAGCCACAGCAATCGAATACACTTGCATGCTTGTAGAATTCTTTATTGGCCAAGTGTGATTGGACACACAAGGAATTTGTCTCCGGTGCATAAGCTCTCAGTGTACGTACAAGCAACAAGTGATAAATCATGATCACAATCATAAACACAACCGTCATAAATCATAAGATGCAACACAGTGATTGTCATAGGATACTAAGCAATTAACATGAATCTGATTATTGATTATTGATTATTGATTAACGGTTAACTGGTTATTAATAGGCGAAGTAGAGTGGGTGCGAGCAACCGCTTACGATCCATCCATGACTGCGGGGAGGGGAGGGGCACTGCTCCGTCTTCGTCCGTCCAACTTTGGAAAAACCACTCGCCACACGACGGGCTGCTCGTCCAATGGGAGAACTTTAAACAGGAAGAGGCTACAAATCCTCTCCCCGCCCCCCCTTAACCATGTCGGGCCTGTCCGACCCTCCTCCCGCCCTCTGGCAGCGCTTTGCTGAGATTTCAAGTCGCTGCCCGGAAGGTTTTCCGTTTATAACTCCATTGATTTTCGCATTATGTAAAATGGACGTACGGAGAAGTGGCTCAGGGGGTCGGTTTCCTATCAGATCTCTAAGGATTTCTAGATTCCGCAGGCTAATTGCAGAGGAGAGGCTAAATCAAACTCAGCAGCTTTAAAGTACAGAATGGAATGGAATGGAACAGAACAGAATAGAATTCTTTATTGGCCAAGTGTGATTGGAGACACAAGGAATTTGTCTTGGTGCAAATGCTCTCAGTAGTCCTCTACTTACAACAGTTCATTTAGAAACCATTCAAAGTAACAATGGCAATGGAAAGAGTGACTTATGACCATTTTTCACACTTGCAGCCATTGTAGTTACAGGATCAAAATCTGGATGTGTGGTAACTGACTCGTATTTATGATGGTTGCAGTGCCCCAGGATCATGTGGTTGCCTTTTGAGACCTTCTGACAAGCAAAGTCAGAAGCCAGATTCACTTAACAGTGTTACTAATTTAACCACTGCACTCAACAACCGTGGCAAGAAAGGTTGTAAGAGGGGAGGGCAAAACTCACTTAACAAACGTCTCGGTTAGCAACCAAAATTTTGGGCTCAATTGCGGCCGTAAGTCGAGGACTACATGTATGTGGATTTCAGCTTCCAGAATTCTCCAACCAGCATGCTGGCTGGGGAATTCTGGGAGTTGAAGTCCACACAAGTAAAAGTGGCTGAGGTTGAGGTGTACTGGTTTTAAATCGCCAGGAAGGATTTCCATAAAATCGCAGCTGCAAACTTTCCAGATTTCAAACTTACTCCAAAAAATCTTCCTTAAATTGAGCTTGTCTGCTGGTTGTTTGATGGAATGCACCCTTTGGCAGAAATGCCACAACGTGGTTTTGCTGTTACAGGGTCTTGATTTGGCGGGTGTTTTTATGCAGCTTTCAGAGATCAACCATAAAATTAGCTAGTTAGATTCATACTGGAAAGTTACTTCAGATTGTGCTTCATAGAACTGCAGAGTGCAGAGATAATTTGGTGGAATTGTGGGAGAATTCTTTTCAATGCAGATGGTTTTCTATCACCAGAGCTTTGCTTCCTGATCAGGAGTTTGGGATCTTTTTTTTTGTAATTAATAGGTCTTGTGGCCTGAAAATGCTTAAAAATTCCTAGTCTAGATTGCTCATCCCTCTTCATTGTGAGTATGTATTGGGGAGGAAAAATGAATAATCTTAATTTATGGTCTGCCAGCTCCTTTGGCAAGCCGTTTTCTGTATATGACATTCAGTATCTGGATTCCAGTTGATTATACATACACAAAGTAAAGCCAGGAAACCTTAATCCTGCCACACCAGTGTTTCTCCACCTTGGCAATTTTGAGATGTCTGGACTTCAACTCCCAGAATTTTCTATTCAACATGATGGCTAGGGAATTCTGGGAGTTGGTCCACATGGCAACTTGAGAAACATTGGGCTACATGTGCGGGGGGGGGGAGGGGGGAATAATGGTCAACCACTGCATTGCTTCAAGGGAGAATTTCATTTCCACAGTTCTCAACTGCCTTTTGGTTGGTTGGGTTACAAAGGACATTCTCTGCTCCTAGTGTTAGCCAGATCTCCAGCATGGGTTTCTGCAGAGTGCTTGCTATCGGCTGCCATAGAAACAGGGAGGGGAGGATGGGCATTTGGGATAGGGAAGCGAGCTGATCTGCAATAATCCCATGAGATCTGGAAGGAAGGTTTGTACTTGCGAATTATGTGCTGCTGAGTTTTTTATACTCTGCCAAGGCCAACCATCCTGAGACTCAAGTTGTGAAAAATATCTGAAAAGCTTTCCCATAACATCATACTGGATGTTGATTGGACTCTCAGCTCTGGATCCTGGGGAGAGGTATTTGGGGTGACTTTCAGTGTGTAACCTTCGTGCATTTTGAATCAGATCTTGCCTTGCTTTCACTATGTCAAATTTAGTAAAAAATACCTCTTCTCTAATTCAGTGGAGTTGGGGTTTTCTTTCTTGAGTTTTGAATGGAGGCAGGTCTAACATCTAGTCTAATCACTCTATGCTTAACATAGAGATCCACTGGAAACAGTACATTAAGCCATAATACGTTTTGCATGTTGCCCAAACCCAGCCATTGTGAATTGCAAATCATAATTTATTGTTTACCAACCCAGCCAGTTATGAAATATGGTATCCAGTCACAGAAAGAATTGGCTGGTTCCAAACTCCACCCATTTGGCCAGCCTGTTTAACAGTGGTTTATTGAACCAGTCAAAATGGCACATTTCACTTAATGCTTCAACTTAAAAAGTTCTAGACTTTGTTTCGACAAAGTGTGTTGACTTATCTGAGCTTAGAGTAAATACTGTTAAGATTTACAGTAAAGGGGTTGGATACAATTTTGTAGGAAGATTCTACCTTGGCACATAATTCTTTTTCAGTCTTTAATGCCACCTTTGTTCATAATCTGTTGTCTTTAGTATGTTAGAATTATTTATTTCCCATCTAAGAATTCTGCCCTGAAATTTGAGATATAATCGGGAAAAAAAAGTTTACTCTCTGACAAGAGATCATTTACCTCTTCTACTGAGCAACAGCAGTGTTTCATTATTTGATGCCTTATAAATGCTTTGGGCTGCATTTGCTATATTGGACCTGCTAGTATCACAGTAAAAAGAGTTGTAACCCCAAACATCCAAGATACAGTCTCAGTATAATGCAAATTATGTTTTCTGCCTTATGAATTGTTGCATCAAGTTTTAAAAGGACAATTGGTGGGCAGCGCCCCATATTCATCCCCTCCTGCCCAATATTCAGGGAAACCACCTGCTTCGAATACAGTCAACTTGTTTCTCCCATTAGATCCCTGAGAACTCCTGTTATAAGGGTGCTACTTCATTCTCTCTATACAGAGATCTCCAAACTTGGCAACTTTAAGACTTGTGGACTTCAACCCCCATGCATGGCTGGCTGAGGAATTCTGGGAGTTGAAGTCCACAGGTTTTAAAAGTTGCCAAAGAGAAACTAATCTACCCAGGCTCTACACCAATGTTTCTCAATCTTAGCAACTTTAAGATGTTACACTGAGAACTCCTCAGCCAGCATATTGGCATGCAGATACTTTCATCATATCCAACATGCATAATTTATCTACATAATTTAACCATGGGGGAAAAATAACCTGGCTTCATAGTATCCTTTTGAAGTTACATTACCACTGAAACGATGACCCAGTCCTCACACTTACAGTATGTCTGTCACAGCTTCCCTATGCTCATCTGATTAAAATTCGGATGCTTGTCAATCAGTATTTACAACACTTGGAACATCTGGGGTCATGTGGTCACGATTTGTGACTTCTCAGCTGGTTTTCAACAAGGAAAGTCAATGGGGGGGGGCGGAGACTGGATTCACTTAACAAATGCATGGTTCACTTAACAACTGCAGGGATTCATTGTGGTAAAAAAGATAATAACATTGGCATGATTCCTTTAATAACCGGCTTAGCAATAGAACTTCTAGTCCCAATTATGGTTGTAAGTTAATGATTTACTCTCCTGATGTGTGCAAACATTGTGAGACCATTTTTAAAAAGAACGGCTATGCACATTCTGAATCCTAGTTTGGACTCCAGTATGGATTTCTGCACAGCTAATGATTTGTCAGCTACTGAAATCCTGTCACAGAACTATAATGGCTGCAAGTTTCCCTTTAATGGAATGGAGACAGGCAGAGGAATAGCGTTGAATCCAGTCTAAGTATGAGAAGGTGTAAAAATAGTTAGGGCAAGGGCTGTTGGGAAACAGCATTAGAACATTTTGTGGGAATCTGCTTGGCAAGCTCCCGAAGGTTTGCTCCAAGTTGTTTCAAACACTTTTGACATTTGATCTAGTTTGTTTAGGACACTTGAACAGCCAAGGCATTGGGGTGGAGGGGCGGGGAAGAGGTGAAAATAAATGTTCTGAATTATTGTTTGTTGAATGCTATGGAATACTCAAGAATTAATGTGGACTGTTAAGACTAGAGATCTACTTATTTATTACATTTGTATGCCTCCCATCTCACTATCGAGTTATTTAAAGGTAAGAGAAAATAGGAGCCACTTCTGCATTCCATCTTGAAAGGCCAAATGTCAAATCAGTGCTTACTAAGTAAGGATTGGCAAATCTACTGTCCCTCCTCTGGATCGTGCTGAGCTGGTTAATCTGGAGAGCCGCTGGTGGGTTTCCAAAAATAATACATTGGTCACAAAACAGCTTGATTGATTACCAGAGATAGGTCCAGAGAAGGAACGGAGCTTTCCAGAATCCACTGGAGTATTCTGTTCCTTAAATACAGGTAGTCCTTGACTTATGACTACAATTGAGCCCAAAATTTCTGTTGCTTAGTGAGACAATTTTTAAGTAAGTTTTGCCCCATTGTATGACCTTTCTTGCCATAATTATTAAGTGAATCACTGCAGTTGTTAAGTTAGTAAAATGACAGTTCAGTGAATTTGGCTTCCCCTTTGATTTTGGGGAAGATTGCAAAATGAATGAATGGGAATAACACGACCACAGGACACTGCAACAGTCATAAATATGAGTCAGTTGCCAAACATCTGAATTTTGATCACATACCTTTAAATAAAACCACTTGATAGTCATAAGTATGAAACAGAATTCTCCCCATAGAGCTATCATTGGTCCCAGAGTAATAAAAATCCTAACCCAGGAATTCAGGAATTGCTAATGGCCTCCTTCCCTTGTTTGTATTCTTTCCCCCCTCTCTTTTACAGGATAGAAATATAATACTTCTGGTTCTACCAAGAAATAATACTGAAGAATAACTTTAGTCATTACAGGATTGGGGGAAAGAGGCTTTTTAAAATATAAAGTACAGCACTCCTCCTTCCCTCCTTCCCCTGGTTTCCAGCTTTCTGACCAAGAATATGAAAGCTCACTTCCCTGATGTAAATACAAGTAGTCCTTGACTTACAACCATTACTTTGGTGACCATTGGAAGTTATATCACTGAAAAAAGTGACTTATGACCATTTTTCACATTTTTAACCACTGCAGCATCTCCATGGTCACATGATCAAAATTCAAATGCTTGGCAACTGATATATATTTATGATGGTTGCAGTGTCCCTGGGTCATGTGATCATCTTTTGCAACCTTCAGGCAAGCAAAGTCAATGGGGAAGCTGGATTCACTTAATAAACATGTTACTAACTTAATAATTGTAGTGATTCATTTAATAACTGCAGCAAGAAAGGTTGTAAAATGGGGCAAAACTCACAAAAACGGTCTGCCTTAGCAGCAGGAATTTTGGGCTTAGCTGAAGCCATAAGTTGAGGACTTCTTATATAGTTTTGGCAAATAGGTGACATAGCACCTGTGAATGCTGGAGTTTTCCACATCAACCTGTGAAAATGGAGAGGGATGCATTTTGCATTTTCGTTCCCCAGTTCTTCCTAGATCAGCCTGATCTCTTTTCTGTATGTGGTTGCCATATCATCTTCAACTCCACCAACTGGTTTGAAGCTAAGAAACTGCTAAAAGTCCACATACAGAAAATGTGCATTTCAATTGAATGTCATCTCCAGCTGCAGTTTCCATCTAAGAAAGACAGTTTATCAAGTGGCCAAGAAACATAAAGCAAATGAATGAGATAGCTGTTAAGCCCTCTATGGAGTTCTAGAAGTGAGAAACAAAATCAAGAGGTCTCTGGTGCTGTTTTCCTGAAACAAATGGCATTGAGAGAACCACTGCCTGTTTCTGTATCTCACAGCTCACACTAACCCAGAAGTAGGGAATGATGGCCACTTTTATGATTTGTGGACTTCAATTCCCAAAATATCTGAGCCAGCTCATTCCTCTCTTCTGCTCTAACCCTTTTCATTAGTCAAACAAGTCAGGGAATTAAGGGGAAGGAGAAAAAATGATGCCAGGATCATTACCTCATGAAAGGGAGAGAGAAAAGCAGCAAGCATGCTGTAATGGAAGAAAGAGTTGAGACAGAATTTGAGAGAGCAAGAGAAGAGAAACTGCTAAATATGGAGCACCTGTATATATGGAAGTTCCCAACGGGCCACTTCACAAGGTCTTATCAGCCTGGAGAGCACAACTGAATAATATGTGATGGTGACAAACAAAATAGGCGACCAACTTACTGGGTTAATACAGCACAATTGCTACATTTACATAATATGCTATGCCAAAGATATGTATTATATTATAGTTTATAATGATGACCTAGTCTCTCAAAAGGCATTCTTTTTTTTAGCTTTATTTTGTGCTTTATGCAAACTCTAGATCAAATTATTTAAGTTTTTCAAATCTGCTGCTGAAATGGAATCATAGCTCAGAAATGCATAACTTTACCTAAACACAAATCCAACTATATATACTTCTCCTTTCAATAATCCCATTGCCTGGAAAAATACACAGGTTCAATTGTTGAATGTTGCAAAGATATGAAAATTGATGTTTAACTATGCCCTACCCAGTACGCAATTACTGGGCTATACGGACTACTATCCAGAAGATGCAGCTATTTGTGTATTTATAAATAAGGCAAACATTATAAAATATATTGTATGTCTCATTGTCACATTTACCTATTTAATAACACTACTGTCTCTCTGAGAAAAAAATGGCACACAATACTTCATTTTTAATGCAACTAATCATAGGTGGTATTCATCAGGTTCTGACCAGTTATGGAGAACCGGTAGCGGAAATTTTGAGTAGTTCAGAGAACTGGCAAATACCACCTCTGACTGGAGATTTTACGGTATCCTTTCCCTGCCACAGCCACCAAGCCACGGCCACAGAACCGGTAGTAAAAAAATTTGAATCCCACCACTGCAACTAATGTTTAAGGGCTTGTTCTGCTACATCGCTTAATCACCAAGACTCGTTTGCTCAGTTGATCACATTGATCTTTGTTATCATCTAATAGACTAATCCAGACTTCTCTGAATTCCCTGGATCAATTATCTCTCAGATAGAAATGATGGTGAAATTCTTGGTTCTTTATTAGTCAACCAAAACTTAAAAGTAAAATTGAATTGCTTTGGGAAAAGTCCATCAAAATACTGCTACTGATAATTGGGAGAAATTTCTCAGGATGCGTCATCCAAAGTGCAAGGGAGAAAACTTAGGATATGACAAAATTGGAAGTTGTTCAGGAGAAGGTATCCTGGGTGGTGATCCATCCTTTGCGAAGATTAATAGATCCTCCAATGCAAAACTGATACTTTGAAGTCCTCTTTTCAACCTAGGAAGAAGAGAAAAAAAAAAAAGAAATGATACTTTAGACTGCATACAGCAGGATTTGTAACCTTTTCAGCAACAGACATCCTCACAGGCTTTAGAAGAATGACCCAATTTTAGAGATTACAATCATTTTTAATTAATTTTGTAAAATACAGAGGTCAACATGCATAACCTAATAGTATTACAAGCACCTCCTTACGAGCACTGGGCAGCCTATTCATATTCAGTATTGTAGTATTTCCCTCATTATTACAAATATAGTAGAAATATATTAGTTAATTAATTAACTATTAAATGTATATACTGCCCAGCTTGCTATCTGGAGCAACTCTAGGCTGCTTAGTTTAAAAAATAATACTGCTGGGATTAATACCAACTATTATTTGCTACCACAGTTCAAGTCTTATTTACTTCAATCCTCTTCCCACGGTCTAGATACCTCAAAGTCCAAAACAGACATTTTCATAGTCTGGAACATCATCTTCACTTTCCCGATCACTAGTACCAACTATTGGAATATGAGAAACAATGAAGTATGTTAAAGTGTGTACATGTCTACACATATATTTTTAATACTCGGGGGGGGATAACTGGTTAATGAGAGACTAAACCAGAAGTCAATAATTCCTAGCCCAAGACCATGAGTGGCTTTCCAGGTCATTTGCTTCTGCCTGTCACAGTGATTTATCACTTTCTCCTGATTTAACGTTGCAAACAACAAAAGACCATTTCTGTAAAGTCTGATGGTCATAGAGTTGTCTCTGGCATAGAAGACTCTGAGAAAACTCTAGCATTATGGACATAGAAGTACAGCCATTTCAAAAATCAATAGCAGCTGCAATGTAACTCAAAAGAGGATTTACAAATAAGGAAGAACTTTTATTTTCCTTTTATTTTATTTTCCCATAGGTTGCAGGAGAAGCTCACAGGATATCGTACATTTCCCTGGATAAGAATAAGACACCCTCTCGAACCTGCCATTCAGTATGGCATGCAATTTTGGAGCTAAAAAGGCTGTTCTTTTTACCGACGGGTTAAAGGAAATGAATGCACTGCTGAGAATAAGGACTTCCCTTGCACATCCTTTCAGCTTCCCACACTCACCAAAACAAGGATCTAGTACGATCGGTTCCGGCTCTAGTACGTTCACATATTCACCTTTGCAGGAGAAAGTAAAAATAAAAAAGGATGACATTATATCCCATATCAATGTCAGTAGAGGACAACAGCTTTCCCCATGTAGGTCCCATGATTTGCTGAAAAAGCTGGAATACATCTTGCAGGCAAAATAGCTACAGCTATTTTATAATATTTTGCTTTCTTTTCCCTTTTATCAGCTGCTCCTGCCTTACACCTATGTGATTTATTAGAAAGGCTTGGGTGAACCAAAGTAAAACCGAAATAAAACAGGAATCAATCAGGAGACACACACAAAAACATTTCCAGCAATGACTGGGCTCACTCACACATTCAGACTGAATCAGGGTTTCTTTTGATTATGGGTTATTGAATATACCACTACTAGCTAGGTTCAGTCAACGTAACAATAAATTCAGTTTAGAAATTATGATAATTATGATTCAAAAGACCTGGGAGGCAGGTGGTAGAGCAAAAATTAGGAACTGCTTTCCCTAGGAAATTCATTGTATCTCTATTTAATTTGATATTTTTGATATTTCTATGAGATTCACCATAATAATATTTCAAAATGTACATTTTTATATATAAATGAGTTATTGCAAGTATAACATGGATCTTATTTTAATGTTTTATGTTTAGAGAGCTGTTTCTATAGCGTTTTTTATGAGCCATAGTGGTGCAGTAATTAGAGTGCAGTATTGTAGATTACTTCTGCTGACTGTCAGCAATTTGGCAGTTCAAATCTCACCAGGCTCAAGATTGACTCAGTTTTCCATCCTTCCCACTTAGAGAGGGCTGTAAAGCAATGTGAAGTGGTATATAAGTCTTAAGTGCTATTGCGATTGCAATTGTGATAGTGGTATTCTCCATATCAAATTCTGTTCTAAAGAAGCCAAACTGAAGTGACATTCGCATCATTTTGGCATCAGGCAAAGATTGATTTTTTCCAGGTTTTTTAATTCCTTTTTAAATTTTGTATTTTTTAAAACTCCGAATGAGCACCTTTTTGCTACCTACCTTGTATGGTGTTTTCATTTTGCATTTTATTTATAAATGACTATAATTATTTTTTTTAATTAATGTTTTAATGTGTTTTGTTATAAAATGCCTGAAAACTTCAGGTACTGTGAGGTTTTAAAATTTTTCATAAATAAAATAAAAACAAAATACCCTTCTTATATATCTGAAAAAAGAATCCTGCAGAACTATTTTTATAGCTATTAGACAATTTATTTGTTTATTCATAGATGAGAACACCATTATAACTTGCTTTGTTCCATGTGTCAACCAGACCATTTTCTAAACTCAACTCCACCACTATATGTTTTTTTTCCTTGCTAGTCCTGTCCCTCCTATCAGTCCATTTCTTCCACTTACCAAGTGAATGCCGTTGAGACTCGGGCACATTTTCATATTGGTCCATTATGGACTCTAGACGGAAAAAAATAGGCGAAGGAAAGCATGTTTAAAAGGGATAAAGCAATACATACTACTCAGGATTGTTAACAATTAAATTAAGGTAATGGATTAATATAGTTATTACCAAAAAAAACCCCAAATTATCTTTTTTCAGAAAACCAAAGATTTAAAGACATCAGATAGTGTAATCTGTGCCCAATCTCATGACAATTTTTGCAGCAATTGTAAAGCAATTGCCCAATGGGCATTTTTTTGTTGGAAATGGGAAGTAAGTGTTGGAAACCAGCAAAAAAACATCACAACAGCATATTGCAAATGACTGTAGAGATAAGCTGGGTGCCAAGCATCCAAAATGCAAGCATCCAAAATGCAATCACATGACTCTGGGGAGTGCGTGTGACTATTTTTAAAAAACAGCATCATACAACTTGGAACAAATACGTTTGTATTTGGGTAGACTCTTTTCTTCTTCAACTTCCTTTTCTTGTAAGGATTTCCTTCCTTTTTTCCTCTCTTAGTTCTTTTTAAATCTTGCTGGATTTGGAGGTTCCTCTCCTTCCAATTCTAATGTCATGTGAATCGAGAAATCATGTGAGAGCAGTACGAGAAACCCAAAGGCAAAGAAAGGCAATTTAATCCAACAACACTAAAGAGTCTATGACAAGGAGGGACAAAAGAATCTTCCTAGTTGCCAACTTACCAGAAGAGGCATGATCTTTGTTCCTCTGTTCTGTGATTGGAACATCAGGCAACACCACTCTGTTGAAGGCAAGCAAGACCCAGTAAGAGCAGAATGAACAAATGAATCAATATTGCTAGTCCTCACTCACAACTACCTTCATTAATGGTTATAAATTGGGATTGTTCTCTATTTCTACTGCTCATTCTTTCCCTTTTTGTATTACCTCTCTTAAATTGCTAAGAGCAAAGTTTCAATCTTAAGATTAACATAGTTGGAAGGGACCTTGAATTGGACCTAGTCCAATTCCCTGCCCAAGCAGGAGACTCTCCACCCTCTCTGACAAAGAACAGTCCAGTCTCTTTTGGAAAGCCTCCAGGGATGAAGCTCCTACAACTTCTGAAGGCATTGGTTGATTGTTCTCACAGTTAGAAAATGTCTCATTTCCAGGTTGAATCTCTCCTTGTTCAGTTTTCATCCATTATTCTTGTCTGGCCTATAGGCACTTTAGAAAATAGATTGACCCCTTCCTCCCTATGGCAGCCCCTCAAATATTGGAAGACTGCTATCATGTCTCCACTAGACTCTTCACTAGACTAGCCATGCCCAGTTCCTGTAACCATTCTTTATAAGTTTTAGCCTCCAATCCCCTGATCATCTTGGTTGCTCTTCTCCATATTTTGTCTAGAGTCTAAACATCTTAGTGTAGTGACCAAAACTGGATGCAGTATTCTAGGTGTGATCTTACTAAGGCTTTAAATAGTTGGTTGACCTGCCATGAATAAACTGGCAAGGAATGCTATCAATGAAAAAAAAAAAAAATCCAGGAAACAGAACTCCCAAAAATGTAACCAGGAAATTCTATAAATTTCTAGTTCATAATTTCTAGCTCATCTCATATATCTATGATCCACAATTTTTAATCCAACTTCTTATATTCCTACATTTAAACAACTTAGTATCATTTTTAGCCTCTTGTAAAACATCTAAACTGTTCAGATACAAACAAAACAACTATATCTTAAAATTTCAGAATTACATGCGCACATATACAGACGCACACAAATACACACATAGGGAAGAATGAGGGGGAGGGGAATCCATACAGTAGGGTTCAAACAAAGTATGTGTCATTTTTTCACCCAGATACCTAAAAAATACAATGGTAGCATCTTCCAGGTCATGGACAGCATTTGAAAGAAGGAGAACCATCACAATACAACTACAATACTATATAGATAGGCCTCAATTTACAATCACAATTAACCCTGACATTTCTGTTATTAAGTAGGACAGTTTTTAAGTAAGTTCTGCCCCATTTTCCTTGCCGCAATTGTTAAGTGAATCTGGCTTCCCCATTGACTTTGCTTGTCAGAAGCTTATGAAAGCCGATCACATGTCCCTAAGACTCTGCAACCGTCATAAATGTGAGTCAGTTGAGAAGCATCTGAATTTTGATCTTGTGACCATGAGGATGCTACAATGGTCATAAGTGTGAAAAACCATCATGGCCACTGTTTTCAGTGCTATTGTCGGTTCAAACACTCACTAAATGAACTGTTGTGAAGTCGGGGACTATCTGTAATTGTGAAGTCGGGGACTATCTGTAATTGTAGTTACATTCCCTGGCTATTCTCTGCACAAACTGAGAATGACAGAAGACTAAATTATTTGGAGCCTAAAAGTAGCACTATATTGACCAAAAGAAGCTTTTTCCCTGACTCCTACCCTTCTCAAAAACTTACATGTATCCAGGAACATAATTTTCATCATCATCAGTAGGGCAAGGTAGTTCTGGAAGACAAAGTCCAAAAAGATTAGATGCTCTTCTTTAGATTTAAATGAGTTCCACCCTCATTTCACATCTTGAAAACACAACTCCACTGAATCTATAAAGAAGCTCCCAGAATACAGAGAAGTGCCATGCATACTGCGCACAAGTCCATATCAAAAACACTTAAGAAAAGTGAGGCAAGCTGCATGTTTCAAGCAAAGATTTTAGGAAGGGGAAGAGAAGAAGAATATCTGTTATGCTACTACTTACCTTCATTTTCATAACTTGGAACACTTTCTGAAAAGAGGCAATGTTTGTAAGGGAGATTAGGTTGTCAGAATGACCTACAGTGAATACTCAAAGGTATATTCTGACCTGTATCTTTGCTGTGGTTCACAATACCCCCCCCCCCAAAAAAAAGCCTGTTTATTTCAACAGTTAGGGTTTATAGTTATAGAGCAGCTACATTAGTAGTCTCTCATTTTCTTCTACATATATACACACAAGGAAACTCAATTATATTGTGTAAATGCACACATAAATATACAAGTTTTTACAACTTACCGTTATCCTCAATTTTGATGAATGCAGGTGTCAGATTACAAAAGCTATAAGAGCCTGTGCTGAAAACCAGAGGAGGAAGAAAGTGATGAATACATGTGAAAATATCTGAAGAACTGATCTACCACAGAATGGAGTGCCCCTTTGTTTTCTTTAGCCATTTCTTTCATCTGCCAAAAATATCTTAGTAAATAAAAGAAAGATGCTGGGTGGTAGTGGGAGGTAAAAAGAAAATGTGGCACTTTTTTTGTTATCAACTGTGAAGAAAGTTATTCTTAAGACTGTTGTACTTCTGCTATAACACTTTTTTTAAAGAAGAAAACTCTTCATACTTCCATAATGCAGGAGTTTGCTACTCAAATTCAAAGCAGAATCTTTGATGACAAGAATCTAGGATGACATGTTCATCCTAGTTTCCCATTCCTTATCTAGTCTCAGTCACTTTTAACAAAAAGCTTAAATGAGCTCCCCATCCATTTCCCCAACGATTCCCACCTACAAACCCTCACACCAGTATACTTAATGATACAAGGAAGCTGTCAACATTTCCTAATAGGACAATCCCTCATTATTCTGGCAGGGTAGCAGATGTAGCCCACAGTAGGGTCTAGGACAACTCGCCACAGCCAATTCACCATGGCCAACTTGCCACAGCCATCTCGTTGCAGCCAACCCAGCATGGCTATCTTGCCATGGCCATCTTGCAGGACAACTCATCATGGACAGTCCATGTAGGATAACTCAACACAATGTTATCCGTCACTGTTTTTTCTACATTATTTCCATTTTTGTCAATGTAAATAATGTCAAAGAAACAAGGGTGGATAACATTCACCGTGTTGTTATCCCACGTGAAATAGTCCCACAGCGAGTTGTCCTGCGGTGAATTGGCTGCAGCAAGTTGTCCTATGGAAAGTTGGCTGCAAAAAGATGGCTGTGGCGAGTTGGCCATGGCAAGATGGCGGTGATGAATTGGCCCATTCTGCCCACAGGAAGCCTTAAGCCTATATTACTATTTCCTCATGGAAAAGCAACTAGGGAGGGATTTAGAGGAATAAGAAATAGGAGACAAAGTGGCAATACATTTGCTATCTAAAGCAAATCAGATGGACAGTCTCCTTGCATTAAATAAAAATGCACCATTAACAACTGAATTGAATTTCAACTCAGAAGCAGGACAGTTTTCTACAATGCAGCCAATTTAAGCTAAGTAGTTTAGGAAGGCATGAGGCAAGTGACTAAAGATACAAAGCTGTACCATTTAGTGTTTTGCTGCTGCTGCCAGTCACCTCCCAGGATCCTTCATCTTAAGCAGATGTTTTAGAACACCCATAACACAAGAGAGAACAGTGGGTGCTCACCTCTGCAAATCTGGCTGGGATTGGATGGCAGACCAAGGTGGCGCTGCAAACGGAGAAAGGAGGGGGGGGGGAACAAACTCAGATGAGATTGAACAGAACCCAGGTTCCTCTTTACTTTCTGTGATTCAGAGCAACAACCAGCATGAAGGAATGGTTGGCTAGCCAAGTTTAAACTATATTTTTAAAAGCTACACGTGTAAAGGAGACACCATTCATTCATTCAAATTAGCTGCAACTGCCCAATTATTTTCTTCTGGGAAAAAGTAGGAGTTAAACTGAAACACAAGGGCACTTTCAAATTTTAAGAATATGCTTATTTACAAAATGTAACTAAGAACATATTTTTTCTTCAACATTATCAATTCACACTATTTCTTTCATCTTTCTGTCCTTAATAGATATTTTTCTAACAAGAGAGAAAAAAACAATATTTAACTGCATAACCAATAGAGAGCAATAGAAATATTTTTCTCCGACCATTCTTGGTTTAGGGCAGGGGTAGTCAACCTTTTTATACCTACTGCCCACTTTTGTATCTCTATTAGTAGTAAAATGTTCTAACCACCCACCGGTTCCACAATAATAATGATTTATAACAAAACCCCTACCTCCCACCATGAAAGCTAGAACACCCGCTGGTGGGCAGTAGGGACCAGGTTGACTACCACTGGTTTAGGACAAGGAGATATTTCAGGACATCCCCCAATGAACTAGAGCACTAATGGTAAACGAACACAGTAGTTAACCATTTGCTACCTTCTCTTAAAGCTGAAAATGGCCCCATTTCATTCTGCATGACACAATTCAGCCAATGGTAGGGCTGGCCTCAAGATCCAAACTTAAAGCTACATCTGGGACCCACCAAATATTGTTCACTGATATTACAAATCTTAGTTCATCTTGGATCTAAGCCAGTATTTTTTAAAGAAAAAAACATTTTCTGTGATAAGCACAAACAGGGGTGTGTATAAATATATATATCTCATGTGCTGAAAGGAAACACATGAACAGATGAACCACACAATGTAATATTAAATGTTGGCTTGAACTTCTGAGGAACAGATTGTCCAAATTAAAACCAGGTTCAAGCACCTTCAATACTTTCAAGCACTACTCTACGTTAGTAAGTTTATAGTCTTCAGCATCAGCTGCAACTTTCGTTACATATGATAGGTGGCATCATACATTGAAAACTATTAATGGAAGATAGCATGACTTAGAATGGTAAAGCTGAGAGTTCAAACTCTTAAGAGAATGAGAATTTAGTAGCAAGGCTACTGAATCCTGAGATGGAGGATCCACTTCCCCAAATTTTAAACTATAAGTTTAAAAAAAATAAAGGCAATGAAGAGATAATGTTGAAACCCTGTTAAACAAGTCAGTTTTGAAATATGGTAAAACTGAGGTCTACTTACAAGGAGGACGCCTCAACACTCTGAAAGTCTGGGAATGAATATTAGTGGAAGGCCTGTGAGAATAATAAACAAATCAGAGTCTATTTTCTGGAGGGTGGAGAACATAAGTCTGAAAGATGCATTTATCTTTTTTCAACTATCTTACTCAGCAGTCATCATGAGAATCTTTTTCCAGCTGTTCTAGACTGTGTTGTGTAATTTGCTCATCACTCCATGACATCTATGCAAGCCTTTGCAAACCTGACTCCTTTGGTTGAGTTGGCAATGCTGCTGCTTCTGCTTGTGAAAGCTTTAAAATAAAAGTGCTTCCCACGAATATCCAGAGAAGCCAAAGAATAAACCTGGCTTCTTCTACATGCAGAGCACCCACAATATTTCACTGAGCTATAGCTCTTCTCATTCAGTGCCACTCTTAATCTATATATCATGCTAAGCCAAATTGGTGTGGTTTTCCTTTCTTTTTGGTTTATCCAGTTATCAATTTGTATGGTTGCTGTTTCCTAGAATAACTGAGCAGTTAACATAAAAATAATCCACAAAAATAAAAATAAAACAGATACCCAATTCCCAATCATCGTACATTTTGTAAACCCAACCACTTCAATTTATAAACCTTGATTAATAGCTGGATGTTGCGTGAACCCAGCCACAACCCATGTGAGGTATAGTCATGCCATGCTTCAGTTTGATGTGTGAATCTAGGCTCTATTTGCCTAAGCCAGATAAATATTTATACAGGTAGTCTTATACTGCTAAAATAAGCAAGTTGGAAATGTAAATTGCTTAAATTTATATTTTATTCTTCCTATTTAACACTGCTGTCAATTTTCCTCTATGACTATCAAAAATTTCTTCTCCATTTAAACTTGTGCTTTGAGAACTTGCAAATTCTGAGTACTTTTTTTTTTTTAAAGTACAACAGAAAATCTGCATTGAATGTCCTTGAAAGAATGTTAAATTATAACTGCCTTGTTCTTTTTTTATCAGGGCAAAGTAATTCAAATCAATCCTTGAACAAAACATTGCTGCTGAAAGGAATATTGTCAGAATATCAGTACTTTGGTTTGAAATAGAAATTAGAGCCATATTTTGCAGCTGCCTTTGATAAGAATTACAGGAAACCCATTGTAAGCCAAAATATAGCCTTAAGGTATTTCACATAATTATGCATTCATTCCAAGTACTATGCAATGAGAAAAAACCAACTCACAGAGCAAATGAATTGAGAACTGTGATACACTTAAATGGGTCAATCTATACATTCACAGCAGCAATTCATCCAAATTCTATACCAGACTGCTGTATCATTTTAAGGTACACCAAAATCATATTACAGAATGCTGCTAATATTTTTTTTAAAAAATAAAACTAAAAAGCAAGAACAATGGAGAGAGAGACAAATACAATTCTCCCCTACTGAAGTATTTCTGTATAATAAATTTTAATAAGACATTTACCTATCCATCTCCATAGAGATGCTACCAAATGATACTGCTCAAACATTTTGTAGTCTCATCTACAGTACTGTTATGTGAATGTATCAAATTATGACAGGGGTCACTCACAATTAAGCCCTACTTGCCTAATATGAATTCCTGAATAAATATATAAATAGTGGGTTTGCATAACACACTGAACAATAAACCATGGGTCACAATTATAATGACAGAAGTCCACACAAGATGCTAAATGAAATTAAACAAACCACAGTTTGGTTTTGCATCAAGGTTGGGATTCTACAGGTTTGGACTTATTCGCTGGAACCTGTTGTTAACATTCTAAGCAGTTCAGAGAACCGGTTGTTAGAAGAAATTACTGGCCTAATCCTGTAAGGAAGGCAGGAAGGAAATATTCTGGTGTTGCTTACAGAAACTGCTTCTCCGTTAACTCTTATTACATTCTTGGCAGGACTAGACTTCCTGTCTCTGGAACTTCTCTAGAGTTTTTTCCTCCTTTGCTGGTACTTTGCTTGTGTGGAGTGACCATTCAAAGTTACAATGGCACTGAAAAAAGTGACATGACTGTTTTTCATACTTACGACTTACAACTATTGCAGCATCCCCACAGTCATGAGAGGCGAGGCGAGGAGATGCGTGCCTCGATGTGAGTTGAGTTGGCTATGCCCAGCCAGTCACATGCCCGCCAAGCCATGCCCACCAACTAAGCCACGCCCTCAGAACCAATTGTTAAAAAATTGAATCCCACCCCTGCTTTCTTTCTAAATCGACCTGAACTCTGATTTTCCACTCTTTCTTTTGCCCCAATATAAGATAGTCATGGACTCACTTGTATTGGTAGTCATCAATAGCAGGTGCTGTTCAGAAAAAGAAACAGATACATCAATGAAATTAGGAAATCCCATATAATTTATCTTGAGATGAAAGGTGTTACAGAGGATTTAAGAACTGGAGGCTATTTCCCCAAATAATTTTTAGGAACAGGAAGGGCAAAACTTAACTGTCTAAATCAGAGTCGCGGCAATCAGTACACAGTACCAACAGAACCACCAGAATTGGGATTGCAAGTGCCAACATCCAGAAGAAATCACCCGTGTAGAAGATATCCATGCCACCTGCAAACTCTACACCTGTAGAGATCGTAGACTTGGGATGGCAGCAGAATCCAGAGTGAAATATAGCATTGAGCAGACTAGTGGAACATATCAACAGCCCTGTGAAAAATAACCAAATTATGGGTAAGATAATAAAGCAAATATAAGCATTTTATATCCTTCTTTGGGATTCAGTCTGTATAATATTCCTTATTCTGAATTTTAGTTTGGAGAGCATTTTGGAGTTTTTAATACTAAATAGAAACACAAAACAAAGGAGTAAAAAAGGAAGAGTCCTTAAGGATAGAAGATACAGCATAAGCTTTCTGAGGAAAACTGGTAGTCCTTCCTTCCTTCCTTCCTTATTTACCTACCTACCTTCCTCACCTTTATTATTTTAATAACTCAAGGTGGCAAACACACAGAATACTACTTCTTCTATTTTCCCCAACAACAACCGTGTGAGGTAGTTGCGTTGAAAGAGAGGGATTACCCCCAAATCACCCAGTCAACTTTCATGCCCAAGTCAAAACTGGAACTCACGGTCTAGTTTCTAACTGGGTGCCTTAACAACTAGATCAAACTGGCTTGGTCAGGTGAATGGCAATTCTAAAATGATGGACATTTGTTAGAAAAACCAGAAGCCAAATTCACAAGTAGAAAGTCCACAAGCAGGCAGTAAGAGTGGAAGAGAGGAAATGTGCTTCAAAGGGTGACATGCCTTTCATGTTCTTGCTTTATGATTGTCAGAGTAATAAAAAAAAGGAAGATGGTAGTTGAATGACATGGACTGAATTCACATGATGTAACCAGATTAGAAAATCCCTAGTAATGGCATTTGTACAACACAGCATTTTGAAGAGAAAGGGAAGAGAAGGAAAAAGGACAATGCTTCTTTGAAGAATTCTTTTTTTAAAGATTATGTTAAGAACTTTAGAACTTATTCTGTTATTTTCACACTTCTCTCAAAATGTGGAAAACTCTCTGGCCAATTTTCAAGCAAAAGGTAAACTGGAATTTTTACATAAATGATAGTTTGAATAAATCAAGTTTCTTCTTCACATTTTAATAATTAAAATCCTATAATTGTTCTGTAATAATTAAGGCACTGAGTTACAGATGAGTAAACTAGCTTGGTAAGATGCAAGCAAGATGCAAGCAAGCTGGGTGGTGTTCTGGATTCAAAGACAAAAAGAGGCTTCAGAACAGCATCCAGCAGCCACATAACATCTGTCTGCCACTTAAGCCAAATGTACCTTTTCCTAAGACTGAGTTGCAGTTACGGTGGAAAATCACACAATCTCAGAAAATGCAGCCGATTTGAGGAGATTTAGTGCTACATGAGTAACCTATGTGTTTCAAAGCTTTTTTTTTTTTTTTTTGCTTTTGAATCTGAAGCACTTCATAACCCTATTATATATCAGTCCCAGACTTCTGGGCATTCATAAGCAAATGCCAGTAGAAGCATCAATTGTGGGGTGAAAGGAATAATTTTCAAAGTGCTGGAATAAATTATTCTTTCCCCATGTTTCTTAGGCAAATGGTGCAGAATAGATACTTCCTTAATTTCCTTCAAAGGGCCAGGTCTTAGGGAAGTATTTCTAAGCACATGATTTTATTCAGAGCAGCGCGAACATCTAAAACCATGCAGTATTTGGGCCGACCATGACTTCTGAGGGGCATGCTAGGAGAAATGCACTTTATAATAATCAATTGAAGCAACATTTTAATATGACTACAATTAAATGGTATTAAAAGCAGTGAGTCTGATTCATTCCTATATATTTAGTACAGGTAGTCCTTCACTTTCGACTAATCATTTAGCATCCTTTCAAAGTTATGACAGACTCTGTCCCTAAAAATGAACTTATAACCTAATTTCAAAGTTCTGACATCAGTCTCCACATGGTCGCGTTACTGCATTTTTGTGTGTATGTGTGCTCAGCAACCAGCCCACATTTATGACTGTTTGCAGTGTCCTGTAGACACATGACTACTGGCTACTTACTTCTGGTTTCTGGCTCATCAAACAATGAGTTTACTTAACAACCACGGCATTAGCTTTATGATCGCCACAAGAAATGTAGTAAAAATGAATCCAGTCATGTAATCAGCTTTACAACCATCACAAATGGTCAGGCTCGATTAAGGTCATAAGTTAAGAACTACCTTTAATTTCTGCCATCTGCACATTTGACAGGCAAAATTTGGAGAGGGACCTGGGCTGCATCCCAAAGACGCTGAAGGCTGTGTGAAGTTGTGAAGTATCAGGCTGCACCAATCTGTAATAGGACTCACCATCACGCAAAGTGCAAATGGGTCTTTAAGCACATGCGACGTTACTCTGCAGCAATTCATCTTCGCAGGAGGAAGTCAACATTGGGAAGGAGTGGGAGTGGCTGCCTTTAAAAGGTAATACTTCACCATCACTGAAAGATCACAGAGCTTCCCACAACATCTACAGCAGATAGGGAGACCACATAACCAGGTGCAACTAAAGAGGAGGGTGAGTGAGGCAGTGGTTTTCCAACTGAAACATAGCCAACCACACAATACTGTAAAAAGTTATTTTTCTGCAACAGAATGTATCTTTAAAGGAATAGTTGGCAAAGATCAGGAGATGCTATTTTGAAAGTAGAGTATATTTAAAATGGAGGAGACCCCCACGACAGAGTGATTGCAAAAACAAATGTTGAATGTGGTTTTCAATTTGAAATGACAGGTATTCAGATTTGCACTTTAGCTAATAATCACAATTACCAGTATGAAGTATTGCCACACTGAAGAATTCTCCTCCAGGGTAATTTTCTGAGAAATAATTATTTTCAATCCCAGATACACATATAGGCAGATCCAGTTATCCAGTCTAGATCATTATAGTCATTTTGGTGTGTAGCGAAGTAGCTCTCGTCTTCAATACACCAAGCTGGGAAGCTACCTAAATAACCTCATGTATTCCACTGACATTTCATGGAAGGAAGTAAAGCATACAATAATCACTAAAAAAGAAAATATCCTCAAAATATGACTTTGTAGATGAACTACTACAACTAAGTCAAAGATTAGGGGTTTTCATGGAGTTGTTTGCCAGAAAAGAATTTTTCTTCATTCTTCCTCCACAACTTTACAATTATATTTCAATTCCACCATTTACGCAGGAGTTGAAAAAGTGTATGTGTGTGTGTGTGTGCATCCTTCCCTCTATTTTCTTTTGTAACCATCTCCCAATAGCACTGCCTTGAAAATAATAGTGACTTGTTATTTTATTATTAAACAATTTCAAAAATTTGGAAAAGACCACCTCGCTTGGCAGGAAACAAGCTTATTGATAAATTAAACCAGTCTGTTCTCTCTTTTTTGATGGAATGATCAGTATAATTGAACACAAGAATGTAGTGAACATAGAAATCTTGGCTTTAGCAAATTATTTGAGAACAAACTTCGATGGGCTTCTAACAGAGAAAATGACAAAACGTGATTGCATTATGCTAATGCTAAATGGACAGAGAGATGGATGGAGAAATGTGCCAAATAACAATA
Source organism: Hydrophis major (assembly GCA_033807585.1). Classification (NCBI taxonomy): domain Eukaryota; kingdom Metazoa; phylum Chordata; class Lepidosauria; order Squamata; family Elapidae; genus Hydrophis; species Hydrophis major. Next base: position 30,036,637 of record CM066343.1, on the reverse strand, counting down.
TATAAATAACTCTGTATGAAACCAAAGTGGCTTACAGTTGGGCTCTGGCCTAGGGCTCTGTTCTTCAATGTTATTTATACCTAGATAGTATGAAATTGCACATGTCACAAAGAGAGCAGGGATAGCCAAACAACGAGATGATGAATTTCAGGGCAAATATAAAGTTTTACAACTGTGTAGGAAAGAAAGGATTTCTGGAGATGATGGCTCCATGAAAAAACGGGCCAACAACTGCAGTGGAATGAAAAGTATACCCTTTGAAACCACTCCAAAGAAGGAGAGGATTTGCAATCATTATACAAACACCATAAGGCAACGAGTTTCAGCTCCGGAAGACAAGGGAGTTGCCATCTTGCTCAGTCTGTAGTCAGCACCTTTGAAAGGATCCTGGGTTTGGATGTTTCCTCTCTTACTTCTTTTTGGAAATTGCTTGACAAATATATCCCAATGATAGAAAACACCATAAAGAATAACGTAGCTAGTCACAAGGCAGCTGACAGCGACAAGTTCTAGTTTATGTATTGAGTACTAAGGCAAACAATGAGTATTGGGACAATTTTTTTGCATCAAAATGCATTGAGTACCAAATTTGATGAGTTTCAAAACAGTTGAGTAACAAGATAATACTGTATATGAATCAAAACTTTAATCACAAAGCACTGAAATAAAACAGTGATTAAAACCTTGATTTTAGAAAGTTACAAATAAGGATTTGGTTAAATTTGAAATAAGATTTTGGATTTAATTATAAAGAATAATTCCAGTGAAAAAATGCTTTTTTGTTTTAAATTATTTTAAAAAGGTAAGACTTAAAATTGGACATTAGAGGAAACTAGAAGGATCTAAAGAATAGTATTAAAGAACACCACAAGGGAAACTTGACTTACAAACATGGAATGAAACAAAATATTTTAACACTGGACGTATTTTTGAAGAATGGATTCAGAAGTTAATTTTAAGAATCTCTGTCTCTATAGATGGACTGTGTTTAAAAGATCTTATAGAAAAGCAAAAGTTTTACCTGACATGATTTAAAATGATTTGATCATGAATTTAAAAATGACAGGTTACAAGAATGGCATGGAAAAAGATATTACACTGGACATACAAAAGAAATTGGCTGATATCTTAATAATTAAAATATACAAATAAGAAACTAAGAGAGTTGCCTGGATAATTTTCCTACACTGGATTTACAAAAAAGGTTTTTAAAGCATTGAAGAATTTTGTGAGAAGAGACCAAGAAAAAATGTAAAGAAATCAAAATATTTTTTGGAAGGGGCTAAAAATCAAAATAGTTACAAATAGTTTTTTAACAGCTGTTATAGCTTAAAAAATCTAAAATCCCTTAATTAGATGATGTCTATGGTATTCCCTTCCATTACATTCTACAACTGGCCCATGGAGTTTTCAAGGTGAAAAGCAAGTTGAATTAGGAGAGGAGTTCATATTTAATACCTTAGCACAATGTGGCTGGCTGGGGAATTCTGGGAATTAAAGTCCAAATAGCTTAAACTTGCCAAGGTTGAAAAACAGTTCCTTAACCACGAACTCCATTGAATATCCAGGTTAGGCTGGCTCAAAGTTCTGGGAATTGGATCCCCAATACAACACATGATGATGATAGGAGAGCTGAACTAGTGGCCGCTACAGCATTATGATGGGACAAGCACACAATATGTAGGATGGACATTCCAAGCTGACTTTGCACAACTTACTAAACCATAAAACACCTGTATAATCATGCTTTTACTATGCTGAGAAAAGGCAATTCCAAGGTCTTTAACTTACATTTTTTGAATTCATGCTAAAAGTCAGATGCGGATATGGTTGGTCAAAATTGTCTATCCAGGTAGTCCTAGACTCAAAACCACAACTGAGCCCAACATTTCTGTTGCTAAGTGAGATATTTGTTTGGTGAGTTTTGCCCCATTTTACAACCTTTCTTGCTGCATTGTTAAGTGAGTCACTGCAGTTGATAAGTTAGTAACCTGGATGTTAAGTGAATCTGGCCTCCTCATTGACTTTGCTTCTCAGGTCACAAAAAGTGATCACATGACCCCGGGACACTGCAATCTTCATAAATATGAATCAATTGCCAAGCATCTGAATTTTGATCACATCTCATGGAGATGCTGCAAAGGTTGTATCTGTAAAAATTGGTTATAACTTTTTTTCAGTGTTGTTGTAAGTTTGAAGTCACTATATGAACTGTTGTAAATCGAGGGCCAGCTGTATTTGCTAAGGCCTACACCAGTACTGAGAAACAAGCTCCTAAACACTTAGTTCATCCATCTGGCTGCTCTCATTCTGTAGAATTTTTGGCATCATCAGGTGTCAAATATTTTCTACTGGAGGAACTAAGGATGGAATCTAAAATCTTCTGCGTGCAAACTACATACTCTCCTATTGAATTAGTATCCCCTGTAGCAACGAAACGGTGCAATATTTGGAGTTGAAATAAAAAACTCACCCTTTGCTAGTGCGGCTTGATTTCGAATGGGTCATTGCCCAGTAGTCGGCAGCAGCCCAGGGGTTGGGGATCCCTGCTTTAAATTAACCCAGGGCTGGTGGGGACAGAAATTCAGATAGTTCTTGACTTAGAACAGTTTGTTTAGTGACTGATCAAAGTTACAAGTGCAATGAAAAAAGTGACGACCGTTTCTTACATGACCACTGCAGCATTTCAAAATTCAGGCACTTGGCAACAGATTCATATTTATGACAGTTGCAGTATCCGGGGCTCATGGGATCCCTTTTGCGACCTTCTGAGAAGCAAAGTCAATGTGGAAGCCAGGCTCACTTAACAACCAGGTTACTAACTTAACAGCTGCAATAATTCACTTAACAATGATGGCAAGAAAAGACGTAAAATGGGGCAAAACTCACAAAACAAACGTCTCACATAGCAACAGAAATGTTGGGCTAAATTGTGGTTGCAAGTCGAGGACTACACATGCAGTTACGTCAATACAATTGGAAGGCAACAGGATGCAGAAGATGTAGAAAATCTGGGATATGGCCTTGTGGGAAACAGACAAGAGCAAGCACAGAGGGAAGGGAGGTAAAGGACCTTGAGGTTTGCAAGATGCATGTCAGCCAGATAGAGGCAAACCAGATTAAGAAACAGTCTCCAGAGATAGACTAGAACTTATTTTTGAATTATGCTATAATAACTGCATCTTGCAGATATTCTAAGCCTATATTCCACATAGAGATTTTTTAAAAAATGGGGAAAAGCCAAAGTTTTTTATTTGTTTAGAAAGGACCTCAATCCTCTCTATTCATTTCAACTTTAAAAAAGTATGGGAACAGCAGAGGACCCAGAGATGAGTCACATCAGTAACAGTGAACCAACACCGGATTTGGGTGCCTGCAAAATCAGTCTTGCAGAGTTCTGTGGTGTCGTGGGAGAGATCGCAGTTACTGCCTTGCAACTGCAAGATCAGATAGCCTTACTTGGGAGAAAAAAATTTAAAAGCAGCAGAGGCAATCTATTCAAAAAGGAGAGCTCAGTATCTGGAATGGAGAAAAGAGAGGGGGGGGCGGACAGAAGACATCTGAAGTGGAGAGCACCGTTAATCTACCACACAATGCCGTACTTTAAAACACCTGTTCAGCCCTCAAGCTTTTAATGCACTTGACTGGAGCTCTGGCATCAGGTAAAGAGAGCTATAATCTTAGGGGTCCATCACCAACATTGCAGAGAGCCTGTTAGTGGGAACTGGGAAGAAGCATAATATAGGAAGGATAGCATGGAACACCCAGCCCTAGGCTAAAATTTGAAGGGGATCATTCATTTTAACAACTCCTTTAACTAACACAGCCTGTCACATATCAACTTTCAAACTTTGACCAGATTAAGAGAATTAAGGAAGCATATGAAGGAAGCAGATCAAGGTAGGAAAAAAATAGTATCAAGAGAGAAAGTAAGGAAACACACAGGGAAAAGACATACTTTCCTTTCCCTTCATTCTGCTTTATGGTCTGTTGCTTTAGAATTTTCTATGTTGTTTCCACTTTCTTACCTCCCAGCTCTTCTAGTTCACTTCATAAACTTCAATTTGTGAAATTCCACTGCTTTCTCAAGAACCCAAGAAATTACAGCTTGGTATGTAATCGACACAATGATGACAGCAGCGGTTCCACCTCCTTCCAACCCTTTCTTAATTCCCTCTTGTGTAAACTCACATCTAGGGTCTCTATTTCCACATCTGGATGAAGGCTTGTCTGCTGAAGCAGAGATGATGCACTGTTTGATCGTTCCGGCAGGAAGGAAGTACTACAGTCACTAGCAGGAAGTCAAAGGGCAGATGCACTAAACCATGACATGGGGTGTGGGGAGCAAGAGGAATCACAAATAATACCATATTCAGAAGTTTCAGGAATATACACAACACGAAGGGGTGATTTCAAGACTTATTTCATCCCAGTCACCAATTTCCTAAGAAGTCCTAAATCGCTTACCTGATCATAATTCAGATTGCTGATGCTTATCGGGGTGGGGAAGTGTTACTGTACTTTCCAAAAACTCTCATTTGTAAGCTTAGATAACAATTTATATGTGATAAATTTGAAATGCACCCTCCTACTTTTTTCAGATTTTTTTTCCCCAGCAGACAAGTATATTAGGGTACAGAGATACTTTTATAAAAGTAAATCTCTACCCTGCCCAATATAAAAGTTTATTAAAAGGCAAAAATCAATTTAAAGAAAATATTTAAAGTATTATATTAAAGTAAAAATATTCTCTTTTTGTGAATTAGAAAATTTTGAGGGCTTAAAACATCAAGAAATAATAAACCATTTATCTTCAAAAAATGGTGAAAATAAGGGAACATTTTCAACAAAAACCTGAAATGCATTTTCTTCCTGCTTCAATCAGATTTTATATTGGATGAACAAAATAAAATGTTCAAACAAGGTTCTGGGCCTCCTTGTGTAGGATAGCAATGATAAAAGCAGTAGTGGACACAAAGTTATTAGAGAAATATTCAGATAGGAATCTATCTCATAAGGAATTCTGAGGCAAAATATTTAAGAGAAAGATTATATATGAATACAAGAACCATTTTATTAAGGTATGGTTGTAAGAACAAAGGCTAAGTTTATATGATCACCGGCATTAAATCCTAAATAGATTTTCTGGACTGTATATTTTGGTCAATGGAAGAGGAGAAACTATTACACATTCCAGAAAGTCTTCTGATACACAGTAACATCAAGACAAGACACCAGTCGAAGTAAACATGATAAAGCTTCATGTTTTATTAATACATATATCCTACTTATGTATACAAAGTGGTTCATAACCCCAAAGCAGAGAAAGAAAATCACATCCTCTTATCATTGCTTATTTTTGAAATATAAAAGGCTTTCTCCACACTATCCAACTTTTTTTTTAAAAGAGTATCATTCACTTATGAAGATGAGATAGACACAAGAGTTGTCTATTGCATCTTTTTAAATTCTTAGAAGGGCTGACTTTGTCTTCCTTTAATTTTGGTATTATGCTACATGCATAATGACTTTTTAGCATGCACCTCCCCTCAAATATCCAAAAATGGTTCAGTCCAGGAAAAGTGTTAAGCATTTCAGATTACTGTATATAAAGAGTCTGCAAACTGCAGTCTGTTTCATAAGACTTTATGTATCAGTGAGCTTGGTAAAAAGTTGTACTTACCAGGATTGAAACACTATGCTGTTTCTTACTTGCACCAAACAACACCAAACTGCAAATCCAGAAACATTCTTACTAATCGTATCCTCCCATTTCTGCACCAATTTTGTTGTAGCAATCTACACATTATTCTGTGCTTTTTCCCTTCTCTCCCACCCCACCTGAAATTCAAAACAGCAAACCACAATGATCATGGTTCACGTAAAAGATTCACCAAGCACCTGTAAAACTAACATTGACATTCAAGCTCAAGATATCAAAGGAAGGTCAAGATAGCATTCAAACTGAAAAGAAAGGGATAAATGATTAACAAGTCAAACAATATACTAAAATCTGCATGAAGGAAAATATGATTTTGGGCCTGTGGCCTGGTAGCATAGTGGTTAGAATTGCAGTTCAAACCTGACCGGCTCAAGGTTGACTCAGCCTTCTATCAGAGGTTGGTAAAATGAGGATCCAGATAATTGGGGGCAATATGCTGATTCTATAAACCTCTCAGAGAGGGCTGTAAAGCACTATGAAGAGGTACGTAAGTCTTAAGTTCTATATCGCAATCACACTTTTACTACTCCAAAGATCTGTTTATAAACAAAACCAGTTAAAGCACATAATCATATAAGTTTTACATTTGCTATCAGATGAAATTTCATATGGTTTTGCCTTGGAGAATTTGCAAATTCTGTGCTGTTAAAAAAGAGTTACCTTATCTAATCTGATAACAAATTATTCCCACCTCTAATATCTGAGAAAAAAAAACCACTAATGTAAATTAATAATAGTTCCTCCAAAAAATTTCAAAAATGAATTAATTTATTTTGGTGCAAGCCAAAGCCACATTTTTCAGATGAATGAAGAAATAATTTGCATTTAACACTGACAACAGAAAAAAAAGGAATGAAATTTTTAGGTGAAAATACACAAGCTGCAGACTGTAACATTTCCCCATCAGTTTAAGGGAGATCTTAAGCACACTAGTGGTCTTAATGTTATTGCTGTATCATAATGATCGGTCAGTATGGCTGAGGATTGAATTTAATTCAAAATATTTATAAGATATCAGGCCAGGAGAAATTAATTTCAATCACAACTCATTTTTCTACATTTGATTTTACACTGAAGCATACTGAAATTAATCCATAATTGACTGTAATGGTTCTAATCCATTTACATTATAAATTATTAAAAAACCCACCTATAGTTAAAGTACAACCACTGTCTTTCACTGATGTCTTTGCAGGAAGCCTTTTTATTTAAGCTTCTTCTCCTCAAAGTAAAGACAAAATGCATCTAGCAACTACATTACACTTCAAAGTGACAAATGAAACAAACCGCTGCACTTAACGCCAGGAGCAGAAGCCAGATTGCCAGGAGAACTGCAAGTAATATATATAACAATAAGCATTGAAAAGTAAGAGAGGGAGTTGAAACTAATCAGGTTATGGATGATAACCCCCCACCCCCCAAAAAGACGGTTGTACAAAACAAGATATCAGTCATCCAAACCATGCCCCATCTTCATTCATTCCAATGTTCAGAAGCAATGATATGTTAGGAACAACAAAATTAAATAGGAGTCTGAGGCTACAACCATTTATGCAACGTTTTTCATGCATTTTCATACTTCAGAAGTAGACAATGACATCTTAATAGAGATGCAAACCTTTTTAGCTTTTCAAGTAAAATATAACTGATATGTTATAGTGTGATTTTTTTTAAGAGCACCTCCTAACACCGACTTTGTCATGAATCCTGGCTTTCTCCTTTGGGGGGGGGGGAGCAAGGGGTATCTAGATGGTCAGCTTCTATCAGAATATTTCATAGGTTTGTAAAAATGGAGATCCAAAAATTCTGTAAAAATATATGAAGGGAGACTGCAAATAAAAGCCTTTTCTATGAAAGCAGATGTGATCTGGAAGATTTCATTTTTCTTAAAACCCAAGGCTATTGAAGACTGATTTTTTTCAGTTACTTTGTAAATCTTTTGCAAGTTGCTTTGAATTTCACAATGCAGGGGAAAAAATGAAATAAAAATAAAATCATCCAAATAAAAGTTGGAAATTAAGTAGATGGTTTTTTGCTATTTCACCCTCATTCATCTGAGAAACACCACACAACTTTGAATAGTGTTTGTGATTTATAAAAAAGTTCTATATACATAGCAAAAAAATGTGATTTCATGTCCTGTTGTCCATAATCCTGCCTTGGTGCCTTTAAGAGAGTCTCTCTCTCTTTCTCTGTTTCCTCGACTGCCAAATACAAATCTGTTCAAGTTTCCAAAACTGAAGCAGAATCGTGGTGAAACTTCAGATAAGGACACTGGAGACAGGAACTTTTGTTGATCGCCCACACTGAGGAACAACAATGCGGTCCTCCCCTTCCAAAGACTCATGCAGCTGACCTGGAATGAGGAAAGGAACCTGTTAAGGTCTGCCTTCACAGGGAAGGGTCTTATCCAAAGAGAACAAGATTTTGAAAGGAGAATGCGTGAGCTCTCTTTCCTGTTTCAGTGCTATTGTCTTTCTTTATTTCTTTCACAGCTACATGTTGCCATATACTGGTAATTCTCCATTTACAACCATTCAATCAACTTTCAAGCCTTATAAAGGCACTGAAAAATACGATTTATGACTGATGCTCAAACCCACAATCTTCTCAGCATCTCTTATCACACGATCAAAATCTGGGCACTTGGCATTTATAAAAGTTGTAGAGTTCCAGGGGTGCCATATACTAAATAAAATGACCCTAGGATCATGTGATCACTATTTGTGACCTTCCCACCCAGAAAAAGGTAAAATAAAATTTGTGACCTTTTACCAGAAAAAGATAAAATAAAAGAGGGGGGGGGAGCCAGATTTGCTTAATGACGCTATGATTCAAATAACAACTGCAATGATTAATCATCACAAAAAAGGTGGTAAAATTGGCGATGATTCACTTAACCACCTTGCTTAGCAAAGAAAATTCTAGTTCTAGTTCTGATCATGTCAAAAACAATTGTACAACAATTCTGAGTGCCCTGGCATTACTTTTGTTCTGGGGCTACTGCTTCAAGGGTTACAAGTAGAAGCATTTGAGGTGAGTTATTTTCTTCTTTCATTCAGAATTTTTAAGAAAAAAAAAGTGGGGGGGGGGGGTAAGAGAGAGAAAGGAAACACACACAAAAAGAGAAGGATAAAGTAGATAAAATAGGGAACTAAGAGTCAAGACAGTGCTGGAAAAAAGAGAGGTTAAGAATGCTTCCAGGTCATTCTATTCAATACCAGTGACTATCTCCTGAGGAACCCACATTGAAATGTTCTCAAACACTCAACACTTCAGGATAGCAGGTGCATTTTTGCACTTCTAGCACTTCTTCCTTTATGTGTAGTATACAATAAAACCAAAGGATGTACACTTTTTTATTAGCAACATGTGCTTTTGTGACATAGCACTGAATTAAAAAACAGCCTGAATACTTGAGGCATTAATTCTAACTGTGGAAAGGCAGAGGAAAAAAGTTTTACCTTGTACATATAGCTCTGTCCGTTTACGATCTGCCTGAATGAAACAAGCCGTAGCGAGGAAGAAACCCCCACCAATAACACCCACAAAGCTGCAGACCATAAGTGCATATTCCAGGCTTCGGAACTGTGACAGCAATGAAACGGGGCGATCGCTCTGGATTTGGTCACTAATCTATGGGGGGGAGGGGGGGGAAACAATAACCATGCAATCTATTAGGTAACTTCCCTATGGAAAGCCTTCAGAACTGAAGATGAATATTATTTATTGCTTCTCTTGCTATTTCATCCCACTTGAAATAAATAGCGAAACAGGCACACATCATGGTTTATTTTTCCTTTGTAATGGAAAATATGAAAATAAGAATTTCATTTTATGAAATTCAGCTACTCCATATCTGAAATCTGAAAAATAGCAGCCCACTGCATGCAGAACATAAAAGAAATAAATATAATTTTGGAACAGCAGTTCCACACAAATTTTCAATTATTCTCATATTTTGAGGAAAAGAAACATTGCTAGATACCTTTAAACAAAAATAGGTATAGAATCCACACTGTTTCAAGAACAAAACCATAGTTTTGCAGTCACATATGAAAATGCCCTGCTTTAATCTTATCTATTAATTCCAATCCTAAAGCCCAGTATCTACAGTGACCTTGCAGTGCTATGGAGGTTACAGTGCACAAAGCTGTGTTGGAATGTTTACTTTTAGTTTGAAAAGAAACTACAAGGAGAGCCTGGAATCCAGGTACCATGTTTCTCACAAAATAAGGCTGGGCCTTATTTTTTTTTGAGCCTCCCCTCCAAAATGGCTAGGCCGTCTTTTCGTGGGTGACTTAATTCCCTTTCCCACCTGGAGCAGCCCATATGCACGTACCCCTCCACGGGGCTGTTTCTATCGGCCGACAAAAGCTCCCCAAAAGCAGAGTCCCCAGCCGCTTTAGGGCGAGGCATGGCTGCCTGTGTCCCCTCACCATTAGGCAGTGTCTTTCAGGCGATGGAAGCTCCTCAAGGGCAGTCAGCAGTCACTTCGATCGGCTAATAAAAGCGGCCTCGCGGCGAGGGGAGTGTGTGCGTGCGCTCGCCCCGAGGCCGCTTCTTCTGGCTGATCAAAGTGGCTGCTGACTGCCCTTGGGGAGCTTCCATCGCCCGAAAGACACTGCCTAATGGCGAGGGGACACGGGCAGCCATGCCTCACCCTGAAGTAGCTGAGGACTCTGCTTTCGGGGAGCTTCTATCGGCTGATGCTCTATTGGTAGATCGGGGTATGCTAGCCTAGGCTACCTGCAGGGCACTCCTAAAGGCCAGTTTTCTCCCCCCTCTGCCCTTTCCCCCCATTTCTCTTCATCTTGTGTAGTTCTAACAAACAATGTGAGAAATGGCGGGGAGTTAAATAGGCCTAAATTTTGGGGGTGGGGCTTAATTTCACTTCATGCCTAGAAATCATGCTGGGCCTTCCCAGCATGGAGTGGAGGCCGTATTGTTGGAGAAACACGGTAGCTCCAAGAGGTTTTGTGAATTGCTTTGATCTGCTCAGAACTGTTTTAATTGGGAGAAAGAACCAAGGCGGCAGGGGGGAGAGAAGCGGCTTAGGAGGTGGAACAGATGACAGGAATATAAGTTCTACAACTTCAGCCTAAGCATTATATCCAAATGCTTACCAAACCAATAAGATAAGGGCTCCCTGCATCACCCAGAAGATGGGATAACAGAATCTGAAAAGCTTCAGCTGTGGAACGGCGAGTTGGGATGACAACATACTGCAAAGAGAAAAAGGGGATATTTCATTTGACACACTTTTTCAAGAAATATCAATGACTGTAGGATAAAGCTATAATTGTTTATTTCTGTTTCCCCATTTTATTGTAGTAAGCTAGCCAAAGTAGCCCCATGGTGAGATAGGTAGCAAATAAATTTAATAAACAAACAAACAAAGGAGGGTCAGGGATTTCGATTCTATAGGCTTGGAGCCACTAGCCCTTCTACTTGTCAGAAGGCGGAAAAAACTAAGAAAGGTGGATAGGTAGGATTGTGCTTCTGCCAGTAATGTAGGAGGCAATTAAACAAACACAGATAGTGATGAAGCTATCTGCAACAAAATATCAGAGATTGATCACATGAACTATCAGAGGTCGTGTAGCGTAGAACAGTTACTAGTGATATAACTCTACTGCTGATTGTTTCTCTATTTCTACTTAAAAGGCATGCATTTGTGCCATTAATTTCCAAGCCTCAGACCCTGTTTGTTGAGCAAATGTACGTGTTTTCCCTTCCCCATTATCTCACCAGAAGAATGTCTGCCACTATGGCCCAGTTGAGGGAAAGGAGTATTTCACCAATAAAAATAAATACCTACAAGAAAGAACGGAGAAGAATCATTTCATTATATCTTAAAAAGATATATTATTTTCCATGAAATGCCATACATAGAAATACTCTTTCCTGTACTCCCAACAATTACATTAAAATCAAGGAGAAACTTACATAAGTGGCAACAATGCTCTGCTGAGCAAAGATGACAGCCAGGAACAGGAAGGGGGCAGAGCCAAGCAGACCAATGGCACACACTAGGGGATCAGCACGGGGATTGATGCGATGCCAGCGTCTTGAAATCTCCACTCCAGCAGTAACGCCCAGGACACCAGTCACACAAGTGATAATACCAAAGATAAGGCTGTGATGATAATTATATATGGCCTGGTGAGGCTCATCAGAAATGGTTCAAAGTGGTTAAATAATCAGCATTGCTGGAATCTTTTCAAAAGCCATACAAAGTATTTAGAAGAACTCAGAATAAGTTGTCATGACGTTCTTCAAAAGAGACCAAAAACATAAACTAAACTAGAAACCAAGACACAAGACAGTTCCCATTGTTAACTCACCTATCAGTGTCTGCATGACATACCTTACCACTAGGGCAAGGTGGGAGATTTCCCGTGGCCAACCGTGAGCGGTACAGGAATGCAGGTGCCCACAATGCTAGGGAGCCTGTTACAAATGCCACGGCAGTGAATCCTAGTGATGACAACACGAAGCTACGGCTGGCCAATCAGGGGACAGAAAGAAACAAAGAAGTAATCTCAGCATGTACTGAATTCCCAGAACCAAATCAGAGAGAACCAAATGGTAACAGATCTGAGCTGTCAGAGATCTGTCATCTCAACAGAATATCTCTATGTGTTCATAAGTAAAGATTTACAACTGAGTCACAAACTGTCCAAAAATGACCATAGATGACACAACTTATATACATGTTAGAAGTCATCTGCAGAACTTTTCTGATGGTATTAGTCTTAGGCCAAGTCTTCCCAAACTTTTTCCTTCATTACCCAATACCACTTAGAAACCCTTATTGAACTTCAAGGACCAGTTTTAAGTCCCTTCAGCACCACTGTAATTTCAATAGTTGAGGACTATCTGCATTGTAAAACCAATATCAATAGAAAACATATGTAGCTCAGGGCTAGATTTTGGAGTGATTGGTGTTCTCTGAGCTTAGTTGTTTGCTTGAAGACATTTCATTATCCAATTAAGTAACATCATCTGTACTCCAGACAAACAATATCACTGAATAATCTTTATGTCCTTTCAACAAAATATCACTGGTAATTTAATCAATTTTCATCTCAATAGGAATACTTTTGGATATTTTCAAATATATTTTAATAAAAATTTCAATTTTAAGTGAATTTAATTGTCCCTGATGTGATGGGTATTTGGTTCATTTGTCCTTATCTAAATAAAAATAGCTTTTACCCAATTTTGGGTAAGGTTTGGGAAGTACTATCTTTGGCCATGAGTAATCAACTTGCTATGTGAGTAGCACAAGGCTGAGAAGCACTATCAAGCATTGGCTTGAACAAAATGACAAATATGCTAAAAAGCTCTTTACTTTCATGCTGAAAAAACATCCAAAATGCTACCCTCCAAAAGTATCTACACACTAGCCTCAATAGCACTTCCCTGCTATTATTCTATCTCATATACATATTTTTATGTATAACTCAAAATGGTGAACATATCTTTTACTCCTGCCTATTTACTCCAAAACAACCCTGTGAGATGAGCTGATCCGAGTGACTGGGCCGAATTCATCTGGCAGGCTTTCATGAATAAGGGTGGCCTTAAATTAATTGTATCCTGGTTTAATATAGTGATTAAGGCCAGTACCTTAATCACTATACTAAAGTAGTTAGCACTTCCCTGGTAATTATAAAAAGTCTGATACTCTACAATCTATACATGAATGCCTAGTTCTTTGGCCAGACATTTTGTAGAAATCTCCTACCAATGCTACCAGGAGAACACAGCAATCTGTTGTTCTTTGTCAGCCTGTGAATTTCATACTGAGTAGTGAGTTTCTGTTCTTCAAAAGCATACAAACCAAGTGGTTTCCCAGAGAAATGTCAGTGATCCAGCCCTATCCACTGGCCCTTTCACTTGGAGAGACAAAATGTCATGTCACTTCTAGCTATCCTGCAAGTTATGAAATAAGACCTTGTTTTTAACTGTAATTTATGAGTATTTGCACTGATCTGGATCCATTAAAATGAGGTTTTCATGGTTAGAAGATAATTCAGGAAAAAAAAATAGAAAAGCAAGATCCCTGTCACATGACTCACTTGTGGCCCAGGGCTCTCAAATCAGCTGTCCATGAAGTGTAATGAAGAGGAGCATCAGTGAGTGTCTCTACAGCTCCTCGGGGTGGTTCACGCACTACAGTTATCAATAATATCAAAGCTAATGCTCCCAAACCTGGAGTCACCTGTGGAAGGCATAATAAAAAAAAAACCAATGTGAAACATTCTGAAAAGAGAAAAATATATGTGAATGACTGGAGAAAAGGCTGCAGTCTAACTTTGGGTAAAAAGAAGTTTCAGAATAACTCCATTTGTTGTAACAACAAACATTAACTAAAGTAGCTATAAATTTTACTTGCCCGCAAGGCCCAATGCCAGTCGTCAGCCACATCTTTCACCTTTGATCCCACAATGTAACCCAGTCCACTGTAGAAAAAAATCAGGAGAGCATTCAAATCTATACACTGGCAGGTTTTCCAACTTCCACCAAAGCTAGTTAACACCATCAGCTTAACTCTTTTAAGATGTGGATATGCAAACTATATAAAGTAATGTTAGTTTTTTTATTTTCAACAAAAATAAAAACCCATCTTTTCACCCTCCCTCCAAATATAGAGCACAGGCTGTTCCCACCTGCCTACAGGTATAGCAAAGTAGAAAATGCTAAGCATGCGGGATCTCCGGTCACCCAAGTACAGGTCAGCAATAATGGTGGGGGCAATAGTTGAATAGCTAGCCTCTCCCACACCCACTAGGCCTCGTGTAAGTAGCAACATCCAGAAGAACTGAAGAGGAGATAAAAAACAGTGTATGAAGCAGATATAAGCTTTAAATGTAGAATACACTCAATAGGAACCTTGAAACTTTTGGTTGTGAGCTATGAATTAAACATTTTAACTTTGTTTAGACTTTATTTAGTTATTTATTTATTGCTTACTTAAAGCAAAAGTGCCTTCAGCAATAAAAGAGAAACCGTAGAAAGATTTCTTTCTAATTTTAGAGAATTTATTTGAGGTTCGATTAAAAGAGAGCCAGAAATGCAACTATTTGAAAGCAGCAACAGCCAGAGGGTTAATTCCTCTTCTCGTTGCCTCCTATGAAGCTTCATGCATTTGAATGTATGGAATTCCTCATCACTAAGCCTATTAGAAAAGTTTTATAGCTTGAAATACAGAATTTCAAGAAAAAATTCTGGAAATTTACCAGAAGTCCCCTCTTCCACACCCGATAAATACCTGCTTGGGGATGAAGCTGCTCCCTAGAGTCACAATAGACCAGAAGAAGATTCCTATACACATCAGATATTTACGATTGTAACGATCACCCAAGTAACCAAAAATAGGTGCCAGTACCATGTAGCTGCTAATAAAAACTGTTAGGAAATGAAAAAGAGTTTTATGTTCCATCTCTGTTCCATATCAACTGTATAAATGGTTACAAAAGGGAGAGAAAAGACAACCAAGGCCAATTCCACCAGTCCTCACCTGTCTGTAGCAGTCCTGATTTGCTATCATCTATATTAAAAAAATTCTCAATGTCAGGAAGAACACCTGAAACAAGGGAAAAGAAATTCAGAATTTCGAATGAGGATACAAAGATACTACTTTTCATCAACTTCATCCATAACGATCTAATCAAAGCCAGGAATGGGGAGAATCTATTTATCTTTGCTTTAAAAGTTACATGCCCATTTCATCAGTTCAAATAAGAAACTGGAAGAATTTCAGCTACCATTCCATTATGCTTACCAGCCACAGTGAAGCGATCCATGTAGTTCAGTAGATTAATAAAAAAGAGTACCCCCACAATAAGGCCTGCATGTTGAGAGGATATCCCTGTCAGGGCCTGTACTTCTTCTTTCCCTATGTGCCCTGGCTGAAGATCGTCTTTTCCTTCACCTTCAGTATCATCTGCCTGGGTTAAAATTGGAGCTGTATCAGCATAAGATTGCTGCTGGGATCCCATGGCTGGGAATAAGGAAGATCCACTGTAAGGAAAAAATGTATAATTACAGGGGATACAGACTTTAGATTTGCAGGACCTACTTTTAAAAAGAGGGTATACCAAACCTATACAACTACAGGAGAACAGGATCTATTAAAGAAAAAAAACCCACAAGGCCTATCAATGTTTGTAAGCCACTCAGAGTTACTGAATGTAAGTGGGAGGGCCCTACAAATTTTCATCAATCAATCAACTGAAGCAGGGTGGAAAAACAAATGCTACTATTAAAGTCACTGGTCAATTTAGAACCCAGATAAGGTTTCTATTCAAACCCAATCCATTATGATTTATATTGATTGCTTAGTATCCTATGACCAACACTGTGTTATATTTATGAATTGTGAGGATTGTATCTACACTTTTTATCAATTAATCAATCAATTAAAGAATGGTAGAAAAACAAATGCCGTTAAAGGCACTGATCAATTTAGAACCCAGATGAAGAAAGTACTTTTAACTCACAATTATCCCAAACATCCTTCATTTAGTATCCTATTATGATTTGTGTCGATTGTTTTAGTATCCTATGACTATCAGTGTGTTGTACCTATGGTTTATGATGATTTGTATTTTATGATTATGAATTCTTGTTTGTATGTACACTGAGAGCTTATGCACCAGAGGAAAATTCCTTGTGTCCAATCACACGTGGCCAATTAAGAATTCTATTCAAACAGTGAGAAAAGCTGCAAATTCCTTTGGTGGATGTCTTCATTTCGCAACCGAACCTCAGGAATCTCTACCACAAATCCCTGATATCTCCTAGCAGATCTACTGTCTACCCACGCCTGCTTCCAAGAAAGCGGGGGAGAAAAATTCTTAACCGGACGACCTGCTCCACAGGGTTATTGTTAGAAATGACCCACTAAACTATATTTAACACACACACCCTTTAAAAAAAACTCTCTCGGGCCTCTTGCAAAAGGACGGAGGCAAATACGGCTGGAAAGAGACGGCTGATTCTTTCAAAATACGAACTATATCCAATCATGATTGTGGGAGGTTTAACTGCCTCCGAATAAACCCTAAATGCTGGTTTCTGGTAATGCTGATAATTCTGTCAGTGGACCCCCGCTTAGAATAACCCATTAAAATGAACTAGGGGAGGATGTCTTTAACGAGCGCGTGCCAAGTTCCCCTCCATTTCCAAATTCAATGTAATATTCCTCTTTATAAACTTACCCGGCCTTTCTTCCCTCAGTTTGAACAGTCGGATCAGATCACGTGAGGTTTTTGTTTGTTTGTTTAAAGACAAGGCGTTCCTTTAAAAAAGAAAAAAGGACAACCTTCCTTATCACATGACTTTTTCCCCTCGCCTTTTCCGCCTCACGCTCTGAGACTCGGATTACTTGAGGCGGAGCCTCACTCTCGGCGGTTGAGGGAGGGGGGGCTAGTTGCCTCGACGACAGCCAAT
This sequence comes from Hydrophis major, assembly GCA_033807585.1. Taxonomy (NCBI): domain Eukaryota; kingdom Metazoa; phylum Chordata; class Lepidosauria; order Squamata; family Elapidae; genus Hydrophis; species Hydrophis major. The sequence goes on along the minus strand of CM066343.1, from coordinate 30,019,452 downwards.
AGAATGGGCCCTTTCATTAGAGGAAGCAAAGGAAAATGGCAGTTTCTGTTGCGTTCCTCAGCAGCCCTGGCGCAGGCTCCTCCTAAGTTCTCTCCTCGAGCAACGGGTAGCCTGTCTTTGTTGGTTGTTATGGTTACGCAGCATTACTTTCTGCCCAGCTCTGTTTCCTTCTGTCGCACTGTCTCTATGACATTCAGTGTGCCCTAATTTACAAAATATCACATTTAATTTTATCACTATCAGTTTTGTCCTGGCTTTCTCCGTTATCACATCTCTCTCAAGTTACAAAGCCATCTCAATCATTTTAAATGGCATGGTTTGGCAAGTCACAATTTTTTAAAAAGGGAGAATGTTGATGATGGGGCGGGTGGGAGCGAGAACACAAATTGTTTAGTGTAGCTGGAGGCTTACAATTTACAATTATTGTAAACCTAATAAAGATACAGACTTAGCATTAATTTTAGTTAATTTGGCAATAGAAACATGCCCTCTATGTATTGTCCCAAAACTGCTGGTTAACCATTTCCAGCTGTTGGTTACATAAAACTAAACAATTGTGGTACTTTAATTCATATAAAAATATCTTCATAGAAGTTTATGTCATGTATGATTTATTCAAGGTATGAGCAAAGAATTAAGCTTGTTTTCATAGGTAATTATGAATGAGTTTTCATCATTTTTGTGAATATTCCCCTTCAAAATCAAGTTTTTCTTTTTCATATTTGCAGCTTTGAATCTGTATATGGAGTGCTTTGTATCTAACTAGAATTTGCTTGAAGGCAGGCAAAATACATCTCCAGCACCTATGCTGTTCCTGAATTATTTCTTTCAGGATATTGTATAATTTAAATTGCCCAAGAGAAAGGAATTCAAGACAGATAAAGGCAAAAAGAGATTCCTATAGAACTCCTTAAGTGTTTGGGTTTTTGGTATATTCACTGTAGTTTACAGAAGTTCTGCAAATTATGATTAAAAAATAAAAAAATGGCTAAGTATACAAAACAAAAGAAAACCCATTGTCTGTATGAATATCCAAGAGGGGAAAAAGGTAGGAAAGGCTTTTTGTCTTAGATTACATACAAGTTTGGAATGTTATTTTTCAACATTAGTTATTAGCTGTCCATAAATTAAAACATTTTCTACATGCAATGATTTACCTTTCTTTAAATATGTCAGCTGTTTTATTGAAGAGCACAGTACCAATCACTATGTAGATACATTTTGAGCATAAGCAGATTTTCTTCCAAGTTGGTATTCTCCCCATGCCTTATTGGAGGCCAGCACCTGATCAGCGCTGTTGACAAGCTAAGGATGGTCAACTGATTAGCACTTCTGTGGGAATCTACTAGAAAATAAGTGACTAAACTAGAATAAAGTCAACATAATGGTAATATTTCGATAGTGTTGTCAAGAACACTGTTGTCATGAAAAACAAATGTATCCCTGTGGAGTTACTAGGATTTCAGCTGTACACAATGAGATATTTTTTCAGCTGTGTTGAACTCCAAATCACCATGCTTGGGGATTATGAGAAATAAGTAACAGAAAACACCTAAATGGAAACACGTTTATCCAAGACAGCAGAATTAGATCTATTGAGCAATTTGGGAAACATACAGTCCAAAATTTTCTAATTGATGTGATTATACTGGTCATTAATAGCATGGAAAGTTAAGAAAATGTAATATTGGGATTGTACTGCTTTGTTTTTCATATTATGATTGGTTAAACAGCCAGCTGTTTAGACTGGATTTGGCATTTTTGTCCATTTATAGTCCTTCCCAAGAATAGACAGATGTTGTGTAATATTAAAATATTGTTACAGGATGTAAGCTATTCCAAGGATGTAAGCTATTCCAAGATGCTTTTTCCAATTGACTGGTGATTTTGTTAATGCCAGTAGTATTCAAGTGATGTTCCTGGTTTTGGAATTGCAATCAAGGTATCTATTATGAGCAGTGGTGGCACAGTGGCTAGAATACAGTAGTGCAGGCTACTTCTGCTGACTCCCTGCTGCCAGCAGTCTGGCAGTTCAATCCTGACCAGCACAAGGTTGTCTCAGCCTTCCATCCTTCTGATGTTGGCAAAATGAGGGCAAAAATTGTTGATGGCAATATGCTGACTCTAAACTGCTTAGAGAGGACTGTAAAGCATTGTGAAGCGATATATAAGTCTTATTGCTATTACTATTAGTCATATCTTTGCTTACTTTTATCGTTTTATTTATCTTTACAGGACTTTATATTTTGGATATGCTCCAGTTCTTTCTCTTCTGTTGTGCAGTCTTTGTATTATTATAGTTGGTTGAAGTCAGCTAGTTATTTAGATTGCGTTTGGCATTTTTATCCACCTATCAAATCCTTCCCAAGAACCTGGGATAGGCAAATAATTTTTTTTTTTTTGAAAGAAAATTTTATTAATTTTCTACAAACAGACAAGACAAACAAAACATTAAAACATTCAGCTCTCATATGTACATCCAGTGTGTCAGTTGGTTCATCATTTTTGTGCATTCATTCTGTAGTCCCAATTACAATTGTTACATAACAACTCATATTATCAATCCAAACTTATATATCCCATAATCACTAAACAAAAAAAAAGAAATTTTTGACTATACTTTTAATCATTCATACTTTATGAGCTAACAATACTTTAACCAGATTATTCAACAAATCATTTAATCATACCAAATCAACCCTAAAAAAAAAACCTTTATAAATATAATATCAAATAACAAAATAATAGCAAAATAGCAAGATAAAGATATTTCTTACTATCTAAAATATTCTATTATCGTATTTTATCATCTAGCCATTTATTAAAAAAATCCCAAATTTCATAAAATTGTTTATCCTCTTGCTCTCTAATTTCAAATGTCAATCTACTCATCTCAGCACATTCCAATATTTTCTTAATAATTTCTTCCTGTAATGGTATTTTCTCATTCTTCCAATTTTTAGCAAATACAATCCTGGCCGCTGTTAATACATTTACAATCAGGTATTTCAAATCTTTACTATATATATCAGGTAAAATTCCCAATAAGAAGATCTCTGGTTTCAAGTCTATATGTTTCTTTGTCATTTTTTCCAACCACATGCGAATTATAGTCCAATATTTTCTAGCATCCTCACAAGTCCACCACATATGGTAATACGAGCCGGGTATCTGATGACATTTCCAGCATTTTTCAGATTTATTCTTAAACATTCTTGCTATTCTTGTCGGAGGAAAGTGCCACCTGTAAAACATCTTATACAAGTTTTCTTTATATGCTGTTGACATTGTCATTTTATAATTTTGAGACAATTTCTGCCATTTCTCTAAATCAATCCCATATCCAAAATTCTTCCCCCAAACAATCATAGTTTCTTTGACTTGTTCTTCCTCTAATTTCATTCCCAGTAAATAACCATATAATTTTTTTTTTTGAAAAAGATTTTATTAATTTTCTACAGACAAACAAGACAAACAAAACATAAAAACATCAACTCTCATATGTACATCCAGTGTGTCAGTTGGTTCATCATTTTTGTGCATTCATTCTGTAGTCTCAATTACAATTATGTTACATAACAACTCATATTGTCAATCCAAACTTATATATCCTAATATCACTAAAAAAAGAAGTTTTTGACTATATTTTTAATCATTCATGCTTTATGAGCTAACAATACTTTAAACCAGTTTACTCTATAACAAATCATATAATCATATCAAATCAATCCTATAAAACCCTTTATAAATATAATGTCAAATAACAAAATAATAGCAAAATAAAGATATTCCTTACTATCTAACATTCTAAATATTCTATTGTCGTATTTTATCATCTAGCCATTTATAAAAAAGATCCCAAATTTCATAAAATTGTTTATCCTCTTGCTCTCTAATTTCAAATGTCAATCTGCTCATCTCAGCACATTCCAATATTTTCTTAATAATTTCTTCCTGTAATGGAATTTTCTCATTCTTCCAATTTTTAGCAAATACAATCCTGGCTGCTGTTAATACATTTACAATCAGATATTTCAAAACTTTACTATATATATCAGGTAAAATTCCCAATAAGATGATCTCTGGTTTCAAGTCTATATGTTTCTTTGTCATTTTTTCCAACTACATGCGAATTATAGTCCAATATTTTCTAGCATCCTCACAAGTCCACCACATATGGTAATACGAGCCGGGTATCTGATGACATTTCCAACATTTTTCAGATTTGTTCTTGAACTTCTTGCTATTCTTGTCGGAGGAAAGTGCCACCTGTAAAACATCTTATGCAAGTTTTCTTTATATGCTGTTGACATTGTCATTTTATAATTTTGAGACCATAATTTCTGCCATTTCTCTAAATCAATCCCATATCCAAAATTCTTCCCCCAAACAATCATAGTTTCTCTGATTTGTTCTTCCTCTAATTTAATTCCCAGTAAATAACCATATAATTTTTTAATCACCTTCTCATCAGTACCCATCAAGATCTTATTTAAATCAGTCTGCTTATCATAAAATCCCTCCGTTTTGGAATCTTCATCATACCTTGAATGTATTTGTGCATATGAAAACCAATTCATCCTTATACCTTGTTCCTCTAAGTTTTGGATCGATTTAAGTTCACCCTTTTCATCCAAAAGTTCCCCATATCTAACTGTTTGTTCCTTCTTGTAGATTATAGGATAGGAAAATGCTTCAATGGTCGATAACCAAACTGGAATTTTCAAATAACATTGTCTTTTTATCTTCTCCCAATTTAACCACAAAGACTCCCGTACATAATGTCTTCTAAAATAACCCTGTGTTTTAGTTCCCTTATACCATAAAAAAGCATGCCAGCCCAACAGCAAGTCATGCCCTTCTAATGTCAACAACCTATGTTTCCTTAATGTTATCCATTCTTTGACCCACATCAAACTTGCAGCTTGATAATACAATTCCCAATTAGGCAGGCCAAAACCTCCTCTAATTCTAGCATCTTGCAAAAGCTTTAGCTTTATTCTCGCTTTTTTACCTTGCCATATAAACTTCAACATAATTTTATTTAAATCTTCAAAATAGTCTTTTCCAAGCCTAATTGGTATTGTTTGAAACAAAAATAAAATTCTAGGTAAAATATTCATCTTAATTGTTGAAATTCTCCCTATTAATGACAATTGCAAGTTTTCCCACTTCTTCAAATCTGCAGTTATCTGTTGTTTAAGTTTAATATAATTATTCTCCTTTAATGTGCTACATCTTGTTGTCAAATATATCCCCAGATACTTAACCTTATTTGTAACTTGAATTTTCAAAAGATCTGCCAGTTCTTCTCTCTGTCTCAATAGCATATTCTTTGTCAAAATCTTTGTTTTATCTTTATTTTCAAACCAGCCACCTCTCCATATGTCTCCATTGGGATAGGCAAATAATTTTTGTTTTAGTGTTATTAATATTTATTGAAGAATTATTAAGAACATAGTTTTATTCCTCTACAAAGTTTGTCTACAAGCAACAGAACCAGTTAACAAAATTAAATTTTATTATTCAAAATTTGAGTATAGGAGATAATAAAGTGAAATGTGTCCTGTGTTTATTTTCTCAAAAAATTAAACTGCCATTTCCCACTTAGATATCAGACTCAGTGAAAATTAAATCAAGGAAAGTACTGAGTCACTAAGAGTGAGTAAATATCAAATATCATACTGAATACAGATGAGTCACTCAAGAGTGGGCAAATATAAAAAAAAATATAATCAATTCTAAACATGGATTCTTTGCAAATGCAAGGATGCTAGTCCCACATTTCAATAACATCACCAGATTCCATCCCCAATTGTTCAGGAGTCAGAGTTTCTGTCAAACGCTGCCCATCAAAATAGAAGACTACTTTAGATCTGCCAAGACCTTGAGCTTCTTTGTATTGATTCATAAGGGTTTCTAAGGGCTCCCCCTACAAAAAGAAGAACATAATTACAATATTGTAATGCTTCTTCACAAAAGAAATCCTACAATCCAGATCTTAGGTCCCTTACCTTCTGGATTGTAATCTCCATCACAGAACGTCTGTCTTTTCCTTGTACTCTAAGCAAAAGGGTTCCAGGATCATCAGCCTGTTGTTTACTGGTCTCCACTATACAATCTGGAAATCGTCCAACAGAGAACATTTATCTTATTTTTTTCTCCATGGAGTTCAAAACAGCAAAATAATGATTTATCCCAATATTATCCTCATCAGTTGCCCCATAAAGGTAGAGCTGGGCCACAACAATAAGAGTATGTAGCTGAAGGGAGATTAGAATTTAGTATCTCCCAAACCTTGTAGTAGTTCTAATTTTGAAAAAAAAAAAAAAAAAAACAGGTTTAGAAAATATAGTAGGGAGAACACAAGAAAATAGCTGTAAAATATTGGACAGTACAGAAGTTTAATTCATTTGGGAGGCAAAAGTTTGAGGAATTTAAAACAATGAGGCTGGAAGTAATGATGATCTGAAGTAAAAAAAAAAAAAAAGTCCCTAAACTATTTACCGATGATGTCAGCAACGCCAAGGTTCAACTTAGCAGGAGTAGCATCAACTGAAAGTTCACTATCATAATGCAGGAGCAGGATTCTACTTGGATGAACCTTCAGTATTTGTGACATGCGGTCAACCACTCGCTGAAGAGGCTCTGTCTACAGAAGATGAAGTTAAGTAGCTGTGTTAGAGCACAAGGATTCTCTCTGCCCTTAACAAGACCGATACTGCAACATTGGGACAATAAATATATGTCACCAGTCACCCAGTGGATCAAAGATGTGATAATATGAACATACTTGCATTAGATAAATGCACAGAATTGAAACTGTTTACTATTGTAATGTTATACTTTATTTCCTTTTTAGTTGTTTTCTAAAGCACGTATGCACTTTTTAGTTTGATAATGTATTTCTATCACCATTATCTTTGTTTTGTTCCTTTTGTCTTTTTTCTGTTGTTTTAAAAACAGTAATAAATAAAAGTAGTTTTAAGAGAGTAAGATTAAGAGAATAGAATAGGATCCTGAGAAAGATGTCAGATCCTCCTCAGTGACATTACTTCCCAATTCAAAATTTGCTGCCCATCATTTTGTTTCATTGTTACAGAAAGGATGGATTTAGGCAGGATTGTATACAAAGGTCCATCTATTAGTTGGGGAATATCCAACAGTGAAAAATAAGATTCCAAAACCCAAGATGGCTGTCTCTTGTGTTGAAGCTAATAAAAAAAACAGTCTCTGTTGCAGATGTTAGGATTGATTCTTAGACAAGCGCGGGAAAAAGAAAAAAAGCCCACATTATGACAGCAAAGGGAAGTGAATAGAGATAAGATATCAAATACCAAAGCCTCACACCATTAGAATACAGATTTTGTGGATATCAACTCGGCATCGGACTTTCAGCATCAGCTCCTGGGGTTCAAATGCATCAACCAGAATTACATCATCTTCATCAAATCCCTGATCCTGCAAGCTCTTCTTAGCAGCTGAGAGGGACATGCTCAAATTTTTGAAACTCTGATCAAACATTCTGCAGAGAAAGCAAGGAAAAACTTGAGTGAGAAATCCATATGCTGGGTTTTGCCTTAAGATGCCATTATGCCATTATTTAGAGCAGGGGTGGGCAAACTTTTTGGCTGGGGGCCACATTGACTTTTAAAATTTGACAGATGGGCTGCCACCTGGTGTCTAAATGCCTGTCATTACAAGTCAAAATCAAATGAATGCAATCATTCAATCATTCACATCAAACCTTAATTCTATACCAATCTTCGGCGGGCCGGATTAAAAAGACCAACGGACCAGAGGTGATCCACGGGCCGTAGTTTGCCCACCCCTGATTTAGAGGTATATTGTATTTAGTTTGAAGCAGCCAAAGATACTTGGGATCTGTTATGGAAACCTTTTGTATCTGACAGTACTTTAAAGAAGCTGTATGTTTATGTTGACATGAACATAACATTCAAGAAAATACAGGTGATCCTCAACTTACAACAGTTCATTTAGTGACCAAAGTTACAACAGCTCTGAAAATTACTGATTCCAATGCATACAAGTAGCCCTTGACTTATAACTACAATTGAGCCCAACATTTGTTGCTAAGTGAAACATTTGTTAAGTGAATTTTGCTCCATTTTACAACCTTTCTTGCAACAGTTAAGTGAATCACTGCAGTTGTTAGTAACATAAGTGAATCTGGCTTCCCCATTGAGTTTGTTTATCAAAAGGTCGCAAAAGGAGACCACATGATCATAGGACACTACAACAGTCATAAATATGAATCAATTGCGAAGCATCTGAATTTTGATCATGTGACCATGAGGATGCTGCAAAAGTTGTAACTGAAAAACAGTCATCTCACTTTTTTATCCTTCCTAAGGTATTATGGGGATGTTATCACCTACATCAGACATCCTGAAATTAATAATTATTTGTACAGATATTATGTAAGCCTCCAAAAAGCAGGCTTTCATAAAACTTCTGGCATGGAATAGACAAGGTGTTTGTTCGAAGAGACAGTGAGCCACAACAGTCTCTCCCAATTTAATATTTCTCTAAACTTTTGGAACATAATTCTCATACCTGGCATCGTTCCCCAAGTCCAACATATACAGAAGAATTGGAAATGGGAAGGTTAGTACAGACAGACCCATTTCACATATTTGACTTGGAACCCTTCATGAATTAATTTGCTTCCTTCATACCTTTTTTTGTTAAAACATGAACCAGTTTAGCCTTTTTATAAGGCTGCTCTAAAAATACTGTCTGAAGGTAAAGACAAAATGGTATATAAGTAGTCCTTAACTTACAACCACAATTTCCATTAAGCAAGATAACTGTTAAATGAGTCACATCCAATTAATCAAATCACTGAATTTAGGTGGGCATTAAGTAAATCCAGCTTCCCTGATTTTGTTTGTTGGAAGCCAACTGCAAAAATTGCTAACAGCAATCACTTCACCCTGGGACCTCACAACTATCATAAATACATCCTGGTTGCCAAGCACTCAAATTTTTATTACATGATTGTGGGGATGTTGTGTGAGCAACGATTGTTAAGTCAGTTTTTTCCAGTGCTGATGTAACTTCAAATAGTCACTAATCGAATGGTTGAGTCTAGAACTATTTGTATTATTCTGTAATTCCTAACCTAAGAAACCAGTCCTCCTCCCCAGCTCTTAAGAATTTAAGAGCTCAAAGTATTAACCAAATTGGCAATTTAGCAAGCTAAATACACAAAGAATAGCTTGCCATGGTCCAGCTACATCAGCCAATTCACTGAAATCCTGTATGTCGCTGTATTATAAATATAGGATATAACCATCTCTCCAACCCTGTATGATTATTTTCAGCACAATACTGCTGTGTTCATGCTGATTTTTAATTGATATCAAAGGAGATTATATCAACAGATGTAGATCAGCAAAATCTTTACTGGACTTGATTTGCTCCATTCAGATAACAAACTTAGTCAAAATGTGCTGTTTACTACCACCTGCCAACTCTCTTCCTATGCACATTAAATAATTGCTGAGCTATCTGAAGCACCTTAAGCTAACACACCATATTAGTTCAAACGGATGTGATGGCTTCTGCTAGCTGGAGCAAGGTAGGAAAAGAAACTACCAATTTAAATCAATTATTCCCAGAAACCACAATCCTTCCTAAAGTTTTTGTTCCTCCTCTTATCAATCCAGTACACTTCCACCTCATTTCCAGAAATACCAATTTCTTATTGGGTTTTGACATGACCCTTCTTTTGCTGTGGAGGAGGTGAAGGGGAAGATGAAAGATCTTGATATCTGTCAAAAGGAGAACAAAGTAATGGTTCAAATGCAGCTTTTCTAGAAAGTCAAGCAGAAGAGAACTGAAACCTTGGTTTATTCTTCAATTGCTTTAAAGGAATTGGCTTTTCCTCTTCATCTTCGTCTTCTGAGCTAGAGGGCAGGTTCTTATTACAGCGCTCTTTGATTTTATCAGGAAGCTTCAGGGAATTTTTTAACAATTTTAGGCTGTTCTGAACCTGCAGATAAAAAACAAAAGGATTGGGGGAGGGGGAGAATATACCAAGTTATTAGACAGGATCAAGAATTAGTCACTAGATGTGTAGAAGTCAGTGATACTATTATATCCAGATGAATGATCCATCACAGTAAAAATGGGATGCTATGGTTCTTTGCATCTCTTCAACAAAGGGTACTAATGATAATAAGGAGCAAACCTGAATAATGGAAGATAACAAAGGTAAATTTGAGGGCAACATTAATAGTATACTGTAAAGAATTACAATGCCCTTCTCTTTACAAAACATCCAGAGGTTTTTAAAAATAGTTCAGATAATCAGCTGCTCTTTTAAAAGAAAAAAGAATGCATCCTGAGCGCTAAATCACATTTTCTGTAATCTGTACATCATGCTTTTAATAATAGAACCTGACTGTAGTTACATTGTCTCTCTGCTGGCTCATATCCAGCTCGTGATTCACTAACATCCTTTTTACATACAGCATCTATCCAGATTAAATTAGGTCTAGATAATTCTTGACATGATCAAACAACTCAAAGCTAGAATGGCTTGAAAAGAGTGCTTTACAGCTCCTAAAGCATTTCTGGCTGTTGCAAAATGTTGCACACATGCAAACCCCACAATCACATAATCATGATCTGGGTGCTTGGCAATCTATTTACAGTTACAATTGGTTGCCAAACTCCCCACAAAATGTGATTGCCATTGAAATAATCTCTGCTGGCTTCCCCAGAAAGTCAATGGAGAAGATGGTAAGGAAGTTTAGAAGCTGCTGCCACTGAGCTGAAATTCTCTCTAGGTTGGCAATTCTTTCAGAGTGATAGGACTATCTGCCAAGAGGGAATCTCAGCCAGGAGGGAATCCCACCTCCATAAGGACCTGAGATTCCCTGCCACTCTCAAAAGGCATTCCCTTTGAGGTGAAAGACCTGCCTGCTGAGGGGTAGAGGAACTCTTCCAACCAGCTGTAGCAATAAAGCTTAAATTCCAAAGATCTGAACTTCCTTTCTGCAGTCTGCTGCATAAGTTCCTTTCTCTGCATGGAGGCAAAGGGAAAATTTTCATTAGGTTACAGAAAAGAAGCTCAGATCACTCAGAACTGAACCCTTCCTGCACCCCACCAGTTTCCTTTGCAAGCAGCTCTCTTACTCTGTCTGCTTAACAATCCACGTAGGCACCTCACTTAACTGCTTTGCTCAATGACCAAGACTGTAGTCCCAGCTGTGGTTGTAAGTCAAATTTCATCAGCTTTCTTAATCTGCATATATTGTGCTTCTGACAAATTCTCTAGTAAGGCAGCAGCAGCTAGAAATATTTGGCTTATCTTGAGAAGTCAAGAGCCAGTTTGGAGTAGTACCAGTAGTTAAAGCAAAGCTGGAAAGCAGGAGACAGGAGTCTAATGTTTACACGAGAATGATACATTGTTACAATGCTCGAATGATATAGTTGCACTGATACATAGTTGCAATCACATGAATGATACATAGTTACAACAGAGTCCCCACAACTTTTGGAGTCAAATCATTCCACTGAATAATTGTTAGGAAATTTCTCCTTAGTTCTTGGTTGCTTCTGTCCTTGATTAGTTTCCATCCATTGCTTTTTGTCCAGCCTTTAGGTGCTTTGGAGAATAGCTTGAGTCCTTCAAAAGATAGCAGTGGCAAATAATGTATATACTGTTGCCAAGAACAGTACAGGGATGACCATAAGGTAGAAGGTTGGTTTCACATGTTGCAAGTTACACGTGAGATGGATTCTTCTGTCAGTTTTGCAAAGAGTAAACAAAAATTTGGGAAAGGACACTATTTTTCCCAGTAGTATAAGGCAAGGGTCTCCAATCTTGGCAACTTCACAACTTGTGGACTTCAACTTTCAGCAAAGCTGGTTGAAGAATTCTGGAAGTTGAAGTCCACAAGTCGTAAAGTTGCCAATGCTGGAGACCCCTGACATAAGGGACAACATAAAAATAGAGGAAAACTGGCAAACACCAAATACTGGGGGCTATGCAATGAATAGTCATTAAATTAAGCTCCCTCTTGTCCCTGCAAGCAACACCAATATGTTTGCAAGCTAAAGAAACCTTTTCATTGAATTATTTAATGAAATCAGATACAGTTTTTTCCGTACAGAAGCAGCAGCAGAGGCTAACAATCTCATTTTTAGATATATACATGTTTTAAATATACATGTCTTTGAGTTAGTGCTGATCATCTGTGATGATCTGATATGTTCATACATATCCCCAAACACATTTTTGGAAAGCTTTTCAATAGTGGCCTGTCATTACTTTTTGTTATTTTGACTATGCTATAAATGGAATAAACTATACTTTTGATAGCACAAGCGTATCTGTTATTTTTACTGTATGTTAATAAACATACAAGCTTAGCTCACTCATTTATCTGTGTGCCTATCTGACTAATGCTGCACATTCTGTTTAGCTTGTCTCCCTAACCCTGGTTGGGGAAACCAGGCTTAACACCTTCATTATCTGCCTGCAAGCCTCCCTGCAGGCCCAGCTGTTCCTAATCACCTATTTTCCAATTAAAAAACTTAACCTGACAATTTTATCTCCCTGAGAAACTGGGTTTGAGAAGGTGGTAATCTTCCACAACTGAGCCCAGTATTTTTGCAGTTAAAAGTCAGAAATTTGTTGATATCGGGGCAGAAGAAACTAACGGAGAGCGCGAACTTGGGAGGAGGGGAAGGGGAAAAAACGATGTTGTGCACCCCTTAAAAGTCACCCCGCCAGCGCTTACCTTGGTCGAATAGACCGGGATGGAGACGCTGCTGGTGAGATAGCGGCGTCGCTTGGGTAAAGGCTTCTTGGGGGTCCCTTCTGGCTCCGAGTCGCTGCTTACCTGTTGGGGAGGGGCGAGAAACACCGAAGGGCCATCACCCCGAGGCCAAGATTTCATCCCCGTTTCCCTCAATTCCGTCAAATCCTTTCCCGCCCGCTTCCTGTTTACCGTCTCCGCCATTGCAGCACAAGACACTTTTGGTTTCGCTGTTCGCGTCGCTGTCGCCTCCTAAGCTCCGATTGGGCTCCCTACGAAGCTCTTTGTTTGTTCACTCCGCCGAGAAATTATCTATGGATGTTCTCCGTCATCCAAGTTATGGTTGGTCCCGAAGATGTTTCGTGGTTGTTCTTTTCTTTCGCTCCTCATCCAGAGAAGCTGAGGAAGCTTCTTGAAAAAGCTCCTCCGAGAAAAGTTTGGCACCTCCGAGAAAAGCTTGGGCGAGCTTCTCCTCAGAAGCGAGAAGCAGTCTGAGGGCGGCAGTGGGTTTGTTTTATTTTTTTAAGGCGAGGCGGCTCCAATCATTCTGGGGCGGGTCAAGAGGATTGCCCGTGGTCTTGAGGGACGCCTCTTGTTTCGACGTAATAAACGTCTAGATAGAATAAAGGCAAATAACGTATTTTGCACTAACTTAACTCTTGCAGCGAATCGTCCATTTTGAAGGTATTAATTATTAGTTGGACTTAGCACCGTGCCACCTCCCGGGAGGCCTTAACCATCCAGGATGGCCATGGATCCAGAACACAAGTGGCTGAACTCACACAACTAATCTAATCTCCTCTTCCCCAAGAATAACCAGCTCAATTCCCACATAACAAGGCTTAGACGCGTCTCCATCTAACGAGTCTGCCTAGCCAGAGTCCAACTCACAGCAAAATACAGTGGTTTTTATCTGACGCTTTAGATTGTGTTTGTCTGGGGCAAGCACTGGCCTTAAAAAAAAAACTTGCTTTTTTAAGATGTCTCCTCGAATGGGGATGAAACATTTGCAACCAAATTGCCAAGCTCGGAGCCATGAGGAGGAAGAGGGCTACTTTTATCTGAGGGCAAGCTTTCTTTCCAGATTTCATACACTTGAGGATCAAGGCAGGAGCATCCCAAACAGCATAGATGGAGTTATTAAACTCACATGTACACAAATCACACCCCTGAATTCACACTAAGGGTGTGGAAGAATGTATCTGAACTCCATTATTAAATAATTCAGAACCTTGTCTGTAATCCATCTGGTCCTGGTGATTTGAATTTGTTTAGGGTGGGCTCACTTACTGATTTATGCCTATTTAACTAATCTATTTTTACAGTACTGTTTTTGATAGGTTGGATTCTCCCCCCCCCCCTTTGTGTAAAGATGGATGCAAAAAATGAGTTAAGTAGCTCTGCTTTCTCTTTGTTGCTTGACATCTTCTTGCCACTTTCTCCCGTTAATAGATCAATCATTTCCTTGACTTTTCTCTTGTGTTTTACGTTGAAAGAAGAGTTTTATTATTTTTCATTTAAATATGAGCCAACAGTGTGCTGCAGCCAGCAAAAAGCCAATACCATTTTAGGCAGCATTAACAGAGAGATAGAATCTAGATCACATGAAGTATTAATTGGGTATGTCTAGTTTAATGAAAAGAAGGACTGGGGTGACATGATAGCAGTGTGCCAATATCTCAGGGGCTACCACAAAGAAGGACTCAAGCTATTCTCCAAAGCACCTAAAGGCTGGACAAAAAGCAATGGATGGAAACTAATCAAGGACAGAAGCAACCAAGAACTAAGGAGAAATTTCCTAACAATTATTCAGTGGAATGATTTGACTCCAAAAGTTGTGGGGACTCTGTTGTAACTATGTATCATTCACGTGATTGCAACTATGTATCAGTGCAACTATGTATCATTCGAGCATTGTAACAATGTATCATTCTAGTGTAAACATTAGACTCCTGTCTCTTCAGTGATCTTTGCCAGGCATGCATAAAAGACGGGGAGTTAAGCATCTGTCAATACAGAATGATATCCTAGCTGATTTGGACACACATCCTGTTAACCTGGTATTCTAACTGACCTGGACTGTTTTTTTTAAAAAACAAATTTTATTAATTTTACAGAACACAAACAAAACTAAAAGTTCTTTTCTGAAGGTTGTCTGATCCCGGGTTGAAACTCTTCGCACAGACACAAATTCAAACATCATATTCACTTTATATATCCTTCCATATCTTATTATCATTTTCTTTTTTATATTATATATATAAACCATTTTTATCAATTTTATATAAACAATGCACAAGGCATAACAGCTTATAAGTTCTTTTCTAAGAAAAAATAATAAAAGAAGAAAACCAATAGAACATAACAATCCCAAATTATAGTATCAGTACTTTGTTTATTTAACTTCATATCTTATCCCAACTTCTCCTTTTCATCCAAATTATTTCTTATTAATTAAAAAAAATTTTTTTTTGCCTTTTTTCAATATACAACATCCAAAAAAAAAAAAAGCATAACAAAACCTTTATATATCCTTTCATATCTTATTACCATTTTCAATAATATTCTTTGTCTGTTCTATTTCCAACTATCCATTCATCTTTTTTCTTTTATTATACTTCTCCTATACACCAATTGGAGTAACGTCTATAACTCATTACCCTAACTTAAAAGTACTTCATATAACAATTTTTCTTGGGATTCTGTTTAAAAGATTCTAAAATTACACAATGAATTTTATACTCTAAATACACATATAAAAAACACAATCTTATGTACCCTCCAGAATCCCTCTTTTATCCTAAATTAAATTCACCCATTGTCTCTGAATAAACTTTTTTTCTTTAGATCTTGCTTCCCCCCATTGAGGTTTCTCCTCCCCCCCTTTCTCTCTTGCTTATTCTTCTCCTTGCCCTTTTTACCCCTTTGTCTTTCCTCCTCCCTTTTCTTACTCCTTTTCCTTTGCTTTCTAACCTTGCCTCCACCTTTCCGCTCATTTTTCTCTTCTTTGGTTGTTTTTATAATTCTTAAAATCCCCTTTTTCTTATCCTTTTTCTCCTCCTCCCCGGAAAGAACCCATTGTTCATCAAAGATGGCTTCTTCTTCCTCTTCTTCTTTGTCCCAGTCCTTCTGCTGCGTAGTCAACTTTTCATAAGTACATAACGCCATTTCTAAGAATTGAAACAAAGTGCCCAAAGTATCTTCCTTTTTATATTTTTGATATTCAGTCTTTAGTTCATCCACAAGCGATGCCATTATGAAAAGAGAAACTTTTCCCAAAACAACCACAAGTATTTTTAATCAAAAATAATTCAAAAAAAGTTCCAAAAATTAATACTTTTCTTCCTTCTTCTCTTTCTCCTTCTGGGGTTAATGTTTAATCAAAGAGGTCCAATTACCATATACCTTTCTTTGGGATTCTAGGCAATCTCCTCCTTTTTCAGCTTCTGCTCCAATTTTTTTTCCTCTCCCTTCCCACTTGCAATATCAATTTTAAATAATCAGAAATCCATACCTCCAACAAGGGTTTTCCAATTTCTTAAATTTTTCAATGTCCAAAAATCCTTTTGTCCCTTAGTTTCAACTCTCAAAACAATTCATTTTCAATGTCCAATATGTCCAAACATTTCTGCTGTTTCCATGGGGTGGGAGAGTAAAGAAAAAAAAAGTTCCCTTTAACAGCTTCTCCGCCGCTTTCGATCTTCTTAGGGATACAATGTATCCTCCAGCAATTCAAACAGCTCAGTTCCAACCAATTTGAAAGATGTTACTTGACCCGGCTCAGACAGCACTTTCACTCTTCTTACTTCCTCCAGCGCAATCTTACCCGGTTGCTGGCTTCTTTGTGGCGGCCATTGCTAACCGCCGCTCCACCGCCTTGGGAAAAAGGGGTTTTTCTGGAGAAGGAGGGGGTCTGCGACACCCCCAACTCCCTGTCTGACTCCCCTCTCTCTTCAGCTGTCCCTACAGGGCAGCCATATCCCCCTGACCCATCTGGATCGGGGGTACCTCGGCGGCTAGCACAGCAGAAATCGCGAGCTGTCGCGAATTCCTGCTGCCCCGAAGCCACGCGAAACCGGAAACCCTAACTGACCTGGACTGTTGTAAATCACACACATCCTGTTAACATGGTATCTTAACTGACCTGAGCTATTATAAATCATGTGTATCCTGCTGACCTAAACTATTATAACTCATGTATATCCTGTTTACCTTGGGCTCTGAAAAATTTCACCCCCCTATGAAAAAGCATAATAAAAGAGCGTGTGCCGAGGCATTCGGGGCGCGCTCATCCCGAGAAACCTCATCTCGTGTCGTTTCTTCCTCCTTCGCTCCCTCTCATGAGGCGCCCATCTGATGCGGGATGGCAGATACCGCATTTTGGTGACCCCGATGTGATTCCCTAAGGGGGATAGTCAGCGGCGCGCCCATATCTTATCAGCTCGGTGGGAGCTGTGCATCGCCAGGCGCCTGAGCGAATTGCACATCATCGGATCTGAAAGACGGTCTCGACTTTAGTAAGTATGGGTGGAGGCTTTTCTCAACAGCAGACGCAGCATCCTGAAGGAATTGAGAGAGCTAGTCGCTTCTTCTTCTAAATACTCTGCTAATTTAAAGGGCTCTCCCATAAAAAAGAAACATATTGCTACATTATTGGCTTATGTTTGGCAACATTGCCCCAATTATCCAGAGAGAGGGTCCTTAAAAATTTCCAATTGGCAAAAAATTGGTGAATAACTCCATAATCCTCCTCGTGCACCTATTGGCATTTTGGTCACCTGGAGGAAAATTATGGAGGCTTTAAAAGTCCATTATAAAATAGAAGCAGGGAGTGTGTTTGAATCTCCCCCACCAAGTTATGATAACTTTTCTATCCTTCAACCTTCCGCTCCCGATGATCATAAATCAGTACGGGAGCCTCCTTCCATTCAATCCACTTCCTTAAATGTAGAGCCTCCGTGTCCTCCACCCCCCCCCCGAGGTGGGGGGGGTGTTGTAAAAGCCATTCAACAAGCCTTTTATGAAGGAGAAATAGATGAGGACACCCTTGCAGCTGCCTCCCTTTATCCTATCATTCAAGCCGGCAATCTTCCAGCTCCTCAGTATACCCCAATGCCGTACAAAATAATTAAGGATTTAAAAGCAGCTTGTAAGGAAAATGGTATTCAATCACACTATGTACAGGGTCTTTTAGGATCAATAGCCCAACCAGGTGCTGACTTGATAAATGCTGATTGGTGTACATTATTTAACATGATCCTCACGCCTTCACAATTTTTGGTCTGGGAGTCAGAATTTCTTAAACGTACCGCAGCCGCAGCCGCAAGAGGCTTGCCGGCAGCTGTCACTTTGGATATGCTTAACGGTACTGGCACCATGTTTACCATTGCCCAGCAGATTGCCACAGACCCAGCTGCTTTCCCTATAATACAGGAGTGTGCTTTGGCCGCTGCTCGAAAGGTTGATAATGCGGGATGCGTGCCTCACTCTTTCTCAAGTTATTCAAGGACCTTCTGAGCCTTTTTCCTCCTTTATAAACCGTCTCACAGAAGCCTTAGAGAGACAAATTGATAATAGGGAGGCTTGTATTGAATTACAAATGAAACTTGCTTATGAAAACGCAAACGCTGATTGTCAGAAAGTTTTGCAACCATTAATTAATAAGAAAAATGTTACCATGGCAGATTATCTTACAGCCTGCCGAATCATAGGAACCACATCCCATTCCATGTCTATGCTGGCTACAGCCATTACTGAAGGCATGCAGCAGAATATGGGCTCTCTTCTTCCCATTTCCCAACAAAATACTCGCAAAATGGGCAACTGTTTTAATTGCGGCAAGCCAGGTCACTTTAAGAGCCAATGCAGGGTCCTGGGCAGGGGAGCAAATATGTCAAGAAACCAGGTAGCTCGCCCAATGACACCATGCCCTCGATGCCAAAAGGGCTATCACTGGGCTAGTCAGTGCAAAGTCCAAAAGAATGGACAGCAGAATAGCCCTGCAATCACTCAAAACCCTTTTTTGAATCAGGGAAACTAGAAACGGGGCAGGCAGCCAGCCCCACAACAAAGGCTGCTGAAACTTGCAACTTTTCTTCTTTCGCTTACGATCTTGTTGCTAATGAAACTGTTACTTATTTTCCTGGTGTCGCTGACTTTCTCTTTGTACATCCTGTTCAGCCTTTTCATATGCCCCCCGATATTCCAGTGCTAGTCTTTCCTGTAAGGGATTTAGCTGAACAAGGTATTCTTGCCTCTCCTTTTCTGCATGACCCCACTGTATTGTCTGATGTTTGTCTGTCTATACTAGCTAATACAGAAGTTACTATAAATGAGGGGGATGTTGTGGCAAAAA
Organism: Hydrophis major; assembly: GCA_033807585.1. NCBI lineage: Eukaryota > Metazoa > Chordata > Lepidosauria > Squamata > Elapidae > Hydrophis > Hydrophis major. The sequence continues at coordinate 30,000,303 of CM066343.1, read as the reverse complement.
TGATTGTGCTCTTAGACCAACAACAAGACAACTCTATGCAATTGAAAGACCAATTAGTCAACCGAAACCTACGGTGACATTCTTATTGAATGGTCGATCCTTTCTTGGTCTTTTAGATACTGGAGCGGATATTTCCGTCATCCGAACCGCTGAGTGGCCGGACACCTGGCCTGCAGATGTGGCACCAGCGGTGAGAGGAGTGGGGGGACTCCAGGAGACTCGCATTAGCAGAAACTGGGTAAAAGCCCATTCCCCTGAGTCTCAATGTGTTGCTTATATTAAACCAGCTGTAATTCCTCTGTATACTAATTTGTGGGGAAGAGACCTTATGTCACAGTTTAATGCGCAACTTACTCTCCATTAACCATGCTTCGCTTATGTTTGACTAACAATAACCCTGTGTGGATTGATCAATGGCCTCTCCCTTCTATAAAACTTGAAGCCTTACATTCTCTTGTTCAAGAACAATTAGATAAAGGTCATCTAGAACCCTCATTGAGTCCATATAATACCCCAGTTTTTGTTATCAAAAAGAAAAATGGCACTTGGCGTCTACTTCAGGATTTAAGGGCTGTGAATTCGGTCCTCCTTCCAATGGGACCCCTGCAATGTGGTCTTCCAAATCCTAACATAATTCCTCAAGAGTATGACCTTATCATTATCGATTTAAAAGACTGTTTTTTCTCCATTCCATTACACCAGTTAGATAGAAAATTATTTGCTTTTACTGTACCAACCTTAAATAATCAGAGACCTACCAAACGATATCAATGGAAAGTCTTACCGCAAGGCATGTTAAACAGTCCAACTATGTGTCAATTTTTTGTGGATTTAGCCTTGCAACCCTACAGGGACAAATATCCTCATTTTTTAGTCTATCATTACATGGATGATATATTGGTATCTGCACCTGGCCCAAAGGGCACGGTATTAAAAACTCTGCCATGCCTGAACTCCATTTTAGGTAAAGCAGGTCTCACTATAGCCCCAGAAAAAGTTCAATCCAAACCACCCTTTTTCTATTTAGGTCACAAGTTACTCGCTTCGGCTGCTGTTCCTTCCCTTCCCCTCCCAACACTTCCCCCGAAACCAACACTTGTGATTTTACAGCAGTTCCTGGGAACCTTAAATTGGGCACGTCCTTATTTGGGTTTGACTACAGCTACATTAGCTCCTCTCTTTAATGCTCTCATGCAAGGTAAAGCCCCGTCCGATGTTATCATTCTAAATAAAGAGCAGTTGCAGGCATTGAAAGACATTTCCTATTTAATGGCTACTAGATGGGTGGATCGGGCTATAGAAAATTGTCCTTTATCAATTGCTTTACTAAATACTGTTCAGAGACCAACAGCTGTCATTATGCAAATTCATCAGACACAGGTTCTGATTTTAGAATGGCTGCATTTGTCTCACACCCCACGGACCACAATTACTAATAAAGCCTCTGCATATTCTCAGTTGATCTTTAAAGGTCGACAAAGATGTAAACAACTTATGGGATTTGAGCCTGTTTTTATATTCACTCCTTGTTCATTGATTACTTGGGAAATGTTATGGTGTAATTCAGAAGAAATGCAATACGCTTTAGAAGAGTGGCCAGGGCAAATCTCTTGCCATTTACCAGCTGACCCACGGTTCACTTTTCTTAAAACTCTCCCTTTTGAATGGCATTCCCCCCTCTCAATATCTCCATTAGTAGATGCACCTACGCTTTATGCTGATGGGGGGAAAATGTATGGTGCTTGTGCATGGTACCAGGAGGGAGAGTGGAAAACTAAAATTACCCCTCCGCAATCTTCTGCTCAACAGGCAGAACTTGCTGCATCTCTTATTGCGTTTCAACAGTTTCAAAAGACTCCTTTTAATTTAATAGTAGATTCCTTATATGTTTCTCAGATTTTGAAAAATATATATCAAGCCTATTTATCTCCTAGCATATCTGTTTCTTTGTTAAAGTTATTGCTTTCTCTACAGCAATGTATCAACAATCGCACACATCCATTTTTTGTAGCACATATCAGGAGCCATCAACCTCTTCCTGGTATATTACAGGAGGGAAACAAGGTGGCCGATGCAGCTGCAACAGCTGCATCAGGTAAATCAATTTGTAATCTGACAGCATCACAAAGTCATGACTATTTCCATCAAAATAGAAAAGCATTACAAAAACAATTTTCCTTAACTCAGGCAGAAGCTACCGCAATAATTCAACAATGCCCCACATGTAGCAAGCAAGCACATTCCATTCCCATAGGGGTTAACCCTAGAGGATTAAAAGCTTGTGAAATTTGGCAAATGGATGTAACTCAGTATCCACCTTTTGCCCCATGGAAATATTTGCACGTTTCAATAGATACATATTCATTCGGGAGAAGCTGTAAAACATGTCATCAATCATTCAATTCGTACCTTTGCTTCGCTGGGACGTCCAAAAGAAATAAAAACAGACAATGGACCTGCCTATACAAGTTCTGCTTTTCAGGACTTCTGTAACAGATGGGATGTAATCCACAAGTTTGGGATCCCTTACAACAGCCAAGGGCAAGCTATTGTAGAACGGGCTCATTTATCTCTGAAAAGTGCTCTTGATAGATATTCATTGCGGGAAAAACCCCCGAACCTCCCAGCATTGCAAAATTCTCTTAACATTTGTCTTTACACTCAATCTGACTGGCATTCCTCCTACTTCTGCTGCTTCTCGTCACTTTTCCTCCCCCTCACCCCCTCCTAACAGACCTCTGGTATATTATCGCAGATTGCCAGATCCTGCCTGGCAGGGTCCCGCTGAGCTTCTCACTTGGGGGAGAGGATACGCTGCAATCTTACTGCCAGACAAAACCACTTGCTGGATCCCTGGTCGGGCGGTAAGACCCTATAATGGGAATTCCTCCGATACATCTGCATCTTAAACTCTTCCTGATATTATTGCCTATATCCTCCTTGCAATTTCTACCTTATTCATATCCTACTTATACCTTTGTTCAACATGGTCATTGGACCACATTAGAATTTCGCTTTATTAATTATGATAGTGACTGTCCTATTGTTTGTTGGCATGATAATCTTCCCATAAATCTATCTCTTTATATTCACACATATTTCAACAAAACATATGCTTCCTGTCAAAAGATTATTCGTGTTAAAGCCACTTCTTTAACAGAAGGCTATTCTACTTGTTCCATGAGGGTACGTCATGAAAATGCTACCCGTTAGTAGAAAAAGGATAATAATTACAATAATGACAATGAAGATTAATTTGGTCATTCATCAAGGACGTTAATTGGGGTGGGGAAACCCATGATACAATATAAGGATATTTAGGTCCCCCTATGTTTAGATTGAAAAGAGGAAAAGATTTTAAGGTTCCTTTCCATAGGAAGAGTAAAGGAGAAACAAAAGAGCGAGTGGTAGAGTGTTCTGTAAACAAAACAGAAGTGACAGAGTGAAAGCTACACTCTGTCACTTCTGTTTTGTTTACAGAACACTCTACCACTCGCTCTTTTGTTTCTCCTTTACTCTTCCTATGGAAAGGAACCTTAAAATCTTTTCCTCTTTTCAATCTAAACATAGGGGGACCTAAATATCCTTATATTGTATCATGGGTTTCCCCACCCCAATTAACGTCCTTGATGAATGACCAAATTAATCTTCATTGTCATTATTGTAATTATTATCCTTTTTCTACTAATTGTATTCCCTCCTCATATCGTAAATGTTCCACAACTAACTTATCCATAGCCCTTTCTCCTACTTGTCATGCTTTTATATACCCAAACTCTGATCCTGTCAACAAACGACGCTTCAAAAGAACTGCCCATGATGATCCGCAGAAGCCTCATAGAAGATACAATATTACTTGGACTATAACTGACTTTCAAGGTGTTCGTTTAAACTTCACAACCAATTTTTCTCGTATAGAAGACTTTTACCCACCGCTTCAATTCGATTTGGCAGAGATGCTTGTAGGCTCCACCGCTTACAACTCACCTTCTCATCCAACGGAGCCTAATCATAGATTTGTGAATGAACATAGGTTTTATGTATGCCCCGGACAGCCCGTTTCCGACACTCAGTCCCCTGCCCAACGACTTCTTGACTGCGGGGGGTTGTCAGATTACTTTTGCAAAGACTGGTCGTGTGTTTCAACTGGACACATTTATTGGGATCCGGGCACTAAGGGTGATCTCATTACTGCCACTCGCACCACATGGAATATTCCATGTGGTGGGAAAAAATTGCCCAAATGCAACCCGGTAACCATAAGGTTCACAGACAAAGGCAAGAAAAGTACTCTATGGGACACTGGCTTGAAATGGGGTGCTCGCTTAAAAATAGCTTGGCCAGGAGAGCATTATGGAAATATTTTTTACATTCAACGTTACATTGAACTCCCTCACTCTGACCCGGTGGGACCACATGAAAAGGTTATTAAATCCCCTTTCTTGCAACCCATAACACAGGAAGTTAACCCATTGATTCCATTGATCAAAGCTTCCTATGCCTTGTTGAAATCCTCAAACTCATCAATTGCCTCCACATGTTGGCTTTGTGTTTCTGCCTCTCCACCTTTTTACGAAGCCATCGCTTCCCAAGAACCCATTGTTAATTCCTGGAGAAGGCGGAGCTTCGTTCCGGCGATACAGCTGCGATCTCGGGGCTCTGAGATCGCAGCCGATATTTTCGCCCCTGGTCGGTCCTAACGGACCTAAACCGTCCCGTAGAGACAGTGATCGTGAAGGGCATTGTTCCAGGATCCCAGAGATATCGCAAAATCTCTGGTTTGATCCGGAAGAAGCCCTTTTGCTGGCGGCGGAGAGGCAGCCTCCATAGCTGCTGAAGTCGGGACAGCTCCGGAAAGAAAGTGATTGGAGTGAAGTGTGTCGGCTGGGTGAGAAAAACTCTTTTGTGCTGTAAATTTGCTAAGGTTGGAAAGTTCATCCGATATAAAGAAGAAAGCTGTGAGATTTTTTTTTTGACTGAAATTGTTTTGAGCGGCGTTTTTTAAAGTGATGTCAAATTGAGGCTTGGCTTTTTTTTTTTTTTTTTCTTTATACTTTTTGGGAAAGATTTTACTGTGACTTTGTAGGTAACCGGATTGAATTTTCTCTTATATATATTTTTATGCTTCCTTTGATTTTATGCTTCTTTTGATCTTTTAACTTTCTTTAGGATAGAGGCTCCCTTTGGCTATTTTTTCTTTTTTTTTCTGTATATATTATTCCTTTTTTCTGGCGGGCGGGGAGAAAGAGCATTAAGAAACTTTGTAACACTGCCAACTAGAGGCTTGAAAGTATCTTTATGTGAATTGGAGAGAACTGCAAAAAGACCCCATCTCAAGGACTTTTTAATGTGATAAGATAGAGGGAGAGCACAGTAAAATATTATTGCAGGTGCTTTCCTGGACTGTTATCAACAATACTTGAGGTTTGGCTTTGAAGCTGCTGGAGAAGAGAGTCATAACAAGAGCCTTGGATAAATAACAAAGTGCAGTGTGTTTTCTTATATATACCCCATTCGCTAGCCTTCTTCTAAATTTTAATTTTAGTAATATTTTTATTTTTGCCTTTTATTTTAAAGGGAAAGCCTCAGAGTTTTTTCTTCTTTATTTTTCTTTTCTTTTTTATTGGGACCTTTTTGCTTTTCATATTTATGTTTTTGGACTACTTTGTTGTTGAGGTTGTTTTTTTTTTCTTTTTTTTGGATTATTGAGACTTTTTAATTGGATTAAGGTATGAAGAATCTGAAGGAACTTTTTTGTTTTGTTTTGTTTTTTCTCTTTTTGCTTTTTCTTTTTTCCTTTTTCTTTTGCTCTTAATCAATATTATTATTTTTGGATTTGTTTGTTTTCTCCTTTCTATTTTTTCCTTTTTTATGGTGGACTATCTCATAATTGGATTAGGGTCTAGAAGAACCTGAAGATCTTTCTTCTTCTTTTTTTCCTGTTTCTTCTGTGGTTTCGTGTTTTTTACTATTGGAGTTCTTCATTTTGGATTATAATTGGCTGCTCTACCAGTTGGATTAAAAGTCAAGAAGAATTTGAAGTTTTGGAAACATTGAAATGAGCAGGAAACCAATACCATCTGGCATTTCTGCTTCTACCTCTGCTTCCCCACCAGTTGGAGGACAACGTTTAATTCAGACAATGTTGAAGCAAGATAAGGAACAAGAAAAAATAACTTTACAGATGATTATGCAAGGAATCCAAGATCTCAAGACAAAATCAGATATCATTGAACAAAGAACAGGAAATATTGAACAAAGAACAGAAAATATTGAACAAAGAATAGAAAAGATTGAACAAAGAGCAGAAAATATTGAACAAAGAGCAGGAAATATTGAACAAAGAGCAGAAAATATTGAACAAAGAATAGAGAAGACTGATGAAAAAGTGGAAAATATTAAACAAATGATGGTTAAGTATGAGGAGAGATTCCAAAAAATTGAGGAAGAAGGAAAACAAAGAGAGAAAAAGATTGGAAATATTGACAGCAGACTAACAGCGGTTGAACAAGAAAAAGGTGGGATGTTGAGGTGGGAGATGGAAAGGTCAGAATTTTACCTCAGATTTCAAAATATAGAAGAGGAAAAAGGAGAAAATTTGGCAGCGGTAATGATAGAAATTTTGGCAGATGTTTTGGAAATTACAGAGGAAAAGATGATGGATGGAATAGATGAGATATATCGAGTCTATACAAGATATGCGATGAGAAATAAATTACCCAGGGAAGTCCATATTACATTTACCAAAAAATCCATTAAAACGCAAATATTACAAGTAGTAAGAGAGAAAACACTGAAATACAAGGGTAAAGAGGTTGTGGTTTTAAAACAAATACCCAGAAGAGTGAGAGAGATGAGAAGAGAATATCGATTTCTGACCAAAATACTATTGGAAAATGAAGTGAATTATAGATGGCTGATTCCAGAAGGACTAGTGTTTGGGTGGCAAGAGCAAAGATATAGAATTGATTCAATTGAGAAAGCAGAACTTTTTCATGCAGAATTCTTTGGAGGAAGAAGAGAGGGAATAGAGAAAGAGGCTTTATCAATTGAGTTTCAAGATGAACAACTGGAGACTGAAAAAGAGAAAGGAGCAGCAGGGGGACAGATGGATAATAAAGAACAGCGTGAAGTGAGATCCACGAGAGCTGTTAGACCTAAATATAAAGCATAATTATGGAGGAAAAAAAACTGATTACAATGAATATAAATGGACTTAATTCAGCTGTTAAAAGAAGGAAAACTTTTCATAAATTAGAGAAATTAAAATTTGATATAATTTGTTTACAAGAAGTTCACATTAAAAAACAACATGAACAATTGTTATTACAGCCAAAATTAGGGAAAATATTTACCTCTTTGACTCAATGTAAGAAAAGAGGTGTGGTTTTATACATTAAAGAGGCTATTCCAGCAAAATTGATTTACACGGATGAAGATGGAAGAGTATTAATGGTAGAAATAATGGACAATAATATAAAAATACTCCTGATTGTAATTTATGCTCCGAATGATAAACAAGAAGAGTTTTATAAAAAGCTACATATGAAAATAATTGGACTGGACTATGTTAATATAATTATGATGGGAGATTTTAATGGAATTGTGGACAATAAACTGGACTATATAGCAACAACAACAAAGCAAAATAGAAAGGCTCTCCCAAGGTCCTTCTTTAAAATGACAGATGAATTAACTTTAAAAGATATTTGGAGAGAAAGAAATGTTAAAGCTAAACAATATACTTTTTATTCAAATAGACATTTATCATGGTCCAGATTAGATATGATTTGGATCTCAACAGAACTAATATCTAATATTAAAGAAACAAATATTGAAACAAGTACCTGGGCAGATCATAGCCCAATGACAATTAAATGGAAGGGACAAAAAAAAAGATCGAGATGGACATTAAATAATACTATTTTAAAGGAGAAAGATTTTACACAATGGATGGAGAAGGAATTGGCTTTTTTCTTCAGAGAAAATAAAAAAGAAGATACTTCAACCCAAAATGTGTGGGACACAATGAAGGCATACGCTAGAGGTTTGATAATAGATTATACAAGAAAAAAGAATATTAGGAAAAGGCAAGCTTCTAAGGCCTTGGAAGATGAGTATAAAATTCTTGAAAAAGAATTACAGAAAATGCCACAGAAAAAGGATATTAAATTGAAGCTGGATGTAATCAAACATAAAATGGAATTAATAGAGAAAGAAGAACTGGCACAGAAAATTAGAAACTTCAAACAGAATTATTTTGAAGATGCAAATAAACCAGGTAGATGGCTAGCATATAAATTGAGAAAAGAGAAGGAATCAAGAAAAATATTGAAGTTAATAGATGAACAAGGCCAAGTTTGTTATGGGAATAAGGAGAAAAAAGAAATTATTCGAGATTTTTATGGACAATTATATAAACAGGAAAATATTGATGAAGAAAAAGTCAAACAGTATTTACAGGAAGCTAATTTACCAAAGATACCTAAAGAGACTGAAGAAATGCTAGAAAGCAATATAACAATGATGGAACTAAATGAAGCATTTAAGAGACAAAATAATGGGAAAGCTCCGGGTCCAGATGGGCTTCCAGTAGAATTTTATAAAACATTTCAAGAATTATTGAGCATCCCATTGTTAGAAGTTATGAATGAAGTTATGTTAAAAAAGATGATACCTAAAACATGGTCAGAGGCTTATATTACACTTATACCAAAGGAAGAGACTGACCCATTGCAAATTAAGAATTATAGACCTATTTCTTTATTGAATGCAGACTATAAAATCTTTGCTTCAATCTTAGCAGAAAGACTTAAAAAATATTTAAATAATTTTATTCACTCAGATCAAAATGGATTTCTGCCAAAGAGACAAATTAGAGACAATATGAGAGTAATCTTGGACACTTTGGAATACTATGAGGCTCATCCTGAAAAGCAAATGGCTTTGATATTCCTAGATGCTCAAAAAGCATTTGATAACGTGAACTGGAGATTTATGTTATTATTATTGGAGCAGATGGGTTTCGCTAAAAAATTTATTCAAGCAATAGAAGCTATATATAATAAACAGACAGCAAGGGTAATGATGGAGGGAGAACTTACAGATTTTATTAATACAAGGAAAGGCACAAGACAAGGATGCCCCCTATCTCCTTTGCTATTTGTGTTGACCTTGGAAGTGTTGAATAGAAATATTAGGGATGATAAAAGCATAAATGGAATGAAAATTAAGAAGGAAGAATTTAAGCTACAAGCTTTTGCTGATGACTTAGCTTTTATTTTGGAAGATCCGCTAGAAACAGCTCCAAAGTTACTGGAAAGGATAGAGGCATATGGAGAGGTGGCTGGTTTGAAAATAAATAAAGACAAAACAAAGATTTTGACAAAGAATATGCTATTGAGACAGAGAGAAGAATTGGCAGATCTTTTGAAAATTCAAGTTACAAATAAGGTTAAGTATCTGGGGATATATTTGACAACAAGATGTAGCACATTAAAGGAGAATAATTATATTAAACTTAAACAACAGATAACTACAGATTTGAAGAAGTGGGAAAACTTGCAATTGTCATTAATAGGGAGAATTTCAACAATTAAGATGAATATCTTACCTAGAATTTTATTTTTGTTTCAAACAATACCAATTAGGCTTGGAAAAGACTATTTTGAAGATTTAAATAAAGTTATGTTGAAGTTTATATGGCAAGGTAAAAAAGCGAGAATAAAGCTAAAGCTTTTGCAAGATGCTAGAATTAGAGGAGGTTTTGGTCTGCCTAATTGGGAATTGTATTATCAAGCTGCAAGTTTGATGTGGGTCAAAGAATGGATAACATTAAGGAAACATAGGTTGTTGACATTAGAAGGGCATGACTTGCTGTTGGGTTGGCATGCTTTTTTATGGTATAAGGGAACTAAAACACAGGGTTATTTTAGAAGACATTATGTACGGGAGTCTTTGTGGTTAAATTGGGAGAAGATAAAAAGACAATGTTATTTGAAAATTCCAGTTTGGTTATCGACCATTGAAGCATTTTCCTATCCTATAATCTACAAGAAGGAACAAACAGTTAGATATGGGGAACTTTTGGATGAAAAGGGTGAACTTAAATCGATCCAAAACTTAGAGGAACAAGGTATAAGGATGAATTGGTTTTCATATGCACAAATACACTCAAGGTATGATGAAGATTCTGAAATGGAGGGATTTTATGATAAACAGACTGATTTAGATAAGATCTTGATGGGTACTGATGAGAAGGTGATTAAAAAACTATATGGTTATTTACTGGGAATGAAATTAGAGGAAGAACAAGTCAAAGAAACTATGATTGTTTGGGGGAAGAATTTTGGATATGGGATTGATTTAGAGAAATGGCAGAAATTGTGGTCTCAAAATTATAAAATGACAATGTCAACAGCATATAAAGAAAACTTGTATAAGATGTTTTACAGGTGGCATTTTCCTCCGACAAGAATAGCAAGAATGTTTAAGAACAAATCTGAAAAATGCTGGAAATGTCATCAGATACCCGGCTCGTATTACCATATGTGGTGGACTTGTGAGGATGCTAGAAAATATTGGACTATAATTCGCATGTGGTTGGAAAAAATGACAAAGAAACATATAGATTTGAAACCAGAGATCTTCTTATTGGGAATTTTACCTGATATATATAGTAAAGATTTGAAATACCTGATTGTAAATGTATTAACAGCGGCCAGGATTGTATTTGCTAAAAATTGGAAGAATGAGAAAATACCATTACAGGAAGAAATTATTAAGAAAATATTGGAATGTGCTGAGATGAGTAGATTGACATTTGAAATTAGAGAGCAAGAGGATAAACAATTTTACGAAATTTGGGATCTTTTTTATAAATGGCTAGATGATAAAATACGATAATAGAATATTTAGAATGCTAGATAGTAAGGAATATCTTTATTTTGCTATTATTTTGCTATTTGCTATTATATTTATAAAGGATTTTTTAGGATTGATTTGATATGACTAGATGATTTGTTATAGAGTAAACTGGTTTAAAGTATTGTTAGCTCATTAAGCATGAATGATTAAAAATATAGTCAAAAACTTCTTTTTTTAGTGATATTAGGATATATAAGTTTGGATTGACAATATGAGTTGTTATGTAATGTAATTGTAATTTGAGACTACAGAATGAATGCACAAAAATGATGAACCAACTGACACACTGGATGTACATATAAGAGTTGATGTTTTTATGTTTTGTTTGTCTTGTTTGTTTGTAGAAAATTAATAAAAACTTTTTTCAAAAAAAAAAGAACCCATTGTTAATTCCACATCAGATGAACGTTGCCGTTGGAGGAACTCCACTATTACTGTTTCTTCCATCACTGGGGTTGGTTGTTGTTTGGGAAATATTCCATCCAATTACTCACAATATTGTCATAATGTTTCTAATGGCTATCATTGTCGATTATATCTTCCTAAGCATCGCCTTGGCCGCTACCACACCGTTGGGGGATATGCTCCAGTCTACACCTCTTCAGGAGGAAATTTAGCATCACACCTAAAAGGAATGTATTTTATCCCTGGCAAAAATTCTGTCTGGGCTTGTAACACCGGTCTCACAGCATGTGTCCATGGGGATGAACTTGTTAAATCCAAATCATTTTGTATTCAAGTATGGCTTGTACCAAAAATTAATGTGTATAACTCTGATGATTTTATATCCCTACAGGCACCCATGGAATACCCCCTCAGAGCAAAACGGGAAATTATTAGTACTCTCACTTTAGGTCTACTGCTTGCTCTGGGTGCCACGGGCGCAGCCATGGGCATTGCAGGACTAGCTGTTTCTGACAAAAGAATTACAGCTCTGGGTTCAGCCATTGATGATGATTTATTACAAATTGAAAAATCAATTGTAGCTTTGCAAAACTCCTTGACGTCCCTCTCGGAAGTAGTCTTGCAAAATCGTAGAGGTTTAGATCTGTTATTTTTAAAACAAGGGGGATTGTGTGCTGCGCTTAAAGAAGAATGTTGTTTTTATGCTGATAGCAGGGGGGCCGTGTTGGATTCTATGAATGAATTAGAAAAATGCTTAAAAGATAGAGAAAAAGAAAGGTTAAACATGTATAATTGGTATCAAGGTTCGTTTTCTATTTCACCATGGCTTACAACCTTTTTAACTGCATTGGCAGGACCATTAATAATCATTATATTGATATGTATTATAGGACCTTGTTGTTTTAATAGAATATTGCAATTTTTGAAAAATCAATTATCTTCCATAACTGCTGATGTTAATGTGTTATTGCAAGCTCATGTTATGTCTTTAACACCGGATGAAGAAATGTCATTGCTGAGTTACCGCTCCTTGGACAACCCTGACGCTGACGGGTCGCACGCCTGCCTAGATGACGGGGACGGAGAACATTTCAGAAAAATAGTTCCTGTCTTCTTGGACAAGGAAGAAGACTCGTCATAAAAAAATAAAAACAGAGGAGATGTTGTAACTATGTATCATTCATGTGATTGCAACTATGTATCAGTGCAACTATGTATCATTCAAGCATTGTAACAATGTATCATTCTCGTGTAAACATTAGACTCCTGTCTCTTCAGTGATCTTTGCCAGGCATTCATAAGAGACGGGGAGTTAAGCATCTGTCAATACAGAATGATATCCTAGCTGATTTGGACAATTGTAAATCACACACATCCTGTTAACCTGGTATTCTAACTGACCTGGACTGTTGTAAATCACACACATCCTGTTAACCTGGTATCTTAACTGACCTGAGCTATTATAAATCATGTGTATCCTGCTGACCTAAACTATTATAACTCATGTATATCCTGTTTACCTTGGGCTCTGAAAAATTTCACCCCCCTATGAAAAAGCATAATAAAAGAGCGTGTGCCGAGGCATTCGGGGCGCGCTCATCCCGAGAAACCTCATCTCGTGTCGTTTCTTCCTCCTTCGCTCCCTCTCATGAGGCGCCCATCTGATGCGGGATGGCAGATACCGCAGGACTCCAACACTGGAAGTTTTTAAGAAGAGTTTGTCCGAAATATATTAGGGTTTCCTGCCTTACCAGGAGGTTGGATTTGAAGACCTCCAAGAACCCTTCTAATTCTGTTATTCTATTCTATAAAACCAACTCTTTGCACCCCTTTTTTCTCTGCAACCTATCCTTTTTGTTATTGAGAATAAAATCTTTTTCATACTGTCTGCATTTCATTTACTTTTATTTGTTCTTGCTTCACTCTGCTTTTGGAAACTTCAAATTATAGGTAGTCCTCATCTTATGAGCACAATTCAGTCCAAAATATCTATTGCTGAGCAAGACAGTCATTAAGTGAATTTTGTCCCACTTTATAACTTTAGGCTATGGTTGCTAAGTGCAGTTGTTAAATTGGTAACCTTGTTAAGTGAATCTGGCTTCCCCATTGACTTTGCTTATCCGAAGGTCGCAAAAGGTGATCATGTGACCCTGGGACAGCGCAAACACCATACATGTGCCAAGCTTCTGGATTTTGATCACAAGTCCAGGGGGATGCTGCAATGGCTGCAAGCGTGAAAAATGGTCGTAAGTCACTTTTTTTCAGAGCCATTCTAACTTTGAATGGTTACTAAAGGAACTATTGTAAGTTGAGAACTACTTGTATGCTTGCAATATAACTATCTCATATTTAAACCACCCATCTCCTTCACAGACGGAGTCTGGGCAATGCATTAAAATATTAAAATAATACACAAAAGGTAAAAAATAATAATAAAAAGGCCAAGGATAAATGCTGTTAGAAATTAATTGAAGGGTGAAGGACGGGTTCTCAAGGCAACAACCAGTCCAATGGCTACGACCTCATCTGGGCTCCCCACGCAAAGCTGCAGAGCCAGCTTTTCGGAAAGCCAGGAGGATGAAGGTTTGACTCACCTCCAGTGGGAGAAGGTTACACAGAGTGGGAACAGAGGCAAAGAAGTCCTTGACTTACGGCCATAAGTGAGCCCAAAATTTCTGTTATGTGAGATTTTTAAAGTGAGTACCCATTTATGACCTCTTACCACAGTTGTTAAGGGAATGGGGAGGTTACATCAGGTCAAGTCATTGGAAAGTAAACTGGTGGGGGGGGGAGCTTAGGTTGGTTGGTTGAGGGTCAGTGCTGTCTCTGGTTGGTTATGTGGTTAATTTGGATTCTGAGGGATTCGTAGGCTGGTTGTAGGTCAAGTGTCTGTTGATGGAATTGCTTGTGGAGTGCCAGGCTTGGATGAGCTCAGCATGGTGAATGGTAGTGTGGCCAATGATTTTTGTATTGCTCCAAATGGTTCTGCTTGGTGTCAGTATGAGTAGAAATTAAGAGATTTGGGATCTTAGCGTTTACTTGCCAGCTGGTTTTTGTTGATCCTGTTCTTTATTTGACAAGTGTTTTTCCCACCCAAATTGATTGCTTAAAGTTGATTTTGTAGATTACATTGTTTCTTTCATCCTTTTGGTTCTGGATAATTCCTGGCAGAATGTGGCTGTGGGTTTGTGGACTATTGCTGTGCCTAGCGGTTGAAGAATTCTGGCTGTCATTTCTGACACCCCTTTTGTATATGGTAGGGTTAGTTTTTGCGTGGTGATTGGCTGTGTGATGTGTTGTGGTTTGGGTGGGGTTGGGGTATGAAGATTTTTGGATAGCCATTATGAAGAAAGATGTCAAGCACCTGTTTCTCTTTAGCTTTTTCTTAGTGTTGTGGTGCTGCAGTGTGTCCTGTCCTGTGGTTTGGATACAACTGCTTTTGTGTGCAGTGGAGTGGTTGCTTGCGAAGCTGAGGATCTAGTTTGTGTGCATGGGTTTGTGGTAAATGTGGGTTTCCAGTTCTCCATTGTCTAATCTCCTTATGACGATGTTGAGGAATGGGAATCTGTTGTCCGTTTCCTCTTCACGTTGTGAATTTGATCTCATATTCATGTTATTGAGCATGTGGTATGTTTCTTCAATTTGGGAGTGTTTGATGATGATGAAGGTGTTATCGACATAGCATGTCCAGAATTTTGCTTAGATGGTAGGTAGAGCAACACAAAAATCATCATCATCCAGCGTTTCCAGCGTTGACGGCGCACTCCGGAACACCGTGATCCCCGGAATACCGCGATCAGTTTCCCCGGATGATACAGATTTTTTTTCTATATATTGCCACATTTTGTCCATCTTCGGTGTCATCGCATACATGCGCGGTTTGGGGAATTTTGTCCCAAGGATCAAGTCAATTGCGCAATCTGTTGGTCTATGAGGTGGTAAAGACTTGCACTTTTTTTCACTAAAAACATCTTCTAGATCTTCGTAAACGTTTGGGTAGGGTGGATTCTTGGAATCTGTCACAGCTGTTACTGCCTCTGTATTCTGCATGCATGGATGTGGCTCAGGGCCAATCAATTTGCGTAACTTACGAAAACCTCCTTCCCACCATATTGTAGGCTTTCATTTATCTAACCGCACTAGCCACCACCCTTGTGTGTTCACCAAAACCGGGCACTACACAAGAAATTCTATCAATAGACACATGGATGTACAACCAGCCTATGAACCCTTCAGAATCCAAATCAACTTCACAGCCAACCAGAGACAGCACTGACCTGTAACCAACCTACATAAGCCCCACCACCAGCAGTTCACCTCCCAATGACCCGGACCAGTGGTGTGTTTCAAATATTTGTACCACCGGTTCAGTGGGTGTGGCTTGTGGTCATGCTTTGTGCATCTGCACACACTTTGCACGCACATATGTGCTGTCCCAGCCAGTCTATGGGAATTGGTTAGTTACTTAAGAATTGTGAGCTGTCCCCTTAAGGGAATGCATCATGGTAAATGTAGTTAAAGGTATCCTGGGAAATTCATGTCACGTGGCTACATCTGTAATCCCAATTGGTCACTAAATTGACCCTTGAGGGGTTGGGGTAGTTTCCCTCCATTCTTGCCTGGACTCATGAACTGATAAGCAGCTTACCACTACGACATGGGTGTTAGGGATAACATTGTTTACCCTAACTGGTTTAGGTAAAATAATAAATATGTTATCATGGTTTATAAGTTAAAGTGTCTGCAACTTTAAATATAGGAATGTAATTAAGGGAGTGGTTGTGAAAAGCACCATAAAAGAAGCAAGGAACATCAGCTTGCTCTCTCTGGCTTGATGATCCCTAATTACTGGATGAAGACTGCGTTTTTCCCCTACTGGAACGGGAGAGAGATAGGACTGATTTGTAAGTGAACTGACATTGGATATTCTACATGGACTTTGCTAATTGAATATCCTTGAATGGACTGACTAAAACGATACATGACTAATGGATTGTTATTTTGACTATGCTATAAACTCTAAATGGAATAAACTATATTTTTGATAGCACAAGCGTATCTGTTATTTTTACTGTATGTTAACAAACATACAAGCTTATCTCACTCATTTATCTGTATGCCTATCTGACTAACGCTGCACATTCTATTTAGCTTGTCTCCTTAACCCTGGTTGGGGAACACAGGCTTAACACTGATTATGGGCCCAGGCTTAACATTGGTTATGGGCCCAGAGGCTGCAAAGTCAGTTTAATAGGATAAAACAGATTTATGTAAAAAGTGAGAGTTTGTGTTGTTATACATTACAGTAAATAGACAGCTGTGTTTTATTAATTATAGTTTTATATCCATATAAGAAAACATGGCACAGGTCAATCTACAAAGTTTGTCCCTTATATCCAAGTTGGATGGAACAAACTATGTATCATGGTCTATGAAATGTAGTCTACTTCTACGAAGAGAAGGTCTGTGGAACATAATTGAAAATCCACCAAACGTAGAGGAATGGGATCCAGAGATTGAGGAAGATAGACTAAAGATAGAAGAATTTAAACAAAAAAATGAACAAGCTATTTGCATAATAGGACTAACACTGTCTGACCAGCAACTTGTTCATATCCATGCAGAGCAAATGGCTGTTGGGTGTTGGCAGAAGCTGAAGAGGATTTATGTCTGAGATAACGTTGGTGCTCACATAAATCAAACACGGAAGCTTTTCAGGATGCATCTCCAGACGAATGGTGATATGCTGAGTCATTTGAATTCTATAAAAAGCATTTTTCAAGAACTGCACGAGAAAGAGCTTATTTTCTCTGAACTACACCAAGTCTACATAATTCTATCATCACTAAACGAAAGTTATGAAAACTACATCACTTCCCTTGAAGTTTTGCCTAAGGAAAGCCTAACTTTAACTGATATAACTAGCAGATTGATTGACGAGGCAAGAAGAAGACTTGAAAGAGATCAGTTAAGGAGGGAGCAACCTCAAAAAGAAGATATTGAATCTCCTACTGCATACGCAATTAAAAAGTGTTTTAATTGTGGAGGAAGAGGACATTTGGCAAGATTTTGTAAAAAAGCAAAGTGCCAGAACGCTGGCCAGAATACTAAAAGTCATCAAAAGATAAAGAAAAATTTAGAGTTAGCCATGTATAATAACGGAGCTGTAAAAAATAATTTATGGGTGGTTGACAGTGGAGCATCCCACTGTATAACAAATGATAACAAAAATTTTATTAAAATGTCCAAGAGTACACAGCAGGTATCGTTAGCCAATGGCTGGAAACTGAAAGCTAAAGGTCAAGGTATAGCATATTGTTCTTTCATAAAAGAGAATGTAAAAATGTTATATGTACCACAACTTAAGTTTAATTTAATTTCAGTTAGAATTTTAGTTAAAGTAGGATATTACCTTTAAAGAGATAACTGCATAATTGAAAAGAAGATAAGAAAATTACTGCATCTTTAAGAGGTAAATTATATGTGTTAAATGATAATGGTTTAGAGGTGGCTAACACGGTTTATGATAATAAGAAACCTCATGATGAATGTACTCATTTGTTACATCGAAGGCTAGGGCATTCAAATTTTAAAATGCTTAAGAAAACTGTTGAATTATCTAAGGGAATAAGTTTGAAACCTTGTAATAAGTATTTGCAATGTAATGCCTGTAATCAAAGCAAGAGCAGGGTCACACCGGCTAATAGAGTTGATGGATTTACTACCAAAGAGCCTTTAGAAGTAGTATTTGCTGATTTAATAGGTCCGAAAAAACCAAGTGTAGGAGGAGTTCGATACATACTAAGTATAATGGACCACTATTCTAGATATGGGTTTTGCTATTTAATGAAGAGCAAAACTGAAACGTATCTAAATCTCTTTAATTGGATAAAATTTGCTGAAAGGAAAACTAAAAAGAAATTAGTAACTCTTATAACAGATAATGGTGCGGAATTTACAAATAATAAATTCCAGAATAGACTTAGAATGTTAGGTATTCAACATAAAAAGTCTGCACCATAAAGGCCACAACATAATGCCTTTATAGAGAGACGAGGCCAAACACTGCAGTCAATGGCACGTACTATGTTGTCTGATTCAGGATTACCTGACAATTTATGGGGAGAAGCATTAATGTGTGGTAATCATATATTAAATAATGTTGTTAATTCAACAACAGGTGAATTACCATTCACACTGTGGCATGATACAAAACCTGATTAAAGTTACATGCACACATTTGGAGCACCAGCATGGGTGCATATCCCTTCACAACTTAGACACAAAGGACAGCATAGAGCTAAAAGATTATTTTTTGTAGGATATGAATCTAATCATAGATCTTATAGATTCTGGGAACCAGGTACATCTAGAGTTTACACCAGTGCTAGTGCAAAATTCCTAGAACATGTAGGATGGAATAGATTAGAGCAAGATTTAAATAATGAAGTAATTATTGAACCCTACAAAAGGCAAAAAGATCAGACTAGTTATAAGAAGAGTCCAATTAAAGAAGAAGTCCACGAAGAACAAATAGAATCAAAACAAGAGGAAACTGTTGATCAGAAAGAGTTAGATAATCAAGAAGAGTTAATAAATGAAAGTCCACCTGTAAGTTCTGTAATACCTTGATGTACTACACGTATAACTAGATCACCTGATAGGTATCAAGCAAGTATAGTTTGCCAAGTAACTAAAGTTCCAACTAGTATAGATGAACTTAGGATGTATCCTGCTAAGGATCAGGAGAATTGGCAAAAGGCAATGGAAAAAGAACTAAATTCATTAAAGGTAATGAAAGTATATGAAGATGCCAAATTACCTCCAGGAGAAAAATCCATTGGGTGCAAATCGATATTTAAAGTAAAAACTGGAAATGATGGGACTGTTACCCATAAAGCTAGGTTACTAGCTCAAGGATTTAATCAAACTGCATCTGATTACAATGAAGTTTTTGCACCAAGTCTTAAAGCAACATCTTTGAGAGCAGCTTTAGTGTGGGCAGCTAAGAAAAACTATGTCATTAACCATTTAGATGTAGAAACTGCTTATTTGCATGCACCATTGCAGCACACTATATATTTGAAAAAGCCAGTTATTATAAAAAACAATAAAGTAAATAGTAATGATTGTTGGAAACTCAAAAAGAGTCTTTACGGGTTGAAACAATCTGGCTTTGAGTGGAACAATATTGTGAAAGAATTAAACAATATAAGTTTTAAATCTGGTTTAGCAGATCCATGTGCGTTTAAAAGAGAAAATAATGAAACAGTGTCATTATTGTTATTATTTACAGATGATATTACTTTAATAACTAAGACCAATAATGAAGCTAATGAGATTATATCATTATTAGCCAAAAGATAAAATTAAAGCATTTAGGTGAAATTAAAAAGTATCTAGGATTGACAATTAACAAAACAAGAAATGGATTTAAGATATCTCAAGAAGATAAAATTTGCCAATTAATTAAAACGTATAAAATGGAACTTTGTAAAACAGCAAAGACTCCAATGAATCAGGAAGTTTGCCAAACTGATGCGCAAAGTCCCAAATTTGATAAGTCCATATATCAATCTTTGATTGGCAGCTTATCATATATAAGCAATTGGTCAAGGCCTGATATAGCTTATAGTGTTAATCAGCTGGCACGTTTTAATTCAGATCCACATCAATGTCATTGGCAATCATTAAAAAGAATTTTAAGATATCTTAAAGGAACAATGAACCATGCATTGTATATAGAACCAAAGGATGATTTGAGTCTTAGTGCCTATGCAGATGCAAGATTTGCAACTGACATAAACACCAGAAAATCAACATCTGGGATGGCTATATTATTTGGTAAGACACTAATAGGGTGGAGGTCAATCAGACAACAGCATATTAGCTTGTCCACGATGGAAGCGGAATTTTCATGTCTGTCATTACTATGCACTGACTTAATTTTGTACAAACAGTAATTATTAGACATGGGAGTAACTGTTAAAGATTCCATTATTGTGTACGAGGACAATCAAGCAGCCATAAAGTTAGCTACTAGTATTGCTGTACAAACTAGATCAAAGCATACTGATTTAAGATACTTAAATGTTAGAGAATCTGTAAAGAATGGGCTAATTAAATTGGAATACTGCATGACAGAAGAAAACATTGCAGACCAATTTACAAAAGCTCAAGGAGTAATCAAATTTAAAGAGAGTTGTAACAACTATGATTTAAAGATGTAAATAGTTATATTTATTATTATTTCCTAAAAGGGGAGAATGTTAGGGATAACATTGTTTACCCTAACTGGTTTAGGTAAAATAATAAATATGTTATCATGGTTTATAAGTTAAAGTGTCTGCAACTTTAAATATAGGAATGTAATTAAGGGAGTGGTTGTGAAAGCACCATAAAAGAAGCAAGGAACCTCAACTTGCTCTCTCTGGCTTTGATGATCCCAAATTACTGTATGAAGACTGCGTTTTTCCTTACTCGAACGGGAGAGAGAAAGGACTGATTTGTAAGTGAACTGACATAGGATATTCTACACGGACTTTGCTAATTGAATGTCCTTGAATGGACTGACTAAAATGATACATGACTAAAGGACTGTTATTTTGACTATGCTATAAACTCTAAATGGAATACTATATTTTGATAGCACAAGCGTATCTGTTATTTTTACTGTATGTTAACAAACATACAAGCTTATCTCACTCATTTATCTGTGTGCCTATCTAACTAATGCTGCACATTCTGTTTAGCTTGTCTCCTTAACCCTGGTTGGGGAACCCAGGCTTAACAAATATTTTAACACTTGAGGCTTGGCTTTGAAGCTAGTGGAGGAGAGAATCATAATAAGAGCCTTGGACAACTAAATAAAGTGCAGTGTGCTTTCTTTTTTTTATTTTTTTTTACTTGTGATACTCCTACTCACCAGCCTCTTTGTAAATTTTAATTCTAGTAATATTCTTCTTTTTGCTTTTTATTTCAAAGGGAAAGCCTCAGAGCCTTTTCTTTATTATTTTTTTCTCCTTATATTTACTGGGATCCTTTTGCTTTTTCTATTCATGTTTTTGGACCATTCTGTTTTTTCTTTTTGATTATTGAGACTTCCCAATTGGATTAAGGTGTGAAGAACCTGAAAGAATTTCTTCCTTTTTTTCTTTATTTTTGTTCTTTTTCTTCTTAATATTATTATTTTGGGGTTTTTTTCCTTTCTATTTTTCATTTTTTTTAAATAACAAATTTTATTAATTTTACAAAAACAATACACAATCCAGGCATAACAACTTGAAAAATCTTTTCTAAAAAAATAATAATAATTAAAGAGAGCCAATAGAACATGCAAAATAATTCCAAATTGTAATATCAATATTTACATTATCTATTTAACTTCATATCTTATCCAGACTTCTCCTTTTATCCAAATTATATTTCTTGCTTATTAAATTTTTTTTTTTTTTAAAAAAAGTTTTTATTAATTTTCTACAAACAAACAAGACAAACAAAACATAAAAACATCAAATCTTATATATACATCCAGTGTGTCAGTTGGTTCATCATTTTTGTGCATTCATTCTGTAGTCTCAATTACAATTATGTTACATAACAACTCATATTGTCAATCCAAACTTATATATCCTAATATCACTAAAAAAAAAGAAATTTTTGACTATATTTTTAATCATTTATGCTTAATGAGCTAACAATACTTTAAACCAGTTTACTCTATAACAAATCATCTAGTCATATCAAATCAATCCTAAAAAATCCTTTATAAATATAATATCAAATAACAAAATAATGACAAAATAGAGATATTCCTTACTATCTAGCATTCTAAATATTCTATTATCATATTTTATCATCTAGCCATTTATAAAAAAGATCCCAAATTTCATAAAATTGTTTATCCTCTTGCTCTCTAATTTCGAATGTCAATCTGCTCATCTCAGCACATTCCAATATTTTCTTAATAATTTCTTCCTGTAATGGTATTTTCTCATTCTTCCAATTTTTAGCAAATACAATCCTGGCCGCTGTTAATACATTTACAATCAGGTATTTCAAATCTTTACTATATATATCAGGTAAAATTCCCAATAAGAAGATCTCTGGTTTCAAATCTATATGTTTCTTTGTCATTTTTTCCAACCACATGCGAATTATAGTCCAATATTTTCTAGCATCCTCACAAGTCCACCACATATGGTAATACGAGCCAGGTATCTGATGACATTTCCAGCATTTTTCAGATTTGTTCTTAAACATTCTTGCTATTCTTGTCGGAGGAAAGTGCCACCTGTAAAACATCTTATACAAGTTTTCTTTATATGCTGTTGACATTGTCATTTTATAATTTTGAGACCACAATTTCTGCCATTTCTCCAAATCAATCCCATATCCAAAATTCTTCCCCCAAACAATCATAGTTTCTTTAACTTGTTCTTCCTCTAATTTCATTCCCAGTAAATAACCATATAATTTTTTAATCACCTTCTCATCAGTACCCATCAAGATCTTATCTAAATCAGTCTGTTTATCATAAAATCCCTCCGTTTTAGAATCTTCATCATACCTTGAGTGTATTTGTGCATATGAAAACCAATTCATTCAATCGAACTTAAATTGCTTATTAAAATTTTATTGCCTTTCATAAACATACAAAACACAGAACATAGGAAAAAAAAAAAAACCTAAAACATCTTTTCTGAAGGTTGCCTGATCCCGGGTTAAAACTCTTTTCACAGACACAAATTCAAACATCATATTCACTTTATATATCCTTCCATATCTTATTATCATTTTCTTTTTTTTATAAACCAATTTTATTAATTTTACAAAAACAGTGCACAAACAATCAAGGCATAACAGCTTATAAATTCTTTTCTAAAAAAAAAAAATAGTGATAATTAAAGAAGAAAACCAATCGAACATGATGATCCCCAATTATAATATCAATATTTACTTTATCTATTTAACTTCGTATCTTATCCCAACTTCTCCTTTTCATCCAAATTATTTGTTAATTAAAATTTTATTGCCTTTTATCAACATACAAAACCCAAAAAAACATAACAAAACCTTTATATATCCTTCCATATCTTATTACCATTTTCAATAACATTCTTTGTCTGTTCTATTTATAAATATCCATTCATCTTTTTTCTTTTACTATACTTCTCCTATACACTAATTGGAGTGACGCCTTTAACTCATTACCCTAACTTAAAAGTACTTCATATAACACTTAATTTATCTTGCGATTCTGTTAGTAGATTCTAAAATTACACAATAAATTTTATATTTTAAATACACATATAAAAACACAATCTTATGTACCTTCTAGAATCCCCCTTTTATCCTTAATTAGATTCACCCATTGTCTCTAAATAAAATTTTTTTCTTTAGATCTTGCTTCCCACCATTGAGGCTTCTCCTCCCCCCCTTTCTCTCTTGCTTATTCTTCTCCTTGCCCTTTTTACCACTTTGTCTCTCCTCCTCCCTTTTCTTACTCCCTTTCCTTTGCTTTCTAACCTTGCATCCACTTTTCCTCTCATTTTTCTCTTTTTTGGTTGTTTTTTCAAACCTTAAAATCCCCTTTTTCTTATCCTCTTTCTCCTCCTCCCCGGAAAAAACCCATTGTTCATCAAAGATGGCTTCTTGTTCCTCTTCTTCTTTGTCCCAGTCATTCTGCTGCGTAATCAACTTTTCATAAGTACATAACGCCATTTCTAAAAATTGAAATAAAGTGCCCAAAGTATCTTTTCCATCTTGTTCTTCCTTTTTATATTTTTGATATTCAGTCTTTTGTACATCCACAAGCGATGCCATCCTGAAAAGAGAAACTTTCCCCAAAACAACCAACCAAGTATTTTTAATCAAAAATAATTCAAAAAAAGTTCCAAAAGTTAATACTTTTCTTCCTTCTTCTATTTCTCTTTCTGGGGTTACTGTTTAATCAAAGAGGTCCAATTACCATATATCTTTCTTTGAGATTTTAGGTAATCTCCTCCTTTTTCCACTTCTGCTCCAATTTTTTTCCTCTCCCTTCCCACTTGCAACATCAATTTTTAAATGATCAGAAATCCATACCTCTAATAAGGGTTTTCCAATTTCTTAAATTTTAAGTCCAATGTCCAAGAACTCTTTTGTCCCTTAACTTCAACTTTCAAAATAGTTCACCTTCAGTGTCCAAACAAATTTCAAATCTTCATCAGCTGTTTCCATGGGGTGGGAGAGTGAAGAAAAAAAAGTTCCCTTTAACAGCTTCTCCGCTGCTTTCGATCTTTTTAGGGATACAATGTATCCTCCAGCAATTCAGGCAGCTCAGTTCCAGCGAATTTAAAAGATGTTGATTGACCCGGCTCAGCCAGCACTTTCACTTTTCTTGCTTCCTTCAGCACAATCTTACCCAGTTGCAGGCTTCTTCGTGGCAGCCATTGCTGACTGGCGCTCCACCACCTTGGGAAAAAGGGGTTTTTCTGGATGAGGAGGGGGTCTGCGACACCCCCAACCCCCTGTCCGGCTCCCCTCTCTCCTTGGCTGCCTCTACAGGGGAGCCATATCCCCCTGACCAATTTGGATCGGAGGTACCTCGGCAGCAAGCACAGCAGGAATCGCGAACAGTCGCGAATTCCTGCTGCCACCGAAGCCACGCAGAACCGGAAACCTCTATTTTTCATTTTTTATGGTGAACTACTTCGTAATTGGATTAGGGTCTAGAAGAACCTGAAGATTTTTTTTCTTTTTCTTCTCCTTTTTCTTCTTTGGTTTTGGGCTTTTTACTATTGGATTTTTCCATTTTGGATTATAATTGGCTATTCTACCAGTTGGATTAAAAGCTAAAAAGAATTTGAAGCTTTTGAAGCATTAAAATGAGCAGGAAACCAATATCATCTGGCGTTTCCACTTCTATCTCTGCCTCTCCACCAGCTGGAGGACAACGTTTAATTCAGACAATGTTGAAGCAAGATAAAGAACAAGAAAAACTGACTTTACAGATGATTATGCAAGGAATTCAAGGTCTCAAGATAAAAACAGACACTATTGAACAAAGAATAGAGAAGACTGATGAAAAAGTGGAAAATATTCAACAAATGATGGTGAAGTATGAGGAGAGATTCCAAAAAATTGAGGAAGAAGGTAAACAAAGAGAGGAGAAGATTGGAAATATTGACAATAGATTAACAATGGTTGAACAAGATAAAAATAGAATGTTGAGGTGGGAGATGGAAAGGTCAGAATTTTATCTCAGATTTCAAAATATAGAAGAAGAAAAAGGACAAAATTTGGCTGCGATAATGATAGAAATTTTGGCGGATGCTTTGGAAATTACAGAGGAAAAGATGATGGATGGAGTAGATGAGGTATATCGAGTTTATACAAGATATGCGATGAGAAATAAATTGCCAAGGGAAGTCCATATTAGATTTACCAAAAAATCCATTAAAACACAAATACTACAAGTGGTAAGAGAGAGAAGACACTGAAATACAAAGGCAAAGAGTTTGTGGTTTTAAAACAAATACCCAGAAGAGTGAGAGAGATGAGAAGAGAATATCGATTTCTGACCAAAACGCTATTGGAAAACGAAGTGAATTATAGATGGCTGATTCCAGAAGGATTAATGTTTATGTGGCAAGAGCAGAGACATAGAATTGATTCAACTGAGAAAGCAGAACTTTTCCATGCAGAATTTTTTGGAAGGAGAGAAGAGGAGGCAGAGAAAGAGGTCTCATTAATTGAGTTTCAAGAGGAACAATTGGAGACTGAAAAAGAGAAAGGTGCAGTAGGTGGACAGGTGGATAGTAAAGAACAGCGTGAAGTGAGATCCACGAGAGCCGTTAGACGTAAATATAAAGCATAACCATGGAAGAGAAAAAATTGATTACAATGACTATAAATGGACTCAATTCAGCTGTTAAAAGAAGGAAAACCTTTCATAAATTAGAGAAATTAAAATTTGATATAATTTATCTACAAGAAGTTCATATTAAAAAACAACATGAACAATTGTTAATATAGCCAAAATTGGGGAAAATATTTACTTCTTTGACTCAATGTAAGAAAAGAGGAGTGGTTCTATACATTAAAGAGTCTATCCCAGCAAAACTGATTTACACGGATGAAGATGGAAGAGTATTAATGGTGGAAATAATGGACAATAATATAAAAATACTTTTGATTGCAATTTATGCTCCGAATGATAAACAAGAAGAGTTTTATAAAAAACTACACATGAAAATAATTGGACTGGACTATGTTAATATAATTATGATGGGAGACTTTAATGGAATTGTGGACAATAAATTGGACTATATAGCAACAACAACAAAGCAAAATAGAAAGACTCTCCCTAAATCTTTTTTTAAAATGACAGATGAATTAACTTTAAAAGATACTTGGAGAGAAAGAAATGTTAAAGCTAAACAATATACCTTTTATTCAAATAGACATTTATCATGGTCCAGATTAGATATGATTTGGATCTCAACAGAATTAATATCTAATATTCAAGAAACAAATATTGAAACAAGTACTTGGGCAGATCACAGCCCAATGACAATTAAATGGAAGGGACAAAAAAAAAGATCGAGATGGACATTAAATAATACTATTTTAAAGGAAAAAGATTTTATACAACGGATGGAGACGGAACTGGCTTTTTTCTTTAGAGAAAATAAAAAAGAAGATACTTCAACGCAGAATGTTTGGGATACAATGAAGGCATATGCTAGAGTTTTGATAATAGATTATACAAGAAAAAAGAATATTGATGAGGAAAAAGTCAAACAGTATCTACAGAATGCTAACTTACCGAAGATACCTAAAGAGACTGAAGAAATGCTAGAAAGCAATATAACAATGATGGAATTAAATGAAGCACTTAAGAAACAAAATAATGGGAAAACACCAGGTCCAGATGGGCTCCTGGCAGAATTCTATAAAACATTTCAAGAATCATTAAGCATCCCATTGTTAGAAGTTATGAATGAAGTTATGTCAAAGAAGATGATACCTAAAACATGGTCAGAGGCTTATATTACACTTATTCCAAAAGAAGAGGCTGACCCACTGAAAATTAAGAACTATAGACCTATTTCTTTATTGAATGCAGATTATAAAATTTTTGCTTCAATTTTAGCAGAAAGACTTAAAAAATATTTAAATAATTTTATCCACCCAGATCAAAATGGATTTCTGCCAAAGAGACAAATCAGAGAAACATGAGAGTAATCTTGGATACTTTGGAATACTATGAGGCTCATCCTGAAAAGCAAATGGCTTTGAAATTCCTAGATGCTCAGAAGGCATTTGATAACATGAACTGGAGATTTATGTTATTACTATTGGAACTGATGGGTTTTGCCAGAAAATTTATTCAAGCAATAGAAGCCATATACAGTAAACAGACAGCAAAGATAATGATGGAGGGAGAACTTACAGACTTTATTAATATAAGAAAAGGCACAAGACAAGGATGTCCCCTATCTCCTTTGCTATTTGTGTTGACTTTGGAAGTGTTGAATAGAAATTTTAGGGATGATAAAAGCATAAAAGGAATGAAAATTAAAAAGGAAGAGTTCAAACTACAAGCTTG
This sequence comes from Hydrophis major, assembly GCA_033807585.1. Taxonomy (NCBI): domain Eukaryota; kingdom Metazoa; phylum Chordata; class Lepidosauria; order Squamata; family Elapidae; genus Hydrophis; species Hydrophis major. Next base: position 29,972,378 of record CM066343.1, on the reverse strand, counting down.
TACTGATGACTTAACTTTTATTTTGGAAGACCCGCTAGAAACAGCTCCAAAGTTATTGGAAAAGATAGAAACATATGGTGAGGTGGCTGGTTTGAAAATAAATAAAGATAAAAGAAAGATTTTGACAAAGAACATGTTACTGAGACAAAGAGAAGAACTGGCAGACCTGTTGAAAATCCAAGTTACGAATAAGGTTAAGTATCTTGTGGTGGTCTCCCATGGAAAGAATGAGACACAAAGGCTGGTGTACTCGGGATGGGAGTCTAGAGCAAATTCTAGTGCCCCCTTTTATTGAGAAATTCGTACATAGTAAGCATTCACATTGTGGATTACAATAATTAGATATAGCACACAAAACTGTTTACAATTGTCTGAGCTGCTTAATTGTTTCTGGTGTTTGTTTTTAATTTCCTTGCTTATCTCAGTGACCCTTAGGCAGACATGTATGTATAAGGTCTTAGACTAATCATTACCCAATACTGAAGTCAAAGTTTATTCCCACATCTCCCCTGTTTCAGTTTTTTGATGATCGTGGATGCCTCGGTAGCTTTTCGCCATTTGCAACAACAGTTCTCCTTCCATAGGCTTCACCCGACACATTCATAAAAGTCCAGGGAGACATTGGATACAACAGCATACACAAAGAGAAAGTATAAAAAGCAATATCACTCCAACAATTATGTTATGTATGTAAATAGTTAAAATAAAAGCGAGCTTGGGGTAAAGTGCAGGGTTCTGGCCCTGCACTTCTGATTGGTTGTTAAGCGGCTCGATCGGATTGGTTGGGTTCAGAGAATCCGATTGGCCCTTAACGAAGGACTCTTATTGGTTTTGGAGCTAGCGTCTTACAGATCCCTATTGGTTATTTCGCATTAAGGTTGCCTATATAAGGCAGAGTTGTGGTTATTAAAGTCTTAAGTCAGTATGTAATAAAGAGCTGAAAGTTCACCAACTAAGACTGTCTCCATTCATTTTACCCATGCCTGAAACCGTTTCACTGGCAACGAGGATGGGATTTGGAGACATCTGATCTTAAGGAACTTGGAAGAAAAACAGATCACGTGTTAAGACGACGCCACCAACGGAAACCATGTCCAGCGGCATCGTACCACCCGCTCCGTTCGATCCAAATCAAGAGGATTGGGAATCCTACATGGATCGCTTCCAAATGTTTCTCGAAACAAATAGTTTGAAGGACGCCACACCAGCAAAGAAGCAGGCGCTGTTCCTGATGTACTGCGGCCCGGCTGTCTTTAAGATGGTGAAAGCACTTGCGAAACCTCAAGAAGTGAAAGCAATGAGCTGGGACAACCTCGAACCTCTCCTGAGAGACCATTACGTGCCAACCGTACCTACACTTGTGAGATGCCACGAGTTCTATCAAAGAAGCCAGCGAAACGGAGAGAGTGTGGCTGACTTCGTGGCAGACCTCCGACACTTAGGAGGCCTCTGCGGGTTCGCAGACTTAGATGAAGCACTGAGAGACCGATTAATTCTGGGATTAGATGCGCTAGGCGTGCAAAGCAAGCTGATGGCGAAAGGCGACATCGACCTTGCTGACGCCATCGCTGAAGCCACTGCTGCTGAGGCGACCAAAAAGTCCGCAGCGCAACTACGGCAAAGCCGAAACCCAACGACCCCACCGACAGGCGACATTTTATCCAAGTCTGAAGGGCAGCAACTAACGACGCACCACAAGGACCTCTCTTCGTCGTCAGACAGCGACGAAGAAGGGGTCCATCAACTGCAGTCTGACCGCATCAACTTAGGTCGCCCTAAGCCCTTACGCCCCTGCGCAGGTTGTGGAGCGAACCATGCCAGGGCCGAATGCAAATTCCGCGACGCACTCTGCCATGAGTGCGGAAAACGAGGCCACATCAGTCGAGTCTGTTGCAGTTTACCGGGACCAAGTCAGGCCTCAAAGGGAACCAACTTTCGCCAATCGGCAGGAAACCGTCCTGTAAGGCGAGATCCAGCAAACCACTCTTACAGATATCGAGCGTTGCAGAAAGAAGAGGCTCACCATACTATCACTATAGGTCACACCTCAGCCATGGACGCTAAAAAGATTCGAGTTACAGTAGCCATAGAGAACCAACCTTGCCACATGGAGGTTGATTCGGGATCGTCCCTCTCGATGGTGTCGTGGAAGACATTAAAGCAACTCATTCCTACCATCCAATGCCAAGACCTTCGAATGCAACTTCTCATCCTTAAAGACTACCAAGGGAATCGGATCCCTGTGGTTGGGTCTTGTCGAGTCCGCGTCTCGTTTAAAAAGCATACGGCATACTTACCTCTAACGATCATCGATAGGGACAGGCCTAATTTGTTGGGCCTCCAATGGTTTGCGCCACTCGGCATCGAAGTAGCTGGCGTGAACCGAGTCGGTGATTGCGAGTGGGAGGAGGACCTTATTTCTGAATTCAGCGATGTCTTCGCAGATCATCTGGGTGAGTATAAGGGGATCCCAATTTCGTTTAGCCTCGACCCTAAGGTCGCCCTGATCCGTTTAAAGCCCCGTCGAGTTCCGTTCGCCCTTAAGGCCAAGATAGATGAACAACTTGACAAACTAATTAAACAAGGGGTACTGCAACCTGTTAAGCCTGGGTTCCCCAACCAGGGTTAGGGAGACAAGCTAAACAGAATGTGCAGCGTTAGTCAGATAGGCATACAGATAAATGAGTGAGCTAAGCTTGTATGTATATTAACATACAGTAAAAATAACAGATACGCTTGTGCTTTCAAAAGTATAGTTTATTCCATTTATAGCATAGTCAAAATAACAGTCCATTAGTCATGTATCATTTAGTCAGTCCATTCAAGGATATTCAGTTAGCAAAGTCCATGCAGAATATCCTATGTCAGTTCACTTACAAATCAGTCCTTTGTCTCTCTCCCGTTCGAGTAAGGAAAAACGCAGTCTTCATACAGTAATTAGGGATCATCAAAGCCAGAGAGAGAGCAAGCTGTCGTCTTGCTTCTTTTAAAGTGCTTTCACAACCACTCCCTTAATTACATTCCTATATTTAAAGTTGCAGACACTTTAACTGACAAACTATGATTACATATTTATTATTTTACCTAAACCAGTTAGGGTAAACAATGTTATCCCTAACATTCTCCCCTTTTAGGTTAAATAATAATAATAACTATTTACATATTTAAATCATATTTGTTACAACTTTTTTTAAACTTAATTACTCCTTGAGCTTTTGTAAATTGGTCTGTAATGTTTTCTTCTGTCATGCAGTATTCCAATTTAATTAGCCCATTCTTTACAGATTCTCTAACATTTAAGTATCTTAAATCAGTATGCTTTGATCTAGTTTTTACAGCAATACGAGTAGCTAACTTTATGGCTGCCTGGTTGTCCTCATAAACAATAATTGAATCTTTAACAGTTATACCCATGTCTAATAATAACTGTTTGTACAAAATTAAGTCAGTGCATAGTAATGACAGACATGAAAATTCCGCTTCCATCGTGGACAAGCTAATATGCTGTTGTCTGATTGACCTCCACCCTATTAGTGTCTTACCAAATAATATAGCCATCCCAGATGTTGATTTTCTAGTGTTTATATCAGTTGCAAAACTTGCATCTGCATAGGCACTAAGACTCAACTCACCCTTTGGTTCTATATACAATGCATGGTTCATTGTTCCTTTAAGATATCTTAAAATTCTCTTTAATGATTGCCAATGATATTGATGTTGATCCGAATTAAAACATGCCAGCTGATTTACACTATAAGCTATATCTGGCCTAGACCAATTGCTTATATATAATAAGCTACCAATCAAAGATTGATATATAGACTTATCAAATTTGGGACTTTGATCATTAGTTTGGCAAACTTCCTGACTCATTGGAGTCTTTGCCAGTTTACAAAGTTCCATTTTATACGTTTTAATTAATTGGCAAATTTTATCTTTTTGAGATATCTTAAAACAATTTTTAGTTTTGTTAATTGTCAATCCTAGATACTTTTTAATTTCACCTAAATGCTTTAATTTTATCTTTTTGGCTAATAATGATATAATCTCATTAGCTTCATTATTAGTCTTAGTTATCAAAGCAATATCATCTGTAAATAATAACAATAATGACACCGTTCCATTATTTTCTCTTTTAAACACACATGGATCTGCTAAACCAGATTTAAAACCTATATTGTTTAACTCTTTCACAATATATTGGTTCCACTCAAAACCAGATTGTTTCAACCCGTAAAGACTCTTTTTGAGTTTCCAACAATCATTACTATTTACTTTATTGTCTTTTATAACAATTGGCTTTTTCAAATATATAGTGTGCTGCAATGGTGCATGTAGATAAGCAGTTTCTACATCTAAATGATTAATGACATAGTTTTTCTTAGCTGCCCACACTAATGCTGCTCTCAAAGATGTTGCTTTAAGAGTTGGTGCAAAAACTTAATCGTAATCAGATGCAGTTTGATTAAATCCTTGAGCTACCAACCTAGCCTTATGGGTAACAGTCCCATCATTTCCAGTTTTTACTTTAAATATCCATTTGCACCCAATGGATTTTTCTCCTGGAGATAATTTAGTATCTTCATATACTTTCATTACCTTTAATGAATTTAGTTCTTTTTCCATTGCCTTTTGCCAATTCTCCTGATCCTTAGCAGGATACATCCTAAGTTCATCTACACTAGTTGGAACTTTAGTTACTTGGCAAACTATACTTGCTTGATACCTATCAGGTGGTCTAGTTACATGTGTAGTACGTCTAGGTATTACAGGACTTACAGGTGGATTTTCATTTATTAACTCTTCTTGATTATCTAACTCTTCCTGATCAACTGTTTCCTCTTGTTCTGGTCCTATTTGCTCTTCGTGGACTTCTTCTTTAATTAGACTCTTCTTATAACTAGTCTGTTCTTTTTGCCTTTTGTAGGGTTCAATAATTACTTCATTATTTAAATCTTGCTCTAATCTATTCCATCCTACATGTTCTAGGAATTTAGCACTAGCACTGGTGTAAACTCTAGATGTACCTGGTTCCCAGAATCTATAAGATCTATGATTAGATTTATATCCTACAAAAAATAATCTTTTAGCTCTATGTTGTCCTTTGTGTCTGAGTTGTGAAGGGATATGCACCCATGCTGGTGCTCCAAATGTGTGCATGTAACTTAAATCAGGTTTTGTACCATGCCAAAGTGTGAATGGTAATTCACCTGTTGTTGAATTAACAACATTATTTAATATATGATTACCACACATTATTGCTTCTCCCCATAAATTGTCAGGTAATCCTGAATCAGACATCATAGTACGTGTCATTGATTGTAATGTTTGGCCTCTTCTCTCTATAAATGCATTATGTTGTGGCCTATATGGTGCAGACTTTTTATGTTGTATACCTAACATTCTTAGTCTGTTCTGGAATTTATTATTTGTAAATTCCGCACCATTATCTGTTATAAGAGTTACTAATTTCTTTTTAGTTTTCCTTTCAGCAAATTTTATCCAATTAAAGAGATTTAGATACGTTTCAGTTTTGCTCTTCATTAAATAGCAAAACCCATATCTAGAATAGTGGTCCATTATACTTAGTATGTAACGAGCTCCTCCTACACTTGGTTTTTTCGGACCTATTAAATCTGCAAATACTACCTCTAAAGGCTCTTTGGTAGTAAATCCATCAACTCTATTAGCCGGTGTAACCCTGCTCTTGCTTTGATTACAGGCATTACATTGCAAATACTTATTACAAGGTTTCAAACTTATTCCCTTAGATAATTCAACAGTTCTCTTAAGCATTTTAAAATTTAAATGCCCTAGCCGTCGGTGTAACAAGTGAATACATTCATCATGAGGTTTCTTATTTTCATAAACCGTGTTAGCCACCTTTAAACCATTATCATTTAACACATATAATTCACCTCTTAAAGATGCAGTAATTCTCTTATCTTCTTTCTCAATTATGCAGTTATCTCCTTTAAAAGTAACTACATATCCTAGTTTAACTAAAATTCTAACTGAAATTAAATTAAACTTAAGTTGTGGTACATATAACATTTTTACATTCTCTTTTATGAAAGAACAATATGCTATACCTTGACCTTTAGCTTTCAGTTTCCAGCCATTGGCTAACGATACCTGCTGTGTACTCTTGGACATTTTAATAAAATTTTTGTTATCATTTGTTATACAGTGGGATGCTCCACTGTCAACCACCCATAAATTATTTTTTACAGCTCCGTTATTATACATGGCTAACTCTCAACTTTTATTTTTCTTTTGATGACGTTTAATATTCTGGCCAGTGTTCTGGCGTTTTGCTTTTTTACAAAATCTTGCCAAATGTCCTCTTCCTCCACAATTAAAGCACTTTTTAATTGTGTATGCAGTAGGAGATTCATTATTTTCTTTTTGAGGTTGTTCCCTCCTTAATTCATTTTTTTCAAGCCTTCTTCTGGCCTCTTCAATCAATCTGCCAGTTATATCAGTTAAAGTTAAACTTTCCTTTGGCAATATTTCAAGGGAAGTTACATAGTTGTCATAACTTTCATTAAGGGAAGATAGAATTATGTAGACTTGGTGTAGTTCAGAGAAAATAAGCTCTTTCTCGTGCAGTTCTTGAAAAATGCTTTGCATAGTTTTCAAATGACTCAGCATATCACCATTCGTCTGGAGATGCATCCTGAAAAGCTTCCGTGTTTGATTTATGTGAGCACCAACGTTATCTCGGACATAAATCCTCTTCAGCTTCTGCCAACACCCAATAGCTGTTTGTTCTCCATGGATATGAACAAGTTGTTGGTCAGTTAAGGTTAACCCAGTTATGCAAATAGCGTGTTCATTTTTATGCATAAATTCTTCTATTTTTAGTCTATCTTCATCATCCTCTGGATCCCATTCCTCTACATTTGGTGGATTTTCAATTATGTTCCACAAACCTTCTCTTCGTAGAAGCAGACTACATTTCATAGACCATGATACATAGTTTGTTCCATCCAACTTGGATATAAGGGACAAACTTTGTAGATTGACTTGTGCCATGTTTTCTTATATGGATATAAAACTATAATTAATAAAACACAGCTGTCTGTTTACTGTAATATATAACAACACAAACTCTCACTTTTACATAAATCTGTTTTATCCTAGTTAAACTGATTTTGCAGCCTCTGGGCCCATAACCAGTGTTAAGCCTGGGTTCCCCAACCAGGGTTAGGGAGACAAGCTAAACAGAATGTGCAGCGTTAGTCAGATAGGCATACAGATAAATGAGTGAGCTAAACTTGTATGTTTATTAACATACAGTAAAAATAACAGATACGCTTGTGCTATCAAAAGTATAGTTTATTCCATTTATAGCATAGTCAAAATAACAGTCCATTAGTCATGTATCATTTAGTCAGTCCATTCAAGGATATTCTGTTAGCAAAGTCCGTGCAGAATATCCTATGTCAATTCACTTACAAATCAATCCTTTGTCTCTCTCCCGTTCGAGTAACGCAGTGTTGAGTCCATGCAGTAATTAGGGATCATCAAAGCCAGAGAGAGAGCAAGCTGTCGTCTTGCTTCTTTTAAAGTGCTTTCACAACCACTCCCTTAATTACATTCCTATATTTAAAGTTGCAGACACTTTAACTTACAAACTATGATTACATATTTATTATTTTACCTAAACCAGTTAGGGTAAACAATGTTATCCCTAACACAACCCATTGATCATTCTCCATGGGAAACTCCTATTGTAACCCCATTAAGCCAGATGGGTCAATCCGAATCTGTGGGGACTACCGGGCCACTCTAAACCACGCCCTCCAGCAGAACGCGTATCCAATGCCGGTGGTGCAGCACCTCCTTCATTCCCTGGGAGGCGGAAAGGTTTTTGCTAAATTAGATTTAGCTCAAGCCTATCAACAATTGCCCCTGGACGATAAAAAGCCCAAGCTCAAATGATAGTAACGCACAGAGGTGCTTTTAAATGTACCCGATTGCAATTCGGGGTAAGTGTAGCCTCGGGAATATTCCAAAGTTTAATGGAACGATTATTGCAGGGAATCAAGGGAGTGGTTCCGTATTTTGATGACGTGTTAATTGCAGCTCCTAGTAAAAAAATTCTGCAGAATCATTTAAAATGTGTTCTTAAAAAATTCCAAGAAGCGGGACTGAAAGTAAAAAGGGATAAATGTCATCTGAATACCGACAGTGTTGAATTTCTAGGTTATCGCATTGATAGTCAGGGTATTCACCCTACTGAGAGTTAAGTAAGGGTGATAAAAAATGCTCCCAGACCCTGTAACAAAACAGATCTGCAGGCATTTTTAGGCCTTATCAATTTCTATAATGTGTTTTTACCGCAAACGGCGACTGTGGCTGAACCGTTACACCGGTTATTAGATAAGAAAGCATTGTGGGTTTGGGGTTATCGGGAGGAAAAAGCGTTTCGAAATGTAAAAAATTTACTTACATCTGATTCTGTACTTATGCAATATAATGAAACATTACCATTGGTTATAATTTGTGATGCCTCACCGTTTGGGGTGGGCGCCATTTTGAGCCATGTGCTGCCTAATGGAAACGAGGCCCCCGTTGCATACTTTTTGAAGACTCTTTCCCATGCAGAACGTAACTATGGACAAATAGATAAGGAAGCTCTTGCAATTGTGTCAGCCGTAAAAAAATTCCATGAGTATGTATATGGAAGGACATTTACCATTGTAACTGACCACAAACCTTTACTGGGGATAATTGCTGGGGACAAACCAACTCCCTATATATTGTCCCCAAGAATGACTCGATGGTCAGAGTTCCTAGCTGCTTATAATTATCGATTGTTATATTGCCTGGGGAAAGCCATTCCCCACGCCGACGCACTCAGCAGAGCACCGCTACCAGAGACTCTCGACGATCTGGCACCAACAGTATCGGCGTTACAAATCGAGATGCTCAACTCGCCCCCTTTGACCGCTCGAGATATCGTGAGAGAGACCAGATGAGACCACATTCTAGCTCGAGTCCTAGGCTGGGTAGAACGTGGATGGCCACTGGACCAGGTCCCAGATGACTTCGCGCCATTTAAAACAAGGCAGACTGAACTTTTTTCGCAAAAAGGCTGTGTCATCTGGGGCGATAGAGTCATCGTTCCAGAACGACTCCAAAAGACTCTGTTACAAATTTTGCACGAAGGACATCCCGGGATCGTGCAGATGAAAGAATTCGCACGGAGCTACGCTTGGTGGCCAGGCGTGGACCGACACATCGAGCAATGGGTCAAGGCCTGCACTAAGTGCCAACAAACCAGCAATGCACCGCCAAAAACTGCACTGACCGAATGGGAGACACCACGTGGACCTTGGTCCAGAATCCACCTGGATTTCGCAGGGCCGATTAAAGGACATACATTGCTGTTGATTGTCAATGCGTACTCTAATTGGTTAGAAATTCATCAAATGACCGGTTTCCGGTTTTGCGTGGCTTCGGGGCAGCAGGAATTCGTGACAGCTCGCGATTCCTGCTGTGCTAGCCGTCGAGGTACCCCCGATCCAGATGGGTCAGGGGGATATGGCTGCCCTGTAGGGACAGCTGAAGAGAGAGGGGAGTCGGATAGGGGGGTGGGGGTGTCGCAGACCCCCCCTTCTCCGGAAAAACCCCTTTTTCCCAAGGCGGTGGAGCGGCGGTCAGCAATGGCCACCACGAAGAAGCCAGCAACCGGGTAAGATTGCGCTGGAGGAAGTAAGAAGAGTGAAAGTGCTGTCTGAGCCGGGTCAAGTAACATCTTTCAAATTGGTTGGAACTGAGCTGTTTGAATTGCTGGAGGATACATTGTATCCCTAAGAAGATCGAAAGCGGCGGAGAAGCTGTTAAAGGGAACTTTTTTTTTCTTCACTCTCCCACCCCATGGAAACAGCAGAAATGTTTGGACATATTGGACATTGAAAATGAATTGTTTTGAGAGTTGAAGCTAAGGGACAAAAGGATTTTTGGACATTGAAAAATTTAAGAAATTGGAAAACCCTTGTTGGAGGTATGGATTTCTGATTATTTAAAATTGATATTGCAAGTGGGAAGGGAGAGGAAAAAAAATTGGAGCAGAAGCTGAAAAAGGAGGAGATTGCCTAGAATCCCAAAGAAAGGTATATGGTAATTGGACCTCTTTGATTAAACATTAACCCCAGAAGGAAAAAGAGAAGAAGGAAGAAAAGTATTAATTTTTGGAACTTTTTTTGAATTATTTTTGATTAAAAATACTTGTGGTTGTTTTGGGAAAAGTTTCTCTTTTTATAATGGCATCGCTTGTGGATGAACTAAAGACTGAATATCAAAAATATAAAAAGGAAGATACTTTGGGCACTTTGTTTCAATTCTTAGAAATGGCGTTATGTACTTATGAAAAGTTGACTACGCAGCAGAAGGACTGGGACAAAGAAGAAGAGGAAGAAGAAGCCATCTTTGATGAACAATGGGTTCTTTCCGGGGAGGAGGAGAAAAAGGATAAGAAAAAGGGGATTTTAAGAATTATAAAAACAACCAAAGAAGAGAAAAATGAGCGGAAAGGTGGAGGCAAGGTTAGAAAGCAAAGGAAAAGGAGTAAGAAAAGGGAGGAGGAAAAACAAAGGGGTAAAAAGGGCAAGGAGAAGAATAAGCAAGAGAGAAAGGGGGGGAGAAGAAGCCTCAATGGGGGGAAGCAAGATCTAAAGAAAAAAAGTTTATTTAGAGACAACGGGTGAATTTAATTTAGGATAAAAGAGGGATTCTGGAGGGTACATAAGATTGTGTTTTTATATGTGTATTTAGAGTATAAAATTCATTATGTAATTTTAGAATCTTTTAAACAGAATCCCAAGAAAAATTGTTATACGAAGTACTTTTAAGTTAGGGTAATGAGTTATAGACGTTACTCCAATTGGTGTGTAGGAGAAGTATAGTAAAAGAAAAAAGATGAATGGACAGTTGGAAATAGAACAGACAAAGAATGTTATTGAAAATGGTAATAAGATATGAAAGGATATGTAAAGGTTTTGTTATGGTTTTTTTTTTTGGATTTTGTATATTGATAAAAGGCAATAAAATTTTAATTAACAAGAAATAATTTGGATGAAAAGGAGAAGTAGGGATAAGATATGAAGTTAAATAGATAACGTATTGATACTATAATTTGGAATTGTTATGTTCTATTGGTTTTTTATTATTATTTTTTCCTAGAAAAGAATTTATAAGCTGTTATGCCTTGATTCTTTGTGCATTGTTTTTATAAAATTGATAAAAATGGTTTATATATATATAAAAAAAGAAAATGATAATAAGATATGGAAGGATATACAAAGTGAATATGATGTTTGAATTTGTGTCTGTGTGAAGAGTTTTAACCCGGGATCAGACAACCTTCAGAAAAGATCTTTTAGTTTTGTTTATGTTTTGTGTTTTGTATGTTTGTGTATTGTGTTTTCTGTAAAATTAATAAAATTTGTTTAAAAAAAAAAAAGAAATTCATCAAATGACCAATACAACCTCCGAAGCAGTCATTAAAGTCCTTAATAGACTCTTTGAAACTCATGGATTGCCAGACATCCTGGTGTCCGATAACGGACCACAGTTTACAGCGCTCATGTTTGAACAGTACCTTGCTGATAATGGCATCCGCCATGCGCTCACCTCGCCTGTGCATCCTGCTGCCAACGGCCGAGTGGAACGCATGGTCCAATTTGTAAAAAAGACTTTGCAAAAAGTGGACTATGATAATATTGACGAAAAAATAAACCGCATTCTACTTCTACAACACATCACTCCGCACAGCGTAACCGGCAGAACTCCCGCAGAACTTCTCATGGGGCGAAAACTCTGTTCCCGCCTCGACCGACTGTACCCTGCTTACGAGCCAGAAAAGCCTGCAGGATCCAGCGGACGCTACCGTACCTTCAAGGTAGGCGACCCCGTTTATGCAAGAAATTTATCGGGCGACCCGGTTTGGATTGAAGCAACGATAATACGCGAGACTGGGCCCAAATCCTATATTGTAAAATGTGTTGATGAAAGACTGTGGAAACGACATATTGACCAATTACGGTCACGACTCATATCGGCCAGCCAACAGCTCCCCTACGACCAAACTGAGGGGGGGGAGGAATGGAAGAAGACGACATTCCAGGGAACCTGTTCCAAGAGAGCGATGTATCAAGTGAAACTCAGGAAATGGAGCAGGAGGAAGAATCGTACGCTCCAAGGGAAATCACACCAGAACGAGAAGCTGAGCCACTGCCAAACAACATTCCACCTCAACAGGACTGCACGCAGCCAGTCCAAAGAAAATCTGATAGACCCAAAAGACAACCGTCCTATTTGAAGGACTATATAATCACACCATAATTGAGGAGCCAGGGGGAAGGGGTGTTATGTATGTAAATAGTTAAAATAAAAGCGAGCTTGGGGTAAAGTGCAGGGTTCTGGCCCTGCACTTCTGATTGGTTGTTAAGCGGCTCGATCAGATTGGTTGGGTTCAGAGAATCCGATTGGCCCTTAACGAAGGACTCTTATTGGTTTTGGAGCTAGCGTCTTACAGATCCCTATTGGTTATTTCGCATTAAGGTTGCCTATATAAGGCAGAGTTGTGGTTATTAAAGTCTTAAGTCACTATGTAATAAAGAGCTGAAAGTTCACCAACTAAGACTGTCTCCATTCATTTCACCCATGCCTGAAACCATTTCAAATTAGGTGATGAATCCATGAACCATCTGGCAACCAGGACCAAAGTGCAGACCACACGTCCAGTCCCTCGTCCTCCGATTGTAATGGATTCTCACTCAGGGTTTGTTCCATATGCAATATAGTAGCTGTAATGTTTGGAGAATAATCAGAGATATACATGCAACAATGCGTATGAATCACAGCACAAACTCCCCCTTGCGCAGCCAAAATAGTGTCCACCGCATATCTGGTTTGCAGGACAAAGTCAAGGATTTTTCCTTGTTCTTATTCGAGCAGCTTTAGAGTTTTTTTTTTTTAAACAAATTTTATTAATTTTACAGAAAACACAATACACAAATATACAAAACACAAAACATAAATAAAACTAAAAGATCTTTTCTGAAGGCTGTCTGATCCCGGGTTAAAACTCTTCACACAGACACAAATTCAAACATCATATTCACTTTATATATCCTTCCATATCTTATTATCATTTTCTTTTTATATATATATATAAACCATTTTTATCAATTTTATAAAAACAATGCACAAAGAATCAAGGCATAACAGCTTATAAATTCTTTTCTAAGAAAAAATAATCCCAGCTTCTCCTTTTCATCCAAATTATTTCTTGTTAATTGAAATTTTATTGCCTTTTATCAATATACAAAATCCAAAAAAACATAACAAAACTTTTATATATCCTTCCATATCTTATTACCATTTTCAATAACATTCTTTGTCTGTTCTATTTCCAACTATCCATTCATCTTTTTTCTTTTACTATACTTCTCCTATACACCAATTGGAGTAACGTCTATAACTCATTACCCTAACTTAAAAGTACTTCATGTAACAATTTTTCTTGGGATTCTGTTTAATAGATTCTAAAATTACACAATGAATTTTATACTCTAAATACACATATAAAAACACAATCTTATGTACCCTCCAGAATCCCTCTTTTATCCTAAATTAAATTCACCCATTGTCTCTGAATAAACTTTTTTTCTTTAGATCTTGCTTCCCCCCATTGAGGCTTCTCCTCCCCCCCTTTCTCTCTTGCTTATTCTTCTCCTTGCCCTTTTTACCCCTTTGTCTCTCCTCCTCCCTTTTCTTACTCCCTTTCCTTTGCTTTCTAACCTTGCCTCCACCTTTCTGCTCATTTTTCTCTTTTTTGGTTGTTTTTATAATTCTTAAAATCCCCTTTTTCTTATCCTTTTTCTCCTCCTCCCCGGAAAGAACCCATTGTTCATCAAAGATGGCTTCTTCTTCTTCTTCCTCTTCTTCTTTGTCCCAGTCCTTCTGCTGCGTAGTCAACTTTTCATAAGTACATAACACCATTTCTAAAAATTGAATCAAAGTGCCCAAAGTATCTTCCTTTTTATATTTTTGATATTCAGTCTTTAGTTCATCCACAAGCGATGCCATCATGAAAAGAGAAACTTTTCCCAAAACAACCACAAGTATTTTTAATCAAAAATAATTCAAAAAAAATTCCAAAAATTAATACTTTTCTTCCTTCTTCTCTTTCTCTTTCTGGGATTAATGTTTAATCAAAGAGGTCCAATTACCATATACCTTTCTTTGGGATTTTAGGCAATCTCCTCCTTTTTCAGCTTCTGCTCCAATTTTTTTTCCTCTCCCTTCCCACTTGCAACATCAATTTTAAATAATCAGAAATCCATACCTCTAATAAGGGTTTTCCAATTTCTTAAGTTTTTCAATGTTCAGGAACCCTTTTGTCCCTTAGCTTCAACTTTCAGAATAATTCACCTTCAATGTCCAAACATATTTCATATCTGCTGTTTCCATGGGGTGGGAGAGTGAAGAAAAAAAAAAAAAGTTCCCTTTAACAGCTTCTCTGCCGCTTTCGATCTTCTTAGGGATACAATGTATCCTCCAGCAATTCAAACAGCTCAGTTCCAACAAATTTAAAAGATGTTACTTGACCCGGCTCAGACAGCATTTTCACTCTTCTTACTTCCTCCAGCGCAATCTTACCCGGTTGCTGGCTTCTTCGTGGTGGCCATTGCTGACCACCGCTCCATCGCCTTGGGAAAAAGGGGTTTTCCAGGACGAGGAGGGGGTCTGCGACACCCCCAACTCCCTGTCCAGCTCCCCTCTTTCTTCGGCTGTCCCTACAGGGCAGCCATATCCCCCTGATCCATCTGGATCGGGGGTACCTCGGCGGCTAGCACAGCAGGAATCGCGAGCAGTCGCGAATTCCTGCTGCCCCGAAGCCACGCGAAACCGGAAGCCACGAGCAGCTTTAGAGTTTTAATGGTGTCTTTAAACATAGTAACTGTCCAATTGTTTAAACGATGCAAATCTCTATAGTTCATCATGACTCCTAAAGGAGGAATAACTCCCCTTGATATCTGTGTCCAGTAGTCATGATTCAAAACAGAGTTTACTTCCGTTGCTGAACGCACATTGCGGATATGAGCAGTCCCCAAAGATTTTAAAATGACATGAGATGGGATTACTTTCCCAAAGGTGCAGACTCCTTTCCATCGTGCTGGCATGCCATCATAGGCCATCCGTCCACACAGCAACCATAGATTTGCTCCCAGGAGATGGCCAACCGTATTTGGTTCAGCATAGATTAATCGTGCAAAAGATTCCATTAACATAGCCAAATAAGTGGGCAGTGGTGCGTATTTCCCATTTGCACATTTGGGCAGCTGTTTTTCTATCATGATGGGACAACATGTGGCAGGGATAATTGGACACCCATTTTCATTGATCAAAGATATGATATCAAATTTAGAAATATTATGTACAAAGTAAGTGAGGTTTTTAGTTTTCATGTCATCCGGATAAACCCGACTTCCATTGCCAATAATTGTTTTGTTGCAAAATGGATATGTTCCCAAGTAAGCCATATTCTCTACTGTCTCATTGTGAGTCCAGCAGATACCCTCCACCTCTTGGATTCGGCTTCCAAGATGCAATGTATTTATGTTACTTTTAGTCCAACTGTTAGACCACATCCCTGAACAACCATAGCATTGTCCCTTATGCCAGTCACCTTCGGCCAGAGGTACTGCAACCATTGGAAGCCCTGATGTTTTGTGAGTTGGCATGTGCATACATACCCAACAATCAGTTTTATTATGAAGGTTTGCTAGCTTCCCCATGTCCTGGATCAACGTGTTTCTTTTCCATTCCCCCAAATCCATCCCCTTGCCCCTTTGGCTGATGATAAGGACGCACACAGCGAGCAGGAACCCATACAACTGTCCCCTCGTCTTCAACAGCAGCGTATCCTCGGCCCCAAGTTATCAGAAGGACAGGTCCTTTTCACGTTGTCTCTTATACCGAACTTTTGGTCTTGGCGTACCTGCAGAAGGGGAGAAAGCAAAATGCCTACACCCCCCCCAGGGGCACGGCACTGGGCTTTAAAATGGCCAGGCTTTCCACAATTAAAACAATTCCCTGTAGGTTTCATCCCTTTTTGTAATGCCATAGCCAAAGTCTCCATGTTGTAATCCCCCACTGCACATGCCTTTAACAGATCAGCCAGAGTAATCTCACCTCTAGCCACCAAGGGCTGCAAGAACCGCTTGCAGTCAGCGTTTGCATTTTCAACTGCCAATTTCAGCAAAAGTTCTTTTGCAGCTTCCTCATTAGAGATTTGCCTGGTAATAGCCAATTGTAGCCTTTCCACAAAATTATTATAAGACTCAGATGCTGTTTGCTTAATTTGAGAAAAAGACCGTGCTGGGGTTCCCACATCCTGAATGCGGGACAACGCCCCAAGGACAGCTGCCATAACCACTGGAAATACGTGATCAGGCAAATTAGCAGCTTGATCAGCAGTGGATTCAAACAAGCCTGCCCCATAGATTTGGTCTGGTGTATACAGCCCCGCCGAATTCCTTCCCCTAGTGACAGCTTCCCTTTGGTATTCTGAGTCAAAAACCACATACTGCGTAGAGCTCAATATCATTCTCATTAAATCTTTCCAGTCACTAGGAATCATGCGTGAGGTAGCCAAACTTGTCAGAAGCCCCTTTGTAAAAGGACTTTGAATACCATAATCTTTAACTGCTTTTTTAATTTCCCTAAGAACTGCTAAAGGAATCGGAACCCATTCAGTCTGCAGATTGCCTTGAGCATCCACTTGCCTATTGACTGGAAACAAATTCATCTGGGTAATCTCATCAGACTCTAATTTCCCCTCAAAATTTCCCCTGAAAGCCTGATGCATCATGGCTTGAACTTTTCCCATTTTTGATTGGATTTTCTCATCCACAGGCATAGGCGCTGTTGGAAATGCTAAAGCACGCTCCAGTTTAGGGGAAGGTGGATGAAATACAATTCCTTTATAAGGAAGAGATTCCACTAAAGTTTTTAAAAGAGGTTGTTGCTGGGTCTCTAAAGCAGTCATAACAATCTTCCAAAATATCAAAATTTCAGCTGTTGCCTGTGGCTCTTCATGAAGGATAGTTCCAATTCTCCTCCATGTGTCTAACTTTAAAGAGCCTTTCTCTGGATACCAGGGACATTGCCGCCAGATCTCTTGCAGCAGCTCTCTCACATTATCTTTTGAAAGAACTATTTGCTCCCCCCGGAGGGTTTAAAGATAAAGAAGTTTGTCCTGACTAACTTCAGCAGCTCACTAACATGCCGTTCCTGTGGCTGAGAGAGTTTTCCCCCCATGTTCCCTGAATAATCCTATTGTCCAGCAATAGTTAAATATGTACTTTACCTATTTCAGGCGAGGAAACACGGAGGTCCGGACACGTACCACCTGCAGTGGATCATGTCGGGGTCACCACTTGTGGTGGTCTTCCATGGAAAGAATGAGACACAAAGGCTGGTGTACTTGGGATGGGAGTCTAGAGCAAATTCTAGTGCCCCTTTTATTGAGAAATTCGTACATAGTAAGCATTCACATTGTGGATTACAATAATTAGATATAGCACACAAAACTGTTTACAATTGTCTGAGCTGCTTAATTGTTTCTGTGTTTGTTTTTAATTTCCTTGCTTATCTCAGTGACCCTTAGGCAGACATGTATGTATAAGGTCTTAGACTAATCATTACCCAATACTGAAGTCAAAGTTTATTCCCACAGTATCTGGAGATATATTTGACAGCAAGATGTAGTACATTAAAAGAGAATAATTATATTAAACTTAAACAACAGATAGCTACAGACTTGAAGAAATGGGAAAACTTGCAATTGTCATTAATAGGGAGAATTTCAACAATTAAGATGAATATTTTACCCAGAATTCTATTTCTGTTTCAAACAATACCAATTAGGCTTGGAAAAGACTATTTTGAAGATTTAAATAAAATTATGTTGAAGTTTATATGGCAAGGTAAGAAAGCCAGAATAAAGCTAAAGCTTTTGCAAGATGCTAGAATTAGAGGAGGTTTTGGCCTGCCCAATTGGGAATTGTATTATCAAGCTGCAAGTCTGATGTGGGTCAAGGAATGGATAACATTAAGAAAGACTAGATTGTTGACACTAGAAGGTCATGATTTGCTGTTGGGTTGGCATGCTTTTTTATGGTATAAAGGAACTAAAACACAGGGTTACTTTAGAAGACATTATATACGGGAGTCTTTGTGGTTAAACTGGGAGAAGATAAAAAGACAATGTTATTTGAAAATTCCAGTTTGGTTATCGACTATTGAAGCATTTTCCTTTCCTATAATTTATAAGAAGGAACAAATAGTTAGATATGGGGAACTATTGGATGAAAAGGGTAAACTTAAATCGATTCAAAATTTAGAGGAAGAAGGTATAAAGATAAATTGGTTTTCATATGCGCAGATACATTCAAGGTATGATGAAGATTCTAAAACGGAGGGATTCTATGATAAACAGACTGATCTAGATAAGATCTTGATGGGTACTGATGAGGTGATTAAAAAATTATGTGGTTATTTACTGGGAATTAAATTAGAGGAAGAACAAGTTAAAGAAACTATGACGCTAAAAAATATTGGACTAAAATTCGCATGTGGTTGGAAAAAATGACCAAGAAACGTATAGATTTGAAACCGGAGTTCTTTTTATTGGGAATCTTACCATATACATAAAGACTTGAAATATCTGATTGTAAATGTATCAACAGCAGCTAGGATTGTATTTGCTAAAAATTGGAAGAGTGAGAAAATACCATCAGAGGAAGAAATTATTAAGAAAATATTGGAATGTGCTGAGATGAGTAGATTGACATTTGAAATTAGAGAGCAAGAGGATAAACAATTTTATGAAATTTGGGGTCTTTTTTTATCAATGGCTAGATGACAAAATATGATAATAGAATATTTAGAATGTTAGACAGCAAGGAATATCTTTATTTTTTCTTTCACCTTTGTTATTTGACATTATATTTATAAAGTGTTTTTAGGATAGATTGCGTATGATTATATGATTTGTTATAGAATAAATTAAAGTATTGTTATCTCAAAAAGCATGAATGATTAAAAGTATAGTCAAATGATTTTTTAATAGTGATATTAGGATATATAAGTTTGGATTGACAATATGAGTTGTTATGTAACATAACTGTAATTGAGACTACAAAATGAATGCACAAAACTGATGAACCAACCGACACACTGTAAGAGAGTTGATGTTTTAATGTTTTGTCTTGTTTGTCTGTAGAAAATCAATAAAATTCTTTTTTTTAAAAAAAGTTCTTCAATCTCTTTGATGTATTCATTTGTGGCCTTTTTCTTGAGTTCAGTCTGCTTTGTGTTGTCAGCTTGAAGGATGCCCAAATATTTGTAGTGGTTGCCTTCATCCAGACTTTTTATAGGGAATTTTGAGTTTTCACACTCCCACCCACCCCCAACCCCCGTTTGATGGTGACTATGACATATTTGTCCAATCCCAAACTCTATTGCAGTATTTTGGCTGTATATATAGCCAGTGTTGAGCAGTGATAATATTTCAAATAATACTTTTCCCTATAGCTTTAGATCATTAGATGTCTGATAAGCCAGATGTCGGGTAGCCCATAACTGATAGTCCTCAATGTACAGTCACAAATAAAATCAGAATTTCTGTTGTTAAGCAGGGTGGTTATTAACTGAGCCCTGCCCAACTTTACAACATTTTCCATCATGGTTAAGCAAATCACTGCACTTTTAAGTTGTTAAGTGAATTAAATAATCATAAGTGAATCCTGCTTCCTCCATTGACTTTGCTTACTGGAAGCTGGCTGAGAAGACCACAACTGGCGACCCCATGACCCCAGGATGTTGCAACTGTTGTTAATACAGGTAGTCTGCGATTTACAACCACAACTGAGCCTCAAATTTCTATTGTTAAGTGAAACATTTGTTAAATGAATTTTGCTCCATTTTACAACCACACTTGTTGTAAAACTTGTTTTACAACTTAAGTGAATCACTGCAGTTGATAAGTAAGTAACACCGCTGTTAAGTGAATCTGGTTTCCCCATTGACTTTGCCTGTCAGAAGGTTGCAAAAAGGGAATCACATGAGCTGGGGACACAGCAAAAGTCATAAGTGTGAACTAGTTGACAAGCATGTGAATTTTCATCACATGATTGTGGGGATGCAACAAAAGTGGTAACTCTGAAAAATGGTTATGTCACTTTTTTTAGTGCTGCTATAACTTTGAACAGTCACTAAATGAGGACTATCTGTATAGTAAATGTGCATTCTTTGATTCTCCTATTAGTAGGACTTAGATGTCATCAATTCCTGTAATCTATTGCCTGCAATATAAATTTTCTGTTACAGTTATAAAACCGGTTTCAGTAACCAGTTCAGATGTTTGATTTCAAGAACACTCATGTAAGTCAGTGCATGCATCTTATCTTTATTAGATATACAATGTAATAAAACTTCCATAGACTGGGAAAAAAAGAGGAAAACTATGGAAAATGATATAAAATCACAAATGAAAAGGGGCTAATACCTTTAGAACTGCATACTTTGAGTTTGAGCATACTTTTTACATAGTATAATAGGTAGATTTCAAAGTATTGACAATCTTATTTGCTGATACATGTGTTAAACACATCCTGCTGGGTTCTATAAAACAAAAGTTTATTTAATATTCAAAGTTTAAAATGAAGTCACAAAACAGGGATTAAAATGAATATCATAATTATAAAAAGCAATTAAGAAATATAAAAAAGGTTAAAAGAGGTAGTAATTATATACTCGCAATAAGATGTATTTGTAAATATGTCACCAATATTGATAACAAACAAAGAACCATACATAGACTGTTGATAATAGAATTGCTAGTTTCTTAATGTTTTTTCTTCTTTTTTCTGTGTGTTGTGTGTTTGTTTGACATTTTAGTTGTATAATCAATAGTTTGTTTAAATATATATATATATATATATATATATATATATATATATATATATATATATATATATATATATATATAAATGTCAGGATGATGGCCAAACTGTCAACTGGCCTAATTTAATGATGGAATTGCTTCTTCCTGCTGCAACATAGACCATTATCACACAAGGCGGCAAACTGCAGCCTGTTTATTCTGTTATAGTGGAAAGAGACTTACTTTCAGAACCATTCATAAATAGTGAAACCCCAATACTGGTAGTCCTCAACTTACGACCACAATTGAGCCCAAGATTTCTGTTGAATTTCGCCTATATTTATGACCTTTCCGGCTACAATTATTAAGTAAATCACTGCAGTTTTTAAGTCAGTCATGTGGTTGTTAAAGGAATCTGCTTTCCCCATTGACTTTGCTTGTCAGAAGGTCGCAAAAGGTGATCAAGTTAACCCAGGATTCTACAACTGTTATAAAGAGTCAGTTGCCAAGCATCTGAATTTTGATCACCTGACCATGGGGATGCAATAACGGTTGTATGAAAAACGCTCATCAGTCATTTTTTTCAGTGTCATTGTAACTTTGAATGATTACTAAATGAATGGTTGTAAGTCAAGGACTGCCAGTACACAAATTGGTGTAGCTTTTATATACTTTCAGAAAACAAAGGCACATGATATCAAGCAACAAGTATAAAAGTATTCACAGTGAAGATGTCCCTCTCAGAAATTGAGTTCATTACTAAAATATTACAGCCCTCCCCTTCTGTTCCTAATGAATAAGTTTGATACTTAAATATGCAAAACTTTCTAGCTAATTTATATGCAAAAGGAAAAGGACATTGGACCTGAACCAACTGCTGGCCTGGTTCAAATTCTTTGACAAGTCTATCAGACAGCCTTCCAGGCATTTTAGGCAAGGATGTGAGGGCCAAAAATGAGAGGCCCAAGACAGAAATATGAAAAAGTTTCAACAAAATAGGGTTTTCCTAGTTAAAGATAGCTGTAACAATCTTAGAAGGACACATTGTTTTGACCCTGTATATAATATTAAATTAACACCTTTTTATTAACAATGCAGGATAGGTTTTGAATGGCAGCTAAGAAGAGCAAGGCATCCAAAAAGAGAAGCCACCTTCTGTTTGGGGACTCAATTGTAAGGGATATAAATTTAGGAAAGGATACTGAGGTTTTGAAAGAAGTCAGGTGTCTACCAGGTGCTACTGCCAGCAGAGACAAGAAGCATATTCTTAAGATAGTCATAATGCCAGCAAGGACTGTGATGTTGATGCTATTATCCATCTTGGTACAAATGATCTGTCCCAGAAGGATGTACTTTCTGTTCAGAAAGACTTCCAGAACTTGGGGTGTGAACTTAGTAATATGGGCTGCAGGCTTATCTTTTCAGAGGTTCTACTAGTCTACAAGGAACAAAAAGGAAAAAGGCAGCATGTAGCAGAGTTTAATGTGTGACTAAAAGAGTGGTGTAAAAGGGAAGGTTTTGGTTTTATTAGTCATGATGTCTGCAGCTGGTCCAATGAAAAACTGTACAAAAAAGATGGTTTGCATCCATCAAAGAAAGAAAATGAGTTACTTGGCATTAAATTCACAGATTTCCTGGATAAACATTTAAACTGAACAGCGGGGACAGAGAATTAATGGATTCAGAACATTTCTGTCCCCAGCAACCTAAAACTAATAAGGATAGCAGTGCATGCAAAATAGATGTTTGTGCAGGTAAGATTATCAACCTTGATGCCAACCAAAACCAAGCATTTAATAGTGAGTATCATACCATGTGCACTAATCAAACAGGTAGCAAGAAAGTAGGGGCAGGCAGGCACAACACAGGTTATGTAGACAGTAAACACAGTGTCAGACATAAAGATCTCAAGTGCCTATATACAAACGCACAAAGTCTGGGGAACAAACTGGGTGAACTCGAACTACGAATACATGAAGGTAAATATGATATAGTTGGAATAATAGAAATTTGGTGGGATGAAACCCATGATTGGAACATATTGGTAGAAGGATACAAACTATTCAAAAAAACCAGAAAAGAGGAGGTGGAGTTGCACTGTATGTAAAGGACCACTATAATGCTTCAAAAATGCATGAAACCAAAGATGAAAACCTCCTAGAATGCATATGGGTCAATATAAAAGAAAAAAAGAATGACATGGAAATAGGTGTACATTATAGTGTACAATCAAGCAGAAAAAATAGATATCCTTTTTGCCAGCCAACTAACAAACATATGCAGGAAACACACAACAGTAATAATGGGAGACTTCAATTATCCTGATATCAATTGGAAAACTAATTCTGCACCAAGTGAGAAATCAAATAAGTTCCTAACCAACCTAGCTGAGAACTTTGTTGTCCAAAAGGTAGAGGGTGAAACTAGAGGGACAGCCATACTGGACTTAATTCTTACAAACAGAGAAGAAGTGATAGAGGGAATTGAAACTGCAGGAACCTTGGGTGAGAGTGACCATGTCATACTAGAATTCAACATAACACAAACACAAGCAACAGAACATAATGACACCAAAGTCTTGGATTTTAAAAGAGCTGATTTCAATAAACTCAGAGCTTGAGGAAGATTCCATGGATAAAAATCCTAAAGGGGAAAACAAGAATCTTGGGAATCTCTAAAAAGTATGATCATAGAAGCCCAGACCAGCACAATATCACTGAGAAAGAAAAACAAGATATCCAAGAAGAAACCAGCATGGCAAAGATCTCTGGCAAATTGAAACAAAAAAAGAACAAGGAATTCCAACCCCTCCCACATCCAACCAGCATGTAAAAAATTCCGATGCTCAGAGAGAAAGAGAGAGAGATGATGATACATGCAGGTTTAGATTAACACTGCATATTCACTCCTGGCTTCAATATTACTTTGCATTATCACATATCCAAATTAACAATCTTTATACAGATGGGTTTCAGGACTTTATCTTTTACTTTTCTGCCTTCTGCAGAGGTGGATTTGAAGCTGTACAGATGCAGCGAGATAACTCAACAAGACGTCCACAACAAATTACATTTATTGGCTCATCAGGTATCCTCATAACTCACGTTCGTGACGAAGTTCTTCTTTAATGACCAATCCTTTGTATATCTGCCTTGTAGTAAAAGGTGGTTATCTCCTAACCCATCTCATAGCGATAGAAAGCTGCTATGAATTAGAGCAGTGCTTCCCAAACTTTTTCAGTCCACTGCCCCCTTGGTGCTACAAACTTATCCTCAGTGCCCCCCACCCAGGGGTGGGATTCAAATTTCTGTGGGCATGACCTATTTTGAGAGCGTGGCTTGCTGATCACATGATTGGGTGGGCGGGACTTGCTGGTCACATGATTAGCTGGTGCAGCTTGCTGGCTGGGCATGGCTTGCTGGTCACATGACTGGGTAGGTGTGGTTTGGTGGTCATGTGACTGGGTGAGCGTGGCCAGGTAACTAGCAAACCAAATACAAGTGATCCTCACTTAATGGCTGGTTGTTTAGCAAGTGTTCTAATTTATGACTGGCCTCCCCAGAGCTACTTGACCTGCTTTTGGAGTTTTGACATCAATGCACGCACACACACACACACACATACACACACACACTACCTTCCAACTCTGCTGGAGCAGGTCATTGCACTAGAATCAGCAAAGCATCTCTGATTAGATTCTAGTAGTGAATAGAATCTAATCAGAGAAGCTTTGCCGATTCTTGTTAATTTGTTTTATATGTATTTCTTTATTTTATGTTGCTGAATTGCATTGACATGTGTGTCCCTTCTTGTGCACAGCCCAGAAGTTTTTGTGATTCTTTGCAGCAAAAATTACTCACCCCTGGCTTTGCTCTACTTTTGAAATGTGCCGCCACTGCCACGTTCTAAGTGCTGGCCCCGCAGGTCCATCCCATTGAGCCCACTGCACTGGAGGGACCTGCCCAAGCAAGTCTGAGCGAAGCAGTGCACCAAGTCAATGGGATGAGCCTGAGAGAGGGAGAGAGAGAGAGAGAAAGAGAGAAAGAAGAAAAGAAAGAGAAAAGGGAAAGAATGATAAAGGGGCAGGCAAAGAAAGTGGGGATGGAAGGGACAGAAAAAAACCCCCAGGTTTCTGGCTTCATCTTATGGCCATTTGAGAAACCATACCCAATTACACTTTTAGGATTATCTTAAAGAAAGTTTTAAAATGTCTATCCTGGTTTATATATTTTCAGCCCAAATAGCTGTTAGGTGACTTACATTCCTAACAGAACATATATAGTAGTCATCCAGTCAAAGTCGCTGTTCCTGCACATCCTCTGACTCTTCTGTAGATATGCCTTCATTCCTGTCCTCTTCTGTGTTGGGTTTTGAGACTTCAGCTGACTTCTCGTTATCTATCTTTAGAAGAGGCTGCTGTTCCTGCACATACTCCAACTCTTCTGTGGATATGACTCTACTCCTGTCCTCTCCTATCTTGGGTTTTGAGACTTCAGCTGACTTCTCTTTATCTATCTTTTGAAGAGACATTTTCTCACTGGACATTCCTGTAACTGAATTATTCTTGGCTGTAAATAGAGAGAAAACTTTAACAAGTGTAATTAAGAGATACAGATTAATTCACTTACAATTGCTTCCTTAATAACTTTAAAAAGTTACTACAGACCTCCACAGAGCTATTTAAAACTTGTTTTCACTTAGGACAGCTATACCTTTGGTATGGTCGTGATCAAATTTGGGCACTTGGCAACTGGCTCACCTTTACTGCTGTGTGTAATGTCTCAGTCACATGATCATAATTTGCAACTTATTTGACAATTTCGAGCATTTACTTCCAGTTTTTGGCACAAAAAGGCCATTGAGGAAGTGGATTTTCTTAAAAACCAATGTGTTCGCTTAACAACTGCCACAATAATTGCCACAAAAATTGGGTCTGGTCATGTATTGTCTTAACTTAGGACCACAACAAACTATCACCATAACTCCAAGCTCAATTATACTCATAAGTCAAGGATTAGCTGTACAGTGCCCCCTCCCTTTTGTATCCTAGCTTTTTCACTAGCTTTGCTTTGTCCACTTCATCACTGCCATTAAATCCTTCATTTTTTTAGATGTGAAAGGTTACCTTTACATATACAGGATACTATTCCGGCTCCAAGGATAAATCCAAACACAAGTGCAAGAATGACTCCCAACGGCCAAGGAACCACTGGAATTGATGGAATTGTAGGAGTAACTGTGGGCCGAGAAGGTGAGAGAAAAAATGCAGTCCTAGTATTTTGGATAACTGGGAGACTTGGAAAAATAATCACATCTCCCTCACCTTCTGGCTGCCAAGGGACAGACTGTTCCAATGGGGTCTCCAAAGCTTCATGTTCTACTCGACAAACATAAGTGACTTCAACATCATTCTTCTGTGGGAAGAAGACACTGTTGATGGAAAACATTCCATTGTGCATGCGGTGGACCTCCGACTTTACTTGCTCTTGTGGCACTCCATTTTGCAACCACTGAACGTTGATTTGAGAGGGATAAAATTTGCTCAGGTTGCACACGGCTACAACAAATTTCTCCCCCTGTGGCCTTGTGATGAGCTGAAGGATAGGCCGAGCTGCAAAGAGAGGAAGGAAGTTTGAAGTCCTGCATCCAATAGGCCAGTGTTTCCCAACCTTGACAACTTAAAGATGGGTGGACTTCAATTCCCAGAATTCCTCAGCCAGCCAGATGCCAAGGTTGAGAAACACTACAATAAACAATTCCCAGCTCCTTGAAGCCAGTCTTGGACCCACCTGGGATTACAGATACAACCTTTATTTAGTCACCATTTGAAGTTACAGTGGCAGTGAAAAAAGTGAGAATTGACTGTTTTTCACACTTACAACCATTACAGCATCCTGATGGACATGTGATCAAAATTCAGATGATGCTTAGCAAGGCATGTGTTTTATGATTGTTGCAGTGTCACAGAGTCATGCGATTGTATTTGGGACCTTCTGACAAGCAAAATTAGCAGGGAAGTTAGATTCACTTCACAATCATGTTACTAATTTAACAATTGCAGTGATTCATTTAACCAGGACAATTTTTATACTGGTCCAATGAAGGGAGGAGGATTTGCTTTGCCCAATTGGGAATTATATTACCAGGTGATGAGTATGATGTGGGTAAAGGAGTAGATATCATTAAGGAATATTAGACTGTTGAATTTAGAAGGACATGACTTGCTGCTAAGGTGGCATGCCTTCCTCTGTTATAAAGGAACTAAAACGCAGGGGTATTTTAGAAGACATTATATTCGAGAAGCATTGTTTTTAAACTGGGAGAAGATAAAAAAGCAATATTACCTAAAAATTCCATTATGGTTATCTACTATTGAAGCTTTTTCTTATCCAATAATATATAAAAAGGAACAAACAGTTAGATATGGTGAGATATTGAATGAAAAGGGTGAACTTAAATCTATGCAAGCATTGGAAGAACAAGCTGTAAAAATGAATTGGTTTTCATATTTGATAAAGATATTAAAACAGAAGGTATCTATGATAAGTTGACCAATTTAGATAAAATTTTGACAGTTACTGATGAAAAAGTAATTAAAAAACTTTATAGACATTTGTTGGAGTTTAAATTAGAGGAAGAACAAGTTAAAGTAACAATGATTGCGTGAGGGAAAAATTTTGGATATGGAATTGATTTAAATAAGTGGCAAAAACTGTGGTCTCAAAATTATAAAATCACAATGTCAACTGCATATAAAGAAAATTTGTATAAGATGTATAAGAATTGTGAGAATGTTCAAGAATAAATCGGATAAATGTTGGAAATGTCATCAGATACTTGGTTCATATTACCATATGTGGTGGACATGCTTGGATGCAAAAAGATATTGGACTAAAATCCACGCATGGTTGGAAAAAATGATAAAACAACACATAGACTTTAAACCTGAGATTTTTTTTTTTTGAAAAGAATTTTATTGATTTTCTACAAACAAACAAGACAAACAAAACATTAAAACATCAACTCTCATATGTACATCCAGCGTGTCGGTTGGTTCATCAGTTTTGTGCATTCATTTTGTAGTCTCAATTACAATTATGTTACATAACAACTCATATTGTCAATCCAAACTTATATATCCTAATATCGCTATTAAAAAAAAAAAACTTTTGGCTATACTTTTAATCATTCATGCTTTATGAGATAACAATACTTTAAACAGTTTATTCTGTAACAAATCATATAATCATACCAAATCAATCCAAAAAACACTTTATAAATATAGTGTCAAATAACAAGAGATAAAGATATTCCTTACTGTCTAACATTCTAAATATTCTATTATCGTATTTTATCATCTAGCCATTGATTAAAAAGATCCCAAATTTCATAAAATTGTTTATCCTCTTGCTCTCTAATTTCAAATGTCAATCTGCTCATCTCAGTACATTCCAATATTTTCTTAATAATTTCTTCCTGTAATGGTATTTTCTCATTCTTCCAGTTTTTAGCAAATACAATCCTAGCCGCTGTTAATACATTTACAATCAGGTATTTCAAATCTTTACTATATGTATCAGGTAAGATTCCCAATAAAAAGATCTCTGGTTTCAATTCTATGTGTTTCTTTGTCATTTTTTCCAACCACATGCGAATTTTAGTCCAATATTTTCTAGAGTCCTCACAAGTCCACCACATATGGTAATATGACCCAAGTATCTGATGACATTTCCAGCATTTTTCAGATTTGTTCTTCAACATTCTTGCTATTCTTGTCAGGGGAAAGTGCCACCTGTAAAACATCTTATACAAGTTCTCTTTATATGCTGTTGACATTGTCATTTTATAACTTTTAGACCACAATTTTTGCCATTTCTCTAAATCAATCCCATATCCAAAATTCTTCCCCCAAACAATCATAGTTTCTTTAACTTGTTCTTCCTCTAATTTAATTCCCAGTAAATAACAATATAATTTTTTAATCACCTTCTCATCTGTACCCATCAAGATCTTATCTAAATCAGTCTGTTTATCATAGAATCTCTCCGTTTTACAATCTTCATCATACCTTGAATGTATTTGCGCACATGAAAACCAATTCATCCTTATACCTTGTTCCTCTAGGTTTTGAATTGATTTAAGTTCACCCTTTTCATCCAATATGTTATGTCCGGCGCGGCAAGGAGACCAGGACTCAGTGACTTGGTTCAGCTTATTTATTGGTCCCGAGAACGGCTTGGGTTTCGGGGAAAAAACTGCGGCTTTTTATTCCCAAGCCGCAGCGGCCGCGGCTAATGGCACTGCTTTGAATCTCCCACGATTAGTTTCCACCAATCGCGGGAGATCCGCAGCGGGCCAATCAGAGTGGCTCGCTCGACCAATCGGATCCCTGCGCGCTTTGACCAATCACAGCGCGGCGTCTACAAGAATGTAAATTACCGTACAGAACACCCCTCCCCTCTTTGTTCGGTCCTACGTGATGTAGTCCCGTAAGTAGGCGGGGCTCCGTACTTGCCTACTGGACCTGCGCAGATCAGTTGTTGCTTGGCTCCCGGCTGGTTCGGTGTTGCTCTCGACCTCGTCGATGGAACCACTGGAAGGTCTTGCCGGGCCTCTTGTCGCAGCTCCCTCCCGGTCTACCCGGGCTGTTTGAGCTGCGGTTTCCGCCATTCCCGCCTAGTCTTTCTGGGCTGGTTGAGCTGGCCTGGCTGCCTTTTCCTGGTGAGGCTTCGAGCTGGCTGTCCGTCGGTAAGTGTTGCTGGTTTCTTTCTATTGGGTTCTGGTTCCCAAGGTATTCCCTCCCCTCTTGGCTTGTATTAGGGGGGTTGTCTGTGTTTGGTTGCGTGTCGGTTGTGTTTCCTGTGATTGTTCTCGATCTTAGTTGATCGATGTGGCGTTTCCAGGCTTGTCCATCGGTTGTTTCCAGCCGGTACGAGCGGGGGCAGGTCAGTTGGGTTATGGTTGCTGGTACCCATAGTGGGTCTCCGGTTAGGTTCTTTGCATAGACGGCATCGCCTGGTGCAAAGGACTGGTGCTTGCTAGAGGAGTTGGGGGGTTTCTCCGGATTGTATGTGGGGTGCAGCCTGTCTAGTGGGGACCTTATTTTCCTCCCCATTAGTAGCTCCACCGGGCTTTTGTTCATTGTTGTGTTCGGGGTTATATATTGTATGAAGAGCATTTTATTTATTTTTTCTTGGATTTCCCCGTGTTCGATTTTTTGGATGGTTTTTTTCGTAAATTGAACCATCCGTTCCGCCCTTCCATTTGCCGCTGGATGTGCCGGAGCTGTCAATGTGTGTTGTATGCCGCGTTCTGCTAGGAATTTTTCAAATTCTAGCGAGGTGAATTGGGGCCCATTGTCCGACACGATGACGTCTGGGAGGCCGTGGGTTGCGAATAGCTTGCTAAGTTCCTTGGTCACGGTCTCCGTGGTGGTGGTTTTCATGTTGCTTTCCTCCAACCAGTTGGAGTAAGCATCTACCGTTACAAGGAATGTATGTCCCTTAGTGGGCCCGGCAAAATCTATGTGGATCCTGGACCATCTCGTCGGTCTCGCTTCCTCCGGACACATGTTGGTGGGAATCAGCCTTGGAATCCCATCCTCGTCGCCAGTGTTATGTCCGGCATGGCAAGGAGACCAGGACTCAGTGACTTGGTTCAGTTCATTTATTGGTCCCGAGAACGGCTCAGG
Source organism: Hydrophis major (assembly GCA_033807585.1). Lineage (NCBI taxonomy): Eukaryota > Metazoa > Chordata > Lepidosauria > Squamata > Elapidae > Hydrophis > Hydrophis major. Next base: position 29,941,719 of record CM066343.1, on the reverse strand, counting down.
TTCCGGGGGAAAAACTGCGGCTTTTTATTCTCAAGCCGTGGCGGCCACGGCCAATGGCACCATTTTGAATCTCCCGCGATTAGTTTCCACCAATCGCGGGAGATCCACAGCGGGCCAATCAGAGTGGCTCGCTCGACCAATCGGCTCCCTGCGCGCTTTGACTAATCACAGCGCGGCGTCTACAAGAATGTAAATTACCATACAGAACACAATAGTTCCCCATATCTAATTGTTTGTTCCTTCTTATAAATTATAGGATAGGAAAATGCTTCAATAGTCGATAACCAAATTGGAATTTTCAAATAACATTGTCTTTTTATCTTCTCCCAGATTAACCACAAAGACTCCCGTATATAATGTCTTCTAAAATAATCCTGTGTTTTAGTTCCCTTATACCATAAAAAAGCATGCCAGCCCAACAGCAAATCATGCCCTTCTAGTGTAAACAATCTAGTCTTTCTTAATGTTCTTTGACCCACATCAAACTTGCAGCTTGATAATACAATTCCCAAGTAGGCAGGCTAAAACCTCCTCTAATTCTAGCGTCTTGCAAAAGCTTTAGCTTTATTCTCGCTTTTTTACCTTGCCATATAAACTTCAACATGATTTTATTTAAATCTTCAAAATAGTCTTTTCCAAGCCTAATTGGTATTGTTTGAAAAAGAAATAGAATTCTGGGTAAAATATTCATCTTAATTGTTGAAATTCTTCCTATTAATGACAATTGCAAGTTTTCCCATTTCTTCAAGTCTGTAGCTATCTGTTGTTTAAGTTTAATATAATTATTCTCTTTTAATGTGCTACATCTTGCTGTCAAATATATCCCCAGATACTTAACCTTATTTGTAACTTGGATTTTCAAAAGGTCTGCCAGTTCTTCTCTTTGTCTCAGTAGCATGTTCTTTGTCAAAATCTTTGTTTTATCTTTATTTATTTTCAAACCAGCCATCTCACCATATGTCTCTATCTTTTCCAATAACTTTGGAGCTGTTTCTAGCAGATCTTCCAGAATAAAAGCTAAGTCATCAGCAAAAGCTTGTAGTTTGAATTCTTCCTTTTTAATTTTCATTCCTTTTATGCTTTTATCATCCCTAATATTTCTATTCAACACTTCCAAAGTCAACACAAATAGCAAAGGAGATAGGGAACATCCTTGTCTTGTGCCTTTTCTTATATTAATAAAGTCTGTAAGTTCTCCCTCCATCATTACCTTTGCTGTCTGTTTATTGTATATGGCTTCTATTGCTTGAGTAAATTTTCTGGCAAAACCTATCTGTTCCAATAGTAATAACATAAATCTCCAGTTCATGTTATCAAATGCCTTCTGAGCATCTAGGAATATCAAAGCCATTTGCTTTTCAGGATGAGCCTCATAGTATTCCAAAGTATCCAAGATTACTCTCATGTTGTCTCTGATTTGTCTCTTTGGCAGAAATCCATTTTGATCTGGGTGGATAAAATTATTTAAATATTTTTTAAGTCTTTCTGCTAAAATTGAAGCAAAAATTTTATAGTCTGCATTCAATAAAGAAATAGGTCTACAGTTCTTAATTTTCAGTGGGTCAGCCTCTTCTTTTGGAATAAGTGTAATATAAGCCTCAGACCATGTTTTGGGTAACATCTTCTTTGACATAACTTCATTCATAAGGGAGAAGGCGGAGCTTCGTTTCGGCGATACAGCTGCGATCTCGGGGCTCTGAGATCGCAGCCGATATTTTCGCCCCTGGTCGGTCCCAACAACTTGAGATATTTTTATTGGGAATTATACTGGAAATATATAGTAAATAATTGAAATACTTGATTGTAAATGTTTTAACAGTGGCTAGAATTGTATTTGCTAAGAATTGGAAAAATGAAAAAATACCTATGCAGGAGGAAATCATTAAGAAAATCATGGACTGTACTGAAATGGGTAAAATGACATTTGAAATCAGAGAAGAAGACATTTTTATATGATATGGGATTTATTTTATCAATGGTTAGATAAAAAGACACGGTAAAGAAACAGACTAGGAAACTTTACAATAAAAAGTTAATAGATTGATATAAAATACAATATAAAATATATAACCATTGGGTGAATGTATAAGATTAAATTATAATGAAATTTAGAATATCTCATACAGAATGATGAAAAAATAGTTTAGTCAAATGAATGATTATTGATATTATATAAGTACATGTTAGATTGATAAGGTGAGAATTTATACAACTTGTGAGTAATGGTAAAAAAAAGGAAAGCACAAAAGGTTGTAACCAACTGGCACACTGTATATATATAATTGAAAGATGGTTTTATGTTTTGTTTGTATATTTGTTGAAAAAAAATTTTTTTTTTACTACTGGTTCTGTGGATGTGGCTTGGTGGGCATGGCTTGGTGGCGTGGCAGGGGTAGGATACTGTAAAATCCCCATTCTCTCCCCACCCTACTAATCTGCTTTCCAGCTCCATTCTCCTGTGCAGGGCTACAAAAGAAGACCCAGATGATCAGCTGGGACTTGGGAGGCAGAGAATAGATGGGGGCGGGGCCAGTCAGAAGTGGTATTCCGAACAAATCAAAATTTCCGCTACCGGTTCTCCAGAACTGGTCATAACCTGCTGAATACCACTTCTGAGTTCCCAACACCTGGTCTGTAGAACAGCACCGGTCCATGGCATACCGGCAATTCGGCCATACAAACAAGCAAAGCACCATTCGCAGAATGCAGGCAGCATGCAAAGCCAAGCCCTCCCCAGTCTGCAGAAAAAACTTTCTCCACAGAATTGGATCCTGGTGCTCAAAAGGTTGGGGGCTGCTGCACTTAACAACTATGGGGGAAAAAAGGTTTAAAATCAGGGGAAATTAACAACTGTCTTGCACAGTAACATAAATGTTAGGATCAGTTGTGGTCATAAGTCAAGGACTACCTGTGTTTTTGTGACAGCTGCTGTGTGAACTAGGGTGAGTTGATATCGGTTTGTTTTAGCTGCCAATCAGGGAACACCAAAATCAGTTTCCAGCTACTGACTGTCCCCCTGTTCCATCTAAAATCTCTTCCATCTAAAACAGTGTTTCTTAAATTTGGCATCTTTTAAATGCTTTTATAGATAGTCTTCAACTTTATGAATGTAATTGAGCCAAAAATATCTGTTGTTAAGTGAAACAGTTGTTAAGTGAATTTTGCCCCATTTTATGACTTTTCTTGCCAAAATTGTTGAGTGAATCACTGCAGTGATTAAGTTAGTAACATGGTTGTTAAGTGATATCTAGCTCGGAACTTTGCAAAAGATGATCACAGGATCCTGGGACATTGCAATAAATCTCATAAATTCGAGTCAGTTGCCTAACATCCAAATTTTGGTCACATGGTCATGGGGATTCTGCAACAGTTGTCAGTGTAAAAAAATGGTTATTCAGTCAGGTTTTAAGTGCTGTTGTGAGAGTGGCGGAGGAGATGAGAGCAGCAGGCAAGTAGGCTCTCTGTTTAACCAAGATCAAATTAACCTATTCTAATTATTACCTGCTTTTAAGGCTATTTTTCTATCATATCTTAGTCTTCAATTTTTTATTTTTAAACCCTTTTACATTTCTGAAATTTTTGCAGTGTGATCATTAAACCACTTCTAGCTATATTTCAGCTTTGGATTAGCTGTATTTTTTAAAAAAGCTTGAGCTGGGCCTCAGCTATAGGAGGGCCTTGCTGCTGCTTCTTTCTTGTTGTCCTAAAGATCTTCCTCCTTTAGCTGGAAGTCTAGCAATGCCTCGCTTTGATGTGATTTCTCTGATCTGATTTATTTTATTTTTATCCACTATTTTTATTATTTTATCATTTTTATTTACTCATGTTCCCTGCTCTGTCGGGAGGGCAGGATCCTTGGTATACTTGTGAGGAGCTCTGCCACTGTTCGCAGTAGGACTCGTTTCTCCTCGACTCCCGATTCCTTTTCCTCTGGATTTAGGACTTGTTTCAGTGACTAGACTCTATGACACAGCTCCTCCTCTATTGTGCTACTGAATATAATGAAGACAAGGAAAAGGAGAAGATCTCTCACCAACCAGGTTCCTCAACCTTCTCTGAAGCAATCCAAGATTGAGGACTTTGTTTTAGCTCAGTCTCTCAGTTTGAAAGCTTCTGCTCCCTTTTGTCTGGCTGCTGCCGGTTGTCGCGATTTTCAGATGGTTGAAGGCGTTGCCCCCCCCCCGAGTTGAGAACAAAAGCGTATCTAAAACTACGCCCCCCAACCAATCCTTAAATGAGCCCAACCTTACAGAACTTTTGGCTCAGCAATGTTTCTTGGTTGCAGAAACTACAGTGAGCATTCAGCTCCAGCTTGATAAAATATTAAGTACTTTAAACTACTTAGTTTCTTGGACTACCAGTGGGTGCCCTGGGTTGGCTGCTCGGCAGCCTGATGCAGCGGCAGGGTCGTCCCTGCCAAGCCTCAGCAAAAGTACTGCTCAACATAATCCTACCAATAGTTCGACACAAATCTTTTGACACAAATAGTCACCTGGTCTTACAGTCAAAACAGGTGGCCCTCATCATTAATCCCATTAATGGCAACTTACCTCACTGGGGTTCAACACAGCTGGCGAGGAGCCATATATTCCAGTTATTAGGGCTAAAAGCTGATGATTTGAAGAAGGTTGAACTTTTATCCTCTCCTGAATACTGCACTAGAGTGCTACTCCGTTTTGACAACTCTAACACCCCAAAACTATTTTTCAGAAGAGGATCCCTGTTAAGATCCTTCGGCATTCTGCCAAGAAGAGTCTTCAAAGATATGTCGATTAAGCCACTCTTGAGTAATCGACAATTTGTGAGTGGCAAGAGATTTATTGTCCCCAAAAGAACCTTGAATGCCATCTTGGATACTACATCACGTACTAATGATACACCTATTCCCGCAAAACCTCCAGTTGGCGTCCTCTCAGATGGTAGCCTGACTGTTCCTCCTACAACCGGTCAAATTAACCCCCCACAGCGAGTAACATCTTACCAGGAAGCTTCCTTTGACTTGATCAGCTGGGAAAAAAATGGCCCCAAAGGAAGCAACACCAGCCCAGGGCACCCAAGGTTTCTTAGTAAATAAGCCCCAGGTCAGTGCCTTTGGGATTCCATCTATTTATGAGACTGACTTATGTCAAGACAATTTCTGGAACCAGGAGGAGACACAACTCTTTGACTCCTTTTGTGCACTTCCATAACCAGAAAGGGCCCAAATCATAAAGCGCCTGGATGCAGTCAAATCCAAGCTCTGGAGTCTTTCATTACCTGATAAGGATTCCCTTGGACTCCAGGGTGTCTATACTGATTTACCAATGGAAGCTCCCTTGGTGCTCTCTCCAGAATGTTTAATTCGTAAATTTGAAGATCCAGGGCGACTTTAAACTCCATCTGTTGCTGCTGCTGAATACTTGCCAGCTAAGCAACCAATTAATGCCACAAGTATGAACTGGAATGCGTTTAGAGCCTTACAGCCCCATGAACAAGACTCGCTTTGCCTCCCTCCTTCCCTGCCTTTGCCTCCTAAGAGGGTGACCCTGCCACTTAACAACAAGTATATCTTTTTGGATCCGAAAGGCTCTCTGGAAAAAATTAATCACACAGAATGACTTTTAAATCTGGCAAAAACCCACCCCCCTGCACACTTAAGTGCCTTTCGTGGAACATAGCAGGTTGGGGGAGAAGGTGTGGTACCACAGAATTCGCCAACTATATTCACTCATTTGATGTGGAGACCTGGGCATGCGATAAGATATCCCTTACAGGGTTTACGGTCATTTCCTTGGCCGCCACTAGATAATCTACGACAGGGAGGCCTAAGGGTGCTCTAGGTTGCTTCTTTGAAAGTGGAGACAGTAGAGCTGCCCCCCCTATGGTTCTTTAGCTATGGCACTCCTAATTAAGAGAGGATGCAGCAAACTGTTAGTGTTCAACGTTTATCTTCTCCCAATGATGAGGCAAGCTGATACTAAGGCTCAATGGGGCATGCTGAAGAATTACATTACTTGTATGGAAATTAAATTCCCAGTGCTGTACATCCTTGTTGGGGGTGACTTTAATGCCCGATTGGGAGTCCAAGTTCCCCCATCAATTGAGGCACTCTACTCCCAAGAAACCCTCTGGGCCATAGGACACCTGATTTCAGCCAGACATTCTAAGGATGAATTAACAAATTTTGCTGGCATTCAGTTAGCCCTTTTAGCAGCCCAACACAATAAGATAATTCTTAATGGGAATATCCTAGGTGATCTAGCTGGTGAGTTTATTTTTAGTTCTTCACGTGGGAGTAGTGTTATTGATTTTGTGCTGGTATCCTAGCTTCTTAGAAAGGCAGTCTGTGCTTTTTATGTGGACTGCCTTACAGAGAGTGACCACTACCTCCTGGTTACAATCATTGGGCTTTCCTCAAATATACATCTGCCTAGGGGTCCCCAGATATTAGATCCCTATGTGGCCTCGTATACAAGGGGGATTAAAGTTTCACTCCTTTTTATCATCTCCGGAGTGTCTCAGCTTATACAATCAGGCCCTATCAAGTAGTGGCCCAGGGACAATCTCAGCCCTTGAATCACTAATTAATAGTGTTCAAAGGGAGCTAGGAGCCGTCCGTAGGCCGAGAGGTCCATATCATTCAAGAAGTAATTCATGGTTTGAGAAAGAGTGTCTGATGCTCAAGAACCAGATTAATCGGGTTTATCTGCTCTATCGTAATTGAGGGGATAAATGCCCACCAGAGGACTACTATCGCTTGAAGCGGGAGTATAAAGGACTAATTGCTAAGAAAAAGAAAGCTAAAGAGAGAGAGAGAAGTGGGATCTACTTCTCCTCTCCATCCAGCAGAAGAACACTTGATTATTTTGGCAAATTGTTGCCAGCTCCTTGCTGGGTCATCAAGAACTCCCTCTCTGCTGTATTTCCAACAGAGATTGGGAAAACCATTTCTTGCAATTTTCCAGGTGTCAACAAGTTTGACTGTACTTGGGCCACAGCTACCTCCTGCAGTTCCTGATTGGCAACCCATAACTCATGATGAGATTACCGAGCTTATCTCCGAACTCAAGTCAGGCCTCTGGCCCTGATGCTATACCCCCTGATCTGCTAAAATCCAATCCTGAGTGGTGGATTCCTCTCTTAGACTCTTCACACATATCAATACCTCTGGCAGGATTCCTACCTCCTGGAGCTTAGCAATTATTGTTCCAGTTTTTAAATGAGAAAATAGGAACAATCCAGCCGACTATCGGCCCATAAGCCTGCTCTCCATCATTGGGAAATTGTATGCTAAATATCTCCAACGTAGACTCCTCACTTGGACTGAAGAGTCCAATATTATTGGTGCTGAACAGACTGGGTTTAAAGTGGGCTGTGCCACACTGGACCACTGCTTTGTCTTAAAGTACCTGGTCAATAAATATACTACCATACCAGGTGGCAAACTTTTTACTGCTTTTATCAACCTAAAGTCAGCGTTTGACTCAGTCCCTAGGAGACTGTTGTGGTCAAAACTGCTCAAAAGCTCTATCGATAGATGTCTTCTGTTCCTAATTAGATCCTTGTACAACCAGACCTCTAGTCAGGTCAGGTGTGGTTTGCAGGGAGAGCTATCCCAATTAACAACGGAGCAAGTCAGGGTTGTGTTCTGGCTCCTCTTTTGTTTAATTTATTCTTATCTGACTTGGCCTTTCACATTGGACGTATTGAGTCCCACGCCCCAAAGCGGTCAACTACGAAGATCAAGCTTCTCCTTTATGCTGATGATGTGGCCCTCCTTTCACTGTCAAGGCCAGGTCTGAAAAGATTACTTTCTGCATTTGGGTCTTACTGTGCTGAGAACCACTTGTCCATTAATTACGACAAATCCAAAGTATTGGTATTCTCTAGAGCCCGGAAATTGTATAACTGGACTATCAATGGTAATGCTGTTTTTACGGGGGATGCCCTTGGAGATTATGGCCTTAAGGACGCCCAATTTAGGGTAGTCCAATGGCTTGTGGACATTGATTTGCAATATCTACGAGCCAGAGCTAACAAAACTTGCTCCCCTTTGAATTTCAGCCAATTTAATAATTACAGATTGAGGATGGCTTCCTATTTTTACACTCTAACCATTCCCAAGTATAGACGAGCTTACTCCCTAGCTCGCTTTAATGTCTTGCACTCAGCACTACTGGATAGGCAATTTAAGAAGCTTCTGATTAACGAGCGGCTATGCCCCTGTGACAGAGCTGAGGTTGAAACTGTGGAGCATGTCCTTTTATATTGCCCTATCTATAACACAGGCAGATCTAAGTTACTGTCTCTCCTTGAAACAGGCCTTTCTAGACCCAATGTTAGTAATTTGTTCTTATATTGTCTAGGGGATGGCTTCCTCATACATCACTTCTTGGGTTTCCAATTTTTTTAAGAACTGTAACCATCAGAGGAGAATGCTGTAATTCCCTTTAGTCAACTTTTTGGTGACCAATTGTTCATGATTAATTTTCCCATGTTCTTTTTTTTTTTTTTTTTGTTCTAGTACTTGTGTTTTGGTCTGTGACCGCAAATAAAGTATTATTATTATTAAATGCTGTTGTAACTTCGGTCACTAAAAGGACTGTTTTAAAGTGAGGAATTTTGGGAGTTGATGTCCATGCATCTTAAAACTGCCATGCTTACAAACACTGATCTGAAACAAACACAGATCATGAGCCATGAAGCTACCTCAACATCCAGTATTCCTGGATCCTTTAATCAGCCAAGAGGTGGAGATGCCCACCAATGGGAAGCCAGGCAGCCCCCCCCACCGCAAGCCCTATGATCTCCTAGACTGACATTTGAGTTGTGCTAGCAGAGAGAGAAGTTACAGGGCATAAGAGCCATGTATTTACAGTCTCAAAGAATCAATCTATCAAGACAGTAAATCTACTGTAGCTTTTATCACATGCAGTTTGAACAAATGATATATGAAGTTACTGCAATGCCCTTGTGTTTTTATTTCTCTCTTCCCCTGACTCACAGCAATATCTCTGGGGTCCACAATCCAATGTTTATGGAACTATAGGTAGCACTGGGACCTTAGATAGTGCACCACTGTGTCTGAAAGGTGCAATGTTGTCAAAATGGTATGTGCTGTGTTCTGATTGCACAGGGGGCACAATTTAGTATTTTAATCTTTTTTTGCCCCTTTAGCAGTATTGGAAGAAAAACTCCCTTGGTTCGCCCCTCCGGCAGGGATAAAGCTATTAGCACTGCAGGACAAATAGACCAGGAAGCAAACTGCCAGAAAGAAGCCAGAGGATAGTGACATCAGCAATGGGTTCTGAGCTAGCTAGCTGACCAGAAAACCAGATACTGAAGGTTTTACACTCTTTTATTAGCTTTTAAGACTCAAGATATTTTAATGGGGCTTGCTGGTGTGCCTTTGGATAGGATCATTTTTTCTAGGTTGGTCATTCAGGAAGGAAGAGGTTAATCCTAGCCACTGAGAGGGATGGAGTTGAAAATCTGGTGAGTCTCTGGGTGCTATTGTCTTAATCTTGTCAGTCCTTATTGTTTTAGTTGAAAGCAAAAGAGCTGTCTCCTGTGGTTTCAGAGTTTACTTGCAGCTGCTGCATGTATCGGCTAGCTTTGACACTATTATGCTTAGCTGAGTGCTAAACCGTTTTGGTTTTTTTTCTTTGTGAAAGACTTTGATTCTGAAGTTTTTCTGCTCAGCTTCTGTGGAAATGATTATTATTTTGTGATGTTTTCCTATTTGCTTGGGGGAGGGATGAGTTGCTCTTTTTTCTATCAGAAGATATTCAAGTTGTGCATATCCTTCTGGGTGACCATATAAAAAACACTATGTGGTATCTTTCATCTTAGCATGAGAAAATATACAAATCCCCAAGAGCTTTTCATCTTCCACTAAATACAGATCAGTTGAAAGAGTGACATTACCTATAAGGTAAAAACGTCTCCAAGTTGAATCTAAAGCTAGCTCTGAACCTTTTAAGAAGATAAACTAGTGGCTGGTTCATGCTACACAATAGTGTGGTTAGTTTGGTTCTGATTTTAAGATGTCACGATAACCTAGGTTTGTAAGATAAGGGTCTATAACTGCCTGGGTTCCTTGCTTTCTGAGCAAAAGGCTATACTCACCTTGCAAGTGAAGCTGGAATTTTAGTACCTCTGGCCCTTCACGTGCTTGGTGATGGATTTGGCAAGAGTAGTTGGCGTTGGCATCCGAAAATTCTGGTGTGAGCTTCAAGAGGCTTTCTGCTCTGAACAATTGGCCAGTGCTGGGCTGAGCAGGAGGCCATTCGGGGCCTTGCACAATCCTATCATTTCGGAACCACGTCATGGATATATTGCCGGGATAGAAATCTGTTGCTATACATGCAACCGTGCTTGGCTTGGTCAACTGCACTGTTGTGGAGCCAAGTTTAACAAGTGGGGCAGCTGGGAACAGAGAGGACAAAAGAAAATATTTTTACTATCTAGCAACCCAATTAACTCCATTCATCAGCTCTGAAGGCCAACAGCCCTGATCCCCCATCTACCTATTGCTATTCAGTACTGTTTGGAAAAGTGCATGTCAGTGTTTGGAAGATACATGCCAGAGGGAATGGGAAAACTCCAAAAACCAGAATACAAAGATTGTTCGTTTCCTACAAAAAATATTGCAAAGCTATAATTTTGGGTCACAAAGGAGGTAGCACTGATGGAAAGAATGTCTAAACATCTGCACCTGTCCTTCTCAATTTCCTTACTCTGGGTCAATAAACAACTGCACATAAACACTGTAACAAACAAGTATTTTATTTGTAGAAAGATGCATTTAACTCAGTACCAGGCAGAGGTTTTATCCAGTTCTGTTCCTTATGAATTTACTGAAACACACAGTCACAAATTTAAAAAATGCATTCATATATACAGAATATGTACTATAAAAATTGTGAGAAATTAGCATATAAGAAACAGTGTAGTAAAGTCAAAGGACACAGTCTGACAACATGAAGGATTTTGGCTGACAAGTAATTCTGATGGGCAAACCAAGCTAGCAAACATTTCTAGGGAAGAAATTAATAGAAATTCAAAGAAAAAAAAGACACTACTGATCGTAATCCTCCAATGGCCAACAGTCCAGCTCAAATAATGGCTAATTCCCAGAGAACAAAATCTGATGCCAATTTCAGATGGTACAGATAGCATAGGTAGATATGTTTTATTTACATATTCATTCTAATTATCTCTCTCTCTATATATATATATTCTAGTTTTATTTATGTTCATGTGAGAGGGTATGTCTTACAAAAAAGAAAGGTGGACTGGAACAGCTAAACATCCTCTTCCTTCAGGGATGTGATTCAAATTTTGTAACAACTGGTTCAGGCATGGCTAGGTGGGCATAGCCATGTAACTGGGTGGGTGTGGCTCCTTTTTTGTCAGCAAAACCCCCCACTCTGTTTTTTGGGCCTTCTGGGCCTCAGGGAAGCTTCCTGGGGGAGCATTTTTGCACCCAGAAAGCTTCCCTGGGGCTCAGGAAGGAAAAAAAATGGAGCATGCAGCACCCCCCCCCCGAGCTCCATTTTGGGGCCTTCAGGGACTCAGGGAAGCCTCCTGGGGGTGCATTTTTGCTCCCAGGAAGCTTCCCCCTCCATTTTTTGCCTTCTTGGGCCTCAGGGAAGCCTCCTGGGCGAAGCAGTAAGTGAGGGGAATCCCAGCATAGCTGATCATAAGAAAGCTGGTCGTCGGGAGAGAAAAAAAGAAATATGTCAAGGAGTGACTGGGCGGGGAAGAATGCAGTCAGCGATGTCAGGCACGCATGCCCATGTTGTGCATGCGCGATAAGGATTGACTGGGCGGGGAAGTGAGGGGAAGGGTGGGTGGAGAGGGGTGGGTTTCTCTTACCAGGAGCATGATTTGCCGGTTTCCCGAACTGCGCAGAATTATAACAACTGGTTCTATAGAACCAGTCCAAACCGGTAGAATTCTACCTGTCTTCCTTCCTTTGTTATTTATTATTTTACACCTGCTACCTTCACTCTCTAAGTCATGTATGTTTTAGCATCATTAATAGTCAGTAACCCCTAATTCCTCCGAAAACACTTTTAAAACTGTGGCCTTGGTCAGAAGTAGGCAATACATTTCCCAAGGAGCCAATGACTGTTGTGGAGGGCTGCCAGTGCTACCCTCTGCCCTCCAGCCACCTAACCCCGGCCCCCTGCCCCCTTTACTCCCTACCACCCCTGTCCCTGCTGCCAATGCATTGCCTCCCACTGGGATGTGGCCTGCAGGCCACAAAATTCCCAAGTCTGTTCCAGATCAAGCCTTTTAACCTGTGTTGCCTTCACCCTTTAAATATTTTAAGGTTATTTGACCCTCATTCTGTTTCCCTTGGTTTCTCTTACCTTCCACTCTCAACACTACTGACTTCTTTTCACTGTCAGGGCTGTGGATAACAAAGCAACTATAAATGGTGCCATCTGCATCCTGAACATTCGGAAGCAAGATGCTGGCGTTGCCTCGCAGCAGTCCTTCAGAAGACATCTTTGCCCCTGGGTGAAATACTTCTAACTTATCTTCATACTTAGCAATATCTCTTGTACCCACACTCCATATCACAGCCAGGCGTTTGGGATCTATGTGACCAGAAGACTCCTCAAAGTAACAAGGCAGCAGGACATCAGAACCCGGTTTGGCTTGGATTGGGCCTTCAGGGACTGTGACAGTCAAAGCTGCCTCTGTAAGAGAAACGTAATAGGAAGAATTGCTGTTAGAAAATCAACAAGGCAGTACCGACGGTCCTCACAGTTCACTTAGTGGCTGTTCAAAATTACAATGACACTGAAAAAAATGACATGACTGTTTTAGCCATAAGAAGCTAAGGAAATAGGTAATAGGAAAGATGAGAAGGATAATAGCAATACAGGCTTGTTACGATAGTTTGATATCCCAAGGCATAAGGCAGTGTTGTGGGAAACAGTTTTTAGCAAAGTGATAATATATGGGGGGAGGCAGGGGGGAAACTGTCCTTGTATCTAATTGTTGTATCTAGAGGTCTTCTCAGTTGAGATCAACCCATCTGAAGAGATTTTCCCATCATAGCACCTCTTCAGAAGGCAGGCTGGGCCCTCAGTGATGGCCTTGTGAAGATAGTGAAGACCCAGTTTTATGTACCATCTGAAACAAAACTTTATTGCTTAATTCATTAGCTAGTGTATGGCTATTATTTCATTTCATTTTTATCTTGCTGCACTACGGTACATTCATTATGCATATACGTCTGACAAATAAATACACAATTGGGATGGGCCTCCTCCATGTGTAGTTTTGTAAAGGAAGGTTTATTCTTTGACTGAACTACAAAGGTTCCTTGATAAAACTAGCTCGAATTTGAATGCAGATTCTTTCTGAAATTCATCATCTATTTCTACATTATCTATAGCAGTAAAATATTATTTCAGGGACAGTTTTTCTTTCTCATGAGCTCCTCTAAGTGAGGCATCTTTTGACATTTGATTGGTGTGCCATTTGAAAGGGGTATAAAAACTAATGAGTTGTCAAACTCAATTTCATTGAGGGCCACATTAGGGCCACATTGCGTTTGATCTCGAGGGCGCTGGGGGGCATGGCGTGACAGCTCGATGTCACTCATGTGGGGGGCACCTCTGGTGGCCAAATGCTAAGGCAAGACTTCCATTAGACCCTCCCTCATTCTCATAAACTTCCTTCCTACCTACCTTACTTTTCCTCTTTTTCATTCTCCTTTCTTCTTCCTTCCCTTTTCTTTATTTTTCCTTCCTTATTCTTTTCGCATCTTTACTTCTTTTTCTTTCTTTCCTCTTTCCCTTTCTCCTTTCCCGTCCCTTCATCCTCAAATGCAAAAGGAGAAGCATTTCTCCCTTTGTTTTGTTTTTAGTTTGTTTTGGTAGCCCTCTGCCAGTGAAAATGGAGCACAGTGGGGCAGCACAGTGGGGCCACACTCCGAGCTCCATTTTTGCTAGCAGAGGCACCGCGAACTCCAGGCAGCCCTATGAACCAGATCTAGGCACCCTGCAGGCTGGATGCAGCCCACAGGCCTTGACACCCCTAACTTAGCCTAACAAGGAAATCCTGTCCAGATTCAAGTGGCAAGCCCCACTTAACCCGAAAACCAAGAAAGACAGTTATTTCTGAGCAGTTGCCTTTATTGTTCCTCATTTCTAGACAAAAATCTTGCCAAACCAAAGCTACTATTTACATCACTATAGATATACTTTGGAAGTTGCTGGGGAGGAACCTCCTTAACGCTTTCTCCTGACCAAACTCTTCATGCTGACACCTTGCCCTCTGGAATGTCAAACAGGAAAACTAATTTGGCCTAGTGGTTAAGGCACCAGGCTAGAAAGTGGAAGACTGGGAGTTCAAGTCCTTCCTTAACCATGAAAATCAGTCTGTGATTTTGGGCAAGTCACTCTATACAACCCACTTCACAGGGTTGTCATTGTATCAAAAATAGGAGAAGGAAGGCGGGTTGTATATGTTCACCACTTTATTTGGAAAGAAAGAAAAGAAAGTGGCAAAGAAAGCTTTCCCTTCTGTGAATCCAGACTATATTTCACAACTGCATAGACCAAATTCAAGCCCTCTTGAACTAAGGGCTTTGATTCACCAATCCCCATTGCCACAGTTCTCCAAAAACAACCATTAAGCCGGGTCCATTGCATTAGCCACTGGCAAGACACTAGGCATCATCCAGCTTTTTCACCACATCTCTCTCACCATGCTGTTGGTTAGTTCTTGAGCTCCACTCCCACCCAACAAGCCATCGGATCAGCAAATAGCTGATGAAACAGTGCTGATTCACTGAAAGCAGGCATCAATTGCATTCCTTCCCCCTGGAAGGACATGTGATTTCCCTTCATTTATATACTTAACATTCTTGAGGGCAGAAAACAAAACTTATTTTCATCACATGGGCTGAAAAAGGAAAGTGGCAGAACCCTTGCCAATTTTATGTTCTTAAAAAAGACAAGGGGGCCTTCCATTTTCATATAGTTTTATTGCACATGTTGATTAAAATAGTAGAAAAAAGAATTGTAAGAAAAAAGATGAAAAAAGAGAAAAAAGAAAATGATAAGAAAAAGAAACACATAAGAGTGACTTCAAACCTTCATTACTACATAGTTCATACTATATTTCGAACATAGCACTATGTTTATTAAGTCTTCAACCTCTTTTTACAGCTATCTCTTCGTCCCATATCCCATCCCTTTTCTGTAAGCAAGTCCATAAACATCAATTTTTCAATTCTGATATCAGCAAACAGCCCGCAAAGGTTGCCAGAACTTTTGAAGTTCAAGTCCGCATATCTTAAATTGGCCAAGTTTGAAAAACGCCGCTCTGAACCGGTTTTTTTTTTAAAAAAAGTGATCTCGAAACACTTACGCGACGGAATAGCAAGAGCGGGAGTATGAACCGCACTTTTTTGTGTCCCCTTAAGCAACTCCTCTTAGATTAAAAATATTTCGTAACAATTTCCCACTATACCCCGCTGCGCCTTTTCCGTTTCAAGAATTATCTGCGGGGGGAAGAGTGTTGGAAGGGGGTTATTTCTGCCTAGAAGGTGAGAGGGGGCTAAAAAAGCGAAAAGTCCTTCAGCCCAGCCTCCAGATGCATATTGTCCGTCTCCAGTCCCGGGCTTCACTTTGCTCCCTCACAGGGAGCGTTTTTTCAATAATCGGGATATTCTTGAGCTCTGTGGGAGCTTGGGTGATTCGGTTTTCTGGTTACTCACGTGTAAACGGCAGATAGAGCAAGAGGCAGACGAAGTATTCGAAGGAAGGCGACATATTTCAAAAAAGCCAATGCTGGAGTTTCGCTTTCTTCGGAATACGCCCATGCTCAACGCTTCATATTTTTTCCGGGTTACCGAAAGAAGCGTTTGCTGATTAACGAAGGAAAAACTCGAAATAAATTTAAGGAATAAACTATAGTTACCCCGCGAAAAAGAAGCGGAAGGGGGAAGATTTTTTTTTTTTTAAATAATAACTAGATAAAGGCAAAATTTGGGACGGGTAAAACCAGTTAGAAATAAATTTAAGGACATAAACTATAGTTACTCCGCAAAAAGCGGGTGGGATGGGGACATTTTTAATTTTTTTTAACTAAGTAAAGACAAAATTTGGGACGGGTAGTTTATCCGAATTACCTGAATTTAAATAAAAATTAAAACCGAAGTTGTTAAGATCAGAAGAAGCAAAAGACAATCCAATATAGAATGTTTGCTTTTTCAGGATATAGGACCTGATAAAACATAATAGCAAGAGAAATAAGAACAATAATATGCTGGGACAAATTTCCTCAGTTTGTTAAACAGCGCAGTGAGAACCATTTTATAGAGCCAGGGGACGAGCCTGAAGCTCTGTTTGCAATTGTTACTATCAATCAGAATAGAACTGGAAGGAACTTTGAGGTCTTCTAGTCCAGCCCCCATTTCAGATATGTGATTGTCCAGCTTCTTATAAACCTCTAGTGATGAAGATGTTATTGCGTCTGCTGGTTAATTATTCTCACTGTGACGAAGTTTCTCCTTAATTCCAGGTTGCTTCTTTCTTTGATTAGTTTCCATCCATTGTTTATTGTTCTGCCCTCTGGTGCTTTGGTAAATAAGTTGCTTCTTCAAATACTGGAATACTGCTGTCATGTCACCCCTAGTCCTTCTTTTCTCTAGACTGGCAATATCCAATTCCTGCAACCATTCTTCATATTTGTGTCAAGGCCTTTATCTTAGTTGCTCTTTCTTTGCACTTTTTCCAAAATCTCAACTTTGCTTTTGTATTGTGGAGACCAAAACTGGATATAGTATTCCACTTGTGGTCTTATTAAGGATTTATAAAGCTACCATTAATACTCCACATGATTTGGATTCTATACTAAGATTATTTTCATCTATATTTGGAGCAACTGTTTTGTGAGAATTAATTCCATTGGACTATGACTGCATTCAGGAAATTTCCAAGAGAAAGTAACAAGAAAGCTTATTACGATTCTTTTCACCATCAACCAGATGTTCAGACTGGATTTGGCATTTTTATTTACCTATCAAGATCTTCCTAGGAACCTGGAATAGGGATATATGTTTCATGGTTTTAAAGGTATCATCACAAGATGTAAACTATTCCAAATAAAGTTTCCTTTTGCAGTTGACTGGTATAATTTTGTCGATGCTGATAAGTAGTGCTCCAGATGTTTGGGGGTTACTCTGCCAACTGACTAATTTTAGGCTTTTTTATGATGGCTAAGAAAAACGGGCTCCTTTGGTGCTCCAAATTATGTTAAGATTGCACTTAAGTCACCTATTACTATTGATACTAACTGCTTTCTTTGGACATAGTCATTCTATTTCTATTTGCAAGTTCATTCTCCGAACTTGTGGGTTAGTTTCTGAACGTTTCATTATCAGACTAGGTAACATCCTCAGTGGAGTTTGGGGGAATGTGAGTCAGTGTTCTTCTGTTTGTAAGGGCTTCGGGTGTCAAGCAAGACTCTTGTGATGGGTCAGGAGTGAGTCATCAGTGAAAGTCTTATGATGAGTACGTTATATCAGGTCGGGGTCATTGGGAGGTGAACTGCTGGTGGGTGGGTGCTTGTATGGGTTGGTTGAGGGTTGGTGCTGTCTCTGGTTGATTTGGATTCTGAAGGGTTCGTAGACTCGTTGTACATCCATGTGTCTGTTGATAGAATTGCTTGTGGAGTGCCAAGTTTCGATGAACTCACGAATATGGCAGGGGATATTTCAAAGAATATTAGAAATGTAAAAGTAAACAAGGAACTTTTGATAAAGCAAAGAAATATTGGATAAAGCAAAGAAATATCGGAATGGGATTCATACCTTAATACAAAGGTTCTCAGAGTGAATATAAACATAAAACCAGATTTTTTTTCTTTTGGATTTAATGGAAAAAAACTTGGGAGAGGGGAAATCGGGAAGCGTGATCCTACATATGTTGACAGCTGCAAGATTACTTTATGCACAAAAAAGGAAGGACTTTGATTCTCACAATGGATGAATGGATGAAAGTCGATGGAGTTAGCAGAGATGCCCAAACTGATTGCTTTCATTAAAGACAAAAATACAACTACTTTAGTTTCTACTTGGAATCTGCTTCTGGACTTTGTGCTTGAGATGAGTGGGAAATGAAACTTTTATTTGGGTTGTGGGAAATATACCCCAAAAGGACAGTACCAGAAACCTCACAGCATCATAAACCTTAGAAAATAGTGCCAAGAAAATTCAAGCCAGCTCTTCCCTCTTTAAGAGAATCAAGAATCACCAGCTGAAAGAAAGAACTCAGAGTGGCCTGCTAACTGCTGTTACAAAAGTAACTAAAGCTAACCACAGAAATGTTTAAGTAGAGCCATTAAAATAAGGGGAATCAGGCTAAAAACAAACTCCAAGGTAAGCCAAAACTCTTTTTTTCCTGCCTCGATAAGATTAATTCCTAAAATAAGAAAAGAGAAAAGATTGAAACAGGATTAGTTTATCAGGACAGAAAAGAAAAATTCAGAGCAAAACCATTAAGCCAGGACAAAACCATTAAGCCATAATAGGAATTGGCCAAAGCTTCTTCATTACATCACCCAGCAAGATTCAACTAAGCTTGGGATTCAAGACAACCTATAAAGTTACCCCTGCATGGCCCCATGGGAATCTGACAACCAATCAGAATACATTTCTTGCCACAGAAACAGAAAGCAAGTTCAAAGCCCAACAGAATATAAATCTCTCCCTTTCTCATCCATGTGCTCTTTTTTTGTGGAGGACCTCATTGTGGTCCTGTCCACCATTAAACCATCTTTCCAAGCAATCTCCATGTTTCCAGTGTCTTTTTTCCCATGTGGAACTGAACCGAGATGGACATTGCTTCCAATAGACTTTTACTGATTATATAGGTTTGTTATTATAGAAATGGCTAGTTTATACTATTATCTAAAATAAAAAGTTGAGGATAGATATTATTTTATTCTATTGCACCAAAGGAAGTTAGAGGTTAATGCCTTATTTTTCTTTTGTCCTTTTCCCCATATTTTTCCTTTCCTTTTCCTTCCCCTA
This sequence comes from Hydrophis major, assembly GCA_033807585.1. NCBI lineage: Eukaryota > Metazoa > Chordata > Lepidosauria > Squamata > Elapidae > Hydrophis > Hydrophis major. The sequence continues at coordinate 29,922,674 of CM066343.1, read as the reverse complement.
TCTTTCCTACTATTTTCCTACTAGTATTAATACATAAATAAAATTTTGGATAAACTGGATAAAATATATAAAATAAAATAAAAAGCAGTCTTTTCCCACTTGAAATAATTGTTTCGTATTTGAAATAAGGTAGTTCAAATTTGAAGTTTTTCCGTTTCTAAATCTTTTGCATACATCTAGCTAAAGTTAAAAGAAAACAGGAAGGTTCCCCCCCTTTTCTAATAACTAACTAAAAGAGAGAGTTAATGTTTTGCTTCACAGCATAATTTGTAAAACAGTTGATTTAAAAGAAAAAGAAAGTAAAAATCTGGGACAAATGGCTTTTTCCAAAGAGCAATTTCCACTTCCTGTCTTTTACAGATGCCTCCCTTCACACATTTGTGGTTTTGTTAAGCCATGGCCCGTACAGATCACCGAAGAGAAATCTGTAGCTTTCTTTACATGGATCACAATTTTCAGTGGAATATGTATAGTAATCATCCAGTCAAAGTCACTGTTCCTGCACGTCCTCCAACTCTTCTGTATAGTATTAATCCACTCCTGGCCTCTTCTGTCTTGAGTTTGAGATGTCAAGTACCTTCTCTTCATCTATTTTTTGAAGAAGCTTTTTCTAAATGGATGTTTCTGTAACTGAGTTATTCTTGGCTGTAAATAGAGAGAATTTTTTAAAAGTGTAATTAAAATGACCTTAAAAAGTTACTATAGACTTCTGCAGAGCTATTTACAACTTGTTTTCAGTTAAGACAGCCATATTTTTGGCATGGTGATGTGATCAAATTTGGGCACTTGGCAACTGGCTCACCTTTCCTGCTGTTTGTAACATATCAGTTGACCATAATTTGCAACTTATTTAACAGTTTCCAGTATTTACTTCCAGTTTCTGGCACAAAAAGGCCATTGGGGAAATGGATTTTCTTAACAACCATGTGTTCGATTAACAACTGCCACAAAAATTGCCAAAAAAATTGGGTCTGGTCATGTGTTGTTTTAACTTAGCACCACAACAACCTACGACCATAACTTCAAGCTCAATTATAGTCATAAGTCAAGGACTAACTGTACGGTGCCCCCTCCCCTTCTATCCTAGTTTTTTCACTGGCTTTGCTTTGTCCCTGCACTTCATCACTGCCATTAAATCCTTCATTTTTTTAGATGTAAAAGGTTACCTCTGTAGTACACTATTGCAGCTGCTAGTGCCAATCCAAACCCGAATCCAATAATGAATCCCAACAGCCAAGGAACCACTGCACTTGGGCCTGTGGGCCAAGAAGGGGAGAGAAAAAAATGTATTCCTAGTATTTTGGGTAACTGGGAGATTGGGATAAATAATCACATTTCCCTCACCTGGCCGCCAAGGGACAGACTGTTCCAATGGGGTCTCAAAACCTTCATGTTCTACTCGACAAACATAAGTGACTTTAACATTATTCTTCTGTGGTAAGAAGACACTGTTGATGGAAAACATTCCGTTGTGCATGCGGTGGACCTTCGACTTTACTTGCTCTTGTGGCACTCCATTTTGCAACCACTGAACATTGATTTGAGAGGGATAAAATTTGCTCAGGTTGCACACGGCTACAACAAATTTCTCCCCCTGTGGCCTTGTGATGAGCTGAAGGATAGGCCGAGCTGCAAAGAAAGGAAGGAAATTTGAAGTCCTGCATCCAATAGGCCAGTGTTTCCCAACCTTGACAACTTAAAGATGGGTGGACTTCAATTCCCAGAATTCCTCAGCCAGCCAGATGCCAAGGTTGAGAAACACTACAATAAACAATTCCCAGCTCCTTGAAGCCAGTCTTGGACCCACCTGGGATTACAGATACAACCCTTTATTTAGTCACCATTTGAAGTTACAGTGGCAGTGAAAAAAGTGAGAAATGACTGCTTTTCACACTTACAACCATTACAGCATCAGTCACATGATCAAAATTCAGACACTTGCCCATTGGTTCAAATTTTGATGGCTGAAGTATCTTGGGATTATGTGATCATCTTTTGCAGCCCTCTGACAAGCAAAGTTAATGGGGAAGCTGAATCCACTAAAAAACCATGTTACTAGGTTAACAACTGTAGTGATTCACTTAACAACTGTGGCAAACAAGGTTATAAAACTTATCAACAAAATTCACTTATCAACTGTCTTGCATAGTAATGGAAATTTTAGGCTCAATTGGGTCAGAAATCAAAGACTTCCTGTATTGTTGGCACAGCTGCTTTGTGAACTTGGGTCAGTGTACACTGGCTTGTTTCAATTGATCAATCAGGACACACCAAAATCAGTTTCCAGCTACTGATTATCCCCCTCTTCCATCTAAAGCAGTGTTTCTTAAACTTGGCAACTTTAGTAGACTTGTATGTCACAATTATTGCTTTTGAGAAACACTGATCTGAAACAAACATAAGTCATGATCCACAAAGCTAGTATTCCTGGATCCTTTAATCACCCAGTATTCCTGGATCCTTTAATCAGCCAAGAGGTGGAGATGCCCACCAATGGGAAGCCAGGCAGCCCCCCCCACCTCAAGCCCTATGATCTCCTAGACTGACATTTGAGTTGTGCTAGCAGAGGGAGAGGTTACAGGGCATAAGAGCCATGTATTTACAGTCTCAAAGAACTAATCTATCAAGACAGTAAATCTACTGTAGCTTTTATCACATGCAGTTTGAACAATCATTGTTACAGATATATAAAGTTACTGTAGTACTCTTGTGTTTTTAATTCTCTCTTCCCCTGACCGATAACAACATCTCTGGGGTCCACAATCCAATGTTTGGGGAGCTATAGGTAGCACTGGGACCTTAGATTGTGTACCACAGTGTCTGAAAGTTGCAATGTTGTTAAAATGGTATGTGCCATGTTCTGATTTTACAGCGGACACAATTTAGTACTTTAATCTTTTTTTGCCCCTTCAGCAGATATCCAAATTGTGCATATCCTTCTGGGTGATCATATAAAAAACACCATGTGGTATCTTTCATCTTAGTATGAGAAAATATACAAATCCCCAAGAGCTTTTCATCTTCCACTAAATACAGGTCAGTTGAAAGAGTGACATTACCTATAAGGTAAAAACGTCTCCAAGTTGAATCTAAAGCTAGCTCTGAACCTTCTAAGAAGATAAACTAGTGGCTGGTTCATGCTACACAATAGTGTGGTTAGTTTGGTTCTGATTTTAAGATGACACAATAACCTAGGTTTGTAAGATAAGAGTCTATAACTGCCTGGGTTCCTTGCTTTCTGAGCAAAAGGCTATACTCACCTTGCAAGTGAAGCTGGAATTTTAGTACCTCTGGCCCTTCACGTGCTTGGTGATGGATTTGGCAAGAGTAGTTGGCGTTGGCATCCGAAAATTCTGGTGTGAGCTTCAAGAGACTTTCTGCTCTGAACAATTGGCCAGTGCTGGGCTGAGCAGGAGGCCATTCGGGGCCTTGCACAATCCTATCATTTCGGAACCACGTCATGGATATATTGCCGGGATAGAAATCTGTTGCTATACATGCAACCGTGCTTGGCTTGGTCAACTGCACTGTTGTGGAGCCAAGTTTAACAAGTGGGGCAGCTGGGAACAGAGAGGACAAAAGAAAATATTTTTACTATCTAGCAACCCAATTAACTCCATTCATCAGCTCTGAAGGCCAACAGCCCTGATCCCCCATCTACCTATTGCTATTCAGTACTGTTTGGAAAAGTGCAAGTCAGCGTCTGGAAGACACATGCCAGAGGGAATGGGAAAACTCTAAAAACCAGAATACAAAGATTGTTCGTTTCCTACAAAAAATGTTGCAAAGCTATAATTTTGGGACACAAAGGAGGTAGCACTGATGGAAAGAATGTCTAAACATCTGCACCTGTCCTTCTCAATTTCCTTACTCTGGGTCAATAAACAACTGCACATAAACACTGTAACAAACAAGTATTTTATTTGTAGAAAGATGCATTTAACTCAGTACCAGGCAGAGGTTTTATCCAGTTCTGTTCCTTATGAATTTACTGAAACACACAGTCACAAATTTAAAAAATGCATTCATATGTACAGAATATGTACTATAAAAATTGTGAGAAATTAACATATAAGAAACAGTGTAGTAAAGTCAAAGGACACAGTCTGACAACATGAAGGATTTTGGCTGACAAGTAATTCTGATGGGCAAACCAAGCTAGCAAACATTTCTAGGGAAGAAATTCAAAGAAAAAAAAGAAACTACTGATCATAATCTCTCCAATAGCCAACAGTCCAGTTAAAATAATGGCTAATTCCCAGAGAGCAAAATCTGATGCCAATTTCAGATGGTACAGATAGCATAGGTAGATACGACAGGGCCTTGTTTTATTTACATATTCACTTTAATTATGTATATATATATCCTTGTTTTATTTATATTCTGGTAGGAATTGAGGTCAGAGGGCATGCCTTACAAAAAGAAAAGTGGGCTAGAACAACTAAACATTCTCTTCCTTCCTTTTTGTTTACTAGTTTATAACTGCTACCTTCTCTCTCTAAGTCATTTCTGAAAGTTCAGGATTGCTGAGAGCACCCATTCAGATTGTGATTTTCATAATCAGTCACACTATCCCATCAGTCACACTATCCCCACTCTGGAAAAATGAGCCACTCTGAAACAAGAAAATGTTATGTGCAATTGTCAAGGTCATTTCTGCCTTGTTTGACAGTCTTACAGTTAACTATTGTATATGGCAAAGGCAGATAGGCTATATCATACAGAAAAGAAGGGAAAAAACATTACAATCCAAAGAATTGCCTGCAAGCACTTCTTGCCTAGCACATAGATTTCTGAAAGAAAGAGAGAGCGAGAGAAAAAGAAAGAGAAATAAATAAATAAATATAAAAGAAGTCAGAGATGAGAGAGAAGGAGAAAGAGAAAGAGAGGATGGAGTCATCTAGGTGTGGCAGGAGATATGCTGGAGAAAAAAGGAACAATGTGAGGTAGAGCAGCAGAAGAAGTGAATGAGAAAACAGAAAGCCAGAGGACTCACAGCTAGATCAGGGAGAGAGAGAAAGATCAGAAAGAAGTCCAAGGCAGGAGAAGAAAGACAAGGATCTGTAAAAAGTGGCAGTGCGAAGGAAAATGTAGCCCGAGACTGTAGGTAGAACAAGTGGTTCAGGTGTAAATACTGGTACAAGTAATCCAGTGGTAGGATTCAAATTTTTTTACTACCGGTTCTGGGGGTGTGGTTTTGTGGGCATGGCAGGGGAAGTATACTGCAAAATCTCCAGTCAGATGTGGTATTTGCCGGTTCTCCGAACTATTCAAAATTTCTGCTACCGGTCTCCAGAACTGGTCAGAACCTGCTGAATACCACCACTGAAGTAGTCCTCAACTTACAACAGTTCATTTAGTGACTGTTTGAAGTTACAATTGTACTGAAAAAAGTGATTATGCCGTATTTTTCACACTGATTACCGTTGTAGCATCTGCATCGTTACATGATTTACATTCGGATGCTTGAGAATTGGTTCATATTTATGACAGTTGCAGTGTCTCAGGGTCATGTGATCACTTTTTGCAACCTTCTGACAAGCAAAGTCAACGGGGAAGCCAGATTCGCTTAACAACTATGTTACTAATTTAAAAACTGCGGTTAACAAATATGTCAAAATGTCGTAAAATGAGCCAGAATTCAATCAACAAATTTCTCATTTAACCACAGAAATCTTAGGCTCAATTGTGGTCATAAGTCAATGTCTACCGGGTACAGTAACTGGGCAAAAGCAAGAAAAGTTAAAGCATATTAAAAATAAATAAGAGTGGGAAGATGAAAACTGTAGCAACCAAGTGTCTTGTGCCATAAAGTAAAAAAAAAAAAACTCATTTAAATTCTGTTAGCATATTTCATAGTTAGATTTTGATAGTGTATATATTTACATATACATTAGGTAACAGTGTGGATATGTATAGATACATACCCTCTTTTCCTGAAAATACAACCTACCCTGAAAGTAAGTCCTAGCTTGATTTTTACACATGCACCCAATATAAGCCCTATCCCCCAAATAAGCCCTAATTAAGATCCCACTCACTCCAGAGTGGATGGGTAAAAATTAAGCTGGGGGGGCATGGAGGTGCCCTACTACTTACCTTTGGACAGTTGCAGCCAGGCCTTGCACACCCTGACACCTGCCTTGCTGTCCCATTTCTCCTGCAGCCAGTAAGGCTGGCAAGGCTTTCCTGAAGGCCTCTGTAGCTGATAACAAAGAAGCTCTGGATCGATCCAGAACTCTGTTATTGGCTGCAGAGGCCTTCAGGAAAGCCTTGCCAGCCGCAGAAGAAGAAGTTCCTGAAGGCCTCTGACAGCAAAAAAGGAGGCTGGGGGCTGGATGCACGCAAGTGAGGTTAGTCAGTAGATGACATTTCCTGAAAATAAGACCTGGTGCCTTTTTTTGTGGCAAAAAATATATAAGACGGCCTTATTTTCAGGAAAACACGGTACACACATATACGGATTTACTAGAATTCTTGTAAATACATTGTGTACTCAAGTTGTATAGCAATAAACAGCACTCTATTTCTTTGTTGGGTGTGTGCATGTATCTGGCTTTGTTCCTATTGGTTCCCACCCTTTGACAAACCGATGACATGTGTGGTATGCTGATAGGTAGCAAAGGGGCTGTTGGCTGAAGCAGGATATTCCTCCCTGTTTCCCACTTGCGAACCTCACAAGTTCCAGCTTGTTAACAACTGGGTGAAGTGGTGCTGGCTGAAGTGAAAGCCCTCCTGCTTCTGCCAGATCTATCAGGAGATATCTCCTGCTAACAGGTCCATGAGGAGATCATGAAACGCTACTTCTGATCCACCCACCATCCCTGTGACTGTGTCTGTAACCTGGAGGTGGATTGCATCACCCTGGTAAAACGAGAAGTGCATGTAGTTCTCAAGTTACAAGAATTCATTTAGTGACTGTTCAAAGTTATATTGGCACTGAAAAATATACTTGCAACCAGTCCTTGCACTTAACAAATGCCGAAGTGTTCAGTCAGGTGATCAAAATTCTGGTGCCTGGCAATTGCCATGTATTTATGACTTTTGCAGTGTCGGGGCCACAAGGTTACCATTTCTATAACCAGCTTCTGACAAGCAAAGTCAATGGAAGCCAGAGTTGCTTAAAAGTAATGTGTTTCACCTAACAACCCCAGTGATTTGCTTAATGACTGCAGCAAAAAAAGTTGTAAAAGTTGAAACTCACAACAGCCACTTTTTTTTAGTGACAATGTGGTCATAGGTTGAAGTCAACCTGTAATTGAAAATGTTTTCCAGGAAAAAAAAAAAACACCACAGGTAATGTAGATATTACCGAATAAGTATATTTTAGCATCATTAATAGTCAGTGACCCCTAATTCCCCCCAAAACACTTTTAAAACTGTGGCCTGATCAGGAGTAGGCAATTAATTTTTCCAAGGAGCCAAAGACTGTTGTGGAAGGCTGCCAGAGCTATCCTCTGCCCTCCAGCACCCAACCCCTGTGTTATGACCCAGCTCCCTAAACACGACAAACCCTCTGACATGAACTCAAAAGATATCTTTATTAGGAATGCCAGAAGCCCTGGCAAAAAGTTTATGTCGTAGGCTTACAAGTCCCTCCAGCTAGAAGATGAATAGTTGTCTGCCACACCTATTTATCTCCACCCCCTGCCTTTTGTCCCCAGAGCTAGGGTAGGGCCTCACTAGCAGCGGTGGCTCTTTCTTCCCCAGGATTGGCCCATGTTTTCCACTGCTTTCCTCTTCTCTACCTTCTGTGCAGCCACACATCAGGCACTAGACCCAGCTGTGCCTCCTCTTCTTCATCAACTGTTCTGTCCTTAATTAACATTCTTGAGATCCCCGCGCTTTGATTGGCCAAAGCACGGGGCTCTCTGATTGGTCAGGCGAGCCGCGCCGATTGGCTCGCTGAGAAGCTCCCGCGATTGGTCCATTCGGATCGCGGGAGATTCAAAGCGGTGCCATTGGCTGCGGCCGCCGCAGCTAAAGGAATAAAAGCCGTGGGCTTTTTCCTTTACGCCAGTTCGGTTCCAACTTTCAATAAAAGAGCTAGAATTGAAGTCACCGACTCCTGGCATCATTTCGCGGACACAACACTGGCGACGAAGGTGGGATTCAGACCCTGAACCGAACCACGTGTCCGATGGAAGCCAGACGAACCACCACAATGGCGAAAATCGCACCCCCCGCACCCTTCAACCCCGCCACCGAGGACTGGGAATCGTACTCCGACCGATTCCGCATGTTCCTCGAGTGCAACGACCTGAAGGACGCCACCAGCCCCATGAAGTGCACCGTCTTCCTGATCCACTGCGGGACCGAGGTCTTCAAGATGGCCAAGGCGCTTGCCAAACCCGCCAATGCGACCGCGATGGACTGGGACGTCCTTGAGCCAATATTTCGGCGGCACTACGCTCCAGAGGTACCCATCCTGATCCAACGCAACGAATTCTACCGTCGGGACCAACGGTCGGGTGAGAGCTTCAGCGACTTCGTTGCCGAGCTACGGCGCCTAGGGGGGCTCTGCGAATTCGACAACCTGAACGACGCCCTGCGAGACCGAATCGTGCTCGGTTTGTGGGACCCCGTCCTCCAGAGCCGGCTGATGGCCAAGGGCAACATCAGCCTAGCAGACACCCTCACCGCAGCCGCAGCCGCCGAAGCAACCCGAACTTCCGCCGACCGCATGCGCAAACCGAACACTGGGGACCGCAGCGGAAACAACAACCCGGCGAGGTCGACCGAGGCCCAACCCGAGACGACCACCCACCAGGGCGACTTCCACTCGGCATCGGGCACTTCAGACGACGAGGAGGACGTCCATCGCCTCCAGACAGGCCGCGACCCACGAAACTGGCGGGGTCGTAAGTCGAGGACCAACTGTGCCGGTTGCGGCGGCGACCACCCCAGGTCGGAATGCCGGTTTTTCGAATCGATCTGCCGGCATTGCGACAAGAAGGGACACATCGCCCGTGTCTGCCGCCTAAAGAAGAATCGCAGCCCGGCACGATGGGACCAGAGCGACCGGAGGAGAGAGAGCACACCACCCCGGACCAGAGATCGCCCCTCGGACAACAGATGGGACCGGAACGGACGATCCCTGTGAGGCGGCGATAACCGGCGAAGAGAGGAGACCCATCAGACGGTCACCATCAGCCACGCCATCACCAATGACGCCCGGAAGGTCCACGTGGAGGTAGGCATCGAGGGCCAGCCATGCAAAATGGAGGTGGACTCCGGGTCCTACCTCTCCATGATAGCATGGCATGAAATAAAGCGCCTGGTGCCTACCCTCCAAAGGAGGAGCCTAGACAGCCAGAGACTCATTGTAAAGGACTACCAGGGAAACCGCATCCCGGTAGTCGGAACCAAACACTTCAACATCACATACAAAGGGCACACCGAAAGACTTCCCCTGACAATCGTCGACCGCGACCGCCCAAGCCTACTGGGACTGCAATGGTTCGCCCCGCTCGGCATCGCAGTCACAGGAGTCGACCACATCACTGACGACAGCTGGGAGCAGCAACTGGCCTGGGAATTCCAAGAAGTCTTCGATGGAAACCTAGGCAAGTACCGAGGGCCCCTTATATCTTTCAACCTAGACCCAAACGTCCCCCCAAAACGCCTGAAACCAAGGTGGGTGCCATTCGCACTTAAACCCAAGATAGACGAGCAAATTGACAAGCTCGTCAAGCAAGGGGTCCTACAGCCCATAGACCACGCCCGGTGGGAGACCCCCATAGTCACCCCGATCAAGTCCGATGGGTCGGTGAGGATCTGTGGGGACCATAAGGCCACCTTAAATGGCGCACTACAACAAAGCGCCTACTCCGTCCCAGTAGTGCAACACCTACTGCACTCACTGGGAGGGGGCAAGGTTTTCGCCAAGCTTGACCTCGCCCAGGCATACCAACAGTTGCCAGTCGACGAGCAAACGGCAGAAGCGCAAACCATAGTCACCCACCGGGGGGCATTTAAATGCAACCGACTCCAATTCGGAGTCAGCATGGCACCGGAAATATTCCAAAGCCTAATGGAAAGACTACTGCAAGGCATCAAGGGGGTGGTACCTTACTTCGACGATGTCCTAGTGTCGGCAGCCAACCAAGCCGAACTAGAGGGTCGCCTAAGGGAGGTCCTAAACAAATTTAAAGAGACCGGACTAAAAGTCAAGAGGGAGAAATGCCAGCTATGCACGGAACGGGTAGAATTCCTGGGCTACCTCCTAGACCGTCACGGCATTCACCCCACAAACCAAAAAATCAAGGCCATCAAAGAAGCCCCCACACCCAAGTCAAAGACGGAACTACAGGCATTCCTGGGGCTACTTAACTTTTACAATGTTTTCCTGCCCCAAAAGGCGACGGCGGCAGAGCCCTTGCATAGGCTCCTGGACAAGGCGGCGACTTGGACTTGGGGGAAACACGAGCAAGCCGCCTTCCAAAGAACAAAGGACCTCCTCACTTCGGACGCCATCCTTATACAATACAACGAGACGCTACCTCTGGCCGTCACATGCGACACATCACCCTTCGGCGTCGGCGCTGTCCTCAGCCATACCCTCCCGAACGGAAAAGAAGTGCCCATCGCGTTCTTTTCAAGGACCCTCACCAAACCGGAGCAGAACTATAGCCAGCTGGACAAAGAGGCTCTGGCTATCGTTGCCGCCGTAAAACGATTCCACGAGTATCTCTACCGCCGGACTTTCACCATCATAACCGACCACAAGCTGCTGCTGGGAATCCTTGCAGGAAACCGGGCCACCCCGAACATTCTATCTCCCCGAATGACAAGGTGGTCCGAGTTCCTGGCAGCCTACAACTGCGGACTCATACACAGACCGGGTAAGACGATCTCCCATGCAGACGCCTTAAGCCGCTCGCCGCTACCGGAACCTGACACCAACCCAGCACCCACGACGACCACCCTCAGCATAGAGACTCTACCCAACCTGCCCATAACCGCGTCAGACATTGCCCGAGAGACTAATAAAGACAAACGTCTGGCGCGGGTGTTGCATTGGGTAGAGAAAGGGTGGCCGGAAAGGGACAACGATGAGTCCGTCAAAACATTCCGAAACCGCCAAACGGAACTCTCGTTATTAAAAGGGTGCATACTATGGGGGGATAGGATGGTCATTCCAGAAAAGCTACAAGGGAAGGTTCTGGAACTGCTACACGAGGGGCACCCTGGCATCGTTAGGACTAAAGCCCTGGCCAGAAGTTACGCTAGGTGGCCAGGGATGGACAAACAAATAGAGGCCTGGGTAGCAAGGTGCCAACGATGCCAGGAAACTAGGCCAAGCCCACCCACAGCACCCGTCCTAGAGTGGGAAACCCCAAGGGGACCTTGGTCTAGGATTCACATAGACTTCGCCGGGCCCACAAAAGGACACACCTTCCTCATAACAGTTGACGCTTACTCCAACTGGCTGGAGGTAAGCAACATGAAGACGACTACCAAGGAGGCCGTGATCAAGGAACTCTGCAAACTCTTTGCAACACACGGCCTCCCAGACGTCGTCGTTTCCGACAACGGGCCCCAATTCACCTCGCTGGAATTCGAAAAATTCCTAGTGGAAAGGGGCATCCGCCACGCGCTGACAGCACCAGCGCACCCGGCGGTGAACGGTAGGGCGGAACGGATGGTCCAATTCACTAAGAAGACCATCCAGAAAATAGACCACGGGGAGATCCAGGAGAAAATAAACAAACTACTCTTCACCCAACACATAACCCCAAATACCACAACGAATAAGAGCCCAGCCGAACTATTAATGGGCAGGAAACTAAGGTCCCCACTCAACAGGTTACACCCCACATATAACCCGGAGAAGCCCCCAGACTCAAACAGCAAACACCGAACCTTCGCACCAGGCGACCCCGTATACGCGAGAAACCTGACGGGAGACCCACTATGGATACCAGCCGTCATCACACAAATAACAGGCCCACACTCGTACCGGCTACAAACAGCAGACGGACGAGCGTGGAAACACCACATCGACCAACTAAGGTCGAGGACTACCAACCAAGAGACCACCGACGCACAAACAGGCGAAACCAACCCCCACAACACAAACCAAGGGGGGAGGGAATACCCCAGGGACCAAAACCAAAGAAAAATAAACCAGCCGTACTTACCGGAAAGCAGCCATCACGACCCCTCGCCAGGAAGAGACAGCCAGGCCAGCTCGACCGACCCGGAAAGACTGAGCGGGAGCGGCGAAACCCGCAGCTCAACCAACCCGGGAGGCCCAGGAGGGAGCTACGGAGAGCGGACCGGCCCGACCGACCAGCCAGTTCCCACAACGGCAGCAGGAGCAGCAGAGATCCCGACCTAACCGGCCGGGATCCAACCTACGACTGAGCTGCGCAGGTCCAGTAGGCTCAGACGGAGCCCCGCCTACCTACGTGACTACGTGACGTAAGGACTGAACCAAGAGGGGAGGGGTGTTCTGTCCTTAATTAACATTCTTGAGATCCCCGCACTTTGATTGGCCAAAGCGCGGGGCTCTCTGATTGGTCAGGCGAGCCGCGCCAATTGGCTCGCTGAGAATCTCCCGCGATTGGTCCATTCGGATCGCGGGAGATTCAAAGTGGTGCCATTGGCCGCGGCCGCCGCGGCTAAAGGAATAAAAGCTGCGGGCTTTTTCCTTTACACCAGTTCGGTTCCAACTTTCAATAAAAGAGCTAGAATTGAAATCACCGACTCCTGGCATCATTTCGCGGACACAACACCAACCATCTTCAGACCTGGGGGCTGTTGACTCTCCAACTGAAGGCTGATGGGTGGCCCAGGCTTTGCTCTCTCCCCCTCCCTCCCTTCCTCTCTCTCTCTCTCTCTTTCTCCCAGCTCTATTCCCGCTTCCTCTTGGTACCTCCCAGGTTGCTCCTGAAGCCCGTGCCCTGTTTTCCTCCTCTGATTCGGCTGCTGGAGGGGCCAGTGGCTGATAAGCCACAACACCCTGCCTCCTTTACCCCATGCCACCCCTACCCCTACTGCCAATGCATTGCCTCCCATCAGGATGTGCCCTGCAGGCCATAAAATGCTCAGGTTTGTTCCAGATCAAGCCTTTTAACCTGTGTTGCCTTCGCCCTTTAAATAAGGTTATCATTTGACCCTCATTCTGTTTCCCTTGGTTTCCCTTACCTTCCACTCTCAACTCTATTAACTTCTTTTCACTGTCAGGGCTGTGGATAACAAAGCAAGTATAAGTGGTGCCATCTGCACCCTGAACATTCGGAAGCAAGATGCTGGCGTTGCCCCGCAGCAGTCCTTCAGAAGACATCTTTGCCCCTGGGTGAAAGATTTCTAACTTATCTTCATACTTAGCAATATCTCTTGTACCCACACTCCATATCACAGCCAGGCGTTTGGGATCTATGTGACCAGAAGACTCCTCAAAGTAACAAGGCAGCAGGACATCAGAACCCGGTTTGGCTTGGATTGGGCCTTTGGGGCCTGTAATGGTCAAAGCTGCCTCTGCAAGAGAAAGGCAACAGGAAGAATTGCTGTTAGAAAATCATAAGACATTATGTAACTTGGTACTTAGGTAAGTTCAAGATTGCCTATTTTACTTGGGACTAGAGATCTTTTCAGTTGAGACCAACTCATATATTGATTTTTGACTATAATAAATATTTGACTGACTGACTGACTGACTGACTGAGATCAACCCATTTGAAGAGGTCAGAGAGGTGGGGGACAACAGCCCCTTTATGGTTTGTGGACTTCAACTCCCAGAATTCTTGAACTGGCTCAGGAATTCTGGCAGTTGAAGACAAGTCATAAAGGGCCATAGTTCCCCACCGTGGAAGAGATCTTCCCATGAGAAGCTGATGTTGTTAAGTTTTGTTAAATAGGGGGCGTGCATAAGCGCACCAAAGTGCCTACCATCCCTGTCCTGTTGTTTCTTTTATTTTTCTTATATGTATCCATTTTATGTATTCATAACTATGTTTATCCTTATACCTATTATCTTGTAAGCAATTGACAAATCAAATAAATAAATAAATAAAAGTTAAAATACTGGGCACCATCCAAAGCTTTTCACCACACCTCTTGCGCTGCTATTGGTTGTGTTTTTCGGTTTTCTGGTTACTCACGTGTAAATGGCAGATACAGCAACAAGCAGGCAAAGTATCCAAAGGAGAGCATCTTTTAAAGCCAATGTTAAAATTTCTCTTTCCTCGGGGATTGGAATCTATCCAAGCTTAGTCCTTTGTTTTTTTCCAGCTTAAAAAAGAAGCATTTACTTGATTAACCAAGGGGAAAAAAAATCCCACACACAACAGCTGGAAATAAATTTCAGGCATAAATGATAGTTATCCCTCAGAAAGGGGTAAGAGGAGGAAGAAGCTATTTTAAAAAACGCTAAATAAAGATAAATTGGGAATGGATAGTGTTTAACTTTACAGTCTGGAGAGAACCCTGTTCAATCTTTTGAGCCTGACTGTTGTGTTACTATGCAATTGTTACTAAGGTGGCATTGGTCTATGTTCATGAGAATGTTCATGAGAATTTATTCAGTTCCATTTGGCCATGACTGTGCATTCAAGAATTTCCAAGAGAAAGTAACAACAAAGCTTACTATGATTTGTTACACAGTTAGCCAGGTGTTCAGACCCATTAAAGAATGAAATATTTTGGGGAATATTAAAAGACACAACATTATATTTCCCCTAAAGTAGAATGGGAAAAACATGTTCTTAAAGGCCGAAAGTAGCCCGTCTTCCTGCTATAAGAAAACAGCTTCAAGCATGTTGTAGAGCGGTGGTTACAGAGTGAGACGGAGCCAGGGTAAAAGCTAACAGACGTTATTCCTTGAATAAAGGGTCACCGCGGCTGCCGGGGCTAACTGACAGCCAGTTGGTGGCGACAGCTGATGCCGTTTGACAGCTCCCTTTTATAGCCGGCTGTCAAATGGCATCAACCAATGGAAGCAATCGGCGCTCCCGCGTAGGCAGCGGACCAGAGAGACGACTGCCGTTAGTCTTTGAACCCAGCACTCCTTTCCCCTGGCCACGAGCATGCGTAGTCCTGCAGCCGGGCTGGCCACTTTCGCTCGCGGCCTGATCTTCGTAGTTCCTGAGGTTTGCCTGTTGCCATCGAGTACTGCTCTCCTCGGGTGCCGTCAGGAGCTCGCTGAGGGTTGTCAGAAGCCCGAGTCCTGCTGACCAGGTGAGTCCTCTCGATTGGCTCGCGGCGGCTGGTAGGCTGGTTTGTCGGGTGGCTGGTAGACCGGGCCCTCTAGCAGGTTGGCTGTGGCAGGCGACTGGTAGACTGGGTTGTCCGGCGGCTGGTAGACCGGGATTTCGGTGGCAGTCTCCCTCCAGCATTTCCTTAACTGATCGATGTGTCTTCTCCAAATTTGACCGTCCTCCAAGAGGACTCTGTAGGACTTTGGTCCTGTAATAGAGATTATTTGCCCTGGCAGCCATAGGGGATGCCCTGCATAGTTCCTGGCATAAACCAGGTCTTGCAGGGCAAACTCCCTGGCATGGCTGTCAGAAGCCAGTGGTGTGCTAGGAGCATAGTGGGGGTGCAACCTGTCCAGAGTGGTTCTGAGGCATCTGCCCATCAAAAGTTCTGCTGGGGTCTTGTTAGTAGTGGGGCATGGAGTAGCGTGTTGCGTGAGCAAGTAAGTGGACAGTTTGGAGTGCCAGTCTGCTTGGCCGAGCCTGGCCAAAACTTCCTTCATGGACCTAACAGCTTTCTCAGCCATCCCATTGCTTGCAGGGTGAAAGGGAGCTGTGAGGGCATGTCTGATGCCTAGGTTGGCTGCGAAGACTGCAAACTCATTGGAACTAAATTGGGGGCCATTATCTGAAACCAAGGTGTCAGAGAGTCCATGTGTAACAAACAGTCTGGTCAAGGCCCTTGTGACAGCCAGTGTTGTGATGGTGGGGAGCAAAGCTACATCAGTCCACTTAGAGAACGAGTCTACTACAACCTTTGTATAGAGCCAGCCAGGTCAATATGCAACCTGGACCAAGGAGCTCCAGCATCTTCCCATCTGGTTGGGGCAACTGTTGGTGGGGCTGCTCTAGTTGCCTGGCAGGGGTGGCATGTGTTCACCCAGTTGGCAATCTGGGCATCCAATCCTGGCCACCATATGTAGCTGCGGGCCAAGGTCTTCATTCTCACGATGCCAGGGTGACCCTCGTGCAGTGCCTTTAAAACTTGCTCTTGCAACATGGGTGGTATGACCACCCTTGTCCCCCATAACAGACAGCCCTGAAGTGAAGACAGCTCTTGCCTGTGGGTCTTAAATGGCATGAATTCAGGGGCGTACTGAATATCAGGCCACCCCCTCCCCACCCAGTCCAGGACTTGGGAAATCACTTGGTCCCTTCTGGAGTGGGCAGCAATATCCCCAGCTGAGACTGGTAGGTCAAGTTCATTGCAGTCGAAGATTGCGTGGATGGGAGCTGGGTCTTCGACTGGTGTTGGCAGGGGGCATCTGCTAAGGGCATCTGCATGGCACAGGTTCTTCTCCGGGCGATGTACCAGTCTGTATGAGTAGGCGGCCAGGAACAGAGTCCATCTGGTCATTCACGGGGATAGTACCTGTGGGGTTTGCTTATCTCCAGCTAAAAGTCCCAAAAGTGGCTTGTGATCCGTCACAAGTTTAAAACAATGGCCATAGAGAAACTCATGGAATTTTTTCACAGCAGCAACAGCTGCTAGGGCTTCCTTATCGATTTGACTATAGTTCCTCTCTGCTGCAGAGAAAGTTCTTGAAAAGTAGGCAATGGGTGCCTCAGATCCATTTGGGAGCCTATGGCTCAATACTACTCCTATGCCAAAGGGTGAGGCATCTGAGGCTAACACCAGGGGCAGATTTGGGTTAAATTGGACTAACACGGCGTTTTAGGTTAAAAGAGACTTAACTGCTTGGAAAGCGTTAGCTTCTCTCTGTCCCCAATGCTAGGGGGCTTTTTTTATCTAAGAGCCTATGAAGGGGCTCAGTTACAGAGGCCTTGTGAGGCAGGAACACTGCATAAAAATTCAAGAGTCCTAAAAAGGCCTGCAATTCAGTTTTGTTAGAGGGTGTGGGTGCCCCGTGGATGGCTCTAACCTTAGTTTCTATGGGGTGAATTCCAGAGGTGTCAATTCGATAACCAAAGAAGTCCACTTGCTTGGTGGCAATGGTGCATTTGTCTTTTTTCAATTTAAGCCCATTTTGCCTAAACCTGTCAAGGACCGACCTGACTCTGAGTAATAATTGTGTTTTGTTGGTGGCAGAAACTAAAGTGTCATCAAAGTATGGCACTAGTCCCGGAAGACCCTGGAGGATTCTCTGAGGGACTGAAAAATGCCTGGGGCCACACTGACCCCAAATTGTAAACGTTTACATCTAAAGGTGCCTCTGTGGGTAATTATAGTTTGCAAGTCAAGAAATCCACAGGAAATTGCTGATATGCTTGGGACAAGTCTAACTTTGTGAAAATTGTACCTGGTTCAAAGGAGTGAAGCAGGTGTTGGATTACAGGTACTGGGTATGCACTAATTTGGAGAAAACGGTTCAGGGACGTTTTATAGTCAGCGCAGATTCTCACACTGCCATCTTTTTTTAAGGGGGTGCCAATGGGCGTTTCCCACTTGGCGAAATCTACCTGCTCCAGCACTCCTTGTTTGATAAGTTTGTCTAACTCCACATCCAATTTAGGCCGAATGGCAAAAGGTACCCTTTGCGGTTTTAAACGAATTGGGGTAGCTTGGGGGCCTACATCGAAAGAGATAGGGGTGCCAGAATAACAACCTAGTTTGCTACTGAAAACATCAGAGTAGTCCCTGAAAAGGGAATCTACTTCAGAATTTACCACAGAGTGAATCCCTGTAATTTTAAGGCCTAGGGCAGGGAACCAATCTAGTCCTAGCAAGCTAGGAAGGGCACCATCTACAACCACCAGTGGCAAGTGGCCTCTAAAGTTCTGGAATTGAATGAGGAATTTGCCCTTACCCAGGACTAGAATGGTCTTTCCCTGGTAGTCTTGAAGAGTCAGGTGGCAGTTGAGCAGCTTCTTTTTTGAGAGCGAAGGTAGCAACTTCTTCAGGGTGGTCCATGAGATGATGGAGAGGGCAGACCCGGTATCTGCCTCCATTCGGCAGGGTTTACCTTCTATAAAAAGAGAAATGTTTATTTTGTTAGACCTAGGGGTGGTATTGTCTGCGTGGTAACAAGTGTAGCGATCTTCCACTTGCCTTTGGAAGGAGGCAGCAGCCTGAGATCTTTGCATGGAGGTCTGCTCGGCTTGGCAAACCCTGGCTATGTGCCCTCTCTTCTGGCAGTTCAGACAGATAACGTTTCTGAATCTGCAGTTGATCTGGAGTGGTTACCTCCACAGCTCATACAATTGGGTTGCTGTCTGACTGACTGGTTGTTGTTTTTCTTAGGTAGCTCTGGGAGTGGGTGCGTGAGGCGGTTTACCTCAAGAGGTTCCTCTTCTTGGGAGACCCCATCGTAGTGAATGGTAGAGTGCCCTTTCCTTAGGGGGTCCCCCTGAATCTCAGCTGCTGATACCTCTGACAGCTCAGCAGCCTGAACCTCCTCAATAGCTAAGGCTAGGGTTAAATCTTTTTTAGCAAGTAAACGCCTCTGTAGCTTTAGGTCCCTAAATCCCCCCACAATTTGGTCAAGCAGCATGTCCTCAAGGTAATCCCTAAACCCAGAGTGTAGGGTAGCTGGCCTTAAGGCTGCCATGTACTGACTCATACCTCTTCAGCTTGAACTCTCCTCCTAAAAGCCAATCTCCTAGCTATCTGAGAGGGTCTGGGGGAATAGTGGTTTGACAGGATTTCCTTCAACTCATCCCAGGGGATAGCCTTTATAGAGCATGCGGACACTAGTGCAGAGGCTGTATCAAAAACTGTAGCCCCACAGAAGCTTAAAAAATAGGACCTTTTCCTCAGGTCAGTGGCTTCAGACAGATCAATGGCATTTAGGAAGCATTCGAATCTGTTCATGTATGATTCCCATGTCTCTGCCCCCAGCTGGAAGTGAGGGAATGTCTGGTTTGAGGCCATTAGAGTGGCAGCGTCGGTCTCCTCAGCTGAGGGAACTAGAATTTTCCGCTTTTAGAAAAGCGTTTCTGGCTGCACCTGTCAAGCAGTGTTCGGCTCCTCAGCTGGGAAGCTTTAAAGTTCGCGCTCTTTGGAGAGCGTCAGCAGCGGTGACTTCGTTCAGCTCGTAGCGGCTTCAGCTCTTTTTTATTGTGACTTCAGCTCAGTTGTCTTGCCTGGTCATCTTTACTGCATCCCACCCTCGTCACCAGTGTTGTAGAGCGGCGGTTACAGAGTGAGATGGAGCCAGGGTAAAAGCTAACAGACTTTATTCCTTGAATAAAGGGTCACCGCGGCTGCCGGGGCTAACTGACAGCCAGCTGGTGGTGACAGCTGATGCCATTTGACAGCTCCCTTTTTTAGCCGGCTGTCAAACGGCATCATCCAATGGGAGCGATCGGCACTCCCGCGTAGGCAGCGGACCAGAGAGACGACTGCCGTTAGTCTTTGAACACGGCAAAGCAGAAGCCTTCTATTTCACACCGAGCAAGAAAACCAGGCCACCCTATTCATAGACAAAATGCCTTTGGCCAAAACTCCCACAGAAAGCTGGAGTTGATGGGATGAAAAGTGAAAAACAAATAGTCCTAAAATCTACGTTCTCCACCAGCTCCAAAGACAAGGCATGAAATCCCAGCCAAAATGGGAGTCAGGTAGCAATAATTAGAATACTAAAAGGACACACTCAAGCAGAAGTCAAAGTACATTTCACAAGGAACAGGCATCTCAAACACAAAGCCCCAAAGAACGTATAAAAGCCCACCTATCTCAACTCCATTTTGTCAGCCACCCCAGAAACATGCTGCTGTCACTGAGGTTTCTGGCTATTAAATAAACAGAGTCCTCCTTTCCAAAATGCAGCCTACCTCCATTCTATTTTCAGTATCTTTCTCCCAGATTGAAACTGGACCAGATTTTTTCTTCCAACAAGTGGATTCTCACTGTTAGGAAGCATCTCCTTAATTCCAGGTTGCTACTCTCCTTGATTAGTTTCCATCCATTGTTTCTTGTCTTGCCCTCTTTATGCTTTAGAAAATAAATTGACCCCCTCTTTGAGGCAACCTCTCAAATTCTAGAATACTGCTATTAAGTGCCCCTTAGTCCTGATTTTCTGTAGACTAGCCAAATCCAAATCCTGCAACCATTCTTCATATGGTTTAGCCTCTAGGACTTTAACCATCTTAGTTGCTCTTCTTTGCACTTTTTCCAAAGACTCAACATCTTTTTTTATAATGTGGTGATCAAAACTGGATGCAGCATTCCAAGTTTGGCCTTACTAAGGCTTTACTTCACAGGTACTAATACTTGACAGTGCTGAGCAACAATTCTGTTAAGTTTGGAGAATGGGCGAGAAAGAATGGAGACGAGCCTCTGGAACAGTGAACTTCAACTCTTTATTTACATGGTGACTGCTCAAAAAACAAGGGCAGCTAAGGCCCTCTTTATACAGGCAACCCAATAACTATTTAACCAATAATAACCCAGGAGCGCTAGCTCCATGAACCAATACAAAGGCTCCGTTAATGGCCAATCAGATTCTGCCATTTAACAGCCAATCAGAAGTGCAGGGCCAGAACCCTGCACTTGACTCCAAGCTCAAAATAACTTTATTAAACCTTATGCATTCACAACAAATTCTATCTCAAACGGTGTTTTTCCCTACAGCCCATGATAAATAGTCTCCAACCTACAGGCAAAATTAGGACCAGAATTTCTGTTGTTAAAGAGAGGCAGGTATTAAGTGAACCCTGCCCAATTTATGACCTTTTTCATCACAGTTGTTAAGTAAATCACTGCAGTTGTTAAGTGGATAACATAGTCATTAAGTGACTCAGCTTCTCTCATTGACTTTGCTTCTTGGAAGCTGGTTTGGAAGGTTACAAGCAGTGATCCAAAGACCTCAGGATGTTGCAACTGTTGTAAATATACGCTGGTTGCTAAATTCTCAAATATTGAACATTTCATTATGGGGATGCTATTTTGGTTCTAAGTGCAAGGACCAATCATAAGTCACTTTTTTCAGTGTCAATGTAACTTTGAAAGGTCACTAAATGAATGGTTGTAAGTTGAGGTGGGATAATTTAGCAGTGTTTTTGATGTTTGATAGCCATGCCCTAATTTATTCACTATTGTCAACAGAGGAATCAGTGCAATGATAAAGAGTAGTGGTGTTAGTGAGGTTCCTTGGAAGATTCCTCTTTTGATAGTAACCTTTCCCAATCCATCATCATTGATCATTTTCCATTGTGCCATAGATCTTTGCACAAAGCTTCTGATGTTTCTACTGCCCCCCCCCCCTGTTATTTCTATTGTCCAATCATGTGGTAGGGAATCAAATGTCTTCTTGTAATCAATGCATGCTACATTCAGGTTGGTTTTCCTTCTCCTGCAGTTTTCCAGAATCATCTTGTTAATTAGACCTTTCATTCTACTCTTTTGGGTGATTTCAACTAGAGCATGTTTATAACTAAATGCTGTTGAACTGCATTAGCTACCACACCAATGTCACTGCAAATTTTAATTGCTAATTCATTGCTGATTCAAGTGCAATCAATTCACTTTATTTTATTCATCAACCAAATAAGTGCAGATTTATTTACAGGAATGTGTGTGTGTGTTTGCATGTGTATGTGTGTGCTTTTATCTTAATTCAAATAAGGGGGAAAGAACCAGCCCCCTAGTTAAAAATAGGATGAGATATAATTGTTGAATAGACTATCTGAATGATATACAGATCTTTTAAAAAATCATTGTGTAAATGTGTTATAATATAGAGAAGATGAAAAGAAGTGCTTTTTCCCCAGTCTTTTTCCTCATGTTCTTCACTGGGCTTATCTTCAAACACATGATAGCTTTTCTTGTGATATCCGCTCTCCTGTTTCCTTCTGTAATTTACAATCTAACTTTCTGCAGTTCTGCCTCTGAAAGTTTTCTGCAGCACAGTCACAATATTTCCCACTGGCTCTCCTCCATGTTCCTTTCTAAGTTATTTGCCAATTTTTTGTTCTCAGGACTTCCTTTTCTATTTGCAGTTTTCTGGCCTTCTGTATTTTCCTGCAATCAGAGTTAAATTAAATTCCTCCATTGGGGTCTTATTGTTTCAGAGGTTGTAATGTATTGTGCAACTTGGATCAGGAGTCCCCAACCTGTGGGCTACCGGACCGTGGCCTATTCGCAACTGGGCCATGTGTTAGGCCAGTGTGAGTGTGCACAGCCCCATTTGCATGGGTGGTGAGCACCACCACTCAGAGCCACACTTGCACAAGTGGCAGGTGTGCGTGCTGCCACTCACACAAATGAAGCTTTTTGCGCACACACATGCATGCACTGCCCTTCAGACAAAATTATCCCCTCTTTCCCCCCCCCCCCAGCCCCTTGTGCCGGGCCGCCAACCTGGAAAGATTGGTGAAACATCTTAGATGGCATGAAATCCAAGATTTCATGACATGAAAACTAAAATGAGACCACTATCACATTTTTAAATTACTTTTTTGAGTCTTGTCCTATTTCCCAAAGTTTATTCTGATAGGATTGAAGTTTGAGCAAAATCCAAGCTTTATAGAAACATCATTCTGTACAGCAGCGGCCATGGCCCACTGGTGGGCCGTGGAAAATTTTTGGTGGGCTGCAAAAGAAATGGCCCCCAAAAGCAATTAATCTGGGTTGCGCAGTTCTTGCGCCTCCTGGCTTTCCGATGGACCCTGGAGTAAGGCCCCTGAAAAGCATGCACCAACCAGCTTCTACATCTGGTGGCAGCAGCAACAGCAGTCCCCTCCCCCAGTGCCCACTATCAGCTCTTCCCCATTAGTTCTCTAGCTTTGAATTGCTCCTGGCTCTCTCTCTTTCCTCCCACCCACGTGCAGGCAGAAAAGAAAAGGGAGCCAGAGCCATGCACAGGTCTCTCCTTTTCCAGCCCTTGCTGCCTCTCCCAACATTGAAGCTTGGAAATGCAGGCAAAGCTGCCACGGCGGTAGTGCCCTGAGTTGCTTGCTTCTCCACTACTGCCTCCTCCTCCTTCAGCACCACTTCCTTCTCTGGGTAGGGCGATTTTTAACTAACCGAGTATGCTAAGGCAACTCAGGGCACTACCGCTGCAGCAAACTCCAAGACTAATAACACAGACCAAGACTCCCAACCAATCAGGATGAAGAAAAAAACCATTCTAACACAGCAGTAGGCTAGCACCAAATTTAAAACAGAAATGGCTGTGAAAGCCTGACTCATAGATGAACACAATACAGAAACCTGATGATGGCAGATGAGATTCTGCTGAAACGTCGCTACAACTTTAAAAGCACAACTATAATGACGTGGGAAAATACCCAAAGAGAGCTGAATACCATACACACATATATATGTATGTATATATATGTGTGTGTGTATATATATAATTTATATTTAACATAAAACTTATATTAAATATATTAGCTTTTTAAAAAAATTCATATTAGTGGTTCTCGGGATTTAAAAGTGTGAGTTTGGTGGTCCCTGAGATCCAAAAGGTTGGTGTCCCCTGCTGTACAGTGTGCATACTGCTCAGTGGTTTGCAGCCATTCGTTTAGAGACTGTTCAAAATTACAGTGGCACTGAAAAAGGGGCATGTGACTGATTTTTGCATTTATGATCATTGCAGCATTAGGCACTTGGCAAAACAACATGTATTTACTATGGTTGTCTCAGGGTCATGTGATTGCTATTTACGATTTCCCCAGCTGGCTTCTGACAAGCAAACTCAGTGTGGGCTTCACTTAATAATTTAGTGAATCATTCAAGAACCATGGCAAAAAGGTCATTAAAATCATGCTTGACATGCTTAAAAATTGTATTGCTTAGCAACAGAAATCCTATTTCCAAGGGCAGATGTATGTCAAGGACAACCTGTACTGCATTTTGATAATCTAGAGGCGTATCAGGACTATAAACCCCAAATACATCAACTGTACATGGCATCAGGTAGGGGAAAGGCAGACAATGTGTCGATGTGCAGCAGTATTTCCCTCATCTAGTATCACTGTTCTTTCCACTTAATTTCAATTGTATAAGATCAGGAACAGTTACAGGTAGTTCTTTACTGATGACCACAATTCAGCCAAACATTTCTGTTGCTAAGCAAGACAGCTGTTAAGTGAATTTTGCCCCATTTTACAACTTTTCTTGTGACCATAGTTAAGTAAATCACTATGGTTGTTAAGAGGATTTGCCTTCTCCAATGACTTTACTTGTTAGAGGGTCACAAAAGGTAATCATATATGGAGCCGAAGGTGGAGCCTCCTCGCTGACAGACTGTAGATCGTGACTCTCTGTAGCTATGGACCGTGCTCTTTCGTTAGAGAGCCCCAATCATTATGATTAGGGGCTGAAGCTGCCTTGGAGGGGCAGCGGAGTAAGGGGAAGCCGCAAACCAAGTTGAGGGGAGCTGCATCTCCTCTCCTGGGTTTGGTCTTTTTCCCCCCAAAGACGACTGCAGTGGTGGTTTAAAATGGCCACCCCAAAGAGGAGGACTGAGCTGGATTAAGATTTGTGCAGGAGGGAAGAAAGAGGTGGATAACATCTGAACCGGGACAATTGGGTGATACAACGAAACAAAAGTACCCCAGGATTAAGGTAATATGGAATTTTTAAGAAAAGAAAAGTGAGCGGTGAAATTACAAAGGGACAGGAAAAAGAAAAAGAAATATTTTTGACAGCTAAGCGGGGCTTTGAACAACTTGAGCTCAAACAAAAGGGAAAGCATCCTGTTTCTGAATGAACTTGTGTGGATATAACATTAAAGAAATATTGAAACAAAGTAAGAATCTTAGAAAGTGAAAGCAGAACCAGAATAAAGAAAAAAGCAAGGAAAGACTGTGGGATTGATTGATGTTTTTGGTATAGACCCTGGGCTGGAATAATTGAGAACTTTAGAAAATTGAAAGAAGAAAGAAGGAAAGTAAAAGTGTTTTTTTTTGTGTGTGTGTACTTTAATGATCATAAAATACAAGAGTGTGTAATGATGATATCTCTTCAGGAATTAAAAATGGAACTTAAAAATATGAGAGAATTACTACAAGAAAGAGGCGAATCACTTTGTTCTGTGTTAGAAAAAATGGAAATAGCGATTGAAGAACAAGAAGAAAGAGCTTCAGAGGAGGAGGAGTCAACTCAAGGAGAAGACATTTTAAATAGTCAATTAACACAAAGAACACTACAAAGAAGTGGGGAAAGAAGGAAGATTAAAAAGTTGGGATTTAAGAAGGCAATCAAAAGGGGGAACACCTGTGAAGTCAGGAAAGACAGAAAGACCCAGCAGAAAAGGGGAAAGGAAGATATTAAGAAAGAGAGGGATATAAACTGGAATGAGAAAAGATATGGGGAAAAGAGGGGGAGGAGAAGCAGTAAGAAACAAGTGCATGAAATAAAGAAATACGGAAATAGTAAAATGTTGAAAAAAAATTGCTTTTTCAGAGATAATGGTTGATGAATTAAAAAGGGGATTCTGCAGGGTGACAAGGGGTAATAAGAATATTTCTGCAATTAAAACTATTTAAAAAATAGGGTAATAACTCTTATTAAATATTAAGGGGGGGAAATATGCTGCGGAATCCAAATGAAAAGATGTAATGATTATTATTGTAACTTCTTAAAAATAATGGCTTATTGGAAATCAAGATGAGCGAATAAAGGTATATTTTAACCATTGAGGTGTCACACTCAAAGCAGTAAAAGGGAGGAAACCTATACTTGTTTTTTTTCTTTAGTGTTAAAATTTGTATTAATCTAGAATTTATAAAAAGAATGTATAATGGAAAGGGAATATGACAGACGAAAGAACCAACTAAATTAATAAGTTAATATTGACTATTAAAAGCAAGGAGAGACATTGGTAACCTTTTATTATTATTATGATGATGATGATAATGATTATTATTATTATTATTATTATTATTATTATTATTCAAGCACATATTGTTTATCTTTATTTTTAAAATAAATATTAAAGGATTATATTTAAATAATTGAAATGAAACAAAAAGATGTTTTGATTGAGATTAATGAAAGAGGCTAGAATTAATGTGTTTGTTTCTCTCCTTACTGAAAATTTGGATTGGAAAAGGTAATTATAGAATTAAGTATGCATATATGAATGTATAATTGCTGTCATATTTGTATGTAAAGGTGATTACCCGGAAATATGTTGTTCACTAAAAAGAGATTTTTGTTTTTATGTGAAAAACTGAATAATGTTTTTTTTTTTAAAAAGGTAATCATATATGATCTCTGGGCACTGCAATTGTAAATAAATACATGCCAATTACAGAGTGTCCAAATTTTCTTTACATATCCATAGTTATACTACAATGGTAATAAATGCAAAAAAAATGTTGTAAGTCATTTTTTTAGTGCTACTGTAACTTTGGTCCCTAAACAAATTGTTGTAAGTTGAGGACTATCTTTATGTAGCACCGGCACCAGCTGTTGGAATGTTTTCAAGAAAAATGTCTTCATTTCTGCATAAGATTACAATTACCTGACCTAAATTAAAAACGAGGTTGTTGAAGTCACAAGGTGATGAGAAGCAGAAGACAATCTAATACAGAATACTTTATTTTATGGGATATAGGACCTGATAAAACAGATGACAATAAGAAAAATAAGAACAATAACACACTGGGACAAGTTTCCCCAGTTTGTTAACAGTGCAATGAGGTCCTTTTTATATAGCCAGGAGATAAATAAATCACAGGCCTTACACTGTACTAAGCTATAATGGAATATGTTTGATGTTGATTTATTATAACACAATGTATGAACCTAGATATCATTTGGAGCTTAGCATTATTATTGTTGTAGATCTTCATTAAATTACGGCTGAATAGGATGTCTCAACTAGCCTAATGTGTCTTTTTTTGACAGATATGCAGGAACACGTCTATTAATAAAAGAAAAAAATTCCTACTGGATGTAACATGTTCTTCCCCTCCTTCGTTCTTGTTTTTCTTGACATATGCATGTCTAATGACCGTAGCTTCTTATACCCTTCACCAAAATCCCTGACAGATTTTGCCCTTTAAAAATTGATTTGATTATGTGCCATCAAGTTGGTTCTACTTAGAACCTGCATAGATAGATTTTCTATATGAAGATCTGTCACTAATCCAGTCCTTCAGTCTTCCACTGATGATCCCATCATTACTTCCAGTCCATCCACCTTGCTCCTGGTCATCCTCTTCTGTTTCTTTCCACCTTCCCCAACATTACAGCCTTCTTCAAGAGAGTCAGATCTTCACATAGTTGTCCAAAGTAGGATAATTTGAGTCTGGTCATTTGTGGGTTAAGTGGGATTTCTGGATTGATTTGTTCAATGACCTATTTGTTTGTTTTCCTGGCTAGCCACAGTATTTTCAGGAGGTTCCTTCAACACAAGCATCCCAAAAGCATCACTCCTCTTCCTGGCCTGCTTTTTTTTAAAGTCCCAACTTTTGCTTTCCTATAATAACCAGAGGTTGCACAATTCTGATCTTTGCAAGGATAGGCACATCACCTCCATTGAATATGTTTTCCAGTTAAAACAATTATTTAGCAAAGCATTTGCTGAATCTTTTGTTGAAAGAGCATTTATAATCTTATGCTTTTTGCTTGAAATGCTGTTTCAGTGTCTGAAAATGAGCAGTCATTTTGTGATTGTCATACACACCAGTCAACACAGTCTTAAATGAAGAAGGGGTGTTTTCTTACTTATCATAAGAATTAATAAATCAGCAAGTGAGTTCCTTGTTCCAGAGCTTATTCTCTGAGTGATATTATCCATTTGCCAATTTTTGATTCATCAGACCCAAAAACTGCTTTTTGTAATGTCCAAGTTTGGAAGTAATTGTGAAACAAAATAAACATTTTTAGAGTCTGAGCAATTGAAAAATGAACGTTTCTACCCATACCTCCTTCAAAAATCCTTCTGTCATTCTTCATTGCTCTAACTGCTAACATCAGATATAAGTCTAATCTACCAGAGTTTTCTTCTCTTGTAAAAGAACTGACATCTAACACAGTCAACGTTCCTCATCTCTTGGAACAACGGAATAGAATTCTGGGTAGAAATATCTTTAATTCAGAGAAGAAAGGAATTGCTCCCAGCTTGTTCTCATGCTGTGGCAATACTAGTCTGAGCATAGCAATCCACCTCTGAGATCACCTCCAAAAGGAACAGAGATGTGTGGCCATCTGGAGCCAGAGGACGAACCTGTGGAAGAAATGAAGATTGGGTAGATCATGCTGGGGAAAGAAACACAAACCCATTACATAGATCCTGTAGGAGCAACGTTTCTTGCATGCTATGGGATCTGCAGCAATTTAAACGTAATATAGAACACTGAATTCATTAAACCGAATGCTTTCTTTAACTAGTGTAGAAAGTTACCACCCATCCCTCTCCTAGACCAATGAAATATTTTAGGAACTATTTTAAAAAGCAGAATATTTCCCCTAAAGAGAAATAGAAATCTTAAGGGAGACAGAAACTTAGCTCCCTGAAGCTCCCTGCCCTCAGCATATATGTGGTGGCCATTGAGGACTGGGCCAGCCTATCTACAAAACAAAAGACCTCAGCTCCAGTGTGATGGGATTAAGACATTACTCTCCAGGACATAATAGGATTATCTATCATCAGAGCTCACCACATGGCACAACCAAGCCCCTTCATTACATCCCCCAGCAAACTTCAACCAAACTTGATTCAGACAAACATGATCCCACATGGGAGTCTGACTGCAATCAATAGAATACATGCCCTTGCCACAGGAACAGGAAGCTCAAGTTCAAATCCCAAGAGACGGTATAAATAACCCTCTCTTTCCATTCCCTGTGTTCAGCTGCATCAAGACCATGTACTTAATGGTTCTGCTCCATTAAACCATCTTTCCAATCAGCCTCCATGTTTCCTTTCTTTCCCCTTGGAATTGAGCCCAGATGGATATTTCTTCCAACACTAGCAAAAAAAAAAAAAAAAGAACCAACCAGACCCACATGATTTATTTCCCTGGCAAAAGATAAATTTCTATCTCTGGAACTACAAAAACAAGTTTGAATAAGCAGCATTCCTATGGAAACATTTCCAGCTCCACAACTTCTTTCAACTTGCCTTCTCCATGTGGATCCAAGATGCCATCTCTCCGTGAGTTGAGGCTCGTGGGGCTTTCCATATTTTCATAGGAGTCGGCATCTGCAGTGAGAAACTTGTTATAGATTAATTGAATTTCCAATCGCAGTTTATGACAATAAGATTTCTGAAACTGGGGAGACTAGGAGATATCCAAGTGGTTCAGAGTTAGCCTCCCTCCCAACCCCGTCCTGTCTTTAATACTGTACTGGGCTTTCCAAGTACAGTGGTATCTTGGTACTTGGCTGCTTTAAAACTCATTGAATTTGGTTCTTGACCCATTTTGATGTGAAAATGTTGTCCCAATACTTGGCCTCTTTTAGTGATGCACTGCTATAGGAAGACGCAACTGTGGAGAACAGACAGGAAGTCAGTCATGCTGTGAAGATCAACTTACATTTGTTTAGTGACCATTTGAAGTTATAACTCCACTGAAAAAAGGTATGTTATGACTATTTTTCACACATATAACCATGGCAGCATCCCCCAGTTGTGTAATCAAAATTTGGATGTTTGGCAACTGGCATGTATTTATGATGGACATTTATACAATGTCCTGGGGTTATGGGGTTACCTTTTGTGATCTTCTGACAAACAGAGTCAATGGGGAAGCCAGATTCACTTAATAACCATGTTACTAACTTAACAACAGCAATGTTTCACTTAACAACTGTGGCAAGGGAGTTCGTAAAATGGGGCAAAATTTATTCAGCAACTGTCTTGCTTGCTTAACCATAGAAATGTTGGGCTCAATTGTGGCTGTAAATCAAGGACTAGCTGTAGGCAAGAAACTATTGTGAAACATACACAAAGAAAAGTTCTGCCAGAGAAAAGAGAATCAGATATAACAAGCACAGACTATATAGAAATTAGAAGTAAGTCTCTTTGTTCCATATTTTCAGTCTTAGTCAAGTTCCTATGGAAAGAAGCAAGTTAAAAATAAGTATGTTTGGTCAAGGACAAGATTGGTTCCCCCCCCCTCCCCAAATCAGCTATTATTCCTAAATAAGGAAACCAGGAAGATGACATATGGTAATTAGTTTGACAAATGTGCTTGTTTGCATGCAAATGTTTTCTCTGCTTCAGATAAAATATTCTATGTTTGTAGATCAATAAAACCTCAAGGCACATTTCAGCAGCTGTTGATTTGATTGCATTTGCCAAAAGAGAAAGTTTTCCTCCATCTGCCACACAATTTTAAATGCAAAAGAGCCCCTCTTAAGAAAAAAGTCACCTATTGTAATTCATTGCAATACTATGGCTTTCAAAAACATCCCTCCCTTTCTGTTGCTTGTCCTTAACCTGCAGAAACTTCCTGAGTTTGGTTCCAGCATCTACTGGAAGTAGCTTTAAATTATTTGAAGATGAAAAATAACTATTTTGCTAATTGGATTTTTAAAATCTTGCCTCTTATTCAAGGGTTTAAGATGCTATGCACAGCACTTCCCCCTCCCCCCCACCCCAAAAAAACCAACTTTGTGAGATAGATTGGATTGAGACAGTGGTGGGATTGAATTTTTTTTACTACCAGTTCTGTGGGTATGGCTTGGTGGGGACGGCTTGGAAGGTGTGGCAGGGGAAGGATACTATAAAATCCCATTCCCTCCCCACCCCACTAACCTACTTTCCAGCTCTGTTCTCCTATGCAGGGCAAACAAAGAAGATTCAGCTGATTAGCTGGGACTTGGGAGGCAGAGAATAGATGGGGACAGGGGCAATCAAAGGTGCTATTTGCCGGTTCTCTGAACTACTCAAAATTTCCACTACCGGTTCTCCAGAACTGGTCAGAACCTGCTGAATATCACCTTGGGTTGAGAATGAATGATTGGCTTAAAGTCATCTAGTAACCTTTCATGGCTGATGACCAACTTGAACCTCAGTTTCCCTAATCCTAGTCTAATGCCTTAACCATTATCACAAAGTGGACAACCTTGTTTGTTAGCAATCCATTCTCAGATGCTGTGAAAGTAGTCCTTGAAGTTTCTTCTTCTAAGTTCCTGCAATCAACATCCTTCCTAGAGAATCCAGGAGTTTTGATACTCACCCTCTTCATTGCTTGTGTTGGTATGCAGGTAAAACAGCTTGCTAGCAGTGGGGCATAAGGATCCATTCATCTCTTCATAGGACTGAGACCCTGATGAACAAAGCAGGAACTTCTCAAAATAGGGCTATGTTAATTACTCCTGATACTATTTGTCTAGTAAATACTATCAGCCCTTCAGCCATGCCTTCCACTGTATCTTGAAGGGAGGTTTTGCAAGCATCCTGTTGAACATCTTATCCGTCCCTTGGTCCAATAGAGGACATCGTTTACTATGTTCCCCAGTGCCCCATTTGTATTGGGATTAGGGCCAAATGATTGACAGTAGATCAATTCAAGGGTTCAGACCTTGAATAGTTTAATTATATTCTTTCAAAATGTTTCTAACTCTTAGCATTCAGCTTGCTACTGTTGCTCTGCTGTCGTTTAATCTCAAAAAGAATTTTGTAAAGTAATAAATCTGTACTATCTCATTTTGAGTTCTTTGTATCTAACACTTTTTAATTATTCTATTTTATTTTACTGTGATTCGGTTTATTGTAATTTGTGCTATTGCATTGTTATCACCTATAGATAGAACAAATAAATTTATTTATTGAGGTTATCCACAATTCTGCATGACAACCTAATCTGTTTGTTTTCCATCCTGAGAATATAGTTGCCAAGCAGCTCATAATTGCCAAGCAGCCCATTGTTGCCAAGCAGCCCAAGAATTGTTGAAAAAGGCCAGTAATTAGCTCTTGGAGGGGAATGACCATGCCAGCTGTTGTAGCCAATTGGAACTGGCAATAGAACGACATTAAAATAAATCAGAGTACAGGTAGTCCTCAGCTTATGACCACAACTGAGCCCCAAATTTCTTTTGAGAAGTGAGACATTTGTTAAATGAGTTTTGCTCTATTTTACAGCCTTTCTTGCTATAGTTGTTATGTGACTCACTGCAGTTGTTAAGTTAGTAACATGGTTGTTAAGCAAATCAGATTTCCCCATTGACTTCGCTTGTCAGAAAGATTGCAAAGGTGATCACATAACCCTGGGACATTGCAACCATCATAAATATGAGTCAGTTGCCAAGCATCTGAATTTTGATCACATGGCCATGGGGGTGCTACGAAATATGAAAAACGATCATAAGCCACTTTTTCAATGACTTTTTCAATGTAAATTTGAACTGTGACTAAATGAACTGTTGTAAATTGTGGACTACCTGTGTAGAATATCTGCTCCAAGGGATTAAAACAGTTGGAT
Organism: Hydrophis major; assembly: GCA_033807585.1. Classification (NCBI taxonomy): domain Eukaryota; kingdom Metazoa; phylum Chordata; class Lepidosauria; order Squamata; family Elapidae; genus Hydrophis; species Hydrophis major. The sequence continues at coordinate 29,890,185 of CM066343.1, read as the reverse complement.
AGATGCAGGGTGGATGCAAAGCTTCAAAACATGGGAGGTGTAGGGAATTCATGTCAGCATTAAGAAATGATAGGTAATTTTTTACTTATGGCCATTTGTTTAGCAACTGTCAAAGTTATGATGATGCTGAAAAAAGTTATTACCAATCCTCATACTTACAACTATTGCAGCATATGACCATCTTTCCAACTGGCTTTCAACAAGCAAAGCCAATGGGAAAGCTGGCAGAGAAGGTTGTAAGTCATAGTCACGTGGTGTCTCACTTAATGACTGTGGCAAAAAAAGACTAAAATTGGATGCGGTCACATGATGCCTCACTTAACACTCATTCAAGAAATTTCCTCATCCCTATTGTGGTCTTAAATTGAGGACTACCTGTACGGGTAATCCATAGTAGGAATAGGGCAAGATTAGAGGGCTTCAGATGATGCATATAAAATACATTATGCTCAGTTTCCTTTCCATAGAGGCTTTCAAAATGCAAATGTATTTTTCATGCATTTCAAATTACATATGCAAGAAGGAAATTTTAAAAATAAAAAGATGGTAATGCTATACATCAATCTGGTAGGTAGGAGAAGTTTGAATGTTTCGTGGTTTTACTTACCTGTAGAAGGTTCGCTGTCTCCGTCCTGCCTGTCCTTATGGATGTCCAGAGCCAGCTGGAAGCGTAAACCTGGAAGCAGAGATGGATACCAATAGCTAAATGGCATTTTATGCAGCATTTACAGTGATACAATTTATTAAATTCTTAAAAGCAGAGATTTCCTCTCTAGTAATTTTTATACTGAGCAGCTCAAAGCATCCAAGATTTCCACAAACGAGGTACTATATAAAAACAATGCGACTTAACTAGTTGTGTTCTCCAGAACTAGCATAAATAGACTGCCTCTTACATAAAACTTAATCTTTAAGTAGCAGCCAGTTTCTAATCATTATACTTTGTGTATTTAATATTGATAAAACTCCATTTGGAATCACTGTGATGTGGTGATTTCAGCTTACCAATTATATATATCAGACCTCTATCTTGTTTTACCAGTCTAACAAATCTCAACTTCCAACTGCACTGATTTGATGGAATTTCCTTAAATAAATAAGATATAAAATAAAGGTAGCCCTAGACTTACCACCACAATTGAGGCCAAAATTTCTGTTGTTAAGTGAGACATTTGTTAAGTGAATTTTGCCCCATTTTATTACCTTTCTTGCCTTAGTTGTTAAGTGAATCACTGCAGTTGATAAGTTAGTTACCTGGTTGTTAAGTGAATCTGGCTTCCCCGTTGACTTTGCTTGTCAGAATGTTGCAAATGGGGATCTGATCTATTCTATTCTATTCTATTCTATTCTATTCTATTCTATTCTATTCTATCCTTCTACCTTATCCTACCACATCCTATTCTATCCTTACCTATCCTATTCACTGCAGCAATTTGCTTACCTGCAGAAAAGATCATCAATTGGGCGTGACTCATTTAGCAAGTGCCTCACTTAGCAGTGGAAATTTTGGTCCCATTGTGGTTGTAACTTGAAGACTATCTGTAATAGTAATAATAAATATGCCTTCTAGAAATAAATTGGCTTTTGTTAATGAAGAAAGATTGGAGATAACACATTTCTGGATTTGGTTGGGGTTTTTTTTTAGTCTCTATTTCATACCTGCTATGAGTCGTGCTGTACCAGAGTTCATAGGACACTCTTCTTCCAAATTTATATAGTTTTCATTGTCTGTTAAATAAATACAGTAGATTATCACCAGCAACTCCATGATTCAATAACTTTGTCAGTATCTTACGGAGTCAATTGTTGTTATGGGAAATACCCTGAAAGTTCTCATAAGACATAGAAGGTCACTTGATAATGAGAGGAGCGGCATATAAATTTAATAAATAAACAACTAAAACATTAAGAAGGAAAAGGAAGGAAAGCAATGTTCCTGTACAGGTGAAACTCGAAAAATTAGAATATCGTGCAAAAGTTCATTTATTTCAGTAATGCAACTTAAAAGGTGAAACTAATATATGAGATAGACTCATTACATGCAAAGCAAGATAGTTCAAGCCGTGATTTGTCATAATTGTGATGATTATGGCTTACAGCTCATGAAAACCCCAAATTCACAATCTCAGAAAATTAGAATATTATATGCAGTCAATTAAACAAGGATTGTACATAAGAGCAATATCGGACCTCTGAAAAGTATAAGTATGCATATGTACTCAGAACTTGGTTTGGGCCCCTTTTGCAGCAATTACTGCCTCAATGCGGCGTGGCATGGAAGCTATCAGCCTGTGGCACTGCTGACGTGTTATGGAAGACCAGGATGCTTCAATAGAGGCCTTCAGCTCTTCTGCATTGTTCAGTCTCATGTCTCTCATCTTTCTCTTGGCAATGCCCCATAGATTCTCTATGGGGTTCAGGTCAGGTGAGTTTGCTGGCCAATCAAGCACAGTAATCCCACGGTCATTGAACCAGGTTTTAGTGCTTTTGGCAGTGTGGGCAGGTGCCAAGTCCTGGAATATGAAGTCAGCATCCCCATAAAGCTCGTTTCTGGAAGGAAGCATGAAGTGCTCCAAAATCTTCTGGTAGACGGCTGCGTTGACCCTGGACTTAATGAAGCACAATGGACCAACACCAGCAGATGACATGGCTCCCCAAATCAACACAGACTGTGGAAATATCACACTGGACTTCAAGCATCTTGCAGTGTGTGCCTCTCCATTCTTCCTCCAGACTCTGGGTCCTTGGTTTCCAAATGAGATGCAAAAGTTTGCTCTCATCAGAAAAGAGGACTTTGGGCCACTGAGCAACAGACTTTATACTGTTTTTCTATAACCCAGGTAAGACGCTTCTGACGTTTGTTGTTCAGGAGCAGCTTGACAAGAAGAATACGACATTTGAAGCCCATGTCCAGGATCTGTCTGGTGTGGTGGCTCTTGATGCACTGACTCCAGCCTCAGTCCATTCCTTGTGAAAGTCCCCAACACTTTTGAATGGCCTTTTCCTGACAATCCTCTCCAGGCTGCGGTCATCCCTGCTGCTTGTGCACCTTTTTCTCCCACAATTTTCCCTTCCACATAACTTTCTGTTAATGTGCTTTGATACAGCACTTTGGGAACATCCAACTTCTTTTGAAATTACCTTTTGAGGCTTTCCCGCCTTATGGAGGGTGTCAATGATGGGTTTCTGCACAACCGTCAGGTCAGCGGTCTTTCCCATGATTGTGATTCCTACTGAACCAGACTCAGAGACCATTTAAAGGCTCAGGGACCCTTTGCAGGTGTTATGGCTTAATTAGCTGATTAGAGTGGGACACTTTGAGCCTAGAATATTGAACCTTTTCACAATATTCTAATTTTCTAAGATTGTGGATTTGGGGTTTTCATGAGCTGTAAGCCATAATCATCTCAACAATGACAAATTACGGCTTGAACTATCTTGCTTTTCATGTAAGGAGTCTATCTCATATATTAGGTTCACCTTTTAAGTTGCATTACTGAAATAAACGAACTTTTGCACGATATTCTAATTTTTCGAGTTTCACCTATAGTAATGGGATGCTTCAAAATCTGCAGTTGCCACAATGATGTGATATGAAGACTGGGGGAGGGGGGGGTCCTTGGCACAAGGTTTTGCAACCAGGAGAACTAGTGCTAAAGTATCTTTACAAATTTGAAAATCAATACAGTTGATACATTTGTTAATTTCAAAATTCTACAGACATCTTTGTTTAAACTACTTTTGTTTAAATATAATCTGGATTAGAATAAAGAACAAGAATAAGCATGTTAGACCGGGGAGGAGAGAATATATCCACAATATGACAATGTCTACTTAGAATAGAGTACTGTACTTCTAACTGTCTGTGAAGATTTTCAGTCATCCAGGTCATAATTTTATCAAAAGTGGTTTTTATTTTTGAAAAGGCAACTGGGTTGATTATTTTTGAGAAAAAGAAGACGTTTCACTTCCTATCCTGTAAGCTTCATCAGTTGCATTGGATGATGTAGGAGAGGGAAGGACAGTTATTGACAATTGAGTTGGTGGGAGGGAGAATGATAAGCTCTGACAGGATGGTGGTGGTGGGAGACTAGAAAGATTGTGTGTCTTCTTTTTACTCAAAAAATTAGTCTAGTTGCCTTTTCATAAATAAAACCCAATTTAGATTTACTTCTAGCTGTTCCTAACTAACATGGGGTTGCAGTACAGTACACTTCATATTACCTCTAGCTAAAATGCCTGGATATGTGCAAAGATACATTTCAATATATGAAGAACACTAGTTTCAAAACCCAGTTGGCTTTCCTTTATCTTAGTATTTCTCAACTTTGGAAACATTAAGATTTATGGATTTCAGCTCCCAGAATTTCCCAGTTAGCATGCTGATTTGAGAATTTGGGGGATCAAATTCTCCACATCTTAAAATTGACAAGTTCTAGAAACCCTGATCTATATTAGCATTATGCTTTTCCTTTTAACTTCCATATCAAATCTCGATACTACCTTCAGCAATGGGGTCTTGGTCTTGGGTCACATTTTCAAGGACCTGCTCGGTTTTGTTGGAGTACCATGAGTCAGCTATGGGACATAAGAAAGCAATAATTAAGAATATACTAGCTGTATCTTATCATGACACCTGCCTTCCTCATTTTATCAAGACCCCCATATACTTTTCAATACCTGAGTTCCCGTTGTAAAGATCAAACTTCACCTTGTCCTTGTTATTTTCGTAAATGAGCACATCTATGATAGAAGAACATCTGTCATTAAAAAAGAGGAAGTAAAGGATGGTTGTCATTGCTAATCCGCATACTTTGCATACTGTATGTGAAACATATCTGGGGAAGAAGATCTTTCTGAGATCTTGACGAGCTGTGGACCACTCTTGAAACAATAGTTTGAAGGACTTCTCAACTTGTACCTCACTAAGGCACAAACTTGCTCTGGCAACATGTATTTTCTGTTCTTTGTGATGAGGTCTTCATCTTATCCACAGTCCATGAATGATCATGCATAAGGCATCTTTAGTTGACTGATGTTAAAATATAATTCCCCCTCTCCTTGTTCCAACACTAAGTAATCTCAAGGCATGTAAGTTCTATTAGATTTTGTTACCTATTTCTTTGGAGGAGAATCAAGCCAATTACTCTCTCAGTCATTTGACAGGATAGGGTTGATAAGAAAAGAAAATTTCATTCTGGTGCTTTTCTCATCTTCAAAGATAGGTGGATGGTACTGGAAACTCAGTAGCAAAGAACAATTGTAAAATGTTATCTCTAAAATTGTTTGATTATTATATGCCATCAAGTTGGTGTCAGATCTTATTGACCACATAGATAGATTTTCTCTAGGACAAATCTGTTTCCAATCTATTATTTCAGATCTTCCATGTTAATGTTAATCCTCATCTCTTTCCTTCCACTTTTCCTAGCGTTATACTTCTTTAGAAAGCTAGATCTTTGCTTTTTGTGCCTAATGTGAGTTTAGATATTTGTTCAAGTGAGAACTCTAGGTTGATTTGTTCAGTGATCTACTGTACGCACGGTCCATTTTAGGAATTCTGTGAATTGGTCAGTAGATCTGGAAGTTACCATGCATGGGGTAGACTCAACTAGAAGTGCCAATAGTAGAGACTGCAAGATCTGGACATAAGGTATGCATATGTATCTAAGTTTGGATGTGTGCAAGTGGGTTTCTTAAGATGTTGGTTGGTCATTTGTTCAGCTCAGAATAGACAGTTCAGAGTATAGATCTTCAGTTTCTGATAAGCAAAGTCAATGAGAAAGTCATATTCACTTAACACCTTTGATACTAACTTAACTGTAGTGATTCATTTAATTATTGTGGAAAGAAAAGTCATAAAATGGAGCAAAATTCACTTAACAAATGTCTTGCTTTGCAACAGAAATTTTGGGCTCAATTGTGGTTGTAAGTCAAGGACTACCCATAATGTCAGATGAATTGGTAGATGCGGATATGCCCTCTTCCTTTTTCTGAGCATCCTTTGAAAGGTTTAAATATGGCATCTTCATTCATCTCCCAAAATGCAGCCTTTTCTTAGTACATGCTCTCAATTTTTGGTGGGGTTTCAGTTTGCCTCCTATTAGTTCACCCACTTCCAGTGCCCACTAATAGATCTCTATTATTAATCCATTTTTCCAGGTCAGGGTTTTCCAATCTGTGGACCTTAATCCATTCCTTTATCTCAGCATTGTTCCAATTACAGAGTAGCCTCCTTACTCCATTATCTGGCTTGTTCTGTTTAGACTTTCAGATCAATGTGCTGAAGGCATATAGAAGGAGTTAGAAATTTAAAAATTGGTATTATGAATTTTGTCTCCGCCTGTACCTATCATTGAATAACTGGCCTGTGATTTTCAGTGCTTTTGTATTGTAGATAAACATCTGAGAGAGTTTGGTATACAGGTATCCTTGACTTATGACTATAATTGGGGCCAGAATTTTGGTTAATAACTAAGATGGATGTTAAGTGGAATGACGGGCTGTCCACTAAATCAAAGCAAGGTTACGGCATCACTTGAAAGGAGATAGGAAGCCTGTAATTTGGAGTCTGCCTGGCATGAACAAAGAATGCTCATTCACAGGGAATATGCACGTTTAAAGCTGGTAACAATTCAGGGTGCTTAGAAAGCGGATAAAAGTAACAAAGAGTTAGACATCTTGCATAGTTCTGCTAGAAAATATGAAATACGGATGGCCTGGAGCAAATACAATGTGTGTTAGATGACTCCTGCAGCATTCATCAGCCAAGACTTAGGAATAGGGACAGCTACAGGCCACTAAGACAATTGTTAGACCACTACTAAAATATTTATTAGATTATTTGTTTAAATATATCTCGCCTTCTGCTTTAGTGAAATTGTATAAAGCTTTCTTAATCCTGTGTTCTGGCATTTTGCTGGCAGAGACACATTTTGTGGAAGCATTTCAATAAAAAGAAGCAAAACCTGCACCTCCTGTCTGGTGTTCTTCAATGGCTTTGGCATCAGTGTGCTGTCCAGCCAGTGTATGGGAATTGGATAGTTAGGTAGCAATTGTGAGCTGTCCCCTTAAGGGAATGCATCATGGTAAATGTAGTTCAGGTATCCTGGGAAATGTAGTCCATATCACGTGACCACATCTGTAATCCTGATTGGTCACTAAATTGAGCCTCAAGGAGTTGGGGAAGGTTTCTTCTCTTGGCTGAACTCATGGACTCATGGTAACTGTTCTATTTCTACTGCTACGAGATGAGACAAAAAGGATAGCAGATAACCATCTTTTTACATACAAGACAGATATGCAAAGGATTTGTCATTAAAGAAGAACTTCATCACAAATGTGAGTTATGAGAATACCTGATGAACCAATAAAAGTACTTTGTTATGGATGTTTTGTGGATCTGTACAGAAGACAAATCTGCATCTATACAGAAGACAAATCTACCACTGTACAGAATACAGAACAGTAAAAAGATAATTAATTTGAAGTCCTGAAGCCCATCTGTATAAAGACAGTTAATTTGGATTTGTGATAAAGCAAAGTAATGTTGAAGCCAGGAGTTAATGTGGAATGCTAAACTCTGTGCCTCAGTTTGAATTGCAGGGAGGGGCAAGAATCCCTCCCCTTCCCCTTTTACGCAAGAGACTTTCCAATATTCTATGCTCTGGCTCTCAAAGGCAATCAAATTTTGTCTCTATCAATCCTTTTTTTCCTCTTCCTTTACTAATGCTGGATTCCTTTGTCTTCGTATCAAGGCAGGAAGGAATAAATTCCTCCCCCTTCTCTCTTCAGCAAAAGACATGCTCAGTCTCATGTTACATTGCTGTTATCTAAAGAGGAGCACATCTGCAAGCAGGGGGAAGGACCAAGCATTCCATTTGTCTTTGAATTCCTACAGTTACCAACTCCTTTTGTGGGCTAAAAGCTAGAAACTAACTGCATTTACAGCTGATAAAAGAGTTTGTCTTCTTGTTTTCTCCTTCCTTTTGAGAAAAGCCTGTATTTTCATGATCCATTCCATCCAACAGTTGTTACCAGATGCTAGTAATTAAAATACCTTGTCACCATAGAAACGGCCTGCCATGAGGTAGCCCCCTTTGTCTCAAAGCTCTATACAAATGCAGAAAGTGTTTCCTTTGGCTTAAAAAACCTACAGTGACTTCCTTTCTCCTCCCAAGCAAAGGAATCTGATCTTCTTTTTCTCTTTATCTGTGCAATATAAATTTTAAAAGGCCCTTGGATGTTGGGCAAGGAATTCCCCCCCTCTTTTTCTCTTCAACAAGGAAGTGGGCCCACAAGAAGAAATTTCCCAGATTTCTCCAATACATGTTTATCCAATGACAATCCCTTTTTGCAATTATTGTGGACAATTTAATCAATTTAATTCAAGGTTCCAAGATTAACTGCAACCTAACATGAGCTGAGCAACAGCTTCTTCCAGACCCTCTACTGCCACCTTGTGGAGCAAGCAACACTAACAGGCATATTTCTGCATTTAACCCTTAAGTCTTCAGACTTCGCTATGCAACTTCTAGTGCCTCTTTGTGTATCAAGCACATAATGCACCCTAGAAACAGCCATACTGTATGCTGTGCTAGCATCACCCAGACTCTGCAGCGCCACCTACGTGCTCAAGTATTAAATCCAGCAGCAATTCTACTTTCTGCTACTTGCTTGCAGTGCACTCTAGTACAAAAAAGGGAATTGTACAGAAAATCACTAAATTTTCCAAAAGCCACCTTTTACCAATTTGAAACATGGCAACTGCTTCAGCCATGATGTCCCTGAAGTACCAGAGGACTCAAACCTTCCACCCACCCTTGATGTGAACATGGAGCCTGGTTCCTGAAACCTAGTTTCAGATGTCCAAATCTCTATGGAAGCGGAGATAACTCTGAAAGCCTACGACCTCAGAAAGAGTAAGAAGCTTACCGAACTCATGGAAGAACACTTGAGGAACGATTGGGAGAAGCAATATTGCCACTACGCAGACTCATGGATGGAGCTTGAGAAGATCTGTGATGCCCCAAAACACAAGCTGCCCCCCAAGAAACTCCACACATTGCTAGTTGATCTAGATGCCTTTCTTGCCCAGTGGAGATGCAGCAAAGACAACCTCAAGTCATCCAGTCAAGACTGGGTGACCCTAAACTCCTACAACACGTCCAATGCTTCGAGGAGTTTCACAAGGAATGTGAAGATTGTGTCGAGAAAAGCTAGACAGCCCTCCAGGCAGTGCTCCACAATGCACTCCACCAAGAAGTAGCATCAAGGGAGCAGGCACATCTGACATAGCTCCTCGGTCACATGTGTCTTCTTCCTACCACTCTAAGAAACCCTCCTCCCTCCATCCCAAACCGGCTATATTGGAAGCAGGTTCCAGTGGCTCATGCCAATTCTCTGCTGCCGGCTCTCACCATCCTTCCAGAGCATCCTCCCATCATAGCAGCACATCTAAGGTCTCCAAAGCAGCAAGTTATACCAAATGGGCTGCAGAAGCTGAAGTAGAAGCTGCAGTAGCAGACGTAGAGCTATACACCACAGAGGAGGCAGCACAGCAGAAGGCGGCAGTAGCAGCTCAACAAGCAGAAATGGCCAAAGCCGAGGCCTACCAGCAGGCAGAATTGGCCAAAGTTCAGGCCCAATTGGAGTTAGCCAAACGGCAAAGAGATGCCACAACAAAGACAGCATGGCCGCAGCATGGCGGAAGATGGCCAACGACACTCCCTCCAATTCAACCTCGAAGAGTTGGGAGAAGAGAGCCCAGATACACGGGTCAAAGTCTACGTGGATGAGCAGCACTCACTACAAAATGAGCAGATGGAACTGCCTCAATTGCCTAGCAGTCTCTCACAACCAGGGAAGCACTGGGATGAATCTCAACCACAGACTCTACATGTCAGTTACACAACTGACGTTGTATGACCTAAAGTACGAGATTCACTTCCCACCAATAGCAAACCTTCCCCAACTGATGTTGTACATACTAAGGTCTCTTCCCAGAACCAGCAAACCTATTTCAATATCTCATGGCCTGTCAGGTGAGCAAATTAGGCCAACAGTGATTACGACGACTCCTCAACAAGTAGACATGCAACTGATGACACCTGCCACACTCAATCCACAGGTGGTACCATTCCAGTCACAACCTCCACACTACCCGAGCTCACAGGCACAACAAGATAACCGTGGCCAGCCTACACAGCAGCCTGAAGCTCCACCATTGCCTCTGGAATGGCAGAATGATATCTTCCGTAAGCACTGGGAGGAAGGCTACAATCCATCATTGACATACAACTCGAACCTACTCTACGAGAATCCAAGGGAAGACCCCTCTATGTCAGTGCCTCAACGCCACTCTACAGATGATGCAGACTACTGGAGAGAGTTGGCAGTAAGCACAGGAAAGCTAGATTTGGCCACTAATGGTGTATACAAATTCTCTGATGAGCCAGGTGGTGAATATCTCCTATGGAAAAAAGTTTTCCTGCACTCCATTCAAACTGCACACCTGAAATCCAATGAAGTACTTATACACTTAATGACGTAGCTAGGGCCACAGTCTGCCAGAGATATAAAGGGACTTTATGCCTCCCACTTAGACAACCCAGACGCTGCCCTACAGTTGTGATGGCAAAGACTCAACAATCTGTACAGCGCTGCCTCAGATGTACAATCAATGCTTCTGGATAGCTTCCACAGATTTCCTAAAATTCCTATTGGCAAGCCTCACCTGATCATGGAACTCTCTAATATAACTCATACAACTGAAAATGGCACAACGGGATCCCAAGTTACCGGGACTCACTTATCTTGACCAAGACGACATGCAAAACAAGTCATTCGAAAACTCCCGTAGATGCTAATTGAACAGTAACTCCAGATGTCCGACGTCTTCATGGCCAAGAGTTGCCACAACTTTATATCCTTTACCGTTCTCAAAGACTTTGTGGCCCACCAGGCAATAGTGTGCAACTCCTCCCAGGCCTGCGCATTCAGACCTGTTAGCCCTCCCAATGAAAAATGATACAACAGCAACCATATATTGTCCACAGGCCCTATGCACTCTGCAAGGGAAAGACCCTTCATGGCTGTCCATAAGACAGAGGTGCACTCCTCAGCTAACTCATCCCATCCAACCCAATTTAGATCTCCTACTCCAAAGAGAAAACAGTTTTGTCCTATGCACCACACTCATCACTCGCTGAATGACTGCACTGGGTTTGCAGCAAAATCACTGACCCAATGAAAAGAGTTGCTAAGGGAGTACCAATACAGCTACAAGTGTTGCGAATCCAAACACCCGTCCAAGTACTGCACAGCCAAGGTGCAATGAAACTTATGCAATAGTGACCAGCACCTGACTGCGCTTCATCCAGATGAAGATCCACCAATGCAGACATCTTGCAGCCCTCCTTCTACAGCCTCAATGTGCTGTAGAAGCACACCCAGAATCATTGGTGAATGTCAATTGCACAGCGGTGTGCAATGGCACACCAGCCCCTTGCGCGTGTCATCAGATCTGCTTAGCCAAAGCCTACCCAGATAGACGCCCAGAAGAAGCAGTGAAGATCTATGTAATATTGGACCCTCAGAGTGATTGATCACTAGCCAAGTCCAAATTGTTCGACCTCTTTGATGTTCAAAAGGAAGAAGTGCACTTCATGATATCGATGTGCACCACACCGAGACGCACGGTTGGGGAGAGAAGCTTCTGGATTCTGTATAGAATCATTAGATGGAAGTTCCCAGTTTCTACTGCTGCCCATGCTGGAATGGAATGGGAAACCAGATGACCACAGTCACATTGCAACACCAGAGGTAGCTAGTAGCATACCTCACCTGAAGCATATGGCTCATCTGTTTCCCGCCCTTGATCCTGAAGCCAAGATTTTGGTCTTGCTGGGATTCGATGTCCCTGATGCCTGAGCGCAAACTGAAATAGTCAGAGCCCTGAGATACTCACCCTTTGCCTTCAAGACAGACCTGGGTTGGGGAATCTCAGGAATTGTCAGTGTCGATCAGATGCAGGCCCCAACCCACGCAAATGCCTTAGCACCATCCATTCCAACAGCCTTCCAATGCCCTTTAGCACCACTTAAAACAAGAATGCCGTTCCAGACTAAAAGGCCACCGGTGATCAGTACACTTTTGCTAGGACACCCTAAACGGCCGCAAGCGACCACCAGACTTTCACCATTGCCACCAAGAGTACCTGTAAACCCTAAAAGGCCACCAGAGGTGACCAGCAGACTTGCACCAAGGGGCTGAACTTGAAGATTGAACCTCAAGCTTTGCATGCTGTGCTTTGTTTAATGCTTTATTAATGTTTACTGTTTTTCTTAGTTACATAGCTGTTTATTTTAGTTATATAGTTATCTGCTATTCAGTTAGTATTACTGTCTACTGCTTATCTTAGTTTATAGTTTTTTTTTCTCTTCTTTTAACAGTGGAATTTACAATTCCAGGTGGGGAGTGTGCTGTCCAGCCAGTGTATGGGAATTGGATAGTTAGGTAGCAATTGTGAGCTGTCCCCTTAAGGGAATGCATCATGGTAAATGTAGTTCAGGTATTCTGGGAAATGTAGTCCATATCATGTGACCACATCTGTAATCCTGATTGGTCACTAAATTGAGCCTCGAGGGGTGGGGGGAGGTTTCCTCTCTTGGCTGAACTCATGGACTCGTGGTAACTGTTCTATTTCTACCACTACGAGATGAGAGAAAAAAGATAGCAGATAACCATCTTTTTACCTACAAGACAGATATGCAAAGGATTTGTCATTAAAGAAGAATTTTGTCACAAATGTGAGTTATGAGGATATCTGATGAACCAATAAAAGTACTTTGTTATGGATGTTTTGTGGAGTTTATCTATCTGCATCTGTACAGAAGACAAATCTACCACTGTACAGAATACAGAACAATCAGGCTCAGACCCAAACTGGGGACAACAGATTGTATCTAATTTTTTCATTTTTGGCCCCAATTGTTAAGTGAATCACTGCAGCTATTAAGTGAACCAAGTGATTGTTGAGCAAATTTTGTCTTCCCACCATTGATTTTGCTTGTCGTAAGCCAGTTGGGATGGTCACAAATGGTGATCATGTAATGTAGAATCACTGCAACCATCATAAATACATGCCAAGTACCCAAATTTTGACTGTATGACTGTGGGGATGTCAAAGTTGTAAGTCATTTTTTCAATGCCATTGCAACTTTGAATGATCACTAAACAAGTGATTGTACATCAAGGGCTACCTGTACAAAATTCAGAATCCCCCCTCTCATACACACACAAATGAATGCTTAACATTCTCCTTCAGTATTTGTTTTTCATCTACCTTTAAAAATTATAGGTCTCTGCCCACAAATCCAATAGGGTTCTGCTACTCCCCAGGTAACATTACTCATTCAAAGAGCGGCTGAAGAATGAAGGTTCAGGTGGCATCTGTACAAGATGGTCAAGCAAACCAAGCAGGACATCTGCACCCCACGGTCATGGCCAGTGTCTTGACTTCTTCAAAACTTTTCTGCACTTGCCCTGAGAAATTCATCAGTTTCCTTCACAAAATGTAGGAAATCAATGAAGCAATCTGATGCAAACTTACTTAAAGAAAGCAAAACTTGTAAGAGAAATTGGTTTACCATTCAGAGCTACATCTCCTGGTTTCACTTCTTCTTGAGTATTTTCATAGTTTTCATCATCTGAAGCAAAACCAAACAAGATTAAAAAGATTACAAGTAGTCCTTGCGATATGACGGGTCACCTACCAGCAGTTGGAACTGAGGATAAACCACCACCACCCAAACTACATTATGATCCCATTTCAAGTTATGGCCACTGCACCAACCTGTGGTCATTTGCCCTTATGATTGACCACAGGGATGCTGCAACATTATGCTGCCTGTCTCTTGAGGGGCACATGACATACATTTTGAGGGGCACATGTCGTGGATTTTGTAACTTTAAGTAACATAGATGCTTTGTATTTTAATTTGACTTATTTTCTGTTTTAAAATGATGTTTAGGCTCATGACAGACTGGAATGTAGGAAAACTTTTATCCTATGGTTGTAAGTTTTTAACATTCCTAAATTGAAAAGATAATATACCGAAGGATATTTGGAGACTATCTCCTGATAATAAAATGTTTCTTAGTGTCAACTAGGATTGGTTATATAACTTCAAAAAAGCTTTATAATTGATTAACTGTGCAAGGAGAGATTACTGTTATCCTGTTCAACCAACTTTCCTTTCATTTTCTTTGTTGTGTTAACAGTAAAAAGAAATGTAAAGTGGGTCTCCAGGTTCTCCTTTTTCATAGAGATCCCACTTTCTCAGGGTACCCTAATAAACTGTTTTTAAATGATCTTCCAACTTGGTTGCTTATTGGGAAGATAAACCGAGGCAGAACCTAGGGCCAGATTTAGCTAAGATTTTCCTCATCCTGTCCTGCCTGGACCCTGCAGTCCTTGGCTTCCTCCCCATATGTCTATACCAGTGGTGGGATTCAAATTTTTTTACTACCGGTTCTGTGGGCGTGGCTTGGTGGGTGTGGCAGGGGAAGGATACTGTAAAATCTCCAGTCAGAGGCGGTATTTGCTGGTTCTTTAAACTACTCAAAATTTCCACTACTAGTTCTCCAGAACTGGTCAGAACCTGCTGAATACCACCTCTGGCCTATACCTATCCTACATTTACCTTTTGACAATTCCCAGACTTCATGTTGGGGCAGTGGGACAAGATGGCAGCCATGGAGCAGAAGGTTCCATTTTGCTGCCTTAATGCAGTCCTCAAGTGTTGCCGAAGCTTTCTGCAGTTTTAGAAATTCCACAGCACTGTGCAGACTTTGTAAAGGCAGCAAAATTGAGCAATTTGTCCCTAAGTCACACAACAGCTACCCAGAAGTGGCTGCCCTGCCCATTTTTTTCTCACTTTCACTATTATTTTCCTCTTCCACATTCTACTATGATGCTACCACTTGCCCAATTTAAAGCTTGGTAAAGAGCTGTGGTTTCCTTTGTTTTCTGGTTTTACCCATACCCCCCCCCATCCAATCGTATATATCTCAAGAGGTTAATTTTTTTCAGTTAAGAGATTAAGCTCTCAGTCGAGTGTGGTACATTTGGTAATCACCCTATATTTATGGCTTGAGAGCTAACTCTTGTGCTATCATTTCCTCCCCCCTCCACTTGACCCATTTTAACTACCTGATTTGAGCTCAGTTTCACTATCAGGGCATTCATATACTTCTTCATCTGATGGAAAGAAAAGGGAGAAATGGTTATGTGCAATTCTTAGACTAGCCTTTTTCAATTGAGATCAGAAAATGATCAGAAAATCAAAATCACCATTAGTATCATTTATAAAGCCTTAGTAAGGTCACACTGGGAGAAGGAGGCTTATACACAAATGTCAATTTTGGGCTCGACACACACCTGGAATACTGCACCCAGTTTTCATCACCGCATTACAAAAAAAAAATGTTGAGAATTTGGAAAAAGTGCAAAGAACAAATAGATTGATTGAAGACCTGGAGACCAAAATGTATGAAGAATGCAGGATTTGCAGAATTTGAATTTGAATTTGGCTAGTCTAGAGAAAGAAGAACTAGAGTGGACATGATAGCAGTATTCCAGAATTTGAGGGGCTGTCACAAAGAGGAGGAAGTCAACTTATTTTTCAAAGCACCAGAGGGCAGGACAAAAAACAATGGATGGAAACTAATTAAGGAAAGAACCCCCTTATAATCATTAACAGCCTTAGCAAGTGTAGCAGTAGCATAGAATATCTTCATGCCTTGTGCCACCAGTAGTGTTCATTGCATGCTTTGTGCAACAATTAGGCAACCTGGAAGTAAGGAGAAACTTCCTGACAGTAAGAACAAGTCGTGGGTGCTTCATTGCTAGAGGTTTTTAAAAAGAGACTGGACAGCTACTTGTCTGAAATGATATAGGATCTCTTGCTTGAGCAGGGGGCTGGAATAGAAGACCTCCAAGGTCCCTTCTAGCTATATTCTGATTGATTGACATAAGGCATGGCTTCTCAGACTTCAAGTGTCAAGTAACTGGATAGTCTCAAGCAACTTGCAAGGAAACACCATGAGGCTTGTACAAGGAGCAAAGCCACAAGTGGGAGTGTTGTCTGGAACATCTGTCAGTCACAGATACTTTTATTATTTGTGTATTTATGATGGTATTTGGTTCTGTTAATGGGAAGTAGTCACACTAATTGATTAATTAAATGACATAGTGCATTATGATTGCTAAGATTGAGAATGCTCTTTTGAAGGCATTGGCCTCCTACATTAAAAAGAGACTGCATGATACTATAGGCAGTCCTTGATTTGTGACCATAGTAGGGACTGGAAAGTTCATTGTTAAGTGTGCAATTGTTAAGCAAGCCGTCATGTGATCACATCTGATTTTACCTGGTTTTTTTTTTTTTTTTTGCTTCTTGGTTTATACCACTTTGAAGTAAAGTAAGGAAAGTTTACTTTGTTAAATGTGCTTTCATTTCAAAGAACCCTTTTCTATGAGTGCATGAACAGAAGATGTTGTAGATCATTCATAGTGAAATAACGTTGTCTAATCATGCAAAAAGAGGAAGAGTTAAAGTTATTTACTTCCTCTACCTCCTTCATCTGTGTTGCTTATGTCAAAAAATTGCCTAGCTGAATCAGTTTGTTGCACAAAGCATGCTATTAACGCTACTGGTGGCACAAGGCATGAAGATATTCTGTGCTATTACCATACTAACTATGGCTGCTAGTAATTATAAGAAGGTTTTAACCTTGTGAAGTTGCAGAATCTGGAAGAAGAGAAAGAGATGGAGATGGAGAAGGAGAAAGAGGAGGAGAAGGATGCACAAAATGGTGCCCCACACTGAAAGGTGGAGGGGCCTCTTTTGTTCAGTCTTCAAACAGCTTTACCCATTTCCTGTGCTCGGGGTTTTTTTGTTGCATCCTGCCTTCATTTAAGGAAGCCTTAGTAGTCACAGGTGACTGTGACTGTAATGTTGCTTTACAATAACAGGAAAAGTTATAAATAAATACCTAGGAACATTTAGAAGATGTCTAAACACCATAAATTACAGTCTTGTTCATGCAGGCCCTTGTTCATGCAATAAGAGTTATGAAACTATTTTGGGGATTGGGCTGCATTAACCTCATATCTGAAAAATGTTTACTTTTTCAGAACTCTTCAGCTAGAGATTCCCATCCTGTGCTTTGTATCATTGGCTTCACACCCTCAGAAATTAAACCAAAATTAAACTACTAGCTACTCAAAGCCAGATCTTTAAAAGCAATTCATAGGATGTAGATGAAATGTGATGTCTCTCAGGGTGCAAAGAGAAAATATCTACTGCAAACTCTACATAGATGATAGGAAGGGTATCTGGCCGGTAAATGCTCAGCTCTACCCTGTCGCCCCAACTCATCCCAAATCAAGGGTTTACAAGTTTGTAAAAAGAAAAAGAGAGAGGGGAAGATAAAACACAATGTTTATAATGGTACCTTACCTGATTGCATAATATTATTTGCTATTACTGTAACATTACTCCAGTCATAAAATCTTTGCTCTTTACACTGTTTTTATTATTGGCACACTTCCCGTTACAAATTTCACACACAGTACCCAATTCTATGCTCTACCTATATGTACCTACCTTCCAAATTGAGGGTATCAGGCAAGATTTTTCCTTTCTGCAGTAACCTTTGCCCACGTTGTGCACACATATCTGGCGGCATGTTTTCATAGGCATCAACTTGCTCTATGACTTAAGAGACAAGAAGCACATTGCATCAAAATATCTCTTCCAGAGGAGAATTCTTTAAAGCCAAATAAAGATAGAAGGTGCATTTGAAAATGTACCTTCTTTTGCCATTAAGAAATTTATAATCTTTCAAGATGCTACAAGTCTGGCACTTGCTTCACACTATATCAATCCCACTTGCCACTGCAGCAGTTTCAAGAATCTGACCAAATATTCATAGAAAACAACTTCTGCTCATGAGAAAAATGTTCTGGTTTTGTCAAGATAATGTTCCAGAACTTATACATAGGCATTGCCCTTATTATATTATCCTCACAAAGAAGAGGGTAGCAACCTATCCTCCAACAGGACAGGACAGGACAAGAAGTAATGAGTAGAAGATCATTAAAGAAAGATACAACCTAGAATTAAGGAGAAATTTCCTGAGAGTCAGAACAATTAATCAGTGGGACAGCTTGCCTCCAGAAGAATAAATGCTCCTGCTGCAAAGCTGCCTTATTCATGATGTAGCTGTTGATGCAGGGTGCTTTCAAACCCAGCAGCAATCAAATGCTGTATTATTGTTATTATTATTGATCATCAGTCAGCCAGCCAGATATTCAGACTGGGCTTGGCACTTTTGTTTACCTATCAAATCCTTACCAAGGACCTAGAATAGGCAAATCTGGATGCTTGATGGTGTTACAGATACCGTTGCAGGATGGAAGCTGTTCCAAGTAAAGCTGCCTTCTGCAATTGACTGATGGCAAATTTGTCAATAGCTATGGTGATGCTCCAGTTGTTTTGGGACTGCACCCCAGGTGGGTACTATTGGTACTACCCTTGCTTCCCTTTGCCATAGTCATTCTATTTCAATTTGTAGGTCTTTGTATTTTGTTATCTTCTCCAGTTCTTCCTCTTCTATTCTGCTGTCTCCAGGCACTGCCACATCCACTATCCAGAGTTTTTCTCTTTCTTATCGACAACTGTTGTTGTTACTGCTGCTGCTGCTGCTGTTATTGAATCACTTTGCATATTTATTGAGAGCTTCTGTACTGGAGACAAATTCCACACTTGGCCAAATAAAGAATTCTGTTCTGTTGTGTTCTGTTTTACACTTCCAGTCCCTATTCCAGAGGTGGGATTCTACCAGTTCGCACCTATTCGCTAGAACCAGTTAACATTCTAAGCAGTTTGGAGAACCGGTTGTTAAGAAGAAATTACTGGCCTAATCCTGTAAGGAAGGCAGGAAGGAAACATTTTGGTGTTGCTTACAAAAACTGCCTCTCCATTAACCCTTACTACATTCTGGCAAGACTAGACTTCCTGTCTCAGGAACTTCTCTGGAGTTATTTTTCCCTCCTTTGCTGGTACTTTGCTTGTGTGGAGTGACCATTCAAAGTTACAATAGCACCGAAAAAAGTGACTTATGACCATTTTTCACACTTACGACTGTTGCAGCATGAGAGGCTAGGGGAGGAGATGTGTGCCTCGATGTGAGTGGTATTGAGTTGGCCACATCCAGCCAATAACATGACCACCAAGGCATGTCCACCCAGTCACATGACCACCAAGCCACGCCTACCACCTAAGCAATGCCCACAGAACCAGTTGTTAAAAAATTTGAATCCCACCCCTGCCCTATTCTAACTCAGCAGGAGGAACAGGGGTTCTGTTTGTGCATGAAGCAAAGAGGCAAAGTGGGGGGAATGTACTTTGGGCCAGTACTTGGCAGTTAAAAACCCACATGTGTCTGCTGTCAGTTCTCTGACTGTATGAAGTGATTCCTTCAGGGGATTAGGCAACTAAGGGAAACAGAACAATTCTCCCAGGCCCCGGGACTCATTTTCTGCCACAGAAGGCCTTCTATAAAGCTATTTCTCCTTGCTTTCCTTTCATGGAAAATAAAGCAGTGAAAGCAGCTATACAGTCAGGAGGAGTCTGCAGTAAGACTACCCCCAGCTTCAACAGCAAAGGCCCGGGTAGCTTGATTGCAAAATTGCCTCAGTTTCAAATTTTTAATCTGGCATCAAGAAAACCACTACAATATGTGGAAATATAGCTTGTGTGCGCACATGCACATGTGCACAAACACACACACAGGAATATAAAGATGACGGAAGAGGGAATTTCGCATTTCATTCTGTTCCATCCAATACTATTTCCTTCTGAACCTACCCTTGTTGGTAGCCAAAGAGTTTTCCTTCACAATATGTCATTTTTGTCATGGATAAATAGAGCTGGCATGTTTAAGAGGGCCATGTTTGGTGCAATAGTAAGCTCTTTCCCACTTCAGCTTGCAATTTTCCCCATAATTGAGTGTTTCAAGTTTCTTATGAGTTTAGCACTGTTCCAGAATAGAGAAACTTTGATCAATCAATCAATCAATCAGAATAGAGTTGGAAGGGGGCTTGGAGGTCTTCTAATCCCCTGCTCAAGCAGCAGATCCTATACCATTCTAGGTGGCTGTCCAGCCTTTTCTTTAAAAAAATATCCAGTGATGAAGCACCTATATAACTTCTAATGGCAAATGGTTCCACTGGTTAATTGTCCTCACTATTAGGAAGTTTCTCCTTAGTTTGAGGTGGCTTCTCTTCTTGATTAGCTTCCATCTATTGTTTCTTGTCTTGCCTTCTGGCGCTTTAGAAAAATAAGTTAGTTGAACCTTCTTCTTTGTGGCAGCCTCTCAAATACTGGAATATTATGTCTCCTTCTTTACTCTAGACTAGCCAAACCCAATCTTGCAACCTTTCTTCACATGTTTTAGTCTCTAGGACTTTAATCATTTTACAACACTAATTCAGAATAAAGCTAAATTAATGTCCCAAAGGATTTTAATATCACACAACACAGTTGTGTGAAACCAGAGCACGTTTTGCTATATGTCAAAACTTCCCATCTTTTCAACTCCAATCCACGTCCATATTAGGGAGATGATTTTCTTATTGTAAATCATTCTTGGTTGGAACCAGAAGATCTGCCAATTACTTTCATTAATTTTTCCTGCATTAAATTTGTAAAGATAACACCAGTGTTTTGCTGCATTCCTAAAGCAGCTTTCATTAGCATACTTTTTTGCCAGTTTAAATAGTGGAAAAATTCACATTAGCATAATCATAAGGAAGACTTTTATGAATGGAGAAAGGTCCTAGTTAACTCACCATCATCATTTCCTGCAGATACCATAATCCTATTGGAGATAGATCTTTTATTTCGTTTGGCATAAAAATATCTTCTGGAAATGAGAGACACATAAAATATGAATGGCATCAAGATCTGAATTGAACACAAGTTGCTTTGTCAGGGCACAAATGTGAAGGACATCAGATGCTCAACAGAGCTTTTTTGGGAGGACAATTGTGGTTATCACTCATAAGCTTAAAATAGTCCACTAGAACATAATATCTATTATCACTTGGGCCATTAGGGGAGAAGATCAGAGAAAATATCTGGGGTCCTTATTGGGACCCCGTATGCAGCATGGAGTTGAGAAACCCATAGTATCAACCTAGAAATCTCTCCCCAGGCTCATAAAACCATTTAATTCAGAATCTAAAATTATCTTCCTATATCAATGGAATTTATAAAATTAAGGAATCTCCATCAATAGTTATTGACTAATTTTTGTAAATGGGCTGAACATGTTATCAAAGAAGAACTATTTCTGGCAACTGTTCCTTCAGAAAATTGGAGGCCACCAGATATGGGGAAGACTCGTCTGGGGCAGAGATCCATATCTTATTTTGGGTTGAGGATCAGACTTGACCTTGAGTACCATGCTAAAAGCATGACATTCCAAAAAAGAAGGGATGAACATGCCAAGGACTGAATTTAATGTAATTTAAATTGAGGGTCTTAATTTAATTTAATTGAGACAGCATATCTGGGCATGTCTTTAATAATTTCCTTCCTCTGCCAGGCTAAACATTTTAATCTACTAACACTTTTGATTTTTTCTTTTTTTTGTATGCCAAATTTTCGGGAACCAGATACTGTACAGCTTAAGCACTTATGCCTTAGGATTTCAAGTCTATAAAACATCTGGAATTTAACCACCAAATGCTCACTCTTTACCTCTAAAGTTAATACAAAGCAATTCCTTCATTTTTCTTGATTAGTCTCTCCTGTTACCCTTTTGCCAGGCCTATCTTGTAGAATCCACAATCTTCTCTTATACATAGTCCTCCAAATTTGGTACACAATTCCCACTATTTTTTGGCACTGTTACATTCTGAGTACTTACCTCCTGTGATGACTCATCAACTTCTTCTGTTGTCTGCGAGCTCGGTTGACTGAAACAAGAAGGTTGACAGAACATTTCAAACACAGGTAGTCCTCAACTTTCAACAGTTCATTTAGTCATCAGTCAAAGTTACAATGGCAATGAAAAAAGTGACATGGCCATTTTTCACACTTATGACCACTGCAGCATCCCCATGGTCACATGATCAAAGTTCAGATGCTTGACAACTGATTCATATTTATGTCATTTGTTGTATCTCAAGGTCATGTGATCCTCTTTTGTGGCTTTCTAACAAGAAAAGTCAATGGGGAAGCCAGTTTCGCTTAACAACTATGTGACTAACTTAACAATGGCAATGATTTGCTTAACAACTGTGGCAAGAAATACCATGGGGCAAAACTCATTATCACATGTCTCACTTAACAACAGAAAATTTAATCTCAATTGTGGTTGTACATTGAGGACTATCTATAAAGGGTTTTCTTCACTGTAGCAATTTTGACACATTAGTTTGGTGTTTCTCAACCTCAGCAATCATAAGATATGTGGACTTCAACTACAGAATTCCCCAATCAGCAACATCTTAAAGTTGCTGAGTTTGAAAAACAATGCACTAGTGTGTCAAAGGGGAAAAAAATATCTGAAGGTTTCATATCCCAGGAAAAATAAATTGGACGGCTGCATACAACATTCAGGGAAAGAGTCAAAAATAGATTAAAACTACCTCTTCATCTATTTGTTCTTCATTATCTTTCTCAAACACTAATATATGCACACATACACACATATGTACCTATAAATCCTACCTCTCCCACTATGTCTATAATTTGCACGACTAAAAAAATAGATGAACAATGTAGATTAGATTATTTCAGGTGGTTTAGGAGAGCTCCTTTGCTACTTGATATTCTTACTGAACATCCTGCAACTTTTAAGGAATAACTATAAATCCACTCAAAAGAAACCATCAATATTTCTTGGCTGATAAATAAATTGGGAGGGGTCAATTCATTTGGGGGAAGAACAATAAGAACACAGACAAAAAGAGTGTGTCTGTGCTTTTAATAAAAAGTGAGTGAAAATTTAATATTTCTTCATCCTATTTTCCCCACAACAACAATTTTGTGAGATGGGTTGGACTGAGAGAAAGTGATTGGCCAAAATCTTAGGCTCTCATGCCTAAGATCAGTCTTCCTATTTCTGGACTTGTGGTTTAACCCCTAGACCAAATTGGCTCTATGATGAGATGGGATGTTATCATAAATAAAGGAATCCACAGACTTCATATTTAACTATAAAATTAATATGACATTATTCCTTCATTTATTTTATTCTTTCATTTATTTTATTAAGCCTAAAATATCGCCATTTATTGAGGGCTCCCAGAAGTTGCAATAAAACATCAAAACTAGAGATCAGAATATTAAAACATTTAAAACAAAATCAACAGCCAAAAGGCCTATTGGGGTCCTCAGTTTTCCAGAGTCTCATTCCAAAATAATGAAAGGGATTATGGAGAAGAGTCAGCCTAGGTTTCTGTCAAACATTGCAAAGGCTCAAATAATCTCAACAAAGGAGGAATCTATAGAGGATTATCTCAAACCATGTAAGCTTTAAAAGTAATACAGGTAATCCTTGATTTATAACCATTCATTCAGCAACTATTTAAAGTTACAATGACACTGAAAAAAATGACTTATGACCTGTTGTTGCACTTATGACAATTATAGTGTACCAAGGTCATGTGATCAAAATTCAGGCACTTGGTAGCTAGCATATATTTGCATTGATTGTAGTGAGATCATGGGATCATCGTGATGATCCCAACTGATGATCCCAGTTGCAACCATCCCAGCTTGCTTTTGACAAGCACATTCAATGGGGTAAGCTGAATTTTCTTAATAGCATTGTGATTCACTTAACATAGTGGCAAAAAAAGTCTGTAAAATTGGGATTGACTTAACAACTGCTTTGCTTAAAAATAAAAACTCCGGTCCTAGTTGTGGTCGTAAATCAAGGACTACCTATAACCAAATGGGAAGAAATATTTGTACTGAAAGGATTAGATTTAATCTACAGGTAGTCCTCTATTTACAACAGTTCATTTAATGAGCGTTTGAAGTTACAACATCCCTGAAACAAAGTAACTTATGACTATTTTCCACATTTACCATTGTAGCATACTCACATGATCAAAATTCAGATGTTGGCAACTGACTCATATTTATGACAGTTGCAACCTCCTGGGGTCATGTGATCCCATTTTGTGACCTTCTGATAAGCATAGTCAATGAGGAAGCCAGATTCACTTAACAACCATGTTACTAATTTAACAACTGCATTGATTCACTTAACAACTGTGGCAAGAAAAGTCATAAAATGGGGCAAAACTCACTTAACAAATGTCTCAGCAACAGAAATTCTGGGCTCAACTGTCTACTTGTGTTAGTCTTTATATTTAACTTATCGGAGATAGCAGCATAAATTACTGGGAATATTTAACCATACATGTCTCTCATTCTGAATATAAAGATACATACATACCTTGCCGGAGCTTTAGAAAGCAAAAAACAGAGCCAAGGCATACAGCCATATATCCCATTGCTACAGACCAAATCATCCAATGCCAAACAACTTTCATTGGGATGGAGGAGAAGGAAGAAAAAGATATGATTTGGCTTTATTAAAGTTCAATTCAAAGATATTTCTAAAACAAAAAGCTGGTTTTCTTCAATATATAATGCACAGTAAATAAATCAATAATACTAGCAATAATTAAATAATAGCTGCAACAAATAAATATGAATATATATATGTGTGACGATAAATCAGTTCATATCCCCTCTGTTTGAAATAAGAAAAGAAGGTGTGTTTTCTAAGACAGTGTCTGCTATGCTATTTCTAGCTTTTAATAAGCACTTGTATTAAATGTAGCAGTGTTTTTAAAAATACCCAATACTGGTTGAAACTGTTGCCCATCAAAATTCTTAGCATGTTTATGCTATTGAGACAAAGAGAAGAACTGGCAGATCTTTTGAAAATCCAAATTACAAATAAGGTTAAGTATCTGGGGATATATTTGACAGCAAGATGTAGCACATTAAAAGAGAATAATTATATTAAACTCAAACAACAGATAGCAACAGATTTGAAGAAGTGGGAAAACTTGCAATTGTCATTAATAGGGAGAATTTCAACAATCAAGATGAATATTTTACCCAGAATTTTATTTTTGTTCCAAACAATACCAATTAGGCTTGGAAAAGACTACTTTGAAGATTTAAATAAAATCATGTTGAAGTTTATATGGCAAGGTAAAAAAGCAAGAATAAAGCTAAAGCTTTTGCAAGACGCTAGAATTAGAGGAGGTTTTGGCCTGCCTAATTGGGAATTGTATTATCAAGCTGCAAATTTGATGTGGGTCAAAGAATGGATAACATTAAGAAAGCATAGGTTGTTGACATTAGAAGGGCATGATTTGCTGTTGGGCTGGCATGCTTTTTTATGGTATAAGGGAACTAAAACACAGGGTTATTTTAGAAGACATTATATGCGGGAGTCTTTGTGGTTAAACTGGGAGAAGATAAAAAGACAATGTTATTTGAAAATTCCAGTTTGGTTATCAACTATTGAAGCATTTTCCTATCTTATAATTTATAAGAAGGAACAAACAGTTAGATATGGGGAACTCTTGGATGAAAAGGGTGAACTTAAATCGATCCAAAACTTAGAGGAACAAGGTATAAGGATGAATTGGTTTTCATATGCGCAAATACATTCAAGGTATGATGAAGATTCTAAAACGGAGGGATTCTATGATAAGCAGACTGATTTAGATAAGATCTTGATGGGTACTGATGAGAAGGTGATTAAAAAATTATATGGTTATTTACTGGGAATGAAATTAGAGGAAGAACAAGTCAAAGAACCTATGATTGTTTGGGGGAAGAATTTTGGATATGGGATTGATCTAGAGAAATGGCAAAAATTGTGGTCTCAAAATTATAAAATGACAATGTCAACAGCATATAAAGAAAACTTGTATAAGATGTTTTACAGGTGGCACTTTCCCCCGACAAGAATAGCAAGAATGTTTAAGAACAAATCTGAAAAATGCTGGAAATGTCATCAGATACCGGCTCATATTACCATATGTGGTGGACTTGTGAGGACGCTAGAAAATATTGGACTATAATTCGCATGTGGTTGGAAAAAATGACAAAGAAACACATAGACTTGAAACCAGAGATCTTCTTATTGGGAATTTTACCTGATATATATAGTAAAGATTTGAAGTACCTGATTGTAAATGTATTAACAGCATCTAGGATTGTATTTGCTAAAAATTGGAAGAATGAGAAAATACCATTACAGGAAGAAATTATTAAGAAGATATTGGAATGTGCTGAGATGAGTAGATTGACATTTGAAATTAGAGAGCAAGAGGATAAACAATTTTATGAAATTTGGGATCTTTTTTATCAATGGCTAGATGATAAAATACGATAATAGAATATTTAGAATGCTAGACAGTAAGGAATATCTTTATTTTGCTATTTTGCTATTATTTTGTTATTTGACATTATATTTATAAAGGGTTTTTTAGGATTGATTTGATATGATTATATGATTTGTTATAGAGTAAACTGGTTTAAAGTATTGTTATCTCATAAAGCATGAATGATTAAAAATATAGTCAAAAACTTTTTTTAGTTATATTAGGATATATAAGTTTGGATTGACAATATGAGTTGTTATGTAACATAATTGTAATTGAGACTACAGAATGAATGCACAAAAATGATGAACCAACTGACACACTGGATGTACATATGAGAGTTGATGTTTTTATGTTTTGTTTGTCTTGTTTGGTTGTAGAAAATTAATAAAATCTTTTTTTATAAAAAAAAAAATTCTTAGCATGTTTTCATTTTACACCTGCACAGTATAAATAAATATTAGGCACTGAGCATTTTAATTTTTAATTTTTAAAACAAAGTCTCCTATCTTCAGAGCTGGATATTAGGCTTAAAGGCTGTTATCAAGCATAGGTTCCAGCTACAGTGTCATTCAAAGCTTGTTGCCTGTTTGCCTGATAAGGCAACAAATGAATATATGGTATTAATTCGGAAAATGTGATTAGATTATGGTATATAGCAGTGTATCTCAATCTTGACAACTTTAAGATTTATGGACTTCAATTCCCAGGTTGAGAAACACTGGTTCATGATGTAAGGAAAAGGCCATTGACAAAAGTTTGCAGGAATTGTTTCCTAGGCAAAAAGGTTGAAGCATTTTTAAAGTCCAAAATGAAATAACATTTGGAAGCTGCTCAGGCAGATACCTTCCTAATTCACTTGAGTATAACAATCAAGGAGGTGGGAGAAATAAAATGAGACTTGCAAGATTCTCAATAAAAGTAATATTATCCTTCCAGTAGAGTTGATGTCCCATCTGGAACATATGGCCCCCTGAGGATCTTAGAATATTTCAAGAGGGCCAGTAGTGAAGAATATGTAACTGGGATTCACAACATCTGCTGAGCGGCCACAAAAATATAAAGCATATTATATTACACATACTGTCTTATTGATGCCAGAAAACACACCAGTTACTGTCCTGTGTTTGTATCCAGTAATGGGACAAGGGTGAGAAGATGAGTGTTAGTACCACAGGAGAAAAACAAGGTTGGAAGAGGGCCACAGGTTAAAAAAAAAGATTGAGAAACACAGATCTAGCTTATAATCTCTAGAAATTATTGGTTTATGAGTTTTTCAAAAACAATGTGATTTTCTTTTTAAAAATACCAGAAATAATAGCTTTGGATTTTATAAACCTGATGGCATTTTTAAGTTCATACTAACTTATTTACAAACAGCTTTCCCTTCCCACCAGTTTACTTAGAGCCGCACCTGTCTTTGCTATCACCTCTAGTTGAAAATAGCAAGTCTGATTTTTCCACTGGCAGGAATAGTTCCCAGCATCTTCCAGAGTTACTCTTGGAAGGATCAAAGAAACAAGACTAGCATTCA
Source organism: Hydrophis major (assembly GCA_033807585.1). Taxonomy (NCBI): domain Eukaryota; kingdom Metazoa; phylum Chordata; class Lepidosauria; order Squamata; family Elapidae; genus Hydrophis; species Hydrophis major. The sequence continues at coordinate 29,862,151 of CM066343.1, read as the reverse complement.
TATCCAGTGAGTAGTGAATGGAACGGCGTATTGTCATATTAATCAGAACTATATTTTGATCTGGTGAATCATGCTGAATCCAGAGCAGTGTCCCCTCTGTCCAATTTCTATGCACTGGGGCATCACAAGAAAAATATTTGGGATCCATTGCTGAATGAGGTAGTTTTTCTTGGTGTTCTATGGAAGAAAAGTTAGTAATAATTAGTTGAACTGAAGCATAATTTTACATTAATTCCACATATGAAACTTGAAGATGCTTTAAATTCTAGCTGCATTTTTGGCTACACTTCAGATAGCCTAGAAATTTAAAGACTAATGATTCTGTTTTAAAGAAGCTTTAATTTTCAATTTAAAAAAACCAAAATTAAAATATTTGTAAGGTTCATTCCGTAATAGTTTTATATGTCCCATGTCATCTTCATGTTACAGACAGACTTTCCAACTTTAGGAATATTTTATTTTGGCTACAAAATTGTGGATCACAATACAGGCTGGAAAAAAAATGCTGAAAATTATCGCCATGTACTGAATTTGATTATACAGATGTTTGCAATCTGAGCTATGATAGTGTATTTCTCCTCTTAAATAGTACCAATTCCACTCACAGATGCTATTTGCTATTCAATTCCTGTCCATTACTTAACACTCTTTAAAAATTAAAGAAATTATCTTCCATCTTCTAAACTTCTATTCATGTGCTTGTGTACAATTCCTATTAATTTATGTTACAGATAATGGAAACTATAACCCAACACAACTAAAGGATATTGGTTGAAAAAAAAAAGCAACCATTACCTAGATGGATGGATTACAACTTACATGCTACCAAAGATTCATATAAAACATCCTTACTCACATTCTTTTCAACCCCATACAAATGTATACTTCTTCCCTATTCATTTTAGTCATCGCCTTGTCCATGTGGTAATAGAAAGATTACCCATCCCTTTCCCAATGAAAAATGGAAGGTAGCTCTGATTTGGCGTTAAGTGTGATGGAATCTCTCTGATGGAATCTTATGCTAGAATGAAGGGAAGGAGTGAAAAGACTGGTAACCTTGGAATCCTTGCAGAGAAGGAATCCACAGAGACCCACCACCATCACTCCATCTTAGAATTCCTGAAGATTTCATCTGGCTGTTCCCTTGAAAATAGCTAGGCAATAATGAAGAAGCAACTCTAATCAACTCACGGTATTGTTCTGGTTCCTTGTGGCTGATATAAGGGAAAGAGCTGTTTTCATCTGGAAAATTTCCACCAGGATAGCCTTCTTTCTCATATGCTTTCATTTTCTCTTGGATGTTGTCAGAATCATCTCCACCTAAAAAAATAAGTTTGGTAAACCAGCCCAGAGTCATTGGAGATGGGTGGCATATAAATTTAATGAATTATTATTGTGTTTCATCATACAATTAACTAGATGTTAAGATTGGATTTGGCATTTTTATCCATCTATTGAATCTTTCAAAAAGATCTGGGATGGACAGATGTTGTTATTATTTACTTGGTTCACTTTTTTTTCAGCCCAGAAAATTACCTTTTTCCCCAGCCTCACTTCTTTCTCTTTTATCCCTCTAATTGTGTTTCCTTAAGTGATCCCCTATGCATATGTTAGACTGTCATGGTCACCTTATCCTATAATCATCCATGATTAAAATATTTTATTTCGGCATTGCAGACCAAAAGGCAAAGTATTTTTGGGTATATTCTTAATTTGTGCATGGTGTTGGCCATAACAATGATATCATCTAAGCAATTATCACAGCTGTTCTTCTTCCATTTGTTTATTTTTAAATATAACGTTCTTCCTGGAGATGCCGTACAGATATTCAAGTTTTCCCCATTAAAATCAACTCTGGGATACAGGGCTGAATTGGGTAGGAAGATAGACTAATTAGGCCCCAAGACAGCTTAGCTAGATTATTTGGCTGAGGGAAGATTTTAACCTGGTCTCCTTGGTCCTAGTCAATCAATGTAACAATCATATCATGTTGGGTCTTCTTTCTCTTGTTTCTTCTGGGGTAGGATATCTGCCATATTTTCTGGACGCCCATGGCTAATTTGAAGGCAATACTGTTACCTGCTACATTGTCCTATCTAGATTCTTTTCATCCTGGATTGATGCATCATCAACTATACATAACATTTTGAGCAGACTTCCCAAACAGGGTCTTGACAGATTTAGACTATAATTCTAACCATCCTCCAGCCATCAGGGTCAATGTGGTTAGGGATGATGGAAGTTCAAAGTGAGGGATGGAGTGGAGCTAGGGAGAACAGTCAATTCTCTAACAACTTTTCATTATTACAACACTTACTGGTTCTGTTTGGAAGCATGTGGCGGTTTCCTGACAGTCCATTCCAATTACATGTAAACCAAGTGGTATTTTGCACAACAATTCGGTAGATCAACAAGCCCCACATAGCATTAAGTCTTGTCTCCGGATGGTGGTACCCCACATTTACATAAAGCAATTCATTCCTTTTTGGACCAAGCCAGATCAGATCTAAGTCACCTGAAGTCAGAGAATGATCCAGACCGCAGGACAAAGAAATTTGCTGGGATTCTGGAACATGAGATATAGTTATTAAGACTTCCTTTCTTTCTAGGAGCAATAATTTTTTTAATAATTAGTGTTTACTTCTTCATCACATGGAAATACTCAACAAGTCAAATAAAAACAATGATACTTTTAAAATGAAGCAAATCATTAATAACCCTTAAAGAATTTCTAATTGCTAATACCAATTTAAAAAGGAAATTTTTCAGATAAGTGTCTCAGAAAGAATGCAGCTCTAAAACTATTTAAAATATAACCACATTTTAAAAATAGACTAAATTAACCCAGTAAGTTAGAATAAGAATCAAATGACATATTTGCATAGCTTTTAAAAATCAATAAACAATATCTAAACTGATTCTGGGTTGTTTTTTATCCCTAAATTTAATAATAACCTGTTGGTTTCCAAAAGTGAATTTCAGATCTCATTTTTTTCTGAAAAAGGCTAAAATAATACTTGCTGAATATTGTCTATATACTGCACTAAAAAACAACAACCAGATCTATAATCTAAAATACAACAAGAAAAAAGATATGGGGATGATAAGAAATGCAAAAAAACTCAGCTTTTTTTAATCTCACGCTTGCTACTTGCAAACCTCAGATATTTGGTTTGGAATTGCCTATGATGGGAAAAGGACACACATTGTTTCTCTAAAGTTTTACTTCGACACTGTTGACTTTTCCAAAATATACCTGCCTGTTAATCTGAAATCAGTTATCAACTAAACTTCCAGTTTTCAACCATCTACAAGACCCACCTGTGACTTGGATCACCTGCAGAGTTTCCTTGGATGTTTCAGTGGTTGCTGTCCAGTGGCAGGAAAGCCATAGGAGAAGCAAGTAGCATAGAACTGGTGCCATTACCTCCTTCCTACTAGCTAAAGCAAGCGAGGCTCAAACCAACCTAAAGAAGCGTCACACCAGCAATAATTTTAGCAAAAGAGACTGCTCTGAAGCATGAATTCTTTATTAATCTCCCCTGAGAGCTGAATGGTTGCCCCAAGGGAGAAGAGAAAAAGCAGAGAAATAATTCCAGCAAGTGCATAGTAATTGAGAGTGTAAACTTTAGTGTCTAATGTCTATGCAAAGTTTAGTTCTGTATTTTACATCTTTTCTATATTCAAACAAGCCATGGTGGTCTCTTTAGGAAATATGGGTCTGAGTTCCCAGGTCTGTACATTTCTTATTTTGGTTTTTTTTTTCTCCTTGGGTGAAACATTGATCTTTAAATAAACCCTGAGAAAATTGGGGCATTGCAGCTTCAGCTAGCAGAGAGAGGTCAAAATGAAACAGAAATCTTTATTAAGGTTGCATACCATTACTGTATTTGGTGGGATAATTATTAATTATAGCATATACTAATTTTTACTCTGAATGTTTGTCTTTTCAAATTGTCCATCCCCAAAATATTAGTTTCTCTGTTTTTAATAATGATAGTCATTGCTGCAATAGGAATTTTAGGGACATTCTAGGACAATATATACAAAAGGTAAATTACCAAGTTCAGGAAACACTTTTAAGACCAGGTAAAATCCATTTGATGTTATTCACTCTTCAAGGAAATCAGATACAGATGTGATAGATAGATGATAGATAGATGATAGATAGATAGATAGATAGATAGATAGATGATAGATAGATAGATGATAGATAGATAGATAGATAGATAGATAGATAGATAGATAGATAGATAGATAGATAGATAGGATGAGAGGGAGAGGGAAAGAGAGAGAGAAAGAGAGAGAGAGGAGAGTGCAATGATATGAGGGAATTGTGCAGAAATCCTTGTTACTGGTGTGCATGAGTATATGTGTGTTGTTGACTCAGGTGGTATGGGTTGAATATTAAAAAGATGAATGTTAGGAAAACACCAGGATACTCCTAATTAATAACAATTTGTTAAAATGGACCCTAAACTTAACAGTATAAGATGACTGAGGTTTCTTCTGGCTCAGGGATTCCCAAATTCTTTACCTCAGAGATCTCCATGAAGTTTCAGATTGTTCCTCAATCCCCAAACATTTACTATCTGAAATTAATGTAATAAATACTAGTTTAATTAATGGTATTATACATAATAACAACAACAATGGCTAGCCCCATCAGTCTGGGGGAGGGGGCAGCAGGGGTTGATATTGACCACTTTGGAGAATCTTGCTTTAGCCAATCATTTTGGGGAAGCCTGTAGAGATTCTCAGTCATCCAATTCATGGTTGTCCTGAAGATGCTTTTTTAGGAGGCAACTGGACTTTCTTCTTGTTTTTTTTTTTTCTTTTTTTCACTGAGAAGACATTTCACTTCTCAGCCAAGAAGTTTCTTCCGCTCTGACTGGATGGTGAGGAATGGAAGGATTTATACTCCTTGCAGACAGCTGGTCATTTGCATTCTTTTAGCAAGTGATTAAGGTCGCCTGGAGGTTTATCTGTGTCATCGGGGTCACCTGAATGGTGCAAATGGGTGTGGAAACTTCTTGGAACTGTTGAAAGGACTACGTTGTAGATTGGAGCTAGAATTCCAAGAAGTTTCCACACCCATTTGCACCACCCAGGTGACCCAGGTGACCCTGATGACACAGATAAACCTCCAGGTGACCTTAATGACTGGCTAAAAGGATGCAAATGACCAGCTATCTGTATGGAATATAAATACTTCCATTCCCCACCATCCAGTCAGAGCTGAAGAAGCTTCTTGGATGAGAAGTGAAACATCTTCAAAGAAAAAACAATCAGTATAGTTGAAAAAGCACTTTTGGGATATGCAGATATTGGTAGGTGTTTCAGCCAATGGGAAAATAGCTTCCAGCATCCCAATTTGTAAAACAGCATTTTTGTCATTTTCTTTGAATTGTAGGATTTGCATTGCAACCAAAGACTCATGCCCAGAATCTCTTATCTCAGCCAACAGGCAAGAACGGCTCTTCTGGCCCAGGAGATTCAGTGCATTTTTGCAGGCATGTAGATAATGTTAAGCAGTCATCCCAGCATGATGGTTTGGGGTGGGGCTGCTGTGGTTTTCAAAAATGTTTTGCAGCTGGAGCCTATGATGTATGTGTGGGCAGAGCTCTAACAGCCAGCAACTGATGCTGAAATTAACCGTGACACAGGTCATTTCTATTCAAGGTTTAGCTGAGCTGCAAAATAGGCAGCCACATCAGGATGCTGCCAAGTAGGAAAACTAACAATCCTTTCCACATATAGGTATCATTCCTAACCATCCTGTCACCCAAATATGCTTTTTGATGTCATACATAAGCACCCCCATTTTATATTGTGTGAGATAGATGGCAAACAAATATACTGTAAACAAACAAACATACTTGCATCATGTACTGTGTACTGTGGAAGAATAAGTTTGCGTTGCAAGGTATGTTTCATCGCAAGCCCTTCTACACACACACACACACAAAACTGATGCCTATGATTCCATAGGATGAACCTGCTTTCCTAAATCTCCCACCCTTATTTTAGCTGAGGCATAACAGAATAACAGATTTGAAAGAGACCCTGGAGGTTGTCTAGTCCAGCCCCTTGATCAAGCAGTAGATCCTGTATCATTTCATACAAATGGTGGTCTCATCTCTTCTTAAAAGCTTCCAGTGATGGAGCATACACAACTTCTAAAGACAAACCATTCCACTGATTAATTGTTCTGCAGGAAATTTCTCCTTATTTCTCCTTAATTTTCATCCATTGAAGCAGTCTCATCGTGGTTCTGAGTAACACTCCCAATCGATTCAAGATTCTGAGGCTTAGCTTGCTCAAAAATCCTGTTTATTGGGCACATCATATCAGCCTGGTCCCATAAATCCCTATCAGGATACTGCCGCTCTTGGGGGGAGGGCCTGAATGAATTCCTCATATTATAACCTTTTTTTTTCTCCCTATAGTATGCCTATCCTGGGAACGTAAGGGGGGAGGGAATGGATAGAGAGCCATCTGTTTTGTCTCAGCACCAGAGCCTCCAGCAAGCCAGCCTGGAACAACTTCTTATCATCTCAGCCCTCAGTTCTCAAAACAACTTTGCACCTGTGGATTGGCTTGCCCTGCTCCGGACTGAGGGGAGGAGTTTCTATCTCTTATGCGATGGAATCCTCAGATTCTTCCATCTTTGTCTTGCTATCACTTTCTTTCAATAAAAGTTTCCTTTTGAAATAATGCCCGTTTCAACAATTCTGCTTTCTTGAGTAGCAGAGGAGAGGCAAGTCCTTATGCATGGTCAGATGTGAAACCAACACTGAATAATTCCTGCATTTTTGGTATAATTAAAGAATAGATACTGCTCCATCCCCCTTGTGTCACAGTTCACTGTTAGTTAAACAAGCTTTTGATGAACTTCTCAGCACTCCCTCCTGCTGTTGCTAGGGCACATTGATCTGGCCTTGGTTCTCAGGAGCGTTATCATTGTTATGTCTAGCACATTCTACATTCCATGTCTCACTCCCCCTCTGCCATAAGTATGGCAACTAAGAAACGAATAAAAAAAAAATGGCTTTAGCAAGAATTGTTTCGAGAGTTAACATTCTTTAGTATTGGAACAATACTATCATGTCACTCCTAGTCCTTCTTTTCATTAGACATATCAAATTCCTGCAACTATTCTTCATATGTTTTAGCCTCTAATCCTCTTTGTTGCTCTGAACTCTTTTCAGAATCTTGACATCTTTTTTATATTGTGGAGACCAATTGGACACAATATTTTGAGTGTGGTCTTACCAAGAGTCGCTCCAGTCTTGTGCTTTTTAGACGAATGACAATCTGTGCTCAAGGATAACTTGGTTGATTTTGCATAAGTATTCTGCATTATTATTATTCCAACTGTGATTCCATATGGCCTGCTTCCAAATGAGGCATGTATTGCATCTGTTCTTATTTGTACTTGAAAAACCTGTCACTATGACTTCCTGTTTTTGGAAGTCTTTCTTGAGTGATAATGCTAAGAATCTTGTATCTGGAAATACCCATTTTGCTGCTGGCAGAGCAGATTTATTTCTGCCCATACAGTGTGATTTGCATTTTCTAACTGAATATGATAGTTTCAATCTGTCTCATAAAAAAATAAGCAATTAACAGCTTTTTTTTTTTTTGCATGGGAGACCAATTTGGCAATGCCACCAGTTTCATTGCTCCAGAAAAATCTCTCTCTGCCTGGTCTAGTTAGGAGGAGGAATTATAAAGTGGCAACTTCTTTTCTTGTTATTTTCCAGATGTTTGATCAATTGTGGAGTGGTGGTTAAATGTTAAATTCCTTTCAAAATGAGAGTCAAACAAACCATAGTGAAAACAAGCACTTTCTTGACAACCGTGGCTGCAAATAAGGAAAATTCAGTACCTTTGTGTATGAAGAAAACATTAAATTTCTGCACACTGTGCAATAAAAAAAAATGCAGAATTGTTGTATGGAGGGAAAAATATACACCGCTTACTGTACTATAGTGCTGTGGGCTAATTCACCCAATATACTTTGTTATAATGTTGGGTTTTGATTATGATTTATGGCTTAGTGCTGCTATTTTCCCTGGGGACTATCTAGTTCAGAATTTTTCAACTAGTTCCTTATATTTGGACTTCAGTTTCAAGAATTTTCCATCCTGGATGGAACTTTGCCAATTAGACCATAATGGCTGTGTTTAACTAGAGAATTTATGAAATTGAGATACTTGGAGGGTTCTAAAGGGTGTGGGTGTGAGTGTGTGTGTCTGATAGAGTGCCACACAAGCCCAGCCAATTATGATATATCCCATAGGTCATGTTAAATAAACTATTATTAACTTGAAATGTCATCCCAGCCAGTTTCAGATTAGTAGTTTCATATACAGGTAGTTCCTAGACTTACAATCATTTGTTGTAAGTGACTTATGACCGGGGTGGGATTCTACTGGTTCACACCTATTCTCTGGAACCGGTTGTTAACATTCTAAGCAGTTCAGAGAACCGGTTGTTAGAAGAAATTATTGGCCTAATCCTGTAAGGAAGACAGGAAGGAAACATTCTGGTGTTCCTTACAAAAACTGCCTCTCTGTTAACCCTTATTACATTCTTGGCAGGACTAGACTTCCTGTCTCAGGAATCTCTAGAGTTTTTTCCCCCTCCTTTGCTGGTACTTTGCTTGTGTGGAATGACCATTTAAAGTTCCAATGGCACTGAAAAAAGTGACTTATAAACATTTTTCACACTTACAACTGTTGCAGCATCCCCACAGTTACGAGAGGCCAGACGAGGAGATGCGTGCCTCGATGTGAGTGATGTTGAGCTGGCCACACCCAGCCAATCACATTACCACCAAGCCAAACCCACCAACTAAGCCATGCATACAGAACCAGTTGTTTTAAAAAATTGAATCCCACCCCTGCTTATGACCATTTTTCACATTTACAACCGTTGCATCATCCCTGGGTCATGTGATCAAAATTACAGAGGCTTGGCAACCGACTCATATTTATGACGGTTATAGTGTCCCAGGGTCATGTGATCCCTTTTTGCAACCTTCTGACAAGCAAAGTCAATTGGGAAGCCAGATTCACTTAATAATCATGTTACTAATAGCTGCAGTGATTTACTTAACAACTGTGTCAAGAAAGGTTGTCAAATGGGGCAAAATTCACTTAACTGTCTTACTTAGCAACAGAAATACTGTGGTCATAAGTTGAGGACTACCTATGTATTGCGTTAGAAGAATATCAGTCTCTTTGTCCATTCCCCTGTGAGGCACAACAATAAGAGAATAGTTGGAAATCTTTAATACAGTTAAGAGTTTATTCTTTAATATCAATAAATAAGCAGCTAGAAGAATCTCTTCATTTCCTCCAAGTTGAGGAGTTTCATTTGTTTGTTTTTCCTAACAAAATGTTTCCTTCTTTTTATGTGTGCATTAAAAAATCCAGTCCTGGGGTTGAGGTGGGTTCTAGTCATGAGAAGAAGTGGGGGAGGGGGAAACAAACATAGTGTGGTCACTAATGCGGAAAGCACTTGGGACTGTATGTGTGCATATGTGCATGTGTGAGCTTGCGTGTAGGAAGGCAAGGACAGGCAGGTGGTTCAAAATGTACAGAAACCGAGTTGCTGGTGAGGTTCATGGGTTGGGTAGAGAAGCAGCTGGCAGGGAACATGGCATGGCAAATGCCACCATTGTGGCCCACACTTGCAATCCCACTAGCAGAGGGGATTAAAGAGGAAGAGTGACACTATTAAATAACAGAGGGACAGAGAAGCAGAGGCAGGGCTGAAGACAAGACAGTGGGGCTTGGGAAATGGGCAGATCTTGACGACTGGGGGGAAACGATGTGGTTATTTCCATGACGACTCAAAGGTTCACTTCTTTCCTTCTAAATTCTCTGTAAAGAGGGAGGAAGAAAATAAAGAATAAAGTGCAGGGAATGAAGAACCCAAGACCCCACCCCCTCCTCACATCCACTGAAAGCAAGAAAAATAACCTAGAACTATTTCCTGCAAAAATTGGTCTGTGATTGGGTCGGAGGCCTAATGGCCTAATCTCCTCACTTTTCCACCAGCAAGTGGCAGTCTAGCAAATAGCTATTATTGTTTCTGCTGCCTTTTTCTATCTCTATAAACCTTTGTGCCTTCAGCTGATTATCAGAGATATAATCTCATAATCTAGTAGCCACGTGTGTTTTCTCCATCCTGTTGGAGGAAAGCCAATCTTTCTAATTGGAGAAGGCATGACAAATCCCATGGGCCCATACTCCATTCCTTGAGTATTACTTCCAATCATCACAATAAACCCCAGTAAGAATGTGTACTCCTTGCAATTTGTTGAGTTTTTAAAGTGCAGTGTCTCACTTTATGAATTTCTTTCTTCAAGCACGTTCTTTCCCTCCCAATCTTTTTGAGAAATGTTTATGCCTACTGTATATTTTTAATTCTCATTTCCTATACAATTTTTAAATGGTTCGTGGTATACTTAACATCTTCCATTTCTGATGATTGCTGTCATGGAATTTAGTGAATGGTTTAAATAAATATGTTAAAATATTACAGACATCTCACTAAGTTGGAGAAAACTGCCCCTTGTGTTGTCTTAATACGGGAATAAAATAAAATCTATAATGCTGTGCCCAGTGTTATGTTTAGAAAATGAGACAAACTATAAAATAGCTTTCCCCTAGAGATGGACACTTCTCCTGACATAAATTATGTTTTAGATGTTAACAAAAATGAAGCTTTTCTGGGGATTTTTTTTTTATAGTTTAAAGGGGGTACTGTTATCATGTGGATTAATATTTCTGTATGTTGTTCCAGCAGTAATGTTGATTACTGTAAATTTTGCTAATTATTTATATAATGTTCTGGTATTTTATTATGGACTATGCTGGGTATTGCTGAGCTCTTCTAATGATGGAGGTATGTGAGTGGATGAATGCATGGATGCATGAATGGAGATGGATGGATGGATGGATGGATGGATGGATAGATAGATAGATAGATAGATAGATAGATAGATAGATAGATAGATAGATAGACAGACAGACAGATACCAGTAGATCGATACCAATAGCTAGCTAGCTATAGCTAGCTAGCTAGATACATAGATAGATAGACAGACAGACAGACAGACAGATACCAGTAGATCGATACCAATAGTTAGATAGCTAGATAGCTAGATCGATCGATAGATCGATAGATCGATAGATAGATAGATAGATAGATCGATCGATCGATCGATAGATAGATAGATAGATCGATAGATAGACAGACAGACAGACAGACAGACAGACAGACAGACAGACAGACAGACAGATAGATAGATAGATACCAGTAGATCAATACTAATAGCTAGATAGCTAGACAGATAGACAGATAGACAGAAGATAGATAGATGATAGATAGATGATAGATATAATATATTACATTATAGACAGATATAATATATTACATTATAATTAAGCCCCAAATAATTCTACCGACTAAAAACTAATTTTACACACTGAGTGGAACTTGCTTCCTATGAAGCATTTGTGGCCTTGGAGCCTTAGGGAGAAATCAACAGACCTGGGAATGTTCATTGCCCTAGTTTCATGCATGCTAACCCCAGCACAGAAAAGTTCACCCAACCCAGAACATCATTTTCTCTAAAGCTTTGCCCAAGCATCCTCACCCATCTCTTAAGAAGAAACTGACAACACCAAAAGCAGCAGGCCCACAGAAGGAGCATCATCCCCTATGCTGTCCAGCAAATGTATGGCCAAGCAATGACTTAAATCAGACATTTGCCTAAGCATGACACAAAGGCAACAAAGGCACAGCTAGGCACAGTCAGGAAGGCTGTGGAAAGCAGAAAAGACTTTTGTGCAAACAAAGGTCAGTCCAAGACTATCCTCTCATTGAACCAAACACAATGAAGTCAGAAGCATCTTTAAAAGGGCGCCAAGGCCAAGAATGGCCAGGAAAGGTGGAATGTAAGAAAAAGTCCAACTAACAGAAGTACAATTTGGAATGTGGCAGTTAGGGTTCATAGAATCCAACAAATTAACATGTAAAATGGTTTGCACTGAAATTTACCCCGTCTTTTTCTTTTAAAAGATCCTATGAAATTATTCAGTGGTTTCAAAACTGAACTCTAAACTACCCTAGGATTTTTTAGAAATTTCTAAGATGTTTCTCAAAGGAAGGATCAATAAATCAGGCAAGTTTTCCTAAGAAGTAATTTGTTTCCCCTACTGAGCTTCCTCTGCAACACAGGAACTGCAGAAGTCATAAGAGGTGGTGATGGCCATTCATATAGGAGTCAGTTTTAATGTAAAAATGTTCCCTTTTCTCTTGCACTGTTGTTATAGAAAGTAGGAAAAATAACATTGACAGAGATATGAATGATCCATTACTGGGGCAGAAAAGGATGAAACATATTTTAAGTTTACAAAAGACATAATATTCAGAATGAGACCCTCTCTAATTATCTGTCTTTCATATAATAACTGTAGAAAGTATGGAAAATGTCTTTGATAGAAATACACAGGATCCATCTCCTGGGTGATTGGGACGTGTGTGAAAAAGGTTTTAAGTTCATAACAGAAAAATACTGGAAGGGGTTCAGACACATTCCTAAATTACTGAATGATAAAAAAGAGAAGGTATAGCACAATCAGACCTGCAAGATTCTGTGATTATAGCCAAACTTAGTAAAGGTATTCCACCCACCCACCCCCGCACTTTCTGTGGAGTTGACTTCTTGGATGGACTCTACCTTGTGGTGCTGATGTCAATCTTGCAAATCTGATTGTCTTGTATCTTCTTTTCTTACAGTTCAGTGAATTAAAGAGGGGTCTGTCTAGGCTGCTTCTGAATATCATGTCTTTTGTGAACATAAAATATGTTTCATCCCTTTTTGCCCTAATAATAAACCTTATATATCTCTGTCAAGGTTATTTTCCCTACTTTCTGTACCAACATTACGGATACACTGGTTCAGCAGTCTTCTAAGAAATGCTTGGGATTGTAATTTTGCTGATTTGAGTATCTTGGCACATGAACCAAATTACCATTTACATTTCAGTGGACTGAAATAGGAACCAATCAGCAAAACAGATCATTATTGTACCTTTCCTCCTCCTTCTCTCTTTGTCACTAATTCCTTTGTATTCAATATTATGTACATAGGTTTCACTGGGGATGAAGCAGAAGGTGAAGGAAGAGAAGGATGAGGATAAACTTTCTGATTTTCCTATGTTCACATTACCTACGTCTACTATAAGGTAGAATCACTGAGGTTGGCTAGATCAGGCTCCAACCTATTTTGTGAAGATTAGTGGATTAGACATGGTTCTGTATTCTCTGAAATATTTGGAGCTTTTAAAGTGGATATACAAAGATTCCTTGGCAGTCGTGTTAATCCCATCATCTTAAAAATGCTAAATTTGAACCCCACTTGGAAATTCAGCCTGCTCTGTGGGCATTCAAAACATAATATTTATAGTTGATGTTTGTTGAAGTTGCCATGACCATTCCTGCATCCCAACAAGAAGTTGAATTTGTGCAACATGGAACCTTACACTAATCAGATTACCACCATTAAAACATTTCATGAAGAAATGGTAATCTTAGAATAATTCTCTTTCAGGGAGAATTTAAGAGCTGTGGTGGCTCAGAGTGCAGTACTGCAGGCTACTTCTGCTGACTGCTGGCTGCCTGCAATTTGGCAGTTCGAATCCCACCAGGTTCAAGGTTGACTCAGCCTTCCCTCCTTCTGAGGTGGGTAAAATGAGGACCCAAATTGTTGGGGGCAATAGGATGACTCTGTAAACTGCTTAGGGAGGGCTGTAAAAGCACTGTGAAGTGCTATATAAGTGCTATTGCTATTTTCTGTCTCTTATCCTATGAAGCAGCTCTTTCCCCCTATGTAGCTGGGCCCTGATTTCCTGGACAATGTCAGTTGAAGCAAACAGACTGTCCAAGCAAAAAAGAAACATTTTTCCCAGCTCTGCACAGATATTGCCTATTTTTTTGCATAGATCAACAGACAGGTATAAAAGAATTGCCAGAGAACAAACAAGGCATGCAATTGTGGTTGTACAGTAAGATACCTGGGAGGCAGGATACAGGAGAATAGAGGGGGAAGGAGCTTATGCTATAGGATGGAAAGGATAAAAGAAGCCGGAGTTAATAGAGATTAGGAAGGACATTCAGAAGAGGAGGAGAATATTATTAGTCTGGTGGAATGAGTAAGTAAAACGAATGAATGAATGAATGATTAGCAACCCATAAATGAGGGAGAACTCTTTAGAATAAAAGATAGGCAAACAACTGTTTCTTCTTTCTTTTGTTATATCTTATTACACAGAACTCCCAGAGTTGCTTTTTCAAAAGGTACTGGACTTTATTTCTCATTGAAGATATTTTTCTTCCCACCCAAGAAGCTTCTTCGGTTCAGAACTGACATTGCCTTTGAAAAAGCACTTTTGGGACAACCATGACCTGGATAATTGAGAATCTCCACAGACAAATAGACAGTTTGCATCTATGTCAATGCTTCCCCTGGTCCACCAGACCTACTTTATCTTTAGATATAAAAAGGGGGAACCAAGGATCGATCCAAAGGCAACTCCACAGCTTTATAAAAGGGACTTTGCCATTGCCTTTATCAGAACTGATATCAGATGCATCTGGATGTGCTCCATGGAGTTCCCTAGGAAGAAGCCCAAGTGACCAAGGACCAAATCCTATATTTAAAGGTGTGTTATTGCATTCTAGACTAATGAGGAAATATCAGAGGAAGGCAGGAAATAATTACAAAGAGAAAGATCAGAAGGGAGGAGACATCCCATTTCTTATCTTCTCCAACTTGATGATTTTGCTTTCATGGATTCCATCTGGGAAATCCACTTCCAGTAAGGAGGAAAAGGCAAAGGACTGGGAAGATAAGGTATGTTAGGGAGGCTTACGCTCCAGATAGTTCCGGGCAACGAATTTGAGACATTCATCCAGAAAGATGACGGGCAAGGATATCTTGATCACCATGAGCCAATGATGCAAGTCCAAGTGTGTCAGTTTGAAGATCATCTGGAAAACACAAGAACAACAATGGAGAAATCAATAGAGAAATATGTATTTTCTTCTACCTTTCCACTCATAGTCAGGCTATGTACTAAAATGATAGGCTACATTAAATATAATTGTGGTGGAAACTAATCAAGGAGAGAAGCAACTTAGAACTATGAAGAAATTTCCTGGCAGTTAGAACAATTAATCAGTGGACCAACTTGCCTCCAGAAGTTGTAAATGCTCCAACACTGGAAGTTTTTAGAAAGATGTTTGTCTGAAGTAGTGTAGGATTTCCTGCCTAAACAGGGGGTTGGACTAGAGGACCTCCAAGGACTCCTCCGTTATTCTATTCTATTCTAATTGGCTGAATCCTGGTTAAAAATTGGATTTAATATATGGGACTTGTTATTCCAAGCAAGTAGGACTGTATAAATCCTTTGATGAAGGAATTCTGGAATGAATGGGAGAACATTTGAAGCATCTCTTTTCAAGCCATGAAAGAAGCTGTTTCTTCTAGATTGAGCATGCTGCTTTCAGAAGCTACTCTTAGATACTTCCATGTGAGTATACCTGCCTGCATAGCTGCTTCACTTGTTATTTTTCCCAGCAAGCAGAGGTGGCTGTGCATATTCACACATGAAGAAGCAGCCAGAAACAGTTTCTGGAACAGCTATAGAAGCCTGGAAAAGACTTTTCCAGTTACAAGCACAGTAGAAAAACGATTTGAATGATTTGGGGTGGGTGGGATGATTTAGCACACACTGCTGTGCATTCTGAAGTATTTTTTTCCAAAGGATTTGCATAATCTTGTTCTTGATATCTGTAGAATTCTGTAGAATTCAGCAAGAAGTGGGAGTGCAGTCTTCTAGCCATTTGGGTTATGCCATGCCTCAGATTTGAAGGCAAAATTTTGATATGCACCCATCTGCTATTCCCTAAAACAACTGGGTATGTTGGTCATGTAGCTGTCCTCTTTGCCACATGATCCTGGAAATGATACAGTGGCTTTAAAGAGCTGAAGAAAAGTCTTGCTTTATTTGTGTCTCTGCAGACTTCGTGGCCTCTTTTTACTTTTGAATCCTAAAGTAAAATCCCCCCAGCTCTCACTGATCAAAAATGTGGGCACCATTACTTACAGGCAGGGGATCAACGTAAAGGATGACAAAATGCAGAGACATGGAGAGGCAGATAGATCCCAGAAGCCAGATGTTTACCCAGGGAGGCATCCGTACCAAGGACTGGTTCTCTGAAAGGCTATGTAGAAGAGAGAAATGGGAAATTAAATCAAAGTTATGATTTCCATCCTGTTTTTGAAACGAGAGCTTCCAATCTTAAATAACCAGTTGGTGCAAATATATAGCAACAAGTCCTCTAAAACAAAATTGAGATATATGAGAAATGAGCAACTTTCCTTTGAGCAAAAGG
Organism: Hydrophis major; assembly: GCA_033807585.1. Lineage (NCBI taxonomy): Eukaryota > Metazoa > Chordata > Lepidosauria > Squamata > Elapidae > Hydrophis > Hydrophis major. The sequence continues at coordinate 29,845,672 of CM066343.1, read as the reverse complement.
GTAAATAGATAGATCTCTTAACTCTGCTTGGAAGGTCCCAGCCCTGGGAATTAATAAATGGATTCATTTGAGGATTGTGACAAGTTAGAACACAGTTTTGCAATTTGGATGCAAAATTCAATTAATCTCAGACTTCATTTTAAATCAATACTTTATGACTTTAAAACATTTAATCAGAATGGGAAAGCTAGTGATTGGAGGCACTTGTTCTTTGTCCTCCCTCCTGAACAATAAAACATGAATTCATTATGCAAATAAGTAAATGTTTTAAATTAAGGGTACTTGTCTTTGGAGCATGGCAGTAGTTCTGCTGCAATAACTGGGAAAGCATGCTTTTGTGCTAATTAACCTTGGCATACTTCAGCAGGCTGCCTTTCTTCTATTGTGAAGAAAGGTCCATGATAGATGAGATATAGGTGATTTACAATGTTATTTTTCAGATATTCTTTAGTTTCCTATAATGCTGCAAAAGTTATTTTGCCTTACATATTTGCAGCGGCTGGCGTTTTGCATGAAATGTAAGTTAACTTGAAATATATGTTTTTGCACATTGTTAAAAAAGCTAAATTAAAACTGAATCTCCTATATTCATTTTTTGTTGGCATGACCTTTGAATTATCTTCACAGAATTAATTTGTCCTTCCCCATCATCTTGCACAATTTGGAAAGCTGGAGAAAGCATAAGATTTGCACAAAGTGGAAACAATGCATGGAGAAATATTAATGAAAATGTGCAAGGCAGTACCATGGCTTTCATCCTCCTCCACTTTACCTGTTGAGCGCATTGCACATCTCAATGGTGACCAAGACGGACAAAGCCATAGTCATGGGGACAGAGGACTCAAAGATGTCACAGTCCAAGCCATCAAAGGAAGGGTGATCATCTGTACATTGCATGAAATGGGACTAGGAGAAGAAAAGAAGAATGGGGGAAAGTGAGATTAAAACTGAACAGGGCTTTTCCTAATTAAGAAAATCCTCATTCAATACTTGTCTCCCATAACTTAGAGCAAGGGTGTCAAACTCAAGACCCAGGGGCAGGATCTGCCCCACAGGGTGCTTAAATCTGGCCCACAGGGCCAACCTGGAAACATCAAGGGTTGCCTGTGGTGCCTCTGGCAGCTAAAATGGGCCATGGGGGGAGGGCACCTCATTTTTACCCTCCATGGCTTCCTGCAGCATATTACTGGTTGAAACTGGGCTGAAAGCCAGGCCAAAATGGGGCAAAAATGGCTGGAAAATGGGGCAAAAGTGGGTCCAAAACAAGCCAAAAAAAAGGCCAAAAATGCCCCCAAAACGGGCCAAAAATGGTTGAAAAACATGGCGAAAATGGGCCACGTTGCCCATTTTCGGCCAGCAGAGTGCTGCAGGAGGCCATGAAGGGTAAAAATGGGGTGCTTGGGGGCCATGTGCTGACCCTCGCACCCCATTTTGGCTGTCAGGGTGCCTCAGGAGGCATCTATCCTGCCCCCCTCCATCATCCCCTAAGCCGCACCATGCCTCACGCTGCCCCCCCACGCCACCAGCCTCAGAGTAGAATGCTGATCCAGGCCTCTAGAAATCCAGTTTGACACCCCTGACTTAGAGCAATCAAAACTCACCAACTGATGGTAAGACACTCCAGGTCCATCCTCAGCATATAGGAACCACCAGGCCGCAGCCCCAACAGTGGCTGCTCCAACATACACTGTAGGCAAAACAAAAATGAAAAACTATTGTGAGCAAAGAAAAGGCCAGTGGTAGCAGAAGGAGGTATCTCCTCAAGGATGATTGGTGAGAAACTGGGATGAAAGGGTTTGGTTGGTTTCTTCCTTGAGCCATGATGGCATAGTAGTTAGAATGCAGTACTGAGGCTAATTTAGCTCACTGCCAGCAGTTCGATCCTCAATGATTCAAGGTTGATTCAGCCTTCCAAGGTTGGTAAAATGAGGACCCAGATTGCTGGGGGCAATATGCTGATTCGGTAAACCACTTAGAGAGGGTTGCAAAGCCCTGTGAAGCAGTATATGAATCTGCTATTGCTATTATTTATCTGGTGAATGCATATTTTGCCCTACAGTATCCTAACGTTTGCAAATATATAATAATAAGTATAAACAACATGCAACTGACTGAAGAATAAACCAAAGATAGCCTAATTGTACCAGGTTGGGTCATGCAGAAGATTTGTACTTGCCTGGGGTTTTGGAGATGATACAGATTGCTGAGCTGAGGTCACATAAGACAAGGATGAAGGTACAGACTTGAATTCACAGTTATAATATAGGACCAAAATCAGGGGTGGGATTCCGCCAGTTTGGACTGGTTCAGGTGAACCTCTGGCTCCAAAGATCAGCTAGGACAGAACTAGTTTCCTCTGGTGATCATGTGGGCCCGCCCACCTACCTGCCCCTGCGCTGAACTGACCTTTATCATCCCAGCTGACCAGTGGCGGAAAAGCAGATTGCTGCCCCTCAGTTGTGTTACTTCCCTGAAGTAACATAGCAGGTAAGGATTTTTCTTTGCTGTTCATGCACATACAGCGCATGTCAGGTGTGCACGGGTGATCACCGAACTGGTTGTTACACCAGCAGCATCCCACACCTGGCCCAAATACATGATATAGGTCCAAAGCTAGGCTAAGGCATCAGCTATGGGAGGAAAGCACTTACTTCCAATAGCCATGTAGCGGAAGAAGAGCCAACCGCTAATCAGGGGCTCCTTGGGGCTGCGGGGTGGCTTGTTCATGATGTCCAAATCAGGGGGGTTAAAACCCAAGGCGGTGGCTGGAAGCCCATCAGTCACCAGGTTCACCCATAGCAGCTGTACAGGGATCAAGGCTTCAGGGAGACCGAGGGCGGCTGTAAGGAAGATACTGGAATGGGGAGATACAGAAAAGAAAGACAAGCATGAGATCAAAGAAATCTCTGGAAGGCAGGAACATGTGATGTCACCATCATCATCATTTGGGGGGACAGATTTCCCCCACCATAGTTACTTGGGATTGATTTGTCCCTCTGCAAAAGTGTTTTCTGGACAATCTGGTTTAGCTTTGAAGCTGGCCAGATGACAGCATGCAAAGCCCCTTACCAGACAACCTCACCCACGTTAGAGGAGATGAGGTAGCGAATGAATTGTTTCATGTTGTTGTAGATGGCCCGGCCTTCTTCCACCGCAGCCACAATAGTGGAGAAGTTATCATCAGCCAACACCATTTCAGAGGCAGTTTTGGCTACTGCAGTGCCAGAGCCCATAGCAATTCCAATTTCGGCTTTCTTCAGAGCTGGAGCATCATTGACACCATCACCAGTCTATCAGGAGACAAAAGGAGGCAGGAGGGGAGGAAGGAGATAGAGAATTAACTGAGATATAAAGAAGTAAATATTGGAAAACCTCCCGGTTCCAAAACTGAACAACCCTCCTTGATGAGGGGCGTGAGGTGGTCCTCCATTTCAGAAAAGAATGGAAAAGAAGCCATTAAAAACATCTTAAATGATTAACTCCTAAAGTGAGTTCCTGAAATGTTTTTCTAATGCTTCCTAATTACACCATGTCCCTTCAGAGCTCTGGTTCAAAGAAACGGTTCATTTATCTTTATTATTCTAGCATTTATTTTAAATTTTATTTTAATTAAGTTTGATTTGATTCCTAATTCTTTGGAGTGTCCAGTGGTTTGCCTCTGTCTTTTAAAAGTTTGGTATAAGAATAAGACATGGTTCTCTTTTGTTAATTAATCCTCAGATCAAACGAGTGAAAAGAGAAATATAGAAAGGTCTCTTCCCTAAATAGCTTAAATGAAAAGAGATGCTCCCTTGTTCACCAAACAGTAATAAATTTCTGCAGCCATCCAATCTGAACAGCACACATTCTGCTAGAGAGAAGTTCCCTGAGAAGTTCCCTGAAGTTCCCTGAAGGGCTTTTATTCTTTTTAATGAACATCAGGCTACAAAAATGTAAACAATCATATAACTTTTACAGGTTGTCCTCAATGTACAGCCAGTCTTTGGGCAACTATTTGAAGAAGCAACAGCACTGAAAATAGTGATTTACAACTGATCTTCACACTTATGACCGTTGCAGCATCCCATGGTCACATGCTCACAATTTGGGCATATATTTACAGTTGTGGCATTCTGCAGTCATATGATCACCATTTGCAACTTCCAACAAGCAAAATCAATGGGGGAAGCAGGATTTGCTTGATGACTATGAGATTCACTGAACAACCACAGCAATTCGCTTAACAACCACAGCAATAAAGGTTGTAAAATCAGGCAAAACTCACTTAACAACCACCTTAACAACATAAGTTCTGGACCCAATTGTGGTTTTAAGTAAAGGAAGTACTTCTATTGAATTTCTCTAGCGCTCATTCAGTCATACAGAGCTAATGGTGGGGGTAGTTCCCTGCCCACATATCATCTTTTAACAACCCCATAATCCATTGTGTAGTGGAATGGGAGTTAGTGGAGTATTTAATGGCTGGATGCCCTTCCTGTCACCAATGCAGAGTTTTGTTCAGCAGATACAGTCTGCTGAATATAGTCTCATTGTGCCCAGAGAGAGAAATATCTGCTTCCACCTGGGATCAGCCTCCTGACTGTGAGCTGGGCCACTGCACCACTCCTTCCCTGCCCACATATATTCCTATCTATTCACCATAGCAGTGATCTCATCGAAGCTCTGCAGGAACTCCACAATCTTTGATTTGTGCGTGGGCTCAACCCGTGCAAAGCAGCAAGCTCTTCGGCAGGCTTCTCGTTGCTCAGCAGAGGGCAAATCGTCAAACTCCCGGCCAGTGTAGGCCTTGCCAGTCACTTCTTCATTTTCGCTGAAGATGCCGATGCGGCGACAGATGGCAATAGCGGTACCTTTGTTGTCGCCGGTGATCATGATGACGCGGATGCCAGCTTCACGGCACAGTTCAATGGATCCTGAAACTTCTTTGCGGGGGGGATCCAACATTCCTACGCAGCCCACAAAGGTCAGGTCAGTCTGCAAAGGTCAGAAAAAAGATTATGAGCCGCCTGCAGAATCTACTAGCCAACCAATGGAACAGAAGTTGCCCTCAGAAGTTGTGGGAGCATCATCACTTGAGACTTGCAAGAAGAGATTGGACTGCCATTGTCAGAAATGGTGTAGGGTCTCCTGCTTGGGCGGGGGGTTGGATTAAATGACCTACAAGGTCCCTTCCAACTCTCATTATCTGTTATCTGTTTACTGAATAACTCCCATCTGGTCTTTATATCGAGTTTATACCATGCCAAAGGTGGGAATGTTTGCAATTAAGATAAATAAAGGCTCAAGCTGAATTCTTTGACCACCTTTTCAAAGAGCTATGAAAATGTGGATTTTCAAAGAGGGGTCTGGGAATGTTTGAAGATTTTGTAACCCAACTGGTGACACATCGTGACTTTGTTGTTTGTGTTACTGGGTTTTTTAATAGTATAATTTATACTGTCATTTGTAAGCTATTGAGTTTCTTTGAATATGGAACAATTTAGAAGCTAAAGTAATGAATAAATAAAACTTTTCATTGAATAGATCTATTATAATATGGTGGCTTGAGGGGAGAATTGGATCAAAATCTCCACAGAGACAAAGTTCGTGATGATTAGAAGCTTCTCCCAGACTAACTAACTTACAGCTCACTTATGCATATAGGAAGGAGAAATGTTTTATATGCTAACTCAAATTTCTTGAGAAGAAATAAATAAAATAAAATAGAGAAGAATTAATAGGAGATAAACTAAGAACAGAGAAAATTAAAAAGCGGCCGGTTCCCACTTTATAACCCTAACTCTAACCCACTTTATTGTTCATATAATGTGCTGAACCAAAATGTCAATGCCAATTTTTATTTTGGTGCCTTATATCACCTGCTGTGACTTTAAAAACAGGATGTTCAGTGGCTTGCATGAACTAGGTAATAGTAATTTATTCAGTAATCCATGATTAAACATACAGTTGGATGAGCACATTGTTTATATGTCCAACACCTGGCTTGGCCTGTTGTCCTTCAGAGTTCTCAAGAAAGCAGAGATTGAGACGAAGGAATTGCTCTTATGTGACTATACATAAAGCAATTGCCTTCCATTTTTGCCACCAGGTCTTCAGTGTAACTTTAAAGATCATGGACACAGGCCATTCCCACACTCCATAATCAAGCTATATAGTATCTAAAGTCAATCAAGGGTATTTCCCCCGCACCAGCCGCAAAGCATGTGTTTCCCTTTATACTTGCACATGTTAAAAATGTAATGATAATCCATACATTTGCTATATTGTCTTAACATGTATTTAATAAGCTTTATACTGTTGAATTCAGTTTCATCATTTCTTTCACGAGAGATCCCTCCCCTTAGAAGCTGACCTGGGAGTTTTTGCTACCTCAGATCAACTTTCCAGGGCAGGGGTCTCTTACAAAAGAAAATAAGAAAATATACAGCATTTGAAATATAAAGCTCAATAAATATATTTTAAGACAATATACTAATTTAGGCTAAAATGCATACATCATCTTCAAAATAAATTAGAAAATCATAAAAATATCGTATCCAATCTTGGTAACTTTAAAACTTGTGGACTTCAATTCTGGGAACTGAAATCCACAAGTCTTAAAGTTACCAAGGTTGGATAACCCAGCTCTATAGCTTTCAGTAATGATCTACCATTACTGGTAAACTTTACCTCATAATCAGCAAATTTGGTGGAATCTTCTAAATTCATGTCTTCTCTTTTTGGTGGGGTGTCACGAGTGGCCAATGCCAAGCAACGGAGAGTATCCCGTCCTGTGCCCCACTCTTTGATGATTGCCAATATGTGGTCCTTAATCACGGCAGTGAGGGGAACACGTGTGGTACCCACACGGACATAGTTACAACGATCAATCACACCCTCAGGGGCACCCTACAAAGAAACAACAAATATAACAAGTATTGTCACTTGAGGAGAAAGTAGTTAGAATAGCAAGCAATGTGGCTACATAACTGTCTGGATCAGGTCCAGAGGTGGTATTCAGCAGGTTCTGACCAGTTCTGGAGAACTGGTAGCGGAAATTTTGAATAGTTCAGAGAACCAACAGATACCACCTTTGACTGGAGGTTTTACAGTATCCTTCCCCTGCCATGCCCACCAGGCCATGCCCACAGAACCGGTAGTAAAAAAAACTGAATCCCATCACTGATCAGGTCATAAAACTTTAGCTTAGAAAGAATCTTTCCTTTATGTTGAAAAGTAAGTGGTAGATATAGTAATCTGAAGGTCCATCACTGAACTGTATGACTGCTAAAGGAGGTTCAGATAATTGAAAGTCTATCCATTATTTTTTTCCAATAGGAGAAAATTTACAAATAAGAACAAAACTCCATATGTATAAAACTAACTACAAAAAAGAAGAGAGAACCTGGTCTTCTCTCTGATATGATGGTCCATGGAAAGATTCCAGGTTAATTTGGATGCCAAGGTAGGTTCCACCTGAACAGTTACCATTTGTATATATCAGGTAGTCCTCAACAATTCAGTGCAAAATTTCCGTTGCTAAGCAAGACAGTTGTTAAGTAGGTTTTGCTCCATTTTACAACCTTTCTTGACACCATTGTTCATCAAATGTCTGCAATCATTAAATTAGTAACATGGTTGTTAAGTGAATCTGGCTTCCCCATTGACTTTGCTTGTCAGAGGTCGTAAAATGTGATCACACGACTGTGGGACACTGCAACTATCATAAATATGAACCAGTTAAGTTCTGATCACATGACCAAGGACATACTGCAACAGTCAACAGTATGACAACATTTGTAAGTCACTTTTTTCAGTGCCATTGTACCTTTGAGCAGTCACTAAACTAATGATTGTAAGTCGAGGGCTACCTTTAGAAAAGTCAAACTGAGATGGGCCACAGACAAGCATAATACCGACCTTGACAAACATTTTGTTACCAACAGCAGCCCTGGAAGCTTTGGCTGGAGAGCAATAGGCAGACATGGACTTCCTGTCACGAGAGAACTCCAGGGTAAATTCCTTCTTCATGAGTTGTTTGATTACCTGAACAAATGTAAAGCAGAGGGAGAAAAAGAGGTTTAAACTTTGCTTCACAAAGAACCACAGCAAATGAATGAGATGAATCCAAACAATATACTAGGCTCGGTTTCCAATATTAGCCTAATGCAGAGGACATGGCCACCTCTGGAAAGTATGTAATGTGAGAATAATCATATTTGCTGAACCTCAGAAGAGACCCAAATATACCTGGAGAAGGCCATCAGAGGATGGCTCTTAAGACTATAAGAAAACAAATAGATTTTTCAGTACCACACAAGCAAAATAAATTATTTTAATTAAGTATCAGTTTTCAGGTGATGCTATGTAAGTTTACAGCAGCTAAAATAGCAAAAGGCTGCAGTAATAGTTAAACTACCAATGATTTGGAATAATTTGGAATTGTAAGCCACCCAGAATTATCAACTGAGGTGGATGGCTGTAAAGAATCAATCAATCAATAAAAAAACAAATAGATTTATTATAACATCATCTTTCATAAATTATAATTTAGTTCATCAAACCCACTCCTGTGATGTCTGTTATAAGGCAGAATTGGTAAATTACAAAAAAAAAAAAAAGTGTGTGTGATGGGGAGAGAAATGGTACTTGGATGAGTTATATCCACAGAGAATCAACTCCCTTTTTCGCCCCACAACAAGCCCCTAACACAAACACATTTCTACTGTTGTGTTCCTCCTGTGCTCCACTAAACAGTGCCTCTGCATTCCAAACCTGTTGCACCGCAGACCACGGGGGAAACTTGAGAACTTCAACATAAACAATGAACATTGTGGCATTAAAACATATTGCATGCTCTTTACAGTGGAGGTGGACATGGCACAACTCAGTGACCGAGCAATATAGGACTTTATATGGTGGATTCTGGCATTAAGTTTCAAGAGGAAGGAGTGAAGTCTATTGAATCATTGGTATGAAGAAAGAGATCAGAGACCTTCCCTAAATCTTCACAGTATTTATCTAATAGTAATACAGAGTCTGCTTTAATCTGGCAAGATTCTGCCTATACATAAACAACAAAGAAACTACTTTGAGAAATTAATCATGGCAGTCTTGGTTCCTGTGCCTGGCACTCTAATGAGAGTCAGTTCCTGGAAAATGCAGGTACTTACTGAGTTACAGGCATTGGCGCGGTCCACCTTGCTGAGATTTCGTACATCTGTGTTGAAGACATTCATCTTTTCAACCAGGCAGGTAAGGGCAGTTTCAGTGGCCTCACCAACCTTCTCATATACACCTTTGGACTGGGAAAATGAAGAATCAGAGATATGATTTTGGTGTACCAAACTGTGATCATGAAATGCTTGGGGTGTATTTCCGGTATCAAGATTCAACCTTGAAGAAGGGCAGTATGGTTGGAAGCAAGCATGATTAATTTGAAAAAACATCTCAGACTTGACCCAAATTCTCACACAAAAAAAGAGAGCATTGGGGAGAGAGTATTCAGACGTGCAATATTCTATTACTGTAACTATATAATAACAGAAATTAGCATTCATAATTTTGGTTTTCTAGTCTGATCTACCTCAGAATACTAACTCTAATTAATTCTCAGGGCTGTTCTAACTAATTAACTAATTCTCAGGGCTGTTCTGACAACTTATAACTACTCTCTAGTATTGTTGCTGTTGTTTGTGCCTTCAAATTAATCTTTACCCCTGGCAATTATACAAATAAGTCCAGGCAGATATTTGAGGACTTTTTCAGAAGTGATTTCTTGTTGTTTTCTTCCTAAGGCAAAACCTGGCCCCAAGTCACCCAGGTGACATTGTATCTAAGGTTGGACTAGAATTCCTGGTTTCCTGGTTTTTAGGCCACTACCTTTAAGCAATACACCAAACTGGTACTCTGTCTCCAGTCTTAACTGCCTAAAATAATGATCACTAGTGCATGTAGCACAATTTTATCAACCCTGTGAGAAAAGAAACTAGCAGTAATGAATTTTGTAAGTCCTTTGCCCTCAACACCTGACATATCTCCAGAAATACAAAAGGGAGGAGGAAATTTGAACCTCCTTTTATTCCAGGCTTCCATTCATGTAAGGTTTAACAGTCATTTTCTCTGCTCCAACAAACCTGCCAGTTCTAACTTGGAGAAGGAAATTAGAGAATTTTGGAATCTATTCCCACTAGAATATTGTCCAGGACTATGTATGATTCCTCTGGATGCCAGGTTAAAATCTGTAAATTGCTTTTTAAGAGTTTTTAGACTCCAAAGAATTTTTTAAAATTTTCATCTTTTTTGCCTCTGGCTTTAGTTTTATTTTGAGATTTTGGTAAAAGGGGCCACAGATATCTCTTAATGAACAATTACTGAGAAGTAGATGATGAAGCCAAAGAGAAGCATTCACCTCGTTGAAATCCAGCGAAGAATCATTGCAAAGAGCACAAATTGTGGCCAGTTCAACAAGACCATCATATTGTCCAGTTTTGATTTGTTTGTCATTCTTAAATCTGCATATGCAAAAAAGTTTAAAAATATCTTTGTTATTTATATAGCCCATGTATATGACCCCCCCCCCCATCTCACAAAAAAGTAACACTGGCAGTGTACAACAAAGAGATAAAGCAATAAATATGTTAGAAATGGTCATTATTTAAAAGTTTTTAAAGCATGAGGCACACAAGTTATTAAATTAGTAAAGGGATCCCCTGCAGAGAAAATGACCATAGCCAGGCCTTAAGAGACTTCTAAAAAATAAATAAGGACAGAACTGACTTCAGTTCAGGGGTGAGAATGTTCCAGAAGGTGGGTATCAAAGCAGAGAAGGCTTGCCTCCTCTTGTCCACCAACTATACCAGATGGGACTCACAGCATGCCTCTCTTGCCAGATCTTATGGGATGGGCGGATGTAATTGGGAAGTGGTGGTCCTACAAATAACCCAGTTCTATGCAATGAAGGGCTTTAAAGGTCAAAAGCAGACCTTGAATCAGACCCAGAAGCAAATTAGCAGCCTGTGAAGGACGTCCTTTCCTAGAAACATATATCACTGCTGATGGAAAACCCATTTTAGTTAACCAGTGCAACAGTACTACAGAAACCATGTTTCAAGTAATACAAAGTCCATCTTATGTGGCCCTCACTGCCCACATCACTGTGTTTTGCACCAGCGGAAGCTTCAAGGGCAGCCCCACTTAGAGTGCATTACAATACTCCAATTCGAAGGTGACTAGGGCATGAGTGACAGCGAGCAGTGCCCCACATATCCAGAAACAGACTCAAATGGCACATAGCACAAACCTGTGCAAATGCCTTCCTAGCCACGAATGCCACCTACTTTTTAAGCATAGGCTCTATCCAGGACAGTACATCGTATCTAGCACCAAGGATGGCAAAGTCCTGGAAGTGACAGGGCCCCAAACTCAAAGCTACTCGATCTTGCCAGAATTCAGCTGAACCTGTTGCTTCCCACCCTATCGCCTCCAGGTACTGGGATAGAATGCCCATGGCATTGCTTAATTCAGCAGGGGCTGAGATATATAATTGAAAGGAGCATCGATTGCTTCTGTGAATTATGGGAGAAGCAAAACAACACCTCAGAAATCAAAGCATCTGGAATTTCTGGAAGAATAAATACCACACTAAGGCAGAATAAGATTTATTTAGTTTTGTTTCAGCATTTTGTGTGAAACTAGCCATTATAATTTCAAACCATAACCAATAAATTATATTATTTAGCATAATGTAATTAAAAATTAGAGTATATATAAAATTTTTGGCTTTGTTTAGAGTTCAAATTTGTACTTACACTTCTCCTTCAGGGGCGTAAGTGGAACCAGTGATATTGAATTCACTTAAGGCACAAAAATCTCCCTCTATTTTATCCACAACAAACATCTAGAGGAAGAGAGGAAGGAAGGAAGGAAGGAAGGAAGGAAGGAAGGAAGGAAGGAAGGAAGGAAGGAAGGAAGGAAGGAAGGAAGGAAGGAAGGGGATTTAAATAAGAATGAAGATGAGATGCCCAAAAGACTCTAGATGAGAAAAATGCTGGCATCCACCTTCAGCTTACCTTGCAAACCGACATTTGGTTGGTAGTCAGAGTGCCAGTTTTGTCAGAACAGATAACGGAGGTGCAACCCAAGGTCTCCACTGAGGGCAGGCTTCTGACAATGGCATTTTTCTTGGCCATACGGCGAGTCCCCAGGGCTAGACAGGTCGTGATGACAGCGGGAAGGCCTGAGGAGAAAGAAAAGGAAGGAGCAAAAAGATAAGCTTGGAGAATTCATGTCATGTTCAAACAAATCCACTTGGATGTCTCCTTTGACCCTTATTGCCCATAATTATACTTCTTTTTCAGATATGATTGAGGAACTTGTATTATTAGATTCTAATTTGCGACAAAGAATGCTAAGGCTTTAATGAGAAATGTAACAGTGTGTCATAGCCCAACAGTACAGAAAATACTGATCTGAACAGTCTCTAAAATCTCAGAGTAACAACATTATAGTAGAAGGACTGGAAAAAATGACCACCACCCCCAAGACACTGCAACCATTATAAATTTGAATCAGTTGCCAAGCATCTGAATGTTGATCACATGACTATGGGGATGTTGCAATGGTTGTGTGAAAAACAGTCATAAAACATTCTTTTCAGTGCTGTTGTAACTTTGAACAGTCATTAAACAAACTGTTCTAAGTTGAGAACTAACTATATTAGACAGGTGGGCATCCTTCCAGACCTTGCATTGAGCTGTACTCTCTCCCTTCTTTATTGCCTCAAAAATGCCCCTTTGCTCAGAGCAATTAACGAGGCTTTCCTGGCATGAAAAAGGGTGCTATAGGATGCTTTTTTTGCAATCTGCTTGCTATTTTTCAGTTTAAAAAAAGATTAAATAAAATCAGGTGGGTCATAGGACATATGTAGCAGTGCAAAAGTGGCACATTTAGACCTGATGTTTTGAGCTCTTTTTGGTTTTTGACTTAATGGGATTACAGGTAATCCTCATTTTACGACCACAATTGAGAAGCAACGTTTCTGTTTCTAAGTAAGACATTTGTTAAGTGAGTTTTGCCCCATTTTACCACCATGCTTGCCACCATTGTTGAGTGAATCATTGCAGATGTGAAAATAAGTGCTTAAGTGAATCTGGCTTTCCCATTGACTTTTCCGGTTGCCAAAGGTAATCATTTGACCCAATGACATTGCAACTGTCGTAACTTAACTATGAATCAGTTGCCAAGCATCTGAATTTTGATCACGTGGCCATGGGGGTGCTTCATGAAAAATGGTCATAAGTCTCTTTTTTCAGTCCCGTTGTAACTTTGAACAATCATTAAGTGAACTGTTGTAAGTAAAGGACTACCTGTATATTATAAATTCAACCACCTAAACCAGTGTTTATAGCTTAGCATTATGTATAACTAGACTACAGCAGGGTGGTTTTTTTTCAACAAACCAACATGCAACCATGAGAGTTTGCACAAAGTGTAAATCCAGTTCATGGATCACTTAAGGCTTTGTGAGAATATGGGTTAATATCTAAAGGGCTGGGATCCAACATCTCCAGACCCTTTCCAGAGTTCAGCACACCATATGTGCAGTGCAGAAGAAATTGAAAGCACAAAAATACAATGGCAGCAAAAGCTATTTAAAAAAAGAAAGAAATTTGCCGGCATTCATTAAGCCAGGACAGGTGGTTATGGGAACCTGGAATGGCCTCAACTGACCTTCTGGGATGGCAGCCACAGCGAGGGCAACAGCAATCTTGAAGTAGTAGATGGCGCCGCGGATCCAGGAGCCGCCATGTATGGGATCGTTGAAATGCCCAATGTTGATGAGCCAGACAGCCACACAGATGAGGGAAATGACTTTGGACAGCTGCTCGCCAAACTCATCCAATTTCTGCTGTAATGGCGTCTTCTCTTGCTCTGTGGCTGCCATTTCATCGCGGATCTTACCAATTTCAGTGCTCACACCTGTGGCGATGACGATACCAACAGCTTTGCCGGCACCAATGTTAGTACCCTGGAGTGGGTTTGAAGACAAAGAGGAATAGGAACAAGACGGATTAAAATCAACAAAGGAAAGTGGCACTCAATATATAGTGGGTGGGCAAAGCTAACTATTTTAGATAAAGAAAACTATAAATACAGCTGAGTACAATCTTGCATAAGTACATTGTTTCCTTTCTTAAAAATCTAAGCTTTCTAGTTCTCATGGCAATAAAGAACATGTCTGTGCTATGTCTATAGCATGTTCATTCCCAATCTGCAAAAAAAAAAAATATGGCTGGAATTATTGTTTAGGATGAGGATCCCCAACCCCCGGTCTATGCACCAGGACTGGGCCATGGCATGCCAGAAACTGGGCCACATAAATAAGTGAAGCCTCATCTGCTGGATGCAAGCAGCACACAAAATCACCTTCCCTCTGGTCCACAGAAAAAACCCTCTCCACAGAACTGGTCCCTGGTGCCCAAAAGGTTGTGGGCCATTGGTTTTTGAAATTGCTGAAATTACTTTTGCTACGGATCATGGCAGCCACAAAACTCCAATCTCATCATCCATTCCAAGAACCATGTGCATACCTTCTGGCATGAGGTTTTAGCATGCTGCTAAATTCTTAATGAAAAAGCAAAAATAAGCAAATAAGAGCACATTTCTTAACTTGCAGAATTAACTGTAGTTAAAGGATGACCAGCAGATTCAGGTACAGCAGAAATTACTGAGTCGTTGGAGGACCTGAAGGACCAGTATGAGGACAGATCATCTTGGATCAAATCTTTTTGTGTGGTCGCTCAGAGTCAAAACTGATTGATGGCATATGGTCAATAATTTGATTATGTTACACTTGCCATGTCCCCCTAGTTGTGTCTGACTTGCAATCATATTCAGATTTTTGGCTGAATTGTATGCACTTTCTGACAGTCATATGCTATTAATAGGAAGCATAAGATTATGGAAATTACAAGCTTGTCTTTTTGCCCCATCTCCCCAGTTACCTATAGATGAAATAGTACAATGTAATATTTAGCCAATTTGCATTGTTGCTTGAACAGGGGAAAGCAAATAAAATGATGCCACCTGATTGCCCTAAAAATACTTTTTCAAAAGTCAGTTGGATTTTGTTTTTTCCTTGAAGACGTTTTGCCTTTCATCCAAGAAACTTCTTCAGCTCTGAGCTGAATAAGCTTCTTGGGTGAGAAGCAAAATGTCTTCAGGGAGAAAATGAACTCCAGTTACCTTTTTGAAAAAGCACTTTTGGGACAGCCATGAATTGAATGACTGAGAATCTCCATAGTCATGTCATCTGATTCTTTATCCCACTATCCCAATAAAGACAATTGGAATATGGTATTTAATGTCCCATTAGTATCCCTACCATGTACTATTTGGATCAGGGACAAAAAGATGCTTTATATCTTCAGCCCTGCCTGTAATACTCACAGAAAACAACATGTTCTTCTTGTCCTGATTTACAGCCCGTGGATCTGGGACAGGGTCAGTATGTTTGATCACAGAGACAGATTCACCTGGGTGGAGATATGAAGGGTCAGACCACTTGCTTCATACAAAACAGGATTAGTATGGCCTGACTGAATGCAAGCATTATATATTGCATAGATCAGTACTCATTGCTGATTTAAGTGATGTAGACTTCAGTTCCAGGATTCCTTAGCTAGCAAGCTGGCTAGTGAATTCTAGGAGTTGAAGTCAATATATCTTTAATTAGCCAAGGTTGAATAACACTGGCATAGATCATACCCAAATCTACCTATACTAATGATTTTCCAAGGCATGTTTTCCCAACCACAGATTTATCCATAGAGTTTAGGATCTCTATATAGTCCCATACTTTCACTTTACAAAGTAGTTTAAAATATAGGTTCTTCTCAGGTCTTTGCTGATTGGCTGAGATTTAAAACATAACTTCTGTTGTTATTCCTTCGTTCTCCCTTTCATTTTACTTTTTTCCCCATTATCTTATGGGCAGAATTTATTTATTGCTAATATTGTGTATGAGTTCCTTACCTGTCAGAATAGACTGGTCCACACGCAGAGTGGTAGATTTGATGGAAATGATACGGATATCAGCTGGGACTTTGTCACCAACTGGGGAACAAAAAAAGAATAACCTCCAGTTTTAGCCATAGAACAGTCACTGTTTGATATAAAACAAAACAAAACACCTGCTACTGACTATATGCTAAAAGCCATGGCTAAGTGAACCACAGTTTTCTGAATTAATCCAATTTTCTGGGCTAGCATAACTTAACCAGGTCAAATAAAAATCTAATGGCAACATAGACACAATATACTAATATACAGTATATTAGTACAATATACAGTATACTAATATACTACTAATCAATTGGGTGATTTTTAACCTTAGGTTGTTTCTTCAGATTTAGCACATTGTGAAAAACCCAATCCATTCGTTAATGTATAGAGTAAATATGCAGTATACTATGCAAACTCAAAAAATAGGTTAATTCTCTAATCAGATTTTGTATATAGTATATGTCCAATCACTGGGTCACAAAGTAACCGTACAGAGTTTGCACAACGAATTGATTTGTCTGTTTATGTGTTTTGTGAACCCAGCCACAACCAAAAGTCCATCACCTGGACTCATATGTGTCCAATAGATGCTGCAATAATATCACTCACTTCATGATGTTATTGCACAAATGCCATATTTTGTGTCAGTCATATTATTGTGCAAATGGCCTATAGTTTCTAAAGCTTGACAATTGTATGATAATATCATGAAGTATGTGGTGTTAATTGCTCAACCTACAAGTGATTGCACTAGGAACTATAAGAAAAGGAAATTGTACAAGTTTATTCTCCATTGTGAACCAAGGCCTGTAGGCAAAACAAAATTTCAGGCCATGATGGATTCAGTTCCTTTCTGTCAAAGAAGAAGGTTTATTCCTTCCTATGTGTCTGCCTTAGTAGGCAACTGTCCTCAGATGAAATTCAATTTCCAATCCAGATGGTCTCTAAGGCATGCAAGCTACCTTATCTTTTGCTTCAGGCAGCAGAATGTCTTGGGTCAGAGAGGCTAGAGGTCCATTGACCCAAGTTCTATATTAAGAAAAGAAAAGTGATGGCATCCACTGGAGGGCAGTAGAAGACAATGTCAAATCTGAACACCTTTATGGACAGGAGACCATTAAACTACACAGTCAACCAGGATCATCAGAATGGGGTTTTTGCAGTATAGATCAGGGGTCACCAACCTTTTGGACCTCAGGAACCACCAAACTCATAATTTTAAATCCTGCGGACCACTAATATGAATTTTGACTGACGTTGGGGGCGGGGGGAAAGAGAGAGAGATCCAATCTAACCTCGGAGGTCTGACAGTGATGTTCTCTCTCTCTCTCTCTCACACACACACACACACAAACACACACACATACACACACAGGTCCCTCTCACACACACACACCCTCTCCAAGGCAGCCACATTCTTTTACTAACTTGCTTTTCAGCTCCATTCTCAGGGGGAAAGAGAGAGAGAGAGAGAGAGAGTATCCTGCAATCCCAAATAAAGAATGATCAATCAGTAGGAAAACGGGAGGGGGGATTTTCCTGCAGACTTTTTTTGGGATTTTCTCAGGACCCTGGGAAAATCCCCAAAAACATTTGCAGGAAAATTCCCCACCCCATTTTCCTACTGATCGATCATTCTTTATTTGGGGTCTCAGGATACTGTCTCCAGTTCCGTTCTCAGGGGGAGAGAGAAAGAGAGAGACTTTTGGCTTCATGCAAGAAAAGCAGCAGAAGTCTTTCTTTCTCTCCCCCAAACTCTGCCAGAAATGAGTCTTTGCCAGTGCAGCCTCTTGAAGCAGGATGCCTTGCAGGGTCCCAAAGACTCATTTCTGGTGGTTCGGAAGAGAAAAAGAAAGACTTTTGCTGCTTTCCTTGCATGCAGCCAAAAGCAGAAGAAGAAAGAAGCGGAAAGAAGCAGCCCGGTGGCTAGGCAAGGCATGTGGGGCAAGTGGGGCAAGTTTTCCCCCCCACTTTCCTCCCTCCCCTCACTTTTTTGTTTGTTTGCAATGCAAGCGATGTGGGCCATGTGGGTGACGCAGTCTTGTGTTCTCGCGCAGCCTGGATTAATTGCTTTGGGGGTGACATTTCTCTGCAGACCACCAAAATTTTCTGTGGCCCGCCAATTGGCAACCACTGGTCTAGATCAATGCTTCTCAACCTTTGTAGCTTTAAGATATGTGGACTCCACTCCCAGAATTTCCCAACCAGGAATTCTAGGAGTTAAAGTCCACATGTCTTAAAATTGTTAAGGTTGAGAAACATTAGTTTAAAGAGAAAGAACATTATTTGTACAGAACTGAAGGTAGCTTGAATGAGAAAATTTTCTTACTGGGGTCAAATTCTGAAGCAGGAATTTCAGTGGATGAAATTTGCCATATAGATTAAATATCTCTTTTTTTTTTTTGCACCACTACAATTCAGAAATAAATATACTGCTATTTATCTCCTAGGATTTTTTTCAACCAGGTTGTCCAAGGCAACAATGATAAAACAAACATCTGAATCATCCCGAGAAGGAAAGTATTTTTTTAGCATTTTAAAAAGATTTTCTGCTCAGCCAAGGGTAGGCTTTGCTTTATGCTGTAATGAAGATTTCATTTGATTTGGTTAAGCTTTGTTCACAGAAACGATAAATTAAGGTCGATGGCAAAACATTTCATTCTTGCCTTTTGTAAAAATGGGGCTTAAGAATTCTGGAGTCCTCCACTTTTTAAAAGCATATTGACCATGAATAACCAGGCAGCATGAAGAAGGATTTTAATAGCACAATTCTATATAAGTCTGTTTGTAAATAAATGCCATAGAGTACTTTGAGATTAAATGGCTTATGGTTAAGTAATTTAAATCTCTCATAATATGGTAGCTTTGCATTATGCATATAATATTATATTATACAGTTTTAAGAACATATTCTTCCTTGCAGTTTGGACCTATTCTGCCGGACCTGCTTTTCCTGAGAAATATTTTTATTAATTCAGCAAGCAAATCCATCAGTTAAATTTCAAAATTATATTGCTAGAGGTAGCTGTAAATACATTCAAATCATTGATCAGTTTTTATTGGTATTTTTAATATCAGTTTTGGCTTATCTTCATTAATTGAGTAGAGATAGATGAATTTGTTAAAATCACACTGGTTTATTTATTGTGATATGGTTATCTTGCAGAAAATCTTTTTTCTTCAGGAAACATGCTTGAGGTACAATATAAGTGGCAAAAACAACATGCAATCAATTGAAGCAACTGAAATCAGAAGAGTGAACATTTTCATCTGCATTTGTGTAAATCTGTCCCCTTTAGCACTTAAATATGATTTTTGAGGTTTAATTCCAGTGGTGATAAAATTGCTCCATTGAGAAAAATCAAATTTCTCCCTGCTCAATCAGAAATAATTTTGGGATTCTCCAGTTCCCTTGACCCAAAATACTCCTTAGTTTTCTTTCTTTCTTTTTTTTAATTAAATCATTTGCCCACAGTTAGTTCAGGCAGGCTTCCTCAGTCTCTCACCTTACTATTCTCAGACAATCCCTCTCAGCAAAGCTATTTAACAAACATAAACCTATGCTATACTAAAGCCATTTATGAGACTCAGTTACCAGTTACCAGATGTTCATACCCACTGCATAAAGACCTTAAACTGATAATATTGCTCAAAAGCACAGGGGAAAACCTTCAAAAATTGTTGCTTTCCTCAGAAGTGGGCGATCACCAAGGATATGCTTTGGGTATGTCAGGATTGAAAAATGTAGGATGCAGATGGGATGGGAGTGGGGTTTTTTGTTGTTGTTTTTTGGCCTGCTTCTAAGGTAGTCAGAGGCAGCATCCCAGTGTGGGTTTCTCCTTTGCCTGTCCCCCTTTCATCCGACAAAGCATGGTAACCCTAGATGTCCCCATGCACCCCAGCTCGCTTTTCCACCAGCGCATTAAGTGTCTCTCTCTCTTTCCTTCCTTGCCTGCCTCATCACATTCCCGAGGCATCACCAAGCTGCCTGCCAGTGTCCATACAAGGCGAAGCTAGTTGCTGGGCACTATCCATTGCTCCATTGCCTTCTCTTCTTCAAGGGGATGGAGAGGTCACGGCTTCCCTAGGCAGGGAGGGGAACTCAAGGCCTGGCCAGACTAGGAGAAAGGTGGCAAAAATTATGTTCCTACATCCCAGAAGTGATGCTAAAGTTGCTTGGCCAGTAACATTTAAAAGAAAAAAAGAACATAAGCGATTCAGAGTTATTAATGAACTGCAGAGGCTCCTTGGAATTATCTTTTTGTTAAATTCTTTCCTGTAGACATTCAAGGATTTTGACTTAACACACTTTCTCTGTCTCTTTTTAATACATAATATATATTACCAACTATTGAATCCCCCCCTAGCATATATATTGTAATGCCAATTAGCAGAGGTCAAATGCACGCAGAATTGACTATAAGTCTGGTATATTTAAGAAGAAATTTGGGGAAATGAATCCCCTCCTTAAACAATTCTTGAAGATACAAGAACATTATGTCCTTCCTTGGCATTTGGTTACAAAGGCACATGAAAGGAGGTGATAAAATTATGAATGAGAGTTGGGCCAGACAAGAGCTATTCGGTGTCCCAATTAAGAATGGGGCATCTATGTATAGAAAGTTTCTCCTTTTGAATAATTAGCATGAGAAATCAAAGCAGGGAAATTTCATCACCTTCAAACCCTGCTTGTGAGATTCCCTGGGACTGCTGAGTGGTAGCTGCTAGAACTAGAGTGCTATAGGCAAAGTGAATCTTTGTGTTCTTGACAATGCCACCAAATCTTCTGATGCGGAGATTTATTGATCAAAATATGTATTAGGAAATTGTTTTTAATAAGCACACTTTTAAGGATGTGAGGATCAACACAAAAAAAAGCATGACCAAGGAATTGGGATGTCAGTGTTAAAAAGAATGAGACATGGAGAGATTGAGAGTTTTTAGTCCTGCACTCTCATTGACTAAGTTTTTGGAAGCTGACTTTGATGACAAAATATTTTGTGCATCCACATGCACACATGCATTATTTTATTAAGCCGGAGTTTTAATTTCCCGTTGGATTTTTAAACTCTCCAGGACAAATTGGGGTGGGAGTGGTAACCAGGTGGGGCGGGCGGAGATCCTATATTAAAGGGAATGGTCCAAATAGAAGGGCTTTATTTTCTAAAATGAGAGGGGAGAGGCTTGTAGAGAACTACCATCTGCTAGCAGCCAGCATATTGCCTGTTCAGTTGCAATGATAAGATGTCTTGCATTCTACTTACATTAACAAATCCTTTCAAACTCAAAAGAGCAAAAACATTTTTCCTTCACGCTTTGTCCTGTTAGCTGCACATAAATGGGATAAAATGAATTTTATGTAAAGTCTGCCTTTTTGGGGGAAATGCAATGTTTCTCTTTTCTAGGCACACAGAAGAAACCACTCTGATCTCCTCAGTGTGAATGTGTGACAAAAAGGAAAGCAAGAAAGAGGCTACAAGACTTCATGAGACTGCTCCATCACATGGATGGATGGATGAGTGGCTGCCCTTGATATTTTGGAAACACTTGTGCAACTGGCCCCAAGAGTAAATGATCTCTGAATTAAATTAATTTAGAAAGGAGGAGGGAATGAACTGGCTGCTGGCCCAGCTCTGAGGGCAGCTGTTATCTAGTAAGTGCAGCTGAAGGGGATTCCTCAGGGCTCTGCTTTCACTGCTCCACCTCCAGCCCTCACTCTCCATGGGGACTGTCTGTTCCCAAAACATCCCTCTCGCCTCTATTCCAGGGTCAAGACAGGGCAAGCCCAAGGAGTAAACAAGCTCCATGATGGAGGGGTCTTGTTCAGATTTTACTGAAGCAGAACTTCCTGTGGATTTGAAGCTGAAGGAAAACAGTATCTAACCCCAAAATAGTCACTCCTCTCCTGACTTGTGGGAAATGGCTTCTCCATTATGACCCAATAGGGTACCTCCTGGAGTGGCAGGGAAAATGGGGAGAAATAGATTCTGGATTGGGATTCTCTGCCTTGCACAAAATGTCACCAGAAGGAGAGGCCTGCAAAAGCAGACCTCTAAGTGTATAGACAGGCAGGAGGAGAAAACACTGACTTTAAATAGGTTTGCAGCAATATATTGTCACAGAGGAAAAACAATACCTTCACTCAATTAATTTGATAAATTCTGAATTTTTTCCCCTGAGAGAATTAGATTTCAATTTAATTTTTTCTCCTGTAATAAAGCATTTTTGCCTTCACTGAGGGCATTCTCCTGGGGCTGTTAAACTGGTCTCTACCACCCTTTAACTGCAGAAATAAACCACCATAAAATTGCTGCTCAATGCTGCCAAGCCTCAATCTGCCTACACTGCGTCTGTTTCAAGTCACTGTGGTTACTTTATTTCCTTCCAAAACCAGACAGATTTGACCTACCTAGAAGCTAACTTTAGACAGCATTAGAATAAGAGTTAAATGCTACTTCAATGCCAGTATAACTCAGGACTACTTAAGCCTGTCTTCTTTGTGCATTGGGGACAAAATGACAGCCATATCATTAGGTACTAGCAGGTAAAGATATAAGCAGGATGTTTTGTGTCCTGGTTTGGTGCAAGTGGAAATTACCTTTATTTCTTTCAACTCACAGAGAATAATGCCTTCTTTGCCACATATTCTAACTATAATTCCCCTGCTTATCTAAGAATGGGTTGATCCCTGCTTGATCTAAATATCTTTGCAACTAAATTATTTAATAAAATAATGCTTCTTTAACACTATTCATTCTTTAACTCTGTTCAAGTTGAGGCAACCTGTGCAATCAATATAATAGAGAAATGCTATGTCAGTGTTGACAATTGCTTCAGCTTAACAAACGTGGAAACATTTTTAAATCCTCAGGTGGAGATCGGAGACAGGAACCTTGGCAACTGCTCTTTAGAGAGGAGTATAGCTGTTGATGGTTGTTACTAGAGAATCATACTGTCCTTATCTGGAGTATATATGGTATATCCTCTATAAAAGAAAGCAGTAGGGAATACTGGGATATCCCTTCAACTTAATTGACCTTGATCCTACTCTATCAAGGAGTAGGTAACAGGGCGAGAGGAGAATACTGTCTTCTAGAGTAAATGCTCTAGAAATAGCTAAGCGTTTTGAATGTCACTGCTAGTGGTATCTGTCATCTTCAGTCGCCTCATTTCTAATAGCTTAAGTTGGGAGCTTGAGCTACTTAGGGATTTAAAGATTATGGAAGAACACTTATGGTATTCAAACTGATCTGGCACTCTCTCTATGTTTAGTCTTCTTCGCCCTGGGGAATCCCTATGACCTTTAATGTTGTCCCCCCTGTCTCCCCCCTGGCACTTACCTGCCACCTCTGTAATGTCTCCAGGGACCATGTCTTTGGCCTTTATTCTCTGTACTGCCTTCCTGTCAGATCGATAGACCTTGCCCATTTCAGGTTCATACTCCTTTAGGGCCTCAATGGCATTCTCAGCATTTCGTTCCTGCAAGGAGGAGGGACCCACTCAGAGTTAAGATGCCCTATTGTTGCTTACAATTACCTCTTGGGGCCCCCTCAGCAGAGGGAAGGGCTGTTCCTTTCCCCCAATGCAAGAAAGCAAGCTGAGCTAGGTGAGTCAGGCTCAGAGTAAGGATCCAAACTCCTAGGCCTTGGTATTTTGACACCCTTCAATTTTCTGAAAGCACTTTCATGCTCTCGGAGACTGACTAGGTTAGAGTACTCTATCTCCTCATGATAGCAGTCAGATAATGTTCATAAGGTACACCTGAAGAACAAAATATAGATTAAGCCACACTGTAGTATGTTTAGAGCATCATAGAGATACTTCACATACTAAAGAGGGCTTTGCACCTTATATTAAACAACAATGTGATTTGCCTGGCTCTAGTTTGGTGTGGTTTGTGAACATACGCATTATGCTTTAAAGTTTGCAACTTTAAGATGGATGGATTTCATGTCCTTGTGAGTTGAAGTCCAAACCTCTTAAAGTTGCCAAGTTTGAAAAATACTGTTTTAAACCATGGTTTGCTTGCTTATTTATTGTGCTTATCAACCACCTTTCCTTCATAAGTCCAAACAGCCATGTACAGGGCTCCCTCCTAAATTTTCCCTAAGAACAACTTCCTGAGATAGGTTGGTTAATATAGAGAATTGGTCTAAAGTCCACAGAGAGCTTCTATAGTTGACTGGAGGCCTAGATTCTCTTGATGCCTGTGCAACATCTGAACTACCCCTAGGGATCTGGATCTGAAAGAGACAAAGGCGATTTGGGGTGTAGAGGGTACTTATATTTTTCCTATTAGTAATTTGCAAGGAAGAGGTACCTTTCCCTGGGCTCATGGTTTCCTGGATTTTTCCTATGCAATTCCAGCAGAAGAGGCAATTTATTTAAAGGCAGCTGACAGATATATGTGCATTCAAACATGCTTCAAATCACCTTTTCCTTTGGAGTCTGGACTACCTCACACACCTGCATCCACCAAACCATAATGAAATAAAATATGATTTGTTTACCTGCCACACTCCAACAACGGCATTGGCAATCAGGATCAATAGGATGACAAATGGTTCCACAAATGCAGTGACAGTCTCTTCACCCTCTTCAAACCATGCCAGCACCTGTAAAAACAAACAAACAGGTATGCGTAGTTGTAGAAGAGAGGAGAGAGAATATGGTTAATCTTCCACTTCTCTCTCTAACTCAGATATGGCCATTGTTCATTTTCCAGTCAGAAATCCTAAATCCCAGCCCCACCTCTCATTTCTCCTTCTGAAATCCCATTTACTTTTTAATTCTCCTTGAACATGCCATCTGAAAACAGCTGAAGCCAGCCTGCGTTTTGCATTGGCACAAAAATGAACTGTGTCAATCAATCTCCATGAAACTTGATAGCACCAGCATAAAAAACTCCTGTTACTGTGTGTGTGTGTGTGTGTGTGTGTGCGTGCATGTGCAAACACATGGATGTTGCACAATTGTGCAGGAAGGGATAAGTGTGTAATTGCACACTTGAGGTGTGAAAGTATGTGTTGCA
Source organism: Hydrophis major (assembly GCA_033807585.1). Classification (NCBI taxonomy): domain Eukaryota; kingdom Metazoa; phylum Chordata; class Lepidosauria; order Squamata; family Elapidae; genus Hydrophis; species Hydrophis major. Next base: position 29,820,597 of record CM066343.1, on the reverse strand, counting down.
CACAATTGCAATGAAACATCTCTACAAGGTTGCACACTTCCCCCTGCTGGTAAGAGTTGTGTCTGACAGGATTTCTGTTATAACAGAGCATTGTGCAAATACTGTACATATCTCATGCTGTTGGATATACTATTGGGAGCAGGCATAATTTTTAGAAGGATTATACTCGATTAACAGTACAAATGTGATTTGTAATGCTTGATTGTTTCCCAGAGTTATCTCCAAAGACTTTATCAGAGTTTTTTCTCTTTGTTTGCAGATCCAAATTCAATACTTAAAATTCAAAATAAGCCTGTCTCTTACTGTCTTCATTCTAAATAACTGCAGTCCTGAAAATCAGAAGCACTATTAATTTTTCCAGGGTAGTTTCTATTTAATGAAGCTTCAGGAGTGAAAAAGCCTGAGAGACAGTGGAAAAGAGGTAACAGTAAAGACATATTCTTTCATCAACTACAGAAAACATAAGTGTAGGTGTGTGCCAAAGAGAAAATGTATCTTGTTGAACATCCACAGAAATGTGTTTTGCAATCATTCGCTGAGAGAGAATTCAATCAAACCACAGAAATTCTGAAACTTGTAGCCAAGTACACCTCAAAACCATGAAGAGAGTGCTATCTCCAATGTGATCTTAATTTTATTTATACTGCCTGTCCTATTTTTCAACGATAATACAATCCCAAAGCAGATTGTTCTTTCCTATGTTCAGAAGGCCCATAATACTTGTGTCCTACAGAGCTCTGTAGGAGAAAGAAAATAAGGAAATGGATGGAACAGTTTGGTCGACTGGCTTCTTTTTGGTCAGGAAAATGCCAATGTTCCTGGGCTGTCTCAGAATGAAATGTTGAACCATAGCGATATGAGAACCAAGTTATAAATTATGACCTTTTCTGAGACCTCCCATTGCCAAGCCTAGCCCTGTGCTCTTGAAAGATAGTATCACAATCTGAGGAGGTTGCATCTCAAGTGTCAAGAAACTGGCCAGAAGCACAACAGGCTATGATGAGCTTCTAGGTTCTGGGTAATGAAAACCTCAGCTTCTTGTGCTTGGTTTTGCTGTGTTATAGAAATGGCAGGGAATTTATGGTTTCTATGAACCTGAAAGCATTCATTTTTATACAGGAATGTACAGGTCAGGTATAATCTTTTTCTAGATTGAATCAATGTATTCGTTATAGTAGAAATACAATTATAATTTAAACTTATCAAAGAACTCTGCGATGGCCAAACTCACTTTTTTGATCAGAGAAAACACAATATTTATTTGTATTGCTACCTGAAAATCCTTATGGACCTTTTGCACAAAAGAAGAAAAGTGAGCTTATGATAATGATTTTGATGATTAAATTAATTGATTATAGAAATAAGATCATGTTGTAACCACAGACTAAAATATAAATTTATAATTCTACTTATAATTGCTGTAAAGAAGCTACTTCCTTGCAGGCTTTCTTTCTTTTCTCTTTTTTTCCTTTCTTGCACTTTTAGGGTTTTTTTCTGATTTCTTTCTTTTTTCTTTTCTTCTTATTTTATGTTAATTGGTATTAGTTTTTAGTCTATATTGGTTTTAGCCTCCTTTTTAAAACTTTTATAAAATTATGTATTTAAAAAAAAGTGGAGGGGTCAGTACACATTTAGAAGGCAAACTGATGCCCATATTGTTGTCTGGGATTTTGCTCAGAAGGAAATGGTTTTGTGAAATATTTGAAAATGACCGGATAAAACATGGTGCCTGCTTTTAAGCAGGAAAGAGTCAAAATAGATTACTGAACAGATGAGTTAGCTCAATATGCTTCCTGATTTGTTACACAAAAGGAAATCAATTTTAGTTCTGAGAAAAAGAAACAGAATGTCCTGATTGAATTAAACATCTACAAGCACCCCAAATGTTGAAAAATAATTTATGAGCAAAAAAATTGAAGATGTTCAGATGCAAAGTTTTTATTTACGTGTATTACCTACTTTGCCAATGAAAATAATTTCAATTGTGTATCCTGACTCAAGCTTTCATTAATCCCTACCCTTGAGTGAATGGGAATTATTAAATATGGCATTACAGTTATTTCTGAAGGCCCTGGTGACCAACCCAACTTGGATCCCGCAACATTATCCTGGTATCCATGTATATTTGCTTTCATTTGAGAGTGGTTTCTTCCCATCCATCTAATTCACCAATTTGTTGACACTGATTACCAATAGAAAGTAATATCTGTGGCTCAGAATTGAACTGTGGAGTCCTTGGTGCTCTCTGAGCTTGATGGTTTGCTTATAGACATTTCATTACCCAATGAAGTAACATCAGCAGTTAGAGTGAGTGTGGGGTTTGCTCCCCGTTTATATACAGTAGCTTGCCCATACCAGTTATAAACAGGGAGCAAACCACACACTCACTGATGATGTTGCCTTGTTGGGTAATGAAATGGCTACAAGCAAATTACCAAGCCCAGAGAGCACACAAGAATTCCACTCATTAATAAACAATCTAAAATCAATCCAATAACTATAACTCTGTTCTTTCCATTCCAATGTAGTGGAGATTGGTATGTTCCTAACACAGGATGGCATCCCCAGAGAGCATGTTGGCAGTCATCACTTGCCCAGGATACAGCTTCTGTCCCATTCTGCCCCCCCCCCCAAATGGTTGCCTCTCCTCTTCAGTCCTATGTGGATTTTCTAAGATTCCTCAGTTACAAGGCCGGTGTCACTTACGAAAGAGATGCAGGCTGCGAGCAGGAGAATTCGCACAAGCAAGTCTTCAAATTGTTCCACCACCAGCTCCCATATACTTTTGCCTGATAAGCAAGAAAGGGTGGGATGAAAGGCACAGAGACTATAGAGATGGGGTGGGGGAAATCAGCCTGCCTCCTCCCAATCAAGAAAGCAATGGGCTGCGAGGAAAGAGAGAAGGGATAGCGGGCCTTGCACACATCTATGATAAATCTTTCAAAAAGTTCCAACAGTTATGCTTGGGGAAATTTTAGGTTCTTCTATGCAAGTCTAACTATGTGTTAACAGAAACTTCATAGCAACTGTTAACCGGGAGAAATGGCAAGGCATATAACCTTTTTTTTCTCTCCTGCCTTTTCCCAATTGATCTATCTCCCAAAAAGATATCTTTGTTTCATCCCAAAATGGTGGTGGTGGGATTTCCTCCCAGTTAGCAAGCAGCCTCCATTATTTGGCCAATAACATTTCAAAGAACCAAGCTATGCCTCTTAGAAGCTTTGAATTAATTCTAAGGCCCAAGAAAGGGAAAATGGGTGCTGGGATAGACTAAAGTAGAGTTTAGGAAGAATTTGGCATCTGGTTGGTTAAAGGAAGAGCTCCATGCCTATGCATCATGATGGAACGTGGTGGACAAATCACCTGGCAATTCACAGCTTAACCTCAGATTTTATTTCTAAATAGAAAGTTTGAGGGCCCCATCTGGAGACTCAATAGCCATTGAATGAGAGTTACAGTCTGTAGGAGTCATTTGGGCAGCTAATTCAAGGTTGAGGTGTTTTTCCTTCCTAATGCTTATGCACAATATTTTTTAGGACTCACCTTCTTCAGCTGGGAGTTCTGGGGTTCCAAGACAATATATTGAGAGAGGAAAAGAAAGGGAAAAAGAGAAAGAAAAGCTGGTTAGAATTATTGCTAGTATGACTTTTGCTGAATGGTCAAGCAAAGGTGGCAACAAAGAAGAGATATAGGTAAAACTATTCTGGATTTACAGATAAGTTGGTTCTGCCCATGGAGTTTAGGATTAATTTTCATTGTCATAACTCAACAGTTTAGGATTAATTTTCATTGTCATAACTCAACAGTTAGAAAGAGTTATACGATCATGCTTAGGTTTAGGGAGTAATTGTGAGTTGCATATGGACACATCTGCAGAAATGAATAAGCTTTTTATTGACTTCAATTTGTAAACCATGGGCCTGATTGCAAAATTGGTTTGAGCATAGGAAATCCTTGGAGGGAGGACTTCACAATCCCCTCCGATCAAATTTTTATTATAATCCCACCAAGGAATCCAGAACTTTTGACTTTACCTCATGTATTTGAGGAACATTATAAAATTAGGAAATCAGGCTATCCTCTCATTCATCCACATCTTTGGCAGCATGATATGCCCTCCTCCTTATAAAACAAACTTCTCCAGATCCACCCACTCACACAGCATCACAACCAACAAACAATTACATTTTGCTTCTCAAAGACATCTCTTCTCAAATCCACTCAGCATCTAACTAGCTTACTTTGCTAGCTGTGTAATATCTCTTCTCTTTTGTTTCAACCTCCCGGCTGCTCCTACAAGTTGCCCATCCGCAATTTTGATATCTCTTTCATACCAAAGAGAATTTACTGAGTTATTCTTAGCAAAGTAGCAGCAGCTGCCCTGTTCCCAGCATGACTATCTCCCCCCACCCTCGCAACTTTGCAATAGTCAGTTTTCCCTCTTGTGCTTTGCTTCTATGTTTGTTCTTATTCCCCTTCCATGGCCAACTCTAGACTCTGCTAGAACATCTCTATCACCTCCTTCCCACTTTCCAATAATTATGTGACCGTTTTTCTTGGATAATAGTTGGTTCCTCCCCTTTCGCCTCTACTTATTGCTTCTGTCCTTTCTTACATTTTAGTATTCATGTCCATCACTGTGCATCTCTGGTTGGATTGCTTTCTTTGCTTCTCATATCTATGTCACTCTGCACATCCTTTCAGTTCTCTGGCTCTCCATTCCCCCTGCCTTCTTGTGTCCTGGCATCTGGCCAAGTGGGTACCAAAAGGGCTATTATTTTAGAAAGCACTCACCATTGGGTCCATATTTTTCCAGATGCCTCTTCACCTGCTCAGGAGAGAGGCCTGTATGCTCACTTACTCCAAAGTAAGCCAGGCATTCTTCTCCTGTTTTGGCATGGGCGTTTTCCATTTTTGCCCTACCGCACCTCTCCCTTTGTTGTGTTTAAAGCTGCTTCCCACTTCTTCTGGCTTGGTCTGCTTCTGCTGTTCCCCTGCTGTATGTTTAATGGAGTGTCACTCGTGCCCCTGTGGAGTTCCTCCTCTTTCTCAGCAGACCATGGCCCTTGGAGCACTGTATCCAACGATGGAGGGAAAGCCCGCTGACCCTTCCTTGCACAGAAGCCTTCGCCAAACTCTGAGGCTGGCACACGTCCTTATGAGGCAGCCTGGGGACCAGATCCTTGGACATTCTCCGTGGGCCCCCATTGGGTGACCAGTGCTGACATCACTTCATCCACCAACTCACATATGGCCTTCTGCGGAGAGAAAGTATTTTTGCTGACTTGAAGGGAGGATGGTTGGCTTGGGGTGGGGGGAGGAGGAGAGAGGAGGCCGAGTGTCCACAGACCCATGTGTCACTCAAATACTTGCCTGTTCCTTTCAAGAGATCTCACCCTAGCCTCCCCCTCCCGCCTCCTACAGATTTAGGGTTTATTTCTGTCACTTGTCGTATGTAATGAAGATACACAGAGAAGTGGGCTGCCCTCATTCCCATATATGCAATTAAATAAATCTGTTTGCCTTGTCTCTCTCATTTGCATTTACATAGGTATTATATGTATAGAATTTTAGGAGTTTTTTTCCTCCCTCTTTTTTCACTCTGTTAATTTTTTCTTTGTTGAACCTATCATTCCTCTCTCCCAGTTTGCAATCTCTGACAGCAATCAAATAGATGACCAAGAGAGATTCACAAGCTGAAGAGGTCCTGTCACTTGTCTTTGGCTTCTAGCTTCTAGCTTTAAGAGTATCTTTTGCATTTTAGCTATCATGGCTTATGGCCACAATTCCTTAACCAATTATTGCTTTTATGAGACCTTTAATGTACATTCTATTGTAATTTCTTGCAGCAACTGATTCTTTGGTGGTGGTGTTTTTATTAAACATTGTATAAACATTAATATAGTTATTTGACTTTAAAAACAAACATGGGGTGAGGGTTTTTTGGTTGTATAGAATAACGAAGCAAGACATCCAATAAACTCAAATTATATGTTCCACTACTTCAAATGCAGAGGTGTGCATGCAAGTACTTAACAAGAGTGGGCTGCTGGGGATTTGCAGGGGTTCGGAAGATCCTCTAGTTAAGATTCTATAGTTTGGAGAACCCCCAAATCCCACTCTTGTCTGGCCCCGCCCACCCTTCCCCACTCCTCCCAGGAATCCCCACACGGCCCGTTTTGGATGTAGATAAGTGCATGCGTGGAGGCTCAGGGAGGGTGAAAAACAGGCCTCCTGGAAGTTCAGGAAGGCCAGCAACAGGCCCGTTTCCGGCTTCCAGAGAGCCTCCGGAGCAGTGGTGGGATTCACATTTTTTTACTACTGGTTCTGTGGCATGGCTTGGTATGCGTGGCAGGGGAAGGATACAGTAAAATCTGCTGGTTCTCCAAATTTCTGCTACCATTCTCCAGAATTGGTCAGAACCTGCTGAATACCACCTCTGCTCTGGAGCCCAGGGAGGCCATTTTTGCCATCCTGGAGACTTGAGGAAAACCTCTGGAGCCCGAAGAGGGCAAACAGTTCCCCTCCACTGTGGTGCTGGAAGTCGAGTAGGCCACACCCACCATGGCCACGCCCACCCAGCAACCGGGCAGAGAACCAGTTGCTAAAATTTTTGAAGCCCACCCTTGGTACTTAAACAGTATATATTTTCTTCATAACAATAAATGTTGTTTTTGCTTTTATTGACTGCAGTCACAAGGAAGATCATATTTAAAGTAGGCCCATAAAAATTAAAATACAAAGACCAATTTATACTAATGTAAATCCCATAAAAATTGATCCACTTCTCTCTGTGTGTGTATTTGTGTATGTCCCATACACAGTGCAAGTTTATAGATATTAATCCATTAATACACTGCATTCAGAAAGTATTCAGACCCACACCTTCAATTTTGTCAATTTCATTATGCTACGGCCTGATTCTACAGTCATTGAAATTGATTTTGTTTCTCATTAATCTGCACTCAGTAGCCCATAATGATAAAGTGAAAACAGAATTTTAGAAATGTCAGTAAATTTATTTTAAAAAACTGAAATATCACATTGGCATTCAGACCCTTCTTGTTGAAGCACCTTTGGCAGCAATTACAGCCTTGAGACTTTTTGGATATAATATGACAAGCTTTGTACACCTAGACTGGTGGATTTTCTGCCATTCTTCCTTGTAAATCCTCTCAAGCTCAATGGGGTTGGATGGCAACTGTATAGAAAGCCATTTTCAGGTCCCTCCAAAGATGTTCAATAGGGGCTCGGGCCCTGGCTGGGCCACTTTAGGAAATTCAGAACTGTTCCTAAGCTACTTCTGTGTTGGCTGTGTGTGTGCTTAGGATTGTTGTCATGTTGGAAAATGAACCTTCGGCCCAGCCTGAGGTCCTGAGCTCTGTGGAACGGTTTGCATTGAGGATATCCCTGTACTTTGCTCCATTCAGCTTTCCCTCAACCTGACCAGTCCCTGCTGCTGAAAAACACCCCCACAGCATGATGCTGCCACCCTGATGCTTCATTGTTGGGATGATACTGGGCAGGGGATAAGAGGTGCCTGCATGGTTTCCTCCAGATATAATGTTTAGAATTGAAACCAAACAGTACAATCCTGGTTTCATCAGACCAGAGAATTGTGTTCCTCATGATCTGAGAGTCTTTTGGTGCTTTTTTGCAAAGTGGAAGTGGCTTTCATGTGTTCTGCACTGAGGAGAAGCTTCCATCTAGCCGTAAAGCCCAGATCGGTAAAGGGTTGCAGTGATGGTTGTCCTTCTGGAACTCTGTCCCATCTCCACACAGGATTTCCTGAACTCAGTCAGAGTGGCCATCAGGTTCTTAATCACCTCTCTTACTAAGGTGCTACCCTCCCACCCCCCCCATCCCCGATTGCTCAGTTTGACCAGGCAACCAGCTTTTGGAAGAGTCCTGCTTGTGCCAAACTTCTTCCATTTGAGAATTATGGAGGCCACCATGTTCTTAGGAACCTTCAGAAATTTTATTGTAGCCTTCTCTAGATCTGCACCTTGCAATAATCCTGTCTCTGAGCTCTACAGGCCGTTCCTTTGATATTGTGGCTTTTGCCCTGCTACAGTATGCATTGTTAGCTGTGAGGTTTTCTATAGAGAGGTGTATGCCTTTCCAAATAATATCCAATTAATTTAATTAATCACAGATCAGTTCCAATCAAGATGAAGAAATATGCCAGCAATAATCAAGAGAAATGGAGGGCACTGGGCCTAAATTTCAAGAGTTGTTGCAAAGGGTCTGAATACTTATGCCTATGTGATATTTCAGGGTGTTTTTTTAAAATAAATTTATAGAAACTTCTAAACTTATGTTTCTAAACTTATGTTTTCACTTTGCCATTATGGGCTACTGGATGTAGATTAATGAGAAAAAAAGTGAATTTCAACAACTAAGAAATCAGGCTGCAGCATGACAAAATTGACAAAAGTGAAGGGGGTCTGAATACTTTCTGAATGCACTTGTAAATCTCTTTTGTTTCAAGGAAATATATTACTCAAAATTAACAGAAAATTACAATCATAATTGATTAGGCATGATAAATTACAGCTTGATCAAAACGGACAGATTTTATTTACTTCAAACTTTATTTGGGATCCAAACTTTTTCAATATCAGTATGAATATTTATAAGAGTATCCAAAATACTACATCCACAATATGGATAATACTCTGCTGAAATATTAAGCTATTGGGAGTGGTAGTGAAGAGAAATCTTTTTTTCCATCATTTTTATTCTGAAGCTTTTTACAGAGATGTTGTTCTTTGCTTCTCTTGAGATTCTCTTCTTTTAAGTTATTTTATTAAGAATTATATTAAATTGATAAAACGGTTTTAAAAAATTAAAAAATATAGAAGGTATTGAATGCCCATTAAAAAAAAATAGAAAAAATGAGGGAAAAATGTTTCATCACCAGCAGGTATATTCAACATTAACAAGTTATCATGTCTCTTAAAATAAAAACCCAATTAGATCTTCATTCCATACCTCACATTATGTCCTTGAATATAATGAATTGTCATCTTTAGTTGTGTTCATAAGAAATTGTCTGAACTGACAATAGATAATATGTGGATGGTTACAGAATCTCAAGCGAGACATTAAAGACGGTAAACAGATTAAATGAATGTAATGACAAAAATTAACGCATTTTGAGTTCCTTTGACTTTTCCAGGGATTTTTCTAAATACATAGCTTTCTTCCCGCTAGGAAAGAAGGTCAAGACCCAGTTTCTCTATATAGTATTTGGATACCGTTGGACAACCATCTTCTAAGAAATGAAAATTCCATCATTTTTTTGAAATGCAGAGGTTATGAAAAGAAGTTTGCAGTGAAATGTCATGGTTTATAACGAGTTCAGGATTGGGGATAGAAGGGCAACCATGTATCATCCTTTACAAAGAGTGGTTCTCAATTTAACCTTCTCTTTTATCTGAAATTTTCTACTTCTAATCTAAAAGCATTAGAAAAGAAAATTGCACTGACCTCATACTAAGACAACACCATCCAAAGTATGATTCAGGGTGGGATTCAACATTTTTACCACCGGTTCAGTGGGTGTGGTTTGGTGGGTGTGGTGTGGTTTGATGGATGTAGCTTGGCAGAGGAAGGATACTGTAAAATCTCCATTCCCTTCCCACTCCTGGGGGCAGATTACTGCAAAATCCCATTCCCTCCTCACCCCACTAACCTGCTTTCCAGTTCCATTCTCCTGTTCAGGGCAACAAAAGAAGACCAAGCCAATCAGCTGGGACTTGAGAGGCAAAGAATAGATGGGGATGGGGCTAGTCAGAGGTGTTATTTGCCGGTCCTCCAAACTACTCAAAATTTTCACTACCAATTCTCCAGAACTGGTCAGAACCTGCTGAATACCACCCCTGGCTGGAGGAATGGTTAATAAAGATAAAAGGAACTTGCAGAGATGGTGACATTGATTTTTTTCTCTGAGTAAAGACAACTACATCTGTTAATGACTGGAAACCAGGGGTGGGATTCTACCAGTTCACACCTATTTGCTACAACCGGTTGTTAACATTCTAAGCAGTTCGGAGAACCGGTTGTTAGAAGAAATTACTGGCCTAATCCTGTAAGGAAGGCAGGAAGGAAACATTCTGGTGTTGCTTACAGAAACTGCCTCTCCGTTAATCCTTATTACATTCTTGGCAGGACTAGACTTCCTGTCTCTGGAACTTCTCTGGAGTTTTTTTTTTCCCCCTCCTTTGCTGGTACTTTGCTTGTGTGGAGTGACCATACAAAGTTACAATGGCACTGAAAAAAGTGACTTACATTTTTCACACTTACAACTTTGCAGCATCCCCACAGTCATGAGAAGCCAGACGAAGAGATGCGTGCCTCAATGTGAGTGATATTGAGTTGGCCATGCCCAGTCAATAACATGACCACCAAACCACACTCACCAGTTGAGTCACAACCAAAGAACCGGTTGTTACAAAATTTGAATCCGATCTCTGCTGGAAACCCTTTATGGACTTTTGGATGAAAATAGGGGGGGAAATGAACCTGTGATTTATGGATTTGACGATTAGAAAAGGTAGAATATAGGAAGAAGTGAGCCAAGATATAACTAGAGAGATGATAAAATGTAAATGTTAAGATTTGAAACGCATTTTTGCAGTTGCAACCATTATTGCTTCTCAGGTTTCCAATGAACAAAGGGGGAGGGAAGGGGGAGATAGAATGTAGGCTCCAAACATCAAGAAGACAAGCGTGAGAGCCAAGGACACTTCAGCAGGTGTTTGCTAAAGCTAAAGACTTGTCTCATAACAATACAATGAGACTCAGTTGAATAATGTGACCTGCACTAATGGGGGGGGGGAGGAAAAATCTATACTTTGATTATGTGGGTTTGCAAGGGAATTAGCTATATTTGGTTTTGCTCTCACCAGTGCGAAAATGATGTACTCAATAAAGTTTTGAATTAAGAGATTGGATAGTCTTGATTGTGCCTGCTTTGGTTGGGTTTGTCAGTCAAAATATTGACAATAAATCTATTTATAAGTATTATAAAGAAAGATAGGAGCTGCTTCTTTATATCTGTCTTGTTTTCTTTTTTCTTTATTTATCACTTTTTCTTCCTTTCCTTTTCTTTTAAAAAAAGTTATCCAAGAAAATTAATTTAAAAAAAAAATACAACTCAAGCTCCACAATGCTCAATTTGTTCAATAGTATTTGTCTTCACACCTCCCACTTGGTAGACATCTGGTTTTAATAGGGGTGGCGGGGACGATTGTCACAGGTTTACTTAATGGCAGGAGCCTTCTGTCACAGCTTTTGAAAGACTCTGTTTCAAGATAAGATACTGGAAGAAGAAGGGAAAGCAAAGGACTTGAAGTGCCTATCAACAGCTAATGCTTGGAATGAGCCTTTCCAGGGATTCTAATTCTTCTCAATAGGGTTAAACATGTCATGTTTTAATTCTAGTAATTATTTATAAATTTGCCTATAAATGATCATATGCAAATTTGATTAAGGCATACATCCCAGTTTGTCCCATGAAGGTGCATTTCTCTTACTAGCAGTCAAGCCAAAACTGCTAGTAGGCTTAAATGCCTCAAAAATTTGGTAGGAGTCTATTTTTCCACAGTGACTGTTGTAATGGAATATGGAGGAAAGGGAACTCCTGTTTTTCTTCTTTCTCCTTCTCCTTCTTTTATAATATACACAACAACAACTTTCAGTCCTTTAGCCAATATTGTTCTTCATTGTCATTGACTTCATCCCAAAATATTGGGATGTTGTAATTTGTCAGTATAGTATATGTGCCAGTCCAAACACTGTTGCCTTTTTGTAATTGACAGATGGAAATTTTTGTCAATGCGCAGATTTTGTGAGCATCGGCCAAGATTTTTTGCTATGGCACCCAGTATGCTGATAATCATTGGGACTACCACTTTCATTTATTATTATTATTTAATGTAGTAATATATTAATAGTTATTAATTGTAACTATATGTATTATGATTCATTGCACAATGAGTGTTTAGGCTGGATTTGGCATTTTTTATCTACCTCTCAAGTCCTTCCAAAAGATGTGGCATAGGCAGACTGTGGTATTAAAGGTATTGTCACAGGATATAAGCTGTTCCAGATAAAGCTGTAATTGACTGGTGGTGATTTTGTCAATGCTGCTGATATTCGAAAGATATTACAGATGTTTGGTTGCACCCAAGGCATCTATTACTATTGTATTATTATGATTTTAAAAAGAGTCCCTGCATTTAATATTTATAAAGAAGTCACGTGTTTTTAGGGTTTCCGGTTTCGCGTGGCTTCGGGGCAGCAGGAATTCGCGACAGCTCGCGATTCCTGCTGTGCTAGCCATCGAGGTACCCCCGATCCAGATGGGTCCGGGGGATATGGCTGCCCTGTAGGGACAGCTGAAGAGAGAGGGGAGTCGGATAGGGAGGTGGGGGTGTCGCAGACCCCCCCCTTCTCCGGAAAAACCCCTTTTTCCCAAGGCGGTGGAGCGGCAGTCAGCAATGGCCGCCACGAAGAAGCCAGCAACCGGGTAAGATTGTGCTGGAGGAAGTGTGAAGAGTGAAAGTTTTGTCTGAGCCGGGTCAAGTAACATCTTTTAAATTGCCTGGAACTGAGTTGTTTGAATTGCTGGAGGATACATTGTATCCCTAAGAAGAGCGAAAAGCGGCGGAGAAGCTATTAAAGGGAACCTTTTTTTTTTTTTCTTTACTCTCCCACCCCATGGAAACAGCAGAAATATTTGGATATATTGGACATTGAAAGTGAATTGCTTTGAGAGTTGAAGCTAAGAGACAAAAGGATTCTTGGACATTGAAAAATTTAAGAAATTGGAAAACCCTTGTTGGAGGTATGGATTTCTGATTATTTAAAATTGACATTGCAAGTGGGAAGGGAGAGAAAAAAAAAAATTGGAGCAGAAGCTGAAAAAGGAGGAGATTGCCTAGAATCCCAAAGGAAGTTATATGGTAATTGGACCTCTTTGATTAAAAATTAACCCCAGAAAGAGAAAGAGAAGAAGGAAGAAAAGTATTAACTTTTGGAACTTTTTTTTTTAATTGCTTTTGATTGTCTTTGATTAAAAATACTTGTGGTTGTTTTGGAAAAAGTTTCCCTTTTCATAATGGCATCGTTTGTGGATGAACTAGAGATTGAATATCAAAAATATAAAAAAGAAGATACTTTGGGCACTTTGTTTCAATTCTTAGAAATGGCGTTATGTACTTATGAAAAGTTGATTACGCAGCAGAAGGACTGGGACAAGGAAGAAGAGGAAGAAGAAGCCATCTTTGATGAACAATAGGTCCCTTCCGGAGAGGAGGAGAAAAAGGATAAGAAAAAGGGGATTTTAAGAATTATAAAAACAACCAAAAGAGAGAAAAATGAGCGAAAAGGTGGAGGCAAGGTTAGAAAGCAAAGGAAAAGGAGCAAGAAAAGCGAGGAGAAAAAGCAAAGGGGTAAAAAGGGCAAGGAGAAGAATAAGCAAGGGAGAAAGGGGGGGAGGAGAAGCCTTAATGGGGGGAAGCAAGACCTAAAGAAAAAAAGTTTATTTAGAGACAATGGGTGAATTTAATTTAGATTAAAAGAGGGATTCTGGAGGGTACATAAGTTTGTGTTTTTATATGTGTATTTAGAATATAAAATTCATTATGTAATCTTAGAATCTTTTAAACAGAATCCCAAGAAAAATTGCTATACGAAGTATTTTTAAGTTAGGGTAATGAGTTATAGATGTTACTCCAATTGGTGTACAGGAGAAGTATAGTAAAAGAAAAAAAGATGAATGGATAATTGGAAATAGAACAGACAAAGAATGTTGTTGAAAATGGTAATAAGATATGGAAGGATATATATGCTTTTTTTTGGATTTTGTATATTGATAAAAGGCAATAAAATTTTAATTAATAAGAAATAATTGGGATGGAAAGGAGAAGTAGGGATAAGATATGAAGTTAATACTATATGAAGTATTGATATTATAATTTGGAAATGTTATGCCTTATTGGTCTTTTATTATTATTTTTTCCTAGAAAAGAATTTATAAGCTGTTATGCCTTGACTCTTTGTGCATTGTTTTTATAAAACTGATAAAAATGGTTTTTATATATATATATATAAAAGAAAATGATAATAAGATATGGAAGGATATATGGGATGAATATGATGTTTGAATAGTTGAATAGTCTGTGTGAAGAGTTTTAACCCGGGAACAGACAACCTTCAGAAAAGATCTTTTAGTTTTGTTTATGTTTTGTGTTTTGTGTGTATTGTGTTTTTTGTAAAACTAATAAAATTTGTTTTTTATATATATATATAAAAAAAAGAATCAATAAAACCTTGGAGGAATGTTAGATGAGAATAATTGTAAACAAGCCAGAAAGAAATGAATATGATGACTATAAAATGGATAAATATAGAAAAGAAATGAAATCGAATAAGAGTAAAGAGAAATAATGAGAAATTTGCTGAAAGATATTTATGTGTCCATATGGAAATGGGATAAATTAGAATTATGTTGTATAAAAATAATGTTTTATTCGACTTGTAAAAATTTATAATGTTAAGAGGTTTTATGTATTTATGTATTTAATGGTTAATGATGTGTTGTTTTATCTTTAAAATTAATAAAATTTGTTTCAAAAAAAAAAGAAGTCACGTGTTTTTGCCAAGAGACAACCCAAGTGTGATAGAGCTCCCTCCACTCATCAAATAAAGAGGTGTTGAATGTGTCTGGGTAGAATATCTATTGGCTTGATGGGGGGGGAGGAGGAGAGGAGGAACAAGAAAGGGTCTTCCACTCTGAAAGGCTTTCCAATCTGGCAAGAAGTGGGGAGAATAAGAGCATCCGGAACCATCATAAAACAGTAAGGTGGGTTGATATCTTCCAAGGGGAATATTCCCCTTAAAATTTGACATAGTTTCTGCATGATAGAGAGCTGATCATGATCTGTGGAAATCATTTCCAGGGATACCCCTGAAAGTCAAGAATGGGAAGCGCTGAATGGAACACTGTTTCATTGCAACGGTAAGTGACACTTGGCAGTTTCCCTAAGTCCAACTTAACCAGTGAATGGGATGCCTGGCTTCACCTTATCTGCATGTATACTTCTTAGCCATACCACTGTTTGCCAGTTAATTAGAATTGCTCTTCGTAGCAAAGGGCAAATTAAGATTAATTTTTTTAAAAAACCTGGGGAAGTTCTAATTTCAGTTCCCCAGCATTGAATCATGTGTCAATGTGAAGAACTGTAACCTCTTTAGACTTCCCACAATTGTCCTATACTTAACAGTTCCTATAGATGGCCCTCTTTGCACCAGATCAACCCCTGCTTTAAAAACCTGGATCAGCCTGAACAGCTATTCACTATGGGGACAGTCAGGGAGGGGGTCATAACACAATAGAGGAGGAAAGAGTCAGGTTTGCCTCTGCTCTTCCCACATCTCTGGTGTTCAGGTTGTTTATGAACAGGGCTTTGAGGCTCTCATGGAACAGCATTACATTTCTGTTCAAAAGGAGCTTGCTAATCTTTTGTTTGGCACAAGTGTTTTGTGTGGGCGCATTCTCAGAGAGCCCGGTGGTCAGCTGATATTTCAACTAACTGCAGCACAAAACATTCCCTGGCCACATTTGTTTCTTCTGATGTGTGCTCATGATGCAGCCTTCATTCATCTTTAAGTTGAACTAGTGTTAAAGAAATATATTCCTCCCTTAGTCCAACTGTCCAAAGTCATTCCCTAGGTGAGCAAAATGTGAGGTTGAGAGACTGAATAGCTAAATATTACGGGTCTTTGGTCTCTCTGAGCTTCATTGTTTTCTTGCAGTCATTTCACTACGTAAACTAGAGTGATTATTTCAACCCTGACCTACAAATATTCTCCTTTATTGGAAGCTAAATATTCCTCTATGGAAGAGATCTCTGAAAGTTTTTTTTAAAGCAAAAAAGAAAGTTATTTAGTTATATGGCAAAAGGAGAAAGTAATTTGGAACAACAATCTTGTCTCCCTGGCAAGATGTGTGGGCATAAGTTTCCAATACATACACACAGATATATAAGCACAGACATATATTCCAATGAATATTTACATGGGAAAGGATACAAGTCTACGCCCAGAATTTTTGCCATTTGCTAAGGCAACGTCACCCCAAAAGGTATGCAATTGAGATTCTCCTTTTCCCTTTAGAACCAGTACTACGATCACTGATAGCCAACCACTATCCGAATTTACTTCTTATGTTCTTGAACATTTAAACTGAATATTCCCAGTCTAATGGTTGCATGATTGCTGCTGATGAGCCAGGCATCCCACTCAAAAATATCTATATGCCCCCAACTCAACTTGGCACCTGGTAGACTGGAACAATGGAATCCCGTTGGTCAATAAAGCCTCTGCCCCTTTTAGCTGAGCATCTGAAAGTAGCCATTGCTGCCTCGCACCCAAACGCTATGTGATTCCTCAGAACATTCAATCCTTTGACCTATGAACACCAAATCCTTATCTGTGTATGATATGGGGTAGTAAAAGAGAAGGTAGGGTTACTTGGTGGGTGCTTCAGTAATGTGCTTTGCTTTGACCTTATGTTGACCCCCAGCCAAATTCAAACCTGGCTAGCAATTAGCACAGCCTCTATATCTTCTGGGGCCATAAGAGGCCAGATCTTCTTCTCCTTCTACACCAGCCCTTTTGAGCTGGGTTCCCCGACCCATAATTCTCTTCAGCCTCAAAAGAAACACAAAGTTGGAGAAAGGATAGTATATAAGCACCACAGCAGGCCAAGCTGAAATCCTCAGCGGTGACAGAATAACAAAGTGGGAAGTGACCTTAGAGGTCTTCTAATCCAACCGTTTGCTGAAGCAGAAAGCCCTATACCTTTACAGATAAATTGTCCAATCTCTTCTTAAAAATGTCCAGTGTTGGAACACGCACAACCTTTGGAGACAAGTCCACTGATTAATAGTTCTGATTGTCAGGCAATTTTTCCTTAGTTCCAGGTTGGTTGGTTTTCACCCATTGTGTCTTGTTCTGCTTTCAGGTGCTTTGCAGAACAGGTTGACCTTCTCTTTTTTGTGGCAGCCCCTTAGACATGGGAACACTGCTATTATGTCACCCCAGTTTGTCTTTTCATTAAACCAGACATATCCAATTCTTGCAACCATTTTTCAGTCTCCAGCCCCCTAATCATCTTTCTTTGATCTTCTCTTTCTAGTCTTTTTTATATTGTGTAACCAAAGCTGGATCCAATATTCCAAGTGTGGTCTTCAAAGATATTATAAAGTTATACTAATACTTTATGTACCTCTGGCAAAGGACATTTTCTCCATCCCTTTTTAAAAAAAGATAACCTGCTTTTGGAAGAAACCAAAGCCTTAAAGATATTTATAAAATTTAGTTGGATGTATGCCTATTCATTAAAAATAAAATCAAATTGAAACATGCCAGATTAAAATACATATGCAGACACAATAAATTGCATGAATAACTGGAACAAATGGGATTAATCAGAGGCCTACATATTTTTTAGAAGAAAAACTGGAATCTAAGAACCCAAAGGAACTCTTAAGGTCAAGCTGGGCCACTACAATAAATATACACAAACAAACAAAACAAAATTTTATTTATAATGCCCTCAAAGGGTGCTACCCAATCACAATTATAATCAATGCACTGATATAAAAGTGATAATTGCACACACACTATGAAATCAAGTCACTACTTAAACAAGGATAAATGCAAATACACGCAAACCCCTAACGTACTTTAGGACCTTCTATCCTGTTGCTTAACAGTTTTGTTTCTTGTTTTTAAAACAATTCTCAAAATCAATTCACAAACCTGTTGTTTAACAGAATATACCCCTACGTTTTCCCCAGCCAACTGAAACAAAAGGTCAAAAATTTCAGCCTCATTCCACTGCCACTCTCATTCCCACATGTCTCAGAAATCAACAACAATAGTAATAATGACATTAACTTGTAGCACTGGCCCCAAAAAAGCCAAATCTCCTAGTCTTTCATAAGGGAACTTGTTATGTGCTCAGGCCTAAGACTCCAAGTATGTTAAGGCTCCTGTTTCTTATATTGATACTTATATTGATATAAATATATATCAATATATATATATATATCAATATATATCAACATATCTACATCTATATATCTATATATCATGTATCATGTATCATACAGTATAGCGCATAAAGAACATAGCACCTAGGGGACACACACAGAGAGATGTACTAGGTGCTATGTGCTCTATTATATATATGCTCAGTCCCTCCAGCAACTAAGACTAACCTGAGCACAATCAAGCCCCCACCTGAACAGAACACGCCTCCAGCCAATCAGAACACAGCCAACCCCCCAACCAATCAGAACATAGCCAAACCCCCAGCCAATGAGAACACACCCCCACCCAATCAGAACACAGCCAAGCCCCCACCCAATCAAGTCACACCCCCACTAGCAGTTAAAAGGAAGAAGCAGCTGCAAGCTCACATCACTCTGAGAAGCACAGAGCTGAAGACCAAGCCTGAAGATGATGAATGAGACTTCATCGAAACGTTGCCTAGATACTTCCAATCTTACGCGGGAGAAAACCTGAACAACCAAAGATCCACATATATATACATTTATATATATATATATATATATATATATATATATATATATATATATATATATATATATGCTCTTCGGGAAAAGTTTTTTATTTGTTCAGAATTTTCAGACTTGGTGCCTCAAGTCCGTCCTCAGTGAACAAGTGATTGCTAAAATTGAAGAACCCAGATCACATTCTGACAAAAGATGAAAATCTTGGATTGCAATCCTTACGACGAGACAAATCTATTGTCACCCTTCCTGCGGATAAAGGTGGTGCCACTGTCATCATGAACAGAGACGACTACGTCACCAAAGCAACTGCATTATTGGAAGACAGCACAACGTACACAGAACTACCAAATGATCCAACAAAGAAACAAGCTAATGCAATAACTTCAATAATCAAACGGCTCTCGAAAGAGAAATTCCTTTCAACTGAGGATGGCAAATTCATCCAGATACCCAGTCCCTCCATTGCCAGAGCATACGGTCTTCCGAAGGTACATAAACCAAATGTTCCACTCCGCATGGTGATTTCACTCATCGGGACCCCCACATACAACCTAGCCAAATGGCTCTTCCAACGTCTTAAACATCTGATTGCGGACTCAGAATACAGCATCACGAATGCATACACTTTTCTTGATCGCATCAAAGAGATACAATTGGAGCCTGACGAATGCATGGTATCTTTTGACGTAGTATCGCTGTTCCCATCGATCCCTCTTGAACTCGCCAAGAACATAATTCAACACCGACTATAAGAAAAACCCATCAATATTCCTACTGATAAAGTGATGGAGCTAGTTACACTTTGCCTAACCAACTACTGCCAATTCAACGGAAAATTCTATCGCCAGAAGAAAGGCACACCAATGGGCTCACCCATTTCAGGATTCGTCGCTGAAATAGTTTTACAAGATCTCGAAAAATCTGTTTTCGCGGATTTCAAACCAAAATTATGGCTCCGATACGTTGATGACACATTCGTTATTGTCAAGCGCACCGATTTGGAACGACTACATGAGGCAATCAACTCAGTACACCCAGACATACAGTTCACACGAGAGGAGATGAGCGATGCCCAATTATCATTTTTGGATGTTAACTTAAGGCTTCTTGAGACAGGTAGATTGCAGACGAGCGTGTACAGAAAGAAGACAAACGCGGACATCATACTTCACTACCGAAGCAATCACCCTACTACACACAAACGAAGCTGCATCTCTACGCTCTTCAAACGTGCTTACACTTACTGCCAAGATGAGAAGACACGGAAGGAGGAATTGGGCTTCCTCTACAATCTCTTCGCAACTAACGGGTATCCAAAAAGTTTTGTCAAAGACTGCCTGCGCCGCAGACCTCATAAACAAATGGACACGAACAGCGAGAAGACACGAGACCCACCTAAATGGTACTCACTCCCCTATGTACATGGCGTTTCTGAGATCATCGCGCGACATTTACAACCATATAACATCAACATTGCGCACAAACCGACAACATCATTGAGAAAAACACTCGTCTCAGGAAAGGACAAGCTACCAGTCACCTCAATGAAAGGCGTTGTTTATGAAATACCATGTAAAACCTGTCCCCAGAAGTATGTTGGCCAAACTGGAAAACAACTCTGCGAGCGAATCCATGAACACACGCTAGCGGTTAGAAGACGAGACCCCCTATCACAGATGGCAATGCACAGCGTAGATCACGACCATTGTTTTGACTGGGGCGCAACCAAGGTGATTGGCACAGGTAGAACACGTCACGCCCGTGAATTCATCGAAGCATGGCACACCGGCCCTAACTGCATTAATCGCCACAAAGACATCGACCCCAATTACCAAGGCTTGCGCGAATTTTGGATGACTCACACATCGCAAAACAACTCAGCTCGTGCCCAATACAAACAACTGACGAGCCAAGCACGCGATTGATACTCACGCAGCCAATCAACAGAACGCTGACCTCAACGACAAAATAACGATCAAGTTTTTTACCTGTACATTTTCAATTGCTTGTTCACTGAGGACGGACTTGAGGCACCAAGTCTGAAAATTCTGAACAAATAAAAAACTTTTCCCGAAGAGCAAAATCCCCTTTTTCTGAACATCTATCTCGGGATGCAAACCTTTACGATTTTACGATATATATATATATATATATATGTCTGGCATTCAGCTTTGTTCGAGTATTTTCCCACGTCATAGTAGTGGTGCTTTTAAAGTTGTAGCAACGTTTCAGCAGAATCTCATCTGCCATCATCAGGCTTCTCTATACAGAAGCCTGATGATGGCAGATGAGATTCTGCTGAAACGTTGCTACAACTTTAAAAGCACCACAACTATGACATGGGAAAATACCCGAACAAAGCTGAATGCCATACATATAAGTACCCGCGAAAACTTAAGAAAAGTTTGTATGTATGTATGTATGTATGTATGATGTGTGTGTGTGTGTGATAGGTAGGTAAGTAGGTAGGTAGATGGATAGATAGATAGATAGATAGATAGATAGATAGATAGATAGATAGATAGATAGATAGATTTCTATTATGCTCATACTTGGTTTTAATTGTTTTTATGATTGTTCACCATCCAGAATCATTTGTTTGAATTGGGAAGCTATAGAAGTGGAATGGATGGATGAATGAATGAATGAATGAATGAATGAATGAGCAAGCAGCCTTATCCCACTGTTGTGAATTAATAAAAGTGTTTGAATAAAGCTTGTTGAAACCTTAAAGCAAAGTGCAGGGTTCTAGCCCTGCACTTCTAATTGGCCGATAATAGCGATATCGGATTGGTCCGTTCAGGAGAATCTGATTGGCTATTAATGAGCCCTTCTCATTGGTTAAAAGAGCTAATGTTCCTGTGTTTTCATTGGCTAATTGCCCAAGAGCTTGCCTATATAAAGGGGGCTGTTGTGGCCGTAAGCAGAGCTGTTGCACCATGTTAAATAAAGAGTTGAAGTTCACTGTTCGTCGACTCATCTCTGCTTCTTGCGCCACACACCAAACATAACACCCACTTTGTGCTTCTTTTTGGTCTCTGAGAATCGAGATATCAATGAGGCCTTCTTTGATCTGCTCAGCAATGTTTATGTTATGGTTATATGTCCAAGGGTTTGTGCAGGCCTGGCACATGCTTACAGCTGAATTTCATTCTGTTAAAAAGGGCTTGCAAGATGAGGACTTTGATGGATGAATCTTGTAAGGGGAAGGACAAAATAAACCCAGCTATAATAATAGACATGCTATAGATATAGTGAACTGGGGAGGGGGGGTAAGGCAAAATGGTCAACTCTGTTCCAGAATCCAATCTGTGAGGTCCATGTGACCTCATGTGTACTTCTAGAGAAATACAGCCCCATGAAGTATATCCAGACTCATTTTATCCTATTCTATCCTACCAGCTCTTAAAATCTTCTGCAATACAGATAATATTCATCCATTTATACAACTCAACCTAGTGATCTCTATTCAAGCTGGAAAGAGGTGCTTACTTACTGCTTTTCTATCCTGACTCCATATGATTCGAAGCAAGAAACCATTGGCCATAGCAAGCCAAGCATTTGATTTGAAACATCAAATATTTAACTCAATTGCCTGATTTTGAGAGAGCTTCTTGAACCAGTTTTTCCCTTGCTATATTTTCTGAAAAAGAAAAATTCATTTAGAATTACGTGAAATTGTTACCGCTTTGAGAACAGGAATCCAATGTTAACCAGACTTATGTACATTTCTATGAACAACTGCCTCCATGGGCAGAAAATGTGATGAAAGTGAAAATAAATTTTCATGCATTTATAAGGACAAAAATAAGCAGAAACTTGCTGAAGTAAATTGTCAAAATCACAACCGCTACAACGTAATGATAAAATCTTATCTCATAGTCATGGCAACAGAGGGCAGAAGGATTTTGCAGTCTTGTTCCACGATCACATAAAGTAAGTATGTTATAAAGTTTTATATTTCATATCCTTTTATTTCCTTTTATTTCAGAAAAGAATAGATTGTACACCAGAAAAGTTTCACATCCTGAAATCAGATTCAACAGACAGATTTAACAGATAATCAGAGTTGGAAGGGACATTGTAGGTCATCTAGTCCAACCCACTGCCCAAGCAGGAGACCCTACACCATTTCTGACAAATGGCAGTCCAATCTCTTCTTGAAAGTCTCAACTGATGGCGCTCCCACAACTTCTGACGGCAAGCTGTTCCATTGGTTGATTGTTCTCACAGTCAGAAAGTTTCTCCTTATTTCCAGATTAAATATCTCCTTGTTCAGTTTCCATCCATTATTCCTTGTCTGGCCTTCAATGCTTTAGAAAATAGCTTGACCCTTTCTCCCTGTGGCAGCCTCTCAAATATTGGAAGACTGCTGTCATGTCTCCCTCCCCTGGTCCTTCTCTTTACTAGACTAGTCAAGCCCAGTTCCTGCAACCATTCGTTGTATGTTTTAGCTTCCAGTCCCCTAATCATCCTGGTTGCTCTTCTCTGTACTTTTTCTAGAGTCTCAACATCTTTTTTATAATGTGGTGAACAAAACTGGATCTAGGTGTGGTCTTACTAAGGCTTTAGAGAGTGGTATTAGTACTTCCCTTGATCTTGATTGTATCCCTCTGTTAATACAATTTAGGATTGCATTAGCTTTTTTGGCTGCTGCTGCACACTGCTGCCTCGTATTTAGCTGATTATCCACTAAGACTCCAAGATCCCTCTCACAGTTACTGCTATTGATCCTGGTTTCACCCACTCTATATGTGTGCTTTTGGTTTTTCTTGCCTAATGTAGGATCTAATAATTTGAATGCTCCAGCTGGAACCATCACCAAGCCACATCGACTAGAATTCTGGTGAAACCAGATCAAATAAATAAAAAATGCGGAAGAAGGCCAATGGTGTAACTGCAAACCACAACCTCTAAGAATCCAAAATCTTTGCTGTTGAGTTTCAGCTCATTGAGGCTATGTCAAAAATAAATTGGCTTAGCAACTTCCGGTTTGTCGGCTTCGCCAGTGGCAGGGTTTCACGATCCTGCACGATCCCTGCCCTGCTAGCCATTTTGGTGCCTCCGATCCGGACAGGTTTGGAGGCTAAGGCTGCCCTGCAGAGGCAGCCGAAGATAGGGGGGAACTGGTGAGGGGTTTGGGGGTGTTGCAGACCCCCTCCCCATCTGGCAAAAACCCCTTTTCTCAAGGTGGTCGAGCGGCGGTCTGTAATGACCACCACAAAGAAGCCGGCAGCTGGGTAAGACTGAGCAGGAGGAAGAGGGGAGAAAGTTTACAAGAGAAAGTTTTTTGGCTGATCCAGGACTTTAAGAGGCGTTTAATCCTGAGAACTATGACTTTTTGAAAAATACTTTGTTTCCAGAGGAGGATTTCAAGCGGCAAAATTGAGGTGCTGAAAGGAAAGTTTACTCTCCTTCCCTATGGAATCAACAAATGACCATTGAGAAACCTGTTGTTTTTTATAAAAGGTAAAAACTTGGCTCCTTGTTATAAGTGGGAAGGGAGAGGACAAAAAAAATATATTAAGATCTTGCTGGAGGAGATGCCTTGAAGATCTTGAGACTAGAAATTGATTGCAACAAGGCTGTAAAATACAGATTGGGCTTTTTTTCTTTTCCCCTTTACTGATACCACCCCAGGAAGAGAAAGCGAGTACTTTGTGCGTTGTTTGGACTGATTGATGTCTCTGGGACTTTGAGGAATTGTTTTAACTTTTGAAACATTTTGGTTGCTCTAAGAAGAACAAAGAATGGCTTTATCTGATGATGAACTTAGAAAGGAATATCAAGAAAGTAAGGATGCTGTGAAAGAAGCTTTCCTTTCTTTAGAAATGGCGCTT